>CM077672.1:168542536-169785036 GCA_039707655.1 Elymus sibiricus | reverse complement strand
TCTTGACTTTTTTGTGTGTTGCAATTTTTTTACATTTCATGAATATTTCTTCAAATTAGTGATTTTTTAAAAATTAATGATTTTTTGTTCAAATTCATGAACTCTTTTCAAATCCATGAACTCTTTCAAAATTCGTATCATTTTTTAAAAATTCGTGAACTTCTCTAAGTCCTAGAACATTTTACAAATGTACGAATATTTAAATCTATAAAAAATGAATGTTGGTTTTAACGCTAAACTAGTAGAAACTTGTTTTTTACCAGCCCCAGAGCAGGGCGAACAAGGCGACGCGAAGCGCTAATTTGGGTCGCAACCCACTAAGAATGCGCGTGACCTGGTGCGGTAGTCAGCGCTTATGGTGCTAAATAGCAGGTCTCGCAAATATATGTTTTGATTTGAAGCCCGACACAAGTGATACCGCGATGGCCTCGTTCACACAATATATATGGAATCACTTCGGAATTCTGATGGCTCTAACGGAACTTTCGGTTTACAGGAAAATTAGCACTTTTACTAAAAATCAATTGACCGATTTTCATTTGGCTTCAGGCCAAATTTTGTGGCCTTCCGACCGAAGGGTATATCTCAGCACGCTCGGGCGTGTCTTTCTGGTTTTCTATCGCTAGTTGTCGCGCGGTTGTATCATATGCGAGTTATCAGGTTTTCGTTCTCCTTACACCGGCTCAGTTTGAGGTGTGTGACATGAATGTCTTATTTTATTTTTCTATTCTCTTAGCGGTCGTGTGTCTCAGTCCGGCCTTATCATCTCTGCCACTGAGAGGGGAGAAGAGATCTGCTCGCGACGGATAGAAGCAGGAGATTCAGAGGAATGGAATGGCAAGGGGGTAGCTGTCAGGCTCCACTCTGAAGATATCAACACTTGGGCGTGATTCAATTAACGTTGAGGATTCAAACTCAACCATCCATCCTCCATCTAACAGATTATAGCTTCCCATGTCGCTTCGCACTAGCAAGAGCTCGTAGCCGATATTGATCTTCGCTTGGATGACCCACATCAAGGTTCGCGGGCTGTTTACTTTATGCAAAGCCCATTTGCTCCCCCTCTCTTCTTTTTTCTTCCTTTTTTTTGTAATGGCTATAAAGCCTTGGATTCTAGAAGAAATGGGTATCATATTTCAACATGCGCCTCTATTGGTGGCGCAAACCCTAGAATTTATCTCCCCAAACTTTCATGTCTCATGTTATGTCTTGAGTGCATGAGTTGAAGTTAGTTCAATCCTAGTAATCGGTATTCAGAGCCATCAATTCTTGGAGGTGTGGCACCCCGATCCGCTTGGAGCAGGGGGGGCCTTCGCACGTCAGCCCAGGATAACACCTGACGCACGACAGGTACATGGTACAGCTTTCCAAGCACAAATTATATTTCATTTACATGAAATAGAGTATTACATCACTGATGAGTACAAAGGTTTGCACAGATCTAAGGCTATCTAAATGGCGGCGGAAGTCTTGGTTTAGCGGCATGTCGTCTCTGGCTGGGCTCCACAACTCACAGGACTGGCATGGTTACGGTCTAGCACGACAAGTCTTCTCCTGCATCTGGCCACGTGCAAGGCCAGGTGAGTACTTTGAATGTACTCGCAAGACAACCAAATACATAGCATCCAAACAAGCAGATGACAAAGCAAGCCCTATGCTCATACATAAATTTATTCCATGGCAAATGATAAGCATGGCATGATGCTAGCAAGTAACATGGATTGAACAAATCAAAGCATATCATGGCATATCATAGCATATCATGGCATAGCATGGCATAACATGGAATATCATGACATGGCATAGTTGTATCTACAAGATAAACTAAGCTGGAAAGTAAACTACTCTTACCTCCCGTGAAGAGTTAAAATAATATATTGTTCATCGATCAGTTTTACTGCCACTGCCCCTCGGGGCTAACTCATGATTCACCGAGATCTCATCTCGTGATCATGTCAGAACCACATGGTGATTTCTCACAACTATCTCATAGTCCAAGTCACCACATTTCCTTTATAGCACATTCTTTAACAAGTTCATTATATCAGGTTTATCCTCCATGTCGACAAAGACCAGATAGTGTGACCTAGTACGAACTGTGTCCATAACCGAGGACGCGGCTATTGATAGATTATACACTCTGCAGAGGTTAGTACACTGTATCCACACCACGGAACTCATGGTCTCGTGCTCCCATTCGGGTGGACCAACGACATTCCGACAAAACTGATCTATTGCATGACACTCTCCCGGCCCCTCCGACAAACTCCCCTTTGGGCTATGTCATGGGTGACCCCGATGTCAACTCGTGACATCCTGCCACCTCGTGGCCGAACAAAACTGTCCCAAACGGGGACCTGAGCTCAATACCAAAACCGGGTACACAAGGTTATGGCCGCCCACTGGGCCAGGGTAGCACGCGCACATAACCTTCCCTGGTTGGAGGTACCGGCGAGAGGCATGACAATAGACCGAATTAGGGCCTCCCCATCCAGGCAAGTGTGGTTGCACTGGTGAGCTCGATTCGGTGGCACTATGACTTGATCCCATCGATGACGGAGGAGGTTTGTTATTTAAGTTTCATTTAACATCTCCATCCTCTTACCATATCATCAATACTTATGGGCGTGAATAATTACAAGTGCATCCATGAGCAAATATTACCAAACTTATTAAATGAGCAGTTATGACCTATGCGGCATGACAATAGCATGATACAAACATGTCAACCATATGACAGAATCATGATAGTATTGATAGCCATGGCATGAGATCAAATCAAAGTACCAACATGATATTATCAATAAAAATATTATTGCTAACATGGCAAAGGATAACATGGCATGACGTAGTAAGCAATACGAACATCTAGAACAAATTGTATAAATGCAGACTAAAACATAATATGAATATACTGCAACTACACACATAGGGTTCAAGCAAAGTCAACATGCAAGTCCGGAGCTCATGATAAGAGGTTGGCTTGCCTTGGGATGGACAAATACACCGGATGGAAATGCGACGATCCACGGGATAAGAGACGTCAGAACCGGTGCTCTCGGGAGGGACCTGGATTCGAGGAAGGGCAAAGATGGCATTTTCAACATGCGACAACATTATGAAAATGGCATCATCGGAACGGGCTCGACGAACTGAGAACATGGGCTTTGGAATTACCTCAATCGGAGTTACGGTCGCGAAAATATGGTCGTTCGTTCATTAGGCAGAAAACAGACAAAATCTGGCCGTTTCTGTCCTTAACGGGCGAACGTCCGCAAGTTAATTGGTTCGGCTGGCGGGCTGTGCTGAAAGCGTATTTTTAAGAATACGCCTTCGGAACAATGAAAGCGTATTCACGCCCGAAGCCGCGGCGTAGTGCGCTTCCTGAAGTGGAAAACGTATTTCCGAGAATACGTTTCCACTTATACCTGTCAACGGGCCCGCCAGGTCAGCGCTGAGAGACTTACAGCCGGGCCCCACCTCACCTCCTCTCTCTCCCCTCCCGATCGTCTCCTAGCTCCCGACCGGGTACGGGGACGGGCCGGCCGCCGGCCTGGCTGACGCCTCGCCACCCTAGAGGGCCGGCCGACGAGCGCGGGAGCTCCACCGCTCCCTACCGCGCTCGCAGGTGGCCGTGGGGTCGCCCGACGTGGACCACAGCGCCGGCTCCATGGGGAGGCCGCGGCGAGTGAGGGGGTCCAGGGGAGGGACCGCGCCGGCAGGGCTCCCTCGCCGGAGTTCGGGACGGCGGCGGCGCACGGACATCCAGGGGAGGCTAGGGGACCGAGGTGAGGGAGGGGGAATGGCCACGGGCCGGAGATGGCCGAGGGGGAAACGGCAACGACCTTCGGCCATTGGGAAGAAAGGGGAGCTCCTGGAGCTTGGGGGAAGAGATGCGGGTGGCGAGGGAGACTCGGGGCACCCGCTAAAAGCCGCGGGGAAGGCTCGGGAAGGGAGAGGAGGTGGCACCGAAGCTCCGAGACGCACGGCGACGTGGCGGCGCTCCGGTGGAGCATTTGAGGTCGGCACGCGTGGCCAGGAGCTAGGGGATGGGGGAGGCAGGGGAGCAGGCGACGTGGGGGAGCTCGTGGCGCGCCGTGGCGAGCTGGGCGGCCGGGGAGGGGCCTCCTGCGGGTCCAGTGCACAGCGCACTCGTTTTGCAGGCAACACGCGGGCTCTACGCGTGGTCACCGCATGACCCCAGTGTTGCCACGCGTACTGGATGGCCCAGGCATGTCTGGCGAGTTGGCAACTCCCCCAGTAGCTGCTCGGAGCAAAGAGACAACATCCATGGCCCACGATGCGACTGCACGGTGCACAAATCTTAATCAGCAGCAAGGTGTTTGATTGAATGTGAGAGCAATGCACCAGTCCATTTGGCTTGGAATTTGGCTGAAGGTGGTCATCCACTAAGGTGATCACTTTGGCAAAATCTCAGCTCAAAAAGATGAGGCTAGCTGGTACTTCCTTTGCAAAGTGCCCAACTAGCCAGAAATGAGAATGAGGGTGCTGGGGAAAAATGGCTAGGTGGAAATGGCCCAAATTTGGTGGAGACCAATGATTTAGTCTAGAGAATAATCTGGTAAAATTGCAGCTCACTTGGATGCTCTATGAAGGTACCTCCTTCACAAAGATAAAATCTGAACAGAATCTTGGGAAAAATATAGGGAAAGATTGGATAGATGAATTGAGCTAATTTTTGGTTTACAGTAGTAGTATATCAATATGAACTACCATGTAACATTTTAGCTCAATTGGATCAAGGAATCAAGCACTTCCTTCACAAAGTTTCAAACAAGGCAGAAACTTGCATTGGATCATATGCTCAAATTTTGAACTGGGGAACACAGGGTTTGGATGAAAATGGTGAGGATATATCTAGGAGAAACTCCACAAATTATTTGGGAATTTTCCTGGCTACCAAAATGGTAGTTCCTTTGGAAAGTGGCAAAGAGGCAACATTGGCCTTGTCAAGGAAAAAGGGAATTTTCCTTATTTAAATTTGACCAATATTTTTACCAAAGCTTGGGATAGTCACAAAGATCATCTCCACAAATTTTCATAAAATTCAGAGATGTCTAGCTATCCTTCTGGATTTAATTCCTCGGAAAGGCAGGAAAAGGAATTGATCCCAGGTGAAAAATATTGCATATGATGTGGCAATATTTTTGCATATCCAGGGTTTATAGGTGTAGGAAGATCTCTGGGAATTTTTGGAGGATCAACAGAGCATGGGAAATGATGGCTCCTTTGTAATCACAAAGGCAGGGTTTCAAATTCCAAATTCTGGAATTAGGGTTCTGGTGAGGATCAGGATGAGGTAGATGGGTTCTTGACCAGCATCAATGACATGGACAAGGTTCTGAAAGGTGGAAGATTGCTTGGATTCACCTGATCATCCAACAAACTCCGGAGAAGGATTTTGAAAAAGAAAGCTTGGAAAGGAATAACAGCACAAAAATTGATAACCCAATTTTTGGGGTGTTACAGGAGGCATTGTAGATATAGAAGAGAATAAGGCTGAGCTTCACTGGGTAGAATCCCTTTTCTCATTCTAATCTACGATGGTGATGGGGTCCATCAGAGGTGTTGGCAGCGGTAGAAAGTTCGTGTGCAAGAAGTGGCTCGGCTAGTGGTTCATGAAGAAGCACGTTTTCAAGCCCGAGTTGCGGCCTTGTTGTGATAAAATTCCTTGGTTGATATTTTGCTTTAATTTCACATTTCACTAGTCTAGTTGCAAAGTTCTCTGCTTTGCATAAACCCGTACTGACCATATGGTGGAGGCTACCAATTCCACTACTACTGTTGAGTTGGAAATGTAATCCTTGCAATTAGAAATTCAAACTCTACATCAGAACAACGAAGAGGATGATACGTCTCCATCGTATCTATAATTTTTGATTGTTTCATGCCAATATCCTACAATTTCCACATACTTTTGGCAATATTTTATATGATTTCTTGGACTAACATATTGATCCAGTGCCCAGTGTCAGTTCCTGTTTGTTGCATGTTTTTTGCTTCGCAGAAAATCCATATCAAACGAAGTCCAAACATGATAAAAATTTACAGAGATTTATTTTGGAATATATGTGATTATTGGGAAAAAGAATCAATGTGAGACGATACCCGAGGGGCCCACAAGCTCGAGGGGCGTGCCCCCCTACCCAGGGCGCGCTCAGCAGGCTTGTGGCCACCCTGTAAGGCGGTTGGGGCCCTTCTCCTGCCGCAAGAAAGATAATATCCGGAAGAAAATCCCCTCAAAATTTCATCCCAATCGGAGTTAAGGATCTCCGGGAATTTAATAAACGGTTTTCGGCCAGAAAAGAAGAACACGAAACAGAAGAGAACAGAGAGAGAGAGAGAGAGATCCAATCTCGGAGGGGCTCCTCCCCTCCGGGAGCCATGGTGGCCATGGACCAAAGGGGAAACTATCCTCCCATCTAGGGGGGAGGCCAAGGAAGAAGAAGAAGAAGGAGGGGGGCTCTCTCCCCCTCTCTCCCGATGGTGCCGGAACGCCGCCGGGGCAACCATTGTGACGGCGATCTACACCAATAACTTCGCCGCCCTCAACACCAACTCTCCCCCCTCTATGCAGTGGTGTAACACCTCTTTTCCCCACTATAATCTCTACTTAAACACGGTGCTTAACGCTATATATTATTATCCAATGATATGTGGCAATCCTATGATGTTTGAGTAGATTCGTTTTGTCCTACGGGTTGATTGATGATCGTGATTGGTTTGAGTTGTATGTTTTATTTCGGTGCTGTCCTATGGTGCCCTCTGCGTCGCACAAGAATGAGGGATTCCCACTGTAGGGTTTGCAATACGTTCATAATTCTCTTATAGTGGGCGGCTAGAGTGACAGAAGCTTACACCCGAGTAAGGGGGTTGTTGCGTATGAGAGTAAAGAGGACTTATTACTTAATGCTATGGTTGGGTTTTACCTTAATGATCTTTGGTAGTTGCGGATGCTTGCTAGAGTTCCAATCATAAGTGCGTATGATCCAAGTACCGAAAGTATGTTAGCTCATGCATCTCCCTCATATAAAATTGCAATAATGATTACCGGTCTAGTTATCGATTGCCTAGGGACAAATCTTTCTCTTGTGTTACAAAAGCTTTCTACTAAACAACTAGCTTTTATTATCTTGCAAATTACTCGTAGTTTTATTCTCGCAAAGTACTCCTAGTTTTATTCTTGCAAACTTATCCTTTTACACCTACAAGTAGTTTCATTCTTGTTCTAGGTAAAGCGAATGTTAAGTGTGCGTAGAGTTGTATCGTTGGTCGATAGAACTTGAAGGGAATATTAATTCTACCTTTAGCTCCTCGTTGGGTTCGACACTCTTATTTATCGAGAAAGGCTACAACTGATCCCCTATACTTGTGGGTTATCAAGACCTTTTTCTGGCGCCGTTGCCGGGGAGCAATAGCGTGGGGTTGATATTCTCGTGTGTGCTTGTTTGCTTTATCATTAAGTAGATTTTATTTTCTGTTCTATGTTGTTTTATATCTTTAGTTATGGATATGGAACACGAAACACCAAAAAAAGTTAGTTGTACGTGCTACTCATGGAGATGGGGAACCTCCTAAAACCCTCGATGCTGGTTATGTGGAAAATATTAAATACTACTTTGATAATCCTGATAAATCTCCATTCAGCTTGATAATGGGAGATACTTTGGATCAACAGGAATACTTTAGGGATTATCGCTTGTCTCAAAAAGGGAAACTCTTATGGGATCAAATTAAAATGCTGCGTTGGTATGCTTGGAATTTATGCTTAAGGTGTGATTATACTTGTTGCTCTAAGATGAAGGCTCCACACCTTTCCTTTCAATGTGAATTTAATGATAATGAAACCTTGGCTTCTTATGCTAATGGTATATATGATTACTATGATGTGGAACTAATAGAAGAATTTGTTGCTTTATGGGTGCTTATGAAATTAAATCTTTGTTTGAAAAGTATGAAGATTGTAATGCTGCTATTTACAGATCTGAAAATTATGCTATACTTAAATATTGCCATGAGAATTATGAATATAATGCCTATATTGATGAATTTATTGAGAAATTCTCGGCTGTCCAAGAAGAGACTAATATTTTGCAGGCTCCTATGGAAGAAGAAATTGATGACACTGTGAACTCATTAGATGAAAAAGATGACGAGGAGAGCGAAGAACAAAAGGACGAAGAGTGGATTAGCTACTGTAGGATCGAAAGTATGTCTAGAGGGGGGGGGGGGTGATTAGACTACTTGACCAAATAAAAACCTAACCTTTTCCCAATTTAAGTTGTAGGCAGATTTTAGCAAGTGTACAAGTCAAGCATCACCCTACACATGCAATTCTAAGAGTGTAGCAGCGGAAAGTAAACAATTGCATATGTAAGTAAATGAGGGATCGGAGATTTCAAACGCAATGAAGACACGGTGATTTTTGGCGTGGTTCTGATAGGTGGTGCTATCGTACGTCCACGTTGATGGAGACTTCAACCCACGAAGGGTAATGGCTGCGCGAGTCCACGGAGGGCTCCACCCACAAAGGGTCCACGAAGAAGCAACCTTGCCTATTCCACCATGGCTTACATCCACGAAGGACTAGCCTCACTCGGGGTAGATCTTCACGAAGTAGGCGATCTCCTTGCCCTTACAAACTGCTTGGTTCAACTCCACATCATGTCGGAGGCTCCCAAGTGACACCTAACCAATCTAGGAGACACCACTCTCCAAAAGGTAATAGACGGTGTGTTGTTGATGAACTCCTTGCTCTTGTGCTTCAAATGATAGTCTCCCCAACACTCAAACAACTCCTCACAGATTTGGCTATGGTGGAAGAAGGATTTGAGTGGAAAGCAACTTGGGAAAGGCTAGAAATCAAGGTTCAAATGGTTGGATTGGAATGTCTTGATCTCAACATATGAGTAGGTGGTTCTCTCTCAGAAAATGTATGGTGGAAGTGTAGGCACGTTCTGATGGCTCTCCTTACTGAGTAAGAAGTGGTGGAGGGGTATATATAGCCTCCACACACAAGATCCA
The DNA here is from genome assembly GCA_039707655.1 of Elymus sibiricus. Lineage (NCBI taxonomy): Eukaryota > Viridiplantae > Streptophyta > Magnoliopsida > Poales > Poaceae > Elymus > Elymus sibiricus. The sequence goes on along the minus strand of CM077672.1, from coordinate 169,775,991 downwards.
ACCATTACACACTTTTGACCCAACTCGGTGGCACCGATCAAAAATCTCGTAGGCACCGAACTGTGTAAAAGATATGAACATTAGGAATCTCGGTGGGACCGACTGGAACAACTCGGATGGACCGATGTGCAATGGTTAGGGCAAACCTCGTCTCGGTGGCACCAATTGCATCAACTCGGTGGGACCGAAGTAAAGCAATAAGGTAACAGAGAGTTGGCAAGCCATCTCGGTGAGACCGATTTGCAAAACTCGGTGGGACCGAAGTAAGTGCAAACGATTATAGAGAGTTGGCAAGGCCATCTCGGTGGGACCGAGATCCATATCGGTGGATCCTATTTGTTAGGTTTTTGGCAGTGGCTAAGTCCAGATGAACTCGGTGGCTCCGGATAGGAATTTTTGGTGAGGCCGAGTTGGAATGTAGGTTTTGGACATATTTGGATGGAGAATGTGGTTGAGGGTTTTGGAGTACTGTCACTAAGCACTTGAGCAAAAAGATCATTAAGCAACACCTCATCCCCTTTTAATAGTATTGGCTTTCCTATGGACTCAATGTGATCTTGGATCACTTAACAAAAAATGAAGAGTCTTGAGCTTTTGCCAATCCATGTCCTTAGCATTTTGAGGGGTCCACATCTCTAGTCCTTGCCATGCCAATCATTGAACATCCTGAAATATTTATCTTGAATGGACATTAGTTCAATGAGATATATGTTGTTACAAATTACCAAAACCACCAAGGGAGCAAATGTGCTTTCAATCTCCCCCTTTTTGGTAATTGATGACAACATATAGATCAAAGCTTCAACAAATGATTAAATGAATGAAGTACATCGTCGCTTTGAGAAGTATGTGATAAGCAAGAGCCCCCCCTAAATTTGTGCATTATTAATAATTTGCCTTTGAATGCAAATGCACAATCGATTAGGATCATGGGTCACTCTTCCGTGTCACATACAACTTGGTGGAGCGCGCAAAATGGTATGAATGGAATAGTAAGCACGCATCACCAAAACACAAGTGAATGATCATACAAGATAATGGTAAGGATAAGCATTAAGCATAGCATGAAGCATAGTATGATCAATCACACATATAGTATCTCACAAACATAACGATCAAAGTATCTCACACACATCAAAGCACATCAAGCAAGAGTAGCATAAACCACCAAATAGTAGTAGAAACTCAAGAAAACGACGAGCAAAAGGCAAGACACTCTCTCTCGAAGCCTAATGATCTATAAAAATTCTCCCCCTTTGGCAACAAGTACCAAAAAGTTCGAATAGGTATAGGACTATGCGTCTCTCTAGGCACGATCCTCGGCAGCTCCTGAAGGTGAACTCCTGCTGGCAGCTCCGATGTGCGTAGATGGTGTTGAGAGAAGTACATCCGCGAACGCTTCAGCTGACGTCTGCTGGGCTGGTGGAGTAGAGACTGGAGGTGGCACTGTAGCAGCAGCAGCAGGTGCAGAGACTGTGGTCCTCGTATCTGCAACAGGCACTGCAGCAGACCTGGATGCCCTGGGCACTGTCTGAAATCTCTCAGTCATCGGTCTGTCGTCTCCACTATCATCAGAAGCAGCCCTTGCTGCATCAACATCATCCTTCAGCTTCTCCACAATAGTCTGAACCTCAGTGATCTTCACATCAAGATCATGTATCTTTGTCTCGACTATCCGCTCTAGGCTCGCCTGGTTCTTGGTGAGGTTGGCCAGACTTCGCTCAATCCTCAGGGTGGCTTCCAGCAGATAAGTCATTTGACCATTCTTTGTCTTGAGGTTTGCAATAGGTGCATTGGGAGCAGATGCCTTCTGAGCTTCTTTTGCTGCCTCAGCTGCCCGGATCCTCTCTTGAGCTTGGGCAGATGTAGGGTGTGAAGGGTCCATCACCACTACATTGTCCTCGAACTCTGGACGCAATGGGAGATGCTCTCGATCAAGAAGATAAGTGCTCGTTCCAACCTTGGAGTTGATGAGCATCTGAATGTGTGGAGCATATCCGCAAGATCTCTTCTGGTCAGCTGCGGTTCTCTTGATAGTTTCAACTATGAGGCTCATGACTTTGAATTTCTGCGGTGTGTCAAACAAGTGTAGCAAGTTGATGGAGTGGCCACGTATCATCTTGTCATCACCTGACTTGGGCAACAGAGTGTACCTCAAGATTGTGTTAGTGGTGGCCAAACCAGGTAGCAAGTGCTTCACTGACCCTAGCTTGTGAGACTCAATGTCTTTCTCAGGGATAGCTGTGTACATGTTTGCCATGGAATTGTGGTCCATCTTGAGCTTGGCATATATATCAATGTCATCATCTTCTTCCTTTGGAGCACCAAGAAGATCAGCCCACTCAGAGATGGTTGACTGGTATCTGGATCCCTCAGTCATCCACACAATTCTGCCATCTGGATAAAAATGAGCTGTGGAGTAGAATTGCATTATCATCTCATCATTCCACTTGGTAAGCTTATGTCCAACAAAATCATCAACACCAGCTATCCTGAAGCTCTCATGAACATGGGGGAAGTAGTCTTCATTTGCATCGATATACTTCCAATCCACCCATCTCATGTCACTGACGATTGGCTTCTTATCAAGTAACACAGTCTCATAGAAATCTTGTTGTTCTCTGGTCTGAAAGCAGTAATCACAAGCAGTCCTTCGTCTTGCAGCATAAGGATCTGACAATCTCCACTGACGCAGTCCTTTGTCCTTCCTGAGCATCATGTTTTCGGCAACAGGGTGTGCATTGTCATGATTTGGAATCTTGGGCTTTAGCTTTCTGAGCACTAGTGGCTCCTCATCAACGTCAACTTCAGGCACTGGGGCCTTGTTCTTTTCAGTAGCAGGGATGTTTCTAGTGGATCTCTTGGGTGCTGGAGCTTTAGGCTTGGATTTGGTGGGAGCAACAAACCTCATAGCATCAGACATGAGCTTCTGAGTCTTGGCAGGGGGTGCATCAGCTGCTGGCTCCTCCTCCTCCTCTTCAACCATGGAGGGCTTGCCTAGAACACGAGCAACAGTTTTCCTTGGCCTCTTCTTCTTTCCTGCAGCAGCTGCCTGTGCATCACTTGGTTCCTCAAGTGTGAATGTCATAGTTTCCTTAGTGACTTTCTTCACTGCTGTCTTCTCTTTGGTTCTAGCAGATAGTTTGGTGCTATACTCCTTTGCGAGCATAACTCTCTTCTTCTTTGATGTTGCTTCACTAGCAACAAAGTCCTCATCCTCATCATCTGAGGTTCTCTTCTTCCTTGCCCTAGTAGCTGCTTTGGGCAATTCTGGAGAACTCCTCTCTCCCTCATAGTAGCTGCCCTCAGGGCTAGAGCCTGAACTGAGATCTGTGTGCTGCTCTGACATATTCTGGCTGTCACTGGCATCTGACATCTTGCAAAGCTGACCCTGTGAATAGATGGGTATGGGCAGAGTAGATGAGTCATCACAAAAAGCAGACATTTTTCATGAAAATTGAGTTCAAATCTTAGTTTCAAGTTTTCATAGAAGGCATTTCAGATCCACCGAGTTGATAATCTCGGTGATACCGAAGCACTGAACAGAAACTAAACACACCATTTCGGTCGGACCGAGATGTGGTTCGGTGAATCCGAGATGCTAGGGTTTCACTGAAACGTTACTTTCGGTCTCACCGATTCGTACTTCTCGGTGGCACCGAGATGTACTAGTGCAATGGCCTGGGGCCAAATCGGTGACTCCAAAAATCTCAATTCGGTCGGTCCGAGATGCTTACGGCGGAAACTTAAACATATTTTTTTTACTCGAATCTAATCTAAGGAATTTTATTCGTGGAATAAGCATTGCAATCTGTGGCAAGAATAATGGCAATCCATCCGTGCATTGAATCAGAATTTAGAGCATGAAGGGGGTCGAATCTCACCCTAACTTGGTGGAGATCCTCTACGGCGGCAACGGCGGAGCAGATTTCTGTTGACGGCGGCGGATTCCGGCGGCGAAGGCGCGCTGGAGATGAGGGCGATGATCCGGAGACCTGGGTGACGGCAGCAACGGGGTGCGGGAACGAAGAGGTTTGAGAAATTTCAATCGTTCGGGCCCGCGGAATATATATACCCTTGTGCTGTCGGTGGCTCCGAGTTGAACAACTCGGTGGCACCGACATGTGTAACTGCTAGCAGTATAGCACATCAATGGCGCCGAAACGGTTCAACTCGGTGACACCGAGATGGAAACCTAGATCAATCAAACTGTTTCGGTGAGTCCGAATAGGAGTGGATTGGTCACGCCAAAACAAATTTGAAGGTTTTGGAGGTTCAGCCCTTTCAGATCGGTGACTCCGAGTGCGCCTCACCCGGAGGGTCCGAAAATGACTTGTTCAATTTTTGTGATGTAGCAAGAATAGAATTTGAGACAAGAAAGCATAGATAGCTAGGGAAGGTACTTAGGCATTCTTGTACATCCACTTGGCCAGAAAAACCAAGACAGTCAAAACAACAAATGGATGTCCTCGAATGAAGAAAACATGCAAACCAACATGCTCACATAATAAGATAGCAAATGAGATATGTGTCAAACATGCACAACCAATTCTAGCATCTATCAAGCAATGGCGATGACTAGGTCATCTATATATGAGTATATTGACTTAGGAGTCAAATGAGAACATTTGATCATAGGTCATACTCATCATTTAAGCACAAGTGGGGTTGCCACTTTTACATAAAGCATTGATGTGTTCACACCATTAGAGTTGCTTTAGCTCAAGTCTTAGAGTAAAGCTCCCCCTAGATGTGATATCCCCCCAAAGAGGGATGAACTAACCTTGGGTTTTGTCAATGATGACTTCATGTAGATGTTGAAGATGTGGATGCTCAATGCTGATGTAGACCATCAAGAGTTGGGAGCAATCCTTTGGAGTTTTGTGCTTTCAATACCTACATGGGTTAGTCCCACACAAGGAACATACAAGGATATCCATAGACATAGAGTGAAATACACATATGATGATGTCCATGAATGCAATGATTACTTTGTCCCTTGCCTTACCAACAAGAGGGTTTGTGACTCCATGAACTAGTGCAAGATGTGGAAGTTGATTGCACAAGTTCTTGCCATAAATAAATGTGAGTGAAGTTTGTTGGCGGAGTCACCCTCAAGAACTCTCTAGTTCTTCTTCTTTTGGACCCACATCAACTTGATGGGAATCCTTGGAGTTGTAGTAGCACTTGATGAAGTAGAACTTGATGAAGTCTTGGGAACCCACTTGACCAAGGCTTGAGGTGCTTATTCAAATGAATCAATCTCTTCTTGAAGCTTGTCCTTGCCTTTTAGCTTGTGGTCTTGTGGTGGAAGATCTTCTTGAGCTTGTGTTCCCTTGAAGGAAGTAGGATCATACTTCTCTTGTTGAGGAACAAACTTCGTCTTGGGGTATTGATCTTCTTCCCACTCAACTCCATTGGCATTGAACTTTCGTTCAAAACCAACACCTTGGTTCTTCCGGTGCCTTCCTTACTTGCGTACAATTTCCTCAAATTGCTTACTCCGGCAGGACTCTTGTAGACACTTTTTTCTATAATTCCTTTCAATAGATTGTTTTCTTGCTCAAGTGTAACTTGGCTAAGAGAATCATTAGTGGAATCAATAGAACTACTAGAAGCAAAAACATTGGATATAGCATTGTTATTGTTACTACTAGAGGTAGAACCCTTTTTACCCTTGTTACTAGTTTGCTTAGGTTTAACTTGTGGCATAAAGGTAGACAAGAGTAAAAGTTTAGCAAGATATGAAGAACTCTTCTTTCGAAGATCGTCATTGATAGCTTTAAGAAACTCATGCTCTTGCTCTAAATTTAACTTCTCGAAGCGTAGCTTCTCATGAGTTCTTAGAAGTTCTCTATGATCCTCTTGAGTTGTTTCATGAGCTAACTTAAGAGCATTTAGTTCTTGAGTTAGACGCTCAATCTCCTTCATAGCATTGTCATTCGTTTCCTCTTGACTATCATGATTACTAGCATTTTCATTATAGCTCACATCACTAGCCTTATCAACAAGTAAATCATCATCACCAAGCAAATCATCCTCATCACTATTAAAATCAAGATACTTGGGGTGTGATACCTTGGGGCCTTTTGCCATGAAGCATCTTCCAATTCCTTCATTTGGTGAATCAAATAGATCATGGGAGTTGGATGACACAAGAGCAAGTCCGGCAACACCTTCATCTTGACTATAGTCGGAGTTGGAGTGATAACTTCTCTCAGAGTGGTTGTCGGAGTCGGAGCCGGAAACCCATTCACCAACATGAGCTTGATGTCTTCTTCTTGTGTAGCTCTTTGATGACTTGTCCTTCCTCTCTGAATCCTTGCTTCTTCGAGAGTGTCTTCGTTCATAATGATCATCTCTACTCCTTCTCTCCTTATGAGGTGATTCATCTCTTCTATGTCTTCCTCTTGGTGATTCGTCTCTTTTCTTGTAGGGAGCCGTACACTCATTGGAATAGTGTCTGGGTTTTACACAATTGTAGCAATTACGGTCACGACTTGATGATCTTCCCTCATAGTGTCTTGAGCTAGAGCTTCTTTCTTTCCCTTTGTTCTTGTAGAACTTGTTGAATCTTTTCACCATTAGGCTTATCTCTTCATTGGATACTAGCTTGTCACTTGGAGTTGTTGGAGCATCGGTTGAGGCTTTGTAAGCACCACTTGATTTGTTGTGTAGCTCCTCTTTGTCCTTGAGTGACATTTCATGAGCAACAATCCTTCCAATGACTTCCGTGGGCTTGAGATCTTTGTAATTTGGCATCATTTGGATCAATGTGCAAACGGTATCATATTTTCCATCCAAAGTTCTAAGGATCTTCTTGATGATGAATTTGTCGGTCATCTCTTCACTTCCTAAGCCGACAATCTCATTTGTGATGAGAGCAAGCCGAGAGTACATTTCGGCGACTCCTTCACCATCCTTCATCTTGAACTTGTCAAGTTGACTTTGAAGCACATCCAACTTAGATTCCTTGACGGACTCGGTACCCTCATGCATATCAACCAAAGTATCCCAAATTTCCTTTGCATTCTTGAGGCGGCTGATTTTGTTGAATTCCTCGGGACACAAACCGTTGAAGAGAATGTCACAAGCTTGAGCATTGTATTGCAACATTTTCAATTCTTCCGGGCTTGCTTCACGATCCGGTTCCTTGCCATCCTCAAAGAATTCACCTTGCAAGCCAACATGAACAATAGCCCAAATGGCAGGGTTATGACCAAGAATATGCATTTTCATCTTATGTTTCCAACTAGCAAAGTTTGTACCATCAAAATATGGACCTCTACGGTGATAATTACCCTCACTAGACGCCATATTCTCCTAGGTTGTGAAACCAAAGCAATTGAGACCAAAGCTCTGATACCACTTGTAGGATCGAAAGTATGTCTAGAGGGGAGGGTGATTAGACTACTTGACCAAATAAAAACCTAACCTTTTCCCAATTTTAGTTGTAGGCAGATTTTAGCAAGTGTACAAGTCAAGCTTCACCCTACACATGCAATTCTAAGAGTGTAGCAGTGGAAAGTACACAATTGCATATGTAAGTAAAGGAGGGGATCGGAGATTTCAAACGCAATGAAGACACGGTGATTTTTGGCGTGGTTCCGATAGGTGGTGCTATCGTACGTCCACGTTGATGGAGACTTCAACCCACGAAGGGTAACGGCTGCGCGAGTCCACGGAGGGCTCCACGAAGAAGCAACCTTGCGTATTCCACCATGGCTTACATCCATCAAGGACTAGCCTCACTCGGGGTAGATCTTCACGAAGTAGGCGATCTCCTTGCCCTTACAAACTCCTTGGTTCAACTCCACATCATGTCGGAGGCTCCCAAGTGACACCTAACCAATCTAGGAGACACCACTTTCCAAAAGGTAATAGACGGTGTGTTGTTGATGAACTCCTTGCTCTTGTGCTTCAAATGATAGTCTCCCCAACACTCAAACAACTCCTCACAGATTTGGCTATGGTGGAAGAAGGATTTGAGTGGAAAGCAACTTGGGAAAGGCTAGAAATCAAGGTTCAAATGGTTGGATTGGAATGTCTTGATCTCAACATATGAGTAGGTGGTTCTCTCTCAGAAAATGTATGGTGGAAGTGTAGGCACGTTCTGATGGCTCTCCTTACTGAGTAAGAAGTGGTGGAGGGGTATATATAGCCTCCACACAATATCCAACCGTTACACACTTTTGACCCAACTCGGTGGCACCGATCAGAAATCTCGGTGGCACCGAACTGTGTAAAAGATATGAACGTTAGGAATCTCGGTGGGACCGACTGGAACAACTCGGATGGACCGATGTGCAATGGTTAGGGCAAACCTCGTCTCGGTGGCACCGATTGCATCAACTCGGTGGGATGGAAGTGAAGCAATAAGGCAACAGAGAGTTGGCAAGCCATCTCGGTGAGACCGATTTGCAAAACTCGGTGGGGCCGAAGTAAGTGCAAACGATTATAGAGAGTTGGCAAGGCCATCTCGGTGGGACCGAGATCCATATCGGTGGATCCGATTTGTTAGGTTTTTGGCAGTGGCTAAGTCCAGATGAACTCGGTGGCTTCAGATAGGAATTTTCGGTGGGGCCGAGTTGGAATGTAGGTTTTGGACATATTTGGATGGAGAATGTGGTTGAGGGTTTTGGAGTACTGTCACTAAGCACTTGAGCAAAAAGATCATTAAGCAACACCTCATCCCCTTTTAATAGTATTGGCTTTCCTATGGACTCAATGTGATCTTGGATCACTTAACAAAAAATGTAGAGTCTTGAGCTTTTGCCAATCCATGTCTTTAGCATTTTGAGGGGTCCACATCTCTAGTCCTTGCCATGCCAATCATTGAACATCCTGAAATATTTATCTTGAATGGACATTAGTTCAATGAGATATATGTTGTTACAAATTACCAAAACCACCAAGGGAGCAAATGTGCTTTCAGCTACCCGTGCCCACCTTCTAATGAGAGTAACTCTTCAACTCATACATTGTTTAATTTCCCTTCGTGCTTACCGAAGGATGAATGCTATGATGATTGCTATGATCCCTTTGATTCGTTTGAAATATCCCTTTTTGATGAACTTGATGCTTGCTATGCTTGTGGCCATGATGCCAATATGAATGATGCTTATGGAGATGAACTTGCTATAATTCCTTATGTTAAGAATGAAATTGCTGTTAGTGCACCCACACATGATAGTCCTATTATCTTTTTGAATTCTCCCAACTACACTATATCGGAGAAGTTTGCGCTTATTAAGGATTACATTGATGGGTTGCGTTTTACTATTACACATGATGATTTTGATGAATATGATATGCATGTGCTTGCTGCTCCTAATTGCAATAATTATGGGAGATGAACTACATCTCTACCTCTCTATGTTTCCAATACGATAAAATTGCAAGAAATTGTTTATGCTATGTATCGGCCTTTATTAGATGTGCATGAATTGTTCTTTTATGACATGCCATGCATAGGAAGAGAGTTAGACTTCGTCATTGCATGATATATGTTGCTTTGTGCTCACTACTAAATTACAAATCATTGTTAATTAAAATCGGCTTTGATATACCTTGGGATCCGGGTGGATCGATTACTTGAGCATGTTATGCCTAGCTTAATGGCTTTAAAGAAAGCGCTGCCTGGGAGACAACCCGGAAGTTTTAGAGAGTCATTTTATTCTGTTTTTTGCTTTTAAAAAGTTTAAAAACCAAAAAAAATAGAGGGGAACCTAAAACTTTTTCAAAAAGAAAAGTGAAAGTGAGAAAGACGAGCACCGTTGAAGTGGGGGGTATCCTTGAACTTTGTTCATGCCCATGGAAACTTTGTGAATCTTGAATTACAGAAAAATTTCAACAAAAATAATTATCCCCTTGTACAAATCCATTGTATTATAAAAATAATGTGCCAAGATTTACCTTTAGGATGTTCAAATTGCTTGTTTGGTGTGTGCTGTGAAAAAACAGAAACTTTTTCTGTAGTGTTTGAATTTCTATATTTTACCGGAACATGCAAAAATTCTGAAATTATTACACAGTACTTCTATGCAATTTTTTTATTTTTTCCTAATTTTTCAGAATTGTTCGAGTTACAAAAGTATATATTTCATTTGCATCTTTACAGACTGTCCTGTTTTCACAGATTGCTGTTATAGTTTCTTTATTTGCGTATGTTTGAAATCTTGTTGAGCCCCATTGACTTGGGAGCCATAGAATTGTGATAGCATACAGAGGGTAATGTTTGATTATAATTATACAATAATATTACAGCAGGACATGATGGGATTTGATGTTATATGTACTAACCCCTCTAATAAAAGTTCGGTTAAGTTTTGTGTGGATGAAGTGTTCGAAGATCGATGAGGTATCGATATGAGGAGAATAAGGAGAGGCAAGAGTTCAAGCTTGGGGATTCCCAAGGCACCCCAAGTAAATATTCAAGGAGACTCAAGCGTCTAAGCTTGGGGATGCCCCGGAAGGCATCCCATCTTTCTTCGACAATTATCGGTATGTTTCGGTTTTTGTTTTGTTCACATGATATGCGTAAATTCTTGGAGCGTCGTGTGCTTTTTATTTTTCTTTTAATAATGCACCATGCTGGTATGAAATAGTCGTTGGTTGATTTATAGAATGTTTCATGCACTTTACTTATATCTTTTGAGTATGGCTTTATAGAATGCTTCATGTGCTTCACTTATATCATTTGAAGTTTGGATGCCTGTTTCTCTACATATAGAAAACCGTTATTTGTAGAATGCTCTTTTGCCTCACTTATATTTATTAGAGCGTGGGCAAGTAATTTGCAGAAAGAATTAAACTCTCATGCTTCACTTATATTTATTTAGAGAGTCAACAGGAATTGGTCATTCACATGGTTAGTCATAAAATCCTACATAAAACTTGTAGACACTGAATATGATATGTTTGATTTCTTGCAATAGTTTTGCGATATTAAGATGGTAATATGTGGGTGTACTAGTGAATGATTGTGGTTTAGTAAGAATATTGGTGTTAAGGTTTGTCATTCCCGAAGCATGCATGTATAGTTATGCGACGAAGTTATATCCTACTCATGTTAGTATCCAATGTTAATTATTCGCAATGCATGATTATGACCGTTGTCGCTCTCTGGTTGGTCGCTTCTCAATCTATTTGCTAGCCTTCACCTGTACTAAGCGGGAATACTGCTTGTAAATCCAAATCCTTAAACAAAAGTTGTTCCAGATGAGTCCACCATATCTACCTATATGCGGTATTACTCTGCCGTTCCAAGTAAATTTGCATGTGCCACCTCTAATCATTCAAATAAGCATCTGTTTTGTGTGCCCGTACCGCTCATGGAGTGGCAGTGGGTGGTGAGTATCTTCCATGCTAAGCGGGTTATTCTCACGATGAGTGTTTATTCACTTGTCATTGCACGAGAGAGGCTGGTAATTGGGATGCCCAGTCCTGTGGTCAAAATCGAATTATAAATGCAACAAACTCCCCCAGAAAGTTGATTGTATGGAGGGCACCCGAGGATTCGGCTAGCCATGGCTTGTGTTTGAATGGTTGAGGGGGGGGGGGGTAAACTTTACCTTTCCGCTTCGGAACCGCCTATAATGTGTTTAGCATGGAAGATATTGAGAACCCTCGATCGTGACGTTGACAGGAAAAGTACACCTCTCAAAATCTATTCATCTCTAATTTAAGCTTCGAGCTCTGGAACCTCTACAAATCCATGCTTCCCTCTGTGAAGGGCCTATATATTTACTTTATGTTATTTTACTTTTATTGTTGAGTCATCACCTTCTCATTCAAGCACCAGTTGGAGAGCACTATTGTCATTTTTATGCATTGAGTATAGTTAATGTTATGTACATCGTGACTGGATCAATGATTGAGCATGACGGGCTAGGGATAGCATTCTTTAGCATTTTTATTTTGAAAGGCATGATTGTTTGTTGGTATGCCTGAGTATTGATGTCTTTATGTCAAAAGATGACTATTGCTTTGAATCACTCGTATCTTAATATTCATGCCATGATTAGATTACATGATCAAGATTATGCTAGGTAGCATTCCACATCAAAAATTATCTTTTTATCATTTACCTACTCGAGGACGAGCATGAATTAAGCTTGGGGATGCTGATACGTCTCCGTCGTATCTATAATTTTTTATTGTTTCATGCCAATATCCTAGAATTTCCACATACTTTTGGCAACATTTTATATGATTTCTTGGACTAACATATTGATCCAGTGCCCAGTGCCAGTTCCTGTTTGTTGCATGTTTTTTGTTTCACAGAAAATCCATATCAAACGAAGTCCAAACGTGATAAAAATTTACGGAGATTTATTTTGGAATATATGTGATTTTTGGGAAAAAGAATCAACGCGAGACAATGCCCGAGGGGCCCACAAGCTCGAGGGGCGCGCCCATCAGGCTTGTGGCCACCCCGTAAGGTGGTTGGGGCCCTTCTCCTTCCACAAGAAAGATAATATCCGAAAGAAAATCCCCTCAAAATTTCAGCTTAATCGGAGTTACGGATCTCCGGGAATTTAAGAAACGGTTTTCGGCCAGAAAACAGGAACGCGAAACAGAAGAGAACAGAGAGAGAGATCCAATCTCGGAGGGGCTCGTCCCCTCCGGGAGCCATGGCGGCTATGGACCAGAGGGGAAACTCTCCTCCCATCTAGGGGGGAGGCCAAGGAAGAAGAAGGAGGGGGCTCTCTCCCCCTCTCTCCCGGTGGCGCCGGAACGCCGCCGGGGCAACCATTATGACGGCGATCTACACCAACAACTTCGCCGCCGTCAACACCAACTCTCTCCCCCTCTATGCAGTGGTGTAACACCTCTTTTCCCTGCTGTAATCTCTACTTAAACATGGTGCTTAACGCTATATATTATTATCCAATGATATGTGGCAATCCTATGATGTTTGAGTAGATTCGTTTTGTCCTATGGGTTGATTGATGATCGTGATTGGTTTGAGTTGTATGTTTTATTTTGGTGCTGTCCTATGGTGCCCTCCGTGTTGCGCAAGCGTGAGGGATTCCCGCTGTAGGGTTTGCAATACGTTCATAATTCTCTTATAGTGGGCGGCTAGAGTGACAGAAGGTTACACCTGAGTAAGGGGGTTGTTGCGTATGGGAGTAAAGAGGACTTGTTACTTAATGCTATGGTTGGGATTTACCTTAATGATCTTTGGTAGTTGCGGATGCTTGCTAGAGTTCCAACCATAAGTGCATATGATCCAAGTACGGAAAGTATGTTAGCTCATGCCTCTCCCTCATATAAAATTGCAATGATGATTACCGGTCTAGTTATCGATTGCCTAGGGACAAATCTTTCTCTTGTGTTACAATAGCTTTCTACTAAACAACTAGCTTTTATTATCTTGCAAATTACTCGTAGATTTATTCTCGCAAAGTACTCCTAGTTTTATTCTTGCAAACTTATCCTTTTACACCTACAAGTAGTTTCATTCTTGTTCTAGGTAAAGCAAATGTTAAGTGTGCGTAGAGCTGTATCGGTGGTCGATAGAAATTGAAGGGAATATTAATTCTACCTTTAGCTCCTAAATTGGGTTTGACACTCTTATTTATTGAGAAAGGCTACAACTGACCCCCTATACTTGTGGGTTATCAGAGGACATAAGAGATTTCTTGGAGTTCAATAAAACTATGAAACTAATTTTCTCTAAGGTGTGATACATCCATTTTGCATCACTAATTTTCTCATTATAAATTACTCTTTATTATTAATCTTTGACACATTATAGCTTAATTCTAATAGTTTTTTCCTCTCAATTTGCATGATTTACTAGAGGAAGGGATTACCGAAAAGCTGCAGAAAAGGAGCAAAACAAGGACCAGTGAAGATAAATATTTTCTGAAGACCAAAAAATAGAGGAAAAACATAAAAGTCATTTTTATACCGGAAGAGAGCGAGGGGCACTTGGGCCCACTTGGGGAGACCCCTGTGAGGCCAAAGAGGGTGTGAGTGCACGGGGCCCACAGCTAGCCTACTGGCTACCTCCGGTGCTCCATGGCCCTATTTTACCCTAAAACTTGCTCCATGATTTTACGGGATTTTTTGGCCGCCATCTGCGAGGCGAAATAGAGGCAGAGCACTTTGCTACTCCTTGAGTGTTGTTTATTCGGTATCCTTACCCTCTCAAAGGGGGAATTCAAAACCATTAACAACACCAACACTTCGTTTATCATGGGGATCATCAAAAGCACCATCATTAATCTCCAACCCTAGCATTCAATCTTTGAACTATTATTAGGCCCGTTTGGAGGTGAAAGAGTATTGGCTTAGGCCCGTTGTGAGGGGAAAGTTGTGGAACCCCATGTTGCTCCACGTTGCCTCATCCAACGGCTGCAACTTCGTGTTCCACCTCCTTTCATCGTGTTGGGGTTGGAGCAGAGGACGCAATGTGGCTTAACAGTGCATCACGAAGGAGGAGTGAGCAACTTGCAGGCTCGGGCTCCACGAAGGAGTTGGACGGACGACAAAGCTAGAGGGGAGGAGGAGTGCGCAACCTGTAGTGTATGAGGAGCGGAGTCTAGGCACCCATGATGGCCCAAGAGTCATAGACGGTAATGATCTCGGGGAGGCTGCAACTTGCAGTTGAAGACCAGGTCGCTTCGACCAGTGGACAGTGGAGTCTGGTAGCGCTTGGGGTAGGGGAATAATGTTGGAGAGAGAGAACGTGCTGGGCGCTGCCCCGAGGTCACTTAGCGATGTCATTTTTTATAATAATGCCCAACTCCGCCTCGTTCGATTTCCTGGAGGGGGGTTTGCGTAGCTTCTCATTTTTTTTCACTATGGAGGGTCGTCCGCTCCATGAAGTCGGCTCCGTGGAGTTCGACAGGTCAACTCAGCACGGCCTGTGAAGTTGATGGAGCCTACAACTAGAGAGCACCCGAACATGCCTTAAATCTATACCTACTAATAAAAGGATGAACACTTCTTCCCACCAAATTTTCGTCCGTAGCTTCGTCTGTCCGTCAAATTTTCATAGGTTGCTGTCGTTTTATGTGAGTTGGACTTCTCCCTGATCCATCCCGAGTTTTACCAGATTTGTGTAAGACCTGTCGGCCGTCCGGGCCTCAGCCTAGGCAAAACCATGCAGTCGGCAGAGGTGGCAAAAATAATGATGCAAGTATTGGGAGTCGAACTCCCGACCTCATGTTCAATGTATAAGGAGGTGTCCAACTGACCAAGCTTATGTTCATGGATTAAAGAGAGGTTGGTTTGTATTAGATAGTCCCACCTCGCTTTCTTAAGAAAAATCTCACCAATTTAAGTACATGTATGAGTTGATACCAATAAGCCGCCCAGAGAATCAATAAGGAGTGTGTCTGCTTCTCCATGGTGAGAAAATTATGGAATTAACTGGAGAGAAACCCAATTAAAGGAAGAAGGGACTGGTCGCGTCCGTGGGAAGGAGCAGGGAGGAGTTCAGGCCAACGGAGCACGCTGGAGCGGTGGTGCGACAGCTGAAGTGGCTGTGGAAAAAAGAAATAAATTTTGCCTTTTTTTCCTTTTTATAATTTACCGTGGCATATTAGTAAAAAGGAATAATTTGCCATGGAAAATTATTCTAAAAAGTATAATTTGCCATGGCAACTTATTCTTAAAAGAATAATTTGTCATGACAAATCTGACGGTGTTTTTCAGTATAGTTTGACACTTTGCCATGTCATTGAAAGTAAAATTGCCATGTCATTAAAAGTAAAATTGCCATGGCAAAAAAAAAGATTAAAATTTGCCATGGAAAAAATAAAAGTAAAATTTGCCATCTCCAAAAAAAATTGCTCAAAAAATTGCCATGTTCCCATGGCAGATAGTAGAAGTGCATTTAGAGATTATTTCATGCATCAGCCTATATTAAAAAGTATAATTTGCCATGTCATTAATAGTAAAATTGCCATGGCAATAATAGAGTAAAATTTGCCATGGCAAAATAAAGTAAAAATTTCCTTGTCATTAAAAGTAAAATTGCCATGGCAATAATAGAGTAAAATTTGGCATGGCAAAATAAAGTAAAATTTGCCATGTCATTAAAAGTAAAATTGCCATGGCAAAAAAAAAGAGTAAAATTTGTCATGGCAAAATAAAGTAAATTAAGCATGCTACAAAAATTAAATTTGCCATGTTATCGATAAAAAATGGTATGAAGATCTAATGGCCATATATTTGTCGTGGCAAACTAAAGTAAAAATTGCCATGGCAAAATTAGAAATTTAAAAATTGGCATGTGGTTTTAATTGTAATTGCCACGGTATGAAAGTAAAAGTTGCCATGTAAAAAAATAATGAACAGTACATAACACACAATTGTGAGCAAGAAAATTGCCATGGTAGATTTATTTTGAAAATTGACATGGTATTTCAATAAAAGTTGTCATGTTTTGTGTACGAGAAAATTTTCATACACAAATTCATATTAGCACAAAATTAAGGACAAAACTTGCCATGAAAAAAATCATATGAAAATATCATGGTGTTTTAATTAAAATAATTCTTTGTGTGGAAATTGCCATGAAAAAAATAAAATGAACAGTGCAAAAGAGGAAATTAAGAACAAAATTGTTGAGGCAGAGTCATTTAAAATTGCCACGGTATTCCCTCCTAGGAAATGACAAAACAATTTGACCTGGCTAAAAAATGCGTCTTGAGTTGCCATTTTGTTACTGTATGGGTTAATAAGCATCACAACAAAACCTAGGAAAAAGGCAGAAAGGTCGATGTTGACATACAAGGGTTTCACATAACACAAGTTTGGTCAAATCAGCATCACGTCACATAGTTTTGCCATTCAACTATGTGTAAACTGCATCAAAATTTGGTCAATTTAGCAATCACATCACACATTTTACACATACAAGTTTTGGTTCAATTGGCATCGCATCACATGATTTGCCATGAACTATGTGTGAAAATGCATCAAAATTTGGTCAAAAATAGCATTACATCACGTAGTTTGCAGTGGGTGTACAGAGAAAAATGGACATACAAATGTGATCGATTAGCATCACAATGCATAGTTTGCCATGAGCTGGTGTGAAAACTGCATCAAAAATTACAAGGAGTAAAGCACCCAGGGATGAACCTGAAGGGCTGCTACTGTCGAGGCAACGAACCTGACAATGAGTACTAGGGGTACGAACAAGGGGCGGAGCCTAGCTACGGCGCAAGTGTATCACTCGGATTTAGCGAGTTCGGGCCCCTCTCGGAGAGGTAACAACCCTACGTCTCGTGCCCGGGGTATTGTGTTTTCTCTTGGGGTATAAGATTACAATGAGTGTTGAACCCTTGCTATGGAGCTGAGGGGAGGCTTATATAGAGTGCGCCTCGGCCCTTCAATGCCATGTTACAAGGGAGTTACTGGTAACGACAACTATAATTACACCTAATGACCAAAGTTAAGTTGCTCGACCGTTATGGCTCCCACGTCGCCTGTACGTCTTCTCTTGTCCGAGTGACTCTGGTCCGGCCGACTGGTGGGAGACGTCCGAGTGCCGTTGATGCATCCGAGTGGATAATGAGGATTATGCATCTGAGTGGATAATGAGGATTACACATCGGAATGCGCCCGTGGTCCGGAGACCCTCCAATGATGGTGTGGGGCCCTAGGTGGGCCCTAGATGTCAGGTCTATGACCCTACCCTTAGTAGGTGGCCCCATCATTAGCCCCCGAATCGGTTGAGGTTTCGTGCAACGAGTAGGATGAACTCTTGTTTTGGGCAGAGTGCTTCAGGGGCACTCCAGGTCCGCTGTCAAGTGTTAACATGTCATTGCCTGAATCAGACCACAACGGATTCTGGACTAAAAGATTTCCGACTGATTGGATCATGGTGACTGCTGGATAAAATTTGGTGGCATTCGTGTGTCTCTCGGGAGAGATAGACTAGAGGTCCGATTGAGGACACGCCATGTAACTCGAGTGATGACACCGGCGCGTGGACTGATTCTCTTGATAGATGACACTCATTATCCTGAGGGAACGCCAGTGCGGGCCATCTCCGAGTCCAAATTTATGAGATCCGCGCCTTGGAGCCTAGAAGAAGGGCCAAGTCAACCTGCGGAGGGGCGTCGAGCTCATCCCATAGCAATCCTGAAGGTGGCTTCAGTCGGGCGTTTTACGTGTCCGAGTGCACAGTGACCCGCAGAGGGTGGTCGGTCGGACCGACGAGTGTCCTTTAGGAAAGGAACAAAGAGGAATCAATCGGACTGATTTGCAGCTGAAATTCCGGGATTCGAAATCGTGCGTGCGCGCGTGGAAGCGGTTATGTCGTGGCTAGTGGGGGAAGTGGGGCACACCGCCTTGATCTCCGCCCCGAAAATCGCCACGTGCCCTGTAATTCCTGTGCGTGCGATCGTCGCGGACGCCATCCGATCCAGGGATCTGCGGCTGTGATTCCGCGAGGTGATTTTACCCGCGGTATAAAATTCAGGCGAGCTAGGGTAATTGCTCAGATCCCCTTTTCTCGTCGCTCTCTCCGCTTCCCTTCTCCACCCGTCCCTTCACTCTGTGTGCCCGAGCACTCGAGACCATGGGGAAAGGCACCACGACCAAGCTTGAGAAGGTGAAGAAAGTGGGGAAGGGCGTGTCGTCGAGCGGCGGCCCGCCGGCGGGCCACATCCATGGAGATTGGATTCCGTCATGGGTGACGGAGGAGCGATTGAAGGAGCTGGAGGCCGAGGGGCTGATTCTAGTGGGCGGCTGGAGGTTTGATACGTCCATTGTGCATCATTTTTTCCTACTGTTATTTATTATGTTTTGAGTCATTATTTCACTTTATGATACAATTCTTATGCCTTTTCTCTCTTATTTTGCAAGATTCACATGAAGAGGGAGATTGCCGGCAGCTGGAATTTTGGACCGGAAAGGGGTGAAACAGAGATAGCTATTCTGCACACCTCCAAATGACCTGAAAATTTATGGAGAATTGTTTTGGAATATATAAAAAATATTGGCTGAAGAAATACCAGAGGGGGACCCACCAGGAAGCGACAAGCCTGGGCGGCGCGCCCTACCCCCTGGGCGCGCCCCCCGAGCTTGTGGCGCCCCTGGCAGGCCTCCAGGGCCCATCTTCTGCTATATAAGGTTATTTACCCTAGAAAAAATAAGGAGAAGAATTTCGGGATGAAGCGCCGCCGTCTCGAGGCGGAACCTGGGCAGGAGCAATTTTGCTCTCCGGCGGAGCGATTCTGCCGGGGATACTTCCCTCCGGGAGGGGGAAATCGAAGCCATCGACATCACCAACGATCCTCTCATCGTGGGAAGACCAATCTTCATCAACATCTTCACCAGCACCATCTCATCTCAAACCCTAGTTCATCTCTTGTATTCAATCTTTGTCTCAAAACCTTAAATTGGTACATGTGGGTTGCTAGTAGTGTTGATTACATCTTGTAGTTGATGCTAGTTGGTTTATTTGGTGGAAGATTATATGTCCAGATCCTTAATGCTATTCAATACCCCTCTGATCTTGAACATGAATATGATTTGTGAGTTGTTACTTTTGTCCTTGAGGACATGGGAGAAGTCTTGTCATAAGTAATCATGTGAATTTGGTATTCGTTCGATATTTTGATGATATGTATGTTGTTGCTTCCTTTAGTGGTGTCGTGTGAACGTCGACTACATGACACTTCACCATCTTTGGGCCTAAGGGAAGGCATTGTAGAGTAGTAATTAGATGATGGGTTGCTAGAGTGACAGAAGCTTAAACCCTAGTTTATGCGCTATTCCGTAAGGGGCTGATTTGGATCCATATGTTTCATGCTATGGTTAGATTTATCTTAATTCTTCTTTCGTAGTTGCGGATGCTTGCGAGAGGGGGTAATCATAAATGGGAGGCTTGTTCAACTAAGAACAGCACCCAAGCACCGGTTCACCCACATATCAAATTATCAAAGTAGCGAACGTGAATCAAACAAACATGATGAAAGTGACTAGATGAGAATTCCCATGTGTCCTCAAGAACTATTTGCTTTATATAAGAGATCGTTGCAGCTTGTCCTTTGCTATAAAAAGGATTGGGCCACCTTGCTGCACTTTATTATACTTGTTACTTGTTACTTGTTACGAATTATCTTGCTATTGAAACTATGTGTTACCGCTACTTTCAGTACTTGTAGAGAATACCTTGCTAAAAGCGCTTGTCATTTCCTTCTGCTCCTCGTTTGGTTCGACACTCTTACTTATCGAAAGGACTACGATTGATCCCCTACACTTGTGGGTCATCAAGGTTGCCCGAGGTGTATGAGGTGGAGCCCGCGCCGCACGCTGACAAGTGAGTCCTCCTCGTCACGCACGTCGAACGAGGATTTTCGATGCCTCCACACCCCTTTTTCTGTGCGTTTTTGGATTTCTTTGCGAGGCAACTCCACAACCTTCCACCGAATGTGGTGGTTTATCTGTCTGCATTTATCTCGCTGTGTGAGAACTTCATCGGCTGCTACCCCCACTGGGGGTTGTTCAAGCATATCTTCACTTGTCGATCGATGACTGTGAAGAAGGACTCGCCAGATGGGGCAAAGACCAACGTGACCCGGCAATGCGGCGGACTGGGCATCCAACTCAGGGGCCACAACGCCTTCCCCAAGATGAGTTTCCCCGACTCCGTCAAGGCATGGCAGGACAGCTGGTTCTACTGCAGGGACATTCCGAGTGAGAGGCTTCCGACTGGTCTTCCGCTGTACTTGGCAGCGAGGGTCGCCGCTCCGCCATCCCTCACAGTAGCCAAGGGGGAGAAGGTAGAAGTAGGAATCCTGGTGGACGCCTTGGTGGGAGTAGTTTGAGTTGGAGTCGATGGGATGGACATGCGGAGGCATTCCTCAGTCGGCGGATCCAGCAGCTACAGGATAGGGCACATCCTATGTGGAGGTACGAGGGGCCGAGTGACCCCACTCGAGTGCACGCTGATAATTTGTCAGAGGAGGCCATCGAGGAGAAGATCAAGGCAATCACCTCCGCGCGTGATAATCCGCGTGGAGCTAGGAAGGTGTCTGCGTACGATCTGGATCACCAGCCCGCTGACGTAAGTTCACATCTCAGTTGAGTGATATTTACAATGACCTCTTTATGCTTGGTTTTGATCTTGATGTGTGTTTTTCTTTCAGCAGAGCTTCCAAAAGATGATCTCGCAGGTTCCGAGCGTCGACCACGCCCCGGAGGACATGATGAGCGACACCGAGCACCGACGCCGCAAGGATGACGAAGAGGAGGGAGAGGAAGACGACGACGACGACGACTCAGAGACCGAGGAGGGCGAAGAGGCGGAACCTTCTCCGTCTGAAGGAGGTCCCAGGGAGCCCCGCACCAAGGCCCACCATAATCTGAGTGTTCGCGCGGGTGGCGCTCAGGCACCGAGTGGTTCAAGGCCGACTGCTGCGGCTCCTGCTACACGCGGGCCGAAGCATGGGCGAGCCGGGTCAGCGGAGTCGACTGAGAAGCAGCTCAAGCAGCCCAAGCTCACCACCACGATACCCCGGAAGGCCGCTCTGCCCAAGATTAAGATGGTGGTGCCGGTGGCTTCGACGTAAGTGGTAGAAATTGATCTCCCTTGTCATGTAAATCTATGCCGACTGACAATCGAGTGACTTTGTGAATGCAGCAACGAGACATCGACCACTTCGCCGGACCCGAATGCCCCTGAGAAGGGCCGACCTGAGGCCGAAGCTACCGACGCCACCACCTCCAAAGGTACCGACTGGTTTACTAGCATTTTTATCCAAGTGTCTGCTTGACTCATATGCTTGCTTCTGGACGATTGCAGCTCCGAGTGAAGTTATCCATCTTGATAATGATGATGATAAGGCCGACCCGCCAAACCCAGAGGCCGGTGAGAAGGGCCAACCTGGCAGCGATATTATCATGCAAGAGGCCGCCGGCAGCCGAATGGATCGGGTCTCGCCAGCGAAGGTCTTCACTAGGACTGCTTCTCCAGCGAAAGGCACTACGAAGACAGCTTCCATGCTTCCACCAGCACTGACTCCAAGCCCCGCTCCGGTCACCCTGTTCTCACTGCAAAGGGTCCCTGAGGACCAAGTGGGAGCGAGCAAGGAGGCTCTGATCCAGGTCGAGGTGATGAACAGCCGGCTGAAGGAAGCGTACGACGCCAGCAAGACCTTGAAGACCAACGTCCGAGTAAGTGCCATCGTAAGTATTATCTTCAGTCGAAGTTTCGAAGTTTCTTCGTGGGTTTTTCAGTGGGTTTGCACGGAGCACACCCACTAGGTTTTTCTCGTTCCAGTGGGGGCATGCTGAGTGCACCCACTGGGTGTAGTCCCCGAGGCTCCCGTCGACTGGAGTCAGTCGGCGGGAGTCTTAGGTTTATTTTTTGAATGTTTTTCCACTCGGATCCGTTCGGATCAGTCCGAGTAGTTTTTTGTTCCAATGGGGGCACACTGAGTGCACCCATTTTTTTCCCGTCCGAGTGGACATCTTTTGGGTGGGGGCACGCTGAGTGCATCCACTGGGTGTAGTCCCCGAGACTACCGTCGATTGCTGGCAATTGGCGGGAGTCTTTACAGAACTAACACATTTGCACTCGGAGTGCGATTCCCCACTCGACAGATCAAGTGGGTGTCTTTGTAATTTTAAGTGCGAAAAACTTCTGACTATGAACTACTCATGAATCAGATTCTAGGTCTAAGTAGCATAGATAGCCATGTGTTCGCTTTGCACCATATCCGACTGAATGTTCTGTCTTGTAATAGAGGGCCTGCGAGCTTGGAGCACATTACGCCACTCTGGAGAAAGAGGTGTTGCAGCTCCGACTGGACCTGGACGCCGAGAAGCACAAGAGTGAGCGTCTTGCTCAGGAGAAACACACCTTAGGAGGTTAGTCTTGCTATCCGACTGCTCAATGAAAACTTGTTTTTCCTTTGATCCGACTAAACTTGCTGCAACAGATGTTCGTACTGAGAATGCAGAACTTGTAAAGAGGCTTAGGACTTCTGTTTCTTTAGAAACCATGAAGCAGGCCCTAGAGGACAAGGACACCAAGCTAGCGGAGGCATGGAAGAACACGAGTGCCAAGACCAAGGCAGCCAAAGACAAGTTGAAGTCAATCGGGAAACTTGAGGAGGAGAACAAAACCTTGAAGGTCGCCGCCGAGACGACAAAGGGTGAGATTGCAGAGCTGAAGAAGCATTACGCCGAGTGGGAGGCCAAATGCAATACCCAGGCGAGTGCCTTCGAGGAAGAAAAGAAGAAGCTGACTGACCAGACCGCCGAGCTCTTCAAGAAGAAAGCTGAGCTCGAGTAGTATGTCGAGGAGTTCGGCGAGGATATGTGCAAGAAGCTTGAAGGTATGCCGCCCTGACCGAGTGGTTCTCGCTTGATTTAAGGTCTCGGGAGACATTAATTTTCCATCTGTTTCTGTGTACAGATTTCTGCATTGATGTCGAGCTGGAGACCGACCGGATTGAGAAAGAGCTGATTCCCTCGAGGCTGCTTCTCAAGGACAACGCAGCGCTGGCAATCCTCCGACTGGACGAGGGTATGGACAATGTTGTCGCATATATTGACCGCTTGAAGATCGTCATGGAGAAAATTGACGCGGAACTATTCCTGGAGGAAACACTCGCGAAGGATCTTGAGTCGCTGATGTCCAGACTGAATGCCATCCCCAACCGAGTGCAATCATGGAAGAAATCTGCGGCCCGGTGCGGAGCTGATGTGGCGTTGTCACTCGTCTGCATCCATTGCAAGGATGTGAATGAAGAAAACTGAAGTCTCTCTAGGTCGCCAACACGAAGAAGCTCAAGTTCGAGGACTTCATGGAGACGTTCATCGAGGCCACCACCCGGATCACAAATGGCATTGATATGTATACCTTCGTCCACCCGGCGAGCCCCGCGCCAGACGCGTGCTACTTGTAGTCTGCGTTGGTATTTCCCCGAAGAGGAGAGGATGATGCAGTACAGTAGAGATAAGTATTTCCCTCCGTTAAGAACCAAGGTTATCAATCCAGTAGGAGAACCAAGCAAAATTCCGTTAAGCGCACCTGCACACACAAGAGCAAACACTTGCACCCAACGGAAATAAGAGGGTTGTCAATCCTCTTAGCGGTTACTTGCAAGGATTAAATCTTATAGAGGTAAATAGTTAAACTAAAATACTAATTAAAATAAAAGTAAA
Source organism: Elymus sibiricus (assembly GCA_039707655.1). Taxonomy (NCBI): domain Eukaryota; kingdom Viridiplantae; phylum Streptophyta; class Magnoliopsida; order Poales; family Poaceae; genus Elymus; species Elymus sibiricus. Next base: position 169,751,844 of record CM077672.1, on the reverse strand, counting down.
TAAATTGCAGCAAGGTATTTTTGGGTTTTTAGTATGATAAAGATAGACTCGGGGGGCCATAGTTTTCACTAGAGGCTTCTCTCTCGAGCGCAGAAACATACGGTGGGTAAACAAATTACTGTTGGGCAATTGACAGAATAGCAAATAATTATGACAGATTCATGGCAATGGTCATGTATATAGGCATCACGTTCGAGACAAGTAGACCGACTCCTGCCTGCATCTACTACTATTACTCCACCCATCGACCGCTATCCAGCATGCATCTAGGGTATTAAGTATGAAACAGAGTAACGCCTTAAGCAAGATGACATGATGTAGAGAAGCAAATTCAAGCAATATGAATAAACCCCATCTTTTTATCCTTAATGGCAACAATACAAATATGTGTCATGTCCCCTTGTGTCACTGGGATTGAGCACCGCAAGATTGAACCCATCACAAAGCACCTCTCCCATTGCAAGATAAATCAATCTAGTAGGCCAAACTAAACCGATAGATCGGAGAGAAATACAAAGCTATAACAATCATGCATAAAAGAGTTCAGAGAAGACTCAAATATTTCTCATGAATAATCTGATCATAAACTCACAATTCATCGCATCCCAACAAACACACCGCAAAAGAAGATTACATCGGATAGAACTCCAAGAACATCAAGGAGAACATTGTATTGAAGATCAAAGAGAGAGAAGAAGCCATCTTGCTACTAGCTATGGACCCGTAGGTCTGTGGTAAACTACTCACACATCATCGGAAGGGCAGCAAGGTTGATGTACAAGCCCTCCGTGATCGATTCCCCCTCCGGCAGAGTACCGGAAAAGGCCTCCTGATGGGATCGCGGAAGAACAGAGGCTTGCGGCGGCGGAAATGTTATTTCTTCTGGCTCTCTGGGGGTTTCCCAATATTTGTGAATTTATAGAAGTGGAATTAGGTCAAACGGAGTCACGTGGGCCCCATAAGGCAACACGGCTCGCCCCCCCTGGGGCGCGCCCTGTTGCCTTGTGAAGCCCTCGTGAGGCTTCTGGCCTCCTCCCGAAGCTTCCAAGGGTTCTTTTGTCCAGAAAAAAATCTCCAAAAAGTTTCGTGGCATTTGGACTTCATTTGGTACTGTTTCTCTGAAAAGCCAAAAACAAGCAGAAAACAACAACTGGCACTGGGCACTAGGTTAATAGGTTAGTCCCAAAAAATGATATATAATTGCATATAAAAACATCCAAGATTGATACTATAATAGCATGGAACAATCAAAAATTATAGATACGTTGGAGACGTATCAAGCATCCCCAAGCTTAATTCCTGCTCGTCCTCGAGTAGGTAAATGATAAAAACAGAATTTTTGATGTGGAATGCTACCTATCATGTTTCATCATGTAATGTCTCTCTTACGGTATGAATAATAAGATCCAAGTGATTCAAAGCAATAGTCTATAATTTGATATAAATACATCAATACTCAGGCGTACTAATAAACAATCATGTCTTTCAAAATAAAAATGCTAAAGAACGTTATCCCTACAAAATCATATAATCCTGTCATGCTCCATCTTCTTCACACAAAGTATTTATCATGCACTACCCCGATGACAAGCCGAGCAATTGGTTCATACTTTTTAACGCGCTTCAGCTTTTTCAACTCCCACTCAATACATGAGCGCAAGCCATGGATATAGCACTATGGGTGGAATAGAGTATGGTGGTAGAGATAAATAAGAGAAGTCAAAAATGGAGAAAGTCTCACACCGACGAGGTTAATCAACGGGCTATGGAGATGCCCATCAATTGATGTCAATGCGAGGAGTAGGGATTGCCATGCAACAGATGCACTAAGAGCTAAAAGTGTATGAAAGCTCAACATGAAAACTAAGTGGGTGTGCATCCAACTTGCTTGCTCATGAAGACCTCGGGCATTTGAGGAAGCCCATCATCGGAATATACAAGCCAAGTTCTATAATGAAAAATTCCCACTAGTATATGAAAGTGACAAAATAGGAGACTCTCTATATGAAAAACATGGTGCTACTCTGAAGCACAAGTGTGGAAAAGGATAGTAACATTGCCCCTTCTCTCTTTTTCTCTCATTTATTTTTTTTTCTCATTTTTTTTCATGGCTCTTTTTCGCCAACTTTTTTTTAGAACGATCTCATGGACCTCATCCCCACTTTTTTGAGGACTCATTAGTCTCCACCATTCTTACCTCACTGGGACAATGCTCTAATAATGATGATCATCACACCTCTATTTACTTACAACTCAACATTACAACTTGATACTAGAACAAAATATGACTCTATATGAATGCCTCTGGCAGTGTACCTGGATGTGCAATGATGCTAGCGTAACATGTATAACAATGATGAACAGTGGCTGAACCACAAATACTATGTCAGCTATATGATCATGCAAAGCAATATGACAATGATGATGTATGTCATAAAAAAATGGAACGATGGAAGTTGCATGGCAATATATCTCGGAATGGCTATGGAAATGCCATGATAGGTAGGTATGGTGGCTATTTTGGGGAAGATATAAGGAGGCTTATGTGTGATAGAGCGTATCATATCACGGGGTTTGGATGCACCAGCGAAGTTTGCACCGACTCTCGATGTGAGAAAGGGCAATGCACGGTACCGAAGAGGCTAGCAAATTGCGGAAGGGTAAGAGTGCGTATAATCCATGGACTCACATTAGTCATAAAGAACTCACATACTTATTGCGAAAAATTATTAGCCCTTGAAGCAAAGTACTACTACGCATGCCCCTAGAGGGATAGATTGGTAGGACAAGGTCCATCGCTCGTCCCCGACCGCCACTCATAAGGTAGACAATCAATAATAAATCATTCTCCAACTTCTTAGCATAACGACAGATCATACGTGCATGCTTCGGGAATCACAAACCTTAACACAATTATTCTTACTAAACCACAATTATCTACTAATACCTCCCCCATATTACCATCTTAATATCGCAAAACTATTACAAGGAATCAAATTTATCATATTCAGTGATCTACATGAAAGTTTTTATTATATCCCTCTTGAATACCTATCATATCAGGACCAAATTCATAACCCGTGCATATTACCATTGCTATCATGAGACTCTCAAAAAGATATAAGTGAAGCATGAGAGTGCAACTATTTCTTTAAAATATAACCACCGCCATGCTCTAAAATATATAAGTGAAGCACTAGAGCAACTGCCTAGCTCAAAAGATATAAGTGAAGCACATAGAGTATTCTAACAAATCATGAATAATGTGTGTGCCTCTCAAAAAGGTGTGTTCAGCAAAGATGATTGTGACAAACTAAAAAGAAAACAAAAGCAAACAAACTATATCACAAGACGCTCCAAGTAAAACACATATCATGTGATGAATAAAAATATAGCTCCAAGTGAGTTACCGATAGATTGTAGACGAAAGAGGAGGGCATCCCCAAGCTTAGACGCTTGAGTCTTCCTTGAATATTACCTTGGGGTGACTTGGGCATCCCCAAGCTTAGGCTCTTGCCGCTCCTTATTCCTTTATCCATCGTAGTCTCACCCAAAACTGGAAAACTTCAGCACACAAAACTCAACAGAAACCTCGTGAGATCCGTTAATATAACAAACAAATCTTAAACTTTAGGTACTGTAGTAAATTGATTCATATTTAATATTGGCATAATGCTACTGTACTTCAACTTCTCCATGACTCATACCCCCGATACGATCCATAGATTCATCAAAATAAGCAAACTATGCAACAAAAACAGAATCTGTCTAAAACAGAATAGTCTGTAAAGATCTATTTAAAAGGCACACTTATGTACCTCCAAAAATTCGGAAAAATTAGGACAACATAAAAAATTCATATAGCAATACTGTGTAAAAATTTTAGAATTTTCTAACGCTCCAGTACAGAACTAAAATTCCAGCACTGGATGCAAAACTTTCTATTTTCCAAACAGAATCAATTATACTATCATCAACATCATCCCAAAGGCATTACTTGGCACGAACACTAATTAAAACATAAAAAACACAATCATAACAGAAGCTATAATTGTGCAAACACATAAAAACAGTAGGTAAAAGCAAAAATTTATTTTATCCATTGGGTTGCCTCCCAACAAGCGCTATTGTTTTATGCCCCTAGCTAGGCATAATGCATAGTTTCAAGTGTTGTCATCCTTGGTTTCCAACTCCTCAATCACACATCCATTCTTTCTAGTAGGTTTAACATAGGAGTTTCTTATCATCACACTTCTAGGCACAAAATCAAGAATCTTGTTTTTATGGATAGGTTCCTTAATTATATCAACGAAAGTGGGGTGCACGCTAATCATTTTAAGATCCTCACTCCCTTTACTAGAAGTGACACCCGTGACCTTAGGAACATATATAAACTTGAAATTTTTATTTGGAGGAGTCCTGTCAATATTTTTAGTGGAGGATAAAGCGGAACCTAAGTTGTTGATAACTTCCTCCAACTTATCAATTCTAGCGGAGCTTTGGTCTATCCTTTCGTTAATTATTGGTTCCATCTCCTTTAAAGTTTTCAAAGCAATCCCCACCTTAGAACCAAATTGAGTGATATGATTGTGGACCTTTTTATCTAAATTTTCAAGATGTTCAATAGTAGGCATTTTATTTTCTATAGCTTCTAACCTTTGCATAACATGCTCCAACATCAATGCCGTTTCATTAATAATGATAGGGGGTGAACCCACTAAATTTCCCATAGCATTGAAAGCATTCGAAGTGGGACACATCAAGAAATTCCCTCCGGTAATAGTGTCAAGAACAAATCTATACCAAGTAGTGATTCCCACATAACAATTTCGAAGAAGAACGGTAGTGGATTGCTTACGAGTTGATCTATTTTGAGCATCGCAAATCCTATGCCAAGCATCTTTTAAATTCTCTCCTACCCTTTGTTTAAAATTAAGTACTTCATTTTTGGGAGTAATAGTAACGAGCGAAGAACTAGCCATAATGGTGAAGCAAGCAGGCAAACAAGCAAATAAAATATTTTTGTGTTTTTGTAAAAAAAAATTAGAAGTGGGGGAGATGAAAATGAGAGGCAAATGCAAATAAATGTAAATAAAGTAAATGCAAGTGAATGATAATATGTGCGAAGGTACTTGGTAATTTTGATGATGTCTCCCCGTCAACGGCGCCAGAAATTCTTCCTGCTACTTATAGTCTGCGTTGGTATTTCCCCGAAGAGGAGAGGATGATGCAGTACAGTAGAGATAAGTATTTCTCTCAGTTAAGAACCAAGGTTATCAATCCAGTAGGAGAACCAAGCAAAATTCCGTTAAGCGCACCTGCACACACAAGAGCAAACACTTGCACCCAACGCAAATAAGAGGGTTGTCAATCCTCTTAGCGGTTACTTGCAAGGATTAAATCTTATAGGGGTAAAATAGCTAAACTAAAATACTAATTAAAATAAAAGTAAATAAATTGCAGCAAGGTATTTTTGGGTTTTTAGTATGATAAAGATAGACTCGGGGGCCATAGTTTTCACTAGAGGTTTCTCTCTCGAGCGCAGAAACATATGGTGGGTAAACAAATTACTGTTGGGCAATTGACATAATAGCAAATAATTATGACGGATTCATGGCAATGATCATGTATATAGGCATCACGTCCGAGACAAGTAGACTGACTCCTGCCTGCATCTACTACTATTACTCCACCCATCGACCGCTATCCAGCATGCATCTAGGGTATTAAGTATGAAACATAGTAACACCTTAAGCCAGATGAGATGATGTAGATAAGCAAATTCAAGCAATATGAATAAACCCCATCTTTTTATCCTTAATGGCCACAATACAAATACGTGTCATGTCCCCTTCTATCACTGGGATTGAGCACCGCAAGATTGAACCCATCACAAAGCACCTCTCCCATTGCAAGATAAATCAATCTAGTAGGCCAAACTAAACCGATAGATCGAAGAGAAATACAAAGCTATAACAATCATGCATAAAAGAGTTTAGAGAAGACTCAAATATTTCTCATGAATAATCTGATCATAAGCTCACAATTCACCGGATCCCAACAAACACACCGCAAAAGATGATTACATCGGATAGAAGTCCAAGAACATCAAGGAGAACATTGTATTGAAGATCAAAGAGAGAGAAGAAGCCATCTAGCTACTAGCTACGGACCCGTAGGTCTGTGGCAAACTACTCACACATCATCGGAAGGGCAGCAAGGTTGATGTAGAAGCCCTCCGTGATCGATTCCCCCTCCGGCAGAGTATCGGTAAAGGCCTCCAGATGGGATAACGAAAGAACAGAGGCTTGCGGCGGCGGAAAGGTTATTTCTTCTGGCTCTTTGGGGGTTTCCTAATATTTGTGAATTTATAGAAGTGGAATTAGGTCAAACGGAGTCACGTGGCCCCCATAAGGCAACACGGCTCGCCCCCCCTGGGCGCGCCCTGTTGCCTTGTGAAGCCCTCGTGAGGCTTCTGGCCTCCTCCCGAAGCTTCCAAGGGTTCTTTTGTCCAGGAAAAAATCTCCAAAAAGTTTCGTGGCATTTGGACTTCATTTGGTACTGTTTCTCTGAAAAGCCAAAAACAAGCAGAAAACAACAACTGGCACTGGGCACTAGGTTAATAGGTTAGTCCCAAAAAATGATATATAATTGCATATAAAAACATCCAAGATTGATACTATAATAGCATGGAACAATCAAAAATTATAGATACATTAGAGACGTATCAATGCGTGACTGAAAAACTTTTAAGTTCTGAATGGATTTGCATCGGTATGCCAAGTGGTTGATGTAACCGTTAAACTTTGATGAGCCTGGGGCTCATGCACTTTATTTTGGTTTCGAATGGATCGAAGTTTCAATCGGATATTTGAATCCTTGCTTTGTTTATTTTGCTGATGCAATTTTTCGACTTTGGTGAATTCTGGTTCGTAGCTAAGCCCCCGAGTGAAGAGGAAGCTCTCACTCGGAGATGTTTTCTAACTTGGGCAGATTCTGGTTCGCAGCTTAGCCCCCGAGTGAAAATAAAGCTCTCACTCGGAGTTGTTTTTTCTAACTTTGGCTAATTCTGGTTCGCCGCTAAGCCCCCGAGTGAAGAGGAAGCTCTCACCCAGAGATGATTTTTAACTTAGGCGAATTCTGGTTCGCAGCTAAGCCCCCGAGTCAAGAGGAAGCTCTCACTGAGAGATGTTTTTAACTTAGGCAAATTCTGGTTCACAGCTAAGCCCCCGAGTGAAGAGGAAGCTCTCACTCAGAGATGTTTTTCAACTTAGGCGAATTCTGGTTTGCAGCTAAGCCCCCGAGTGAAGAGGAAGCTCTCACTCGGAGATGTTTTGTAACTTAGGAAAATTCTGGATTCACGGCTAAGTGTACCCACGGGGGTGTTCTAGATTCCGAGTGCTAATGTCACCGGAGTGAGTTGTAGCTTGTAGCCAAATTCGATGTTACACAGGAAAAGTAAGGCTTTTATTCATCGAATGCCACTCGGAAAACTATTACAATGTTTATTTTATTCTAAGTGAAGAACTTGTGGAGCAGGTCCACATTCCAAGCTCTGGGCTCTTCTATGCCTTTACCGAAGCTGTAGAGTCGACATGCTCCATTGTTCAGAACCTTGGAAACTGCAAAGGGTCCTTGCCACGAAGGAGCCATCTTATGGGACTTTTGTTGATCCAGTCGGAGGACCAGATTGCTGTCTTGAAAGGAATGCCCTCTCACTTGCCTGTCGTGGTAGCGGCGCAAATCTTGCTGGTAAGCAGTGGACCTAATGAGTGCCAGCTCGCGCTCTTCCTCAAGGAGGTCGAGGCCATCTTGACACGCCTCTTCTGCTTCTACTTCAGTATATAATTCCACTCGGGGGAATTGTGAAGTAGATCACTTGGAAGGACAGCTTTTGAGCCATACACCATGAAGGGAGTACGGTTCGTGGATCGGTTCGGGGTTGTGCGCAGGCCCCAGAGGACTGACGGCAACTCGGTGACCCAAGCTCCAGCAGCATGTTTCAGATCGCACATGAGGCGCGGCTTCAGGCCTTGAAGTATCATTCCATTCGCCCGTTCTGCCTGGCCATTCGACTGCGGATGAGCCACAGAGGCGTAATCCACCCGAGTGCCTTGAGAGAAGTAGAACTCACGGAACTCGTCCGAGTCAAAGTTTGAGCCATTGTCAGTGATAATGCTGTGAGGGAATCCAAACCTGAAGACTATCTCTTTGATGAACTTGATCGCCGTGGTCGAGTCTAGCTTCTTGATGGGCTTTGCCTCAATCCACTTGGTAAACTTGTCCACTGCCACTAACAAATGAGTGAACCCGCGGGCGCCAGTCCGCAGGGGCCCGACCATGTCCAGCCCCCAGACGGCGAATGGCCATGTGAGCTGAATTGTCTTCAGCGCGGACGCTGGTTTGTGCGACTGATTCGCATAGAACTGGCATCCAACACACTGCTCAACTATGTCTCTGGCTGCCTCATTGGCGTGGGGCCAGTAGAAGCCTGCCCAAAACGCTTTAGCGACCAGCGTCCGAGAGGACGCGTGGTGCCCGCAGGTTCCCGAGTGAATCTCCTGCAAGATTTGCTGCCCTTCTTCAGGTGAAATGCAGCGCTGAGTGACTCCGGAGGTACTCTTCTTGTACAACTGGTCTCCCATGACGGTGAAGGCCTTTGATCGGCACACGATCTGACGGGCTTCCACTTTCGTCTTTAGGGAGTTCTTGCCTGAGCAGGTATGCTATGTATGGCTCAGCCCACTCGGGTATGATCACCAGTACTTCATGCACTAAATCGATCACCGCTGGAATGTCAACTTCAGTTGGATTGGATGATCCAACTGGTTGTGGGGGCTCCTCCACAAAGATATCTTCTTTGATCGACGAGGAGTGTAGGTGCTCGAGGAACACGTCTTTGGGTACTTCTTTCCGGGTGGAGCCAATCTTGGCCAAGTCGTCGGCAGCTTGATTCTTGAGACGAGGCAGATGATGCAACTCCAACCCTTCGAAGTTCTTCTCAAGTTTTCTGACTCCATTGCAGTATCCTGTCATGGCTGGGCTACGGAAGTTCCACTCCTTCATCACTTGGTTTACCACAAGATCCAAGTTGCCATAGACCATCAGTCGGCGGATGCCGAGTGAGATAGCCATCCGCAATCCATATAGGAGGGCCTCATACTCGGCTTCGTTGTTGGAAGAATCAAAGTGAATCTGCAGCACATAGCTGAGTCGGTCTCCCTTAGGAGAGATTAGGACTACTCCAGCCCCCGAGCCATGAAGCATTTTAGAGCCAGAGAAGAATATGGTCCAGTGCTCGGGGAGGCTCAGGGCCGGCTGCTGTTGTTCCGTCCACTCGGCTAGAAAATCCACCAAAGCTTGGGACTTGATAGCTTTCTTGGCTTGAAACTTGATGTCCAGAGGGAGGAGTTCAATAGCCCATTTGGCCACTCGGCCTGTTTCATCTCTGTTGTTCATAATCTCTGATAGCGGAGCGTCATTTACCACTGTGATCGAGTGTTCTTGAAAATAGTGAGCCACCTTCTTTGCAGTTAAATATATGCCGTAGGCCAGCTTCTGATAGTGCGGGTATCTCTGCTTCGAAGGGGTCAAGATTTCTGACAGGTAGTAGACTGGGCGCTGCAGCTTGAGGGCTTGGCCCTATTCCTCTCGCTCCACAGTGAGCACAGTGCTAACCACTTGATTCGTGGCTGCGATGTACAAGAGCAAGGGCTCTTGGTTGCTCGGAGCAGCAAGCACCGGCTGGGTGGAGAGCAGAGCTTTAAGTTCCTGGAACGCAGCTTGCGCTTCATTTGTCCACTCGAATTGTTGGAAATATGCCCTAGAGGCAATAATAAATTGGTTATTATCATATTTCCTTGTTCATGATAAATGTTTATTATTCATGCTAGAATTTTATTGATTGGAAACTTAAATACATGTGTGAATACATAGACAACACCGTGTCCCTAGTAAGCCTCTACTAGACTAGCTCGTTGATCAAAGATGGTTAAGGTTTCCTAACCATAGACATGAGTTGTCATTTGATAACGGGATCACATCATTAGGAGAATGATGTGATGGACAGACCCAACCATAAGCTTAGTATCAGATCATTTAGTTATTTGATACAGCTATCTTCATGTCAAGTATCTGTTCCTTAGACCATGATATCATGTCACTCCCGAATACCAGAAGCATGCCTTGTGTGCTATCAAATGTCACTTCGTAACTGGGTGATCATAAAGGTGCTCTACAGGTATCTCCGAAGGTGTCTGTTGGGTTGCATGGATCGAGACTGGGATTTGTCGCTCCATATGACGGTGAGATATCTCTGGGCCCTCTCGGTAATACAACATTGTAAAGAGCTTGCAAGCAATGTGGCTAATGAGTTAGTCATGGGATCTTGTATTACGGAACGAGTAAAGAGACTTGTCGGTAACGAGATTGAACTAGGTATGGTGATACTGATGATCGAATCTCGGGCAAGTAACATATCGCCGGACAAAGGGAATTGCATACGGGATTAACTTAATCCTCGGCATCGTGGTTCAACCGATAAAGATCTTTGTTGAATATGTAGGAATCAATATGGGCATCCAGGTCCCGCTATTGATTATTTACCGGAGAGCAGTCTCGGTCATGTCTACATGTTCTCGAACCCGTAGGGTCGCACGCTTAACGTTCGGTAGCGCTAGGGTAGCATTGAGATATTAGCAGTGGAAAGTCTGAAGGTTGTTCGGAGTCTCGGATGAGATCCCAGATATCACGAGGAGCTCCGGAATGGTACGGAGGTAAATATTTATATATGGGAAGTCCTATTTTGGTCGCCGGAAAAGTTCAGGGGCATGCCGGCAGTGTACCGGAGTCACCGAAGGGTTTCGGGGGTCCACTGGGGGGGGGTCCACCAGCCCCGGGGGCCCACGTGGGCTGTAGGGAGGCGCCCTGGCCTAGTTTGCCAGGCGCACCAGCCCCTCACCTGGCCCATGCGCCTAAAGGGGAAAACCCTAGGGGTGGGAGGCACCCCACTTGGCTTGGGGGCCAAGTTTCCCCCCTAGGGCCGCTGCCCCCTCCTTGGAGGAGGGGCTAGGGCCGGCGCCCCCTCCCCCTCACCCCTATATATAGTGGGAAGGGGCACAGGGGGCTAAACCCTTCCTCCTGGTACCTCCCTCTCTCCCGTATACTCCTCCTCCATGTTCCGTCAGCGCTTGGCGAAGCCCTGCCGGAATTCCGCTGCTGCCACCACCACCATACCGCCGTGCTGGTTCTGATCTCATCTACGTCCTCCCCTTTGCTTGCTGGATCAAGAAGGAGAGGATGCCATCGAGCTGAACGTGTGCTAATGTCGGAGGTGCCGTCCGTTTGGCACTAGATCAGATTGGATCACGATTGGATCGTGAAGAGTACGACTACATCAACCGCGTTACGACGCTAACGCTTTCGGTTTACAAGGGTACATAGACACACTCCCCTCTCCTTTCTATGCATCTCCTAGATTAGATCTTGGGTGTTTCGTAGATTTTTTTTTGAGTTTCATGCAACGTTCCCCATCAGTGGCATCATGAGCTAGGTCTATGCATAGATGTATTTGCACGAGTAGAACACAAAGAAGTTGTGGGCATTGATGTTCAAATTGCTTACTTCCTTTGTCTTATTTGGATTTGGCGGTATTGTGGGATGAAGCGGCTCGGACCAACCTTACTTGTCCTCGCACAAGAGGCCGGTTCCACTGACTGACATGCAACTTGTATTGCATAAAAGTGGCTTTGCGGGTGTCTGTCTCTCCCACTTTAGTTGAATCTGATTTGACAAGGGCGGTCCTTGTAGAAGGTTAAAAGGCAACTTGACTATCACCGTTGTGGCTTTGTGTAGGTAAGAACGGTTCTTGCTAGTTGCCCATAGCAGTCACGTAAAATTTGCAACAACAAAGTAGAGGATGTCTAACTTGTTTTTGCAGGGCATGTTGTGATGTGGTATGGCCAAAACGTGATGTGATATATGTTGATGTATGAGATGATCATGTTTTGTAATAGGTTCATGACTTGCATGTCGATGAGTACGGCAACCGGCAGGAGCCATAGGGTTGTCTTTAATTTATTGTATGACCTGCGTGTCAACTATTAACCGCCATGTAATTGCTTTACTTTATCGCTATGCGTTAGCAATAGTTGGCGGAGACCACCACATGACGACACGATGATGGCGATCATGGTGTCATGCTGGTGACGATGGAGATCATGCTGGTGCTTTGGAGATGGAGATCAAAAGCACGAGATAATAATGGCCATATCATGTCACATATTGATTGCATGTGATGTTTATCTTTTTATGCATCTTATTTTGCTTAGGACGACGGTAGCATTATAAGATGATCCCTTCACTTAATTTCAAGATAAAATATGTTCTCCCTAAGTATGCACCTTTGCGAAAGTTCGTCGTTTTGAACCACCTCGTGATGATCGGGTGTGATAGACTCTACGTTCGCATACAACGGGTGTAAGCCAGTTTTACACATGCAGAATACTTGGGGACGAGCCTAGCATGTACAGACATGGCCTCGGAACACGAAGGACCGAAAGGTCGAACATGAGTCATATAGTAGATATGATTAACATGGAGATGTTCACCATTGATGACTGCCCCATCTCACGTGATGATCGGACATGAGTCAGTTGATTTGGATCATGTAACACTTAGACAACTTGAGGGATGTTGATTTAAGTGGGAGTTCTTTAGTAATTTGATTAACAGAACCAATTATCATGAACTTAGTCTAATTGTCTTTGAAAATTAATGTTGTAGATCAATGGCTCGCGCTGTAGCTCCCCTGAATTTTAATGTGTTCCTAGAGAAAGCTAAGTTGAAAGATGATGGAAGCAACTATGCGGACTGGGTCCGTAATTTGAGGATTATCCTCACTGCTGCACAGAAAGTGTATGTCCTTGATGCATCACTTGGTGATGCACCCCCTCAAGCGTCGCCTGCAGATGTTATGAACGTCTGGCAGGCACGTTCTGATGACTACTCGATAGTTCAGTGCGCCATGCTTTACGGCTTAGAACCGGGGCTCCAAAGACGTTTTGAGCACCACGGAGCATATGAGATGTTCGAGGAGCTGAAATTGGTATTTCAGGCTCACACCCAGGTCGAGAGGTATGAAACCTCCAGCAAGTTCTTTAGCTGCAAGATGGAGGAGAATGGCTCCATTAGTGAGCATGTACTCAAGATGTCTGGGTACTTCAACCGCTTGAACCAGTTGGGAGTTAATCTTCCGGATGAAGTAGCGATTGACGGAGTTCTCCAGTCACTGCCACCGAGCTACAAGAGCTTTGTGATGAACTATAACATGCAAGGGATGGAAAAGACGACCCCTGAGCTCTTCACGATGCTTAAGGCCGCGGAGGTAGAAATCAAGAAAGAACATCAAGTGTTCATGGTCAACAAGACCACCAGTTTCAAGAAGAAAGACAAGGGAAAGAACGGGAACTTCAAGAAGAATGGCAAGCCAGTTGCCGCTCCCATGAAGAAACCCAAGGCTAGACCCAAACCCGAGACTGAGTGCTTCTATTGCAAGGGGAATGGTCGCTGGAAGCGGAACTGCCCCAAGTACTTGGTAGATAAGAAGGCTGGCAACGTCAACAAAGGTATATTTGATATACATGTTGTTGATGTGGACCTTACTAGTGCTCGTAGTAGCGCCTGGGTATTTGATACTGGTTCGGTTGCTAATATTTGTAACTCGAAACAGGAGCTGCGGAATAAACAAAGACTAGCTAAGGACGAGGTGACGATGCTCGTCGGAAATGGTTCCAAGGTTGATGTGATCGCCGTCGGCACGCTCCCTCTACGTTTACCTTCGGGATTAGTTTTGAACCTGAATAATTGTTATTTGGTGCCTGCGTTAAGCATGGACATTATATCTGGATCTTGTTTATTGCGAGACGGTTATTCATTTAAGTCAGAGAATAATGGTTGTTATATTTATATGAATAATATCTTTCATGGTCATGCACCCTTGTTGAATGGTTTATTCTTGTTGAATCTCGATTGTAGTGATACACATGTTCATAATATTGATGCCAAAAGATGCAAAGTTAATGATGATAGTACCACATACTTGTGGCACTGCCGCTTAGGTCATATTGGTGTAAAGCGCATGAAGAAACTCCATGCCGATGGACTTTTGGAATCTCTTGATTATGAATCATTTGAGACATGTGAACCATGCCTCATGGGCAAGATGACTAAAACCCCGTTTTCCGAAACAATGGAGCGGGCAAGTGACTTGTTGGAAATAATACATACCGATGTATGCGGTCCGATGAGTGTTGAAGCACGCGGTGGATATCGTTATTTTCTTACCTTCACAGATGATTTGAGTAGATATGGGTATATTTACTTAATGAAACACAAATCTGGAAGATTTGAAAAATTCAAGGAGTTTCAGAGTGAAGTAGAGAATCATCGTAATAAGAAAATTAAATTTCTATGATCTGATCGTGGAGGTGAATATTTGAGTTATGGGTTTGGTATGCATTTAAGACAATGTGGAATTGTTTCATAGCTCACGCCACCTGGAACACCACAGCGTAATGGTGTGTCCGAATGTCATAATCGTACTCTATTGGATATGGTGCGTTCTATGATGTCTCTTACCGATTTGCCACTATCATTTTGGGGTTATGCATTAGAGACAGCCGCATTTACTTTAAACAGGGCACCGTCTAAATCCGTTGAGACGACACCGTATGAATTATGGTTTGGCAAGAAACCTAAACTGTCGTTTCTTAAAGTTTGGGGATGGGATGCTTATGTCGGGAGGCTTCAGCCTGATAAGCTTGAACCCAAAGCGGAGAAGTGCGTCTTCATAGGATACCGTAAAGAGACCATTGGGTATACCTTCTATCACAATCCGAAGGCAAGATCTTTGTTGCCAAGAATGGGTCCTTTCAAGAGAATGAGTTTCTCTCGAAAGAAGTGAGTGGGAGGAAAGTAGAACTTGATGAGGTAATTGTACCTTCTCTCGAATTGGAGAGTAGCACATCACAGAAAGAAGTTCCCATGATGTCTACACCAGCCGGAGAGGAAGATAATGATGATGATCATGAAACTTCAGATCAAGTTACTACTGAACTTCGTAGGTTTACCAGGGTACATTCCGCACTAGAGTGGTACGGTAATCCCGTCCTGAAAGTCATGTTGTTAGACAACGGCAAACCTACGAACTATGAAGAAGCAATGATGTGCCCGGATTCCGACAAATGGCTTGAGGCCAAGAAATCCGAGATAGGATCCATGTATGAGAACAAAGTATGGACTTTGGTGGACTTGCCCGATGACCGGCAAGCCATTGAGAATAAATGGATCTTTAAGAAGAAGATAGACGCTGATGGTAATGTCATCGTATATAAAGCTCGACTTGTTGCAAAGGGTTTTCGACAAGTTCAAGGGGTTGACTACGAGGAGACCTTCTCACCCGTAGCGATGCTTAAGTCTGCTAGAATTATGTTAGCAATTGCCGCATTTTATGATTATGAAATTTGGCAGATGGACGTCAAAACAGCATTCCTTAACGGGTTTCTTAAGGAAGAGTTGTATATGATGCAACCGGAAGGTTTTGTCGATCCTAAAGATGCTAACAAGGTATGCAAGCTCCAGCGATCCATCTATGGACTAGTGCAAGCATCTCAGAGTTGGAATATACGCTTTGATGAGGTGATCAAAGCTTTCGGATTTATACAAACTTACGGAGAAGCTTGTATTTACAAAAAAGTGAGTGGGAGCTCTGTAGCATTTCTAATATTATATGTGGATGACATATTGTTGATTGGAAATGATATAGAATTTCTGAAAAGCATAAAAGTTTATTTGAACAAGAGTTTTTCAATGAAGGACCTGGGTGAAGCTGCTTACATATTGGGCATTAAAATCTATAGAGATAGATCAAGATGCCTAATAGGACTTTCACAAAGCACAAACCTTGACAAGATTTTGAAGAAGTTCAAAATGGACCAGTCGAAGAAAGGGTTCTTGCCTGTGTTGCAAGGTGTGAAGTTGAGTAAGACTCAAAGCCCGACCACGGTAGAAGAAAGAGAAAGGATGAAAGTCATCCCCTATGCCTCAGCCATAGGCTCTATAATGTATGCCATGCTGTGTACCAGATCTGATGTGTGCCTTGCCATAAGTCTGGTAGAGAGGTACCAAAGTGATCCAGGAGTAGATCATTGGACAGCAGTCAGGAATATCCTTAAGTACCTGAAGAGGACTAAGGACATGTTTCTCGTTTATGGAGGTGACGAAGAGCTCGTCGTAAAGGGTTACATCGATGCTAGCTTCGACTCAGATTCGGATGACTCTAAGTCTCAAACCGGATACGTATTTATATTGAATGGTGAAGCAGTCAGTTGGTGCAGTTCCAAGCAAAGCATTATAGCGGGATCTACATGTGAAGCGGAATACATAGCTGCTTCGGAAGCAGCGCAAGAAGGAGTCTGGATGAAGGAGTTCATATCCGATCTGGGAGTTATACCTAGAGCATCGGATCCAATGACTATCTTTTGTGACAACACTGGAGCTATTGCCATTGCCAAGGAGCCCAGGTTTCACAATAAGACCAATCACATCGAACGCCGCTTCAACTCCATCCGTGATTACATCAAGGAGGGAGACATAGAACTTTGCAAAGTACATACGGATCTGAATGTGGCAGACCCGTTGACTAAACCTCTTCTACGAGCAAAACATGATCAGCAGTAGGACTCCATGGGTGTTAGATTCATTATGATGTAAACTAGATTATTGACTCTAGTGCAAGTGGGAGACTGTTGGAAATATGCCCTAGAGGCAATAATAAATTGGTTATTATCATATTTCCTTGTTCATGATAAATGTTTATTATTCATGCAATAATTGTATTGATTGGAAACTTAAATACATGTGTGAATACATAGACAATACCGTGTCCCTAGTAAGCCTCTACTAGACTAGCTCATTGATCAAAGATGGTTAAGGTTTCCTAACCATATACATGAGTTGTCATTTGATAACGGGATCACATCATTTGGAGAATGATGTGATGGACAGACCCAACCGTAAGCTTAGCATCAGATCGTTTAGTTATTTGCTATAGCTATCGTCAAGTCAAGTATCTGTTCCTTAGACCATGAGATCATGTCACTCCCGGATACCAGAAGAATGCCTTGTGTGCTATCAAACGTCACTTCATAACTGGGTGATCATAAAGGTGCTCTACAGGTATCTCCGAAGGTGTCTGTTGGGTTGCATGGATCGAGACTGGGATTTGTCGCTCCGCATGACGGAGAGATATCTCTGGGCCCTCTCAGTAATACAACATCATAAAGAGCTTGCAAGCAATGTGGCTAATAAGTTAGTCACGGGATCTTGTATTACGGAACGAGTAAAGAGACTTGCCGGTAACGAGATTGAACTAGGTATGGAGATACCGACGATTGAATCTCGGGCAAGTAACATATCGCCGGACAAAGGGAATTTCATACGGGATTAACTTAATCCTTGACATCGTGGTTCAACCGATAAAGATCTTCGTTGAATATGTAGGAATCAATATGGGCATCCAGGTCCCACTATTGGTTATTGACCGGAGAGGAATCTCGGTCATGTCTACATGTTCTCGAACCCGTAGGGTCGCACGCTTAACGTTCGGTAGCGCTAGGGTAGCATTGAGATATTAGCAGTGGAAAGTCCGAAGGTTGTTCGGATCCCGGATGAGATCCCGGATATCACGAGGAGCTCCGGATTGGTCCGGAGGTAAAGATTTATATATGGGAAGTCCTATTTTGGTCGCCGGAAAAGTTCAGGGGCATGCCGGCAGTGTACCGGAGTCACCGAAGGGTTTCAGGGGTCCACCGGGGGGGGGGTCCACCAGCCCCGGGGGCCCATGTGGGCTGTAGGGGGGGTGCCCTGGGTTAGTTGGGCCAGGCGCACCAGCCCCTCACCTGGCCCATGCGCCTAAAGGGGAAAACCCTAGGGATGGGAGGCGCCCCACTTGGCTTGGGGGCCAAGTTTCCCCCCTAGGGCCGCTGCCCCCTACTTGGAGGAGGGGCTAGGGCCGGCGCGCCCTCCCCCTCACCCCTATATATAGTGGGGAGGGGCGCAGGGGGCTAAACCCTTCCTCCTGGCGCCTCCCTCTCTCCCGTATACTCCTCCACGTTCCGTCGGCGCTTGGCGAAGCCCTGCCGGAATTCCGCTGCTGCCACCACCACCATACTGCCGTGCTGGTTCCGATCTCATCTACCTCCTCCCCTTTGCTTGCTGGATCAAGAAGGAGAGGACGCCATCGAGCTGAATGTGTGCTAATCTCGGCACTAGATCGGATTGGATCACGATTGGATCGTGAAGAGTACGACTACATCAACCGCGTTACGACGCTAACGCTTTCGGTCTACAAGGGTACGTAGACACACTCCCCTCTCGTTGCTATGCATCTCCTAGATTAGATCTTGGGTGTTTTGTAGGAAATTTTTTGATTTTCATGCAACGTTCCCCATCACGAATTTGTCTGACTTTTTCATGAGTCAGTAAAGCGGCAGGGCTTTTTCACCGAGTCGTGAAATGAATCTACTCAGGGCCGTCAGATAGCTCGTGAGTCTCTGTATGTTGTGGAGGCATTCTGATTGCTTCATTCGGACTATAGCGCCGATCTTCTCAGGGTTAGCATCGATCCCACATTCGGAAACGAGGAAACTATGCACTTGGCTGGGTTGAGCTTGATTCCGATTCTGCACAGGTTTGCAAAGGCCTCGGCAAGGTCAGTCAGGAGGTCGGAACCTTTCCTAGACTTGACGACGATGTCATCCATGTAGGCCTCCACATTCCGACTGATCTGCTTTTGCAAGCATTTCTGAATCATGCGCTGGAAAGTCGCCCCGGCATTTTTCAGTCCGAATGGCATCGTGATATAACAAAAGCACCCGAATGGGGTGATGAAGGCTGTTTTTATTTCATCTGGGCCATATATTCAGATCTGGTGGTACCCGGAGTACGCATCCAGAAAACACAAACGCTCGCACCCAACAGTACAATCGACTATCTGATCTATGCGGGGGAGAGGAAAGTGATCCTTGGGGCAGGCCCGATTGATGTGCTTGAAGTCAATGCACATCCTAAGGGAGTTATTCTTCTTGGGCACCATGACGACGTTGGCAAGCCACTCGGAGTGGTACACTTCATGGATGAATTTGGCTGCTAGGGGCCGTGCAATTTCCTCGCCAATCGCCTTGCGCTTCTCGGTAGAAGAGCGTCGGAGGTGGTCCTTCACTAGTTTGACCTTCGGGTCGACACAGAGTTGGTACTTAGCCAGCTCCCTGGGAACACCCGGCATGTTAGACGGCTTCCATGCAAAGATGTCCCAGTTCTCACGGAGGAACTGGATGAGCTCGGCTTCCTATTTGCTGTCCAACATTGTGGAGATGTTGGTGGGCTGGGCGTTTGGGTCCTCCGGGTGAACATGAACTTGCTTCGTCTCGCCGGCCGACTGGAATGCGGATTCAGTCGCTAGCTTCTTGGACTTTAGCAGCTCACTCAAGTCAACCGCCTTCTTGTACTCGTCCAACTCTGCCATTGACATCTGTTCGTCGGCTATCTTGGAGCCCTGCTGGAGGCACTCCTCAGCCAGCTTTCTGTTGCCTGAGATAGTGATCATGCCATTGGCCCTGGCATCTTAAGCTTGAGAAACACGTAACATGGTCTGGCCATGAAACGTGCGTAGGCTGGCCTACCCAGGATGGCATGATAAGCATTGCGGAAGTCCACTACCTCAAAGGTCAACTTTTCTTTCCTGAATTTTTTCTCGTCGCCACACACAACGTCCAGGTGCCGGTGTAAAAACCGGCAGACCTCGGGGTAGGGGGTCCCGAGCTGTGGATCTCGGATCAGTGGTAACAAGGACAAGGGAGACGATGTTTACCCAGGTTCGGGCCCTCTTGATGGAGGTAAAACCCTACGTCCTGCTTCTGTTTATATTAATGGAGATGTATCGAATACAGAGTTGATCTACCTTGAGATCGTAATGTGTATCTAACTTCTAGGGCTAGGTGAGCGATATTGCGTTGATGTCCCCCCTACGGGCTAAACCCTATGCCTTATATACACGCCAAAGAGGGTACCTAGGGTTACAAAGTCGGTATCTAGGAGAGAGGCGGCAGGAGAGATCTTGGAGTATATGTCAAGTCTTCGGTAGAGACAGTCTTGATCACGCTTCCTGTGTACGGCCTCCGGAGTCCATCTTGATCACGTACGAGGGCCCCTCGACCCACCCTAGGAGACGGGCCTGCTGGGCTAGCACCCCCTGATCCAGGACACCGTCAGTAGCCCCCGAACTAGTCTTCTATGCCGAGGACGAGTTTCTCAACAGACACCACCTCGGATCCGGAGGCTTTGGCTTGACAGACGAGTTCCCCTTCATATTTCATCTTCTCTTAATGGAGCACTGACATCCGAGGTCCAGCCGAGCTTGCACCCTGCCCGAAGAGGGTAAATATCTTAGCCTCGAAGGCTCGTTGTTCAGGTATGAACGGTCCAATCTGGCCTGACAACTTTATCGAAGAGGCTTGCCCCACGACAGGTCGAGCAGTTACTGCCTCCCCCCCCCCCCCCTAAATCGTGGTTCGAGGCAGCCTTTTACTGGCACGTCCCCTCGAGGCAGAGATCATGCCCATTTTCTTAGGGATATCATCAAGATTTTGTTTCCCCCCATATGCTCAACGGCATTTTTGATGGGAATAGCAAGTTTATCGGCGCAGCGAGGGGGACTCTTGGCCTTTCACAGGCTTATAAGAGCAAAAAGGTGGACAGCGCAATTGACCACGCTCCCATTCTCCCCCTCTACTGCTTCGTCTAGCTCCAGTGCCCAGATCCATCCTGCCTGCTTTTCCCTTTCGCGAGGCCACCCTCCACCACCAGTCATGGCTGACACCCTTAAGGGTCGCTGGGGCGGCTCCGTCGTGACAGCCGCGACCATCTCAGAGCTGCGCAACGCGGGTTACCTGACCCCCGCCACCATCGCCCGTGCTCTGGAGGCTGGCCAGCTGGTGCCCGCTCCCCACGCCGGGGAGCGGGTAGTCTTCGTCCCCCACCTCATCCGAGGTCTGAGGTTCCCGTTGCATCCCTTCGTGCGTGGAGTGATGTACTACTATGGGCTGGACTTCCACCACATGGCCCCCAACTCCATTCTTCATCTCGCCTCGTTCATCATGGTCTGCGAGGCCTTCCTCCGCTGCGAGCCGCACTTCGGCCTATGGCTGAAGCTCTTCGGGATTAAGCCGAAGTCCAGCGGCTCGGATCTCGCGGAGTGCGGAGGGGCCATGATCAGCAAAAACTAGGGGGCCACCTGGTTCAAGGGCACCTTCATCGAAACGGTGAAGGAGTGGCAGAAAGAGTGGTTTTACATCACTGAGCCGCTCGTCCCTGGTCAGACCGAGGTCCCGGCTTTCTCAGCCGGGCCTCCCAAGAAGCTCAAATCCTGGAAGGAGAAGGGCGTCGCCTGGGGGAACCCAGAAGAGGTGGAGACCCTGATCGATAAGATCTTGTGGTGGTCCACCACGGGGAAGGTGGAGCTTACTGACGTCATCAACGTCATGCTCAACCTCCGCATACTCCCTCTTCAACTTCGGGCTACCCCGATGTGGGCGCAAAAGCCCAAGGACATGGACACCATCACCACCTTCTTCCGCTCCACCTTGGCCGCCATGTGGACGAGACTCATGAAGCTGGCCAAGGACAAGATCCCCAAGGAAGGGGAGGACCACGGCCTTGAACACGGCTACGAAGCCCCCCCGGTGAGTGGTTCTGCCCCTCAATCGTTACTCTTTGCCCATCGTACCGAGGAGTAAAGTTTTGCTTGAATCGTCGTGTATGATGTTTTGCAGAAGTGGTTGGCTTGGGTACAAGGAGTGCGATGCCCGGCCCCACTGCTAGAGGAGCCTCCGACTCCCCTGCTCTTTGCGCTCCTGACTGAGGAGCCGCACGTGGTGGCCCCCAAAGGGACGAAGTCCCAGAGGGGTAGCTCAAGTGCTCGGACTCGGGGGACTTCGGTCACCCGGTCCGAAGAGACCCACACCTCCGCCGCCCAAGACGGCGATGCAGAGGAGGGTGAGGAGGAGGAGGTCCCCCCCCCCCCCGAAGGGGAAGAGGTCGGCGTTAGAAGACGTCGACGTGGGCATGCCGCCGAAGGGCCCCAAGAGGCTGAGGCGTACCTCGTCCGGGGCTGCCAACAAGTTATCGGAGAGAGCCGAACTCTCCGGTGACTCAGAAGAAGACCTCCTCACTGTGGGGAGGAAGAAGCAGGCGCCCCGAGGGCAAGCCGTCATCTTTGCATCCTGTCTTTTAATTTGACAAGTTATTTCTAGGCAAGGGGAAACTTACAAAGGCGTCTTTTCTTATGTAGTCCACCGAGGATAATCCCCAGTGGTTCCTCAAGCGGGTTGCCATCCGCCAGCGGGACTCCAGAGCCCGCTGATCCTCCCCCGGCGCATGACGGGCTAGGGGAGGCAACATCCACCTTGGTCCCTGACGTTAACACGATGGGGGCCGACGAGGTGGCCATCATGGCCGAGGTCGACACCTCGGCCCAACAGGACCCGGGGGAGAAGCGCCCCGCGGTCATCGAAGAAGGGCTGGGCCAGTCATCGGCCCAGCCGATATCTACCTCGGCTCCGCCGCCCCAGGTGGAGGCTACTCGGGTAGCTGTATCCGAGGTCATCCCTCCACCCCAGCCAACTGCCCAAGGACGGGCTGGCGCGGGGTGGACCGAGGAGATGGAGGACGCCCTGAAGGGATCCTCCATCAAGGAAGAGCAACGTGCCTTGATAGGCACGGCGCTACAAGGCTACCGGTCCGCAGGGGCCGGCCTGCACGAGGTTTTCAAGAACCTCATAGCAGGTTTTGAGGTACGCTTTCTATTTGCGCATCCAGTCTAATTTGTTTATTTGAGCTTTTTATTTTGAGTTATGAGTTTGTCCGAGGACATAAGAGTACAGCCTGCTAAACAGCTTAGTGAGTGAGTAGCCCCCGAGCCCGAAGTCGGTTTCAAGAAACCGGCATCGGGGTCATTTGATTAAGTAGGAGCCCGTTGAGTAGCCCCCAGGGCACTGCTTGAGGCAGCCATCCTGGAATCTTTTAGTGATTTTAACTGTTCCCTTTGTAATAAGGATTTTTTTTGTGCCAGGTTTCGACCTCGGTTCCGGACTCCATCTCCGAGGAGATTGCGGAGATGAACCAGAAACTCGAGCAGTCTCAAGGTAAGCAAGTTTAAACTTGCCCTGTACTTTGGACGAAGGAGGGATGATATGTTTTGTTAAAGAAAACAACTAAGGCCGAACTGTTTTGACAACAACAGCGTTAGCAGAGCTAGAGACACTCAAGGCCGAGCTCGAAAGGGCTCGGCAGGAGGTGCGGCAGCAGCCTCCTGCTGCCGCCACGGTAGAGAAGGCCCGGGCCGCCGAGAAGGCGGCCGGGGAGAAGCACCAAGCGCGGGTGCTGGAGGTTGAGGAGACCCTGAAGGGCGTGTTTGAAGCACGCGACAAGCTTCAGGAGGAGGGGCAATGAACAAGGGAGGAGCTCGAGAAGCTTCAACTTGCCCACTCCGAGCTCAAGACCTCGGCCCGAGCTGACCGCGAGGTGCTCCAGCAAATGGAGCAAATCGCCTCGGGTAAGCTATTTTTGCTGCAGTGTTCGTTTGGCAGCAAAGGGTGTGTAGAGCTCACCCAGTTATTGCGTTCCGCAGAGGTTCTTGCGGATCTTCCGCAGAGCGCGACGGATGCGGTGGCGTACTTCGGCCAGCTAGCGGGCCACGAGGCAGAGAAGGCCTTCTGGGGGCAGTTCCCGGGGTCGCTGCCCGCACAGCTGCTGAATCATCGAGTGAAGCAGCTGGTGGAGTTGTTTCGTATGATGAGACCGGCGCTCCAGGACCTCTGCATCGCGCTGTGGCCTGTCGAAGCCATACCGAAGAGCCTCTTCGGCCTTATGGCCCGTCTCCAAGACGCCGTGCCTTGCATGAACCGCTGGAAGAGGTCCGCGTTCTTTGAAGGAGCGCGGAGGGCGTACGCTTGCGTGAAGACGCACTTCCGAAAGGTTGATGCGGTTACATGTGTCGTGGGCCCTCCTACCGACAAGCCGCGCACCGCCGAACAGTTCTTCGCCGAGGTGGAGGCGGGAGCTCGTACCACAGAAGCCATGTGTCCAAAGGACACTATGTATTTCTAGACAGTACTTCGGAATGCCGAAGTGTATGATGTATAAAACTTTATCTTTTGATTGAATGAAGATGACTTTAAATTCCATGTGTGTTGTTTTATAATTAATTTTTCCTCCAATATGACTGTTTTAAAATGAGAGTGGCCAGTCGTCGGCTTCAGCCCCAGTGTAGGTCATACAAAAGGTGTTCCTTAAGGTACACTTGACCCTTAGCCGACGTCTCGGTACCCGGAGGTGGTCGGTGCTTTATAGGGACTAGGCAATCAGACTATAGTGGATTTATACCTTTCACTTAGTCATAAGAGTTTGACTGTGGGGGCTGATGACCAGCCCCCGGTGTGGGAAGTGTTCGGCCAGGTCGGCCGAGGTCTAGGCCATGACACACTTCGGCTAGGAATGAAAGCCCTTCGTTTAACACGGGTGATCTCTATCGCCACATCGCTTGACGCGGTCTACGGATGGCGGACCAGTTTACGCATACCTAGATAGTCAGTTTTCGGCTTTCTCCACTAAGGCGCTATGCCAATTGACCTGGCAGCGCAATCGCAGTGGTTCTCCTGTTACGCCCTTAGCCGAATTCATCGGAAACGTAAGGGGTACACATAGGAGCTGGGCAACCCAACTATTGACCAAAATCTAGGTTCGAAACTGATGCATATAAGGCCAGAATCCGAGACGCCGAATACTTCGGACTTGTTATACAATTGTATCTTTTTTAGGGAACTTCTTCATCCCACAGGGGCCATGCTGATAAAGAAATATGATAGAGACCTTGAAGGGGCACAATTTCTTTATTTCATAATTTCAAGCGTGTACATGCCCAACCGCGGAGAGAGGAATTGAAAGAATACAATGTAAAAAGTAAAGAAGAAAGAGGAAGAAACAGGGCGGATAATTGCTAACGGATTTTGAAGAATCCTGGCCGCTACCTGCCGCACGTCTGCGTTTCCGAGCTGTTGACCAGATGTTCAAAATTGATGGTGAGGAATTGGTGAAGGTTAATGCCCTTCCGGCCCTTTATACACTTCAAGTGTTTGATTGACCGAGCTCCTTTAGAGGAGGCATTGCCGAAGTCCATTCTGTGGTTGAAACCACATGGACGTAGTCATGTTTGGCTGTTTCTTTTTACAGAGACTTGCCTGTGCAGGGGCTCGAAGCCACGTCTTTGCTTGGTTGAACCGCACCGACGTTTGAGTAAACGTTTGGCTCCTCGACGGCCCAGGGAATCTTCAGTGCGAAATTATGCACTCTAGGGACGTAGTGCCCACTCCAGAGAGGGCACGCGAGGAGCCCGCATCCCTATTTCGGGTGCGGGGTTACCTGGCCGAGGTCGATTTGTGCAGCCCGGGCACGCTTCAAAGAGCGGGCGGCGTGTTTATCGTTGCGGGCTGCCTCCTTGGACGCCTGTACCTCGGCTGCGAAAGCCGCGGTCTGTTCCTCTGTCCGGAGTGAACGTTCGGTGTTACCATTGACTGTGATAACACCGTTAGGTCCCGGCATTTTGAGCTTGAGGTAGGCGTAATGTGGGACTGCGTTGAAACGCGCGAAGGCTGTGCGCCCTAAGAGCGCATGGTATCCACTTCGGAAAGGTACGATATCGAAGATTAACTCCTCACTTCTGAAGTTCACAGGCGAGCTGAAGACTACCTCTAGGGTGACCGTTCCGGTACAGCGGGCTTCAACGCCCGGAATGACACCTTTAAAGGGGGTGGAGCTCGGCTTGATCTGAGATGAGTCGATGCCCATCTTCTGAACTGTGTCCTCGTAGATGAGGTTGAGGCTGCTTCCTCCATCCATCAGGACGCGTGTTAGATGATAACCATCAACAATAGGGT
Source organism: Elymus sibiricus (assembly GCA_039707655.1). Lineage (NCBI taxonomy): Eukaryota > Viridiplantae > Streptophyta > Magnoliopsida > Poales > Poaceae > Elymus > Elymus sibiricus. The sequence continues at coordinate 169,725,796 of CM077672.1, read as the reverse complement.
CCAGGACGAGTGCCACCGATCCGCCATGCCTGATGCTGGTCGGATGATCGTGCTTGTCAAATGTGATCGGGTAAGCCGACCATGGGTTATATTTCAGGGCGACGGGCTCCAGCGCGTATACATCCCGAAGCGCATGCTTCCTTTCCCTTTTAGGGATGTGGGTGACATAGATCATATTGACCTCTATTACCTCATCAGGAAACTTCTTTTGGCCTCCATTATTGGGCCGCCGAGGTTCATCCTCATCTTCGCTGCAGTGTTGGGTTTTATTCTGACCCTCTGCCGCTATCTTGCCGGCTTGTTTAAAGACCCAGCAATTCCTGTTAGTGTGGGTTGCTGGTTTTTCCTGAGTGCCGTGAATTCCACATGGGCAGTCCAGGAGCCTATCAAGCTAGCTAGGTCCATCTTTGTTCCCTTTAAAGGGTTTTCTTTTCTGCCCGGATTTAGGTCCGGTGAACCCTGCGTTGACCGCAGCGTCTTCAGTGTCGCTTCCGCCATTTTTATACCTGCGCTTATTTTTGTTGCGCTTGGATTTTCCATTGGCGTCGCAAGTTTTCGAGGTGCCTACCTCGCCGTTATGAGTACTACGGGCAAGCCAACTATCTTCTCCCACACAAAAGCGAGTCATCAGTGAGGTCAGGGCTGCCATAGTCCTCGGCATATCCTGGTCGAGTTGACAAGCCAACCATTCATCTCGGATATTGTTTTTAAATGCGGCGATGGCCTCGGCTTCAGAGCAGTCTATGATCTGGTTCTTCTTGGTGAGGAACCTGTTCCAGAATTTCTGGGCTGATTCGCCTGGCTGCTGGGTGACACGGCTGAGGTCATCAGCGTCCGGAGGTCGGACATATGTGCCCTGGAAGTTTGCTCGAAAAGCGTCTTCTAGGGCCTCCCAGCTGTCGATAGAGTGAGGAGGGAGGCTGTTAAGCCAATGCCTCGCCGGCCCCTTTAGCTTGAGCGGCAGATATTTAATGGCGTGGAGACCATCTCTGTTAGCCATGTGTATGTGTAGGAGGGAATCCTCGATCCACACTGCTGGGTCCGTGGTGCCATCGTATGACTCTATATTGATGGGCTTAAATCCCTCCGGGAATTGATGTTCCATCGCCCTGTCTATGAAGCAGATTGGGTGAGCCGGACCTCGGAACCGAGGAGCATCTCATTGGAGGTCGGGAGAAAGCCGTGAGTAGGCTTGATCTCGGGCACGGCCGTTCCTGTCAACCCAGGCATCGTAGCCGTCGAGCCTAGCGGGCGCGCGTCCCCTTGATCCATAGATGGACCGAGGGGGAGCCCTGTTTTCCTCAATGCGACGTCTAGCATCGTGAGGATCTAAGTAATCCACGGGGTCCTTGCCATAATGGCGTGGAGGTGGCCGTTCGCTGAGGTCTTCTCGTATTGGCCTGTCCCAGCCTCTAGGGGGTCGGTCGAGGTCATCAGCAAGCTCTTCGTCGAACTCCGGCAAGAGACGCCTGCGTGGGTATGATTTCGGCGCACTATGGTGCCGGTTCTCCCTGTCTTGCTCAACGGAGAGCACTTCGATCCACTTTTCATTTAGTGCATCAGCATTGGACTGCAGCTGCTGCTGCTTGCGTTTCATGCTCCGGGTGGTCGCAACAAGGCGCCGCCGAAAGCGCTCTTGTTCAAAAGGGTCTTCGGGGACGATGTAGTCCTTGGTACCGAGGCTCTCGTCCTCCTCGGATTCCTGCATGTAGTTGTCGTCGGACCCTTTGAACAGGTCATCGGGATCTGAGTCCCTGATAAGTCGGTCCGGTGTGCCGTTCCTTACTGGGAAGGCTTGAGCATCCTCTTCACAGTTACCGGCATCGCCGTCCTCCGCATCGCCGTTATGGGCTGTCGCGTCATTACCATTGGGTTCCCCGTTAGGACCCCTTCGGCATCTTCGCCGACGTCTTGGAGGGGATTTGGGGGTGTCCACCATGTAAACATCGTAGGTGGACGTGGCGGTCCATCTGCCCACGTTTACCGGGGGCAAGATGTTCTCGATGGGGCCATCAGCGTCCTCCTCCATGTCTGAGGCCTCGCCATAGTCCAACACGTCGGTTAAATCGTTGATCGTGGCGACTAGGTGGGTGGTGGGTGGGATGTAAATTTCCCTATCGTCAGCTTTAAGTCCAATCTGATTATAAACCGAAGTCTTGCCGTCCGAGATGGACAAGCTCCGGATGCGGTCAAGCATCTCATCGAGGTGAGATAACTCTTCGGGATTCATTGATGCGCCATAGGCAGGGCTGACTCGAAGTACGCCCGGCGTGTAACCGGATGCGTTTTTGGTGCGAAGGGAATCCGAACATAATTCCGAGTTCTGCGCCGAAGTCAGTTCTAGCACTGACGTAATTTCGGGAGTGGGAGCCGGATCTATCTTCGGACTGGCGATTGGAAGGAAACTGGCCGGAGTGGTGGCGTCAGGGGTCTCAAGAGGCACCGCAACAGAGTTCGGTTCCGGAGTCGAGCCTCCAGAACTGGCCGAGCTCTCAATCCGGCCGGGAGTCCATCCCGATAGGATGAGTTCACCACGGGAATCCGCAGTGTATTCGAGGCCACCGAAGGTCGCGATCCGACCTGGGGCGTAGTTCTCGACAGAGGTCAGATGACCCGTCGAGTCAGCGCAAAATACCATGCCGCCGAAGACAAAGAGCTGGCCGGGGGCATAAACGTTCCCGTGGCCGTTGGTGCAGTTGATCTGCAGGTGAGCCATCGATCCTTCTGGTGATCGCGCATCGGAACTCTCAATGAAAGCACCAGTGTCGGTGTAAAAACCGGCATACCTCGGGGTAGGGGGTCCCGAGCTGTGGATCTCGGATCGGTGGTAACAAGGACAAGGGAGATGATGTTTACCGAGGTTCGGGCCCTCTTGATGGAGGTAAAACCCTATGTCCTACTTCTGTTTATATTAATGCAGATGTATCGAATACAGAGTTGATCTACCTTGAGATCGTAATGTGTATCTAACTTCTAGGGCTAGGTGAGCGATATTGCGTTGATGTCCCCCCTACGGGCTAAACCCTATGGCTTATATACACGCCAGGGAGGGTATCTAGGGTTACAAAGTCGGTATCTAGGAGAGAGGTGGCAGGAGAGATCTTGGAGTATACGTCAAGTCTTAGGTAGAGAGAGTCTCGATCACGCTTCCTGTGTACGGCCTCCGGAGTCCATCTTGATCACGTACGAGGGCCCCTCGGCCCACCCTAGGAGATGGGCCGGCTGGGCTAGCACCCCCTGATCCAGGACACCGTCACCAGGGCTATCTATCCGAGTGACTTTGCTTTCCTTCCGGGGATTACCCCGTGGAACTGCATGTTGCTCTCGTTCAGTCAGGACATCGGAATGCCCATTTCCTTCAAAGTGTCAACGTAGAGGATATTCAGTCCGCTGCCGCCGTCCATGAGGAACTTGTGTAGTCGGACTCCGCTGACAGCCGGATCAACCATGAGCACCTGCCGCCCTGGGGTCAGCATATGAGCTGGGTGATCCGACTGGTCGAAAGTGATAGGGGTCTAAGCCCAGTCTAGGTATTTGGTGACCGTGGACATGGCCAGATTCACCTCTTGGTTTATGACCTTCAGTCGGCTCTTACTCTCAACGTCTGCGAAGATCATCTTTCTCCACTTGGGGGTAACTAGAATCATGCTTCTTCCCCCCATCGCTGTCATCCTTGTCCTTCTCATCTGAACCATCTTCTTTCATCGCATGTTTCAACAGTCGGCAATCCCGAGTGGTGTGCTTCGGCAATATCAGATTGCCGTCTTCGTCTGTCTTCGTGTGGATCTGACACGGCTGATCGAGAATGTCGTTGCCCGAGTGATCCTTCTTCTTGGCAGTCCAAGCCTTCTTCTGTTTGGGCTGGCCCTTGCCTTTACCCTGTACGGCCAGAGCTGCTCCTTCGGTATTGTCGGCCACTTCGGCCTTCCGCTTGTGCTTCTTATTGGAGTTGTTGCCTGACTGATGGGCATCTCCAGCTCATCCTTTGCCACTCCTCAGCCGGTCTTCTTCTTTGCCGTTGGCGTACCGACTGGCTATTTCCATCACTCGGCTAAGAGTGGGAGTCTCTGTCCGGCCAAACTTCAAGATGAGCTCGCGGTACTTGATACCCGCCTTGAAGGCGCAAATAGCTTGGTGCTCTGTGACATTCTCCACTATGTTGTGCAGGCTGGTCCAACGCTGAATGTACTCTTGAAGAGTTTCATTGTTCTTCTGCACACAGTGTTGCAGTTCTAACAAACCACCCGGCCGCTTGTACGTGCCCTCAAAGTTCTTCACAAAGACTCGGGCTAGGTCATCCCAGCAGTAGATGCTGCTAGCAGGAAGCTGGTTGGGCCATGCTCTCGCTGACCCTTCGAGCATCAGGGGCAAGTGCTTCATGGCCACGTTGTCGTTTCCGCCGCCAATCTGCACGGCCACTCGGTAATCTTCCAACCAAGTTTCTGGCTTTGACTCGCCAGTGAATTTGCTGATCCCTGTCGCCAACCTGAAGTTGGCAAGAATGTCAGCAGCCCGAATGTACCGGCTGAAACACTCGGGCCCTGATGAGGAGGATCCACTCGGGCGATCTCTGTCTTGGCCCTCACGGTTGGCTCTATTCCTGTCGACCAAGTTCTGAATGGGAACGGATCTCGCGTCGAACTGCGGGTCTCTAAAGTCACCCGGACGACGCTGAGGCCTGGGTCTCCGGTCATCCTCGTATGGACGCCTGTCGTCATAGGGCTGGCGCCCGTATGTGACGTCCCGTGGAGGGGGCATCCGAGTGCGGTGATAACCGTCATGCCGCCGGGGGGAGTGACCTGGTCATGTCTCTGGTCTCCGTACTGATCCCTGCGCCTCTCGGATGCGAGGGGACTGTGAGCCGACTGGACCGTCTCGGCACGGACTGACGCACTATGGATGCGGTCCCGAGACTGTGACACAGCCTCACTCTATGACCTGGCAGTTTTCAGCAGAGCGCGGATCTGCTGAATCCCTTCTCCAGCCGCTGAGCCGGAGGGCTGGATGGAGTCAGCGATTTGGGTCGCTGCCGCTAAGTTTTGCAGCTGGGTGTTGAGGACTTGGTAGTTCCGGGGCTGATCACTCGGGAACAACCGCCGCCGACGCCAACTGGAGCTTGGTTGTTGCTGGCGGGCGCGGTCGTCCAACTCCCTCTACAACCGCTCGAGGCGGTCACCCTCAGCCAGAGTGGCCAAACGCGTCGACTCCATGGCCAGGGCCTCGGAAGTTGTCCTTGTGATGGGGGTGCAAAGAACTTGCTCGTTCCTCTGCCGGAGCTCTTCCCTCTGCCCCCGAGTGAGAGGCTGCGGAACGTACTGTTCATGGCGAGGAGAGCGATCTATTCTCGGGTCGTCATCGGCGTGATCATGGGAAGCGCCTTCAAGGTCGCCGCAGGTGCCATCGAACCCCGGAGGACTGCTCATGCATGGCGGGGAACAGGTCGGCCATAAGAACTTCCGCCACGGACTCGTTGCTCTCGCACTCGGATTCGTCCGAGGTCTCCTCATGCATGGCGGGGAACAGGTCGAGGACGGACTAGTCGGGTTCGAGCACCGACACTTGTGCGGCTGCGGCATGAAGGGCCACAACGTGCTTGACCCAGCGCTGGAGCCGTGAGCGCCCAGAGCGCTTGCGACGACGTCCGGCTGGAAGGAGGGGTGCCGCCCGGCACGGGACCGACGGCTGTCGGAGAAGGAGTCCGTAGGATGAAGCATGGAAGTGCGCCGTGCCTCGGATGGGCAGTGACTCCATGTCCAGCGGGGCTTCCTGGAGCCATGCCGAATCGTCGGCGACAAAGCTGAGAGCACCGAAATGGATCTCGCCGCCGTAAATCATGATGATGATGATGATGATGATGATGATGAAATTACCACCTGCGCCGAAAATCGCTAGACGCGTAGCCCCACGGTGGGCGCCAACTATCGAGGCAATGAACCTGACAATGAGACTAGGGGTACGAACAAGGAGCGGAGCCTAGCTACGATGCAAGTGTATCACTCGGATTTAGCGAGTTAGGGCCCCTCTCGGAGAGGTAACAACCCTACGTCTCATGCCCGGGGGCTTGTGTTTTCTCTTGGGGTATAAGTTTACAATGAGTGCTGAACCCTTGCTATGGAGCTGAGGGGAGGCTTATATAGAGTGTGTCTCAGCCCTTCAATGCCACGTTACAAGGGAGTTAAGTGAGCATAACTACGACAGTTACTGGTAACGACAGCTATAATTACACTTAATGACCAACGTTAAGCTACTCGACCGTTATGGCTCCCACGTCGCCTGTACGTCTTCTCTTGTCCGAGTGACGTTGGTCCGGCCAACTGGTGGGAGACGTCCGAGTGCCATAGATGCATCCGAGTGGATAATGAGGATTACGCATCCGAATGCGCCCGTGGTGCGGAGACCCTCCAATGATGGTGTGGGGCCCTAGGAGGGCCCTAGATGTTAGGTCTATGACCCTACCCTTAGTAGGTGGCCCCATTAGCTACTGTTTGTCGTTGCCATGGTCTTGGCTGTTGTTGCCGCTACCGTGGCCGTGGTGGTGAGGAGCTCCCAAGATCCCGAGCACCGCCGCTTTTCGCTCAGCCACCTCGAGGTCCACGGTCGGCGAGCTATCGCGGCCTCTCTGGTGTTTGCAGGGAGGGAGGAGACCGTCGCCGCCGAACCCATGGATGGCGAGTCCCCCTCACCGGCGAGATGGCGATCCTCGGGGGAGGAGACCTTCGCAAGTGCCCGCCTTCGGATCTCCTGCGGGAGAGGAGCTCCCGAGCGCCGCCGCTTTCCGCTCGGCCACATCATGGTCATCGTTCCAGCCGCCATCGGCAAGCTGGCGCGACCTCTCTGGCGAATGCCGGGAGGGAGGAGTCTGTCGCCGCCGAACCCGTGGATGGCGAGGTCCCCTCGCCGGCGAGCTGGCGGTCATCGGGGGAGGAGTCTGTCGTGATTCTCCGCCTCCATGTCGGATTTCTTGTGGGAAAGGAGCTCCCGAGCGCCGCCCCTTTCTGCTCGGTCACCTCCAGGTCACCCTTCCAGCTGCCGTCGGCGAGCTGTCGATGAGCCGTGCCCGCCGCACCTCCTCTCTTCGTCCCATCCATTCCTTCTCTAGTGAGGTGTGGTGGAGAGAGTGGATAAGGTGTGGGGCGAGGGGGAGGGGAAAGCGACCGCGTCGTTCGGTCGCTGGAACATTAAACGCGAACGAACAAGAAAAAGTGACGTGGCAGAATATTGTTCTAAGATTCGTGCATGAAAACCTGACGGTGGATTGTGCGTTCGGGATGAAAAGTCAGAAAATAGGCCGTTCGGAAGTTATTGATTCCGTAAGGGCATGTACAATGGTTGATATGATAATCTTATCTTAAACCTTGCATGTAATTTAGAGATGACAATAAAACATGTATACAATGGGTTCTTATCTAAGATAACTAGCTATTCCTAAAATTATGGTGACACATATTGGGCTAAGAGATCATCTCTTAAATAAGAGAAGACAAGCCTTTTCTTATGTATTCTCTCTCCTCCACCTCAGCAATTATCCTATGTGGCACACCTAAGATAGCACCATTGTACATGCCCTAAGCTTTTGAGCTGCAATATTAGTTTTAGGTAAAAATGTATGTACATGCGAAGACGTACGGACGCGGTGCTATGGTAGTTTGTTTGTTTGTTTCTATATATGTTGATCAGGCCTACTCTTATTAATACTCCCTCCGTAAAGAAATATAAGAGCGTTTAGATCACTAATTCTTTATAGAGGGAGTATTTGTTTAGGTATCTCCAGCATATAGATCACAATGACTGTAGTGTATGTATAAACTCAGATTTTGTCTGATCTGTTGTACACTTCATTGCTAATTTAACCCGATTTAATTTCTAACCATGGCAACAATGCTCAGTTGTTTACTTTAAATGGTTCTGAACTTGAGAAGCATAAGTAGGTAGGATGCATGTTCAGAACTTTTGCATTGAGATTTAGACAATACCACGGTTGAGATTGCTAAGCATGATATTGATGTATGATGTTTTCGGAAGTATCTAAGAGGCTATGGAAAAATTTAGGTTGTCAAGGACGGGAATACATACACTTTTTGCCAAACTAGCGTCCCAAAGTTCCTTTGATCCATAGTTTTTTTATCAGGGACTTTTGTCCCGCGTTGGCCGTGACTAAAGTAGATTTATGTTGCTTGGGTGACAAGAGAGTTCAGGGTGGTCAAGGTGCCTAGGTTTAATTGGGAAATGAGAAAGTTGCAATCAGTTGATTTTTTCTCCATAGCAATGCATGGGCATTCAACTACGTATTTCTTTATGTTGACAAATGCATGTATTGTACATGTATGATACTTTAACAAATGGATAATTAAGTTTTTGGTTAAGACGAATGTTAATAGCATCACATATGTAAGTGTTCTCCCATGACAACGCATGGACCCATGAGCTAAACATGGAAGAATTATTTTTCTCCCATTGCAACACACAAGCATATTTGCTAGTTAAGAAAAGCGCTGGTAGCACTTGCTTCTAGCTACTCTTCCGTACGGTCTTCCGAACGCCTATTCCTCTAGTTTTCATACCTCTTTTGGCTACTCCAAACCTACCCAATTCCCGTGATTTCTTCAATTCCACTGTTTTGTACTCCTTTGGTCCAAGCGGGCCCTCGGAGTTAGGATGTAAGTGGTCTGTCCAATGGGTAATGTGGCAATAGCCGCTTCAGCCGCATGCAAGTTATGCGGGATTTTGCGGCAGCCGCTTATGATGCGTTTGGTAGGCTGCATATAGCCCAACCAAGCCCGCGCAATACAGAATGATCTGTTTGGTTGCGTGGGTCTCATCAAAATGTTGGCCTGCACCAACCTTAAAGCACCTCTAGGTCTGGCTCAGGGGGAACGGCCAAATCGGCCATTTTTTCACAGCCAGGCCCGAGCGATGCAACTCCAGGCACATGGGCGGCGGAGGCTACAAGCGAGGAGGCAGTCTTGAGACGCCGCATTGTTTCCCGAAGCGCAGACATAATTACCCTCACCGCTCTCTCTCTCCCCCTCTCCACTCTCCCCACTTTCACACCAGCGACAGCGAGCAGTGGGGCGATTAACCGCAAGGTGAGCACTAGCGCCGATCACCGACTTCACCACCGCACCAACATGAGTTCGAAAATGGAGGTAAGCCCTTTGTCCCCTCTTTCAATTTCCGGATTTGATTCACGCTTTTGATTGGATTTCCGCATTTAATTCAAGCGTCAGGGTTTAGTTTGAACGTGAGGGTTCGAAAAGGGGATTGACCACCACATCTGGATTTTGGCAGTACCGATAGATTTTAGGGTTTATATAGGGATTTTGAGTACAAGGGGGTTGGCGGATGGGGGTGAATCAACCTTACAAGCCCCGATACATCCTAGCCCCATGGCGACCCTGGAGGTGCTTGAAGCGGCGGGGGCCCGTAGCCTTGTTGTCATCTGATACATCTCCTACGTATCTATAATTTTTAATTGGTAAATGATATTATATTATCACTTTTATATGTTCTTTATATCATTTTATATTATTTTTTGGACTAACTTGTTAATTTAGTGTCCAGTGCCAGTTCCTGTTCTTTGCTTGTTTTTGGTTTCGCAGAAAATCCATATCTAGGAAGGTCCAAATACGATGCCAATTGTTAACGATTTTTTCTGGACAACGAAGGACACTCGAAGCTTCGGGAGAGATCGAGGGGACCCATGAGCCAGCCACATGGAAATGTGGTGCGGCCTGGGGGGTGGCCACGCAACCTACCCATGTGGGGCCCCTAAGCCTCCGTTTGACCTAATTCTTTCGCCTATAAATCTTACAATTCCCGAAACCCTTATAAGCGAACCCAAAAGAATTTTATCACCGCCGCAAGCCTCTGTTTTGAAGCGATCCCATCTGGAGCCCTATTCCGGTGCTCTGCCAGAGTGGCAAGCCACCACAGGAGGCAGATGTCTACTATGCAACTTTATTCTTGTAGAGTCCATTGGGCCTCCAAGCGCAATGTTTTGTAGCTGTGGGAGTTGTAGGATGAATATAGTCTCTCTCAAACAACCCTGCAACTAAATACAAGAAATGTCTTGTGTCCACAACACACCCAATACAATGGTAAATTTTATAGGTGCACTATTCGGCGAAGAGATGGTGATACAAGTGTAGTATGGATAGTAGATATAGGTTTTTGTAATCTGAAATAATAAAAGCAACAAGTTAGCAAGTGACAAAAGTGAGCACAAATAGTATTGCAATGCTTGGAAACAAGGCCTAGGGTTCATATGTTCGCTAGTGCAATCTCTCAACAGTACTAACATAATTGAATCACATAACAATCCCTCAAAGTGCAGCAAAGAATCGCTCCAAAGTTTGTATTCTTATCGGAGAAAGTAAGATGAAATCTTGTAGGTAGTAAACCACCTCAAAGTTGTGTTTCCACTCAATCTATCGAACCACCCCAAAGTGTCATGAATAGTTCTTGAGATCATACTCCGACAACACCATATGATACGCATCAATCAACTCTAATGTCACCCAGATACCCAATGTTACCACGGGTATCCGTGAGTGAGACATGCATCAAGTGATCTCAAATCCAAATTATTCAATCCGATAACAAAGAAACCTCAAAGAGCAAGATTCAATTCACCACAAAAGAGATAGAGGAGAAGAACACCATATGATCCAAATATATTAACAAAGCTCATGGTACATCAAGATCATGTCCTATCAAGATCACGAGAGAGAGAGAGAGAGAGATCAAACACATAGCTACTGGTATAGACCCTCAGCCCCGGGGGTGAACTACTCCCTCCTCGTCATGGAAGCAGCGGGGATGATGAAGATGGCCTCCGGTGATGACTTTCCCCTCCGGCAGGGTGCCAGAACAGGGCTCCGGATGAGATCACTTCAGAGCAGAGGCTTGCGGCGGCAGGAAAACTCATCTAGGTCAACTTTCAGGGGTTTTGGAATATATAAGAATTTTCAGCATTGGAATCACACCAGGAGGGATCACGAGGGGCCCACAAGGCACCTTGGCGCGCCGTACCCCCCAGGGCGTGCCCCTTGCCTTGTGGGCCCTCTGTGGGTCTTCTGGTGCTCCCCCGAAGCTTCCTGGGTCACTTTCCTTCCAGAAAAAATCGTCAAAAAGTTTTGTCGTGTTTGGACTTCGTTTGGTATGGATTTTCTAGAAAACCAAAAACAAGCAGAAAACAACAATTGGCACTGGGCACTAGATTAATATGTTAGTCCATAAAAATAATATAGAAGTGCACCAAAACCATGCAAGATCGATGTAAATATAGCACGAATACTTCATAAATTATAGATACATTGGAGACGTATCAGAGGCCTCTTCATCAACCTTGCTGCCTCCATGATTATGTGTGAGTAGTTCCTTTAGGACCTATGGGTCCATAGTAGTAGCTAGATGACTTCTTCTTCTCTCTCTCTCTCTCTCTCTCTCTCTCTCTCTCTCTCTCTCTCTCTCTCTCTCTCTTTATCTTCACTGCAATGATCTCCTCTGAGATCAATCCGATGTAATTCTTGTGGTGTGTTTGTTGGGATCCGATGATTTGTGGATTTCTGATCAGATTGCTCATTGAATATAATTGAATATTTTGAAGTTTCTTTGTTGTATGATTGAGTAGCTATGTATGCTTTCCAAGTTATTTGTCTTCTCTGGCCAAGATGGAGGGGTAATTCTTCACAGGGAGTGGTGCAAAGGAGTGGGTTCAACGTTGCAACTAGCAAGACGAGGGGATTTACAACCCCCTTGCCAAGTTGGGTGCAAGCATTTATTTTGTTTGTGTGCATGCTACTTGTAGTCTGCGTTGGTATTTCCCTAAAGAGGAGAGGATGATGCAGTATAGTAGAGATAAGTATTTCCCTCAGTTAAGAACCAAGGTTATCAATCCAGTAGGAGAACCAAGCAAAATTCCATTAAGCGCACCTGCACACACAAGAGCAAACACTTGCACCCAACGCAAATAAGAGGGTTGTCAATCCTCCTACGGTTATTTGCAAGGATTAAATCTTATAGAGGTAAATAGATAGACTAAAATACTAATTAAAATAAAAGTAAATAAATTGTAGCAAGGTATTTTTAGGTTTTTTATATATGATAAAGTAGACCCGGGGGCCATAGTTTTCACTAGAGGCTTCTCTCTCGAACACATAGCATACGGTGGGTAGACAAATTACTGTTGGGCAATTGATAGAAAAGCAAATAATTATGATGGATTCATGGCAATGATCATGTATATAGGCATCACGTCCGAGACAAGTAGACCGACTCCTGCCTGCATCTACTACTATTACTCCACCCATCGACTGCTATCCAGCATGCATCTAGGGTATTAAGTATGAAACAGAGTAACGCCTTAAGCAAGATGACATGATGTAGACAAAGTAAACTCAAGCAATATGATTAAACCCCATCTTTTTATCCTTAATGGCAACAATACAAATACATGTCATGTCCCCTTCTGTCACGGGGATTGAGCATCGCAAGATTGAACCCATCACAAAGCACCTCTCCCATTGCAAGACAAATCAATCTAGTAGGCCAAACTAAATCGATAGATCGGAGAGAAATACAAAGCTATAATAATCATGCATAAAAGAGTTCAGAGAAGACTCAAATATTTCTCATGAATAATCTGATCATAAACTCACAATTCATCGGATCCCAACAAACACACCGCAAAAGAAGATTACATCGGATAGAACTCCAAGAACATCGAGGAGAACATGGTATTGAAGATCAAAGATAGAGAAGAAGCCATCTAGCTACTAGCTATGGACCCGTAGGTCTGTGGTAAACTACACACACATCAACGGAACGGCAGCACGGTTGATGAAGAAGCCCTTCGTGATCGATTCCCCCTCCGGCAGAGTACCAGAAAAGGCCTCCAGATGGGATCGTGGAAGAACAGAGGCTTGAGGCGGTGGAAAGGTTTTCTCTTCTGGCTCTCTGTTGGTTTTGGAATATTTGTGAATTTATAGCATTGGAATTAGGTCAAGAGGTGCCACGAGGGCCCCACAAGCCTGGGGGCGCGCCTACCCCCCTGGGCGCGCCCTCCAAGCTTGCCACCTCCTCGTGGCTCTTCTGGTCTTCTCCCGAAGCTTCCTGGGTATCTTCTGCTCCAGAAAAATTTAATCCAAAGTTTTTTATCTTGTTTGAACATTTTTGATAATGATTTTCTGAAAAGGCAAAAACAAGCAAAAAACAGCAACTGGCATTGGGCACTGGGTTAATAGGTTAGTCCCAAAAAATCATATATAATGGCATATAATTGCATATAAAACATCCAAGATTGATACTATAATAGCATGGAACAATCAAAAATTAGAGATACGTTGGAGATGTATCAAGCATCCCCAAGCTTAATTCCTGCTCGTCCTCGAGTAGGTAAATGATAAAAACAGAATTTTTCATGTGGAATGCTACCTATCATGTTTAATCATGTAATCTTTCTTACGGTATCAATAATAAGATCCGAATGATTCAAAGCAATAGTCTATAATTTGATATAAAGAGATCAATACTCAGGCATACTAATAAACAATCATGTCTTTCAAAATAAAAATACTAAAGAACGTGATCCCTACAAAATCATATAATCCTATCATGCTCCATCTTCTTAACACAAAGTAATTATCATGCACTACCCCGATGACAAGCCGAGCAATTGGTTCATACTTTTTAATGCGCTTCAGCTTTTTCAACTCCCATGCAATACATGAGTGCAAGCCATGGATGTAGCACTATGGGTGGAATAGAGTGTGGTGGTAGAGATAAATAAGAGAAGTCAAAAATAAGAAGATAGTCTCACATCGACGAGGCTAATCAACGGGCTATGGAGATGCCCATCAATTGATGTCAATGCGAGGAGTAGGGATTGCCATGCAACGGATGCACTAAGAGCTAATAGTGTATGAAAGATCAACATGAAAACTAGGTGGGTGTGCATCCAACTTGCTTGCTCATGAAGACCTCGGGCATTTGAGGAAGCCCATCATCGGAATATACAAGCCAAGTTCTATAATTAAAAATTCCCACTAGTATATGAAAGTGACAAAATAGGAGACTCTCTATATGAAAAACATGGTGCTACTCTGAAGCACAAGTGTGGAAAAAGGATAGTAACATTTCCCCTTCTCTCCTTTTCTCTCATTTTTTTTCTTTTTTTCTCTTTTTTTCCATGGCTCTTTTTGGCCTTTTTTTCCTTTTTCTTTTTTTATTTTCGTCCGGAGTCTCATCCCGACTTGTGGGGGAATCATGGTCTCCATCATCCTTTCCTCACTGGGAAAATGCTCTAATAATGATGATCATCACACTTTTATTTACTTACAACTCAATACTAGAACAAAAATATGACTCTATATGAATGCCTCTGGCAGTGTACCAGGATGTGCAATGATGCTAGCGTAACATGTATAAAAAATGATGAACGGTGGCTGAGCCGCAAATACTATGTCAGCTATATGATCATGCAAAGCAATATGACAATGACGATGTGTGTCATAAAAATGGAACGGTGGAAGTTGCATGGCAATATATCTCAGAATGGCTATGGAAATGCCATGATAGGTAGGTATAGTGGCTGTTTTGAGGAAGATATAAGGAGGCTTATTTGTGATAGAGCATTTCATATCACGGGGTTTGGATGCACCGGTGAAGTTTGCACCAACTCTCAATGTGAGAATGGGCAATGCACGGTACCGAAGAGGCTAGCAAATTGCGGAAGGGTGAGAGTGCGTATAATCCATGGACTCACATTAGTCATAAAGAACTCACATACTTGTTGCAAAAGTTTATTATCCCTCGAAGCAAAGTACTACTACGCATGCCCCTAGGGGGGAGGTTGGTAGGAGTTAACCATCGTGCCCCCCGACCGCCATACAAAGGAAGACAATCAATAATAAATCATGCTCCAACTTCATAGCATAACGATAGATCATACGTGCATGCTTCGGGAATCACAAACCTTAACACCAATATTCTTACTAAACCACAATTATCTACTAATACCTCCCACATATTACCATCTTAATATCGCAAAACTATTTCAAGGAATCAAACTTATCATATTCAGTGATCTACATGAAAGTTTTTATTATATCCCTCTTGAATACCTATCATATCAGGACCAAATTCATAACCCATGCATATTACCATTGCTAATCATGAGACTCTCAAAAATATATAAGTGAAGCATGAGAGTGCAACTATTTCTTTAAAATATAACCACCGCCGTGCTCTAAAAGATATAAGTGAAGCACTAGAGCAACTGCCTAGCTCAAAAGATATAAGTGAAGCACATAGAGTATTCTAACAAATCACAAATAATGTGTGTCCCTCTCAAAAATGTGTGTTCAGAAAAGATGATTGTGACAAACTAAAAAGCAAACAAAAGCAAACAAACTATATCATACTATCTTCCAAAAACAAAACTCCAATACTGGACACAAAACTTTCTGTTTTCCAACAACATCTATCATACTATCTTCCAAATCATCCCAAAGGCATTACTTGGCACAAACACTAATTAAAACATAAAAATAAAATCATAACAGAGGCTATAATTGTGTAAACACTCAAGAACAGAAGGTAAAAGCAAAAAAATATTTTATTCATTGGGTTGCCTCCCAACATGCGCTATTGTTTTATGCCCCTAGATAGGCATAATGCATAGTTTCAAGTGTTGTCATGCTTCATCCCCAAGTCCTTTTTGATTAAATCTTCCAAAACTTTTCTCATTAATTCTCTACTCTTATGTTCTTCTCAGGTAATTGAAGGGGCTTTGATTAGTAACTTTAACATTCATAACTTCAAACTCAGGATCATCACCATAAACGTCCTCATATAAAACATGTATCTCATCATCAATAGGATCTCTAGCCGTACCCTCAAACCATTCTTCACTAAATCCCTCATCAATTCTTTTAGTAACCCACTCAAATTTATCACAAGCATGGTGGTACATAGTTTTAATTATTTTGGCATATGGAACTCTCCTTCTAATATTCTTACCGTAAGCAAAGTAATCTTTAGATTCCAACCTATGAATAGTATCTTTATCATGAAGAATCTCCTCTATAGGAGGATGCCCAAAATTAATATTGTAAAAGGAAAAAATATCCCTAGCTTCTCGGATTATATAATCAAATTTATGCATAAGGATTATAGTGGCAATTTTCTTAGCGCTAGGATCATGTATGTTGGGAAGTTCATAAAATATCTTTTGCAAAGCGGGGTGGATATGCAAAAAATTTCTTTCTAATTTAACCACAAGCATGGCAATAGCATCCACATAACAATTTGTTTTATCAAGAATAGATCCACTAATTATTGGTATAACTCCCGCGCAATTAAAGAATTCCTGAATAATGTTTTTCCCAATAATATTACCACTACCCACATGTTAAACTTTAGTCTTAAAATTAGTGGAGGGCTTAGTCTCCGGAGGGTCATGATTAAGATCAAAAGAGCGTGTTTTCTCCCCAAGAGATTCACTACCACTATCCTCGCTAGCACTTTCAACCATAACTTTTTTCAAATTCAGACATGATAACAATTTCAATCAAAGCAAGCAAACTACCAAACAAGCAAATAAAAATAATTTTGTGTTTATGTAAAAAAATTAGAAGTGAGGGAGATGAAAACTAGAGGCAAATGCAAATAAAAGGCAAATAAAGTAAATGCAAGTGAATGATAATTTGTGCGAAGGTACTTGGTAATTTTGATGATGTCTCCCCGGCAACGGCGCCAGAAATTCTTCTTGCTACTTGTAGTCTGCGTTGGTATTTCCCCGAAGAGGAGAGGATGATGCAGTACAGTAGAGATAAGTATTTCCCTTAGTTAAGAACCAAGGTTATCAATCCAGTAGGAGAACCAAGCAAAATTCCGTTAAGCGCACCTGCACACACAAGAGCAAACACTTGCACCCAAGCAAATAAGAGGGTTGTCAATCCTCTTAGCGGTTATTTGCAAGGATTAAATCTTATAGAGGTAAATAGATAAACTAAAATAATAATTAAAATAAAAGTAAATAAATTGCAGCAAGGTATTTTTAAGTTTTTTATATATGATAAAGTAGACCCGGGGGCCATAGTTTTCACTAGAGGCTTCTCTCTCGAACACATAACATACGGTGGGTAGACAAATTATTGTTGGGCAATTGATAGAAAAGCAAATAATTATGACAGATTCATGGCAATGATCATGTATATAGGCATCACGTCCGAGACAAGTAGACCGACTCCTGCCTACATCTACTACTATTACTCCACCCATCGACCGCTATCCAGCATGCATCTAGGGTATTAAGTATGAAACAGAGTAACGCCTTAAGCAAGATGACATGATGTAGACAAAGTAAACTCATGCAATATGATTAAACCCCATCTTTTTATCCTTAATGGCAACAATACAAATACATGTCGTGTCCCATTCTATCATTGGGATTGAGCACCGCAAGATTGAACCCATCACAAAGCTTCTCCCATTGCAAGACAAATCTGTAGGGGAATGCAGCAGAAAACAAAAATTATCCGACCTACGCACCAGCCCAGGACCACTATGAAGACTGCATACAAGGTTTCGATCCGATCGTTACCGACTCGTAGTGCAGTGGAAGTAGAGTCGATGTAGATCGTCGGTGCAGATCCCCGCAGCTAGGATTTACAACCTCCCAACCACGAGGATGTACTCCCTCATCTGCCCCTCGGACAGCCCTCCGGGAGGCGGTCGGACAGTCCCCCGGACGGTGTCACGGACAGCCCTTCGGGAGGCACTCTCGAACTCGGACAGTAACTCGGACAGCCCTTCGGGAGGACCCTCGAACAGCCCCTTGGGCAAAAGATCGAACCTACGACCTCTCTACGGGGTTGCACACAGACGGTGTCATCTATCCGGCAGGGATTCGCCGTCCAGAACTAGTTCCCACCGGAACCCAGACAGCCTTTCGGCTCTACGAAACTCTTTTCGTGGGAGGGAGAGAAGAAGCAGATCATTGCATGGCATTGTGTATGAGAGAGTGAGTGTCTTTGGGCAGCCCCCTCCACCCCTATTTATAGGCCAAGCCCAAGGGTGGCTTCTCCAAGAAGCCAAGGGGGAAAAAATACCAAAAGGCCCTCAAGGTGGCTTCTCCAACAAGCCACCCAAAAAGCACTTTCACTATTCATGGAAACATTTTTCCGCGACCGTTAAATCCAAAAATATTTCTGTGGGTCTTAGAATAATTCCAGTACCCACTAAAATGATTTTGGACCCGTTCCGAAACAATTCGGATTAGTGATTTTCATCTGCGAAAAGCAACCAAACCGATTCCGGCAGCTCCGGAACATTTCTGGTTTTTATCCCGGAAAAATCCCAGAAGTTTCCAGAACAATTCTGGCACCCTCCAAGAATTTCCAGACGTGTGCCGAAATCAATTTGACTCAATGGTATACCCTGAAACAACTTTTCAGTTTTACCGAAACTATTCCGGTGTTCTCTCTCCGGAACTTTTCCGCTGTCTCCGAAACTTTTCCGGTGACTTTCTCTCAGACTTCCTGTCTAGTATTCAGCAGATAGACGACCCTTAAGCATGTGACCCTATAGGTTCGGTGAAGTATAGACATGACCGGAACACTTTCCGATCAATGATCAACATCGGAGCCGTGGACACCCATATTGACCCCTATACCCACACGAATAAATATTTGAGTGAACCTCCAGTTGCCGTGTGCTATTCCTGTTGCTTCGCGATATGTTACAAATACTCGAGGTGAGATTTATCGGCATCCCTGTGGATCAGCAACTTTTCCACTATGCCAGTTACCTCGTTGCCGGTTTTGTTGTATTTTCTCGTTCCTGCGTTCCGGCATCCCTGTGATCAAATCACATTGTGTCTGGCCAGACGATGATGGATACCGTAACACCGAGAGGGCCCAGAGATATCTCTCCATTGTCGGAGGAGCAAATCCCAATCTTGAGCTATCAAGTTACTTGTCATACTTTTCCATGAACCCGTAAGCCGCCGTAATAGCCACCCATTTACGGATGACGTTTAACAAACCCCAAAGTTCATGAATCAAGCATGAAGGAACTCAATACTCTCATGGTCTAAGGAATTATGCAAACATTAAATTTCTCTGTTTTATTAACCATTAACTTGTGACGAATGTATCTCATAGCATAACATCAATTCGGGTCGATTCAACCACAAGTGTTCTACTAACATTGTGCCCTCAAAGTTGCCGGCATAGTCATGCCCATGATTAGGAAAACAGAACCATCATGCAATACTTGAGCTAGTCTTAGAGGCCAGACTAGGAATACTTTTTACCGTTTATTATTCCACACATGCATATGAGTCTTCCTCCGAGCCTCATGGTTATTGTAGACTCGAGAACCATAGCAGTTATAGCACGGAATATAAACTTAATTATGAACATGGGGATAAATAATAACATTTATTATTGCCTCTAGGGCATATCTCCTACAGACTCCCACTTGCACTAGAGTCAATAATCTAGTCAATGCTAAAACACTTTACACCTATGGCATACCGGTGTAAAATATGCTTCGCTCGTGGTATAGCCTGATGTCCAACGGATCTGACAACTTCAGTTCCGTGTGTATCTTTGCATATCCTCGCATTTTCACGCTTTCACAAAATTCATATTTTGTGTGGACTTGGCTTTGTATATATGTGAATCACAGGTCAAACCTTGATTCCTCAGACTGAGCTATGGAGCGACTATCTACAATAGTGTCCCATTGACCAACGCCTTCTTGGAACCATACTAAGTTCATGATTGAACTATATGATTCAACATCTTCGTAGTTGCTTCCAAAGCATCAACATACTTAGCCTTTGTTATAGAAATCGCCACAGTAACTTGTTTGGAACAATTTCCAACTACCGTGCCACCATATCATGTATTACACAAAACCCTTAACTTAAATGGAAAATCGCATGGAGCATTGATTAAGTCTGTATTGATGTAATTACTTACAACGAGCACTTCATAATCTCTGCTTGCGAGAAAACATGTCATCAGTGCTACTTTAGTACTTAATGACATTTTCCACTGTTGTCCCATGATCAGTACTTTGATCACTTTGGTATCTATACTCGCAACAGCTTGGGAGTATCGGACATATCTGGTTGTTTTACATACCATGGAATATATGATTAATCCAAACACAAGAGTGTGTGGGATCTCCATCATGTATTTTGCTCATCAGTGTTTTGGGACACCGAGTCTTGCAAAACTCTTTCCATGTGACTTCGGCAAGAATCACTCCTTGGCGTTCTTATGCTAAACTGTTTTAGCATCTTGTCAATATGTATTTTTGGCTTAGCCTATTAGGCAATTCTATCTCGTAGATAAATATGCCTAATATCAAGGCTATTTAGCCCAAGCACTTCATCGAAAAACTATTTTCAATGAAGTCCTAATTCGTGTTAATAAATTTATATTATAACAATGTGTCAAGCACACAAAGTTTTTAGAAATATTATTATGCTCCCACTTAATTTCTTGTAACCACAAGCATCTTCGTTATCCATTGATGAAATCAAACTCTTTTGACTATTTCATCAAAACAAAGATTCCAACTCCATTTTGCTCTCTTCTGTCCATTGCTGGAACTCTGAAGTTTGCATACTGACTAGCATCCTCTGGATTGACAAAATACTTCGGACTGTATCACATGCAAGTCCTAGGTTGAATTTCCATCACATGGAAATCCTTTTGGCATCCATGTATCATATCACAAGATTGAAATATGTATTAATTGCTAGTTTAACCCGATCTGACTTTAAGCATCGCTACGGTGAGACAATCTCATCATAGTCAACTCCTTGAATTTGTTATTGCAACAAGTCGAGCTTTATGGATAAAACATTTTATCCACATCAGTTTATAGTTCCATTAATGTTCGTTGGACTCTAAGTCTTCCGAAGGGTTTATCAAGATATAATCTTGAATCATTTATATGGAAACTATCTTGGATTATATTGGCATTTAGCCAATTCCGGAGTCAGGGCCCATCAACACTTCCTTGTGTATCGTAGGTATACTGTTGTCTAACAACAATATCTCGCTTGCGCACCTGAGAGGTTTGCACGAGTTTGCCCTACGTGGTTCAGTTGCAAGTTCGACCGAAGTCCATACATCTCATGTAGAGGCTTCCGTATCAGTCATAGTAGGAAACTCTGGAATTACTTCCAAGGTTTCTTTCCTTTGATCTGATGACGAAGATACTGTTATCTCGTCGAGTCGCACTGTCCTCCCACTCACCTTTTTGCAAGAACCATTTTCTTCAAAAGCATACCGTTCTTTGTGGCAAAACCTTTTGCCTCGGTACAGTGGTGGGGGAATACCCAATAACTTGGGATAACCTACAAAGTAGCACTTGTTTGGAATAGGTTTGTAAATATTTTACACAAGCCCCATATTCCAAATGTTAAGAAAAGACATAACATGGTTGGGTGTACCATACCATGGAGTCATTTCAACAGATCTGATGGCACTCTTTTCAGTGTAAAAGCCGCAGTCTCTAAAGCATTACTTTTAAAAGGGATAATGGCAAATTGATTTATGTCATCTTTGATCTTACCATGTCATAAATGGTTTGATTACATCTTCACGGATATTCCACTCACAGTGGTGCTCCGTGATGTGTAAGTTATGAAACTCTTTTCACAACTCATTAGACATTCGCTAAACTTGTAACTCAAATATTCCTTTCGGCAATCTAGTTTGTAGAAACATAATTTTCTTGTTACAATAATTTCTACTTCATTTTTGAAAACCTTATGAATGATTTCAAAAGATCCAGATTTATGTCTCATCAAGTAAATATCCATATATCTACTTGAGTCATTTCTGAAGATAGATAAATCCACTGCTAGCAACAACATTTATCGGACTACATACATCAAAATGTATGATCACCAATAAGTTCATTGCTCATTCCTTATGGCCTGTGAATGGTATTTCAGTCACTTCACTTTTTGGAGGAAAGTTGCAAGTGTCAGATTATTCATAATCAAACGACTTCAAAATCCATCATTATGGAATTTCTCCATGCGGGTTTCTCCAATGTGACCAAATGCAGTGCCACACATGTGTGGTATTCTCTTAGTCTTGCGACATTTAGCGTCAGTGTTATGGATGTATCATATTACCATCAATATTCATAACATACATCCCATTCATGATGGAAGTATGGCCCTTATGTTATTCATAACACTGAACAACAATTGCTCTTATATGAACAACCCTTTTGCAACAAACATTATGCAATCGGCTAGAGTGTGTAAAACTCTAAAATGAATTATGAAAGTAAACCCAGAGGTAATATATTATTATCAATATTCATAACATACATCTCATTCATAATGAAAGTACGGCCCTTATGTTATTCATAACATCGAACATCAAAAGTTCTCTTATGAACAACCCTTTTGCAAGATACTTTATGCAATGGGCTAGAATGTATAAAAACTCTAAAATGAATTATGAAAATAAATACATAGGTAATGTACCGAGTATAGCAACCTTTACTATGTTCCCAGTGCATATCTAAACCTCATTACTGGCTAGTCTTTTAGGCCGTAGTAGTTCTTGCATCGAGTCGCAGCAGAATGCAATCGAGCGGGTATCTTTGTGATCAACTCACAATACCCAAGAATTAGTGACTAACAATTTAATCACAATTCCCAAGAACTATTTCTTTGACCAGCCATCTATACATCAATAGCTTGTATGACTTTCATACATGAGCTGGCATTCCAGTCTTCTCTCATTTTGCCTTTATACTTCTAACAGTTTAACTTTCAGTATTTCTCCTACTCTCAGAAGAAGCACTCAACTTAAGAGTGGCGTTAGCCCCGGACTTCCTAGGTGTGTAAGTCACACTAACACCCTTTGGACATTTCCTTTCACTTTAAGTTGTTGTTTTATTCACCTTCATCATATGATAGGCGTTCTTCTGGATCCCTCTCGTATTAGTCAAATACATAGTAAACACTTTTACTAATAGTTTGCAAACAAACATTGCTTTGGATATCTCATATCTTTTAGCCTTTGTTTGTATCTAAAACTAATTTTCAGTTCCATGAATATCACATAGCTATCCCAAACTTTTGAAGTTCGGGTCTCATGGAATCAAACATATTGCACTTGACCGTAACGGAATTCTAGCTTCCAGATCGAAGGACGAGAGTCACATCATCCATAGCATTAGCGGGAGAATACTGAAAGCATGCGATAGGACAAATTCCTTCTCGGCACTCTTGAGGACAATCCTCACATTACGTTACCAACCGTAAAGTTTTAACCAGATATTTAACAGCTTATTCAATTTTAACAGGGAAGGTGGAAACGCGAGCCATTCTTCTATAACTATTATGCATATAACACTTAGACAGTGTCCATAATCAATTGCACTAAGAATTAAAAGAATTAATTCTAAAGTGCGCTCCCACTCAAATCAATATCTCTCATAATTAATTGTGAGTGATACAAGACCCATATTACAATTCAACGTCAAGGATGCATCCATCTCAAGTGACGAGAATTGCAATCGGTAGGCCAACTTGCCAATCACATCTCTATGTGACTCTTGTTCATCTTTCGATGGGCGTGTTCCGAGCTCAGGACGATCAAGCCAGAACGTCAAGACAACCAAGTGATCTCGCTGCGAGGTCTCAACTCACCCGCCTCACACTTCTCTAATCGTCCGTACCCATGCATCCATGTGATACCCCGAAGAGATAGGTGCCGTGACGGTGCTACATTTTGGAGAACACTAACTACTTGATATTTTTGTGAGAGATCACCCTAATAAAAAGCGACTACCGTGCAATCAAGAAGGGTGCATCATAAGGGATAAACATCTCAGGCAATTCATAATAGCATGATATGGTATAGCCCTTTCTGACGGAGAAGTCTTTTATTTCTTCGTCTTCGGCATTCGCGTCGGTGTTCACTTTCGCGAAGTTTGCCACCACCTTGTCGATGCACCAGATAATATTGCTATCTCTATAGCTAATAAAATAAGTGCATTACTTAAGGTTGACACGCAGGTCATTAAAGTGACAATCATATGGCTCCAGCCATCATGCCGAATCATGACACGTAGGTCATGTTAATTTACATTATATAGTCATCTCATACATAATCAAATTATTATGAGCACTGCTATACCACATCACATGCCTTCTCATTTCATCCTGCAAAACCAAGTTAGACGCCTCTAATCGGTTTATGCAAAATTTTATTTTACGTGGCTTCTAAGGTTTCAACCAAACCGCAGCTACCAACGTCCATCATCAAGTATGATTATTCAAGTCGCTAGATTAACTTTCCGGGGTGCATGAAACACGAGATAATAAAATCTCAAGCCCCATACAGAACTTCGTCATACGCATGACCCCCGTGCAGGTCATATCTGCATTGCCCTTTCGTCTGCGAAATTTCATCTTTCTTTTTAACTATGGTGGAATTCAATGAACTGTTAGTACTTCGTTGATCAATCAGGATCGCGGATTGCCAGAACTTTGAAACTCCACCATGCCGTTATCAAGATCAGAAATATGCAAATTTCAGGGAAGCAACAAGAACATCGGGTAACAGAATTTATCTGCTACCCGCACAAATAATTTTCAGTAATAGAACTCATCTACTACAAATTATATTGTGCAACACCCATACATCTCTATGTATTCTAGATCCTAACCTGCATCTACGCATAGCACGGCTCATGATGCCACTGTAGGGGAACACAGCAGAAAACAAAAATTATCCGACCTACGCACCAGCCCAGGACCACTATGAAGACTGCATACAAGGTTTCGATCCGATCGTTACCGACTCGTAGCGCAGCGGAAGTAGAGTCGATGTAGATCGTCGGTGCAGATCCCCGCAGCTAGGATTTACAACCTCCCAACCGCGAGGATGTACTCCCTTATCTACCCCTCGGACAGTCCCTCGGACAGCCCTCCGGAAGGCGGTCGGACAGTCCCCCGGACGGTGTCACGGACAGCCCTTCGGGAGGCACTCTCGAACTCGGACAGTAACTCGGACAGCCCTTTGGGAGGACCCTCGAACAGCCCCTCGGGGAAAAGATCGAACCTACGACCTCTCTACGGGGTTGCACACATACGGTGTCATCTATCCGGCAGGGCTTCGCCGTCCAGAACTAGTTCCCACCAGAACCCAGACAGCCTTTCGGCTCTACGAAACTCTTTTCGTGGGAGGGAGAGAAGAAGCCAGATCATTGCAAGGCATTGTGTATGAGAGAGTGAGTGTCTTTGGGCAGCCCCCTCCACCCCTATTTATAGGCCAAGCCCAAGGGTGGCTTCTCCAAGAAGCCAAGGGGGAAAAATACCAAAAGGCCCTCAAGGTGGCTTCTCCAAGAAGCCACCCAAAAAGCACTTTCATTATTGATGGAAACATTTTTCCGCGACCGTTAAATCCGAAAATATTTCTGTGGGTCTTAGAATAATTCCAGTACCCACTAAAAAGATTTTGGACGCGTTCCGAAACAATTCCGGATTAGTGATTTTCATCTGCGAAAACCAAACAAACCGGTTCCGGCAGCTCCGGAACATTTCTGGTTTTTATCCCGGAAAAATCCCAGAAGTTTCCAGAACAATTCTGGCACCCTCCAAGAATTTCCAGACGTGTGCCAAAACCAATTTGACTCAATGGTATACCCTGAAACAACTTTTCAGTTTTACCGAAACTTTTCCTGTGTTCTCTCTCCGGAACTTTTCTGCTGTCTCCAAAACTTTTCCGGTGACTTTCTCTCAGACTCCCTGTCTAGTATTCAGCAGATAGATGACCCTTAAGCATGTGACCCTATAGGTTCGGTGAAGTATAGACATGACCGGAACACTTTCCGATCAATGATCAACATCGGAGCCGTGGACACCCATATTGGACCCTATACCCACACGAATAAATATTTGAGTGAACCTCCAGTTGCCGTGTGCTATTCCTGTTGCTTCGCGATATGTTACAAATACTCGAGGTGAGATTTATCGGCATCCCTGTGGATCAGCAACTTTTCCACTATGCCAGTTACCTCGTTGCCGGTTTTGTTGTATTTTCTCGTTCCTGCGTTCCGGCATCCCTGTGATCAAATCACATTGTGTCTGGCCAGACGATGATGGATACCGTAACACCGAGAGGGCCCAGAGATATCTCTCCATTGTCGGAGGAGCAAATCCCAATCTTGAGCTATCAAGTTACTTGTCATACTTTTCCATGAACCCGTAAGCCGCCGTAATAGCTACCCATTTACGGATGACGTTTAGCAAACCCCAAAGTTCATGAATCAAGCATGAAGGAACTCGATACTCTCACGGTCTAAGGAATTATGCAAACGTTAACTTTCTTTGTGCTATTAACCATTAACTTGTGACGAATGTATCTCATAGCATAACATCAATTCGGGTCGATTCAACCACAAGTGTTCTACTAACATTGTGCCCTCGAAGTTGTCGGCATAGTCATGCCCATGATCAGGAAAATAGAACCTTCATGCAACACTTGAGCTAGTCTTAGAGGCCAGACTAGGAATAGTTTTTACCGTTTATTATTCCACACGTGCATATGAGTCTTCCTCCGAGCCTTGTGGTTATTGTAGACTCGAGAACCATAGCAGTTATAGCACGGAATATAAACTTAATTACGAACATGGGGATAAATAATAACATTTATTATTGCCTCTAGGGCATATCTACTACAAAATCAATCTAGTAGGCCAAACTAAATCGATAGATCGGAGAGAAATACAAAACTATAATAATCATGCATAATAGAGTTCAGAGGAGACTCAAATATTTCTCATGAATAATCTGATCATAAACTCACAATTCATCGGATCCCAACAAACACACCGCAAAAGAAGATTACATCGGATAGAACTCAAAGAACATCGAGGAGAACATGGTATTGAAGATCAAAAAGAGAGAAGAAGCCATCTAGTTACTAGCTATGGACCCATAGGTCTGTGGTAATCTACTCACACATCAACGGAAGGGCAGCAAGTTTGATGAAGAAGCCCTCCGTGATCGATTCCCCCTCCAGCAGAGTACCAGAAAAGGCCTCCAGATGGGATCGCGGAAGAACAGAGGCTTGCGGCGGCGGAAAGGTTTTCTCTTCTATCTCTCTGGTATATTGGGAATATTTGGGAATTTATAGCGTTGGAATTCGGTCAGGAGGTGCCACGAGGAGCCCACAAGCCTGGGAGGCGCGCCCTACCCCCCTGGGCGTGCCCTCCAGGCTTGCCGCCTCCTCGTGGCTCTTCTGGTCTTCTCCCGAAGCTTCGTGGGTCTCTTCTGATCCATAAAAAAATAATCCAAAGTTTTTTTCTCGTTTGGACACTGTCGGGCCCGTGGAACCCAGGGTACCTCGGCCCGTCTGCCCGTGGCCCAGAGCGCAATGCTTGGCGGTGGCCCAACAGGTGGCCCACCAGCGGGCGCCTAAGGCAAGACCCCTCATGAGGCCACGGCCTCCTCAGGACCCCTCCTCAGGGAGCGGGCGAGCAAGACTTAGCCACTTCACCGAGAGCCTCGCGAGGCCATCTCGTGAGGCGGCCTGCCAAGGTTGCCTCCCGAGGCACCCTCCCAAAGACATGCAAGACGAGTCCCGTTTGGCTCGGTCGCGCGGTCTCGTGCCCATCACGTGGGTGACGCGCGCGGCGACGAACGGCGACAAAGGCCGCGCCAGCAGGCGCGGATGAAGAGGGTTTCCCCTTTTGTGCTAAGGGAGCAAGGCCAGCAGTCTGTTTCCCAAAGCAACCCGCAAAGGTTACCCGATCAGTGAAAGAAGACCAAGACGGTGGACGCGCAGGGCGGAGGTCATCACTGAGCCGACCGGCGTGTCATGGATAAGTGCTTTGCAGGCGAAGACCATCTTTTGTCAGGATAGACTGCGCCCCTGTCCCCCTTCAAAATTGCCGTTGTGTGGCAACCCTTCCCGCCAATGTTTTCGAGGGAAGAGAACCAAGGCAAGTATAAAAGGAGGGTAGGGTGCCGCTGTAGAGAGGAGAGAGATTCCACCTTCCTCACCTTGTATGCTTGTATTCACCAGAGCAATCCCAACCAAGCAGGAGTAGGGTTTTACACTGCAAGGTGGCCCGAACCTGGGTAAAACCACCATGCCTCCGGCCCGCTAGCGCCAGCGCGCTCTCGCCGTAGCTTCGCCATAGCTTAGCCGGGGTAGGGGACGAAGTGGTAGGGATGAGCTCACCCCAGTGTTCGAACCTTTGGGTCCCCGGAGCCCGACCTCCGACATATGGCGCGCCAGGTAGGGGTGAGCTACTGTTCATCCACCCCGCCCTCCACTCCACCAGCTTCATGGCCGACGCTCGCCATGAGCGTGCTGAGCGCAGGGCGGGTCGTGTGGCCCAGACGGAGCCGATGGGCCACTGGAACCGCCGCCGCGTTGAGGCCGCTGCTGCCACCGACCCTGCCGCCGACGAGCAGCAGGACTCCTCCCTGCACCCCTCCATGCAGGCAAACGGCCGCACCGCCACGACCTCCTCCTCCCTCGCCCGCCGTGGGCCTCCGAACGCGCAGGCCGCGCGGCTCATGGCGCGTGAGCTGCTGCGCTACCGTCCAGCTGACACCAGCTACGACGCCTGGCTTGGTCGCATCACCGAGCTCGTCAACGCTGCCGGGGACGCTCCGGCGCTCTCCCACTCGCTCCGCCCTCCGCCGTCTTGCGCGGGGAACGTAGCGGATAGCGTTCCCCCGCCACCTCCTCTGCACGATGAACCCGCCGGGCACCAGCACAACGCGCGGGCGCGCGAGCCGTCCCGTGGCGCGTCCTCTCTGGTCCGAGACGAGGCCAGCTGCCAGATCGTCCACCGCACGCCGCCTAATGCGCGTGTGCTCCTCGAGCAGCAGCGCCGGCGCCAAGACCGGGCCGTCCAGGAGGTCGCGGCAGCTGGGCACCAGAACCGCGCCGCCCTCGCCGGCGGTGTCCCCTCGAGCGGCGTGGGCTGCCGCGCCTTCACTCGCGAGCTGCACCGGGTGGTGTGGCCCGTAAAGTTCAAGCCGGACCTGCCTCCACACTATGACGGCACCCCCAACCCCGCGGAGTTCCTTCAGTTCTACGCGCTGAGCATCAAGGCAGCGAATAGTGACGACAAGGTCATGGCGAACTGGTTCCCCATGGCCCTCAAGGATGGCCCGCGCTCTTGGCTCATGAACCTTCCTGAGGCGTCCATCTCATCGTGGAGCGAGCTCTGCAACCAGTTCGTCGCCAACTTCAAGGGCACGCACGACCGCTCCCTCACCATCAACGTCCTGCGCCATGTGCGGCAACACCCAGACGAGACCCTCCGCAAGTACATCCAGTGCTTCAGCCAGGTGCGCACCAAGATTCCGCGCACATCCGACGTGGCCGTCATCTCCGCGTTCTCCACGGGCGCCACGGACGTCAAGATGCGCGAGAAGCTCGCCATCAACAACGAGCTGGACTCGGTGCTTGAGCTGTTCGACCTCGCCGACAAGTGCGCCAAGGCTGAAGAAGGTCGCCTCTTCGTCCACAACGACCCCGATGCGGCGCCCGACACCGCCAATGCCAAGAGCAAGGACATCAAGCGCAAGGGGCCTCCCGTGCTTGCGGCGGAGCCCGAGCAGAAGCGCGGCCGTGACCGTGACGAGCCTAAAAAAGACGACCGCCCCCTCTGCGCCTACCACAACTCGCGCTCCCACAACACCGAAGACTGCCAGGAGCTCAAGCTGCTCCGCGACGAGCGCCTGGGCCGCCGAGGTGACCGCAACGACCGCGGCGCCGGACGCGGAGGTGGCCGTGGCGGCAACCGCTGGGACGGCCATAGTGGCAATGGCAACTTCCGCCAAGGCTGGCGCGACTAGCCTTGTGAGGCCGCCTGGTGCAACCAGCCTCGTGAGGTAGCCTGGTGC
Source organism: Elymus sibiricus (assembly GCA_039707655.1). Taxonomy (NCBI): domain Eukaryota; kingdom Viridiplantae; phylum Streptophyta; class Magnoliopsida; order Poales; family Poaceae; genus Elymus; species Elymus sibiricus. The sequence goes on along the minus strand of CM077672.1, from coordinate 169,695,867 downwards.
GACCAGCCTCGTGAGGCAAACCCTCAGGCCAACGCCACTCTTCCACCGCTGCCGCCACCACCCCGGAGGAACGACGTCAACCAGCCTGACGAGGGCGCCGGGGGCTACCAGGAGCCTCACACAGTGGCCTGCATCCTCGGTGGAGCTCTGGCTCCTGCGTCCAACCGCCACTTCAAGCAGTTCTCTCGCGAGGTGAACGCTGCCCTCCCGAAGCCAGAGGCCGCATGGCCCTCAAGTGGTCGCAATACGCCATCACCTTCGACTCCAAGGACCACCCCAAGTCCGCGACCGCCGCAGGCGCGCTCCCCATGCTATGTACTCCCATCATCAGCAACGTCGCGGTCTCCAAGACCCTCATCGACGGAGGCGCAGGCCTTAACGTGATCTCCATCGAGACCTTCGAGCAGCTCCAGGTGCCTTACGAGCAGCTCATGCCAACGAGGCCCTTCTCCGGCGTAACCAATGGCTCCACGGTGCCTCTAGGGCAGGTGCGCCTCCCCGTCACCTTCGGCACCCGCAAGAACTACCACACTGAGCTTATCGACTTTGACGTCGCCCACATCGGCCTGCCCTACAAAGCCATCCTGGGCTACCCCGCGCTCGCCAAGTTCATGGCGGTGTCTCATCACGCCTACAACGTCCTCAAGATGCCTCGCTGCAGCGGCATCATCACCGTCTCTTGCAACGAGAAGGATGCGATCTGCTCCCTTGAGCATGCCTACAAGGCCGCCGCAACTACCCATCCGGCTGACGAAGACGCGGTCGAGACTCCTGAGGCTGCGCCCGCGAAGAAGAAGCAGCTGTTCTCTCAGGACTGCGCTGAGACAAAGAAGGTGTCGGTTGACTGTAGCGGCTCAGGCCCTGCCTTCACTATCGGCGACGGCCTTCCTCCTGCATAGGAAAGCATGCTCATCACCTTCCTTCAGGCAAATTCGGATGTTTTCGCGTGGAAAGCATCTGATTTGTCCGGTGTGCCGAGGGAGGTGATCGAGCACCACTTAGCGGTGTGCCCCAACGCACGCCCTATCAAGCAAAAAGCACGGCGCCAGGCGCCCGAGAAGCAAGAGTTCATAGTTCAAGAAGTGCACAAGCTACAAGAAGCAGGAGTCGTCCATGAGCTGCGCCATCCCGCATGGCTCGCCAACCCCGTCGTCGTCCCCAAAAAGGGCGGCGAGGAACGCATGTGCGTCGATTTCACGAGCCTCAACAAGACCTGCCCTCAGGAGCCCTTCCTGCTGCCGCGCGCCGGCTTGGGCATGGACTCTGCCGCCGGTGGCGCGCGCATGCCCTTCGGCTTGAGAAACGCCGGCGCCACCTTCCATAGGCTGGCGTGCGCCGTGCCGGGACCTCGCGAGCTCCTTGCTTCTCGCGAGCCCCCCGGGCGTCAGGAGCCCCTCGACCCCTGAGGGGCGAGCTTCCGCGTCACGCTTCGCCAGGTGATCTGGCGCTTCCCCAGCACAACTCTGCCAGGTGCATTCGAGCGTTACCTCCCGCGGCCCGAGCCCTTCTTCGCCGCGCCTCCCGCACCATCGCCTCCAGGATCCTCCTGCCAAGGTGATTTTGTTTTACGCGACTGAGGGCGCCCCACGGGCTGCACCAACCTCAAGCTGACCCGTGCCTGATACGGCAGCCGCTCCTCTTTTTGGTTGTGTAATGAATCTTAGCGTTATGCCCCAGTAAGTTTATGTTGCCTACTTGACTATGTATCTGGCGCTATGCTATCCCGAGAGCGCCGCGCGCTCGCGACCTCTCTCCTAACCGTTCTGTGAGTGGGGGCTAGGCACGGCGCCTGTGCCCGGGTACGTCCCTGCAGCGCCGCTAAATCCAAGTGACTGAGCTCTGGCTCGCGGGCCTGCTCCCGTGCACGCCACCTCACCAAGGTCCTTGGTGCCTTATCTCCTCACGCAACGGCCATGAGCAAGCTGGCGAGCACGCGTCGCTCCCCTATTGCGAAACTTGTCGACATGCAGCTGCCTCAGGAGCAAGCCGCTCAGAAGCCTCGTGGGCTACGTCTCGCGGGCCGGTCTGCGGTGATCGCCTAATCGGAAGGCCTCGAGAGACGGAAACTTCAAGGGCCAAGCCTCGTGAGGCGCGCCTCATGAGCCGCGTGCACTCCTCATGAGTTGTGGCTCACCCAACGCCGCTCCGCAAAAGCTAAGTGTAGCCTCCTCGCGAGATGTTCTCACCATCACTCGAGTTCCCTTCCTTCGCGACCTCGCTAAGTGCTGGCATTTTTCTTTCACGTAAGCCGCTTGCACGCCAAAGGGGGGCTTCCTGAGCATCGCGCCTCAGGAGCCCTCACTAGCTCCCGTTGCCCCTCACCTCCTGGCCTTGTCTAGGCATCGCGACCTGACATACCAGCGACGGCTGCAGGCTCGCTCGGGGGCTGGGTCCTAACGGCGTGGAGCGCCGAGGCAAACAAGAAAGAAAAGCAGGCCTCGCGGGAGAACCTCGGGAGGGGATATGCATTCCAAACCACAAAAGCAGTAAGTCAAGACATAGAAGCCACTGTTTAAACTCCCCCACGGGGCTACATCGATCCAATGCAGGAAAAAGAAAAAAGAAGAAAGAGGGCCAGGCGGGGTGCCATCATCCCCAAGGATCCGCATCGAGCGTCGCCCGCGCCTAGTCGGAGTCTTCGTCCTCGTCCTTGACGCGGGGGGAGCTGTCATCGCTCCCGCTTCCACCGGGGGAGGCGGCAATGTCGTCGCTGCCATCCTCGCCGGAGGAGCCGCTGTAGCTGCCGTCCTCGCTCTCCGCGCAGCACTCCAGGCGGCTGCCGGAGACCCCGAAGATCTTCATGAAGAGAGTGGCGGCTCCATCATACTTAAAGTGGAGGAGGTGCCCCCGCTTCAGGCCGCGGGCGAGGGCAAAGGACTTCCACCCCTGCTTCAAGAACATGAAGCCAGAGGGGGTGAACTCCGCTGCCACCCAGGAAGGGCCATTGCAGCAGCCGTCCGCCTGCAGCCATAGGCCCCGGGGCGTGCGTTCCTCCATCACCCTCGCGAAGGAGTCCGGGAGCCGAAGCCAAGTGCAGGGTGAGCGATGCATGTCCACGATGAACTCATGGGCTGCCTCCGCCGAGTGGCTCCCCGCCTGGGGAGGAAGAGCGGCTGAACCACCGCGGCCGTGAGCAGCGCCCCTTCCGCCGGTGCTGGGGCCGGCGCCGGTGGCCGCCGGGAGGCGCCCGCGCCCCCGGGGTGGAACCTTGGATGCAACAGTGGTCGCGCGGCCTCGACCTCTTCCCCTCGCCATCGTCGTGGAGGCTCGCTTGGATCGTGGAGGAGGAGGAAGGGACTAACGGAAGAAGATGGGCGTTGATGCCCTCCCCCACGTCTTTATAGCGCTCAAGGGGGCGCGCTCCACGCCGTTCTACCTCCGACACATGCAAGGATTCGAGACGGCGGCGTGAAGGAAGGCAATGATGGCCTCGCACCATGCACGGGCAGGCTTTATGTCAGCGCGGACAGTTACCAAGGCGTCAAGGGAGAAGTGGGGCGTCCCTTGTCACATCGTGCGCCACGTGTCGCGCCTGGCCCGCAGGCGGTTAGGGCCTGCGTCGTTTTGCCCCTGAAGGCGGGAACGTGCGCGTCACGGGCCCGGGGGCTACTGTCGAGCCCGTGGAACCCAGGGTATCTCGGCCCGTCTGCCCGCAGCCCAAAGCGCAACGCCTGGCGGTGCCCCAACAGGTGGCCCACCAGCGGGCGCCTAAGGCAAGACCCCTCATGAGGCCCCGGCCTCCTTAGGACCCCTCCTCAGGGAGCGGGCGAGCAAGACTTAGCCACTTCACCGAGAGCCTCGCGAGGCCATCTTGCGAGGCAGCCTGCCGAGGTTGCCTCCCGAGGCACCCTCCCAAAGACATGCAAGACGAGTCCCGTTTGGCTCGGTCGCGTCGTCTCGTGCCCATCACGTGGGTGAAGCGCGCGGCGATGAATAGTGACAGAGGCCGCGCCAGCAGGCGCAGATGAAGAGGGTTTCCCCTTTTGTGCTAAGGGAGCAAGGCCAGCAGTCCGTTTCCCAAAGCAACCACCAAAGGTTACCCGATCGGTGAAAGAAGACCAAGACGGCGGACGCGCAGGGCGGAGGTCATCACCGAGCCCATCGGCGCGTCATGGATAAGTGCTTTGCAGGCGAAGACCATCCTTTGTCAGGATAGACTGCACCCCTGTCCCCCCTTCGAAATTGCCGTTGTGTGGCAACCCTTCCCGCCAATGTTTTCGGGGGAAGAGGACCAAGGCAAGTATAAAAGGAGGGTAGGGTGCCGCTGTAGAGAGGAGAGAGATTCCACCTTCCTCACCTTGTACGCTTGTATTCACCAGAGCAATCCCAACCAAGCAGGATTAGGGTTTTGCACCGCAAGGTGGCCCAAACCTGGGTAAAACCGCCATGCCTCCGGCCCGCTCGCGCCAGTGCGCTCTCGTCGTAGCTTCGCCGTAGCTTAGCCGGGGTAGGGGATGAAGTGGTAGGGACAAGCTCACCCCAGTGTTCGAACCTTTGGGTCCCCGGAGCCCGACCTCCGACAGACACATTTTAATAATGATTTTCTGAAAAGGCAAAAACAAGCAGAAAACAGCAACTGGCACTGGGCACTGGTTTAATAGGTTAGTCCCAAAAAATGATATATAATGGCATATAATTGCATATAAAACATCCAAGATTGATACTATAATAGCATGGAACAATAAAAAATTATAGATACGTTGGAGACGTATCAGTGCAGGCGCTGCTTATCTTGTTAGCTTGTAGATTCCTACTGGTTCGATTAAACCTTGGTTCTTAACTGAGGGAAATACTTTCTGCTGCTGTGCTACATCACCCTTCCTCTTCGGGGAAATCCAACAACTCCTACAGGAGTAGCAGAAGAATTTCTGGCGCTGTTGTCAGGGAGTCTACTTCTATCAAATCAGGTGCCTTCACACAAACTCTTTTATTTGCTTGTTTTAATTTTCCTGCCTAGTTGCTATTTGTCTTTCTTTGCTTGCCAAAAATTTCTAAAATACCAACAAAAACAATCTTGTGTTATTACTTGTAGGAACGAAGTATGTCTACTAGAGGGGGGGTGAATGGGAGTTTTAAATTTTCTCCAGAAACTTCAAAACTCTCAGAACACAGCAGCGGAAAGAAGGATAACAGATAACAGTGAGTGAAAGTAAACTACCGAACTAAAAGTAAGCACAGACATCAAAGAGAATCACATGATGAAAAACATGCAGACAGGGTAGTTCGAATGTAAAAGTGCGAAGGAATAACCAATAAAGCTTGGTGAAGATAAGGAGTTTGGTAGACCAGTTCGTCTATTTCTTCGGAAAGTGGTCCTATGACTCAATGAAAGAAAAGAAGAACAACGAAACAAATGCTACGTCTTTACTTCGTCTTCGACTTCCTTCGGCTGCAGTCAATTTCTTCGGAAACCACTGAACCAATTGCTTTGCGTCAACAATTTTAGGGGTCACTCTTCACAGCATCATCTTCGTGAATAATCCACGCTGCTGCGCAGGGCATATTCTTCGGAGTTTGTAGCAAACTCCTCATGACATCAGGGACTTGTTACTCTGTGTGCACTAGCAAACATATTAGTCCCTTACTGTTTATGTCAACAATCTTCAAAACACAAGGAGGAAAATTATTGCACCAATAATCTCCCCCTTTTTGAACGATTGTTGACAAAATAGATAATCCTCAAAGAGAGAAAGATATGCAATAAAGAACAAGGTGAGAGTGATAAAGTGTTACTGTTCTCGAGGATGCAATATGCTCCCCCTGAATGTATGCATGGATATTGATTTTACAAAGTGATATTCCAGCAATAGATATAATGTATGGAGGAAATTTCATTCATTCGAGATAATGACTGGTGTTGATGTGATAAAATCCGTCGATAGTAATAGTGCAACCAATCATAACTTCTGTTACAGAACCACCTGTAAAATAGGTACATTGAGAGAATATTCATCGCAGGAGGTTATTAATATTGCAGCATATAAGTTACTGAGAGTTTTACAACGGGAGACAGATAAACGAGGAATAACTTTGCAAAGTCGAGAGAAAACCAGTTCAAACGAAACACCAAAAAGCAAATCTATCAAACTCGATGTAATTCTCCCCCCTTTTGTCAACAAGTGGCAAAAAGGTGACGAATAACACGAGGCAAGAAAGCAAAGCACAGATCATTCCTCGGCATCACCAGAAGAGTTGTCTGAAGACAATTCCTCTTCAGAAGTGATTGGAATTCCTTCACCATCAGCAGCAACAGGATTGTCGTCGGGTACATTGACTAGTTGCTGGGAAGTACTTGGCATACTTGGATCAGCCTTCGGATAAGCAGTGGATAGCAGATTGCCTTCGGTTGGTTTGACGGTAGGAGATGTGGCTTCAGATTCCTCAAGCAATTTGCGGATCTGCAAATGAAGATCATCGGTGGGAGGCACTCGAGCAGGCAAAGGTGGAGTGTTGCGTGCCTGAAGATCGTTCATACTAAAGCCTTGATCAATGTAATCATACAGCTCTTTGAGGTTCACGTGCAACAGTTGTTTTTCGGTGAAGAACTTGCGAAGCAATTTCCAGAGGTGTTTATTCTCATCGGTTATCAGATGAATTAGCCTTGTGCGGTTATTTAGGAGATTGATTTCTTCGGCAAGATGCTCTTTTTAATGTCGATCATCAGCAATGTGTTGCAGAATCAACTGTTGCGTCCGCATGCTGATATCCAAATGTGATGGAGGCTGAGAGGTTGGTATAGGCACACGCTAAGGAAGCCGTGGACCATCAAAAGCATGATGATAATCTTCGGGAGGTGACAAAGTTTTTCTTGAGGAAAATTCTTCCATGGCTTTCATAGTACCACGCACCGGTGGAATGAAACATTTGTGGCTAGCCTTGGCAAGATACACAGTCTGCATAGCATGACCAATAACTTTCTGAATCCACGGGGCGTAGACTTTGATAGTCAGTGGAAACTGAGCAGCGTCTTTCAGAATGCGAAGGAACATGTCTTCAATATTAAAAGCATATCGCTCGGAGATAGCATAGATGGCATTGCGAAGGATATCAGAAATAGACTTGTCATCATTCATGCCAGTGAGCGGACAGATGGTGTACGTGAGCAGATGATACAACGTTTGATTCTCAAAGGTTAAGTGCTCAGGCAGAGGAGGACTAGAATAATCTCGGATCTTTTGTTTGTCCATAGTGTGCTTGAAGTCTTCATCGGAGATAACATCAATGAAGTGCACCCAAATCTCATTACTGCCATGGAAGTGCGGGGTAAAATCAGTAGAGGTGCACTTGATCCGTTTTCCTTCTGTCATCCATTCAAAAATCCACTTGGAGCTGTCATTCTCACCACCAAAGATGTATAAGGTGGCATAGAACTGAAGTATAATCTCTAGGTTGCAGGGATGTTCAAATGCAAGCACTTTGGTGAGGCAGAAATCATCCAAGTCTTGGAGTAACTGATTGAAGCATCCAATATTACGCATCGTAGGAATATTTGAAATTCATGAGGGAAAATCTTGTTGCTTTCATATAGCACCCGAGAATAATAGATAGCCTGTTCCTTGGTCCAGAAACGAGGTGAATCAGAAGTGCGAGGACCATCATAGGGACTATTCTGAAAGAACTTGGGATGAGTGTTCCTATTGATCAGAGGGCCTTTAGCACCAGCACCAGCAGAGAAAATAGGCAATGCTTCTCGAGGATATGGAAGCTTGAGTTCTTCGGGAGAAATAAATTCATCGCCATAAACCACGAAGTCAGGATGATGACCAGAAAGTGATATTTGAGCAGATGGACCAGGGTCATCAGAACGAGCACGCGAATCAGTTGTCAACGGGAGTAATGACGGGGCAGAGGACACATTTCCAGGAGCTGCTTTTCAGTATGTTGAGCTTCGGAAATCACTTCAGGCGGTGGAACTGGATTTTGCTCGGCCTCAGATTGCGAAGGTTGAGGATTTTTCATTACAGGAGGAGGTGGAGCAGATGCTTCGGAACGAACAAGTTCACTTTCCTCAGGAGTAGACTTATAGGGAGTGACTGGACAATCAGCAGAAACCACATGCACTGTTTCAGTTGGCCTTGGCGAGAGTTTAGTTTCGGACGCCTAAGCAGGTGGAGTTGAGTGAGTGATAGGTTCAGGAGTCTTTTCTTTCGTAGGAGGAGCAAGAACTAGCGGAATCTCTTCATGAGCAGCAGTAACCGGTTTACGTGAAGTTTTCTTTCGTTGCTTTTTCTTTTCTTGAGCTGTAGTATCAATGTGACCCTTAACAAGGTCATTATAGCCAGTCACTTTAGCTTGATGCTCATTACAAATCTTACAGACAATTGAATCTAGGTCCGAGTGAAAACCCAATCGCCGATGTCGAAGCATAGGCATGGTACGATCAACATCCTTGTAGGAGTTCTCAAGCTCACGAATGACAAACTTTGATGAGGCAGTTCTCATTCGATTATCCAAATCAGATAACTCAGTAGATAGAGTATTGATTTCAACAGCGTCTTCACGCATATCATTCACAAGAGATCCTGCCTGAGCAATGACTTCAGCAGGAATTAGGAGTGATGTTACTTCTCCATTGAATGGATTTTCCACGAACCTGTCAAGCTGTTCCATAATAAAAGTGTGATTGAAATAATGAGGGGCCACTGTTGTTGCTTGACAGGGGCAGGTTGTGGTGCAACATTTTCAGTCGGAGGCATAGAAGTCAGAGGCTGAGTCAAGGTGGGAGCAAACTTGGCAGATTTTCCTTTCGGAGCTTCATTATCTTGGGGTAATGGAGCATTTTGATCGGGCTTGAGAGCTTTGATCTTCTTCAGAGCAGGCTTAGGAATCGTTTCGCCTAGTTTGGCAGTGTTTACAGGAGCATCAACAACCAAATCCTTTAGATCAATTGCCTCGGGATGTGGAGTGGTGTTGACATGCTGTTCTAGAGTGACAGATGTATGAGGAGTTTTTCTCTGACCAGAAATCTTCTTCGGAGGTGCCTGAGGAACAACTGGAACACGAAGATCTGGCAGCACTGTGGAGGTCGTAATGTTGACTGGCTCACTGAGAGCAGCAGCTTCTTCCTTGGTGACAAGAGGATCATCAGCATCCGAGGAATCACTTGTGCTATACTCATCAACACGTGGAGCCTTCTTCTTCCTCAGAGCACCCTTCTTCTTTGAAGCAAAGCTGGGATCATGCTTTCGTTTAGTGCGGCCTTCAGCTTTCCCTTCGGCCTTCTTCTTTTCAAGATCGTCTTTAAGTAGGCGAAGGTTTTTAGCTTCCTTGAGCTTTTTCTTTTCGGCCTGCTTGGCTCGAATAGCAGCATTCTTTTGACATTTGAGTAATTCATCAGGATAGTTAGCTGGCCTATGAAGGGATGATTCATCAGCATCAGGTGGAGGAGGAGGTCTTGCTTCGGGACCCTGACGAGGTATGAGAGAAATTTCCCGGCAGTCACCCCATGGCGGATGGAAAGCAAATTCTTGGCAAACCGAGGGTGAACGAACTTGTAGAGGAACCATTTCCGCACCCAGTGACATCGAATCTTTTGCAGATGCTTTTCTCTTTGCTCCTTGGTTTCTCCTTCGACAGTGTTATACTCGTCATGAGATATATACTATGCGTTGTTTGTGTATGGCTGTCGTCCGCCCTTTCTCTTTTTCTTTGGTGCAGTCTCTTCTTGCTCGTCGTTCGGATCATCTGATTTCTTTCGCTTGCTCGCTGAGGGACCTACCGCTGGGCCCTTTGCATTTGGTGCTTTAGATTCGTCAGCCGCGCCCAGAAACAAATCTTCATCTCTGTTTGAGCGACCCACTGGTTGGGCAGAATCTTTGACCGACTGCATTTTCCTGTGAATAAGAGGAGATGCGAGGGAAAAACAGATAGGGTTACAAATGCACACAGTGAAGGATTTTGAGGGAAAACATTTTTCCAGGGGAAAAGATGCAGACTTTGAGAAATGTTTGGAGAGAATGAAATAATCAGGATGAGCTAGTAGATCGAAGAAGAATAGTAGATATCGTGCTAACAATTCCATTCGCTCCAGACAAAACACAAACCCTGGATCTGAACATGGAGCGAGGAACAACTACAAACTGCATCCGTCAAATTTTACCTAATGGTGAAGATCTGATAAATATGGTAAAATTCCATGAAAAATTACCACGGAAGAACTCGAACGGAAAAGCGGAGGCCCGAGTTCGTGCTACACATACCCTAGCTTGGTGATGTGCAGCCTCTACGGCGGTGCGGAGTGGAAGATGACCCGCGATGGCGAGGAATGACTCCGGCGACCACCTTCCGGCAGCTAAGCAGCGAGGTTGATCGACGACGTTGTGCTCGAGGTGGAGCAGTACGGTTTGGGGTTCGGAGGAGGAGGAGGACAGCGAAGAGTGAAGTGTTTTGGTGGACGGGGCGACGCTGTATTTATACGCTCGAGGAAGTAACCGCACCTGGTGAATCTGATAGAACGGTCCATACTCAGGGGACTTTTGCAATTCAATGGCCTAGATTAGATGGCAGTTGTCGAATGGCACGTGGTAACCGTCATCAAAGACGTGCCCTGACTTGGGCGGGAAACCCCAAAGTTTGGACGGCTTTCACCAAACGAGATAAGGTCGGACCGAAACAAAATCGTGGTCAAGGACACCAGATAAGTTTCGTTCCAGATAAATTTGTGCATTTATAACGGAGCAGCATAGACTAGAATAGATAAGAAGGAAACACAGGGTCCTGTACATTTCACTCAGGCAAAATAAATAACCACCGAACGGAAAGCTATGAGTGAAATGTGTTTGGATAAAACACAAACACAGGCATGGAAAAGGAAAGAAAACAAGACACAAAGATGTGGTGGCGTTACCCACCGTATAAGAACTGTATGACCCCGAGCGTCGCACAACTGGTCGTGGCACCCGGTTAATCTAGTTCTTCGTTAATGTGTTCACTCTTAGAAAGAAAATTTCATGTCGAAATTTTCAGACTCCTCGAGTGTTATGCACCCTTTCTTCTAAGATGTGGAAGTGTTGGTACGGGTGCCGAGTCCAGCTTACTGCACGTTTGCGGAATCTAGGATATTTAGCTCACACTGTAACACACATAGTCTTTTCTCATCGAGAGGCTTGGTGAAGATATCAGCGAGATTCTCTTCGGTCTTGACGTGACTGATCACAATATCCTCTCGAGCAACATGATCATGAAGGAAATGATGTCTGATTTCAATATGCTTGGTGCGAGAGTGTTGCACAGGATTGTGTGCAATTTTGATTGCACTCTCATTGTCGCACAATAAAGGAATCTTCTTGACCTTGACGCCATAATCCTTCAGAGTCTGCTTCATCCGTAGCAACTGAGTGCAACATGCGCCATCAGCAATATATTCGACCTCAACCATAGACAGTGATACACAGTTTTGCTTCCTTGACGACCAACAAACCAAAGATCTCCCGAGGAAATGGCATGTCCCCGAGGTAAATTTCCTGTCAACCCGGTCACCTGCATAATCTGAGTCTGAATATCCAATGAGGTCAAACTGTGCTACCTTAGGATACCATAAACCTAAGGTGGGGGTGTGAGCCAAATATCTCAGAATACGCTTGACCGCTTGGTGATGCGATTCTTTCGGTGCAGCTTGAAATCGAGCACACATGCAAACACTCAACATAATATCAGGTCTGGATGCACATAGATAAAGAAGAGAACCAATCATCGAACGATAAGCCTTCTGATCATAATCTTTATCGTACACGTCATCATCTAGCTGACCGTTTGTAGGCATAGGAGTTTTGTAGCCCTTATGGTTGCAATCTTGCATTTTGAACTTCTTTAGATAGTCTCTGAGAAACTTCTCCTGAGAGATGAAAATACCATTCTTCTGTTGACGGATTTGCAAACCGAGAAAGAACTTAAGTTCACCCATCATTGACATCTCATATTTCTCGGACATCATTCGTCCGAATTCCAAGCTACAAGCATTGTTAGAACAGCCAAATATAATATCATCCACATATATTTGACACACGAATAAATCTCCATTAATAGCACCTGTGAATAGAGTGGAATCAGTGGATCCTGGTTTGAATCCTTTAGCGAGCAGAAACTTCTTCAGAGTGTCATACCACGCTCGAGGGGCTTGCTTGAGCCCGTATAGAGCCTTTTTCAACCTGAAAACTTTTTTTGGGAATTGAGGATTTTCAAAGCCAGGTGGCTGTCTAACATAGACTTCCTCATCAATTTCACCATTGAGGAAGGCACTCTTCACATCCATTTGATATAGCAAGATATCATTGAAATTTGCATAAGCAAGAAGAATGCGAATGGCCTCAAGACGAGCAACGGGAGCATAAGTTTCACCGAAGTCTATACCTTCTACCTGTATATACCCTTGAGCAACCAGTCGAGCTTTGTTTCTTACCACAATGCCATCTTCATCTTGCTTATTTCGGAAGATCCATTTGGTACCGATGATATTGTGCTTCTTAGGATTCGGTCGATCGACCAATTCCCATACATCATTAAGCTCGAATTGCACCAACTCTTCTAGCATGGCATTCATCCAATCGGGGTCATTCATATCCTCTTCATACTTGGTAGGTTCTACTAATGAGACAAAAGAGAAACTGCCACAATAGTTAACTAAACGAGTGCATGAATGAGTTGTTGGTCGATGACCTGGGTTCTCGAGTTCTTCAAGAATTAATGTTGGATCAACTCGATTTGCGACTCACGAAAGATGATTTCCTTCCGAATGATCATTTCCATCAGTATCTGCATTTGGATTTGCATTTGTATTGCCAATATCTTCATTATTTTCATTCTGCTCGGTATTAGCATTGGGATTGCCATTTGGATTCGGAGCAGCATTTTCTTCGGCAGTGGCTTGGCGTGTTCTTCTTCGAACAGGTGGAGCATCGTCATCGGAGGAGTCTGGCAAGTTTTCTTCAATGGGCCTGACATCTCCGATGGCCATTTGCCGAATGGCTTCCGAGATTGGAGGTTCATCTATCACATTTGGCAGGTGCTCCTTTTGGGAGCAGTTAGATTCATCGAACCGCACATTTACCGTCTCCATAACTTTCCCATGATGATCGTTATAGACCCGATAAGTATGCAAGTTCGAGCCATAACCAAGAAGAAAACCTTCATGTACTTTAGGTACAAATTTGGAATTATGGTTCATGTCCCGAATATAACAAGGTGCACCAAAAACACGAAGATAAGAAACATTTGGTTTCTTGCTAGTGATAAGCTCATATGAAGTTTTCTTGAGGAACTTGTGAAAATAAGCACGATTCACAACATGACAAGCAGTATTAATAGCATTAGCCCAAAAGTGAATAGGAGTTTTGTTCTCACTAAGCATAGTCCATGCCATTTCAACGAGAGTTCTATTCTTTCGCTCAACCACCCCATTTTGTTGCGGGGTGTATGCATCAGAGAACTCATGAGTGATACCGTTTTCATCGAGAAAGTCTTTGATATTGGTATTTTTGAACTCAGTGCCATTGTCACTTCTGACATGCTTGATTCGCACATCATATTCATTTTGAGCCATCTTGGCAAACCTTTTGAAGATATCTTGAGTATAGGTCTTGTCTTCAAGAAAGCATACCCAAGTGTAGCGAGAGAAATCGTCCACAATCACCAGACCATAATCACTTCCACCAAAGCTGGCATAGTTTTGAGGGCCGAATAAGTCCATATGAAGAATTTCAAGAGGTCTTGTTGTGGTCATGACAGTCCTGGAGGAATGATGTTTCTTGGCCAATTTTCCAGCTTCACACGCATCACAGAGATGATTCTTATCGAATTTCACATCAGGAATGCCACGAAGATGATTTTTCTTCACAAGAGCCTGCAAGTTTCTCATACCTGCATGACCAAGTCTTCGGTGCCACAACCAGCCTTCAGTTGCTTTTGCAAGCAAACAAGTTTGGACTGAGGGACCCTTAGAGAAATCCACAATATATAAATCACCTTTTCTATGTTCCTCAAAGACGAAGGAATTGTCAGTGGCCATAAAGACAATGCACTTGGAGATGGAAAATAGGACCAACATGCCTAAATCACAAAGCTTGCCAACGGACATGGGATTGAATCCAAGGGACTGAACAAGTAAGACATCATCAATGTTCTTGTCCTTGGAGATAGCAATTTTACCTAGCCCAATTACCTTTCCTTTGTTGTTGTCGCCGAAAGTAATGTACTTCAATGGTGAAGCCGATAAGTTTGGGTCGACAAACAATGACTTGTCTCCGGTCATATGACTAGTGCACCCACTATCCATGATCCATTCAGTACACCCGGAGACATAGTCCTGTAAGAGAATTAGGCCTTCTTAACCACCCACATCTTTGCAGGTAGCTTCGAAATATATGAGCGAGCAGTATATAATTTCATTCGGTAAACAAAAGAGTTGTTCTTCGCAGAAGTTCGAGCATAATCAAAGGAATATGCATTGAAATTCTTTCCAGACATATGTGCATAATGATTTGAAGACTTATGCATATATTCATTCTGTTTAGCCTTCTCGAGTATGTATCGAGCATTTTTAGCCTGCATGGTTAGTAACACGGTGACAGGCAATGCCTCGATAGTTTTCTTAGGCACCCAGATGGTTTTTGTTCGGGGGTCCATTCCTGCTATTTGGTCCAACATAGCGAGCAACAGCCTCACCAAGTTGGTTCTTGAAGAATTTATAGTTGTCCAGAGAATCATCATAAGAGTATTCAGGAGTGGGACAGTCATATCCCAAGAGTAAAGCAGGGTCGAGCATTTTGCTCTTAGCAGGTACCCACACTGTGCGAGGGTATTGATAAGGTTCCCAGTAAGAACCATTTTCATTTAATTTCCTTTTGAAACCCAGTCCCTCTTTCCTGGGGTTTTTGTGAAGGATGGATTTCTTCAGAACATCACACAAAGTTTGATGCCCTTTGAGACTCTTGAACATTCCTGTCTAAAGAAGATCCTTTAACCTAGCATTTTCATCAGACACAGAACCATTTTCCTCGACCGAGGGATTAGCATTCATAGAAGATTCAGCAATAGATTTAGCTTTATTTCTTTCCAAACACTTTAAACAGGGTGGAATGAAAACTTCAGTTTTCTCCTTGAGTTGTTGGGTGAGAAGAGAATTTTCCCTGATTAAATCATCAGGAGCCTCTCTCAGCGACTCGAGTTCCTGTTTCCTTTTTAGGTAATCATAGGTCAATCTTTCGTGGTCTGTTGAGAGAAAATCATGACGATCACTCAGTTCTTCCAATCGAGACGAGAGAGCGGAATGCTCTTCAGTCAGAGACTGGTTTTTCTCCATCTCCTCAACCAACAACCCCTCAGATTTCCTGAGAGTTTTCTCAAATTTTTTGAGAGAGTTCTGTTGCTTCTTAGCAGTTTTGATCAACTTAGCATGGTCATCCTCATCAGAAGAAAATTGATCACTGGTGTAAACCTTGTGATGTTTGGAGGATACCTTTTCTTTCACGGCTTTAGCCATGAAGCAGAAAGCTAGTGACTCATCGTCGGTTGAGTGATTCTTGGAGAAGTTCGAGGTTGGAGTAGATGCATAAGCGATGCCAGCCATCCCCGAGTCCGAATTGTCATCAGATTCAGCAACTTCTTCGGAGTCAGATGATTCTTCCTCGTCAGAATCCATCTCCTTGCCGATGTACGCCTTGGCCTTGCATGAGGTGTTCTTGCGGTTGGACGAGGTCTTGGAAGGATTGCGTGAAGAAGACCTTGACGAAGACTTGGAGGAGATGTCTTTCTTTTTGAAGAACTTCTCTGATTTCTTCTCGTCATCTGAGTCGTAGCTCTTGCTCTTGCCTTTGCCATGGTTGCTATTTCCTGAATCAAATCTTCCACTGGCGCGTATCTCAGCTTCCCAGAGAGGACAGTCCGAGATGAAATGTCCTGGTTTCTTGCATTTGAAACACGTGTATTCTCCTGTGGGTTTTGATGAAGATTTCGTCTTGCCAGAAGAGTTTGATCCTTTTCCCTGATATTGGTTTTCTTTTGGAAGCGCTGAATTCTTTTAGTGATCAGTGCGAGGTCTTTGCTGATTCTTTCAGGGTCATCGGAATCCTCTTCGGCGTTGTCCTCTGAAGAAGAATCGGCTACAGCCTTGAGAGCATGATTCTTTCGGTGACTGGATCCATAGAGATCCCTCTTTTCTTCTTCTTGTTCCTCATGGGTGTTTAGCCTTTCCATAATATCAGCAGAGTCAAGGGTCTTGAAATCACCTCGTTCACGAATCATTAGAACAAGGGTATCGAAGGAACTGTCAAGTGATCGAAGCAACTTCTTCACCACTTCATGATCGGTAATGTCTTTGGCGCCGAGACCTTGCAGTTCATTCGCAATGTCACTAAGCCGATCGAAGGTTTGTTGACAGCTTTCATTGCCAATTTTATTGAAGCAATTGAATTTTGCTCGAAGGGTGTCGATGCGGGCTTCTTTCTGAGTGGAGACACCTTCATTGATCTTCTCAAGGATATCCCACAATTTCTTTGCAGTTTCGCACTGACGATACCGAAGAAACAGAGCACGAGAAAGATGACCACCAATTTCATCTTTGGCTTGAGCATCCATCTGAATAAGTTTCTTCTCATGGTTAGTTGGGACTTGAGGGATTTCCACAGTGAAATGATTCTGCACCACATTCCACATGTCATCGTCAATAGCTCGGAGACGGAACTTCATCTTCTCCTTCCAGAGGGATAGTCTGTCCCATCGAAGATGGGAATCTTGAGGTGCGACTTGTAACTCACTGAAGACATACTTAAACTCCAAGGTTGTTAGACCAAAATGAGCAGAGTCAAGGAGTACCTTGCTCTGATACCAATTATAGGAACGGAGTATGTCTACCAGGGGGGGTGAATGGGAGTTTTAAATTTTCTTCGGAAACTTCAAAACTCTCAGAACATAGTAGCGGAAAGAAGGATAACAGATAACAGTGAGTGAAAGTAAACTACCGAACTAAAACTAAGCACAGACATCAAAGAGAATCACATGATGAAAAACATGCAGACCAGGAAGTTCGAATGTAAAAGTGAGAAGGAATAACCAGTAAAGCTTGGTGAAGACAAGGAGTTTGGTAGACCGGTTCATCCTTCTGCATAAGGACTACCTCTTGTTGGAGGGGTTGTGATTTAACACAGAAGATAAACTCTCTTCACCCTATTCTCCTCGACAATTGGTTCGTCAACCAATGCCGATTACTCATGGTAGATACTTGAGGTGATCTCTGAACCTTTACAGACTTCTTCTTCGAGAACCACAATTACTCTTGGTCTCTAAAGGAAATGACACATAACCGTCTAGAGAGTTTGCAGCTCTCAAGAGTAATTGGTGGAGCGTACTGGACTTAGATTCGAGTGATGCTAAACCACTATCTAATTCTTCGGCTCTAGGGTTTTTCTCTCGGTGGATTTTAAACTCAAATCACTTTGGAGAGGGGGTTGCTCAACAAACTTCTCAGAATCAAATGGAGCAGCCACCGGACAAAGCCGGTGCGGGGTGGCTATTTATAGCCGCAACCTTCCCTGATGGGAAATGACCATTTTGGACACGTGGTCCAGCCAATGGCCAACCGACATGTTTGCAACGGTCGGATTTTTGAAGCAACGGTAACATTACTTAAGGAACAAGTAATGCTAACTCTTCGGTCAGAGTCAAATCTCTCGCAACGAAGAAGATCACAGTCTCTTGCTGGCAAGTATTTGCTCGGAACACAAAGAGATTTCTCTCACAGCTTTCATAGGTTTGAGTTTAGACTCAGAGAACCTAAGCTTTGAACACTATACCCCTCTTAATAGTATGGTGGTCCTATGACTCAATGAAAGAAAAGAAGAATAACGAAACAAATGCTACGTCTTTACTTCATCTTCGACTTCCTTCGCCTGCAGTCAATTTCGTCGGAAACCACCGAACCAATTGGTTTGTGTCAACAATTTTAGGGGTCACTCTTCACAGCATCATCTTCGTGAATAATGCACGCTGCTGCACAGAGCATATTCTTTAGAGTTTATAGCAAACTCCTCATGACATCAGGGACTTGTTACTCTGTGTGCACTAGCAAACATATTAGTCCCTTACTGTTTATGTCAACAATCTTCAAAACATAAGGATGCAAATTATTGCACCAAGAATACTTTTGCTTGTGTTGCCACTATGTCTACTCCTGAAAATGTCAAGCTATGTGCTTTCTCTAGTACTAATAACAATGATTTTATTAGTACTCCTAATGCCCCTCCCGTCACTAGGGTGCAGTCTTATGAAATTAAGTTGCTTTGCTAAATCTTGTTATGAAAGAACAATTTTTTGGAATTGATAATAAAGATGCTTCTACCCATCTTAATACTTTTGTTGAATTATGTAATATGCAAAAACTAAAGATGTGGACAATGATATTAGAAAACTGAAGTTATTTCCATTTTCTTTGAGAGATAGAGCCAAAGAATGGTTAGTTTCTTTACCGAAAAATACTATTGATTCTTGGTCCAAGTGTAAAGATGCTTTTATTGGTAAATATTTTCCTTCCACTAAAATAATATCTTTGAGGAATCTAATTATGATTTTTAAACAACTTGACCAAGAACATGTTGCACAATCATGGGAGAGAATGAAACTTATAATAAAAAATTGTCCTACTCACGGATTGAGTCTTTGGATGATGGTGCAAAATTTCTATGCTGGACTAAACTTTGTCTCCGGAAACCTCTTAGATTCTGCTGCAGGTTGTACGTTCATGGGGATAACACTTGGAGAAGCCACTGATCTTCTTGATAATATGGCCGCTAATTATTCCCAATGGCACAACGCTCGCCAAGTTGTAAGAAGGTACACTCTGTCGAGGAAATTTCCTCTCTTAACGAAAAAGTTGATGCTATTATGTCCATGCTTGTTACTAAGAGTGCTACTATTGATCCAAATAATGTTCCTTTGTCTATTTTGATTGAGAAAAATAAGGATAATATTGATGTGAATTTTATTTCGAGGAGCAATTTAATAACAATGCTTATAGAGGGAACTTTAATAATAATCCTAGACCGTTCCCGGTAATCTCTAAGATAATTATGGTAATTCCTATGGTAATTATTGTAATAATAATAATAAGATACCTACTAAACTTTAAAACACTATTAAAGAATTTATGAATTCGCAAAAAGTTTGCAATACCATGGTAGAAGAAAAATTGAGTAAGCTTGATGATAAGTCTAGAAACATGGATAGGCTTGTGCATGATGTGGATATTCTTAAATTTAAAATTTCGCCACCAAATAAGGATGAAATGCCTAAATCTTTAAAAGCTATTCAAGTTTCCATTGATTACAGTAGAAAAATGATTGATATGCTTAGAGCTAGAAGAGAATGAGAGGAAAGAGAGGCTGAATTGCGTTTTCTTGCTAATCGTTATGAAGATATTAAAACTATTGGTGTATCAACTATTGAATCATTATTTATAAATATTAAATTGATAATAATGGGACTGGAGAAGAGTCAACTTTAGTTAGAAGGCGTGCCAATTGTTCAGAGGGTGATAATTTGCTGAAAATGATAAAAGTGGGTTTGGAGAGGCAAAACTTTATATAGTGTTGCACCCACTGTTTTATATTTCAAGGATTTTAATTATAATAATTGTTCTCTTACTTAATTTATTTCCTTGCTTCAATCCATGATTAATTCACCCAACGCTTATGATCAAAACAAGGCTTTTACTAAAGATATCGTAGAAGCTCTTATAAAAGCCAATGAGGAAAAACTTGAACTTGAGGTTTCCATCCCTAGAAAATTACATGATGAATGGGAACCTACTATAAAGGTTAAAATAAATAATTTTGAGTGTAATGCTTTATGTGATTTAGGAGCTAGCGTTTCAACTATGCCAAAAGCATTGTATGATGTTCTCGGTTTTACTAATATGAATGAATGTTCCTTAAACTTGCGCCTAGCGGATTCAATGGTTAAAAAACCTATAGGTAAGTGAATGATGTGCTTTTAAGTGCTAATCAAAATTATGTGCCCATAGACTTTATTATTCTTGATATTGAATGCAATCCTGCTTGTCCTATTCTACTTGGGAGACCTTTTCTAAGAACTATATGTGCAATAATTGACATGAAGGAAGGTAATATACGGTTCCAATTTCCTCTAAAGAAAGGTATAGAACATTTTCCTAGAAAAATAATTAAACCTCCTTAATAATCTATCATGAGAGCTACTTACGATTTATCTCTAAAAGATGATAAAACTCGATAAATTGCATTATGCCTAGCTAGAGGGCAGTAAACAATAGCGCTTGTTGGGAGGCAACCCAATAGTTATCCTTTATTTTATTTTGTTTTCAGTGTGTCAACATGATTATTGCTACTATAGTAATTGTTTTTGTATCTTTTCTTTTTCTTTTTGTACCAACTTAGACCTTTGGGATGTTGCAAATGCTTGTTTATTACGTTCTGTGCAGAAACAAAAACTTTTATGCCCAGTATATAAATTTTGGTTCTTTGTTGGAACATGATAAAATTCTGAAATTGTTACACAGTACTGCTTACAAATTTTCTGCATTTTCCTATTTTTTCAGAATTTCCGGAGTTACATAAGTATGATGATAAATTAGATCTTTACGTATTGTTCTGTTTTGACAGATTTTGTTTTGTTTTCTTTGATTATTTGTTTTAAAGTTTCCATGGCATATATTGGGGGATATAAATTGTGGAAATGATAGAATACAATTGACATTATTTGGGAATGATTATGAATCTTATCTTGACTAGACATGAGTGAATGATTTAATTATGTTATACTAACCTATCTCACGAGTTTCTGTTAAGTTTTGTGTGAATGAAATTTTCAAGTTTTGAGTGAGATTGAGATATGAGAAGAATAAGGAGCGGCAAGAGCCTAAGCTTGGGGATGCCCAAGGCACCCCAAGGTAATATCTAAGGAAGACTCAAGCGTCTAAGCTTGGGTATGCCTCTGATGGCATCCCCTCTCTCGTCTTCAAAACTATCGATACATCTTACTTGGAGGTATATTTTTATTCTTCACATGATATGTGTTTGCCTGGAGTGTGATTTGCTTTCGTTTAGTTTTGTTTGCTTGTTTTAACAATCATTGTTTCCTAATCACACCTATCAGGGGAGACACACAGTCATCTTATATTTATAGAATGCTCATTTGTTCTTCACTTATATCTATTTGAGTTGAGACAATTGCTCTTGTACTTCACTTATATTTGATTGAGCATGGTGATAATCTTTTTAGAGAGTTGAATAGGAAGTGATAATTTGCATGAATTATATATCTGGTCCAAAAATAATAGGTATATAACGGTGGTTTAATAAAAACTTGCATGAACTTGTAGATCATTTAATATGATAAGTTTGATTCCTTGCAATAGTTTTGCGATATTGAGGTAGTAATATGTGAGTGTATTGGTAGATAATTAAAGCTAAGTATGAATATTGGTGTTAAGGTTTGTGAGTCCTTACGCATGAAAGTGGTAGCCGCTGGCATTAGCGAGGAAGTCGGAGTATGAGTTATCTTAGATTGAGAATCCATGTGCGTTTGGATCGGGGGCACGCGATGGTTAACTCCTACCAACCTCCCCCTAGGGGCATGCGAGTTATAATTTGCTTTGAGGGCTACTAAACTTTTGCAATAAATATTTTAGTTCTTTATGATTAATGTGAGTTTTTCGTCTATAAGCACTTCCACCTGTCCATATTTTTCTAGCCTCTTCAGTACCGTGCATTGCCCACTCTCACCTTGAGACATGGTGCAAACTTCGTCGATGCATCCAACTCTGTGGGATGATACACTCTCTCACACATAAGGCTCATTATATCTTCCTCAAAATAGCCAACACTAGTGTCAAAAAACGTCTTACATTATGGGACGAAGGGAGTATTATTTTGATGTCAAATTGATAGACTATTGCCTTGAATCATTAATAACCCAAATTCATACCATGATTACATCATTTGATCAAGGACATGTTAGGTAGCATTCAACATCAAAAATTCTTTGTTTATTATTTACCTACTCGAGGACGAGCATGAATTAAGCTTGGGGATGCTGATACGTCTCCAACGTATCTATAATTTTTGAATGTTAAATGCTATTACATTATCACTTTTATATGTTTTTATATCATTTTATATTATTTTTGGACTAACTTATTAATTTAGTGCCCACTACCAGTTCCTGTTTTTTTGCTTGTTTTTGGTTTCGCAGAAAATCCATATCTAGGAAGGTCCAAATACGATGCCAATTTTGACCATTTTTTATGGACAACGAAGTACCCTAGATGCTTCGCGAGAGATCAAGGGGTGCCACGAGCCAGCCACATGGACACGTGGCACGGCCTGGGGGGTGGTCGTGCCACCTGCCCATGTGGGGCCCCTGAGCCTCCATTTGACCTAATTCTTTTGCCTATAAATCCTATAATTCTCGAAACCCTCATAAGTGAACCCACAAGAATTTTATCGCCGCCACAAGCCTCTATTCCAAAGCGATACCATCTGGAGCCCTATTCCGGTGCTCTACCGGAGGGGGAAGCCACCACACAGGAGGCCTCTTCATCATCCTTGCTGCCTCCATGATGATGTGTGAGTAATTCCTTTAGGACCTACGGGTCCATAGTAGTAGCTAGATGGCTTCTTATCTCTCTCTTTTGATCTTCAATACAATGATCTCCTCTGAGATCAATCCGATGTAATTCTTGTGGCATGTTTATTGGGATCCGATGATTTTTGGATTTGTGATCAAGTTGTTCATTGAATATAATTGAATCATTTGAAGTTTCTTTGTTGTATGATTGAGTAGCTATGTATGCTTTCCAAGTTATTTGTCTTCTTTGGCCAAGATAGATGGGTAATTCTTCATAGGGAGTGGTGCATGGTAGTGGGTTCAACCTCACAGTGATTTATATCCCAGTGACAGAATGGGGAGAAGGCACGTGATGTGTTGTTGCCACTAAGGATAAAATGACAGAGATTGATCATATTGTTAGGTTTCTTTCTGTCTACATCGTGTCATCTTGCTTATTGTGTTACTCTGTTTTTCATTAAACTTAATACCTTGAGATGCATGCTGGATAGCGGTTTCGGGCTGGAGTAATAGTAGTAGATGTATTTCGATTACGGTCTACTTGTCACAGGCGTGATGCCCATACAAGATTATGCTATGAATGATCATAGTTATGAATGCTTCTTATCTTTCATTTGCCCAACAGTAATTTGTTTACCATGCCACTACCTGCTTTCGAGGGAGAAGCCACTAGTGAACCTATGCCCCCCGCGTCCATTCCCTTTTAATACTTGTGTTGCTCTATTGCTATTTTATTTACTTATACTATTTTGTTGTTTTTCCATATCACTATCTATCACTATACGGTTTTAACCTTGCAACTAGCAAGACGAGGGGATTGAAAACCCCCTTGCCAAGTTGAGTGCAAGCATATTTTGTTTGTGTGCAGGTGCTGCTTATCTTGTTAGCTTGTAGACTCCTATTGGGTCGATTAAACCTTGGTTCTTAACCGGGGGAAGTACTTTCTGCTGGTGTGCTACATACCACTTCCTCTTCGGGGAAATCCAACAACTCGTACGGGAGTAGCAGAAGAATTTCTGGCGCCGTTTTCGGGGAGTCTGCTTCTATAAAATCTGGTGCCTTCGCGCAAATCCTTTTATTTGCTTGTACTATTTTTCTTGCATAGTTGCTATTTTCCTTTTCTTTGCTTGCCAAAGTTTTCTAAAATACCAAAAAAAACTTATGTTACTATTTTTTCTTGTGTTGCCACTATGTCTACTCCTGAAAATATCAAGCTATGTGATTTCTCTAGTACTAATAACAATGATTTTATTAGTACTCTTATTGCCCCTCCCGTCACTAGTGCAGAGTCTTATGAAATTAAAGCTGCTTTGCTAAATCTTGTTATGAAAGAACAATTTTCTAGAAATTATAATGAAGATGCTACTGCCCATCTTAATACTTTTTTTTAATTAGGTGATATGCAAAAAACTAAAGATGTGGATAATGATATAATAAATCTTAAGTTATTTACATTTTCTTTGAGAGATAGAGCCAAAGAATGGATAGTTTCTTACCAGAAAATAGTATTGATTCTTGGTCCAAGTGTAAAGATGCTTTTATTGGTAAAAAATTCCTCCCGCTAAAATAATATCTTTGAGGAATCAAATTATGATTTTGAAACAACTTGACCAAGAACATGTTTTACAATCATGGGATAGAATGAAACTTATGATCAAAATTGTCCTTCTCACGGATTGAGTCTTTGGATGATGGTGCAAAATTTCTATGTTGGACTAAACTTTTCTCTAGAAACCTCTTAGATTCTGCTGCAGGTGGAATCCAAGGCCATAATTTGCAATCTGCTACAATATCAAGTCTGAAAAAAAGAACACAATGCTACTCCCTCTCTAACTTAATATAAGACTTTTTTGACACTAGTGTAGTATCACAACATGTCTTATATTAAGTTACGGAGAGTGTACTTACTTAATTAGTACTACTGTGTTTGTTTGTTCAACCTCTTGAAAGAAGGATGGCATGCGAATTTCTGATGTGATGTATCTGTTTGTCTCGTTGTGATTCTCTCTGTCTATACATGTTCGGCTCTTAATTTTAAATTTAATGAAGGTAGGAATGCTAGTAGGGCTTTTCAACCGCGCGCTCAAATAAACCGCATCTAAAAGCATCTACAATTAGGATTGTCTAATTTCAACTCTCAAACGTCCGCGTGCGTGTCCGGTCAGTGCCCGGGCCTGTCCGTTTTAAGCCTCTATTTGTGCATGCATGCAACTATGTCCTTACTTAATACCTTGTTCCCAAATTATCCGTTTAAATGCATGTGATTGATGGGGATGACGAGGGAAAGAAAAGAAAAAATAAATAAAAATAAAATATGGTCCGGGGTGGGCCGCATTCTACATGAAGAATTATCCGAACATGCCATATCCGTGAAAAATGACAAAACTGGCCCTTTTCAAAAAGTTCAGCACAAAATGAACCCATTTTGAAATTTTCTCACAAAATGGCCCTTTCTGCATCACGCTCGCACCCGAGGCACCATCCTAGACACTATAACGCCCTGGTCAAGGGCACCATTCCATGGCACTG
The DNA here is from genome assembly GCA_039707655.1 of Elymus sibiricus. Taxonomy (NCBI): domain Eukaryota; kingdom Viridiplantae; phylum Streptophyta; class Magnoliopsida; order Poales; family Poaceae; genus Elymus; species Elymus sibiricus. The sequence goes on along the minus strand of CM077672.1, from coordinate 169,670,748 downwards.
ACCTACCACGTCGGCTATGCTCGGGCCCATCCGATGAACATGGCGCCCCAGTCAGGGGCGCTAAGCCCATGACCATGACGCCCCAGTCGGGGGCGCTATGCAAATGACCATGACGCCCTGAGCCGGGGTGCCATGCCCCTTCGATGTAGTAATCCCTTGGGCCAGCGCGAGTCGCAACAGACCCGAGCCAGAGGGGTCTTTCCTGTTCTTGCTGCTCCCTCGCCTGTCCGTCGCCCCTCTCTTCCCCCCTTCAAATCCATGGCGAAGAAGTGTAGATCGAAGGGGAAAACTAGTGGATCTTCTTCCCCTCCCAATCCTCAAGGTATTCCCCTACTTTTTCCTCTTTTTATTGGTTAATTTGTTTACATTGACTCCAAGTGTAGAAACCCTAGTTCATCCCCCTTTTCAAAATTTGATGATATTTGCACTTGTCTTAGAAATGTATGGGTAGGAATTTGTATGGTATGATTAGGATTTGGTACTTATAGTTGGTTTTTTTAGTTTTTATGTGTGGGTTATTCTTTGTAGCAAATGTGACATACGTGTTAGGGCATATTTCTCTCTGATAGTTTTGGTGATTGATGACCACGCAATTTGTGGACTAACCATGTGCATTGAGCATTTATGGCACAAGACGGTTTTATTCCCCTCGGTGAAAGAAATAGTGAAGACGGTTTATTCGACGTTTCTTTTTGGTGGACTTGAGTCGTAGGAAACCCGTACTATTAAGAGGGGGTCCGCTTTGGAAAGGTATGGGTGGAATCAACACATACACAGCCCCACATGCACCCACATACCCTTCCCGTAACTTTGGAGTTCCATCTGTTTTGTGCTTGGGCAAATTGACAGCACCCAGGCGGTAGTACCGCTCTGGCCGGCGGTAGTACCGCTCCAGTGGTACTTCCGCACGCCAGTGCCGCTCGTACTACCGCTTGTTTTCAGGCTTCTATTGTCTCAGTTTATTTAGCGATAGTAGAACGGTAGTACTGCCCGTGCGGTACTTCCGCGCTAGTACTACCCCACATGTGTTGATTCTCTGTAGCCTGGGAAAGTTAGCGGTAGTACAACGGTAGTACCGCTTGTGCGGTACTTCTGCTTCTTACTACCACAACCACTACCACCTATTTTCGTGCTTCTGTTGCCCTGTCTGCTTTAAACGGTACTAGAGCGGTTGTTCAACGATAGACCACTTCATGCGATACTTCCGCCCTGGCAACCCTCTAGCACCATTGGTTCCTCTATGTCATGTGACCTTTCGCGGTAGTACCGCTTCGGCGGCACTACCGCTTCTGTACTCTTGTACTCAAAGGCATCAGCTGTAACTACCGCACCTAGCGCTAGTACCGCTCCTCAGAGCAGTAGTACCGCTTGAGTGCGGGCAGAACAGAATAATGGTTGGATTTGTCCCCCCCCCACTATATAAAGGGGGTCTTCTTCCCCAAGAAGATTGACCTCTGATCCCCAAAGCTCCATTGTTCCCCTAGGCTCCATTTTCGCCCGATCTCTCTCCCTAGCCATTAAAACTTGTTGATTTTCTAGGGTTTGGAGGAGAGGGCCCTGATCTACACTTCCACCAAGAGAAATTTGATTCTCGCACTAATCCCTTACGGATCTTGTTACTCTTGGGTGTTTGGGCACCCTAGACGGAAGAGGTCACCTCAGAGCCACATTCCATTGTGGTGAAGATTCGTGGTAGTGTTGGGAGCCTCCAATTAAGTTGTGGAGAGAGCCCCAACCTTGTTTGTAAAGGTTCGGTTGCCGCCTTCGAGGGCACCACTAGTGGATTCACGGCATCTTGCATTGTGCGAGGGCGTGAGGAGCATACGGTGGCCTTAGTGTCTTCTTGGGGAGCATTGTGCCTCCACATCGCTCCAACGGAGACATACCTCCCCCAAAAGGAGGGAACTTCGATAACACATCCTCGTCTTCATCGTCTCCACTTGCGGTTACTTCTTACCTTTACTTTGTGCAAACTTATATTGTGTTTGTATCTTGTGCTTGCTAGTTTGCTTGTTGTGGTGCTTGTCATATAGGTTGTTCACCTAGTTGCATATCTAGACAACCTATTTTGTTGTTAACCCTAATTTGATTAAAAGAGCTAAAAATTGGTAGTTGCCTATTCACCCCCTCTAGTCAAGCATATCGATCCTTTCAATTGGTATCAGAGCCTCGTCTCTTTTAAGGGCTTAACCGCCGAAAGAGTATGGTTAACGACGGGGATTGGGATGGAGAGAACTCCGCGGTCCTGGACTCGACCATGATCACCCGAGATGCGTTAAACGAGGCTTTGGCCGTGCTTAAGACACCTATGTTGGACGGGGTCGATGTTAAAAGAACTCCTAGAGGGCATAAAACCTTCCACCGATCCCAAGGTAGTAGTTGGTCCTACTTCCATGGATACTGATGCCGACTCTAACAAGGAGACGGCTAATAGCTTAAAGCCTAGTTCCTCTCAAGGAAGAATGGGTTGGGCACCCATGTCGCGGTTGCCCCGCCCCCGGTCTATGGAGGACTGGTGTCGGTGTAAAAACCGGCAGACCTTGGGGTAGGGGGTCCCGAGCTGCGAATCTCGGATCGATGGTAACAGAGACAATGCAGACGATGTTTACCCAGGTTCGGGCCCTCTTAATGGAGGTAAAACCCTACGTCCTGCTCTTGTTTATATTGATGGAGATGTATCAAGTACAAGCTTGATCTACCTCGAGATCGTAAGATGTGGTCTAAACCCTAGGGGTGATGATGAATAGCATAATCCTCTATCGACTAGCCTAGCCTCGGCTTATATAACGTACCAGAGGCCTAGGATAACAAGAGTCCTAGTCAGCTACGCCGGTGGAGAGGAGTCGTTGTCTTGATCACCAAGTCTTATGGAATCTTCCTCGTATATGTCATGGGCTGCCCGAAGTGGCCCATTAGTGAACCGCCATGGGGGTCCTCGGCCCGACCCACTGGTCGCGAGACGACGTGGTGAGTACCCCCTAGTCCAGGACACCGTCAGTAGCCCCCTGAACCGGTCTTCAAGTTGGGGACGCTCCTCGGTTCTTCCGAGCTGTTCTTCGTCTTCGGCCGTCAGTCTTGAAAGCTGGTTCAACAAATCTTCCCATCTTTGATCTTGAGGATCGCCGATCTGAACCCGAAGAGTTCATACGTCGGGCATCCGAGGAGCCCTTTAAGTTTTCGGCCTTTATCAATGCCTTGTTATTTTTACGCCGCACCTCGGGTTCAAAGTTTTTCCCCGTGCAGCGGTGTCCTCTTGCAACCGAGCTCGAACGTCGGACTGCATCCGAGGTGTCTTTTTGCAGCCGAACTCCAACGCCAGTCTGCATCTGAGGTGTCATAGATTACCTCGGTCTTGAAAAAGTTAAAGGAGTTCAACCGAGCTTAATGCCAGAAACGTCCTATATGCATCTAGCCACTCGCATCCGAGCTTTACGCCGGACTGCCTCCGAGGTGGTGCATCACCTCGGCCGTGGGCTGATTTTTTGCGGATATATTTTCGATTGGTGCAATTTATTCTCTGATGAGATGTATAGCCAGTAGCCCTCAAGGTGTGTGTCGGCCCAAAATCCGAGATGCACCTGAAGGAAAACATAAAACCGCTGATCCCAGTAGCCCCTGAGACTCAGGTCGATTCACTAAATCGGCCTGAGGATCAACTCCTAGCTCGGCAGCATACTTGGGAACAGAAACAAGGTGTGCATAGTCCTCGAGACTCAGGTTGGGTGCGGCCGACCAACCCGAGGATCATAATCTCCTCGGAAACTGTTTTGCACTTTGAATTTTCCTGCATTGAATCAGCAATGCAGTAGCCCCCGAGCCACTGGTCGGGTGGCAACACCAGATTAGGGGATCGATGTACCCCTTTAATGGCTTTTAATTGAGAAGCGCGAAGCCCAGTAGCCCCCGAGCCTTAATTTGGACACGGGTGGCCGACTTAAGGATCGATATCCAGAGTAAATTGACTTTAATCACAATTTATGTGTAATGATTCTATGTATCCAAGTACTTTACATCATTACAAATGCCTCTGTTCTACAAACTTTGTTAACCAGCCTTCGGCTTCTCCCTCCTCGACCATTGGCCGAGGAGTGTTTCCTACTCCTGGTCCGCCGAGGCGAACCAGACTCTTCGGATAACAAGGCAATCCGGCTATTTGGTTCTACAAACAAAGTGGAACAGAGCTTATGTTATATTACGTTTAAGCGTAAGAAACATCTTCCAAGAAAAATAGTTCCTTTATAAGTTCCTTTTCTCAGGCTATCATGTTGACCATGATCGTGAAACCTCAACTCCGATCAATGTGGGAGAAAAATATTGAGGATTTAGTTTGGGGAAACTTCCCGAACTCTGCGGTCTTTAATGAACCTAAATTTTCACTTCCGTCGTTGCCGACCAATTGTATTCTTAAGATGCCTAGCTTTCGGCTTCACCCAGTCTGAGGTACTAACTCGGATGACCCGGTAGTAACAATCACAGAGGTGCCCCCTTTACCTCCTAGCCGAACAATCGGAAACGTAGGGGTAAGCACAGGAGCCAGGCAACCCAGCTTGGCCAAAATGTTAAGTCAAATTGATGCATATTTATGGCTTTATAACGATTTATGGGAAGGCAACACTCGTATATTGAATACAAATGCTGAGAATACGTCGGACTCTCAAGGAGTCCCAAAGTAACCGCGCAGAGGTGCCTCAAGGAGCCCCTGGTACGGTTTATTGGACTCTTTTATATGTCCAAAGTGTTTTATACCAAAAACTCGTGGTTAGAATTGCACAATTTTTTCAAAGACGGCCAAACTGCTTTTCTATTAGTGACCTCGGACAAGCCGAACACTTTTATGAAAGCAAGCTGATCGGCCGATTGAATTGGCGCATGTTTGTGGTAGTCAGCTTTTAAGCTGTATTTTGGAGCTTTATGCTATATGTTATTTTGACTCCGTTGCGACTGATTATCATTTGAGAGTGGCCCATCGTCGGCTTCTACCCCTTTGTAGATGCTACGCAGGGTGTTTCCGCAATAACAAGACAACCCTTAGCCGACGTTTCGGTGCCCGGAGGCGGTTGTGTTAGCGGAAACGTGGCAATCAGATATCCAGGCTTTATAACTTTCACTTAGTCATAGGAGTTTAAAGTTGGGAGGCCAGTTACTAGCCCCCGGTTAGTGTTCGGCATCAGCCGAGGTCAAGCCATTAACACTTCGGCCAATTTTATGAAAGGCCCACGGGGTAACCTCTATCTATCGATAGTTTGACACAGTCATCGGATCGCTGACCAGTTTGCGCTCATTGTGACAGTCAGTTTTCGGCTTTCTCCACTGAGGTACTTGACCAGTTAAATCGGAAGTACAATCGCAGTGGTTCTCCCTTTGCACACCTAGCCGAACAAAGCGGAACGTAGGAGGCAAGCACAGGAGCCGGGCAACCCAACTATTGACCGAAGACACAATTCGAAACCGATGCATATAAAGCAATATCTGAGAACGTTTTGCCGAGGACTCCTCGGAGTACCTTGGCTTTTGGTGGGTTCGGCTCTAGTCGCAGCCCCCCGTTGATATTGCTGATGCTTTAAAGGCATCCGATGTTGTACTGCGAGACTTATGTTGGAGACACACAGTATCCCCCGAGACTCAGGTTGGGTGCGGCCGACCAACCTGAGGATCGAATCTCCTCGGGAACTAGTCCAGATGTCATGTGCGTTTCGCCAACGCCGAGGTGTAGGTCGGCAGGAAAGATGCCGAGCTGCGGGTCGGAAAAGATCTCCTGAGCTAAATTATTACGCAGGGCACCTAGGTCATGAGGATGTCCCGCCTCCTGAAAGAAAAACATACAAATAGCTTAAAAGTGCCATAAGCTCGAAAAGCCAAAAAACTTATGTAAAAACTTGATGTCCGAACTAAATCAAGTTTTTTGGTGCCAATCCGAAAATTGGTCTTAAAATAAATTTTTCCTTCTGTCGTGCTTTAACATGACACATCCGATCTCTAAACTTCAAGCAGGTCAGCCTTCGGCTTCAACCTCCATATCCCGAAGGCAGAGTGCTTCTCAGAGACCAATTTAGCGAACTAAACTCGAGCGGCTTTGGAGAGAAACCAAGCTATCCGGCTATTGACCATACACTCGAGTTGAAAAAGGAGTGTTAGAAAAAGACTTTGCAACGACTTAGAAGAAAAAAATATTTATTATAAAATGGCTCATATAAATCTAAGAGCCCCCAGTTAACCTAGGCAAAGAAAGTTGTTTTTAACAGACAATGTTTTTGACAAACAACTCTTTTTTTAACACAAATATAATGCTTGGTCGAACCGAACATAAATTAAAAATAAAAAAAAGTTGAGCATGAAAGCGACTTAGCTGGTTAATGTGCTCGGTGTTGATGACGTGGTCCGAGCTTGTGGCGGGTCGAGGTTCCAGCCCCCAAGCCGGTCCTGAGGTGCCCGAGCGAAGAGCTCGGCTTGATGAAGTGGTAGTACAGCACTGCCGATATGTTGAGGCGAAGCCCCCGATCCAGCCGAGATGACGAAGCTGGTCGGCTGGCGATGCCAAAGTCCCCGATCCAGCCAAGATGACGAAGCTGGTCGGCTGGTGACGCCGAAGTCCCCGATCCAGCCGAGATGACGAAGCTGGTCGGCTGGTGACGCCGAAGTCCCCGAAGTAGGTTGATAAAGAGATGACGAAGCCCCCGGTCTAGCCGAGGTGACGGAGCAGGTCGGCAAGGTGACATTACAGCCCCCATGCCAGCCGAGGTGTCAAAGCAGGTCGGCGTGGTGGACATCGGCTTGAAGAAGCAACGGTGCAGTGATGCCAACGCAGGTCGGAACTGGTCAATGCCGGCTTAATGAAGTGACCGCGTGGCGATGCTGGCGCGTCCCATCCGTGCAATTCGTGGGGCGACGATTATTTGGCATTCGCGATGCCAGACTCTAGGTCGGCTCACCGGAGTGCTGATCTGATGACTCTAGGTCATCGGTTTGAAGAAGCAATGGCGCGGCAGTGCCGACGCAGGTCGAAACTTGTGACGCGGTCGATGCCAGCTTGATGAAGTGACTGCGCCGCGATGCCGATATGCCAACCCCGTGCAATCCGTGGGGCAATGATGTTCTCTTGATGATTATGTGTCCTTCACAATGCTGAACTCTTGGTCGGCTCGCCGAGGTGGTTTCCGTCGGCTCGATGGAGCGACAGCGTAGTTGATGCTATCGCAGGTCGGCAGCCGTGGAGCAACATGGTTGGGCCAATTTGACATCGGCACGACGGTGAAGATCACCTCAGAAAAGACTCAAAATTTTGTGGGCACGTGCTTGAAAACAAAACACAATACCCTATAAGAAATTCCCTTCAAAAAGGATGTCCGATAATCTGTTCATGAAAAAGATGAACTCGGGTCGGATTCGTTTTCGCGCAGAAAACAGATCCGGAAATTGACGTACTCCTCGGGCTGTTCCCGGAGTTTGAACGGTCGGATCGAGCTCAAATTTTGAGGGGTGGTAGATACAGGAATTCCGTAGCCGATCAACGGTTGGATCTTCCAAAGGACCTCCGAGCTAGACGCTGGAGCCCACGCCCTAAACTCGTCTAGATTCCCGTCCAGATTTGACAGGCCTCCGGTATATCATAGATCACCGGAGATTCCTCCATCGGAACGCGACGAAATTTTACAGGGTTGTTATATACTTAATTTCATATAATTCCACCAAAGGGTTCGTCAAAACGACACTCGAGGACGCGGTGACGGTGAACGCGAACACGCTGTCCAGAACAACTGCACGGTCACCCGAGGGCAATGTTGATCTTGAGCCCCCGAGCTCCATGGACGATTCCCCCATGATCTTGATAGAGATCGGAGTTGAAGTTGATGAGGGCACCAGTCCGATCTTGATGATCCGACATGTAGCGTTGTCCTCGGTCCAGCCGAGGTTGCTAGTCGAGCCGGCAACAAAGATGCCGTCGTCGACGATGAGGTTCGGTCCCGACATGTAGATCGCATCGGAGCCGATCTGAATTCCCATCGAACCGCGGCGATCACACAGCGGAACTCTCAATGAAAGCACCAGTGTCGGTGTAAAAACCGGCAGACCTCAGGGTAGGGGGTCCCGAGCTGCGGATCTCGGATCGATGGTAACAGAGACAATGGAGACGATGTTTACCCAGGTTCGGACCCTCTTAATGGAGGTAAAACCCTACGTCCTGCTCTTTTTATATTGATGGAGATGTATCGAGTACAAGCTTGATCTACCTCGAGATCGTAAGTTGTGGTCTAAACCCTAGGGGTGATGATGAATATCATAATCCTCTATCGACTAGCCTAGCCTCGGCTTATATAACGTACCAGAGGCCTAGGATAACAAGAGTCCTAGTCAGCTACGCCGGTGGAGAGGAGTCCTTGTCTTGATCACCAAGTCTTGTGGAATCTTCCTCGTATATGTCATGGGGTGCCCGAAGTGGCCCATTAGTGAACCGCCATGGGGGTCCTCGGCCCGACCCACTGGTCGGGAGACGACGTGGTGAGTACCCCCTAGTCCAGGACACCGTCAACCGGTCCCCTCACCTCATATAAATAATCATGGTCCTCCTTGCTACTTGTAGACTGCGTTGGTATTTCCCCGAAGAAGAGATGATGATGTAGTATAGTAGAGATAAGTATTTCCCTCAGTTAAAAACCAAGCTTATCAATCCAGTAGGAGAACCACGCAAAATCCCGTTAGCAACAACTGCACACACAAAAGCAAACACTTGCACCCAATGCAAATAAGAGGTTGTCAATCCTCTTAGCGGTTATTTGCAAGGATTAATTTTGATAGTGAAAGATAGATAAACTGAAATACTAAATAAAATAAAATAAAATAAATTGCAGCAAGGTATTTTTGGATTTTAATATATGATAAAAGTAGACCCGGGGGCCATAGTTTTCACTAGAGGCTTCTCTCTCGAGCGCAGAACATACGGTGGGTAAACAAATTACTGTTGGGCAATTGATAGAAAAGCAAATAATTATGACGAATTCATGGCACTGATCTTGTATATATGCATCACGTCCGAGACAAGTAGACCGACTCCTACCTGCATCTACTACTATTACTCCACCCATCGACCGCTATCCAGCATGCATCTAGGGTATTAAGTATGAAACAGAGTAACGCCTTAAGCAAGATGACATGATGTAGACAATGTAAACTCAAGAAATATGATTAAACCCCATCTTTTTATCCTTAATGACAACAATACAAATACGTGTCATGTCCCTTTCTGTCACTGGGATTGAGCACCGCAAGATTGAACCCATCACAAAGCACCTCTCCCATTGCAAGATAAACCAATCTAGTTGGCCAAACCAAATCGATAGATCGAAGAGAAATACAAAGCTATAATAATCATGCATAAAAGAGTTCAGAGAAGACTCAAATATTTCTCATGAATAATCTGATCATAAACTCACAATTCATCGGATCCCAACAAACACACCGCAAAAGAAGATTACATCGGATAGAACTCCAAGAACATCGAGGAGAACATGGTATTGAAGCAAAGAGAGAGAAGAAGCCATCTAGCTACTAGCTATGGACCCGTAGGTCTGTGGTAAACTACTCACACCGGAAGGGCAGCAAGGTTGATGTAGAATCCCTCCGTGATTGATTCCCCCTCCGGCAGAGTACCGGAAAAGGCCTCCAGCTGGGATCGCGGAAGAACAGAGGCTTGTGGCAGCGTAAAAGTTATTCGGGGTGGCTCTCTGTTGGTTTCCTAATATTTGAGAATTTATAGAAGTGGAATTAGGTCAAACGGAGCCACGAGGGCCCCACAAGGCATCAGGATGCCCCCTGGGGCCGCGCCCTGTTGCCTTGTGGAGGCTTCGTGAACCTTCTGGCCTCCTCTCCAAGTCTCCAGGGTCTCTTTTGTCCAGAAAAAATCTCCAAAAAGTTTCGTGGCATTTGGACTTCGTTTGGTACTGATTTCCTGAAAAACCAAAAACAAGCAAAAAACATTAACTGGCATTGGGCACTAGGTTAATAGGTTAGTCCCAAAAAATGATATATAATTGCATATAAAAACATCCAAGATTGATACTATAATAGCATGGAACAATCAAAAATTATAGATACGTTGGAGACGTATCACTCCTCCTCAGCTCGATTTGACTAACTTCACTAATTGGGTGTTTCGTATTAAGTCTCATTTGAATTATAGCTCAACTAAACTTTGGAGGATCACTGAACAAGGCTACTACCCCCATGATCCAAGCAACTTGTCCCCGAGAGAAGAAGTGGACAATCAACTCATTGCATCCGCCTTGTTCATTCTTCAAAAAGGCATACTTGTGGTATGTAGTCAGCCAGACTCTTTTCTCCAACGGCACAGGCATGAACGCTTCCTTTATGTGGCTTAAGTTGTTTGCTGGGTGGGAGCATGGACTGAGTTGGGGTACGGCGGCACTAGCTTATTTGTATCGGCAGGTAACTAGTTTTGCTTGCAATAATGTGTTCAAAATGTAGAAATTTTATCTTGTTGGTATTGACAAATTTCTTGTTTGTGTGTAGCTGGACGAGGCGTGCCGTAGGGGCGTGAATCCAAAAAATACCGCAGAGTCAAAGGAAGCCAATATCGGTGGTCTGATGCTTCTCTTATCAAGCAGGAGTTGGGAGCACTTGCCAGTTGGGTGGCCATCGCCTGCGGGTGTTGGTTACGAGGCGTGGGATGATCATGATGACCCAGACCATATGCCTACATCAGCGTATAAGTGGCACAAGGTTGAAGGTTTCGTTGGCAATTCAAAGACCATGTACTTGCACTACTGCAACAAGCTCGACATCATGACCCCGGAGCAGGTTATCTTAGTAGCTTGTTGCCTTTATTGTACCTTCGATTTTCCAAAAATCATACTAATCATGTAGTTTATTGTTAATCTGGATAGGTGACTTGGGAACCGAACGGAATGGCAGGAAATACTGGTAGAAGCCTTACTTTCAGGCTGAACCCAAAGTGTCTAGAGGAAGCAAACCTATGGCGGATGCGTTGCCCGTTGATTTGTTACTATGATGTCGAGTTTCATCAGCCACAATGAGTTATGACACAATTTGTCTTATTTCAAGAGACCCCACCAAAGTTCAAGGACACTTCGCTACATTTGCATAGGTAAGTTCTTAATAGCACTTGAAATGCTATTTTCATTGTTTCAAGATAGTAACGAAAATGAAATTGAATACACAGTCTGGGCAAGATGAAGCAAAAGAGTATAAAGAAATGGGATTGAAAGCATGACATGTATATCCTGGAGTTCAAGCAGAAGATCAATAAGATTGAGCTTTCATTGCGTCAACCCACTTCTAAGCCTCCCCCACAATCTTTTGATACAAAAGCATTCAACCACTATCTCGTGTGGTTTCGTTCTATTGTACGTACTCAAATTAACCCGCCTGTATTTGAACCAGAGGACATATTGCATGACCCAATCCAGGTTTTGATCGGATGGCCAATATGCAGTACAATAGGCTTATTAGAGATGGTAGACGGTATGAATCGGCGCTGCCTCTCCACTTTGTGGTAAGTAACTGTTATCTCTACATGCTAACCTACATTGTGCCGAAAAATGATTTGTACTATCGTTTGGAACAGCAAAATGTCGGTGTACTAAAGCATGGGTGCCCTCGTACCCTGACTTGTGCACAGGTAGTTGTAGCCTCCCTGACGGCAAGGGCTTGACGAGGGATAACTATGACCCAAGAGTTAGAATAAACAAGACCGTGAAGAAGACCTCAAGGCTGGTCATCGAGAAGTACTATTCTCGTACTGAAGATCAAGATTGCCCTTGCCGGCAAGCTTCGTACTGACAAGGTGAAGACCAAGACTCTAGTTGCCGGCAAGCTCCTTGCCGGCAAGCAACGGACCGGCAAGCTCCGCGCCGGCTGGCTCGTTCTGTCCCGTTACCGCTCAACCTCATCATCGGCTAGATAAGCACGCATGATAGGTGTCGAGTGGGCAGGCAGTCAACGCAGCTGGCCAAGGCACGTGTCAGCATGACACGCAAGGATTAACTTTAATGACACCCATCCTTGGGATGTGTCAAGGTGATAAGAGGGCGCCAGGACCGGTGGTACAGATCTTTTTACCCAAAGCATCGCCTCCCCGACGTAGCACCTAACGATGCATTTAATGCGCTTGTCCTACCCCGTCTGGAGATAGACGTGGTGACGGTGCAAGTTACTATTCATACTCTGTAAATGACCATGTTAGCCACTGTGGTAACCCCTTGGCCTATAAAAGGAGGCCCACGGCTACACTTAGAACGGTCGACTCTTAGCTCAGCTACACGCTGTAGCTGCACTTCCCGCGCACCTTGCCGGCAGGCTGCGCTCTTTGTAACCTTTGAGCTAACATACAATCAAACCACCAGAATCGGAGTAGGGTTTTACGCTCACAGCGGCTTGAACCTGGATAAATCATTGCTTGTACTCACATCTACTAGCCCAGCTCTTTGTAGTATATTGATCCCACAGCTGAACCGCAAAGGGATCCTCTCGATCCCATAGATCGTCGTTTTCCCATGACATCTTTGGCGCCAGGCAGGGGCTTTTGTATTACGAATCGGTGTTCGTAGTTTGAGTACTGACTCCATCACCTTCATCGATGGCGCCGAAGAAGAAGACCGGAGCCATGACGGTTCCCACCACCTCCAAGCTGCCTTCCCAGGCGTCCGGAGACGGCGTAGTCGAAACAGGCGCTATGGTTGGGACAGCCAGGGCAGGAGGCGCCGGCGGTGCGGATGTCCAGTCTCTTCACCGTGCCGGCGATCGCAGTCAGCACACCGGAGATGGCGCAGGCGGCCAACTCCAACAACCCGCTGGTGAGCACGATCATCCCAGTATTACAATTCAGACCGGTGTGAACTAGGATCCCGCCGCCGCGACGTCCAAGGACTGAGCGGTGACGTCCAACAACGCTGTGGCGGGACGAGTGCAGCGACCATCGCAAGATGGGCGCTCTGCGCTTTCCCACGGCGCTGGTGGTCCTGGACGGTATCAAGCCGGCCCTGAGCACTATCCTCACGATGCTCAAGTTCCACCACAACGCCAACCCGTTGGTGGGCATGTGCCATGGCAGCAGTTACGTGACGAGCTCCCTCCTGGCCCTGCCAGGAGTCGAACGTCGTCCTGTTCCGTGTTTCCCGCCATGCCAACCACGGCGGCAGAGGCTATGGCGCGAGTTCAAATGCTCTTGAACTTCCCACCAGCCCAAGACAAAATGGAAGAATGGAGGGCCACTATCCAGACTCTCATCAGTTTTGCCGATCTCGGCAAGACACAGGATGTGGGCCCCTCCAGACGACCACCCACAGTGTCGGCAGGACCATCTGGCTGCCGTGCCGGAGACGGTGCACCAACGGTGCAGTCGCCTCCACGCCAACAACCACCACGGCGGCAAGCTCGCCGATCGGATGACCAGGACACCATGTCCATGGCGTTGTCAGATCCGTGATAACCCACAAGTATAGGGGATCGCAACAGTTTTCGCGGGTAGTATTTCACCCAGATTTATTGATTCGACACAAGGGGAGCCAAAGAATATTTGCGAGTATTAGCAGTTGAGTTGTCAATTCAACCACACCTGGAGAACTAAATATCTGCAGCAAAGTATTTAGTAGCACAGTAGTATGATAGTTTCAATAGCAGTAGTAACAGTAGCAACAGTAACAGTAACAGTAGCAGTAGCAGTAACGAGAGTAACTTAGCAAAGATCAATATGCGAAAAGCGTAAGCATTGGATCAGTGATGGATAATTATGTTGGATGACATTCATCATATAACAGTCACAACCTAGGGCGATACACAATAGCTTCAATTCATCAATGTAATGTAGGCATGTATTCCGTATATAGTCATACGTGCTTATAGTAAGAACTTGCATGACATCTTTTGTCTTGCCCTCCCGTGGCAGTGGGGTCCATAAGGAAATCTAAGGGACATTAAGTCCTCCTTTTAATAGAGAACCAGAACAAAGCATTAGCACATAGTGAATACATGAACTCCTCAAACTACGGTAATCACCGGAAAGAATCCCAATTATTGTCACCTTGGGGTATGCGGATCATAACACATAATAGGTGCATATAACTTGCAAGATAGGATCAAGAACTCAAATATATTCATGAAAACATAAAGGGTTCAGATCTGAAATCATGGCACTCGGGCCCTAGTGACAAGCATTAAGCATAGCAAAGTCATAGCAACATCAATCTCAGAACATAGTGGATACTAGGGATCAAAGCCCTAACAAATTGACTCGATTACATGGTAAATCTCATCCAACCCATCACCGTCCAGCAAGCCTACGGAGAAATTACTCACACACGGTGGTGAGCATCATGAAATTGGCGATGGAGGATGGTTGATGATGACGACGGCGTCGAATCCCCCTCTCCGGAGCCCCGAACGGACTCCAGATCAGCCCTCCCGATGAAGAACAGGAGGTGGCGGCGGCTCCGTATCGTAAAACGTGATGAAACTTCTTCTCTTATTTTTTTTCTCGGGGAAAGTGAATTTATAACGTTGGAATTAGGTCAGACGGCCGCCTGTGGGCCCCACAAGGCATCAGGGCGCACCCTAGGGGGTGGCGCCCTGTTGCCTTGTGGGCAACAGGTGGCCCCTCTTCTGTTGATTCTTGCGCCAGTAATTTTTATTTATTCCATAAAAAATCTCCAAAAAGTTTCGTCCAATTCCGAGAACTTTGATTTCTGCACAAAAACAACACCATGGTAGTTCTGCTGAAAACATCGTCAGTCCAGGTTAGTTTCATTCAAATCATGCAAATTAGAGTCCAAAACAAGAGCAAAAGTGTTTGGAAAAGTAGATACGACGGAGACGTATCAACTCCCCCAAGCTTAACTCATTGCTTGTCCTCAAGCAATTCAGTTGACAAACTGAAAGTGATAAAGAAAAACTTTTATGAACTCTTTTGTTCTTGTATCCGTATATAAGCTTAAATAGTACCCAGGTTTTCAGCAAGGATCATGAACTAACCATGCTCATAATAACACTTAGAAATTATGTTTACTCATATCAATGGCATAATCAACTAGCGAGCAATAATAACATATCTCAAGTGCCAACAATTTATCAAAACAATCATGATATAATATGATAAAATTTTATCTCGCTAGCCCTTTCTGAGACCGCAAAACATAAATGCATAGCACCTCCAAAGTTCAAGCAGCGACTAAACATTGTAATTCAGGGTAGAAGAGATCCAGTCATGATGCACACAACATTAACTATACTCAATGCATAAGGATGACAATAGTGCTCTCAGGATTGGTGCTTATAATGAGAAGGTGAGACTCAACAATAAAAGTAAAATGCAATAAAAGTAAATAGATAGGCCCTTCGCAGAGGGAAGCATGGATTTGCAGAGGTGCCAGAGCTCGAAGCTTAAATCAGAGATGAAAAATAATTTTGGGAGGTGTACTTTTCCTGTCAACGTCATGACCGAGAATTTTCAATATCTTCCATGCTAAACACATTATAGGCGGTTCCCAAGTGGAAAGGTAAAGTTTACTCCCCCTCCACCATACCAACACAAGCCATGGCTAATCGAATCCTCGGGCGCCCTCCATACCAACAACTTTCCGGGGGAGTTTGTTTGCATTATGTAATTTTGATTTTGAGCATAGGACTGGGCATCCCAAATACCAGCCTCTCTCATGCAATGACAAGTGAATAAACACTCATCTGAGAATAACCCACTTAGCATGGAAGATACTGACAGCCCCCTGTCGCTCCATGAGCGGTACGGGCACACAAAACGGATGTGGCAGAGTAATACCGCATATAGGTAGGTATAGTGGACTCATCTGGAACAACTTTGGTTTAAGGATTTTGGATGCACAAGCAGTATTCCTGCTTAGTACAGGCGAACGCTAGCAAATAGATTGAGAAGCGACCAACTAGAGAGCGAAAACGGTCATGATCATGCATTGAGAATAATTAACATTGAATACTAGCATGAGTAGGATATAAACACCCTAAACATAAATATCATGGAGGCTATGTTGGTTTTGAATCAACTACATGTGTGAACATGCGCCAAGTCAAGCCCCACTTGAAACATTCAGAGGAGGATACCATATTAACATACTAGATGATAACCATTTTAATGCTTGTTGACATCCAAGATAAATCATTATCCACTCCTAGCTACTTAAGCATGGCATGAGCAACTATAATCTCTCATTATCATCACAAACATGTTTACTCATAATATGCTGAATCATGGATACTGAGTTAAAAATATTTACACAAACAAAAACAAGAAGAGTTCATACCAGCTTTTCCTTGCCACAGTCACTTCATCAAATCATTATCATTATTGCCTTTCACTTGCATGACCGAATAATGTGAAAATAATAATGGTGCAAGTGTACCATGGACTAAGCTGGAATCTGCAAACATTTTATTCAAGGGAGGAGACAAGGTAAAATTGGCTCTTCGTTAGATCAACCATAAAGCATATGAGAGCCACTCAACATTTTCATCGTGGTCTTCTCCCTACGATGACTCAAAGAAAAGAAAAGTAATTCAGAGAAACACACTGAAATATTTTTGGAGTTTTTAGTTTTTCTGAAAGAAAGCAAATTAACGAAGAAAAACGAAAAGCGAGAAAACTATTTACACGGGAGAACTGCCAACAGGCAAAAGAAGAAATGAGAAATCTTTTTGGGTTTTCTTTTAATACTACAAACTAACAAACAAGAAAGAAAAACCGAAAAGAAGCGAGAAATATTTTTTGGTTTTTGAAGTTTTTCAAACACAAAAGAAGAAAGCGAAAATAAAACTAACATGGATATACAGTGAAAAAGGGTGAACACCGACAACTGGAATTAATGTGTGAACATGAATGTAATGTCGGTGTGAAATACGTACTCCCCCAAGCTTAGGCTTTTGGCCTAGCTTGGTAATCACCACCTGTAGTATCCATCAGGACCGGGCGGATAGTACTGGGGCGGAGGCACTTGAGGGTCCCACTGCTGGACCTCGTTCTCTGCTGCGGCCAGCTCGTTCCTGTAAGCTGTGATGTCCGCCGGCATGATGGTGTATCCGTTCCTGGCATGAGAGTCAAACAAGGAGGGTGCAGGCAACGGAATAATATCGCGAGTTCTCTTGCTGAAAATCAGATTATAATGAATATATTGAGGAGGCTCAGGTTCATCAATAAAGTGGTGATCGATCATGCACTGTTTGTGTAAATAAGCCTTGGGCAGCAAGTAGTCATTTGGGAGGATAGCAACATTAAAGCGTTTCACAAGATGCGAAGCATAAATACCGCCATGGACTTTACCCTTGGTCCTGTTGGTGTGCAGGCGGCGCACAATGATAGCTCCCAAGCTAAAAGTGTTATCGCCGTGAATAGCACGACGCAAGATGGCGAGGTCAGGGGCACTGAGCGTACCACCTTCCTCCCTAGCAGTCAAGCATTTCCCTATGAATAAAGCGAAGTAGTGCACAGCAGGAAAATGCAAGCTAGTAACACGGGCTTTCGACATGCCCCTAAATTCCCCCACAGTCAAAGTGCGAAGGAAGTCCTCGAACTCCTCAGGCCGAGCTTCCCTCAAATCCCCATCAGAAGGGATCAAGCATATCTCACAAAACTCATCTAGCGTTAACTCATGATGTTCAACATATAAATCGAAACACACCATGGGGATATCGAGCCTAGGCATGAAATGAAAATTTTGCACAAAGGGATTTGTAAGGATGTGGTGCTGGTCACACTCATCTGCGAGGAAGTCGGTCAGCCCGGCGTTCGCAACAAATTGTGCGAACTCTTGACGGAACCCGGCTTCGTTCATGAAGGTGTTGTGCGGCCACTCGCACGGTCGGACCTCCATTATGCGCGGAATGTTAACGTCGTGGTCGTAGGCATCCCCAAGGACACCCTTGGAGCTCTGGCTCGAAGAACCCCTCCGAAGAAAGTTCATTTTCCTAAGAACAAATTTCTGAAATTTTTTGGACCACAAAAAGATGTTAACAAAACTTCACAAGATTGATAGCAACTACTCATATAAATGCCTAGAGGCTATATCAAGCATTCAAACTACTTAGAACTCAAAGAATTTAACATGCAAGCTCATTTTCAGTAGCACCAATAGCAGCAATTTATGCAAAACATAATCTACTAAAGCAAAAACTAATTGGAGCAATGGGAGAGTCACATACCAAGGAGCAATCCCTCAAAACAGTTTCGGAAATGGAGCTCCGATCAAAGAGATCAAAAATCTCAGGTTTGGGAGCAAGAACACGAGAGAGAGAGCTACCATGATTTTTTTCTAGAGGTAGGAGATGAAGTGGGTTGAATGGATAAGTGAGTGGGTCCCTGTGGGACCCACAAGGCATCTTGGCGCACCCTGGGGGGTGGCCGCGCCCTGTTGCCTTATGGGCAACAGGTGCACCCCTTGGGTTGTTTTCAGTGCCAAAAATTCTTATATATTCCAGAAAAAATCATGTTAAAATTTTATTGCATTATGAGCACTTTTATTTTTGGGCCATTTTTTTATTGCACAGATAATTCAAAACACAGGATAATCATGGCATTTATTCTATTAAACTAAAAATAACAGAGAGCAAACTAAGATTACAGAAAGTTGTGCTTACTAAATTCATCGACCACATGCCCCTCAAAAAGAATCCATTAATAAGGTTGATCAAGTCTTATTAACAAACTATTTCTGAGTGACATGAAACCGAAGAATTTTCATATAACACTAAGTTACCTCAACGGGGATATGCATCTCCCCAACAATAAGAATTTCATATTTCTTTTTGACAGTAGGGAGAGGAAATTTGAATCCTCCAATAGTGATTGTCAAAACCTTTTCAATACAATTGATACCATTCACTGAAGTTTGTTTCTTCGGGAAATAAACCGTATGCTCATTACCATTGACATGAAAAGTAACCTTGCTTTTGTTGCAATCAATAACAGCCCCTGCAGTATTCAAAAATGGTCTTCCAAGGATAATAGACATGTTGTTGTCCTTGGGCATATCGAGTATAACAAAGTCCATTAAGATAGTAACATTTGCAACAACAACAGGCACATCCTCGCAAATTTCAATAGGTATAGCAGTTGATTTATCAACCATTTGCAAAGATATTTCAGTGGGTGTAAGCTTATTCAAATCAACTCTTCAATATAAAGAGAAAGGCATAACACTAACACCGGCTCCCAAATCACATAAAGCAGTTTTAACATAACTTATTTTAATGGAGCATGGTATAGTAGGTATTCCTGGATCTCCTAATTTCTTAGATATTCCACCCTTAAAAGAATAATTTGCAAGCATGGTGGAAATTTTAGCTTCAGGTATCTTTCTTTTATTTGTGACAATATCTTTCATGTATTTAGCATAGGGAGACATTTTCAACATATCAATCAAGCGAGTACGCAAAAAGACAGGTCTAAGCATTTCAACAAAGTGCTCAAAACCTTCCTCATCCTTGTTTTTAGATGGTTTAGTGGGAAAAGGCATGGTTTTTGAACCCATGGTTCTCTTTCCTTCCCATGTTTTCTAGCGACAAAGTCTCTTTTATCATATCTTTTATTCTTAGGAGGTGGGTTATCAAGATCAAAAACGGGTTCTATTTGTACATCATTATCTGGTTAAGCATCAACATGAACATCATCATTATCATTATCATTATCATTGTCATTATAATTATCATTAGGTGGATGTTCATTACCAGATTGTGTCTCAGCATCAAAAATAGAAACATCATTTTGGTTCTCAGGAGGTTTTTCTATCTCAGGTTCACTAGAAGTATGCAAAGTCCTATCATTTTTCTTTTTCTTTTTCTTCTTAGATGGACTAGGCACATCAATATTATTTCTTTGAGAATCTTGTTCAATTCTTTTAGGATGACCTTCAGGATATAGAGGATCCTGAGTCATTCTACCTCCTCTAGTAACAACTCTAATAGCATGATCATTCATTTTATTATTCATCTCATCAAGCAAATCATTTTGTGACTTAGCTATTTATTCTAACTGAGTCTGAACCATAGAAGCATGTTTACTCAAGCATTTAACATCATTAGCAGTTCTAAACATCAAATCACTCAAGCATTCAATCATGATGGCATTTCGTTTTAGTTGATTGCTGACATATAAATTGAAGTGTTTTTGCTTAATGATGTAGTTATCAAATTCATCCAAGCATTGACTAGCAGATTTATTATAGGGAATATCACTTTCATTGAATCTACGAAGAGAATTTACCTCTACTACCTGTGTCAGTATATCAAGTCCATGTATTTCTTCAATAGGTGGTAGATTCTTAACATCTTTAGCTTTAATACCTTTTCCTTCATAGATTTCTTAG
Organism: Elymus sibiricus; assembly: GCA_039707655.1. Lineage (NCBI taxonomy): Eukaryota > Viridiplantae > Streptophyta > Magnoliopsida > Poales > Poaceae > Elymus > Elymus sibiricus. The sequence goes on along the minus strand of CM077672.1, from coordinate 169,650,394 downwards.
CTTCTTGCATATCTTTAGGATTGAGGAATAGAATACCTCTTTTCTTCGGAGTTGGCTTAGGTAGTGGTTCAGGAAGTGTCCAATTATCAACATTTCTCAATATATTATTTAATAGTTCTTCAGCCTGTCCAACAGTTCGTTCCCTGAAAACACAACTAGCACAACTATCTAGGTAGTCCCTAGAAGCATCGGTTAGTCCATTATAAAAGATATCAAGTATTTCATTCTTCTTAAGAGGATGATCAGGCAAAGCATTAAGTAATTGGAGAAGCCTCCCCCAAGCTTGAGGGAGATTCTCTTCTTCAAACTGCACAAAGTTAAATATTTCCTGTAAGGCAGCTTGTTTCTTATGAGCAGGAAAATATTTTTCAGAGAAGTAATATATCATATCCTGGGAACTACGCACACAACCAGGAGCAAGAGTATTAAACCATTTCTTAGCATCATCCTTTAATGAGAAAGGAAACAACTTAAGAATATAATAGTAGCGAATTTTTTCCTCATGAGCAAATAGGGTGGCAATATCATTTAATTTAGTAAGGTGTGCCACAACAGTTTCAGTTTCATAACCATGAAAAAGATCAGATTCAACCAAAGTATTAACTCAGGATCGACAGAGAATTCATAATCCTTATCGGTAACAAATATGGGAGAGGTAGCAAACTTAGGATCATATTTCATTCTCTCCCTCATAGATTTTTCTTTCAACTCAGCAAGCAATTTTCTAACCTCATCTCTATCATTACAAGCAAGAATTGCCCTAGCTATCTCCCTATCAAAAACATAACCATCAGATATGTTAGGCATTTCAACTCTAGTAGGAGAACTAGGCATAATAGGTGAATCATAATTTTCAAGAGTTTCAAGATTTTCAACTTCTTTAGCTTTAGCAATTTGTTCATCAAGAAATTCACCAAGTGGCACAGTATTATCAAGTATAGTACTAGAATCATCAATAGTAGCAGGGTCCATAAGGAAATCTAAGGGACATTAAGGCCTCCTTTTAATAGAGAACTGGAACAAAGCATTAGCACATAGTGAATACATGAACTCCTCAAACTACGGTAATCACCGGAAAGAATCCCAATTATTGTCACCTTGGGGTATGCGGATCATAACACATAATAGGTGCATATAACTTGCAAGATAGGATCAAGAACTCAAATATATTCATGAAAACATAAAGGGTTCAGATCTGAAATCATGGCACTCGGGCCCTAGTGACAAGCATTAAGCATAGCAAAGTCATATCAACATCAATCTCAGAACATAGTGGATACTAGGGATCAAAGCCCTAACAAATTGACTCGATTACATGGTAAATCTCATCCAACCCATCACCATCCAGCAAGCCTACAGAGAAATTACTCACACATGGTGGTGAGCATCACGAAATTGGTGATGGAGGATGGTTGATGATGACGACGGCGTCGAATCCCCCTCTCCGGAGCCCCGAACGAACTCCAGATCAGCCCTCCCGATGAAGAACAGGAAGTGGCGGCGGCTCCGTATCGTAAAACATGATGAAACTTCTTCTCTTATTTTTTTCTTGAGGAAAGTGAATTTATAGCGTTGTAATTAGGTCAGACGGGCTCCTGTGGGCCCCACAAGGCATCAGGGCGTGCCCTAGGGGGGTCATGCCTTGTTGCCTTGTGGGCAACAGGTGGCCCCTCTTCTGTTGATTCTTGCACCAGTATTTTTTATTTATTCCATCAAAAATCTCCAAAAAGTTTCGTCCAATTCCGAGAACTTTGATTTCTGCACAAAAACAACACCATGGTAGTTCTGCTGAAAACAGCGTCAATCCGGGTTAGTTTCATTCAAATCATGCAAATTAGAGTCCAAAACAAGAGCAAAAGTGTTTGGAAAAGTAGATACGACGGAGACGTATCAATCCATGGGGCCACCAAGACCAGGGCCGAGTGCTCCACGAATGTCGCGAGGAAGATGCCCGTACGAAGATTGAGCGGCGCCGGGAAGCACGCCGTCTATCAGACGACCGTGCCGGGCCGGCAGCATACGTGCCAGTGCCAGGGTACCCTTGGTGCTTACCTTATGAGGTGGGCTGCCCAGCGTTTACTCATGAGATGTGGCAAGTGTATTGGCCGTCCGCCCGCCCCTTCAAGCCTAAGCTACCCGACAAGTACGACGGCACGATCAGCCCAACAGAGTTTCTTGGCATCTACACCATCGCAGTGCAGGATGCCGGGGAGCGCGACGACAAGCTGCTGGCCAACTACTTTCCGTTGGCGCTCAGGTCCAATGTCAGATCGTGGTTGATGAACTTGCCAGAGGGCTCCATTTCCTCTTGGTCAGATCTATGCCATCAATTCATGGGTGCCTACCAGGGTGGCTACAAGCTCCCTCGTCAGGAGAGCGATTTGCATGTGATCCCCCAGAGAGATGGCGAGACCCTCTGCAAGTACATATAGAGGTTCAGCCGTGTGCACCACAACATCCTCGATGTTCATCACGCAGCTGTTTGCCCCGCGTTCCACACGAACGTGCGCAACCGCAGAATGCAGTCTGAGATGAATATCGTGAAGGTCAGAACCATCAATGAGTCGTACGCCTTAGCAGACAAGTGTGCATGTGCTGAGGAAGGGAGGTGACTCCCTGGGGAAGATGCTGGCGCCGAAGTCGACTCCGAAGACGACAACACAGATGATGCATCGACCCCGCAGAAGAAGAGTCGGAAGTGCAATCGGAAGCGCAAAGGCAAGACAGTGATGGCAGTTGAGAGCCCCGGCGACGCTAACGCCGCTAAGAAGTCCAAGGCAAAAAGCCCCGGCAAGGAGGTTGCTGGATGCGCTGACTGCCGGGAGGCTGCAGCAGGCGACATGAGTAGCAAGACCGGTGGGCCGTACTGCAAGATCCACCATACCAAGGGCCACGATCTCCAGGAGTGCCGGCAAGTGGAGCAGCTTGCTGAGAAGCAGAAGCAAGAGTACGAGAAGCACGACAAGGAGAAGGGCCAGGATGGTGCTAGTGGATCCGGCAAGCAGAACCGTGGTGACCGAGGTGGCCGCCGCAGCAAGGCCAAGCAGCCAAAAGAGAAGGCTGCAAAGGCCAAGATGATGGTGATGAGGACGAAGATGAGTCCGACAAGGAGTTCCAGAACGCAGTGGATGCCATGTGTGTTGACGGAGGCGCATCTTTGCACTCCTCGCACCGGCAACTGAAGCAGTGGATCCGCGAGGTGAATGCCGCGGAGCCCATGATGGGAGCATAGAAGCCACTCAAGTGGTCACACACGCACATCGTCTTTGACGTCGAGGATCACCCTGATCGCACCACCGCGGTCAGGTGTTTGCCGTTGTTGGTTTCGCCAACAATCCGTAACCTCAGGGTAATGAAGATGTTGGTTGACGATGGGGCCAGCTTGAACTTGATCTCTCCCGACGTGATCAAGAGGCTGCAGATCCCTGACAAGGATCTTGAGGAGACTGGCACGTTCCAAGGGATCAACCCAGAAAGGAACAAGCCGAAGGGCCAGATCACGCTGCCGGTCACATTCGACAGCGACCTCAACTACCGGACGGAGAAGATCGTCTTCGACGTCGTCAAGATGCCCCTGCCCTACAATGGCATTCTGGGCCGTCCGGTGCTGGCCAAGTTCATGGCCGCATCTCACTTCGCCTACAATGTCATCAAGATGCCAGGGCCGATGGGGGTCCTCACCATCAAGTCGAACCAGAAGGATGCAATCATCTGTGTCGACAAACTCTACCGAGAGGCAGTTGTAGCACCCACCGACAAGGCACCTGCTCCTACCGGCAAAGCTCCCGGGGAAGGAAATAAGAAGAATAAATCCGGCAAGACATCTGATACGGACTCCGGGAAGCGCACTTTAGAGTGCAGCACGCCCGTCGAGGACATACCAGAGAGCTCTACCGGCAAGAGCAAGAAAGCCAAGGTGTCTGCGCCAGCGACCAAGCAAGTTTCTGCGAGAGAGGATGGGACGAGTGGCACTTTCTCTGTAAATGCCACTCTCGGTGACAAATAGGAAAGCGAGCTCGTTGCCTTCCTACGGGCGAATGTCGATGTGTTTGCTTGGCAAGCATCTGACATCCCCGGTGTTCCTAGGGAGGTAATTGAGCACCACCTTGCTGTCTGACCTCATGCGAGACCCGTCAAGCAGAAGGTCAGGAAGCAAGCCTTGGAGCAACAAGAGTTCATTGCCGAGGAGATCAAGAAGTTGGAAGCAGCAGGTCTAGTCAGAGGAGTGCTACACCCTACGTGGTTAGCCAATCCAGTCGTAGTGCGCAAGGCGAATGGAAAGTGGAGGCTTTGTATAGACTTCACCGATATAAATAAAGCCTGTCCAAAGGACCCTTTCCCTTTGCCGCGTATCGACCAGATTGTAGACTCCACTGCCGGCTGTGACTTACTCTCTTTCCTTGACGCCTATTCTGGTTATCATCAGATCTTCATGGCCAAGGAAGATGAGGAGAAAACTGCATTCATCACTCCATGTGGCACATACTGCTTCTTGCGTATGCCTTCTGGATTGAAGAGTGCCGGGGCAACCTTTGCCAGAGCAGTTCAGATTGGTTTTGAGCCACAGTTGCACAGAAATGTGGAAGCCTACATAGATGATATGGTGGCCAAGACTAGAGACAAGTCAACTCTGATTCAGGATTTGGAAGAAACATTTGCGAACTTGCGCAAGCTTAATTTGAAGTTCAATCCTGAGAAGTGTGTGTTCGGTGTTCCATCCGGCAAGCTTCTTGGGTTCTTTGTGTTTCAGAGAGGGATTGAAGCCAACCCCGACAAGATCAAAGCAATTGAGCAGATTGAAGCACCGAGATGCGTCAAGGATGTCAGGCGTCTTGTCGGCTGCCTTGCCACCCTCAGCAGGTTCATCTCCAAATCAGCAGAGCGCGCCTTACCATTTTTCAAGATATTGAAAAAGGTAGGTCCACTAAACTGGACTCCGGAAGCGGAGGCCGCGCTCCAAGATTTGAAGGAGTACTTGTCTTCTCCGCTAGTCCTAGTTGCGCCTAGTCCGCAAGAGACGTTGCTGCTATACTTAGCGGCAACGGATCAAGTGGTTAGTGCCGCACTTGTGGCTAAAAGAGAGGCAGATGAGGAGGAGGTAGCAGTCGCAGAGCCACGACCCGACGAGCCGGAATCTTCTCCGGCAAGGTCAGGTGCCGACAAGCCAGAGATTGTGCAAGCCAGCCAGCTAGATCAGCAAGTTGTGAAGAAGAAGATGGTGCAGCGCCCGGTCTACTTTGTCAGCTCCCTCCTGCAAGGGGCTAGGTCAAGGTACTCTGGTGTGCAGAAGTTGCTTTTTGGCCTTCTCACGGGCTCAAGGAAGCTGCGCCATTATTTTCAAGCACACCCAGTCACCGTCGTCACTCGCTTTCCGTTGCAACGCATCTTGAGAAATCCAGAAGCAACTGGCAGGATTGTGGAGTGGGCATTGGAGCGGTCGAGCTTTGATTTGAAGTTTGAGAGTACCTCAACGATTCAGAGCAGAGCCTTGGCGGAATTCATTGCAGAATGGACCCCAACGCCAGACGAAGAAGTTCCAGAGACCACTCTCCCTGGCAAGGTAACTGTTGACGATTAGATCATGTACTTTGACGGTGCTTTCACACTGAAAGGCGCCGGTGCCGGCATGCTGCTTATAGCACCCACCGGAGAGCACCTCAAGTACGTGCTTCAGATGCACTTTCCCAAGGAGCAGGCCACCAACAACACTGCTAAGTACGAAGGATTGCTTGCCGGTCTGCGCATTGCAATCGACCTTGGTATTCGAAAGTTAATTTTCAGAGGTGACTCGCAGTTAGTGGTGAGGCGGGTCAACGAGGATTACTAGAGCCCTTTGATGGAGGCGTACATTGATGAAGTGAGGAAGTTGGAAGAGCACATTGACGGTCTGCAAGCAGAGCACGTTCCCCGTGCCCAGAATTGGATTGCTGACGACCTGTCAAAGCTTGCCGCCCAAAAAATGCCTGTGGAACCAGGAACTTTTGTGCTCCATCTGAGTCAGCCATCCGTTACACCATCAAGGCTGGTGAAGAAGAGAAAACAAGATGTTGGTGGCTACTTTCCGGCAGAGCTGTCGGCAGCCGCCAAGAAAGTAGATACCACCGACAAGATACCCTTGGCCGGTGAGCCGCAGTTTCTAGCAAGCCAGATCCTTGCCGTCAAAGAAAGCGCTCCCGCAGAGGAAGAAATACCTTTAGTCCTTGTCGTCGAGCCACAAGCTCCGGCATGGGCATAGCCAATTGTCCAGTTCCTTCAAACAGGAGATCTTCCCGATGAACAAGAGGACGCCGAAAGAGTAGCCCATCAATCAAGGATGTACAAGTTTGTTGACAACATTCTATACAGAAAGAGACCAAATGGGGTGAAATTGAAGTGCATCTGCCGGGAAGATGGACAGAGGCTATTGGAAGAGATGCATGAAGGGATGTGTGGCTCTCATATTGGGCCGCGCGTGCTTGTCGGGTAGGCGTTCCGTCAAGGATTCTACTGTCCGACAGCCCTTCAAGACGCCTTGGCGGTGGTCATCAGATGTGAAGCATGCCAGTTCCACTCCAAGGACATACACCAGCCAGCTCAAGCCCTCCAAACCATCCCTCTCTCTTGGCCTTTCTTGGTCTGGGCGCTCAACATCGTCGGCCCCTTCCCCCGTGCTACCGGGGGCTTTGAATTCTTGTACGTTGCAATCGACAAGTTTACAAAGTGGGCTGAGGTGGAGCCAGTGAGGAAGGGGACATCACAGTCAGCCATCAAGTCCCTCAAAGGATTGGTTGCTCGTTTTGGTGTCCCCAACAGGATCATCATCGATAACGGCACCCAATTCACAAGCCGCGCCTTCACAGCATATTGCCAAGAGCTTGGGAATAAGATTTTCTACGCGTCTGTTGCTCACCCAAGGAGCAATGGACAAGTAGAGAGGGCAAATGCAAAAGTGTTGTGTGGTCTCAAGACCAGAACTTTCGACAGGCTGCACAAGTGTGGAAGGCGCTAGGTGGAAGAGTTGCTGGTGGTTCTTTGGTCGATCAGAACGACGCCAAGTCGAGCCACTGGCCAGACACCCTTCTCTCTTGCTTATGGTGCAGAAGCGGTGCTCCCCACAGAACTCAAATACGGGTCACCTCGAGTCTTGGCCTTCAATGAGGAGGATCAAGATGAGCTGCGGCAAGATCATGCCACACTCCTTGAGGAAGATCATTTCCGGGCTGCTGTCCATGTTGCACGGTATCAGCAAATTTTGCGTCGCTACCTTAGCCGCATAGTTAACGCCAGGAAACTTGAGGAAGGCGACCTTGTTCTTCGTCGGATCCAGTCCACGAAGGGTCAAAACAAGTTGACGTCAAAGTGGGAAGGCCCTTACCGGGTGGTACGAGTCACTAGGCCCGGCGCAGTCCGCCTAGAAACCGAAGATGGCACTCCGGTGCTCAACTCATGGAATACTGAGCATCTTCGCAAGTTTTACCCGTAAGGCGCGGTTGCCGGGCTGCCCGGCAACCTCTTTTGTACAAGTTTGCCGGAAAGGCATGTAAACCTTTGTACAGAGCTGTGTGCAGATCCCGTGCACATAAATAAAGCTAAGTGTTTCACAACTCTTTGTCAAGGTACATATTTGTTTATGTGTTGCAGGCAGTCTTGTGTTACATTTTCCCTTGCATAGGATGATTAACGAACCGTCAAGGTTCCGGCCTCCTCTTTTCTCTTCTTTCTTTTTCTCAAAGGACAGAAGGGTTCCTCGCGTACAAGTTTCTCGGGGGGAGTGATGGTATGGATACCGAATGACGTTCAAGATATCGTTCTACGGCAAGAAGCACAACAAAGAAAAAGTTAAGTTGCAAAACTTTAAAGTAAATTCTTTGTTGTAGTTGCAACTTCCCCTTGAACGATTTAGGCCTTTGTATGAGAAACCTGCACGTGAAGGAACCTTGTCGTGATCAGCTATGCCCTTACCTTGTTTCGAGTCCGCTCAACAACTTAAGTGGTTACGTTGTGATAGTCAAGTGTATCCTTGCCAGCAGCGGTACTTCCGGCAAGCTACTAAGGACCCGTTCCTCAAGCGCTCGCGGCAAGAGTGCACACACCGGCAAGTTTCCGGCAAGCGTAGGGTACAAGAATCATGCAAAGATAGAATAAGACAAGAGAGATAGCATGCATACATCCATCCAAAACACAAGTTATATTACATCAAAACGCAGTGCAGATCTAATTTAAGATAAATCTGTCTTTTACATGATCATGCGTGCGGCAAGATATGGCTACAAGATTAGTGGGTAACTCCACCCTCTATCCTGGGAATCAGGCCAACCCTATCGGCGATGGGCGTGATGAGCTCTTCGGCGGTCTTGGTGTCAGCTCCCCGCGGCAAGCTGGTGAAGACCTTGGAGAGGTCAATGCCTGGGTTCCGATACACTACTTTGACGAGTACCTTGAAGAGGACATCCCGGCAAAGCTTGCGGTATTCGCTGGCAAGGTATGCAGCTCGAGCCCCGCGATGCTTCTCAAGCGCCTCGATCAAGCTTTCGAAGAAGATAGTGAGCCTGGTGCTGGCGGTGTCCCCTTCGGCGGTGGAGTAGTGGTATTCCGGCAAGCCCATGGCGGACAGATGGGCAGAAATGCTCTCCGCGGTGACCACAAGACGGTTAGTCCAAAGTTGTAGGCGCCCTTGAGCTCATTGAAAGTTTTGGCGGTGCTCGCGACCAAGGCTTTCTCATCTTGGAGGTCCTTCGTCAAGATCTTCTCTCGTTTCCTGGCTTCGTCAAGGGACTTCCCCAAGGCGGTCAGCTTCATCTTATGATCTTTGATAGTATCGTTGGCCATGGTAAGCTCTTGGCTCTTGGAGGACACTGAAGTCTGTAGCTCCGCCAAGGTGTGAGTTGCCTTCTGTGCCTCTGCTTTGAGTGCCAGGATCTCCTTGCCGTTGGCGGTGATATTCGCCTCGAGCGCTCGCACCTTGCCTTCCAGCTCGGTCTTGGCGGCCTCTGCGGCTTCGGCAGCATCGACGGCCTCCTTGATCCTTTTGGCATGCTCTGTAGCTTGAGCCTCGATGGCCTCCTTGTGCTTGCGCTCCAGCTCCTGGGTTTGTTGTGAGACGAGGGCCTGGATCTCGTCATCCTTGCCACGAAGTATGGTGGCAAGCTCTGCTTCCCAAGCGGCAAGCTCTTCTTCATGAGCGTCAAGGCCAACCTTGCGCTCATTAAGCTTTGCCTCCTCTGCTGCTACCTTCTGCGCAGCCTCCTCTTGTGCCTTGTCGGCCTCGGCCTTCTCCAGGATAAATTCCTCCTGGGCCTTGGCAAGCTGAGTATGACATTCTTGAAGGTTTCGGAGGCATTCCGCGTACCAGATCTGCGTTTCCTCCACGTGCTTCTTGAATTTGTCCTCCGCCTTGTCAAGGACGGCTGCCCTGGAGTCCAAGCTCTCCGTGCGGCTATGGTAGCATGCATGAAGCTTCTGGAAGTTCTCGCCCATGGCCCTGAGGAGCCGCTGCTCTTTGGTCTCGTTGGTGTTGGCATGCGGCTCATCGACAACCTTGAGCCCGGCAGCAGCAATAACCTCACCGTCCAAGATCTCTCCTTCAGTGGGCGCCCCGATGCTTGACGTCCCAGGGGGTTGACGAATAGGTTGTCGCCAACCTTTAGGTATCTGCTCGAGAAGGGCTCCTGAGGTGTCGAGGGGGGATCGTCAACGACCGCCTTGCCGGTCAGGATCGCCCTCGTAGCCAAGTCAGCGCTTGGCGCTCCTGGGACGGAGATGTCACCAGTGGCCTCGGCACTACTGTTGCCGCCCTCCTCAGCAGCATCCTTGGCAGCCTCTTCGTGAGCTGCCTTGGCGGCCTCCTCGTCAGTCCCCGCGATGGCCTCACCGATAGCAATGTTGCTAGCCTCATCGGCGGCGTCCCTCGCGATCTCCTCAATGGTGGAATCGATGTCCATTTCGTCAGATGAAGGAAGATCTGAAAGGATAGAGAAGAGAGAAATTCAAGATTCAGATCAAGTTCAAGAAAACAAAAAAGAAGATTAAGAGAGAAAGATACTCGATGACAGAAGACTTACTGGACTGCGACCGTTGAGGGGGGACAGTCTCCTCTCAGACAACCTCGGTTGTTGTCGCCTGGTTGCCGGTGGCCTCGGTTGCCGGCACTTCATTAGTGCGAACAGGCTCGTCTTTGGAAGCCCTTGCCGAAGAGCCGCTTGCCGGAGCAGCAGTTGACGGAAACACCCTAGTTGGATCTGCCTCCGGGCGCTCCTCCTCGCGGTGTTCTTCTCCTGCTCCCGTGCCGATGTTAGCGAAAAATATTTCGACACCAGCGCTTGCCAAAGGAAATTGGATAGTGGCCTCACGCTGGGTGATACGTCTCCAACGTATCTATAATTTTTTATTGTTCCATGCTATTATAGTATCAATCTTGGATGTTTTTATATGCAATTATATATCATTTTTTGGGACTAATCTATTAACCTAGTGCCCAGTGCCAGTTGTTGTTTTCTGCTTGTTTTTGGCTTTTCAGAGAAACAGTACCAAATGAAGTCCAAATGCCACGGAATTTTTTGGAGATTTTTTTCTGGACAAAAGAACCCTTGGAAGCTTCTGGAGGAGGCCAGAAGCCTCACGGAGGCTTCACAAGGCATCAGGGCGTGCCCCAGTGGGGCGCCGTGTTGCCTTGTGGGGCCCACGTGACACCGTTTGACCTAATTCCACTTCTATAAATTCACAAATATTGGGAAACCATCAGAGAGCCAGAAGAAATAACCTTTCCACTGCCGCAAGCCTCTGTTCTTCTGCTATCCCATCTGGAGGCCTTTTCCGGTACGCTGCCGGAGGGGGAATCGATCACGGAGGGCTTCTACATCAACCTTCCTGCCCTTCCGATGATGTGTGAGTAGTTTACCACAGACCTACGGGTCCATAGCTAGTAGCTAGGTGGCTTCTTCTCTCTCTTTGACCATCAATACAATGTTCTCCTTGATGTTCTTGGAGTTCTATCCGATGTAATCTTCTTTTTTGGTGTGTTTCTTGGGATCCGATGAATTGTGAGTTTATGATCAGATTATTCATGAGAAATATTTGAGTCTTCTCTGAACTCTTTTATGCATGATTGTTATAGCTTTGTATTTCTCTCCGATCTATCGGTTTAGTTTGGCCTACTAGATTGATTTATCTTGCAATGGGAGAGGGGCTTTGTGATGGGTTCAATCTTGCGGTGCTCAATCCCAGTGATAGAAAGGGACATGACATGTATTTGTATTGTTGCCATTAAGGATAAAAAGATGGGGTTTATTCATATCGATTGAATTTGCTTCTCTACATCATGTCATCTTGCTTAAGGCGTTACTCTATTTTTATTAACTTAATACTCTAGATGCATGCTGGATAGCGGTCGATGAGTGGAGTAATAGTAGTAGATGCAGGCAGGAGTCGGTCTACTTGTCTCGAACGTGATGCCTATATACATGATCATTGCCATGAATCCATCATAATTATTTTCTATTCTGTCAATTGCCCAACAGTAATTTGTCTACCCACCGTGTGTTTCTGTGCTCGAGAGAGAAGCCTCTAGTGAAAACTATGGCCCCGGGGTCTATCTTTATCATATAAAAAACCTAAAAATACCTTGCTGCAATTTATTTAATTTTATTTTAATTAGTATTTTAGTTTATCTATTTACCTCAATAAGATTTAATCCTTACAAGTAACCGCTAAGAGGATTGACAACCCTCTTATTTGCGTTGGGTGCAAGTGTTTGCTCTTGTGTGTGCAGGTGCGCTTAATGGAATTTTGCTTGGTTCTCCTACTGGATTGATAACTTTGGTTCTTAACTGAGGGAAATACTTATCTCTATTGTACTGCATCATCCTCTCCTCTTCGGGGAAATACCAACGCAGACTACAAGTAGTAGGAAGAATTTCTGGCGCCGTTGCCGGGGAGACATCATTGAAATTACCAAGTACCTTCGCACAAATTATCATTCACTTGCATTTAATTTATTTATCTTTATTTGCATTTGCCTCTCGTTTTCATCTCCCCCACTTCTAATTTTTTTTACAAAAACACAAAAACATTTTATTTGCTTGTTTGCTTGTTTGCTTGCTTTGTCACGATGTCTCAAGAAAATACAAAATTGTGTGACTTTTTCAATACTAATAATAATGATTTTATTAGTACTCCTATTGCTCCTCCCGCCACTAGTGCGGAGTCATGTGATATTGATGCTGCCTTGCTTAATCTTGTTATGAAAGAACAATTTTCTGGTAGTCCTAATGAAGATGCTGCATCCCATCTAAATACTTTCATTGAACTTTGTGATATGCAAAAGAAGAAAGATGTGGATAATGATATTGTCAAATTAAAATTATTTCCGTTCTCACTACGAGACCGTGCTAAAACTTGGTTCTCATCCTTGCCTAGAAATAGTATTGATTCTTGGGATAAGTGTAAGGATGCTTTTATTACCAAGTATTTTCCTCCTGCTAAGATTATTTCTTTAAGAAATCAAATTATGAATTTTAAGCAACTTGAGCATGAACATGTTGCACAATCTTGGGAGAGAATGAAATTAATGATAAGAAATTGCCCAACTCATGGTTTAAATTTATGGATGATCATACAAATTCTTTATGCGGGACTAAACTTTGTCTCTAGAAATTTGCTAGACTCTGCTGCAGGTGGTACTTTTATAGAAATTACATTGGGAGAAGCTACAAAACTTCTTGATAATATTATGGCAAAGTATTCTCAATGGCACACTGAGTGAACTCCAACTGGTAAGAAGGTAAATTCTGTTGAAGAAATTAATACTTTGAGTGATAAGATGGATGCTTTATTGAAATTGGTTGCAAATAAAAATGCTCATATTGATCCTAATGATATGCCATAATCTACCTTTATTGAGCAAAATAATGATGCTATTGATGTGAATTTTGTCTCTAGAAATAATTTCAACACCAATGCTTATAGGGGTAATTTCATTGCTAGACCATTTCCTAGAAATTCCTCTAATAATTATGGCAATCCTTATGGTAATTCTTATAATAATAATAATAATAGGATGCCCTCTGATCTTGGAAGTAATATTAAAGAATTTATTAATTCTCAAAATAATTTCAACACTATGGTAGAAGAAAAATTGAATAGAGTTGATGAATTGGCTAGGAACATGGATAGAATTGCTCATGAGGTGGAAAATCTCAAAACTAATTTTTTTCCATCTAAGCATTATATAAATGAGTCTATTAAAGCTATCTATGTCTCCATTAATGAAAGTAAAGAAAGGACCGCTAGGTTGAGAGCTAAGCAAGAATTTCTAGAAAAAGCGATTCCACACGGTTTCTATCGTAGTAATGATGAAGATATTAAAATGATTGGTGTCACTCCTATTGAATCATTATTTAGTAATATAAAAATTGATGAAAAAGGGACTGGAGAAGAGTTAACTTTAGATAGAAGGAGTCCCACTTGCTTGGAGGGTGATAATCTTTATCGTAAAAATGAAAAAAGTGGGTTTGGAGAGGTCAAAACTTTAAATAGTAATGCACCCACTACTTTGGATTACAAGGACTTTAATTATGATAGTTGTTCTTTAATTGAGTGTATTTCCTTGTTGCAATCCATGATTAATTCACCAAATGCATGTGAGCAAAATAAGGCTTTCACTAAACATATTGTAGAAGCTATGATGAAAGCACATGAAGAAAAACTTGAGTTGGAAGTATCAATTCCTAGAAAATTACAAGATGAATGGGAACCTACTATTAAAGTAAAAATTAAAGATTATGAATGTAATTCTCTTTGTGATCTTGGTGCTAGCGTTTCCACTATACCAAAGTCTTTGTGTGATGTGCTAGGTCTCACCGGCATGGATCCTTGTTCCCTTAATTTGCATCTTGCGGATTCCACTATTAAAAAGCCATCGGGTAGAATAAATGATGTGATTATTCTTGCAAATAGAAATTATGTGCCCGTGGACTTTATTGTTCTTGACATTGAATGCAATCCTTCTTGCCCCATAATACTTGGTAGGCCTTTTCTTCGAACTATTGGTGCCATTATTGATATGAAAGAAGGTAATATAAGATTTAAATTTCCACTAAAGAAAAGGATGGAACACTTACCTAGAAAAATAATTAAAGCACCTTATGAATCCATTATGAGGGCCACTTATGGAATTAACTTGAAGGATGACAACACTTGAAACTATGCATTATGCCTAGCTAGGGGCATAAAACAATAGCGCTTGTTGGGAGGCAACCCAATGAATAAAATAAAATTTTGCTTTTACCTACTGTTTTTGTGTGTTTGCATGATTATAGCTTCTGTTATGATTGTGTTTTTATGTTTTAATTAGTATTTGTGCCAAGTAATGCCTTTGGGATGATGTTGATGATAGTATAATTGATGCTGTATGGAAAACAGAAAGTTTTGCGTCCAGTGCTGGAATTTTAGTTCTGTACAGGAGCGCCAGAAAAATCTGAAATTTTTACAAAGTATTGGTATGTGAATTTTTTACATTTTCCTAATTTTTCAGAATTTTTTGAGTTACAGAAGTATGGCTTTTAAATAGATCTTTACAGACTGTTCTGTTTTAGACAGATTCTGTTTTTATTGCATAGTTTGCTTATTTTGATGAATCTATGGATCGTATCGGGTGGTATGAGTCATGGAGAAGTTGGAGTACAGTAGAATTATGTCAACATTAAATATGAAACAATTTACAACAGTGCCTAAAGTTTAAGGTTTGTTTGTTATACTAATGGATCTCACGAGGTTTCTGTTGAGTTTTGTGTGCTGAAGTTTTCAAGTTTTGCGTGAGACTACGATGGATAAAGGAATAAGGAGCGGCAAGAGCCTAAGCTTGGGGATGCCCAAGGCACCCCAAGGTAATATTCAAGGAAGACTCAAGCGTCTAAGCTTGGGGATGCCCCGGAAGGCATCCCCTCTTTCGTCTACAATCTATCGGTAACTCACCTGGAGCTATATTTTTATTCATCACATGATATGTGTTTTACTTCGAGCGTCTTGTAATATAGTTTGTTTGCTTTTGTTTGCTTTTTAGTTTGTCACAATCATCTTTGCTGAACACACCTTTTTGAGAGGGACACACATTATTCGTGATTTGTTAGAATACTCTATGTGCTTCACTTATATCTTTTGAGCTAGGCAGTTGCTCTAGTGCTTCACTTATATCTTTTACAGCACGGCGGTGGTTATATTTTAAAAAAATAGTTGCACTCTCATGCTTCACTTATATCTTTTTGAGAGTCTCATGATAGCAATGGTAATATGCATGGGTTATGAATTTGGTCCTGATATGATAGGTATTCAAGAGGGATGTAATAAAAACTTTCATGTAGATCACTGAATATGATAAATTTGATTCCATGCAATAGTTTTGCGATATTAAGATGGTAATATGTGGGAGGTATTAGTAGATAATTGTGGTTTAGTAAGAATAATTGTGTTAAGGTTTGTGATTCCCGAAGCATGCACGTATGATCTGTCGTTATGCTAAGAAGTTGGAGCATGAATTATTATTAATTGTCTTCCTTTGTGTGGCGGTCGGGGGCGCGCGATGGTTAATTCCTACCAACCTCCCCCCTAGGAGCATGCGTAGTAGTACTTTGCTTCGAGGGCTAATAAACTTTCGCAATAAGTATGTGAGTTCTTTATGACTAATGTGAGTCCATGGATTATACGCACTCTCACCCTTCCGCAATTTGCTATCCTCTTCGGTACCGTGCATTGCCCTTTCCCACATCGAAAGTCAGTGCAAACTTCACCGGTGCATCCAAACCCTGTGATATGATACGCTCTATCACACATAAGCCTCCTTATATCTTCCTCAAAACAGCCACCATACCTACCTATCATGGCATTTCCATAGCCATTCTGAGATATATTGCCATGCAACTTCCACCGTTCCGTTTTCATGACACACATCATCATTGTCATATTGCTTTGCATGATCATATAGCTGACATAGTATTTGTGGCTCAACCACCATTCATCATTGTTATACATGTTACGCTAGCATCATTGCACATCCTGGTACACTACCAGAGGCATTCATGTAGAGTCATATTTTTGTTCTAGTATCGAGTTGTAATGTTGAGTTGTAAGTAAATAGAAGTGTGATGATCATCATTATTAGAGCATTGTCCCAGTGAGGTAAGAATGATGGAGACTAATGAGTCCTCGAAAAAGTGGGGATGAGGTCCATGACATTGTTCTAAAAAAAAGAGGCGAAAAGGAGCCATGAAAAAAAATGAGAGAAAAAGAGAGAAGGGGCAATGTTACTATCCTTTTCCACACTTGTGCTTCAGAGTAGCACCATGTTTTTCATATAGAGAGTCTCCTATTTTGTCACTTTCATATACTAGTGGGAATTTTTCATTATAGAACTTGGCTTGTATATTCCGATGATGGGCTTCCTCAAATGCCCGAGGTCTTCATCAGCAAGCAAGTTGGATGCACACCCACTTAGTTTTCATGTTGAGCTTTCATACACTTATAGCTCTTAGTGCATCCATTGCATGGCAATCCCTACTCCTCACATTGACATCAATTGATGGGCATCTCCATAGCCCGTTGATTAGCCTCGTCGATGTGAGACTTTCTCCATTTTTGACTTCTCTTATTTATCTCTACCACCACACTCTATTCCACCCATAGTGCTATATCCATGGCTTGCGCTCATGTATTGCGTGGGAGTTGAAAAAGCTGAAGCGCGTTAAAAAGTATGAACCAATTGCTTGGCTAAAACCAGGGTAGTGCATGATAAATACTTTGTGTGAAGAAGATGGAGCATGACAGGATTGTATGATTTTGTAGGGATAACGTTCTTTAGCATTTTTATTTTGAAACACATGATTGTTTATTAGTATGCCTGAGTATTGATGTCTTTATATCAAATTATAGACTATTGCTTTGAATCTTATTATTCATACTATAAGAGAAAGATTACATGATGAAACATGATAGGTAGCACTCCACATCAAAAATTATGTTTTTTTCATTTACCAACTCGAGGACGAGCAGGAATTAAGCTTGGGGATGCTTGATACGTCTCCAATGTATATATATTTTTTGATTGTTCCATGCTATTATAGTATCAATCTTGGATGTTTTTATATGCAATTATATATCATTTTTTGGGGCAATTAACCTTGTACCCAGTGCCAGTTGCTGTTTTTTTGCTTGTTTTTGGCTTTTCAGAGAAACAGTACCAAATGAAGTCCCAATGCCACGAAATTTTTTGGAGATTTTTTTCTGGACAAAAGAACCCTTGGAAGCTTCGGGAGGAGGCCAGAAGCCTCACGGCGGCTTCACAAGGCAACCGGGCGCGCCCCAGGGAGGGCACCGTGTTGCCTTGTGGGGCCCACGTGACTCCGTTTGACCTAATTGCACTTCTATAAATTCAAAAATATTGGGAAACCATCAGAGAGCCAGAAGAAATAACCTTTCCACCGCCGCAAGCCTTTGTTCTTCTGCGATCCCATCTGGAGGCCTTTTCCGGTACTCTGCTGGAGGGGGAATCGATCACGGAGGGCTTCTACATCAACCTTGCTGCCCTTCCGATGATGTGTGAGTAGTTTACCACAGACCTACGGGTCCATAGCTAGTAGCTAGATGGCTTCTTCTCTCTCTTTGATCTTCAATACAATGTTCTCCTTGATGTTCTTGGAATTCTATCCGATGTAATCTTCTTTGTCGGTGTGTTTGCTGGGATCCGATGAATTGTGAGTTTATGATCAGATTATTCATGAGAAATATTTGAGTCTTCTCTGATCTATTTTATGCATGATTGTTATAGCTTTGTATTTCTATCCGATCTATCGGTTTAGTTTGGCCTACTAGATTGATTTATCTTGCAATGGGAGAGGTGCTTTGTGATGGGTTCAATCTTGCGGTGCTCAATCCCAGTGACAGAAAGGAACATGACACGTATTTGTATTGTTGTCATTAAGGATAAAAAGATGGGGTTTATTCATATTGATTGAATTTGCTTCTCTACATCATGTCATCTTGCTTAAGGCGTTACTCTGTTTTTATTAACTTAATACTCTAGATGCATGCTGGATAGCGGTCGATGAGTGGAGTAATAGTAGTAGATGCAGGCAGGAGTCGGTCTACTTGTCTCGGACGTGATGCCTATATACATGATCATTGCCATGAATCCGTCATAATTATTTTCTATTCTGTCAATTGCCCAACAGTAATTTGTCTACCCACCATGTGTTTTTGTGCTCGAGAGAGAAGCCTCTAGTGAAAACTATGGCCCCCGGGTCTATCTTTATCATATAAAAAACCTAATAATACCTTGCTGCAATTTACTTACTTTTATTTTAATTAGTAGTTTAGTTTATCTATTTACCTTGATAAGATTTAATACTTGCAAGTAACCGCTAAGAGGATTGACAACCCTCTTATTTGCGTTGGGTGCAAGTGTTTGCTCTTGTGTGTGCAGGTGCGCTTAACAGAATTTTGCTTGGTTCTCCTACTGGATTGATATCCTTGGTTCTTAACTGAGGGAAATACTTATCTCTATTGTACTACATCATCCTCTCCTCTTCAAGGAAATACCAATGCAGACTACAAGTAGCACTGGGGGCTGCGGTCTGGACTGATATCCACGACCTCGTCGCCTGGCGCCGTGCTTGTTGCCGGCTCATCCTCTGCCGCGGTCCTCGTCCTCTTGGCCATCCTCTACGCCAAGGTCTCCCTGTCACTATCAAGTCAAGGCAACACGAGACAAGTCAGATTAACACAAGTAAGAAATCAAGAGTTAAACAAAGAAAAATTGGAGATGCATACTCTTCTTCCTCCTCTTCGTCGCTAAAGATGGAGAGGTCATACAAGCTCTCAAACCTGGTGCCGGAAGAAGGCGGCGGGGTAGAAGTCCTGACCCGCTTGGTTGCCGCAGGCATAGCAGGACGAGACGACCTGCCCGCTCCGGCAGCCGGCACGGTTGTACCCCTCATAGAGGTACGCCGCGTTCACTGCTGTTGAGGGGCTTGGCGTTGAGTTCCTTGCCATCCGGCAACCTTGCCGGTTACCTCCTCGCCGGCAACTTCCTCACCCGAGGGTACGCGGCGGACTGGCTCTCCAGAGGCAGCTCTCTGAAGGACACGAGTTCTCCTTGCTGGGACGGGAGGAGTGGGGGACTCTTCGGGTACTTGTTCGGCAACAATCTCCCCGTCCCGTTCCCCGGCAGGTTCTTCCTGCTCTTCGGCAAGTTCCCCCGGTGGCTGCCTTGCCACCCCATCACCAGATTCCTCATCGACATTCGTTGCCGCGGACCCAGAGCCGCTGACGCCTCCAGCCATTCTGGCCTCTACCGCCCTATTGGTGATATGCTCCAATTCTTCAGGTGTGGTGTCGCGGAAGAGATCTTTTTCCTCTCTGACCGACCTCTCCA
Source organism: Elymus sibiricus (assembly GCA_039707655.1). Taxonomy (NCBI): domain Eukaryota; kingdom Viridiplantae; phylum Streptophyta; class Magnoliopsida; order Poales; family Poaceae; genus Elymus; species Elymus sibiricus. The sequence continues at coordinate 169,630,995 of CM077672.1, read as the reverse complement.
TCAGGGTGTCGAACCAATCTTGCACCGCGTCTTCGGGCGGCTTCTGCCAAAGCGCTTCGACGCCATGGGCATTGCAGGATGGCATCACCACGATGACGGAATCCTTGGCGGAGCTGTTGCATAAAGGCACCACCCTTGCCGGCAGCTTGAAGTTGCCGCTGGGCCGGAAGAGGTGCTCGCAGAGGGCCCTGTGCTGCAGCACTGTCAAATTGGCATGAAGTCCAGTCCAGATCCACATGATATCTGCTGCATTCTTGTAGTCCCAGGCGGGCCTGTCCTTGTTCTGGAGAGGAGCAATGCGGCGGTGAAGGAAGTCAGCCCCCACCATTTCAGCGGTGAGGCCGGCGGCTTTGAGGCGGAGGATGCACGTGGTGGCGATTGTGAGCTTCTTGTCATCTGCAGCAAGAGAGCTCCAATCCATGCCGCGCTCCACCCTTGTCGTCCTGGGCTGGCAGAACTCCGGGAAATCTTTTTCCTTGATCCAACACCACTCCCCGCGCCACTCGTTCCACTGTTGATAGGGCAGCCCTGGAAGGTAGGCGTTGTTGTCCCTGGGGATCCAAGTAATGCAGCCGGAGAGGACATCTGCTTCGATGCGTGGGGTGAAGTAGTGGCGGAAGAGAGCTACACTAGGCAATACTCCTATGACGTTTTCGCACATATGCGCAAAAACATCCATACAAGTCATGGCGTTGGGGTGAAGTCTAGAATGCGAAACACGTAGGTATACATCATTTCTACGAAAAATTCGGAGAAGGGAGGAACGAGCCCACAGTAAAAATATGCAGCGAAGAAAGGGTACTTGTCTGGACCGGGCCTGACAGACCCAGGAAGAACCTCTGGCGCGGTGTGGGCGCTCGTCTCCTTCCCCCACATGATTGAGTACCGACTCACCAAGTCGCTCTGGTCCAGCACCGGCTCGAAGACGACACTGTCTCTCCGCGCCACTGCCAGCTCCTCCTCCCTCGTATCTGCCTCGGGGGCGATCGCCTTTCCCAGCTTGTTTCAGTTCCTCTTGGGAGCCATGGCTGCGCTAGGGAGAGCGGATGTGGGAGCAGGCGGGGGCGCGGCGCGGCGGCAGAAGCAAAGGGCGCTCTTTGCTCTGGCGCGAGGAAGAAGATGACGACAATGGCGAAATTGGGGGGAAGGGGGGTAAATGAGCAGCGCCCCTCGCGGATTCCTTTTTATGGGGAAGGCGCAGGGGCTGGCTCTTTACCGTCCTACGTGACTGCGCTTTTCAGGCGCACTACCTCCCCGCGCCCGTTCCATTCCATCTCTCCCGCGCCCGCATTTAATGCGCATCGTGGGGGGCGTGGTAACAGAGAAGATTACGACAGTTATCCTCTGCCACGCGTGCCTGTGCACTATTCGGGCCTAGCCCAACGACGCATCGCATGTGCGTGTGGCCCAGGCCCAGGGGCTCCTGTCGGTGTACTAAAGCATGGGTGCCCTCATACCCTGACTTGTGCACAGGCAGTTGTAGCCTCCCTGACGGCAAGGGCTTGATGGGGGATAACTATGACCCAAGACTTAGAATAAACAAGACCGTGAAGAAGACCTCAAGGCAGGTCATCGAGAAGTACTATTCTCGTACTAAAAATCAAGGTTGCCCTTGCCGGCAAGCTTCGTACTGGCAAGGTGAAGACCAAGACTCTAGTTGCCGGCAAGCAACGGCCCGGCAAGCTCCGCGCCGGCTGGCTCGTTCTGTCCCATTACCGCCCCACCTCATCATCGGCTAGATAAGCACGCATGATAGGTGTCGAGCGGGCAGGCAGCCAACGCAGCTGGCCAAGGCATGTGTCAGCATGCCACGCCAGGATTAACTTTAACGACACCCATCCTTGGGACGTGTCAAGGTGATAAGAGGGCGCCAGGACCGGCGGTACATATCTTTTTACCCAAACCCTTGCCTCCCCGACGTAGCACCTAACAATGCATTTAATGCGCTTGTCCTACCCCGTCTGGAGATAGACGTGGTGACGGTGCAAGTTACTATTCATACTCTGTAAATGACCATGTTAGCCACTGTGGTAACCCCTTGGCCTATAAAAGGAGGCCCACGGCTACACTTAGAACGGTCGACTCTTAGCTCAACTACACGCTGTAGCTGCACTTCCCGCGCACCTTGCCAGCAAGTTGCGCTCTTTGTAACCTTTGAGCTCACATACAATCAAACCACCAGAACAAGAGTAGGGTTTTACGCTCACAGCGGCCTGAACCTGGATAAATCGTTGCTTGTACTCACATCTACTAGCCCTGCTCTTTGTAGTATATTGATCCCACAGCCGAACCGCAAAGGGATTCTCTCGATCCCATAGATCGTCATTTTCCCACGACACAAAACGAGCTCTCGAAGCATGTCAATGACGCCAGCGAGGCACTCAAGCACCCTCCAGGTGAAGAGTCGTACAACAAGCTTAAAGCTTTTGTTGAGGTATGATGTTCTATAAATTGATTGATTTCCATGGCACACATTTGTTAATCTTCCTATCTCCTAATTCGGTGATATGACAATTTCACAGCGGAGTAAGTCATGGGCACGTGGACTAGGTGCTCTACTAGGCTGCCGCTCCACCGATGATGTCATGCCTACTTCATCAAGGTCGATGTCATCTTCAAGCGCTGCACACCCGTCATTACATGAATCGGTTGAGGGCGAGGAGGAGGAGGGCGAGGGATAGACGCATGATGAGATCAACACCTCATAGATCCCCGATGCACCTCAGCCTAGTCAGAAGAAAGGCAAGTATACTCCGGGCAAGTACAATAGGAAGGCACGTAAGGACCCGGTGATTGAGGCCGATTCAGAGGAGAAGGCGCTTAGTGAAGAGGCATGAAGCACCGGCAAAAAGGGAGGAAGGGAAGAAATGAAGTTCATGTCGTGACCTCGATGTCCGAAACTTGTAGCATTTGTCAGGAACTTGATGTTTGTCATGAACTTGTAGCATTTGTCAGAAACTTGATGTTCGTCATGAACTTGTAGCATTTTTTGGGAACTAGATGTTTGTCGTGAACTTGTAACATTTGTTAGGAACTTGATGTTTGTCGTGAACTTGTAGCATTTGTTGGGAACTTGATGTTTGTCATGAACTTTGTTGCGTGTGAGAAACCAGCAAAACAACACAAAAGGCAGCAAAGCAGCCTAGTTGCCAGCATGACGCCCCAGGCCAGGGCGCCATGCCAGTTGACAGCATGACGCCCTAGGCCAGGGCACCATGCCTTGCAAAAAACGACTAAGTCCTAAAACTTTTGGCTACTGATATTGGGGGCGTCATGCATTTTCGTGGGTGCCATACATGACGCCTCGGACCAGGGCGTCATACTTACTAACATGGCGCCTTAAGAGAGGCACCATGGTCATGATTTTTTTAACCTACATGGTTCCTCTTTTTTGCATTAGCTTTGACATACATGTTCAATAGTAATATGACATCATAACTTCATGACATACATTAGTTCAACACATACGTAAGTTGTACACACACATAAGTTCGACACATACATAAGATTCACGACATACATAAGTTTGACACATACAAAAGGTTCATGACATACATAAGTTTGACAAATACATAAGGTTCACGACATACATAAGATTCACATCCCAAGCCAATAAGCAAAGCCTCGACCACCACCATCACCACCACGGCCACGTCCTCGAGCACCACCATCACCACCATGGCCACGTCCTCGAGCACCACCATCACCACCACGACCATGTCCTCGAGCACCACCATCACCACCACCACGTCCTCGAGCACCACCATCACCACCACCATCACTGCGGCCACCTCCACCATCACCACGGACCCGTCCTCGACCACCACCATCAGCACGGCCCCGTCCTCGACCGCCACCATCACCACGGCCATCACCACCATCACCACCACCATCACCGCGGCCACCTCCACCATCACCATCTCATTTTGATCTCTTTCTTTTGCTACAACCTCTATTATTGTGCCCCTCGTTGTTACATTCACCGCAACGGTTGATATCATGAGGCTCTGCGAAATGTTGGCTTCCCCATTCCTTGTAGAATCCACCACCCCAATCATCCATGTCACCCAATCGGTGGATACTTGTACATATTTTTTGCCTTGTTTTTCCCGGACATCAACTTGGCCATTTCCTCACTATACTTTTGAAAATAGACATTCAACTTCTGGAATGTATACTCCATAATCGTTGTCACTGGCAATGCATGGATACCCTTAAGCACCATATTGAAACATTCTGCCATGTTGTTTGTCATGTCATCGTACCTCACTCCATCGTTGTCGAAAGCCCGTGCCCACTTGTCTTTATCGGCAAGGTTCCTATTTAGGAATTCTTTGCCACCATTGTTTGCGTTGGCATACACTTTGTCCCATAATTTCTCGAAATGTCGAGTGGTGAATGTTAGACAACAATCATGTAAAAGGTCAAATAATCCCTTGTCTCCACATGCCTTGTAAAAGTTAGAAACAAAATGCCTCATGCACCATGATACGTCTCCAACGTATCTATAATTTTTTATTGTTCCATGCTATTATAGTATCAATCTTGGATGTTTTATGTGCAATTATATGTCATTTTATATCATTTTTGGGAACTAACCTATTAACCTAGTGCCCAGTGCCAGTTGTTGTTTTCTGCTTATTTTTGGTTTTTCAAAAAATCAGTACCAAACGGAGTCCAAACGCTACGAAACTTTTTGACGATTTTTTTCTGGACAAAAGAGACCCTAGAAGCTTCGAGGGAGGTCCAGAAGACCTACAAGAAGACGACAAGGCAATAGGGTGCGCCCAGGGGGGGTGGCCGCGCCCTGATACCTTGTGGGCCCCACGTGGTTCCTTTTGACCTAATTCCACTTCTATAAATTTTCAAATATTGGGAAACAACAAAGAACCCCACGAAATAACTTTTCCGCTGCCGCAAGCTTCTGTTCTTCCGCGATCCCATCTGGAGGCCTTTTCCGGCACCCTGCCAGAGGGGGAATCGATCACGGAGGGCTTCTACATCAACCTTGCTGCCCTACCGATGATGTGTGAGTAGTTAACCACAGACCTACGGGTCCATGATACGTCTCCAACGTATCTATAATTTTTGATTGTTCCATGCTATTATATTATCAATCTTAGATGTTTTTATATGCATTTACAGCAATTATATATCATTTTTTGGGACTAACCTATTAACTTAGTGCCCAGTGCCAGTTGCTGTTTTCTGCCTATTTTTGGTTTACAGAATATCAATACCAAACGAATTCCAAATGCCACGAAACTTTTTGGAGATTTTTTTCTGGACATAACCAACACTAGAAGCTTCGGGAGAAGTCCAAAAGCCCTAGGAGGTGGCCACGAGCCACCAGGGCGCGCTTGGGGGGGAGGGGGGGGGCAGGCGCGCCCTGGTGCCTCGTGGTCCCACCTCTGTCCCTTTTGACCTAATTCCCCCACTATAAATTCCCAAAAATAGGAAACCAACAGGGGAGTCCACGAAATACCTTTTCCGCTGCCGCAAGCTTCTGTTTTCGAGAGATCCCATCTGGAGGCCTTTTCTGGTACTCTGCCGGAGGGGGAATCGATCACGGAGGGGCTCTACATCAACCTTGCTGCCCTTCCGATGATGCGTGAGTAGTTTACCACAAACCTACGGGTCCATAGTTAGTAGCTAGATGGCTCCTTCTCTCTTTTTGATCTTCAATACAATGTTCTCCTCGATGTCCTTGGAGTTCTATCCGATGTAATCACTTTTTGCGGTGTGTTTGTTGGGATCCGATGAATTGTGAGTTTATGATCAGATTATCCATAAATATTATTTGAGTCTTCTCTGATCTCTTTTATGCATTATTATTATAGGTTCGTATTTCTTCTCCGATCTATTGATTTGGTTTGGCCAACTAGATTGATTTATCTTGCCATGGGAAGAGGTGCTTTATAATGGGTTCAATCTTGCGGTGCTCAATCCCAGTGACAGAAAGGGACATGACACGTATGTATCGTTGCTATTAAGGGTAAAAACATGGGGTTTATTCATGCGTGAGTTTACTTTGTCTACATCATGTCATCTTGCTTAAGGCGTTACTCCGTTCTTTGTGGACTTAATACACCAGATGCATGCTGGATAGCGGTCGATGTGTGGAGTAATAGTAGTAGATGCAGGCAGGAGTCAGTCTACTTGTCTCGGACGTTATGCATATATACATGATCATTGCCTTGGATATCGTCATGATTATTTGCTTTTCTCTACCCACCGTATGCTATTTTTTTTAGAGAAGCCTCTAGTGAAAACTATGGCCCCGGGGTCTATCTAAATCATATACTAAAACCCTAAAAATACTTGCTGCACTTTTTCTTTATTTATTTTATTTTGTATTTTTGTTTCAATCTATCTATCTATCACATACAATTTAATCTTGCAACTTACCGCCGAGGGATTGACAACCCCTTGTTTGCGTTGGGTGCAAGGATTTGTTGTTTTGTGTGCAGGTGCTGCTAACGAGGTGTTGCGTGATTCTCCTACTGGATTGATAACCTTGGTTTCATAACTGAGGGAAATACTTATCTCTACTGTACTGCATCTCCCTTCCTCTTCAGGGAATTACCAATGCAGCTCACAAGTAGGAGGAAGAATTTCTGGCGCCGTTGCCGGGGAGACATCATCAACATCTATCAAGTACCTACGCATAAACTTTCATCTCCTTGCATTTATTTTATTTGCCTTTGCCAATCGTTTTCATCTCCCCCACTTCTAAAAAAAGTTTTTACAAAAATACAAAAATATTTTGTGTGCTATCTTTGCTTGTGTTGCCATGTGCCTTCTATTTGCTTGCATCTTCGCTTGCTAAAAATCTATTGATATGGATCCTCATCCACTAGTTAATCTTTTCAAAAGATCCAATTACGATGAACAAATTGCTAGTGAGTTAAGTGCACTTGATTATCTCTATGAAGTTTTTCTTGAAAATCATGAATCTGAAAATTGTGATGAAGTGTTGAAAGAAGAAGTTTATAAAGTGATTCATGATAGCTCCTTGAATGAAAATCATGATTGCAATGTTGTTACTATAAATTCTATTAACGTGAATTGTGCTAATAATATGCAAAACTACAAGCTTGGGGATGATGATTTTGTTATGTCCACTACTTATTGTAATGATCATGATTGGGGTGATGCTTCTTATGATCTTGAAAATTTATTTAAGCCTGATGATGAATATGATATTGACAATAATGTTTGCAATAATATTGAAAGTGGGTCTGGAAGAGTGTCAACTTTAGGAAATAAGAATCCCACATATTCGGAGAGTGTTCAATCTTATGAATTTTTGATGAAAGTGGGTTTGGAGAGGTCATGACTTTAGTTTATGATAATCCCACTATTTTGGAAGAGCGTCAACTTTGCATGCATGTGGGTCATAAAAATAAAATTTTATATGATAGATATATTGTTGAATTTGATTATGATCCTACTTGTAATTATTATGAGAGAGGAAAATATGGTTATAGAAACCTTCATGTTACTAAATTACCTCTTTTCATGTTGAGATCGCTATTGTTTCTTTCTTCTTCTAGGCATATGTTAGATATTGCTTGTCTTGACAATTTGTTTGCTTATAAAATTCCTATGCATAGGAAGTATGTTAGACTTAAATGTGTTTTTCACATGTTTCATGATGCTCTCTTCGTGTTTCAATTACTATCTTTCATGTGAGCATCATTGAAATCTCAAGCCTATCTTAATGGCTATAAAGAAAGAGCTTGTTGGGAGACAACCCAATGAATAAAATAAATTCTTGTGTGTTTTCACATTTATGCTACTGTTATGATTGAGTTTTTATGTTTTAATTAGCGTTTGTGCCAAGTAAAACCTTTGGGATGATTTGGAAGATAGTATAATTGATGCTGTTTGGAAAACAGAAAGTTTTGCGTCCAGTGCTGGAATTTTGGTTCTGAGCTGGAGAGTCAGAAAAATCTAAAATTTTTACACAGTATTGATACATGAATTTCCCACGTTGTCCTAATTTTTCAGAATTTTTGGAGTTACAGAAGTATGGCTTTTAAATAGATTGCTACAGACTGTTCTGTTTTTGATGCACTACTTGCTTGTTTTGATGAAACTATGGATTGTATCGGGGGGTTTAAGCCATGAAGAAGTTAGAATACAGTAGGTATAATGCAAAAATAAAATATGAATGGGTTTGCAACAGTACTTAAAGTAGTGATTTATTTTGTTATACTAACGGATCTCACGAAGGTTTTGTTGAGTTTTGTGTGATTGAAGTTTTCAAGTTTTGGGTGAGATCACGATGGATGAAGGAATAAGGAGTGGCAAGAGCCTAAGCTTGGGGATGCCCGAGGCACCCCAAGGTAATATTCAAGGAAGACTCAAACGTCTAAGCTTGGGGATGCCCCGGAAGGCATCCCCTCTTTCTTCTACCAACCATCGGTAATTTTACTTGGAGCTATATTTTTATTCGTCACATGATATGTGTTTTGCTTGGAGCGTCGTGTATTATATGAGTCCTTGCTTTGTTTGCTTTTTAGTTTGTCACAATCATCCTTGCTGGACACACCTATTTGAGAGAGCCACACATTCATCATGAATTGTTAGAATACTCTATGTGCTTCACTTAATTTTTTTGAGCTAGGCAGTTGCTCTAGTGCTTCACTTAAGTCTTTTTGAGCACGGCGGTGGCTATATTTTATAGAAATATTTGAACTCTCATGCTTCACTTATATTATTTTGAGAGTTGATAAGATTAAAATTTTGAACAAATATTTGAACTCTCATGCTTCACTTATATTATTTTGAGAGTTGATAAGATTAAAATTTTGAAGAAATATTTGAACTCTCATGCTTCACTTATATTATTTTGAGAGTTGATAAGATTAAAATTTTGAAGAAATATTTGAACTCCCATGCTTCACTTATATTATTTTGAGAGTTGATAAGATTAAAATTTTGAAGAAATATATGCGCTCTCATGCTTCACTTATATCTTTTTGAGAGTTGACAATAGTAATGGTAATCTGCACAAGATATGAATTTGGTCCCAAAGTGGTGAATATTCAAGAGGGATATAATAAAAACTTTCATATAGATCATTGGATATGATAAGTGTGATTCCTTGCAATAGTTTTGCGATATGGAGATGATGATATGTGAGTCATGTTAGTGAGTAATTGTGATTTAGTAAGAATATTAGTGTTAAGGTTTGTGATTTCCTATGCATGCACATTAAGTCAATAGTTATGCAATGAAATTATATCCTACTTATGGTGCATTATTCGGTGTTAGTTATGTTCAATGCATGTTTATGACCGTTTTCGCTTTTTGGTTGGTTGCTTCTCAATCTATTTGCTAGCCTTCATTTGTACTAAGCGGAAATACTGCTTGTGCATCCAAACTCCTTAAACCCAAGTTGTGCCAAATGAGTCCACTATATCTACCTATATGCGGTATTTCCATGCCATTCCAAGTAAATTTGCGTGTGCCAACTCTAATTTTCTAAATAATTTTTCCGTTTTGTGTGCCCGTACCGCTCATGAAGCGGCAGGGGGTGGCCAATATTTTCCATGCTAGGTGTGTTATTCTCACGATGAGTGTTTATTCACTTGTCATTGCACGAGAGAGTGGCTGGTAATAGGGATGCCCAGTCCCACAATGAAATCAAAATTAATAACAACAAAATTCCTTGGAAAGTGATTGGTATGGAGGGCACCCGTGGATACGGCTAGCCATGGATTGTGAAAGAATGGTGGAAAGGAAATAAACTTTACTTTCTGTTTGGGAACCGCCTATGATGTGTCTAGCATGGAAGATATTGGGAATTCTCGGTCGTTTTCGTTGACAGGAAAAGCATGCCTCTCAAAATATTTTTATCTCTCTAATTTAAGCTTTGAGCTCTGGCACATTAGCAAATCTCTGCTTCCCTCTGCGAAGGGCCTATCTATTTACTTTTATGCAATTTTTATTTTTACTTTGAGTCTCCATCTTCTCTTATAAAGCACCAACTAGAGAGCACTATTGTCATACTTGTGCATTGTGTGTAGCTAATATTTGAGTGTGTTTCATGAATGGATCAATGATTGAGCATAATGGGCTAGGGAAAACTTTCTTTAGCGTTGATATTTTGAAAGACATGGTTGCTCGTTTGTATGCTTGAGTATTTATATCTTCATGTCAAATTATAGACTATTGCTTTGAATCATTCAAGTCCAATGTCCATGCTACAAAAGAAAAGAATATATGTTGAATATGATAGGCAGCATTCCACATCAAAAATTCTGTTTTTATCATTTACCTACTCGAGGACGAGCAAGAATTAAGCTTGGGGATGCTGATACGTCTCCAACGTATCTATAATTTTTGATTGTTCCATGCTGTTATATTATCAATCTTGGATGTTTTTATATGCATTTACAGCAATTATATATCATTTTTTGGGACTAACCTATTAACTTAGTGCCCAGTGCCAGTTGTTGTTTTCTGCCTGTTTTTGGTTTTACAGAATATCAATACCAAACGAAGTCCAAATGCCATGAAACTTTTTGGAGATTTTTTTCTGGACATAACCAACACTAGAAGCTTCGGGAGAAGGCCAGAAGCCCTAGGAGGTGGCCACGAGCCACCAGGGTGTGCCTGGGGGGGGCAGGCGTGCCCTGGTGCCTCGTGGGCCCACCTCTGTCCCTTTTGACCTAATTCCACCACTATAAATTCCCAAAAATCAGGAAACCAATAGGGGAGTCCACGAAATACTTTTCCCGCTGCCGCAAGCTTCTGTTCTCGAGAGATCCCATCTGGAGGCCTTTTCCGGTACTCTGCCGGAGGGGGAATCGATCACGGAGGGGCTCTACATCAACCTTGCTGCCCTTCCGATGATGCATGAGTAGTTTACCACAGACCTACGGGTCCATAGTTAGTAGCTAGATGGCTTCTTCTCTCTTTTTGATCTTCAATACAATGTTCTCCTCGATGTCCTTGGAGTTCTATCTGATGTAATCACTTTTTGCGGTGTGTTTGTTGGGATCCAATGAATTGTGAGTTTATGATCAGATTATCCATGAATATTATTTGAGTTTTCTCTGATCTCTTTTATGCATGATTATTATAGCTTCGTATTTCTTCTCTGATCTATTGATTTGGTTTGGCCAACTAGATTGATTATCTTGCCATGGGAAGAGGTGCTTTGTAATGGGTTCGATCTTGCGGTGCTCAATCCCAGTGACAGAAAGGGACATGACACGTATGTATCGTTGCTATTAAGGGTAAAAAGATGGGGTTTATTCATGCATGAGTTTACTTTGTCTACATCATGTCATCTTGCTTAAGGCGTTACTCCGTTCTTTATGGACTTAATACACTAGATGCATGCTGGATAGCGGTCGATGTGTGGAGTAATAGTAGTAGATGCAGGCAAGAGTCGGTCTACTTGTCTCGGACGTGATGCCTATATACATGATCATTGCCTTGGATATCGTCATGATTATTTGCTTTTCTATCAATTGCCCAACAGTAATTTGTCTACCTACTGTATGCTATTTTTATGAGAGAAGCCTCTAGTGAAAACTATGGCCCCCGGGTCTATCTAAATCATATACTAAAACTCTAAAAGTACTTGCTGCACTTTTTCTTTATTTATTTTATTTTGTATTTTTATTTCAATCTATCTATCTATCACATACAATTTAATCTTGCAACTTACCGCCGAGGGATTGACAACCCCTTGTTTGCGTTGGGTGCAAGGATTTGTTGTTTTGTGTGCAGGTGCTGCTAACAAGGTGTTGCGTGATTCTCCTACTGGATTGATAACCTTGGTTTCATAACTGAGGGAAATACTTATCTCTACTATATTATATCTCCCTTCCTCTTCAGGGAATTACCAACGCAGCTCACAATTAGCAGTCCATAGCTAGTAGCTAGATGGCTTCTTCTCTCTTTTTGATCTTCAATACAATGTTCTCCTCGATCTTCTTCGAGTTCTATTCGATGTAATCTTCTTTTGCGGTGTGTTTGTTGGGATCCGATGAATTGTGGGTTTATGATCTGAATATTCATGAGAAGTAATTGAGCCTTTTCTGAACTTTATTATGCATGATTTTTATAGCTTTGTATTTCTCTCCGATCTATCCGTTTGGTTTGGCCAACTAGATTGATTTATCTTCAGCGGGAGAGGTGCTTTGTAATGGGTTCAATCTTCCGGTGCTCTATATCCCAGTGACAAAGTAGGGGACAAGACACGTATTTGTATTGTTGCCCTTAAGGGTAAAACGACGGGGTTTATTCATATTAATTGGGTTTACTTTGTCTACATCATGTCATCTTGCTTAAGGCGTTACTCCGTTTTCATTAACTTAATACCCTAGATGCATGCTGGATAGCGGTCGATGGATGGAGTAATAGTAGTAGATGCAGGCAGGAGTCGGTCTACTTGTCTCGGACGTGATGCCAATATACATGATCATTGCCTTGAATATCGTCATAACTATGCGCTTTTCTATCAATTGCCCAACAGTAATTTGTCTACCCACCGTATGCTATGTGTTCAAGAGAGAAGCCTCGAGTGAAAACTATGCCCCCCGGGTCTACCTTAAACATAAAAAGAAAACCTAAATATACTTTCTGCAATTTTATTACTTTTATTTTGTTTTGCAATTTATCTATCTACCACTACAAGATTTAATCCTTGCAAGTAACGAGTTCAAGGGGATTGACGACTGCTACTTGTAGTCTGCGTTGGTATTTCCCCGAAGAGGAGAGGATGATGCAGTACAGTAGAGATAAGTATTTCCCTCAGTTAAGAACCAAGGTTATCAATCCAGTAGGAGAACCAAGCAAAATTCCGTTAAGCGCACCTGCACACACAAGAGCAAACACTTGCACCCAACGCAAATAAGAGGGTTATCAATCCTCTTAGCGGTTATTTGCAAGGATTAAATCTTATCGAGGTAAATAGATAAACTAAAATACTAATTAAAATAGAAGTAAATAAATTGCAGCAAGGTATTTTTAGGTTTTTTATATGATAAAGATAGACCCGGGGGCCATAGTTTTCACTAGAGGCTTCTCTCTTGAGCATAGAAACATACGGTGGGTAGACAAATTACTGTTGGGCAATTGACAGAATAGCAAATAATTATGACGGATTCATGGCAATGATCATGTATATAGGCATCACGTCCGAGACAAGTAGACCGACTCCTGCCTGCATCTACTACTATTACTCCACTCATCGACCGCTATCCAGCATGCATCTAGAGTATTAAGTTAATAAAAACAGAGTAACGCCTTAAGCAAGATGACATGATGTAGAGAAGCAAATTCAAGCAATATGAATAAACCCCATATTTTTATCCTTAATGGCAACAATACAAATACGTGTCTTGTCCCCTTCTGTCACTGGGATTGAGCACTGCAAGATTGAACCCATCACAAAGCACCTCTCCCATTGCAAGATAAATCAATCTAGTAGGCCAAACCAAATCGATAGATCGGAGAGAAATACAAAGCTATAACAATCATGCATAAAAGAGTTCAGCGAAGACTCAAATATTTCTCATAAATAATCTGATCATAAACTCACAATTCATCGGATCCCAACAAACACACCGCAAAAGAAGATTACATCGGATAGAACTCCAAGAACATCAAGGAGAACATTGCATTGAAGATCAAAGAGAGAGAAGAAGCCATCTAGCTACTAGCTATGGACCCATAGGTCTGTGGTAAACTACTCACACATCATCGGAAGGGCAGCAATGTTGATGTAGAAGCCCTCCGTGATCGATTCCCCCTCCGGCAAAGTACCGGAAAAGGCCTCAGATGGGATCGTGGAAGAATAGAGGCTTGCGGCGGCGGAAAGGTTTTCTCTTCTAGCTCTCTGATGGTTTCCCAATATTTGTGAATTTATAGAAGTGGAAATAGGTCAAACGGAGTCACGTGGGCCCCACAAGGCAACACGGCATGCCCCCCCGGGGCGCACCATGTTACCTTGTGAAGCCTCCATGAGGCTTCTGGCCTCCTCCCGAAGCTTCCAAGGTTTCTTTTGTCCAGAAAAAAATCTCCAAAAAGTTTCATGGCATTTGGATTTCATTTGGTACTGTTTCTCTGAAAAGCCAAAAACAAGCAGAAAACAGCAACTGGCACTGGGCACTAGGTTAATAGGTTAGTCCGAAAAAATGATATATAATTGCATATAAAAATATCCAAGATTGATACTATAATAGCATGGAACAATAAAAAATTATAGATACGTTGGAGACGTATCAAGCATCCCCAACTTAATTCCTGCTCGTCCTCGAGTAGGTAAATGATAAAAACAGAATTTTTGATGTGGAATGCTACCTATCATGTTTCATCATGTAATCTCTCTCTTACGGTATGAATAATAAGATCCAAATGATTCAAAGCAATAGTTTATAGTTTGATATAAAGACATCAATACTCAGGCATACTAATAAACAATCACGTCTTTCCAAATAAACATGCTAAAGAACGTTATCCCTACAAAATCATATAATCCTATCATGCTCCATCTTCTTAACACAAAATATTTATCATGAACAACCCCGGTTTTAGCCAAGCAATTGGTTCATACTTTTTAACGCGCTTCAGCTTTTTCAACTCCCACTCAATACATGAGCGCAAGCCATGGATATAGCACTATGGGTGGAATAGAGTATGGTGGTAGAGATAAATAAGAGAAGTCAAAAATGGAGAAAGTCTCACATCAACGAGGCTAATCAACGGGCTATGGAGATGCCCATCAATTGATGTCAATGTGAGGAGTAGGGATTGCCATGCAACGGATGCACTAAGAGCTATAAGTGTATGAAAGCTCAACATGAAAACTAAGTGGGTGTGCATCCAACTTGCTTACTCATGAAGACCTCGGGCATGTGAGGAAGCCCGTCATCGGAATATACAAGCTAAGTTCTATAATGAAAAATTCCCTCTAGTATATGAAAGTGACAAAATAGGAGACTCTTTATATGAAAAACATGGTGCTACTCTGAAGCACATGTGTGGAAAAAGGATAGTAACATTGCCCCTTCTCTCTTTTTCTCTCATTTTTTTCATGGCTCTTTTTCGCCTCTTTTATTTATTTAGAACGGTCTCATGGACCTCATCCCCACTTTTTCGAGGACTCATTAGTCTCCACCATTCTTACCTCACTGGGACAATCCTCTAATAATGATGATCATCACACCTCTATTTACTTACAACTCAACATTACAACTCGATACTAGAACAAAAATATGACTCTATATGAATGCCTCTGGCAGTGTTTCAGGATGTGCAATGATGCTTGCGTAACATGTATAACAATGATGAACGGTGGCTGAGCCACAAATACTATGTCAGCTATATGATCATGCAAAGCAATATGACAATGATGATGTATGTCATAAAAAACGGAATGGTGGAAGTTGCATGTCAATATATCTCGGAATGGCTATGGAAATGCCATGATAGGTAGGTATGGTGGCTGTTTTGAGGAAGATATAAGGAGGCTTATGTGTGATAGAGCGTATCATATCACGGGGTTTGGATGCACTGGCGAAGTTTGCACCAACTCTCGATGTAAGAAAGGGCAATGCATGGTACCGAAGAGGCTAGCAAATTGCAGAAAGGTTAGAGTGCGTATAATCCATGAACTCACATTAGTCATAAAGAACTCACATACTTATTGCGGAAGTTTATTATCCCTCGAAGTAAAGTACTACTATGCATGCCCCTAGGGGGGAGGTTCGTAGGAGTTAATCATCGCGCGCCCCTGACCGCCACACAAAGGAAGACAATCAATAACAAATCATGCTCCAACTTCTTAGCATAACGACAGATCATACGTGCATGCTTCGGGAATCACAAACCTTAACACAATTATTCTTACTAAACCACAATTATCTACTAATACCTCCCACATATTACCATCTTAATATCGCAAAACTATTGCAAAGAGTCAAATTTATCATATTCAGTGATCAACATGAAAGTTTTTATTATATCACTCTTGAATACCAATCATATCAGGACCAAATTCATAACCCATGCATATTACCATTGCTATCATGAGACTCTCAAAAATATATAAGTGAATCATGAGAGTGCAACTATTTCTTTAAAATACAACCACCGATGTGCTCTAAAAGATATAAGTGAAGCACTAGAGCAACTGCCTAGCTCAAAAGATATAAGTGAAGCACATAGAGTATTCTAACAAATCACGAATAATGTGTGTCCCTCTCAAAAAGGTGTGTTAAGCAAAGATGATTGTGACAAACTAAAAATCAAACAAAAGCAAACAAACTATTTCACAAGACGCTCCAAGTAAAACACATATCATGTGATGAATAAAAATATAGCTCCAGGTGAGTTACCGATAGATTGTAGACGAAAGAAGGGATGCCTTCCGGGGCATCCCCAATCTTAGACGCTTGAGTCTTCCTTGAATATTACCTTGGGGTGCCTTGGGCATCCCCAAGCTTAGGCTATTGCCGCTCCTTATTCCTTTATCCATCGTAGTCTCACCCAAAACTTGAAAACTTCAGCACACAATACTCAACAGAAACCTCATGAGATCCGTTAGTATAAGAAACAAATCTTAAACTTTAAGTATTGTTGTAAATTGATTCCTATTTAATATTGGCATAATGCTACTGTACTCCAACTTCTCCATGACTCATACCCCCCGATACGATCCATAGATTCCTCAAAATAAGCAAACTATGCAACAAAAACAGAATCTGTCTAAAACAGAACAGTCTGTACAGATCTATTTAAAAGCCATACTTCTGTAACTCCAAAAATTCTGAAAAATTAGAACAACATGGGAAATTCATATACCCATACTGTGCAAAAAATTCAGATTTTTCTAACGCTCCAGTACAGAATTAAAATTCCAGGACTGTATGCAAAACTTTCTGTTTTCCAAACAGCATCAATTGTATTATCATCCAAATCATCCCAAAGGCATTACTTGGCACAAACACTAATCTATTATATATAAAAAGTGCTTGACGGGGTCACCAGAAAAAACATAAAAAGGTTAGAAATTACCACAAAAATTAGAAATATCCGACCGTTTATTTTAATACACTACAATTATGTAGCCATCGGATAAGATTTCAAGTAAAAAAATTACCCACCATTGCCATTGTATTTATAGTGAAAAAAACTTTTCGTGCATGCTCCTATCTTTTTTGTTTTTCACCATCGCGTGGACGTTACATGAATTCTCTCAAAAAAGACTCGCTGGACACGTTCCTCTCAAGAAAAAAAAGGGTGCATCCGAAGCCAGCCTAGCTTACTCGCAAAGAAAAAAAAAGACAATCTAGCTTGCTTATATGCATCATGCATTCTCCAGCGTGGACAGGTTGCACGCGTCATGGATCCCAACAAAAAAAAACTTCAGCCAAAGCTAGCTATATTCAATGTATGCATTCATCGTATTCCTCTCAAGAAAAAAAAGGGTGCATCCGAAGCCAGCCTAGCTTACTCGCAAAGAAAATAAAGGCAATCTAGCTTGCTTATATGCATCATGCATTCTCCAGCGTGGACAGGTTGCACGCGTCATGGATCCCAACAAAAAAAAACTTCAGCCAAAGCTAGCTATATTCAATGTATGCATTCATCGTAAAAACAAAGCAAATTATAAAAAAAAATTATAATCATCTAACCATCGATATGATGGATCCTTACATCTATTTATTTTTATATATTAAAGATGCATGACGGGCTAACAAGAAAAATGATAAATATGATAAAAAAAAATACCCCACAAATTAGAAACATCTGATATTTGATTCCCCAAAAAAATGATAATTGATTTAATAGATCTCCTTTAAATCAACAAATTATAGGCGTTAGATCTACGTGACGGGTCCTTATAGAAAAAAAATGTACGTGACGAGGTGAACCATACCATCGCGCACGTACATCCCACACCCATCTCTTGCGTATAAGATGTTTTCTTTCTCTTTCATAAGTCTTTTTTCCCCTTCCATAAGTCAACCGATGCCTTTACACATGCACGTATTCCTAACCAGCTCATGTACACATGCCTATTTTTTCCTTCTTCTATAATTCTACGTTAATCAGAAAATAACACCTCTTCATCTGATGGACCTTTGATAAATTAACAAATGATGGTCGTTCAATCTTTGTAACATAATTATTTTACATCTCTTTTCTGTCAGACTTCCTCCACTATCGCTCGCGGCTCTAAAAACATCTATTATTACCCTAAAAAAAATTCTAACAAGATATATTGCTTTGCCTCGCCAGTCCGTACAAATCTCCTCTTTCACGTGAGACTTCTTCTCCCTATGAACCATTTGTATCACAGTTTATATGAGATCAACCACATTTTTGCTAGCTTTACCTATGGAATATTTAGTATTTGAAGATTATTTATTGGATACTGAATTAAAAAGTATGACCTTTTTGATGTGTGTTCCTAAGTTCTCACCAACTCGGAAAATGTCATTAGTGCATATGTGTTAAGAGCTGAATCATGGTAATTGGTGAATTAGCGACTAGCTGTATTTTTAGGAGAAACTTTGGTATATTAGCCGATCAAACATATAGTATTCACATTAGAAACACATATGTTTAATGTAATAACGGGATATTGCTAGCGAACTCTACATTTTCATGTTTTTCTATGAAGGACCTACCAATTTATTGTTATATTAGGTTTACCTCCACACCATTTTTCCAGATTCTCTCGAAGTGAAATCTCATCTATACCTAAGCGCTAATTATTGGAAATTTATAGTTTTTGAAACAAAACTCTTTAGAGAGTGAACTTGAGTGTGTACTGAATTCCTAGCTAAACCGGTGCATTGGCAAAATATTAAACTAGATGGTCTGACCATCCTAAATATGTCGGCGAAGCCCACAATGTTTAGAACAAGCACATGATACCATGTACTCTTTAATATTGTTAAGATTCATTTTATAAAATACAGTATTTTGGCAGATTTTATCAACAAC
This sequence comes from Elymus sibiricus, assembly GCA_039707655.1. Classification (NCBI taxonomy): domain Eukaryota; kingdom Viridiplantae; phylum Streptophyta; class Magnoliopsida; order Poales; family Poaceae; genus Elymus; species Elymus sibiricus. The sequence goes on along the minus strand of CM077672.1, from coordinate 169,612,014 downwards.
TATTAATTTAATCTCAATTATGTGTTATTATCTAATATTTCAAAAAAAAGCGCTGGATCAGTTTTGTCTATAGAAAAAATATCATGAACAGTTGACACAACAAGCTGTATAGTTTTGTATTTTTCAATGTATCATAAATATATATCCCCAAATAAAAAGTTGATTAATGACATTTACAGCGCAGTTATTTTGGACCCTGCCCTGTAATAAAAAGTTAGAAAGTTAGATGTTTTTCATGACAAATATAAATTTCATTAGTTAAACATGACAAACAAAAAGTATATGTTGAAATATTGGTGGCAATATACTAGGACGACAGAGGAGAAAATCTATCATGTCTATGCATATCCTTGAGCCGTTGCCCTGGAGTATTGCGTGGTACGCTAACTAATAATTGTTGATCCTCCAGGGAAGATATTTGTTCGAGACTACAAGGAGGACACATACAACTTACACAAGTAAATTCACACCACCAAACACACTTACACAAGAGTGTTCTTCTTTTAAAATTTAAGGAAAAAACACACCTAAGCCCAACATACTGCCCGTCTTGGGCAAATTGTGCGTCCGCCCTAGCAGTAAGTATTGTCCCGCTTAATGCGCACATGCGTATAGTTTGAATAATATGGAAGAATTTTCGTGCCAATCCTTCGGATTGCCCAAGTGGATGGAACGAACCACCACGCTCTCGGCATTGGGTCACATACACATTGATAGCTTTTACATAATCATAATCATTTTTATTGGTCTAATTTTTGGGAAAACATAAATATGATAATGTTGTGAACACTCACCTTTTCAACAGAGGCAGTACATATGATGATGTGAAGGAGAATGTAGAATCAATCAACTGAATAATGAGGTGACAACAGAAGATTAAAGTGATCGGAAAGGTATAGAGATTATGATTTAAAATGAGAAGATGTCATTTTAAAATGCAAACTTCTTTACATTTTAAGTGGGAAAACTTATTTACATATACTATTGATATATAAATAAATGCTTGAGATTGATCAAAAGAAATAGCATGTCTCAATTTTTATTCAAAAGTATTGCGGCATTCCAAAAAGCATAATTGCCACCTATAATAACAATGATCGAATGTATACCTTATATATTTTTATATAAAATGTGATGTATTTTTGGAACTAAATGACTAAATGAGAAGCATACATATCTAAAGATAATAAAAATTCACTAGCCTACCTGTCCATGCAGACGAATTCTTATGTTGTATACATCTAATTTCCCATACATACTATTCGATCTCAACTCTATGTACTCATGTAATGCCGCACACAAACAATCGCATATCTTGAGGTATAAACTTTGATTCAATGTAATCCTAAATTCTCAAACACAGATGAACATACAACTAAGACAATCATCTATGGAATCGTAAAATATATTTTGAACAATTTCAATGTGTCTTTTTATCGTGGTTTTCAGCCCATTTTGTGGATTCTAATGATAAAAAAATGCCTACTCACCACCAAAGCGTTTAAGTTTTTAGGTTGATAATATTATTGGAGAACTTGACACACACCTACACCTAAAAGGTACATAAAGAGTTAGTTCTTCAGTAAATTGTTGACAACATATTTTTATGTGTTTGTTCATCCAACTATTGATCTATCATCACTTAGTAAAGTCAACTCAACCACAAACAGACAAATTCTACTTTATTATATTGTCCAATTTTTTCAAGTGACAAAATTGCTCACAATTTACACAGCTTTATCAAGCATCACCGCAATAATATATATATTGAAAACCCAAGCCTGTGGAAATATAAATATGTTGAAACAATTTACAACAATTAATTGTGTGATTACAGAGGTTGATATGTAAGCATTTGTTAATTACTCTTTAACCATTTAGGTATGTTTACATGGATTTGGAGACTCATTGTTAAACTTTATAAAATCCTAGCCCGCACATCGAGCGGGCCACTTTGCTAGTTAAAACATAAAAACAAAATCATAACAGAAGCTATAATCATGCAAACACTCAAAAACAGTATGTAAAAGCAAAAAATTATTTTATTCATTGGGTTGCCTCCCAACAAGCGCTATTGTTTTATGCCCCTAGCTAGGCATACTGCATAGTTTCAAGTGTTGTCATCCTTGGTTTCCAACTCCTCAATCACACATCCATTTTTTCTAGTAGATTTAACATAGGAGTTTCTCATCATCACACTTCTAGGAACAAAGTCAAGAATCTTATTTTTATGGATAGGTTCCTTAATTATATAAATGAAATTGGGGTGCACGCTAATCATTTTAAGATCCTCACTCCCTTTACTAGAAGTAGAACCCTTGACCTTAGGAACATATATAAACTTGCAATTTTTATTTGGAGGAGTCCAATCAATGTTTTTAGTGGAGGAAAAAGCGGAACCCAAGTTTTCGATTATTTCTTCCAACTTATCAATTCTTGCAGAGCTTTGGTCTATCCTTTCGTTAATTATTGGTTCCTTTTCCTTCAAAGTTTTCAAAGCAATCCCCATCTTGGAACCAAATTGAGTAATATGATTGTGGACCTTTTTATCTAAATTTTCAAGATGTTCGATAGTAGGCATTTTATTTTCTATAGCTTCTAACCTTTGCATAACATGCTCCAAAGTCAATGCCGTTTCATTAATAATGATAGGGGGTGAACCCACTAAATTTCCCATAGCATTGAAAGCATCCAAAGTGGGATACATCAAGAAATTACGTAATAGTGTCAAGAACAAATCTATACCAAGTAGTAATTCCCACATAAAATTTTCGAAGCAGAACGGTAGTGGATTGCTTACGAGTTGATCTATTTTGAGCATCGCAAATCCTATACCAAGCATCTTTTAAATTCTCTCCTCCCCTTTGTTTAAAATTAAGTACTTCATTTTCAGGGGTAGTAGTAACGAGCGAAGAACTAGCCATAATGGTGAAGCAAGCAAGCAAACAAGCAAATGAAATATTTTTGTGTTTTTGTAAAAAAAAATTATAAGTGGGGGAGATGAAAACGAGAGGCAAATACAAATAAAAGGCAAATAAAATAAATGCAAGTGAATGATAATTTGTGTGAAGTTACTTGGTAATTTTGATGATGTCTCCCCGGCAAAGGCGCCAGAAATTCTTCCTGCTACTTGTAGTCTGCATTGGTATTTCCCCGAAGAGGAGAGGATGATGCAGTACAGTAGAGATAAGTATTTCTCTCAGTTAAGAACCAAGGTTATCAATCCAATAGGAGAACCAAGCAAAATTCCGTTAAGCTCACCTGCACACACAAGAGCAAACACTTGCACCCAACGCAAATAAGAGGGTTATCAATCCTCTTAGCGGTTATTTGCAAGGATTAAATCTTATCGAGGTAAATAGATAAACTAAAATACTAATTAAAATAGAAGTAAATAAATTGTAGCAAGGTATTTTTAGGTTTTTTATATGATAAAGATAGACCCGGGGGCCATAGTTTTCACTAGAGGCTTCTCTCTTGAGCATAGAAACATACGGTGGGTAGACAAATTACTGTTGGGCAATTGACAGAATAGCAAATAATTATGACGGATTCATGGCAATGATCATGTATATAGGCATCACGTCCGAGACAAGTAGACCGACTCCTGCCTGCATCTACTACTATTACTCCACTCATCGACCGCTATCAAGCATGCATCTAGAGTATTAAGTTAATAAAAACAGAGTAGCGCCTTAAGCAAGATGACATGATGTAGAGAAGCAAATTCAAGCAATATGAATAAACCCCATCTTTTTATCCTTAATGGCAACAATACAAATACGTGTCTTGTCCCCTTCTGTCACTGGGATTGAGCACTGCAAGATTGAACCCATCACAAAGCACCTCTCCCATTGCAAGATAAATCAATCTAGTAGGCCAAACCAAATCGATAGATCGGAGAGAAATACAAAGCTATAACAATCATGCATAAAAGAGTTCAGAGAAGACTCAAATATTTCTCATGAATAATCTGATCATAAACTCACAATTCATCGGATCCCAACAAACACACCGCAAAAGAAGATTACATCGGATAGAACTCCAAGAACATCAAGGAGAACATTGTATTGAAGATCAAAGAGAGAGAAGAAGCCATCTAGCTACTAGCTATGGACCCGTAGGTCTGTGGTAAACTACTCACACATCATCGGAAGGGCAGGAAGGTTGATGTAGAAGCCCTCCGTGATCGATTCCCCCTCCGGCAGAGTACCGGAAAAGGCCTCCAGATGGGATCACGAAAGAACAGAGGCTTACGGCGTCGGAAAGGCTTTCTCTTCTGGCTCTCTGATGGTTTCCCAATATTTGTGAATTTATAGAAGTGGAAATAGGTCAAACGGAGTCACGTGGGCACCACAAGGCAACACGGTGCCCCCCTGGGGCGCGCCCTGTTGCCTTGTGAAGCCTCCGTGAGGCTTCTGGCCTCATCCTGAAGCTTCCAAGGTTTCTTTTGTCCAGAAAAAAATCTCCAAAAAGTTTCGTGGCATTTGGACTTCATTTGGTACCGTTTCTCTGAAAAGCCAAAAACAAGCAGAAAACAGCAACTGGCACTGGGCACTAGGTTAATAGGTTAGTCCCAAAAAATGATATATAATTGCATATAAAAACATCCAAGATTGATACTATAATAGCATGGAATAGTCAAAAATTATAGATACGTTGGAGACGTATCAATGACCCTCTTGCCCGCGTTGGGTGCAAGTACTTGCTTTTGTGTGTGCAGGCGCTGTTCATGAGGCTTTGCATGATTCTCCTATTGGTTCGATAACCTTGGTTCTCACTAAGGGAAATACTTATCTCTAATGTACTGCATCTCCTCTCCTCTTCGGGGAAAATCCCAACAGCTCACAAGTAGCACACCACCTATGGTGCACGAGAGCATGTCCTGGAATGTCAATCTCCACTGCGTTGAGTATCTGGGTGTTGGTCCGAGATGATGCAAACCTCTTTTTCAGGTCCAATCACCTTGGTCCTCACTAGATTAAGAAACCACTCCCAGTTGGGGTTGTTCTCCACCGACACCAAAGCGAAAGCCAATGGAACCAATTTGTCTCCACAATCGTTAGCAACGGCGATCAACAATGTGCCCTTGAACAGGCCGGTCAAAAATGTGCCATCCACGGACATAATCGGCCTACAATGCTTGAAGGCCTTAATGCATGGCTCAAAAGTACAGAATGCACGTCCAAATACTTGGACGGTTGCATCGTTGTATATCCTTGTTCTCACGCCCTCTGGCTCCACCACATAGTACATGCCCGAATTTTCTACTGCCATCGCTTTCAACACCATAGCGAGGCGGTTGTATGATTCTTCCCAACCACCATACAATATGTCAAAGGCAGCTTGCTTGGCCTTCCATGCCTTTCCGTACTTCACCGTGTACCCAAAGACCTCCTTCACCATCTCCATCAATGCCCTAATGGGATATGTCGGGAGTATCTTTATGGAGGGTGAAAATTGGTATGCAATGAATTTGGAGGTCAATTGACGGTGATCATCCTTTACATTAGCATCATCGATATTCTTGCCACTACATCGGTGTTGAAACACGGAATTTGTAATCTTCCATTGTGGCCCATCTGTGACACATCTTGCATGTATAACCCAAGGGCAATGATTTTTGTGTTCCTCACATTTGACCACGTAACGCAATTAGGAGTTTGACTTGTCCACAAAGAATGGTCGATGAAACTTAACTGCGTAGTCCTTGAGCCATATTTGAAGTTCTACCAAGCTATCAAAGATTGTTCCTTCACTAACACCATACACACTTGCCCTGGTGTCTCGCTTTGAAGTTAACGTCGGTGCAAGAATTTTACTTGCCACCATCAACAATCGCCTTATCGGCTAGGCTTAGATCACGGAACAATGATGTCTCATGACCCCGGCCTATTACCTTCTTGAAAGCATTGGCTTCTTTAGCCGTCAAACCATCCTCATCTATTTCTTCATCCGGGCCTTCGTCCTCCGAGTCCCCCGCATAGGATCTATTGTATGGAATGTCATGGTCCATGTCCTCTTCCATGCAATTTGCCTCCACATTGCCAACATAATGGTCACGAAGATAAGCCTCGGATTCATCACCCTCGAACTTATCACCATCCATTTGCAAGTCTTGATTATCAAGTTGGTCATTCTGAATGGGGCTCAAAGGTTGGGTCAATGGAGGTTGGCTCATTGATGTGCCATACACATCTGGATTGACATGTGGTGAATCTCGAACCGGTCTTCTAACATCACATGAAGATGCAAACCGATTCAAATCAATGTGCAACCAAGCACCAACAACCTTTGTGGCAAATAACTCGAATGATTTATGTTGTGAGACCAACACACTCTCCTTATATGCTTCCCAATGAAACTCGGAGTCAAGAGGCATTGTCTTTCAACGAATGTGTTGTCCATACCCAACATTATACCTTCCCATTAAGTCTACTCCATCGCTTTCTTCCATCCAATTCAACCTTCTTCGAAGCTCAACCACAACCTCCTCAAGGCTATGACTTGTGGGAAACACCATCACTACCGGCTTCTTCTTTGGGTCACCATACTCGACGTCTCCCTTCTCAAAAGAGACAAAGTCCGCATGATGCACATTCACGATCCTCGCCATCTACAAACATAAACACCAAAATACATCAATGAAAATTGCAAAATTGGATGACCTAGGGTTTCCCCAATTAGCCGATGAGGGAGAATAACTTGAGGGGTCGAGGGGAGGATAATTCACCGATTTGGAGCTTCGATCCGCAAAATTTAGTTGGCATTAGGGAGGGGGATGTAACACCCCAAATTTTTTAATGATGGTTAAATCAATTTTTCTTTAAAAAAAATGCTTGCATTTTTATCATGGCATTTCTAGATTTTCTCTATTTTTGAGATCTATCTTAAAATATCTCATTTAAAAACTTTGAAGCTTTCATTTGGTTTTAGGTGTGTGGGTTTCTCCTTTCAGCAATTATTTGAAAATATTTTAGAAAGGGATCATCTTCGAAATAAAACTTGCCTAAATTATTTTCCTTGAAAAATAGTGATCGTATCAAAACCCAAACCATCTTTCCAAAATAACCTCACCAGCACTACCCTGCCCTAGGACAGAACTCAAACTCCCTCCTACCCATTCTTCACACACAAAAATTCTTTTTAGCATTTAAATTACTTTTAGATCAAAAGTTTCCAGCACATCTTGATCCTATTAGAATTTGCAAAGGAACTTCTTTTTCCTTAGCACTTCTGGCCTCACCAAAATTTCCTCAGCTAGACCTCAGTACCTATATCTAATTTCTTCAGAAACATTCTGGTCCAAAGGTCAAAATTTTCAAATTTCATTTGAATGAAATTTGGACCAGATTTAGATTTCTCACTCAAAACCATATCTATCTTGCTCCAAAAATTCTGAGAAATTTACAGTATCTCAGAACTGAATCAGAGAGTATCCACACAAATTTTCAATTTTTTCAAAAATGCCTAAGAGCCATTGGCATTCAGTCGAACACCTTGTGGACAGAATCTAAGGTAAACCAAAATTTGGGAAAAACCACGGTGGCTCTGCCCTGATTCCTCCCTGGCCTTCAATGCTCTGCGTTGATGACCCCCTCGCCAGTCTCTCATCTCCGTCAGGTCGGTGGCAAGCCGGTGCAACGGTCGCCGACCACTGCCGCGGCGAGCCGTGCGGTCACTTCGGCCACCGGCGGCAATTAACCAGCTCTGCACCGTCCAACGCCGCCCCTGGCCTCCCCTGCCTCCACGCGCCCCTCGTCACCTCACCAGAGCACCATTCGCACCGCCCAGGCCCACCTGCCACTCGCAGGAGCTCCCCACCGTCCGCCATGGCCGTAGGGGCAACTCACTGTGGAGATGATGGGAAAGCTCAAATCTGGGCATGCTGGCGCATCAAGAGAGCTCCACCGGCCATACCTAACTCCACTATCCACGCCAACCGCCCGTACCTACCTCCACCGGCCGCCGTAACTCCGGCGTGATCCGAACCCGTCGGACCTCGTCGAGCCGCCTATAAATAGAGCCCCCAAGCCCCAATCTGTACTCACCTCACCTCCACTCACCACCAATCGACACCTAGTAGCATCAGAGGGCCTCGGGGAGGTCTTCTTCTCCGGCTCCGGCCGCCCGATCCGTTTCGGGTCCTGAGAAGAATCTGACGCCTGTAGGCCACCTCCTCCTCCCAAACCTTGCCAGTAGCCTCCTAGTGCTCCCTCTCATCGGAACCGCATGTCAATTTGACGGTTGTAGGTCCCTCCGGTGAAATCCATCGCCACCCGAAGCCCCGACTGCCGGAGTCGACGTTGCCGTCGCTGCGGTGCTTGCCGGCGACCAACTCCACTACCCACCGACGCGGAAGGACCCCCTGAGCACGCCTGCACCATCGCCACCACTCAGTTCGCCGTCGGTGAACCTCTCTTCCCCTCTGTTCACGCCCGCGAAATTCAAACCTGACGGGTGGGGCCCATCCGTCAGAGTTTTATTCTTTTCCGTCTTATATCACTGGCGTATTTGCCAGAGTACGCTTTCTCTTCTGGAAGGCGTACTTCAAACCGAAACGTTTTCTGTTATAACTAAAAGGAGCCGGTAGCAGTTATTTTATTTACTAAGAGGTCCCTGGTTTTAAAACCCTTACAACTTTTTAACCACAAATCATTTTCAATTGATTCTTTTTTTTAAAAATTTCTTTTTCAGTCTAGTTTTTATAGTATTTATTTGAAAATATTTTGGGACAACTTTTTGCACGGCCATAAAATTTATGTAGGATTTGTACTTTTTGTTTTATAGAAAACGAAGGGGGAAACATTGCCAAAGATATTGCGGGATCATCTTCTGACTACGTTGATCTAGGCAAGCATGTTTGAACCTTGGATATGGTGTTTGCATACATGTTTGCTTAAGTAAAACCTGTGACATGTAGTATATGGTAATAATAATTTGATCATATATGTTGCATGCATAAATGCTGAGATAAATGATGAAAACCCGTGAAGTTTATGTGAAACACCTTGACAACTGAATCACGTGGTGAAGTGAGGAGTTTTGGTCTGGACATGCTGGAGCATGCCAGTGTGTTAGTAATATAATAACCTCCAGTGTCGGCATAGATCGAGTCTTGTTCCAGTAATACCTAATCATTTCAGTGTTGCCACTTGTCTCCCGCAAGGGGGTACGGTTTAGTAAGTCGCTAACCCCTTTCCAAGTACACACCACATAGAGGGGCCGCGATGAGGGTTCCATGGCCATGGAATAATGCCAGTCATCGGGTCAGGGAGCATGGGTGTTTCCGGCTGAGGACGAGAGGGGGGCACCCCTTAGTTTGCGCGCGGTATAAATTTTGTGATCCCATGCTATTCGAGGTGTTGGCCTCCCCGTCTTAGAGTTTTTCTTGATCGATGCTTTGGGTGATTTCGGGCATTAGAAAGGTTAAACGGGTGTGTACTGGTTGGGCGTGTTTACTTCCCAAACACCGTAATCGGAATTAGTCAACGTCTCGGTGTTGGCTAAAGAAATCCTTTACTTGTGGGTAAAGAGTACAACCTCTGCAGAGTCTAACCTATTCGAATAGCCGTGTCCACAGTCAAGGACGTTGGGTTGAAATGGTCGAGTGTCGGTCTCAGTGTCGGTCCTTGGAGTATAATGCTAATAAAAGAGCAAACAGTGTGATCATCGAGAAACCCTATGAATATTATTGATGATGTTATAGACTAACCTTTTCTCTTATATGAATGTTGAGTATCCCATGGGAAGGTTTTACCACCTGGATACTCGTGTTGCTACTTTCATTATCAGCCCTTTATGAGGTGTCACCTTAGACGCCCGACTGTGGCATGCATTGCAAGACCTTTCGATGTGTCGCTTCAGACACCCGACTGGCATTTTATTTCTTGGAATCCTCGGGAGGTCTAACGCTCGATGTTCCATTTGGCATTTTATTTCTTGGAATCCTCGGGAGGTCTAACGCCCGATGTTTCATTTGGCATTTTATTTCTTGGAATTCTCGGGAGGATTACCGCCCGACGTTCCACTTACGCTTTCATTAAGATTCTTCTGGGATGGTTTTACCACCTAAGAATCGACACTTAAAATTGCTTGCCTGAACATATTATACATACTATCTAACCAAATATTCATTTGAATTACTCTACCATGATCATATGCATTCTGTTTGCATTCGGTATATCTTTTGTTCATGATGTTTGCGAGTACATTCAAACGTACTCACTGGCTTGTCCCTGGCTATTGTTTTGGCCAGATTTGGACGAAGGCGATCTTATGGATGAAGAGTACGCTAGCGAGTTCGACGTCTAGAGGAGTCCCAGTCAGTCGTCATGTGGCCACGGAGTCTACCACATGTACTATACACCGATGCTTTCGCCACCGAATAAAATAGCCAAGCTTCACACCGATGCTTGACTTATCTTATTGTATTAGAGTTGCGTTACCACCACTCCCTTGCCATATATCCGCCACCGTAGCGTATTGTCAAGTCAGTAGCACCACCACCATACCACTGTCATGTATCTGCCACTGCCATATATTGGAATAAACCGTTGAGCACCTCGACTCAACCATGTATAATATTATGTACTACTGGTTATCTGTATCAAGGATTGTCTACCAGTTTAAAATTGATCTTGGGCTGGTATGACATAAGGGCTATTTCCGGAAAAATCTTTTATTCGGAAATCGGCCCTGACAGGGGATGAGTGGGGCGGGCGTGGTGGAGAAAGAGGGAAAAGAGGGGGTTTGGGGGGAAAGAGAGGAGCCAGCTCGTTTTGTTGATTCAAGGGGCATGGCGCCCTGGCCTGGGGCGCCATGCTCCTAGGCCGTGCCAACGTGGCAAGTGGGTGTTGACCAGCATGGCGCCCTTGACCAGTGCGTCGTGCTTTCTAGCATGGCGCTCCGGGTGCGGGCGTCATGCAGGAAGGGCCATTTTGTGATTTTTTTTTTTTTTGAAAATGGGTTCATTTTGTGCTGAACTTTGTCAAAAGGGTCAGTTTTGTCGTTTTTCACCTCATATCCTCCCATATATGATGTGGATATGGGGATTTACGGACAGCCCAGTCATATGGGGACAAAGTGAGGGTCCGGTTGGATTGCTTTTTTTTCATCTCTCTTCTGTTCGACTCTAAACAGTGAACGGGCTGTCCGTCCGGACGGTTGGGGAGGATACGAGTGGTCCGGTTGTAGATGGTTTAGCTCAACCCTTGGCTTGGGGCAGATGTCTCCAACACCCCTGGGGCTTAGAGTTTAGATGTACAAAAAAATGGATATGCATGTCCCGTCAAGGTCTATTGGCATTTCATTTCTGAAAACTCTACTTGCAACTGTGCAGCTCCTTCTAGAGGATACAAGGCGGACGTGCCCCACCCGCGCCGGTAGCGGCCTTCAGGTCGCTGTATGGGTCTCCATGTGACGTCGTGATCGAGCATGGATGGAAACATCGGAATTAAACGAGAGTGGGCCGTTGATTGCACGCCCAAAGCCGACACATCGTTGTACTTGCGCACGCATATCTATCAAGTTTGTGTCCGGATGAATGAAGCGTGCATGTAGGTGAATGCAACATGGATCCAACCCGATGGATCTCCATCACCAAACTACTCACACAAGAGATGTGCGCGGCCACGCTGCGCGTGCTACGGTACCATCATTGCACTGCTGTTTACTACAGCCTTTTCTTTTATTGCGGGAATACAAAACCAAAGTTATTTTATAGGTAGATGCACGAGATTCTCAATTGCGTCAAGAAAAAGAAAACATGTGATACAAGATAATGGGAAAATGAGAGGTTGATAGTACCACACAAATACAAATATATGCCTATGTACGTCTCTACAAATATCTACATGCATTTGTGACAAATTCAACATACATATAGTTGCTAATTAGGTAGCAGTGGATAATCTATAGTAGAGAAAGATGTTTTCTTTTTCTTTTTGCGATGGTGTGAAGAAAGATGTTGATGCTTAACCATTCATTTCTCAATCAATATTCATAATGATTCTGTTTTGTCGACCACCAGATGACATATCGAGTTCACAACCCACCCCATATAAACTGTTTTTAGTTATAAATGTATTGCTACACCCTCCGTCCTACAATATAAGATGTCAGTATATTGGTCATAATAATATCTTATATTATGGGATGGAGGGAGTAGTTTAGTACCATAATCTAGTAGTACCATTTACATCTATGCACTCCCTTTTAAAATATAGGTGTATTAATTTTGGAAAAATTAAACTCCTCTATGTTTTATCAAATTTATAGAGAAATCCTCTATTCTTAAATAGTTACAATCCACTATCTATTTTTCCTATTCATGCAACTATGCCACATCATCAAATCATGCATGTGGTCATAATTTACAAGTTGTGCACTAATCTAATCATGCAACCATACCACCTCAGCAATCATGCATGTTAATTTGTTTCACTCTTTTTGCGGGCATAGACCATCATCAGGTCATGCATGTGGTCACAAATTACAAGTTGTGCACTAATCTATTTATGCAACCATGCCACCTCAGCAATCATGCATGTTAATTTGTTTCACTTATTTTTGTGCGAGCATAGACGGTCATGTTACACATTTTTGTAGCATGACCTACATATATTTATATGTTGGACGCTTGGAGCAAATATATGTAGGTCATGTTACACATTTTTATTAAAAATTCCACCCCGTTTGACTTCAATCCAATAGATTTCTCTTTTTATACAACATTTTTTCGCATGCTTCATATACTTTTTTGTTTTTAAAATATATCCCGAGAGCATTCTTAAATTTGTTTTTGCAATAGTTTTAGTTTTTAGCATCTATTTATGCATATGTTTTACCAAGGTTCACGCAGCAACGCGCGGGGCATCATCTAGCTGTTTGTAACGATGATGCTAGATCGAAATCATTAGATTCATCATAACTTTTTTTTAGAATCACCAGGGGTAGTTCCCCCACCTGAATATATTACTCAAAGTGGCCATAATGCCATGAGATTGATTCAGTTTATAAGGAAAACCGGATCAAAAATCTAAACAAGTTGACCCCGTTTATGAGGGAAACCGGGCCAAAAACCGTACAAGAGAGGGTAAAACAAGAGAAACAAAAAATGGACGCCCCAGATAAGGCACGCATCGCTAGCAGACCAAGGACAACACCACGAGAGGCACAAGTAGATGAGTGGAGTCGTCGAGGGATCACAATACTAAGACTTGGCAAGCAGCCTAACATACCGCACCGACGTGCTGTACCGAACACCACAGCGCAACAGAGGAGCATCCAGAATCAACGAGTGACAAGCACGAACCTTGACTGGGAGCTTCGCCATGAAAATTTGGGAACTATTAGCAGGTTGGGGAAGCATCTTGCGGCATCATTGAGCAAAGATGAACTGAGACAACACCAAGAGCACGAAGCTCGCCGCACCAGAACAACGGCCATGGGAGGTCTTGAGCATGCACAACGACTGGGGTGACAAATAAGAACACCACCATAGACGAACACATACCACCGTCGATCCATCCGGCCGCACCACCACCACCAACATCCCGCAGCAAGCACCACCCACACGTCAACCAAGCAGACCCCAAGACGATGCCTTCAAGAAGGGCGGCGATGCCAGCTGCGCCGCCATCATCCGCACGAGGAGGACCTAGGCTAGGGGTTTCCCCGGGGGTCTCAACTTCCATCTTCATCCGACCAAGCAAGGTGGGCCTTGAACGTTAGCCGTCTGGTCGCCACCCAACAACACCCCGCAAAGGGAAGAGGTGTCGTATAGGAACGAGGTGGTCCAGAGAGGATCCCACCCCGCTAACCCGGCTTCGGATGGAAGAATCGAAACCACTCCAAGGAGTGGCCAAGCCTAGATGACGCTGACATGGCAGCACCTCCTCACCCACAAAGTACACACCATCGTCGACCACCAGTCGGCCGCATCACCACCACCGCCAAACCCGCAGTGAGCAGCCACCACACGAATCTACGAAGTCGACACCTTCAAGAAGGAATGCGACACGAAACGTGCCGCCATCGACTGTTCTGGGCGGACCAAGAACAAGGGTTTCCCCTAGTGCCTCGAAGGGGAATTCACCGTGATAGCGATGCCTCCAAAGAGGTAACCGGCACCTGCGGGCGTCACCATCGTTGGCTCCGGCCGGAGCAGGGGCTTTCACCCAAGTGAACAAACCACCTCTGAGGAGCACCGGTAGACCGCGATTTGCTCCTCCCTTCACCACCATAGAGCAAGGGCCACTGCACAACCCCAACATAGAAGGCCATGGCAGCCCCGCCGCCGCTGGCCGCCACCTACTGCATGAACGCATAGCCACCACCAGCCGCCAAACAACAGGTGAGCGGGGAGGGCTGCTACCCCAACCCGAAACCCGACAGAACGAGCAGCGAGTCCAAACTCGCACAACCCTCCGCCCCCAACTGCCATAGCCGCCCAGCCGACGCGGGAGGACCGGATTCGATCGCGGCTGCCTGGATCTGGAACTGCCTCCGCAGTAACTCAATGATGGCCTGAAGCAGACCACGCGAGGACGAGCTCCGAACAACGGAAGGGGGGCCGCCACCCCACCCAAGCTGCCTGAGAAGAGCTGTCAGGCGGAGCTCACCTAGCTCGCAGCGGCGCCGCAGCCGCCAGGTCGCGCAGCAGAGGGGCCGAGTCCCCCTCCATGGCTCCACCCCACCACCACTGTCCGCACCGCCCGCCGCCCGCGAGGGCCCAGATCTGACCCGAACGGGCGCCCACGAGCGCAACCGCGCGCCCGCGACAGTACGCGCACCGTTGCAACCATGCACCGCGCCGCGCACCGAAGACCACCTCCGCCACCCCGGAGCTGAGCGCCGGATAGCCGCTAGTCGCCCGCGAGTTCCCCATCTGACGAGCGAATAGCAGTCAATGAGAGCATGCCCCGCCGCCGCCGGCTCCGCGCAGGCTTAGCCTGTCGGAGGTCACCGGCGACGGTGTGGGGAAGAAGGAGGTGGGTGGGGAGAGGCTGCGGGGGCTGGGGTCGCCGCCCGTGTCTCCCTGGGGAGGCGGGTGGGGGGGGGGGGGGGGGGGGGAGTCGAGCGGATGCCTCTACAGTTCTAAAATATTGTGTATGTTAATATAGTTTTCTATAAATTTGATCAAATATAAAATGTATGAATTTTATCAAAGTAATTATATACTACGGAGTACCTAATATTTAAGTACGGGTGGAGTACTGACCAAGTTAAAGTGGATTTAACTAATTATGGGTTAAAGAAGTGGATTTAACTTGGCACCGTCGGCGTTGTAGAAACTACGCAAGCTATAGGCTAGTACAGATTAAGCAGTGGTCTGCACAGACTTCCCAACCAAGCTACGTAACATCGGCTGGCGAACCAAACTTGTGGGTTGTGGCACTAGCTCTTTTCAGCCTTTTTAGCTCGTAACCGTTACTTCCGTTATAGTAGTTGGTTGTCCTGCAAAGCGTAAAGCCGCAGGCAGAGTTCTGTCGTGGAAGGCACCAGCTCGCGTGCTGTGGCAGCTGGTTAACTAGTACCGCAAATAAGAGAAGGATGATTTTGGAAAGCGAGAATGTTGAGTTGGTAGTGGATCAGCGTGAAAGAGATGCATATATTCGCGCAGGCACGAGAAAAGGAAGGAAAGAAACCCAACCACAGAGGTGTGCGTACCTTTTTTTTTAACAAACTAGCACATATGCCCGTGTGTTGCAACGGGAAAAAAATTAATTCAGTTACATAGAAAAACATGTTATTGAACAAGTTAACAAAATGATATATGAGTCCAAGATTAATCAATTCAATATAAAAAGATAACATGAAGTGCTTAGAAAATAAAGACATGCATGTAAGCAGTATGATATTCATTAACTCTCCTTTATATTTTTAGCTAAAACGACCGAAACTGAAAGCATGCGATTGAATTTAATCAGAACATGATACTAATAACTAAGCATTGCACTCTTCTCAATATCAGCTTAGGCAGACTACAGTGGTAAGCATGAGACTAATAGTTTCACCAACCATATTAGTTTTCATATTGTGATTTTAGAACTGGAAGCTTACAACAATAAACACTAATAGTTCACAACAAAACTAACAGTTGAGTTGTAAGCAACAACCTACAAGAAACAAATTCATCGTCGACCTTATGTCTATTTCAAAAGATAAAAATACTATTGTAAATAGAGAAGATTTCTAATGAATCGCCCTGATGCCAAGAGAATCTCATTGCTATCAGTTATGCTATCAACTTATTAGTATTGAGATACATTTTATGTTTAGCTACCATTTAACTCCTAGAAGACAATGAACCGAAGTAATAGAAGTTGAAGGCCAATTACCGGGGACATGGCCGACGAGCTGCATCAGTACTGCGTCGTAGCATCTCGGGGCGGCAGAACCGTAGCAGGGTGCACCAAGGGAGATCAATGAGGACGGCTCCCGGGGTGACGGCGGGTCAGCTGCCGTGGCGTACACTCCGAGGTCGTACTTGGGGTGATCGGACACGCATAGAGCCGGGTGACCACAACCAAAAATCCTAAGAGCTAGCTAATCCAAAATCACCTTCCTCTGATCATGCATCGTTCGCCTTTATTTCTTCGTTTGCTTGTAAGGACTTGGTGGTTTCTGTTAATGGAAATCGGAGACGTGACTCTCTTTATCAAAAAATAATAATAATCCAAAATCACCTACCAGATATGTGGTCCCACTCCCTATTGGCCTAAGCTAAGCTAAGTTCACAGCCCTATAGTTTTGTTTTGTTTTCTGTTTAATTGATGTATGCATGGCTGTTGATGTGATCTGCAAATGCACGTAGCTGTGGACGAGTGTCCCATGCACGTACTCCCTCTCTCGTTGTTTTTCTCCCGGTTGGCACTTGCGCTGTGTGATGAATTCGTGGGATGGCGCTGCTGTTACGGATCAAAGCGAGCTGGCCGGCCAGGAGGTAGTTTAGCAAGCTGGCCGCGAGGTAAAACGTTGTGATTTAGGCAGCACAAAACTTCCTGCGCTGCGCGTGTATCTCTTTCCTCAGCTCTCTCTCTCGCACGAGAGTTCGACAAAAACACTCCCAGGCCCAGGTCGAGCTCCCGTCGACCGAGAGTTTCAAGGCTTGAGCACGCTCAGGTCGAACCGTGTTGCGGCGTTGCCGTCGCCGACGTTGACGCCGAAGAGGAACGTGGATCCGTCACTCTCCTCATTGTTTGGGCAGCACTCGATTCTTCAGCGGTGGCCGCCGACGTCAAACCTGGGTGGCTGGACCGCCTGCCTTGTTGCGGCGAAGGTCGGGAGTGGGTCAGCACTCAGCAGTAGGCAAGCGCGTTCACGGCGTGCAGGTTGACGGCTCCAGAAAGTAAAGAAGGGAAGCGATGGAGGGCGCACAAAGACCTGCAAATCTCGTTGTTGAAGGTGGCGGCGTCTAGATGGACGCATCTGCACCCGCGTGAGGGGCAGTGGATCTCGGTGTTGAAGGCAACGGCGGCGTTGAGGCGAATACGTTTTGGTGATGGTAATAGGGTTGTGTCGGTTCTAGGAGTAGTATATTTATAAAGTTAGATCCTGAAGCGTTTCGTCTCTAACCCGGACAGAACATTGTGATTTATTCCATTTACGCGAGGACGTATAAAACTGGGATGGTGATGGGATCGAAGACGTGTGTGAGAGGATAACTTACTTTATCTACGTGCCAGCTCTTTCCTTACCATGGTTCGATTCCTAGGTGCCTACGCACCGTTTTGACGGACGGACGAAGCTAACGACGACGGACGAAAATTGACCCTGTATCAATTAGTACCACCTCACCTATCAAAAAATCATCTACAACACGTCGAAAAAAAAATCTAAACGGGACGAAACCAAGAATATCACCTTGCTTTATTAGTAATAAAAAATATATATATATATATATATATAAATATAAATATAAATATAAATATATATATATATATATATATATATATATATATATAATAAGGTAGGAATAGATATAGATATAGATTACTCCCTCCATAAAGAAATATAAGAGCATTTAGATCACTAAAGTCGTATTTCTAGTCAAACTTTGACCATAAAATTAAAATTAACTAGTAACATATAAGCTATATGTCATAAAAATTATATGCTAGAAATCCTCTTTTGAATACAATGTATTGGCATATTTTTTGGACAAGAATTTTTGAGACAAGGTTCCACATGCACCCGTTATGAATAGTAAATTTTAAAAATACTAGAAAAAATAAAAAATTTGAATCTTTTTTTGTAGTATAGATGGTCGACCATTCTACTCGAGTATGTAGTTTCACAATGAAATGACACCCATGGCATTTTGGGCGTAAAAAAACAAAATGTGTGTTATATTCGAAAACACTATTTGAAGGAAGAGTAAGGTCGGATTATATTTTCTTCACTACAGAATACCCTGAAAAAACGACAACCCCGACCCTCGCGTCGCTCTCACGGGCGACACGGGGGAGAGCAAGCCGCCGGCCACCGCAAGCCCCACCCCTCCATCCCCCCCTCGCCGTCGCCGGAGGAGGCGACCGGGCTAAGCCCATACCGCGGACGGCGGCGGCGGGGCGAGCTCTCTCTCGCGGCGTGACGTTTTCCCCTCAGATTCAAGGCCAAGGCGGCGGCCGGCCATGGCGTTGGTGCTTGTCCATGCGTGGATGAATGGATGTGCTCAGGCGGTGCGGCGGTGCGTGGCCTGCTCCTCCATGGCGCGGCGGCGCGCCGTTGGCTACCGGCGAGGCGCCCTTTCCCGGCGCCCCTGCTGCTCCCGATGCGGCGCCAGATCCGCGCATCCCTGGGTCGTCCCGATCTGATCCGGGGTGACGTGGTGGCGTGGGGGCTGCGGGCTCGGCCTGAATTAAGGGTCAGTCCTAGGGTTCCTCAAGTGACAAGACGAAGATCTGCCTGACGCCTATCCTCCTTGATCTGGTCGGAGTGTCGGGTTTCGGAAGGCTCCGCCGGCGAACTCCCATGGGCGCATTATGCCTGGAGATTGCTGGATCGGGTGGGATTCGGTCGTGCCCACTGGTTCTCTGTTAAGCAGGGAGCGGTGCGAAGCTCTGCTATCTGTTGCAATCATGGGATATGTTTAGTTCCATGGTGAAGTCAGAGGCGGAGAATGTCATGGAAGCCGAGATCAGAGGACTAGTAATGGTGATTGGAGCCTTTGTGGCGATGAGGAACTTGCTTGGAGTTTCGGATTTTGTAGCAGCGGTATGTAAGTGGGGGTGACAACACAGGTGCAGTTCAAAGTCTTACCTCTCAGGGTGAAAATTTAAGGTCTGGCCTTAATTGGTTGTGCCTGGCAATGGCCTTGTTGAAGGCATTGTTTTGAGAGCGGGGACTATCTTCAGGGTGAAAACCCAAGATCTACGATCGGGTGACGACGGCGCTTGGGCACTGTTTCCTTCTTTGAGGCGTCGCTTTTGGAGAACTTGGACTTCAGGTGTTGTTTTGGTGGTGGTTGTACTGCTGCTGCAAGGACTCGAACTCTGTAGTGGGGCTTTTCTTCTTTTTTAGCTTCTTCTTCTTCTTTTGGCTGTGTGCATCCGTAATGCCATTAGGTTATTGCGTTGTTGCAGAGGATGGGTCTAACTGGTATCTTCATGATATTAATATATTCCCTTTATCGAAAAAACAGAATACTCTGATGTCATTCCTTTACGAAATTTCATGCGTGAGTAGAATGAGCGACCAAATTTGATATCCCAAAATTTCTGCTTTTTGTACTATTTTTTTCAAAATTACTATTCACGTGGGTGCGCGTGGAACCATGTCTATTTGTGTATTTTTGCATATTTTTGTAGTATATAAATCATACATGGTTAGTTATATAGATGGTGAAAATTTGACCTGAACAAGAGGGTCTAATAAACCCAAACAAAAGGAGAAAATTTGACCTAAACACGACAACTGACGATGTTGTGATAACATGGGCTGTTTGTTGGCAATGTTGTGACGGCGTGGACCATATTGCGAGGGGGCAATCAGTGATGTGACGCCACATGGTACTCCTGGTACTCCTATGGCACCTGTCGATTGCGAATTGATGTGTGCTACTGCGAGATGATTTGATGCGCATGGCGGCTGCTACGAGGCCAGTCGGCGATACCTCCCTGCCGGCCGACCAGCTAGGTGTTGCTGCATGGGGCGGGTGGCGCTAACCTGGTGTGGAAGCCACTACAACTAAAGCGACCACATGATGTTGTGGCGTTGAGTTGTGACTTTGACAACAGGATGCAGCGACGATGACTAAGATGTTGTGACGAAGTCAACCATGTTGCTGATGCAAGCTACGACGGTGACCACAGACGCTGCTGGTGTTGCAAGCTGAGGTGCGGCGATGTTGCAAGCGTGCAAGCAAGGACGACGGTGTTGCGAGTCAATGGATCGCCTATGTTCGCGAGCACGAGGCATCAACTTGGAGCGTGGGCAGAAGCACTACCACCCCAGAGTGACGCCAACACGACGGGGGACGGGGCAGGGGGATGCAAGTTCTAGGAGCGAGATGAGCGGCGTCCCGACCCTCGTGTCGCCAAGCCTTGTGATAATTCAAGACGCTTCTGGTGCTGCAAGCTGATGGTGTCCTGGACTAGGGGGTGCATACCAGGTCGTCTCCCAGCTAGGTGGGCTGGGCCGAGGACCCCTATGATAATTCACCAATGGGCCACGTTCGTTGGGCCCAGGAGTGCCAAGATGGGATACTTTTGAAGACTTGGCGTCTACTCCAAGACTTAAAGGTTGTCTACACCACGATTGCCTTAGACGTGACCGACCTATCTGTACACCCTAGATACCCTCGGTGCTTATATAAACCGAGAGGAATGACTCGCAGAAGGTGACGAAGCAGGCTATATGGAGGACGGAGTTGGGTGCGAGGTGGTGGAGCTGGAGGCCATAGAAGCGGAGGAGGCCTCGGAGGAAAGGGGAATGGGGAATCCCAAGCTCTGAGGAAGATGGGATATGAAAATTACCCGCTCGCCTACGCGGGGCCGAGGTGCCCTGACGGAATGCTTGTCGTCCACCCTGTTGACGATGGAGGAGCGAGCCAGGGCAACTTCTGCATCAGGGATGTATCCGGCATCCCTGAGTGTGGCGATGTGTTGCTCGGTCACCGTTGAGCACCCTAATAATTGACTACTGCGCAATCAAAGGGTGCAACACAACAAAGGGATAAACATCTCAGGCAATTCATAATAGCCTGGTATGGTATAGCCCTGGGCACCGGGAAGTCTTCACGGTCTTCTTGAATCTTTAGTTGAAAGGTCGTCGTGGCGACAAAAAAATCATTGTCGTGGTAGCCGTTTCAAAAACGTTGTCATGGCGGCAATTTCAGAAAACGTTCATGTGGCGACCGTGTCAAAAACGTTACCATGGCACCAATTTCAGAAAACGCTGCTGTGGCATGAATTTTTTTAGCCCATCCTCCCTGCGCCTAGTACAGCTGCCTCACGTCGGGGTCCTTCGAGTAAGGTTGTCACCATCACTTGTAACCTGTAGGCGATCTCTACATCTATTGCATTAAAGTGACAATCCCGTGGCTCCAACCATCATGCCGTACTATGACGTACATGCCACTTAATATTACAACATATAACCATCTCATACATAAACTCATTATCATGATGAAGGCTATACCACATCACATGCAACCTGCAAAACCAAGTTAGACGTCCTCTAACCGGTTTGGCAAATTTTAATTACGTGGCTTCTAGAGTTTCTGGATAACACTAGCTACCTATGTCCACCACCAAGGAGATAATTCTTGTTGCTAGATTAACTTTCGGGGTGTGTGAGGTAAGAGACTTAATTAAAAATCTCTAGCCCCGTAACCCCAGGTATTTGGTGAAGGGATCAATGGAAGTCTTTGACATAACGTCTTGTATGTGTGAAATAAAATTGTTTCGTGAAGTGTCTCCTGTCTTGTCCACGATCCTCATCCCTGCAGGTTCCCAGGATCATGGAGATTGAGCACCGGTGAGGCTAGGAGCAAGGGGACCGTGAAGTGTTATACCAAACACCGGTGACAGTAAGGTTTAGTAGGGTAACATGGATCATAACCTTGGGGATTCATGAGGTGTAGTCATTAAACGCCCAAAGCTTTTGTCTGATATTATTATATTAATTATCGGGGCAACCCCGCAAGACGGATAGGGCTTGCGGTAGGACAACTGATTCTTGATGCAGGACTCGTGCCGGTCAAGATGTTATTTGGACACATCCCCCACTCCGATACGAAGCAAGCACCACTTGATGGGTGACTTCCCGAGCACAAACTAATATCATTTTTTATCCCAACACCAATACATGGTTGTAAGCATTAAGACCTCATCCTCGTACCTTCTTTTTATTATAAGAGTTTGAATCACAATTTGCTTGCTGATCCGGTCAGAAGCTGGATTTGAAACTTTGGCAAAAGCTTGCTAGAGACCATTGCTTCAAGGGAATCTTCCTCTCGTGGGTTCGATACCCAGGGTCACCTCTGGGGAAATAGGAGCGGGATACCCTTTCTTGTTCCAATACCGAATCAATAAAAAGGAGATATCATGCCCTTTTTCTGGCGCCGTTGCTGGGGAGGAGTTTAGTATTTCTAGTCTTTGTGTTTAGAGTTTTTGTTAAAGTCAATTTTCAGTTTTTGTTTTTACTTTCAGTTTTCAGTTTAAGTTTTTTTGTTGCAAGTCTTTTAGTGGAAATCACCAAAAAGTTACTATGGCTCGTAATCTTGGAAGTTTTGCTACTCCTAGCAACAATTTCATGCGTGAACCGATTGCACAACCCGATGTTGCAGCTGCAGAATATGAGATCAAACCAAACCTAGTTTCCATGGTTTAACATGACCAATTTGGAGGCTCTGCTTCTGAAAATGCAGGTATGCATTTACATAATTTCACTGAATTGCGCAACATGACACGCATAAAGGATTATGACCCAGATGCTCTTAAACTTCGCTTATTTCCTTTCTCTTTGAGAGGAAAAGCTAAGGAATGGCTTTTAGCTTTGCCTAAAGGCAATATTACTTCTTGGGATGCTTGTTGCAATAAATTTTTATCTAAGTTTTGTCCACCTGCAAAAATTATGCAATTACGTTCTCAGATTACAGGTTTCAAGCAAGAAGAACGTGAGCCACTAGCGCTTGCGTGGGATAGAATGAAAGAAGCCATAAGAAACTGCCCCAATCATGGAATGGAGGAGTGGTTAATCCTTCATATGTTTTATAATAGCTTGAATCACATGTGAAAAACTATGCTTGATACAGCCGCAGGAGGAACAATCATGGGAAAGTCCATAGAAGATGTCAAGAGGATACTCGATGATATGCAAGAGAACCATGCCCAATGGCATGTTGAGAGAACTACCACCAAGAAGGTGAATGTCATAGAAGAAAATAGTTCAGAGTTGACAACCAAGCTAGAAGAACTTATCCTTCTGATGAAAGGTAAAGAAGAGGTAAATGTGAACGCCATCACTAATGAAGATACTAGTGATGTGAATTTTATTGCTCATAATAGCTATAATCCCAATTGGAAAAATAATGGTTATGCTCCTAAACTTCCTTATCCAAATAATGGAGGAGCATCCAATAATTTTAATGGAGCTAATGGTAGCAATAGAAATACTCTTGAAGAAACTCTTAAAAAAATTATTGCTAGCTAGACTGGGCAGAATGAAAACTTCAAGAATATCCTGAAGAATCATGATAACTTACTCGGTCAATTGACCAGTAAGGTTGTTGGACTAACAAATGATGTGCAGATACTTGAAGCCAGATCTAAGAATATGGAGACACAAGTGGCAAAGATAGCAGAGAGCCAAACCTAGATTTTGGCAAAATTTGCAGGTAAATAGGAGCCTAACCCGGTTGAAGAAATTAAAATGGTGAGAAGCAACGAAGAGAAAGATGAGGTACTTGACACAAGCCATGTGCCAGAGTACAACTATACCATTGCAGATTTTGTAAAGATGATATCCGTGAAGTATCCACTACCGGAGGTAACTAACGACGAGGCATATAATGTCTTTGTTGAACACGTTGCAGCTAAGGTACATGAACTTGATGATGAAAGGAAAAAGTTATTCAGTAAGTTACCAACTAAGCAAGAAGATACTTTTGAACCTACTATAGAGATTGAGATAGGACTTAATAAGTTCAGCGCTTTATGTGATCTAGGGGCAAGTGTTTCCACTATCCCCAAATCTGTTTATGATAGTCTCAATCTTGGTCCTTATGCTAATACTGAGATTATATTGAATATGACTAATTCTACTTTTACTCAGGCAGTAGGCATTAAGCATGGAGTTATAGTTCAAATAAATGATTGCCATGTCATGATTGATCTTGTTATAGTAGATATGCCTGAAGATCCTATTGCTCCTATAATTCTCGGTAGACCTTTTCTAAGGACTATCAAAGCTGTGATAAATGTGTTTGAGGGAAATGTTCGTTTTGATTTACCATCTAAAGATCCCTTTATAAGGCATTTCCCCAGGAAAAAGAAATTAAAGACCTACGCAGGAGGTGGCATCATTTTGAATGCCAGAAGCTATGGTCTTGGTGTTCTAGCACCACCTTGATCACCACTATGGTCGAGCTATCCGATCGAAAACAAGCGCTTTGTGGGAGGCAACCCACACAAATAAAGTAGACAAGTAAGTTTTTGTTTTAATAAAAGAGTTATTGAAGTTCCGTATGAAGAAGTTAGTTTGGAAGAGTTGTTCTAATGAAGGCATAGTCTTGTGCAAGATGATTTATATTGATGTTTGAATACTTGGAAATATGTCTATGTATTGTCTTGGATCTAACCCCGTAGGAGAGCAAAGAAAAAGAAAAGTATCGCAAGAGACATATCAAAAGACGGCGTTCAAAATGACCGCGAGCGGTCGTATGAACGGTCGCATGACCTGCCAGAGGTTCCAGCGCAAAACAGCAGAGACAACAGAAGAAAAGACGGTGTTTCAAATGGGTGCACGCGCCCGTTCGACCGGTCGTTTGATTCTTTTGCAGAAAACGAAGAAAATTCCAGTGTGTTTGACGGTGTTCCAAACGGGCGCACGCGCCCGTTCGAGCGGTCGCTTGGCATCGTCGACCAGAAGCGCAGAAGGAACAGAATGAAAGACGGCATTCAAAACGGACGCCTGTGTCCGTTTCAGTGGTCTTTTCATCTGCACGCAGGTAAAGGTGAGTTTAACCGGGTCAAAGACGGCGTTCCATACGGGCGCTAGCGCCCGTATGAGCGGTCGTTTTGCATGCCGATGGCTCCAATAAGCCCGAGGAAGAAGGTATTTCGCCCCCATCTCTCTCTTTTCTTCTTCTTCTTCTTCTTCTTCTTCTTCTTCTTCTTCATCCAAACCTCTCCAAACCCTAGCAAAACTTTGCGCGATCTCTCTACTCGTTCGTTTTCAGTTTGAATCCTTCCATGTGATCGATCTACGGTATGTTTCTCCTCTGATCCCCAATTTATTTTTCACGAATCCATGGTCTACATGCCCAGCATTGCCATGTTTAGGATATGCACATTTTTTATTCAAACTTGAGTTTGGCATGGATTTGTAGATGTTTTTAGAGGAGTATGATGTTGTGAGTACCGTAGGATCATTATCGTTACATTGTATTGGACTAAAAAATTGTTTTATAGATGTTTACACGGAGGTCTTCTCGCGTACGCGGTGGTTCGAGTTCATCCACTGCACCACTGCAACAAGTTTTCACTCAGGGGATCGTCTTCACCGACCGTGGAGCAAGGAAGAAATTCCAGAAGCTCACTACAAGGAAGATCAAAGCAACCAAATAGGCTTGTGCGAATACTCTTACCAAGCTAGGTATCACTCATGATTTTAATTTGCTTTGTCATAATGCCGGGTTGCATCACTTTGTTTATCAGGGATGTGAGACTTATGAACGACTGACGCTTGAGTTTCTTAGCACTCTCTCGCACAATGTTGGTTTAATGCCAAATGCATATGAGGACGAGAGGATCACTTTCCATCTCCTTGACCAAGATTTCAACATCACTTTCGTTGAGTGGTGTAATTACTTTGGCTTCCCCAACAATGATAATGATATTAGATCTGTTTATGATTTCACTGACCCGCACCCGAGGCAATCCTTTCTTCGGATGAGTCACCATGGCTCTAGGCATAGAGCCAGTTGCATTGAAAGTCCTGCTATACGTTATTTTTACTATGTTATCACTAACTCGTTGCAGGCACGAGGAGAAGTTTCTAAGGTGAATGATGAGAACATGCTAGTTCTCGGGAAAGCAGCAAACCTGGACGTCGGTTATTCATACAACCTAGGGGCAATACTTTTGCTACACCTCACGCATCAAGCAAACCATGCACAAGGAGATATCGTATGTGGAGGAGTGATCACCATGTTGGCCAACTCCCTTGGCCTCAACTACGATCAACTCCGGCCCATTGTCGGTAACACCCTTGTTAGCATTCATGTTCTTACTAGCGCTGGTATGGTAGTAGTGCGTAATGGCCGTCATTGTATCAAAATTCCTGGAGTGGCGTACTTGTTACCCACACCTATGCCTAACCGTTTCTCCATCGAGAATGGACAATTGCATTATGTTGCACAGGAAGGAGATGCAGCTTTTGACCAAGAAGGGCCAGAACCTGAACAAGTAGATGAAGAAGAACTCGCCACCGACGAAGAGGAAGAGCAGCCCCAACAAGACTACACCACCTATGCAGACCTCAACAACCTCCAGGGCTCTATCCAAGATATGAGCAACCTCGCATCGTCCTTGAGAGGCACGGCCGCCTACATGAACATGAACTTCTCCAACTGGAGGCAAGAGTGGGCTCCTGACCAACCACCACAATGATCTCGCCGGTTTGGGCTTGCAAGAGCCTAAGCTTGGGGGAGGTTATCACCACTTCTACATCAAGATGTGGCGGTATTTGAATAAGTTGTAATGAGGTTGTACTTAAGCTCGAGGATCTTCAAAACACTTGTGTTGGTTTGTTCCAACACTTTGCCTTTTATTTTTGCCTTTTGCGATTTTTCGGTTGCAAGTTAGTTTTCAAAAACACAAAAATCAAAAAAATAGAATAAGCTTTGCTTTGCTCTTGTTCTTTATTTAGCCCCTTGGAGTTTGTTTACATTTTGTTTTCAGAGGAGTTGGTCTATGCCAGGACAACGAGGAATGCAAGAGTAAGGAAGGGAAGTGTGTAAATTCGCAATCGTGAAGGTATGTCCTACGACCCCCGTCTTTTGCACTTGAATACTTAGAGTAGATGTAGTAGTTGTATGTGAGATATGTGCAGATGGGAGTAAGTCTTGATAGTTGATACAAAGGTTTTACTCTAGTAGCTGAAATAATTTTGTAGCCTTTGTTTTCTTTAGTTTAGACAACTAAGACTTGCCGTGGGACAGTTTTTTAAGTGAAATGTTATTAACCAAGTATAACTATGCACAAGAGAAAGTCTCTCAAGACTTGGGAGCTGAGAAATTGTAGTGGAAGTAATTTTTAATCATGCTCAACCCCATGTTGTTAATTTTAATAGACTTGATAGCACTTGTGGATTAAATTGTCTAGAGGAACTTAGTTGAAAGGTGGGTGAGATTATGCCAAAAATTTGTTTTGTATATCTCAACATGGTGTTACAGCCTCCGGCTGGTGCCATGTCCTTTGCTACTATATATGCATTTACGTGTGTAAATGTGGCCTCGTCACCCTTCTTGATGTTATGCTAAGGACTCCGTTGGCCAATGAACTATCCACCAAGAGCGACAGCTCGGATTTCGGCTATGAGTTTGTTATCGTACATAGTGGCAACACTACAAATGAATATTATTCGGCTTTCTCTTGAGTGGGTGTGTATGTGGTAAATAAAGGGGACCGATCAAGACATTATTGCTAAAGGTCCATAGTTCCCAAACATTAAGCCACATCGAAAACCTATGCATGATCACTTATTTGGCATAATTTCCTTCACGTGACAATCAAAGTTCCAGCAAACAATGATTGAAACAAAGTGTTTAAGGGCCTAGAGGAGGAGACAATTGTGGGTGTACTCATGAGCACTTGAACATCATATTTTGCTACATGCTTTCTACTCCCTCACTTATGTTTTTATGGCTCTATCTAAAGAAACTCTTCCGTGCATTCCCGGCAAGCAAGTGTTGTCCAGATTAAATGAAATGAAGTGTTGCAAAGTTGTTTTATCTAGTAGATCAGAAACTTTGTGTTGATTATCTTTGCTTCACTAACACTTGCTCTATAACCATACCACCGCTACATCTATGATAAGTTTTCAGGTCAAGAAGCGGAGGGCTATCTAGGCATACCGATCGGAAGTGAACCAAAACCTTCTCGTTATTTTGGTTTAAACAACTGAGTTCCTTATGCTTTGGATTTCTCTATATGTTGCTCGAGGACGATCAAGTTTAAGCTTGGCGCAGTTGATGAGTGATATTTTTACACTCATTTCAACCTTGTTTAAACCGAGATATTTCATTAAAAGAGAGATATTCGCTCCGATATTGTCACTAATGGCTAATAAGCTCAAGGGATTCCACAAATCCTGATGCGGAGCATCCTTCGATCATCCCCATGGATACCTCACCAACTCACCAAGCACCAAGTGGACCTATGACAAGAGCTCGCGCACGTGCCATCGAGAACGAGGTGAACTCACTCCTTTACAACTTTCATATGGATATGGATGGAACTTGGATGCTACCTCACAAAGGAACTCTGTGTATCATTAGGAATGATGGACTCGACCGTCAAGAGGCTAAGGACAATCGCCAAGGCCAAGGGGGACCAAGCCAAGACCACGAGGACGATGGAGAAAGAATTACCAAAGGAAACAGCACCTCCCAGGCGACCCCGTGCGCACGGGCCCTCCAGACCCCGTGCCCACGGGATAGGGCAAATCTACTGGACACCCCGTGCGCACGGCCCCCCTGGACCCCGTGCACACGGGCCTCGCCATTGTAGAACCCCGTGCGCATGGGCCTGTACCGTGCACACGGGACCCCGTGCGTACGGGCCCCACTTACCCCGTGCGCACGGGCCACCCAGCGTGGTGGCTGACTTCTGCCTATTTTGCCCCCAATTGTTTCGTGAAGTGTCGCTTGTCTTGTCCGCGATCTTCATCCCTGCAGGTACCCAGGATCATGGAGATTGAGCACCGGTGAGGCTAGGAGCAAGGGGACCGTGAAGTGTTATACCAAACACCGGTGACAGTAAGGTTTAGTAGGGTAACATGGATCATAACCATGGGGATTCATGAGGTGTAGTCATTAAACGCCCAAAGATTTTGTCTGATATTATTATCTTAATTATCGGGGCAACCCCGCAAGACAGATAGGGCCTGCGGTAGGACAACTGATTCTTGATGCAGGACTCGTGCCTGTCAAGATGTTATTTGGACACATCCCCCACTCCGATACAAGCAAGCACCTCTTGATGGGTGACTTCCCGAGCACAAACTAATATCATTTTTTATCCCAACACCAATACATGGTTGTAAGCATTAAGACCTCATCCCCGTACCTTCTTGTTATTATAAGTGTTTGAATCACAATTTGCTTGCTGATCCGGTCAAAAGCTGGATTTGAAACTTTGGCAAAAGCTTGCTAGAGACCATTGCTTCAAGGGAATCTTCCTCTCGTGGGTTCGATACCCAGGGTCACCTCTGGGAAATAGGTGCGGGATACCCTTTCTTGTTCCAATACTGGATCAATAAAAAGGAGATATCAGTCGTATGGAGTGTCATCGCCGCCGCCGGGTCAACTATATTCGCCTCATGAAGACGGATCGTGGATCAGATGAGGGGAGAGCCCAGAAACTCGTCCAGAAGCAGGAACCCTAGCCGCCAGAGTGATCCGGAGGGAAGAACCGGCAAGAGGAGGTTGCCACCGCACCATCTTCACCAAGAGGGCTTCAACATCAGCACCACCACCATCATCATCATTCTCATTCACCTTCACCTATTGTAACACCAAGGATCCTAGAGGGGTAACTTGTGTATTACATGTGTGATTCATTCATGTTTTCCATCTTCGGTGGTATGATGTTCGTTGCTTGCTTGTGTGAGTAATCCCCTTAGTTCTCGGGAATATGGATGAACCCTAGTGTGCGATAGATCGATTGATATTAGGATTTGATATCCTCTTTGCATGTTTATGTTAATAATCTTCTTGACATTGGATGAAGTCGACTATCCAATGTATGCCAATTTTGGACGAAAAGTTATTACTGTTGGCGAACCGTGTGGTTGGTGAGGTGGGTGAGTGACAGACCCCATTTCCCTTCGTAGCGGATCATTGCAACAGGGGGTAAAACTGAGACCACCTTGGCTACGTTCACGGGGACATCTTTCCCCTTAATTACCGTTTGATAACCGGAGTGGGGAAGAACGGTAGTGGCGTATGTGATACGGAGCTGCCGCGTGTATGCACGTATATGAACCAGCTCTGCCCACAAAAAGAAACATGCAAAGTGGCTTAGGAATCCGAAGTAGCATTGTGTTTAGGCACCGCTATAGATGCACACTAGAGGGGATTCCGGACTCCCTGGGAACGCCTTAATCCTATTTGTCCCAGACCTTTAAATTACTATTCAGTTATTCGGTTTTACTTATTTATTTACCTTGCATTTTCAACATTATCTTTCCATCACGATACTACTGCTTTGGAGAACTAACAACTCACAGGCACTTTATTCAAATCATTGAAGAGACGAAAAGATTGATTCATGTGCTCCCTGTGGGATCGATACTCTTACTTCAAAGAAGCTACAACTAAACCCTGTGCACTTGTAGGCCATCAGTTGACCTCTTCGGGAGGCGGCCATGGAGGCGCTTCGTTGTGCCCGGTAGCGGCCGCTTCATGCAGCGCGCCAGTAGAGAGGTTTGGCTGCGCGTAGGTCTCCTTCACCACCCCACCCCCCGTAGTGGCGGCTTCAGCCCAACGGCCATGGACCTTCGCCCGTCCCATGTCCATGGTCGCCCGACGCGGCTTCAGATCCAGCACGCCTAGGGAGCTGCGTCTTTTCGGTTCCTTTGGCTCGTTGGCTCCTCGGCGTCTCCGCACCACCACCACCACCCTGCTGGTGCCATTGGTTGGCTGTCCATCCCGGTGCATCTTTGATTCTGGCATGCTCCGGAAGCTATGCCCCATTCTAGCTCCTTGGGCCCTCATACGTCTCCATCGTATCTACTTTTCCAAACACTTTTGCTTTTGTGTTTGTCCCCTAATTTGCATGATTTGAGTGAAACTAACCCGGACTGATGTTGTTTTTCAGCAAAACTACTTTGGTGTTGTTTCTTGTGCAGAAATAAAAAGTTCTCGAAATTGGATGAAACTTTACGAAGAATTGTTTTGGAATAAATAAAAAATATCGGAGGAAAGAGTTACCGGAGGGGAGTCACCCATGGCCCACAAGACCAGGGGCGCGACCACCCCCCGGCCGTGCCACCCAGGCTTGTGGGCCCCCTGGACCTCCGTCGTCTGACCTAATTCTAGTGTTATATATTTCGTCTTCCCGAGAAAAAAATCAGAGAGAACGTTTCATCACGTTTTATGATATGGAGCCGCCGCCACCTCCTTTGCCCTGATCTGGAGTCCGTTCGTGGCTTCGGAGAGAAGGATTCCTCTCCGTCATCATCACTAACCCTTCTCCATCAACAATTTCATGATTCTCACAATCATGTGTGAGTAGGCATACTGGAGGTAGATGAGAGTTGGATGAAATTTCATATGTAATCATGTCAATTTGCTAGGGCTTGATCCCTAGTATCCACTATGTTCTGAGATTGATGCTGCGATGACTTTGCTATGCCTAATGCTTGTCACTAGGGCCCGAGTGCCATGATTTTAGATCTGAACATATTATTATTTTCATGAATATATTTGTGTTCCTTGTATTTTCTGCAAATTGTATGCACCTGTTATCGTTCTGAACCTTAGACCCCCAAGGTGACACTGATTGGGATATCGACGGAGATGACTTTAACTTGAGGAGTTCATGTATTCACTATGTGTTAATGTTTTGTTCCGGTTCTCTATTAAAAGGAGCACCTTAACTACCCTTAGTTTTCATTAGGACCCCGCTGCACAGGAGGGTAGGACAAAAGATATCATGCAAGTTCTTACCGCAAACACGTATGACTATATATTGAATACATGCCTACATATGTTAGATGATTGAAGCTATTGTGTATCTCTCTAGGTTGTGACAGTTACATATTGAATTTCATCCGGTTACCATTGCTACTCGATGCCTATGCTTTACTGCTATTGTCTTTGCTAAAGTTACTATTGCTGCTATTCTGCAAACTTGTTACTACTGCTACTGTTATCGTTGCTCTGTCACTATGCTATCACTGCTATCATATTACTGTGCTATTAATAAAATACTGCAAGGAAGTGATTTCTCACGTGTGGTTGAATTGAAAACTCAACTGCTAAGGCTTATAAATTTGGGTGAAATACTACCCTCGAAGACAGTTGAGATCCCCTATACTTGTGGGTCATCAGGCCAGCCGGCGCCCCTGCTGCTCCGGTGCTGGTGGCCTAGATCTGCGCTTCCTTCCAGATCCTGGCTCATCTGGGGCTCCGGCCACCATCTCATCCACACTATCTCTCATTCCGCTCAGCCACGCAACCCTGCGCTCCTCCGGAGCTCGCACGTTCGGTGGCGCCCGGTGCCTCCTCCTTAGGCGTCTGGCGTGGCGTCCCTTCCCGCAGTCGCAGTTCGAACCTATGCCCGACTTCCTCTTCTCCGATTCGTGCCCCGACGGCTTGGGATTGCTCAGAACTTGAGCAGTGCAAAATCCGTGCATCCTATGCTAGCAGCGGCGTCCCCTTCTTGGAGGCGCTGCCATGGCCGTTATCTGTGCCCCTCTTCGAGCATCAGGGGAAACCCTAGGTCCGGTTTTCCGGATCGTACGACGATGGTGTCTTGATGTCGTTCTCCTTGGTGAAGGCGTTATCTTATTTGCTCACGGCGTCCTCGATGCTGGATTTGGAGATGTTGATCGTCTTGTTGTTGGTTGGACTGCTTCTCTGGTTGACGAGTTTAACTGTGTTTTCTATGTTTAGGTCGAGCATCTCATGTCTTTTTGCGTCGGACACCATGTTCACGCCTCTTCGTCCGTGCCATGTGTTCATCTACTGTACTCATTCTAAGTTTCAATGCAATATTGTGTATTTTTCCCGAGAAAAAGGAGCGAGACGAGCGGTGCGGGAGAGGAGCTGGAAGAGATGCGACCGCATCAGACGGTTCGCATGACTCTCATCAAATGGCTAGGGAGGTGGTTGTTGTTTTAACCCCCTGCAGCCCGCGCGAACCAACCTGTGGTTGGATGGTTAGAGGGACAGTGGTATCCCCAGCCCACCAGGGTTCAAGTGCTGGTGCTCGCATTATTTCTGGATTTATTTCAGGATTTCCGGCGATGCGCATTCAGTGGGAGGAGACGTTCCCGTCGACGACGAGGCGCCTACGGTGACTTCGTAAATCTCAAGATAATATGCCGGCTCAGTCTCTCAGAGGTGCTCATAGGGGTAGGGTGTGCGTGTGTGCGTTCATAGGGGTGAGTGTATGCGCGTATATATGAGCGCTTGCGTCTGTACTGTGTTAAAAAAAACTGCAGCCCGCTGGCGCCTAGCGCAGCCTGCTTGTGCAAATCGTCAGGGTATTTATTCGCGGACGGTCTAACGACTGATGTCCAACTCCCCGCTCTGCGTGTCTCTCTCATCATGCGAGCTTCGCGAACCAACAAATCGCAGCCAAAGCCGCTGCCGCTGCCGCTGCCACCTCCGCCGCTCTCGCTGCCGTCGACGCCGTCAACCGCCCCGCGCTGGCGAAACCGCAGCGCCTCCTCCACTTCCTCGTCTTCCTCCGCGTCCACCGCCTCCTCCTCCTCCTTCTCCCCATCGACGTCCCCTGCCCCGTCTCCTCGCACCACCGCAACCACTTCCGTGGTGCCCTTTTCGTGGGAGCGCCGCCCGGGACTCCCCAAGAGCAATCTCGCCGGCCTTATCTCCTCGTCCAGCGGCACCGCGGCCGTTCCGCTCCCACCGCCGCCACTGCGCCCTTCCACTCGCCGCTGCCGACAACGCAGACGCCGCCGCGTCGTCGACGCCCCCGCACCTGCACCCGCAGCAGACCCCTTCGCCGCCGCCTTCGTGGAGTGCACAAGGGAAGAAGGCACAGACGACGCAGACGACAAGCTTTGGCTGACGCCGACGACAACCAACTCCAGCCGCATGGCGCGGTCGTGGCGACTCGCCGGCGGAAGTGTCCGTGTCATCAAATTCCTCGACCTGTACGGGTGCAGGAGGGCCATGGACGTCGCCGACGGTGCTTTCCTTGCTCGCCGGTCCGTCGCACCGCGTCCACGTCCATGACCAGGCCGGGCTACACAGAGATAAGTAGCAATAATTAACATGTCTGAATGGTGATAGCATAGCAAAGAAGTGTCTACTTGATCCTCTGCCACCGCGAAAAATGGCAGAACAAGAGCTTGCTGGGGTCACATCGATCATCTGATTAGCGTCATCCGGAGCACGGATATCTGATCAGACGGTTGAGGTGTCATGAACAGCTTAATTAGTGTGCTATCGTGTGTTGATGGATGTGTGTGTCTCGAGAAAAGTTTGCTTGTTTCTGGCAACACAGTACGGAGTATAAAATGTCTGCTTGTCTTGGGATTCGTTTGGTTTGGTTTGTTAATTTTGCGGGGACTATATATATATTATGAAGTTGTTGCGGGATGTGTCGTATGCTACACCTTTTGTTGGTGAGCGTGGGTGTGCTGCTCCATGAATTAGCACCAAACTTCGTCAAGTGATCACCCTATGCAGCGTACTACTGCGCGCACACACATGGTAGCTGGCATTGCAGAGAAGAATATAAGAATATGTAGCACGACGCCGATGCTGTCCCTACCCTTTGCTATTGATTAGGTGTAACCAATATAAAATTTTCGATAAAGGATAGCTACTCTGTACTCATGGCCTTTGGGTACAATGTTTCTCTGTCAGTCGCAGCATAATCATACCGATCGATGTCTTGAAATGTAATGCATGATGGCTAGACCGTTGAACGGTCGCTCCTAAAGGACCTTGTTATAGTATCTTGGATCCTCGGTTGGACTTTTGTGATCCACCTTGATCAACCGGTCGGTCACAAGTGTGTCAAATGGGCAACAGCTCGATGGGGGTAAAAGAGCTTCATAGGTGTCCATGTGCTCCTCATCTTTCGTCCACATGGTCGTCCACAGTGACGCTGGCGCTCATGGACGGAGGTATCCTAGAGACCCCAGAGTCGATCCAACCACTAGCTTTTCGTGATTGATTTTTGCAGCTAGCGTTGCTCTTACGGACGGAGGTTCATACAAAAAGCTTCTCAAACGACAGGTATGTAGTTCAGTCCGTGCCCAAGTGGTGGTATATTAAGCATCTACAGCCCGACTTAGCAAATCCCCCCCCCCCCACACACACACACACACACCCCACACGTTCGCGGGTGGGTGCGTCGACAGCGCCGGGCGGTCCTTCAGCTGCCGCACATTTACACACCTCAAATACGAATCTTCAAATCCATATAATCCATGCACGTCGATCATACGATATAAATCATCCAAATTCAATACTCCCTCCGTTCCTTTATATAAGGTGTATTTGTTTTTTCAAAAGTCAAATGAGTGCATGTTTGACCGAGTATTTAGAAAATTATATCAGTGTCCACAATACGAAACTCATATCATTTGATCCATCATGAAAAGTAGTTTCATATTTTGTCTATTAGGCATTGCAGATGTTGTTATTTTTCTCTATAATCTTGGTCAAAGAATTAAATGGTTGACTTGCACGGAAACCAATACACCTTATATTCTGGAATGGATGGAGTAGTTCGAAACAAATACGACAAACCAAAACACAAATCATAGTTTAACAATCCGGACATGCCAAAATGAAACCAATGTCCGAGCGTGACGGATCACTCGCTGGCTGGCCAGATCACTCGTCGGACGCCATCCATGCCGCATGCTCCGCGGCCATCCTTGCCTCCTACTCCACCTGCTCCGGCTACATTCTTGCCGCATGCTCCGCTGCTGCCATAGCCGCCCTAACCGCCTCGTATTCCCTACGGTCATTGATCTCCTTCTTTCCCACAAGCCACTTCTTTGCATGCTCATCCAAGATGCTTTCGTCCGCCAACATACCGAGTCTTGTTGTTCATTCTGTCGAACAGGTCGTGGGCAGCCAGGGCGCCGCTAGTACGCGTGCGTGTCCGCGCCCGAAGGAGCTGCGGCGAGTGAACACGTCCACCGACAACATCTGCGTGGGCGGAAAGCTCTCCAGAATGCCCCAACCGGCCGTCGGATCCTCCTCTGTCCCAACCTGGTCCGACGTCGCGATCCTTGTCGGCAACTGGATGGACGGGGTGCGGGGTCCCGGGCACGGCGTGGGGGACAACTTCTCATCGATATCTGCATCCGCTCCCTGCGACGCGGCCGCTTCCCTCTCTCGCTGCCTCCGTCGCCGGTCCCTCCGGGTGATGTTCTCTGGCTTGCACGACGAAGCCGAGGACGGGACGCCAATGGACGAAGCGGACGTAGCCTCGGTCGCAGCGGTCGGGGATGGGTTGGACGACATCTAGGGCGGCGGATCCGGACCGGCGGCGAGGATGGGGAGTAAGGGTGGCGGAAGGCGAGGGCTCGGACGCGGGAAAGGGTGGAGGGAGGCGGGAGGAGGGGGAAAGGTTTGATGGATTTTGTGCAATTTGTGGTGGGGTAGGCCTGTCGGGTCGGACGTGGCGGACGCGCCCGGGCGTGCCCGTGCATCCCCATATCCTCCCTACATTTGCGCTAGATTTGAGTGGTGCCGGTCAGCCCAGGCGTTGCAGGCCCGTTTGAGGCGCCCGTCTGGGTCGGGTTTTTTTGACCGGTCAGTGACCGGAGTGTCAGCCCGGGCATTGGGGGGGGGGGGGGGGGGGTTGAGGCGCCCAGCTGTAGATGCTCACGCCCGGGCTGACCAGCACCCCTCATATCTAGCCAAAATATGGGACGGATATGGGGAGGCCTGAGCGCGTCCGCCACGTCGGACCCGGCCCACCCGACCCCACATATATTCGTCCCCATCCGCTCCCCGGACCAAACTCTAGCCATTCCACTCCGCCCCAAGCTCCCGTCCAGCGATCACTAGTCTTCTCCGGCATTGGCAGGCAGCGGATCTGAGTCCTACACCTCCAGATCGGTTGATCCGGAGCTCGTCCCACGCGGCCCCGAGGAGGAGATGACCGTCCGCCTTGCACTCCGCCACTCCCAGGAGGAGGCCGCCCGATGGCAGCGTGATGTAGGGTGGAACCCTAATGTGGTGATCTTTTCACACTTGGAGGGGGGAAAGGGCAAATTGAAAGAAGAACAAAAAGCAAACACTCAATTGACACAAATCCAATCACACATGTGCTAAATCCACATACACATAAAGGGATACAAGGGTCCAAATCCAACACAAGAAGGTAAAGTGGGTAACTAGTTCATCCCAATCCTTGGAGGAGAGAGGTCTTGAATCCTAGGAGGATCTTCCCACAAGGGGGTCTTGAATCCACTTGGGGGATCTTCTCACATGCTCACATGGAGGTCCTGATCTCCATGGGAGAGGTAGGTGGATGAGCAAAACTCAATCTCTAATGAGCTATCACTTTGCTAACCCTAGTTAGGAGGAGGAGGAGGTCCTTATATAGTGTTAGTACAAGTTGGGGCGAAATGAAGGGGTACATGGCTCTCTGGCCGGTTAGGCATGCGCATGTGCCGGATGTCCGGAGGTTCGAGGGGGTGCCGGATGTCCGAGGCATCGGGCCGGATGTCCGGGGCCTATAGCACTTCGGTTACTGATCAACCGCTGAGGCTGCTGGCTCCAGGCGCCGGATGTCCGGCCGCTGTAGACTTTCAGCGGTTCCTCTCGTCGTGCTTCTTCGTCCTTGAACTTGTAGACTTGTCCGTGATCCCGAGCATCTCCGAGAGGGTCTTCTTGATACCTAAGCACACATAGCATTCCGGATTGAGGTAGTAGCCATGTCTCACGTGGGTCATACGGAATGTCATTAAGGAGAGATGTCGCCTTAGTCTCGATAGCTCTTGCACGTGCTCGTGTCATCGGTTCACTCGGCACTTGGGGAGACGAAGGTAGGTCCATGGGGGTGACCGTAGGATGCTCCGCATCACAGCGCTCGGACTCCTTCCGTCGGGAATCCATTGCGTCCACCCAAATTCCGCATGGATTCAGCGTGAGGTGTGTCGCCGCTGCCTCACCGGAGGTGGTGCGGTCCATCTGGCATCCGAACGCGGCGGCGGATGCGCAACCGCTTCGTTGGCGCGCCGAGGCAGAGGTGAATGCATGGGCGTCGTCCGATGCAAGTATGGCATGGCGTGCCCGCCGTGCGAGGCACCAAGCGCGGAAGGCGGTGGCAGCCCTCGCGGCGCTGGATGTTGGCGAGGCAGAGTCGCATTCTCCAGTACCATGTATAGTGCACGGCCAGCCCGGGCACCGCAACCGCATCGCGGTGGACGCCGCCAGCTCCTCCCACGGCGGATCCATCATCGATCTCACATCCACCGGCACCGTGAAGGCTCTGGACTCCGACGAGGGAGAGTAGGGCATGGGAGACGGCGGCGCCTTGAGTCTCGTGAGCCGGTATGTGTCCCATGTCCTACTCTACCTCGTCGGCGACCGGAGCAACACTTTGAGGGGCACAGCCGGCCGCCGGGCATGGCCATGGCAAAGCCGGGCGAGCTCCGCTTAGATTAGGTTTCATGTTGCATGTAATAGTATGGATTTGAAGAGTTACTCCTTTGCGAAGAAACATGACCGTTGGGAAGAGCTCTCGCGACACTCCCGTGCCCGCGGTCGCAAACTCCCTTGCTCCGGGCGCCGCCGTCGGAAGGGAGAAACCGGCGGTTGGCTCACCGGACTGGACAGGCGGTGTGCTGGCGCTAGTGGCGGTAGACCAAGGAGGCGCGTGTGGGGGTCGGTTCTGGGTGCTGGGCGGCGACTCCGAGGACGAGGTCGAAGATGAGGTCACAGTGGGGGGATCTGCTTCGCGCGGCGACGAGGATGGCGGAGCGGGATCCGCGTGCGGGCTTTGGCCTGGTAGCAAAAAGGGGTCATTTGTGGAGGTGCGAGTTGAGGCCGGAGGCGTGGACGGCGTCGGTGGATCTGTGGAGGGTGAGATCTGCGTGGCGATGTCTGGGTCGGATGGGGAACGGCCGCCGGCGGAGACCCGGGTGGTCGCGAGGCCGTGCCGCGGCGGCGGCAAGGGCGCCGGCTGGACTAAGGTTCGGCGGCGTAAATCATGCATGTCCTCTTGGCTCCGGGCCTTGGCGGCGCCGGCAAGGGCGGCTCGGTGGTCGCCATGGCCCCGGGCCGAGGGTGCTCTTCCCAGGGCGCGCTGGGACCGGCGGTGCTCCGGCCTGGCTCAGACTCAAATGCGGCTCACATTGCCAGATGCGGAAGGGGGAAAGAGGCATCGCCGTCGCGGGCGCCGCCGGAGCTCACGATGACAAACTTCTCGTCGCTCGTCGCCGAGAGCGGGTCACCGGGGGAGCAGCGTGGGTGCGAGGTGGGGGGGGGGAGCCTGGGCTTGGTCGGTCGCGAGATGCTGGGCCTGCGCCTGGGCCGTGGCCCCTCCTTCGGGTTCAGTTTCGCCTAGCTGGTGGCCAGGCCGTCGCCTCCGTTTGGGCCGCTACCTTTTGGGGGTGCACCGCTCGGGCCGGCCCAGCCCCAGTTGGCCCATCACCGCTGCGGCCTCCTTGTAAGTGGTGGTGGTGGGTGCCGAAGGGGATTCACTCTCCCTCGCTAGGGTTTCCAGCAGCACCGCGCGACATCAGGAGGTGGGGAAGAGGCGCGCGCTTCATTTCGGCGGCGGCGGTTCTGGAGTAGGTGGCGAGGGCACGTCGGATGGAGAAGGAGAGGAGGCTTCAGGCCCATGGCCGCAACAAACAGCCGCAGGAGGAGCAATTGGTCGCCACGGAGGAGCAGGCTCGGGAGCATGACCTCAGGGCTCAACTCTCGACCTGCAGGGAGTCGCGGTCGAGAGAGCGGCCCGGCGCCATGGTTTCGGGAGGGTCCAGGTCACCGCGGCGGTCGTCATCTCGGGGACGGGATTCGCCTCCCCTACCTCCCCCGCCCCCAGGGATGCCTTCTCTCCTGGGTCAACAGCGGGCCTCCGGCCACGACGGTGGGGGTGGTGCCCCGACTGGTGGAGGCACTACAAATAAAAACACTTCCATGATGATACGTCTTTGTCACAATAGGTCAAGTTTTCTGTCATGCATGTACATCCGTGACAATTTTATGACAGAATCAAGATAGTCATACTTGTGCTGTCGTGGAAGTGTTCCTTGACAATACTGAAATTATCATCACGGAAGTGTCCACTTCCATGACGATAAATTTCGCGTCATGGAAGTGTTTTCGTCAAGGGTGACCGACACGTGGCATCCACCATAACGGGTCGCCGTTAAGCTATCGGGTTCCGGTTTGGATCCGATAACCCGTTAACAGCTCGGACCAATGGGGATTTCCACGTGTAAAATTCTCATTGGCCCAAGGAACCACGTGTCAGCTCAGCGTGGCGACAGATGTCATTCCTCCAATGGACGAGACGGGCCTATGGAAATGTTACACGTGGCATGGCCCAACAGTGGCCCATTGAGGTTTAAAAGGCCGGCCCAGTCAAAATAAGTGGGCCGACCCATTTATGGCCTACTTTCGTCTGGCCCATTTACAAAAACGGCCCATAAGAGATATTCCAATTCGGACCGTCAATGGCCCGTTAACGATTTGACACCATTGCGGCCCATCGTCTGTTCCAGCCCATTAAAAGCCCGCTATGTCTTTGGGCTCATTTGCCGGCCGAGGTTCTTTCGGCCTGTTAGAGGCCCATTATAGAGATGGGCCAATTTTCAGGCTCTGCGACTTTCGGCCCGTTATAGGCCCATTATAGGCATGGGCCAATATCCTGGTGGTACGAATTTCGGCCTTTTAGCGGCCCATTAGGGATTTGGGCCAACTTCCATCCCGGTTTACCTTTCGGCCTGTTAATGGCCCACACCGTAGTTGGGCCATTTACATTCCGACCTGACTTTCGGCCTGTTAGTGGCCCATGTTCTCCATGGCCCAATTCCAGCCCCGACATGACTTTCGGCCTGTTAAAGGCCTGTTTTGTATATGGGCCCACTTATGGCCCGAATGGCTTTCGGCCTATTAACGGCCCGACATCGAAATGGGCCAAGCAGTAATTTTGATCAATTTCGGCCTGCTAACGGCCCGTAGGCCCGTTTCCACTGTTGGAGCCCAATCGAGGTTTTGGCCTGCTAACGGCATGTCACCTAATTGGGCGTACTTTAGTTTTGGGCCTGCTAAGGGCATGTCAAATAATTAGGCCTACATTTCATTTGGGCCTTCTAACGGCCCATCAATTAATTGGGCCTAACTTACATTTGGTCCTGCTAAATTTCCTGCATGGTTACAGGCCCATTGAATGACAGGGCCAAATACAGTCCATCAAAGGCCCACGATGATTTAGGCCCAGCTATTACTTTCAGCCCATTAAGAGGAACAATTATGGCCTGTGGCAAAGCCCATCTAGTAACTGCAGGCCCACTACGGGGCCATTACAGGCCCTGGGCCGTTCCCTTAGAAGAAGGAGCCATGTCGCTTTGTTCCAGTTATTAATTTCACTGCATATTTTGGCTTGTTTGCCGCCAGTTGAGGTTTCGGCCCAGAAAGCTCGGGTGCAACCCCGCGCTAAGCAAATATACGCATAAAAGGAAAAATGTAGCACATCGAAGCATATATTACAGGAAATTACATCCACTGGGCAATCAAAGATTGATGCCAGTGCAAATAAATGAACAGAGCTTAATGATCGACAACCTCACAATCTGCAACCTCAGCACGGATGACGCCCATAAGCATGTGAGCAAGTTCTTTCTTCTTTGCTATACTGACACTGAAATCATCGATCAGTTGTTGTTGCGCAAGAATGTGCACCTCTGATTCCTCCACGATTTCCATCATTTCTTCAGCCAGTAATTGGTTCACAAACGTACATCTTTTCCGTTGGATTTGAGACAGAGGAAACTGAACAGATTCATATGGGGATTTTGGCAGGCTTGTATCAATGATAGTGGAAAGTGTCTCGACCACTGCATCATAACTTAAATTAGAGGGGAAACTGAACAGATTAATCAAGAGTTATTGCCATATTACCTTCGCTAGATTTATTGGAGAGAAACAATGGGGTTGCCTTGCTGTCTTGAGACTTTGTCGTATTATCTTCAGCAGCCTACACCAAATCATCAGCCAGGTCAGTTAATACTTAATAGGAAAGCAACATTGACACAATGAACGTTTGGGTAACCAGAGCACACCAGCCTACACCGAATTAACACAACATGGCACTACTATCATCAGCTAGGTAAGTTAATATGAAAGCAACAATGACACAATGAACGATTGGGCAAACAGACCACACCACTAGATTATTGTAATGTGCAATATATGAGATAGTACAATCATGCAGCTCAATATGTAAAACTACCAGGCAGTTTCCCTTACAAAAATCTACATTAGCGCCTTAATTATACATTTTGCTACAAGTAAATTTAGATCAGATAATTGGTGTAGGGTACTGAAGGTTGGATTCACGCCCATGCTACTTAATAAACTACATACTGGTGTAAAATTATAGTGATATACAACAGGTACTTACATCAGCATTGGAGCGCAGAGCATTACTTGAGGTACTTTCCTCGACCACGATCCCATTTTAGAACGTTTGTTGTCCTTTAAGCATATTTTCTACAACAAAGATGCGTAAGACATATGTAGAATATATAAGATCAAATGTGATCTGAATGCTATAAAATTTCATGATGGGAGGATACGCACATGCTTCCTAGCAAGGAGTTGACATGTTTTTGTTGAACTGGAGCTGACTTGTTCTTTGGCGACTGGAATCTGGTTATTATCTGGAGGACTTGGGTTTCTCTGTGCTGGAGCAGTTCCGATGAACACTTGAGTTGGGTTACTATCTCCTGGAGTTCGGATCTTTTGCAAAGAACTTGTTTGTACCCCTTCAGATTCTAACATAACCCTCTTCCGCTTACATGCCTTGTACAGAAGAATGGTGCTTCAGTTATAAAACATGCTATGGCAGAGTGAAAGCACATTTGCTCCCTTGGTGGTTTTGGTAATTTACAACAACATATATCTCATTGAACTAATAAACATTCAAGTGAAAGACTTCAGGAAGTTTAATGATGGGCATGGCAAGGACTAGGAATGTGGACCCTTCAAAATACTAAGGACATATATTGGCCAAAGTTCAAGACTCTTCATTTTTGGTTTTGTGATCCAAGATCACATTGAGTCCATAGGAAAGCCAATACTATTAAAAGGGGATGAGGTTTTGATAATGATCTATTTGCTCAAGTGCTCAATGATATTGCTCCAAAACCCTCAGCCACTTTTCCTATCCAAACTTGTCCCATTTCACAAAAGTCAACTCGGATCCACCGAATCTCATTCATCCGGACTCACCGAGTTCATTAAGACAGTGCCACTTGCCAAACCCTAACAAATCGGATCCACCGATATGGATCTCGGTCTCACCGAGATGGGTGACCATCTTTCTGTTGCCTAGTTGCAATTCTTTCGGTCTCACCGAGATTGCACTCGGTAACACCGAGATGGAGCGACCAAGTTTCTGTTGCCAAGTTGCATCATTTCGGTCTCACCGAGATTATGCAATCGGTGCCACCGAGACTGGGTCTAGCCCTTAACATTGCACATTAGTTGCTCCGAGATGTTCCATCCGGTCCCACCGAAACTTCAAACGTTCATATCTTTGCTCAAGTCGGTCTCACCGAGATTCTGGTTTCGGTGCCATCGATTCTGGTCAAATATGTGTAATGGTTGGATTTCGTGTGAAGGCTATTTATACCCCTCCACCACCTTCTTACCAAGTAAGAGAGCCATCAGAACATGCCTACACTTCAACCATACATTTTCTGAGAGAGAACCACCTACTCATGTGTTGAGATCAAGACATTCCAATCCAACCATTTGAACCTTGATTTCTAGCCTTTCCCAAGTTGCTTTCCACTCAAATCTTTCTTCCACCATAGCCAAATCTGTGAGGAAGTTCTTGAGTGTTGGGGAGACTATCATTTGAAGCACAAGAGCAAGGAGTTCATCATCAACACACCATCTATTACCTTTTGGAGAGTGGTGTCTCCTAGATTGGTTAGGTGTCACTTGGGAGCCTCCAAGATCATGTGGAGTTGAACCAAGGAGTTTGTAAGGGCAAGGAGATCGCCTACTTCGTGAAGATCTACCCCGAGTGAGGCTAGTCCTTCATGGACGTAAGCCATGGTGGAATAGGCAAGGTTGCTTCTTCATGAACCCTTTGTGGGTGGAGCCCTCCGTGGACTCACGCAGCCGTTACCCTCCATGCGTTGAAGCCTCCATCAACGTGGACGTACGATAGCACAACCTATCGGAACCATGCCAAAAATCATCGTGTCTTCATTGCGTTTGAAATCTCCAATCCCCTCCATTACTTACATGTGCAATTGTTTACTTGTCGCTGCCACACTCTTAGAATTGCATGTGTAGGGTGTTGCTTGACTTGTCATACTTGCTAAAATCTGCCCACAACTAAAATTGGGAAAAGGATAGATTTTTATTTGGTCAAGTAGTCTAATCACCCCCCCCTCTAGACATACTTTCGATCC
This sequence comes from Elymus sibiricus, assembly GCA_039707655.1. Classification (NCBI taxonomy): domain Eukaryota; kingdom Viridiplantae; phylum Streptophyta; class Magnoliopsida; order Poales; family Poaceae; genus Elymus; species Elymus sibiricus. The sequence continues at coordinate 169,567,236 of CM077672.1, read as the reverse complement.
TACAAGTGGTATCAGAGCTTTGGTCTCCATTGCCTTGGTTTCACAACCTAGGAGAGTATGGCGTCTAGTGAGGGTAATTATCACCGTAGAGGTCCATATTTTGATGGTACAAACTTTGTTAGTTGGAAACATAAGATGAAAATGCATATTCTTGGTCATAACCCCGCCGTTTGGGCTGTTGTTCGTGTTGGCTTGCAAGGTGAATTCTTTGAGGATGGCAAGGAACCGGATCGTGAAGCAACCGCGGAAGAATTGAATATGTTGCAATACAATGCTCAAGCTTGTGACATTCTCTTCAACGGTTTGTGTCCCGAGGAATTCAACAAGATCAGCCGCCTCGAGAATGCAAAGGAAATTTGAGATACTTTGGTTGATATGCATGAGGGTACCGAGTCCATCAAGGAATCTAAGTTGGATGTGCTTCAAAGTCAACTTGACAAGTTCAAGATGAAGGATGGTGAAAGAGTCGCTGAAATGTACTCTAGGCTTGCTCTCATCACAAATGAGATTGCCGGCTTAGGAAGTGAAGAGATGACCAACAAATTCATCATCAAGAAGATCCTTAGAGCTTTGGATGGAAAATATGATACCGTTTGCACATTGATCCAAATGATGCCAAATTACAAAGATCTCAAGCCCACGGAAGTCATTGGAAGGATTGTCGCCCATGAGATGTCACTCGAGGACAAAGAGGAGCTACATAACAAATCAAGTAGTGCTTACAAAGCCTCAACCGATGCTCCCACAACTTCAAGCGACAAGCTAGTATCTAATGAAGAGATAAGGCTAATGGTGAAAAGGTTTAACAAGTTCTACAAGAACAAATGGAAGGAAAGAAGCTCTAGCTCAAGACACTATGAGAGAAGATCATCAAGTCGTGACCGAAATTGTTATAATTGTGGAAGACCCGGACACTATTCCAATGAGTGTACGGCACCTCACAAGAAAAGAGACTAATCACCAAGAGGAAGATTTAGAAGAGATGAATCATTTCATAAGGAGAGAAGGAGTAGAGATGATCGTTATGAACGAAGACCCTCTCGAAGAAGCAAGGATTCAAAAAGGAAGGACAAGTCATCCAAGAGCTACACAAGAAGAAGACATCAAGCTCATGTTGGTGAATGGATTTCCAACTTTGACTCCGACAACCACTCCGAGAGAAGCTATCACTCCAACTCCGACTATAGTCAAGATGAAGGTGTTGCCGGACTTGCTCTTGTGTCATCCAACTCCAATGATCTATTTGATTCACCAAATGAAGGAATTGGAAGATGCTTCATGGCAAAAGGCCCTAAGGTATCACACCCCGAATACTTTGGCTTCAATAGTGATGAGGATGATTTGCTTGGTGATGATGATTTACTTGTTGATAAAGCTAGTGATGTGAGCTATAATGAAAATGCTAGTAATCATGATAGTCAAGAGGAAACGAATGACAATGCTATGAAGGAGATTGAGCGTCTAACTAAAGAACTAAATGCTCTTAAGTTAGCTCATGAAACAACTCAAGAAGATCATAGAGAACTTCTAAGAACTCATGAGAAGCTACGCTTCGAGAAGCTAAATTTAGAGCAAGAGCATGAGTTTCTTAAAGCTATCAATGATGATCTTTGAAAGAAGAGTTCTTCATATCTTGCCAAATGTTTACTCTTGTCTACCTTTGTGCCACAAGTTAAATCTAAGCTAACTAGCAACAAGAGTAAAAAGGGTTCTACCTCTAGTAGTAACAATAACCATGCTAAATCCAATGTTGTTGCTTCTAGTAGTTCTATTGATTCCACTAATGATTCTCTTAGCCAAGTTACACTTGAGCAAGAAAACAATCTATTGAAAGGAATTATGGAAAAAGGTGTCTACAAGACCCTTTCCGGGAGTAAGCAATTTGAGGAAATTGTACGCAAGCAAGGAAGGCACCGGAAGAACCAAGGTATTGGTTTTGAACGAAAGTTCAATGCCAATGGAGTTGAGTGGGAAGAAGCTCAATACCCCAAGACGAAGTTTGTTCCTCAACAAGAGAAGTATGATCCTACTTTCTTCAAGGGGACACAAGCTCAAGATGATCTTCCACCACAAGACCACAAGCTAAAAGGCAAGGACAAGCTTCAAGAGGAGATTGACTCATTTGAAGAAGCACTTAAAGCCTTGGTCAAGTGGGTTCCCAAGACTTCATCAAGTTCTACTTCATCAAGTGCTACAACAACTCCAAGGATTCCCATCAAGTTGATGTGGGTCCCAAAGAAGAAGAACTAGAGAGTTCTTGAGGGTGACTCCGCCAACAAACTTCACTTACATTCATTTATGGCAAGAACTTGTGCAACCAACTTCAACATCTTGCACTAGTTCATGGAGTCACAAACCCTCTTGTTGGTAAGGCAAGGGACAAGGTATTCAATGCATTCATGGACATCATCATATGTGTATTTCACTCTATGTCTATGGATATCCTTGTATGTTCCTTGTGTGGGACTAACCTATGTAGGTATTGAAAGCACAAAACTCCAAAGGATTGCTCCCAACTCTTGATGGTCTACATCAACTTTGAGCATCCACATCTTCAACATCTACATGAAGTCAACATCGACAAAACCCAAGGTTAGTTCATCTCTCCTTGGGGGGATATCACATCTAAGGGGAGCTTTACTCTAAGACTTGAGTCAAAGCAACTCTAATGGTGTGAACACATTAATGCTTTATGTAAAAGTGGCAACCCCACTTGTGCTTAAACGATGAGTATGACCTATGATCAAATGTTCTCATTTGACTCCTAAGTCGATATACTCATATATAGATGACTATGTCATCACTCATTGCTTGATAGATGCTAGAATTGGTTGTGCATGTTTGACACATATTTTATTTGCTATCTTATTGTGTGAGCATGCTGCTATGCATATTTTTCTCATTCGAGAACATCCATTTGTTGTTTTGCTTGTCTTGGTTTTTCTGGCCAAGTGGATGTACAAGAATGCCTAAGCACCTTCTCTAGCTATCTATTCTTTCTTGTCTCAAATTCCATTCTTGCTATATCACAAAATTTGAACAAGTCATTTTCGGACCCTCCGGGTGAGGCGCACTCGGAGTCACCGATCTGAAAGGGCTGAACTCCAAAACCTTCAAATGTGTTTCGGCGTGACCAATCCATATCCATTCGGACTCACCGAAATCATTTGATTGATCTGAGTTTTTGATCTTGGTGAAACCAATTCGGACCAACTCAGCGTCACCGATTTGCTATAACCGTTCGCAGTTACACATCTCGGTGCCACTGATTTACTCCACTCGGTGCCACCGACAGCAGTTGGGTATATATATCCAGCGGGCCTGAACGATTGAAATTTCTCAAACTCTTTCGTTCCCGCACCCCCTCTGCTGCCGTCGCCCTGTCTCCGGACTTCGCCGTTGCGTCCAGCGCGCCCTCGCCGTTGGACTCCGTCGCCGTCAACGGAAATCTGCACCGCCGTTGCCGCCGTAGATAGTTTTCGCCAAGTTAGGGTAAAACTCGACCCCTCGTGCTTCAAATTCCGATTCAATGCACTAGGGTACTCGCCATGATTCATGCCATGATTGCAATGCTCTTACCTTGTACCAAATTCCGTAGAATAGATTCGAGCAAAAAATTTAGGGTTAAGTTTCCACAGAACCAATCTCGGACCCATCGGTTTGGAATTTTCGGCGTGACCGATTTGGTTTAGGCCATTGCACTAGTACGTCTCAGTTCCACCGAGTTGTACTAATCGGTGAGACCGAAAAGAGATTTCTGTGAAACCCTAGCATCTCGGCAGGACCGAACCCCATCTCGGTCTGACCGAAGTGGTGTGCCATGCCTCTGTCTAATGCTTCGGCTTCACCGAAATGTCCAACTCGGTTGATCCGATATTAGTTCTGTGAAAACTTGAAACTGAAGTTTGAACTCAAAATTTTCAAAAATAGCTGCATTTTGTGATAACTCTTCCTCTCTGCCTATACCTATTCTATTCACAGGTCAGCTTGCAAGATGTCAGATGCCAGTGACAGTCAGAATGTGTCAGAAAGGTCAGCTAATTTGAGTGCAAAAAGCTTCTATGAAGGAGAAAGGAGTTCTCCTGATCTGCCCAAGGCTGCCACCAAGTCCAGAAAGAAGAGGAATTCAGATGATGGTGAGGAGGACTTTGCAGCTGAGGAGGCTACCTCCAAGAGAAAGAAGCCAGCAGTAGTAAGCAAATAGTATGAGGGCAGACAAGAGAAGAAGGGCACCAGAAAAGTTCCAGCATCAACTGCAGCAAAGAAAGGCATGACAATCACTCTTGAGGAGCCAACTGGCTCAAAGGCAAAAGCTGCAGGGAAGAAAAGGGAAAGAAAACAAACTGCACATGTCATATTCAAACCAACCTCCATGAGAAGAGATGATGCTACTTATGATGAGGAAGAACCAGTAGCAAACTCTCCTCCAGCACAGCAGACATCAGCTGAAGCATTTGCAGATGCAGTTCTCTCTACACCTTCCACACACACTGGAGCTGCCAGCCAGAGATCTTCACCTCCAGGAGCTCCTGCCCAAAGTGACGTGTAGCTCTATACCTATTCAAGCTTTTTGGTACTTGTTGCCAAAGGGGGAGAATTTGTATAGATCTTTAGCTGAGAGAGAGAGAGAGTCTTGCCTTTTGCTTCACTTGTTTTTCTTTTGAGAGATTTGGTGTGTGCTTGATACTTTGTTTGTGTTGCTTGAGACTATGTTGGTTGTGTGGTTGATCATACTTTGCTTCATATCTATGCTCAGTGATTACTCTTATCATCATTTATGTATGATCATTCACATGTGTTGTTGGTGATGAGTGCTTATATTCCATTCATATCATTTTGTGCGCTCCACCAAGTTGTATGTGACATGGAAGAGTGGCCCATGATCCCAATCGATTGTGCATTTGCATTCAAACGCAAATTTTAAATAATTCACAAATTTAGGGGGAGCTCTTACTTATCACATACTTCTCAAAGCGACGATACTATGCATTGATTATATTTTCTATCGAAGATTTGATCTATATGTTGTCATCAATTACCAAAAAGAGGGAGATTGAAAGCACATTTGCTCCCTTGGTGGTTTTGGTAATTTACAACAACATATATCTCATTGAACTAATAAACATTCAAGTGAAAGATTTCAGGAAGTTCAATGATTGGCATGGCAAGGACTAGGAATGTGGACCCTTCAAAATACTAAGGACATATATTGGCAAAAGTTAAAGACTCTTCATTTTTGGTTTAGTGATCCAAGATCACATTGAGTCCATAGGAAAGCCAATACTATTAAAAGGGGATGAGGTTTTGATAATGATCTATTTGCTCAAGTGCTCAATGATATTGCTCCAAAACCCACAGCCACTTTTCCTATCCAAACTTGTCCCATTTCACAAAAGTCAACTCGGATCCACCGAATCTCATTCATCCAGACTCACCGAGTTCATCAGGACAGTGCCACTTGCCAAACCCTAACAAATCGGATCCACCGATATGGATCTCGGTCTCACCGAGATGGGTGACCATCTTTCTGTTGCCTAGTTGCAATTCTTTCGGTCTCACCGAGATTGCACTCGGTAACACCGAGATGGAGCGACCAAGTTTCTGTTGCCAAGTTGCATCATTTCGGTCTCACCGAGATTATGCAATCGGTGCCATCGAGACTAGGTCTAGCCCTTACAATTGCACATCGGTTGCTCCGAGATGTTCCATCCGGTCCCCCCGAAACTTCAAACGTTCATATCTTTGCTCAAGTCGGTCTCACCGAGATTCTGATTTCGGTACCACCGATTCTGGTCAAATGTGTGTAACGGTTGGATTTTGTGTGAAGGCTATTTATACCCCTCCACTACCCTCTTACCAAGTAAGAGAGCCATGAGAACGTGCCTACACTTCCACCATACATTTTCTGAGAGAGAACCACCTACTCATGTGTTGAAATCAAGACATTCCAATCCAACCATTTGAACCTTGATCTAGCCTTTCCCAAGTTGCTTTCCACTCAAATCTTTCTTCCACCATAGCCAAATCTGTGAGGAAGTTCTTGAGTGTTGGGGAGACTATCATTTGAAGCACAAGAGCAAGGAGTTCATCATCAACACACCATCTATTACCTTTTGGAGAGTGGTGTCTCCTAGATTGGTTAGGTGTCACTTGGGAGCCTCCAAGATCATGTGGAGTTGAACCAAGGAGTTTGTAAGGGCAAGGAGATTACCTACTTCGTGAAGATCTACCCTGAGTGAGGCTAGTCCTTTGTGGACATAAGCCATGGTGGAATAGGCAAGGTTGCTTCTTCGTGGACCCTTTGTGGGTGGAGCCCTCTGTGGACTCACGCAGCCGTTACCCTCCGTGGGTTGAAGCCTCCATCAACGTGGACGTACGATAGCAGCACCTATCGGAACCACGCCAAAAATCATCGTGTCTTCATTGCGTTTGAAATCTCCAATCCCCTCCTTTACTTACATGTGCAATTGTTTACTTTCTGCTGCCACATTCTCAGAATTGCATGTGTAGGGTGTTGCTTGACTTGGCATACTTGCTAAAATCTGCCCACAACTAAAATTGGGAAAAGGATAGATTTTTATTTGGTCAAGTAGTCTAATCACCCCCCCTCTAGACATACTTTCGATCCTACACAGAGAGATGGAATAGGTACTGAAGAATAGAAAGGCATGACATATTGACATGTACTCCCTCCATCCGGAAATAAATGGATGTGTCTAGACGTATTGTAGTTGTAGATACTTCCATTTTTATGCATTTCTGCCACAAGTAATACAGACAGAGGGAGTATGATCTACTCCCTCCGTAGAGAAACATAAGAGTGCTTAGATCACTATTTCTTTATAGAGGGAGTATAAGCTGAGGATACGAGAGGACAACAGAGTAAAAGAAACAGTAGTTGAATGTAAAAGTGTATGATAGCTGGAATAGGTACAGAAAAACAGCAAGGCAGCATATTCACATGTCTAATGGGCAAACTAAGATCACAATGCAATAGAACAGTAGAACAACACTTCAATGTATAAAACCATGATATGGTAGACGGATGGAGTACATACTGACGAACAACAATGCATGAGATATTCAGATGGATCATGTCCAAACTAAGCAGATGGTATTGCAGCAGAGTAGAATGACAGTACTTGAATTTGAAAAGATGTTATCATGAATGGAATAGGTACAGACAAACTGGAAGGCATGACATATTCACATGTATGATCAGCAGGCTAAGCACATGGCATTGCAACAGAGTAGATGCATTGCAAGACATTATATGCATGATGCTACCCATATCACGAGTCAAGTTAGAGAAAAGACCTTCTGGGGTGAATAGGAATCATTATCTCTCTGCAACTCTTCCGAAGAACTACATTTAACTGTTCCATCATATTGAATATCATCAACGCCGAGTATGTTGGCCGTTGCAGTGCTCCGCGAGTTTCTTTTAGTGGATTTGTTCTCATATTCAATATCACTGTGTGCAATAATATCTGACATGCATGGAAAACAACTAGTAGTGAGATTATGTAATGAGTGCATGTAGGAGACGACATAAATAGTAGAAGTCAACTTAAATAGCAGCAACATGTTGATACCTCAAAGGCTAAAGAAAGAGCACACATGATAGCTACAAAATATATACTATTTGTACTCGAGATTAACTAAATGGCACACAAAAGTACTACAGAACAACAACATGGGTAATACTAGAAGGGGTATAATCACCAGCCTGTGGGATAGCTTTGGCTGAGGGACGATAACTATGGAACACCGTTAACTACTGCACAAGTCTCTTATCTGAAGACTAAGAGATCAACATGAATGTACAGTGACAAGTGATAATCTATTTTCCATGCTTAGATGAAGAACAAAAGTCATAAACGCTGCACACAAGTAAGATGAGGGTACAACCTATCTTGCCGCCCTCTGTAGGAGCGAGCATCATCTGCTGAATCATCGATGGCACTGTGGTTGTTGTGGCTGTCCATGTCTGGCTGGCACATTCGAGGCAGGGAACTCTTAAGTGGGGAGTATAGCTCCCATCTGGTGCATGCTTCCCTTGTTGGAGCAGCTCCGGTGAGAAGGAAGACGGTGTGGCTGAAGATGCAGAAAACACACAATGTTAAGAATGACAGATATCTCTGATCTGAAGAAATACGATCAACTCTCAGGTACGAGACTGGTCACATGTGAGTTCACTGAAAACTAAATTGGTCACACGTTTTTTTCACTGTCCGATCTATGCCGGAAGGCTGGATAGCTGTCTTGTGCCTCCCGGCTGTCACTGTTCAGGATCTTCCTTGAACAGCCAGCGAGCACCGGCAGAGCAGCCTGCCTTCGCCGTCCCTGGCCACGGCAGCTCCGACCTCGACCCCGCCCACCGTCCCACCGCACTGCCGTGGTTGCGCCGCCAAAGCTATACCTCAAAGACTCGCATTCATCCAGATCCCGCGCCAGCAGTACCTTGACCCCACGCAACCCTAAGATAGGCATCGAAGCGCTGCTTCCGCGGCAAACCTGCGACCTCTGCCCGCACCCCTACGATAGCTCCGCCGCCTCGAGGGGAGCTGTTTCCTTCCATTTGGAACCGACTGACCCAGAATAAAAATCCAGGCGACTGATGCCTAGGTAAAGTGAATAAGATGAGTGTACGACCTATCTTGTGGCCCGGTGAAGTAGGCAGCTCCATCTGCCGAGCCGGTGAGGCCGGCGCGGTTGCGGCGACTGCCGGCGGCGGGAAACCAGATATGTGGCGGTGGTCGACAGCTACAGCGGACCAGCGCCGGTGCACTGGACGCATCTGAAGTACGAGCCGCTCCGGCACCGTGCACGACGGCGCGGTTGAATCGGCTCTTGCACAGTTCACGCGGTCGTCGTCCAGGCAGCTCTGGCAGCACAGAGTAAGAGGCACACGACCCAGTGCCCGACGGCAAACGGACTACAGCTCGGGCATTGGGGAGGAGGGCGGCGGTGAATTTGGTGCGGTGGGGGGGGGGGGGCATGGAGGAGGGACTGAGGTTTCGCGGTAGGGGAGAAGGTGATTTGGCGCCCACGGTGTATGAATGGGGAATTGGGAGGGGGAACCATGTCTTACGGACGCATTTGTCTGAAATGTGGGGGAAGTTACAATTCTACCCCTATCTTTTGGCTTGTGGGCTTGGGTCTAAGTCTTGATGGTCGGGGATAGTAGGGTAACTTTGCTTCTTCCAAATAGTGGGCGCCAGCGATTTCGGGCGAGGAGGGCGTGCTTTGAAATAGTGGGCGCGAGCGATTTCGCTCGAGGAAAGGGTGTTTTACCGCCCATGGTTTATGAATTATTCGGCGCCTGTGATTTCGGCCGAGGAGGGGGTGTTTTGCCGCCCATGGTTTATGAATTATTCGGCGCCTGTTGTCATGGGAAACGACGATCTATGGGACCAAACGGGCCCCTTTGAGATTTGGCTAAGGGGACATGCATGGGACAAAGAGCAGATTTTCAGTAGGTGCAAGAACACGCGGCGGGGTTTATCCAGGTTCGGGCCGCTATGAGCATAAAACCCTACTCCTGCTCTGTGTTTGATCGTGTATGAACTCTGGTTACAGGGAGCGCAGTTTTCCGGCATGGTGCACGGGAAATGCAGCTACTGCGTGTAATTGAGCTGGGTGTCGACCATTCTACCTATAGTCGTGGGCCTCCTTTTATAGGCCAAGGGGTTACCACAATGGCTAATATGGTCATTACAGAGTATGAACAGTGACTTGCACTGCCATCACATCTATCTTCCAACAGGGTAAGACAAACGCATTTAATGCACCGTTAGGTGCTACGTTGGGGAGGCGACGCCTTGGGCAAAAGATCTGTACCACCGGTCCTGGCGCCCTCCTGTAATGTCGAAACGTTCCAGGGACGGGTGTCATTAAAGTTAATCTTGGTGTGGCGTGCTAACACGTGCCTTGGCCGGCTATGTTGACTGCCTGCCCGCTCGACACCTAGCATACGAGCCTATCTGGTTGATGGTGAGGTGGAGCGGAAACGGGACAGAACAAGCCTGCTGGCACGGAGCTTGCCGGGCCTTGCTTGCTGGCAACCATAGTCTTGGTCTTCACCTTGCCGGGGCGGAGCTTGCCGGCAAGGGCAGCGTCGATCTTCAGTACAAGAATAGTACTTCTCGATAACCTGCCTTGAGGTCTTCTTCACTGTCTTGGTGTTGAGTTTTGAGTCGTAGTTATCCTCTGTCAAGCCCTTGCCGGAAGGGAGGCTACAACTGCCTGTGCACAAGTCTGGGTATGAGGGCACCCATGTCTTAGTACACCGACAGGAGCCCCTGGGCCTGGGCCACACGCACATGCGAGGCGTCGTTGGGCTAGGCCCAAACAGTGCACAGGCGGCACGTGGCAGAAGATAACTGTCATAATCTTCTCTTTTACCGCACCCGCCCACGATGCGCATTAAATGTGGGCGTGGGAGAGGTGGAGCGAAGCGGCGGCGAGAGATGGTGCGCCTGAAAAGCGTAGCCACGTAGGACGAAAAAGAGCCAGCCCTTGCGCCTTCCCCATAAAAAGGAAAAACATTGAGGGCGATGCTCATTTCGCCTGACTTCTCACATCTCCTTCCTCGATTTCTGCCATTAAGGGAGGAGAGGCGGCAGGGAGAGTAATCCCCCTAGGGCGCTATAAAAGAGGGCGGGGGAGTGGCGATCTTCCCCACCCATCTTCTACCCTTGCCATTTTCCTCCTCCAACCTTTCGTCCATCCCTGCTTTCCTTGAGGTCTGCTGCTGCGATGGCGAGGGGTGGAGGTCGGGCCCGGGCATCTACTTCTGCCTCGAGGGTCCCTCCTCGGGGCCGGATGCGTTCCTTGGTGGTTATCGTGAATGCCAGCCCTAGCACCCACAGCAGGGCCGCCCCCCGCGGTCGCGGAGGGCGCAGCACCCGTGGTCGAGGCGGGCATGGTGGGGCGGCTACTCTTCCCCCTCAGGCGGAAGCCCGCATGGCGGTGACGGCGCATGAGTCACACACGGCAGTGGCGGCGCACGAGTTTGTCATGGGGCTGCACCGCCAGCTTCGCAGTTGGCTCCGGCTCCCGGACCCCTTTGCGAGGGTGATGGAGAACAGCAGGCCTTCAGGCCTGTGGCTACAGGCGGATGGCTGCTGCAACGGGCCGTCCTGGGTGGTGGCCGAGTTCTTCACTGCCGGCTCCCTGTTCCTGACACGGGGGTGGAAGTCGTTCGCCTGCTCCCGTGGTCTAAGGCGGGGGTAGCTTCTCCAGTTTAGGTATGACGGAGCTACCACACTCTTCGTGAAGTTCTTCGGGGTCTCCGGCGGCCGCATGAAATGCTGCGCGAAAAGTGAGAGCAGCAGTGGCACTGACTCCACCAGCGAGAGCGAGAGCGACGAAAGCTCCTCGCCTATCAAGAGCGAAGGTGACGATTCCGACTAGGCGCATAAGTATTGCCCGAGTCGAATCTTGAAGATGAGCTGCGCTCCGCCTAGGCTCCTCTCCTTAGCTCCTGTATCAAAAGCAATGTAGCCCCGTGGGGGCGTGGAAGATAACTTTTGCACTTAAGCGCTTAACAGTTGCTGTAGTTCATATTTTGAATGGACGTATGCATGTTGTTCTCCTTATTCCATTCTGTCTTTGCATGATTTTGGTACCCTACGCTTGCCGGAAACTTGCCAGTGCGCACATCCTTGCCGCGAGCGCTCGAGGAGGACCTCAGCAGCTTGCCAGAAGTGCCGCTGCCGGCAAGGTCACGCTTATAGATCACAACGGAGCTACTTAGGTTGCCGAGCGGACTCGAAACAAAGCAAGAGCGCAGTTGATCACGGCAAGGTTCCTTAGCGTGCAGGTTTCTCATACAAAGGCCAAAATTGTTCAAGGAGAGCCGTAACTACAACAAAGAATTTATTTCAAAGTTTTGCAACTTAGCTTATTCCTTGCTGTACTTCTCACCGTAGGGTGGCATCTTGAATGCGTCCTTTGCTATCCATACCGTCACTCCCCCCGGGAAACTTGTATGCGAGGAATACTTTCTTCCTTTAAGAAAAAGAAAGAAGAGAAAAGAGAAAAGAGGCGGCTGGAACCTTGATGGTTCGTTAATCACCTTATGAAAGGCAAAAATGTAACACAAGACTGCCTGCAACACATAAATATATATGTACTTTGACAAAGAATTGTGAAGTATTTAACTTTTATTTATTATGCACGGGATCTGCGCCTGGCTTTGTACAAAGGTTTACATGCCTTGATGGCAAACTTGTACAAAAGAGGTTGCCGGGCAGACCGGCAATCGCGCCTTACGGGTAGAACTTACGAAGATGCTCAATATTCCATGAGTTGAGCACTGGAGTGCCATCTTCGGTCTCTAGGCGGACTGCGTCGGGCCTAGAGACTCGTACTACCCGGTAAGGGCCCTCCCACTTCGGCGTCAACTTGTTTCTACCCTTCGCGGATTGAATCTGACAAAGAACAAGGTCGCCTTCCACAAGGTTCCTGGCATTCACCATAGTCTTGGTCTTCACCTTGCCGGGGCGAAGCTTGCCGGTAAGGGTAGCGTCGATCTTCAGTACGAGAATAGTACTTCTCGATGACCTGCCTTGAGGTCTTCTTCATGGTCTTGGTGTTGAGTCTTGAGTCGTAGTTATCCTCTATCAAGCCCTTGCCAGAAGGGAGGCTACAACTGCCTGTGCACAAGTCTGGGTACGAGGGTACCCATGTCTTAGTACACCGACACCTGTCATTTCGGCCGATGAGTGGGCGCGCTTGGATGAAGTTACAAACCTACCCTCGGTATACACCTGGCCAATTGATGTGGGTCCCAGATAGGCTGGTAATTTCACATCTCCCGTTTATTTGCTCATGCGAATTCCACCAACCAGAGGGTGTTTTAGCGGTTCGTTCAAATTTTGGGAGAACAAGCATCCACGTCTACCGTACCAAGTCGATCCGAATCAAATTTAGAAATATTAGTTCTATAGTGTCACATCTTGCCACTTCTTTTTTAGATGGTGAGATGATGCTCGGGACAAATGTGTTTTCACATGCTCGTTGCTACCGATTAATTTGACAAATAGTTGACCCACTCAAAAGCGGGAATCAAATCAGAAATGAAATAGCTCAATTCAATGAAATAGCTCTTTGACCCGGTCAAAATTGTGGACTAAATCCAAAATTGAACACATCAATTGAATAGCATGTTGTATTATAGTACTCCATGAACATGCTCAAAGTCAAATTAATGAACCTGTTTGATACGCATATCTCCGTTCATGTGTAAATTGCAAACACCATGTTCTCCAATTCAAACATTTGAATACAATTTTATACTGAATCATGGTTTATATCAGTCTTCGATGCTAAAACGCGACCTCTCCCCTCTCCCGCACTCCCGTTCTCTCTCTAGTCGACACTCTTTGTTTCTATCGCGCGCGTACGAACACAAACCTTATCGGTCTCTCTCTCTCTCTCTCTCTAGATCTTTCAAGTTCACATGAACACTATGTATAGGTCTCCCTCGCACACAATGTATGACTCTCTGGTCTAAGCTAAATAGCTAGGGTGCACTCACAGTACACACACCAAGTCTCTCGCTCGCTGTCCATAACTCTATCGCGCACCACTCTACCGTCTCCCGGCTCTTCTCTCTCTCTCTCAAACATTCTATCTCTCTAGGTCACACATACACATATCTCACTCGCACTAGATAGACCCATCTAACACTCTCTCTTCCTCATTCGCTCTCTATCTCACACGCACACACACACACACACACAATCTCCCCCTAGCTAAGTACGAGTATCTCTCACTCCATCATAGGCACACGCACTCCCCCTTAGGCATGACTATCTCTCACTCTCCATCAGAAACACACGCATTGTCTCTTTCGCTCCCTAGGTCTATCTCGATCTCTCTCGGGGCATCTTTCTATCGCACACACACCCTCTTGTCTCTCGATCTCCCACCCATATAGTCCCCTCACGATCTCGAGGGGATCTCTCTATCACAAACACACCCTCTCTCCATCACCATGCCTCCATTTTTCTCCATACGCCCCTCTCGACCTCTGTCCCTTGTTTGCCAGACCACTCTTGGACACGTGCTATAGGGTCTTTCTCTTCATTGTAAACAACCACACAATATATCTCCGTGTATCTCCTCACCCCGCTTTCTCTCTCGGAGATGCATGTGCAATATTTTTTCATAAGACACACACACTTTCTCTCTAATTTATCGTGCGTTGTTCCTTTCTCTTTCACACACACACTCTCTCTTTTTGCACACTCACTCTTTCTCCTTCACACACACTTGATCTCTCTCTAGTTATGTACTCTCTCCGGTCCATAGCATATTGATTTTTTGAAAAGTCAAAACCCACAAAGTTTGAGCAGGAATGTGGAGAAAAACATTTACATCTAGAACGGGAAACATATATATATCATTAGATTCATCACAAGATGTAGTATCATATTATATATACATCTTTGGTATTGTAGATATAAATTATTTCCTCTGTAAACTTGGTCAAAGTTTCCAAAGTTTGAGTTTCCAAAAATTTGTAGGCACTACATTATCGAACGAAGGGAGTATCTCTTTCTCTCTCTCAACTCTCTCACGCACCACTCCGCCGTCTTGGGGCTCTTCTCTCTCTTTTCAAACTTTCTATCTCCCTAGGTCATACATACACATATCTCGCTCGCACTAGATAGACCCATCTAACACTTTCTCTCCCTCGTTCTCTCTCTCTATCTCACACGCACGCACACGCCCCCCCCCTAAGTACAATTATCTCTCACTCCATCACACGGATATGCACTTCCCCCTAGGTATGACCATCTCTCACTCTCCATCACAAACACACACATTGTCTCCTTCCCTCCCTAGCTAAGTCTATCTCGATCTCTTTCGGGGTATCTTTCTATCGCACACACACCTTGTCTCTCGATCTCCCACCCATATAGTCCCCTCATGATCTCGAGGGGATCTCTCTATCACAAACACACCCTCTCCAGCCCCATGCCTCCATTTTAGCCATGCGTCTCTCTCGACCTCTCTCCCTTGTTTGCCAAACCTCTGTTGGCCACGTGCTAGGGGTCTCTCTCTCTCCATTGCAAACAACCACACAATATATCTCCGTGTATCTCCTCACCTCGCTTTCTCTCTCGGAGATGCATGCGTGATATTTTTTCATAAGACACACACAGTTTCTCTCTAATTTATCGTGGGTTGTCCCTTTATCTTTCACACACACTCCCTCTCTTTTTGCACACTCACTCTTTCTCCTTCACACACACTTGATCTCTCTCTAGTTATGTACTATCTCCGGTCCATAGCATATATACATTTATTGAAAAGTCAAACCTCACAAAGTTTGACCAGGTATATGTGGAGAAAAATATTTACATCTAGAAGGACAAACATACATCATTAGATTCATCACAAGATGTAGTTTCATATCATATATCTTTGGTATTGTAGATATAAGTAATTTTCTCTATAAACTTGGTCAAAGTTTCAAAAGTATGACTTTTCAAAAATTTATAGGCACTACATTATCGAACGGAGTGAGTATCTCTTTCTCTATCTCTACCTCTCACGGGCCTCCCCTCTCACTCGATCTCTTTACCGAGGGATTATACGGTCACTGGCTCAGCGTACAGCTCCGTATATTGTCTAGATGACCAGTCAACCAGTCTACATGGTGCCTTGTTAGCTCGTGTTCTCTATGGGTGTGCGGGCCCATGTGGCAGTGGGTGAAATTAAATAAACTAGAGGCCCATCTGCCATGGGGTGAAATAAACAAACTAGAAACCACTTGCAGTAGAACCCCGCACGCTACTTAATTGAGTGCACACTTTTTCCTCGTTAAAACAGTACTGTAGTACTCCCTCCGTTTATTTTTAGCTCCATATAAAATTTGGTCAAAGTCAAACTTCGTAAACTTTGACTAACTTTATAGGAGAATATCAACATTCATAGTATGAAATCAATATATTTAGATGCATCTTGAAATTAATTTTCATAGCATATAGCTTTAGTGTTGTAAATGTTGATATCTTTTGATATATAGTTGGTCAAACTTTGCATAGTTAGACTTTGACCAAATTTTATATGCGGACTAAAAAGAAACGGAGGGAGTACTAGATTAACACCTTCTTAGACGCCACCACGGACACAAACTACGACAACGCACATACACCACTGCGCGGCATGCATGCACGGACGCACTCGCGCACACCCAGCACACAATACACACCAGCACACGTGTACACCGGCGTCGCCGCCGGCTGAGATGGAGGACGAGGCGGCCAACAAGCGGAGGCGACTCGAGCCAAAACTGCATTCGGCGAGCCTGGACTTCATCAGCAGCCTCCCCGACGACATGCTGCTCATCATCATCGCCCTCCTTCCCACCAAATCTGCCGTGCGGACCACCCTTCTCTCCCGGCGGTGGCGCCCCCTCTGGCGCTACGTCCCCCTCAACCTCACCGTCGATAGCTGCATCTGCTATGGGGATTGCAAACGCATGGCCGCAGTCTACAAGATCCTTGCATCGCACCCTTGGCTAGCCAGACGCCTTGACATCCGCATGTTCAGTACCAACTGTAATGTCCAAGCCAAGTTCGATGAGTGGTTCTTATCCCCCGCCCTAGATCAGCTCGAGGAGCTCAGGTTTGAAGGTGGACGATGTCGCTCTCTGCCACTGTCCGCGCTCCACCACGCGCCAACGCTGCGTCGCGCCAGGTTCAGCTCCTGCTATTTTCCCCAGATTGATGCCGCGCCCGCTCTTATTCTCCCTCAACTCAAGTAGCTCAACCTCTTCGACATTGGTATCTCGAAGGAGGCTATGGAGCGGCTACTCCGCGGTTGTACAGCGCTCGAGTACCTTTGTCTTCAATAGATCCACGGGTTCATTAGCCTCCACATCGCCTCGACGAATCTCCGATGGATTTATGTGTCTTGCTGGCCCCGCAATAGGACATTACTTGGGAAGAGATCAGTTCAGATGTTTCACGATATGGTCATTGAGAATGCGCCTTTCCTTGAGAGATTGCTTGTATCTGATCTAGAAGGTCCAACAAAAATCAGGGTCATTGACGCGCTGAAATTGACAGCGTTTGCCTACTTGTCTGCCAAATTCTCCGAACTTGTTATTAGATCCATAACTGTTCAGGTACAACACTCATCTTCTTCTCGTTCTTCTTCTTGAAATTCACATTTGAATTTTTATTCTTGATGTATGTTCAACTGTCATCCAGAAAATGATTCCCACAAGCTTGACCCAGTCTGTGCGCACAGTGAAGATTTTGGCAATAAAATCTATCGTCCCCAATCTGGATCAAGTTGTTGGATTCCTTAGATGCTTTCCATGCACGGAGAAGCTACTCATCGAGGTGAAACTCCTTTCCTATTAAATGTGAACCACAATGGAGCTCAAATTTTTTGTAATTTTTCCCAAGTTACAATGACAAATGTAGTGTTCAAAACTGCATCTAGGCACTATACTGAAAGAAATGTTTTTAGTATTTTTTTCTCACGTGATCACCTGCATCGTTTTGTTGTTGTTGTAGCCAAGGCTAGTCATAGTGGGAAGTAACTTTATCCTAGGAGCAAGTACTACCTCCGTCCTGGTTTACTAGTCCCCTTCGTATTTTGGAGTATGAAATTTTGACCATAGATTTAACTAACAAAATGTTAATGCATGTCACTAAAAATTATATCGTTGGATTCGTATTTGAACATAATTTCCAATGGTATAATTTTTTGTGACATGCATTGACATTTTGTTAGGTAAATCTATGGTCAAAATTTCACACTAAATACGAAGGGGACCTATAAACCAAGACGTACGTAAAATGAGTAAATGAGAGGAAAGAGAAAGAGAGTGAGTGAAAATTATCACTAGCCTTATAGCCAACCCTATTGTATGAGCGAATGATATTGGTAGCTCTTGATGACACGACAATCTTATATATCCAGCTCCTCTAATATGTTCTCTTCTTTGCAGATAAAAAAAGACCCGAAAGTGAAAAATGTGCTGCAATATAACAACCTCATTGAATGCCTTGATCTCCATCTTATAGAAATTGATTTGATCGACTACCGAGGCACCACATCCGAGATTAAATTGGCCAGGTTCTTGTTTATGAAGGCAAGTGTGCTCAAGGTAATGAGGTTTGGCATTCTCTGGTGCAACAATGAATGGTGTGCTGATCAATGCAAGCGTCTAAAGCTGAATGACAAAGGCTCTGCAGAAGCTGAATTTGTTTTTGAAAGATCAAGTGCCGAGAGACGCGCAAGTTTATTTTCCGATTAGTGACTTGTCAGGGGTGGTGGATTTTAGTTTGTATGATAATGCTGCATCCATCTAAAGTAACGAAACTTCTTACGTAAACTTCCTAATAATTCCCTCTTCGTAGGTGCAGCATTACTGCTAGCATTTGTAATATCAGTTTGAACCTTGTAAAATTATGACTATCCAGCACGTGGTACTACGTTACGATTATGTTCGCGTGCATAGGTGCTGCAACGATGTAACCAATATACCCATTGCAATATTTTATTCTAACTCATGGCAACGCATGGGAAAATATGTAGAACACGGCTTGTTGTAAGCAGGGTAGCTCTACAGCCTTGATGATAGTGACTGCACATGGTGAGGCTGACTTTGGTAACCCGAACACGCCGCCTACACTCTGGTGTCATCTCCAGCGCGGGGTCCTGTCACTTCACTGTGAGGAGAAGCACGTAATAATTTGACCAACGGGTAGTACTTTGGTACAAGTACTACAACACCCTCCGTCTGGATTTAGTAGTACTACCGCCTCCGTTTGGATTTAGCATTTGACTAACAATATATAGTAATGCATGTCACAAAAAATATACTACTACTCCCTCCGTAAATAATACTACATGGAGTATTGTTTTATTCGTATTTGAGTGTAGTTTTTTTTACGGGGCGTATTTGAGTGTAGTTTCCGATGATATTATACACTCTCCCTTCCGGTTGAGGGCTCAAAAATGAAATCTCATCAACCACACTAGTACTTGCACCACATTCGCCCCGCATTAATTGCGCCAGCTTCCAACATAATTGCACGCAGAATTTACCTCAATCTTCTCGTAACCATGCGCGCACGCAGCGAGACAGGGAGCAGTGCATGCATGCGGAGCGGGATTTGAGGCAGCAGCAGGCATGCGATACTCTGCAAACGCAAGGGCAATTATGTCCAAAAAAAACAGACTGAGTCTACCCTTGGTATGCGCGCTCGACCTTAGGCGCAGAGAAAAAAGGACTGGAGGGAGTACTACAAAGGAGCGAGGAGTAGATAGGCAATGCACACGTGAATCCAAACGCAGTCTACACTTCTCATATAAAGGCTCCCCATCAGTCCAATCCATCAACGAAATCCTACGCACCTACGCACCCTAACCAAGGGCAAGAGTGATCACTCCAATCGGAAGATCAATTGACAAAAAGCTAGAGCCATGGAGGCGATGAACGCGAGCATGAGTCGGCTGTGCCAGATGGTCTATGATGCCGGCCTGCGGCCCGTGAGGAACGTCTCCAGGTCGTGCTTGAGGCCGCCAGGGCAAGAGGCCTCTTGGACGACAACTTCGTCCCCTTGTTTCACAAGGCCCTCGTCGGCTTCCTCGACAAGTTCACCGTCGTCAAGAAGCTCGCGGACGACCTTGACGTACGCCTCCAGCCCACATGCCTAGGCTCTGCGATGCCCACCACCCTCACCGGCCTCTATGGTGACAACCTCTTTGACGCACTGGTGGCCCTGCGACTGCCCACCGTCGCGTCGGAGAATGTCCACCTCAAGGTCGCGCTCGCCGCGCAGCGCCTCGCCCAGCAAGACACCATCGACATAATCACCCACGTCTACGAGGAAATCATCCACAAGGACCACTACGTGCCAGAGGAGGACGATAGGACAGTGGCGTTCTTGGACCACAGAGCAACCTTGGATGGCATTGTTCAGAAGCACGTTGACCTCGCCACCAAAGCCGCTGCTCCTCACCCGTCGGTTGGTGGCCCGGCGCACTACGGCTAGAGGATGTCGTTTATGGATCCGTATGCATATTAATATTGACCTGTAAATTATGGGATGACATACATACGAGAGAATATATATAGCTCGTTGCAATGCTCGGGCAATTATCTATTGCGCTAGAAAATATTTGGCCACGTGGCACCACCCACTCTGATAAACAACTCAGGAGGGAGGGAGGGTTCATCGGTCTTGCGTCCCACAAGTAGTACGTGCAAAAGCTTGGCTCTACATGCAATAAATCCTTGTCCTAGGGGACGGAGTACTACTAATGTCTTATCGCCCAATAAACAAATCAAATGTCCCACTTGTGCACATGCAAGAAAATGGAGAAGGGCAGATAGTTAGGTTATAGGAGTAGTACTTATTTTTTTATTTTTTTTTAGTGAAGGAGGATCACCCCTGCCCTCTAGAAGCCTCCAAACTTTGCAAGATTTTCCCCAGTACAACTACCAATGTTTGGATTATTAGTCTCATCTTATTTTGGGTCAACGATGGACAAACATACTACTCCTACTACTCCAATGACATTAGTACGTAGTAGGAGTATTTGAGTAGCATGTCACACATTTTTTTTGTTGGATTCGTATTTGAATATGTTTTCCAATGACATTATATTGGTCACACAATTTTATTAGTTAGATTAAGGGCCAAAATATGACACAAAATACAAGGGGGACTAGTAAACGGGTACGGTTTCCGAGACGCCTTGAATGCAAATAAAGTAGAGGGTAGCGGTTCCCGATGAACGGTCATTGATGTTTATCCTCCTTCAATTCGCATCTTGAGGGAAGTAGTACTACTAAATGGGAGAAGAGGCATGCAGCCAGCAACCCAGCACCATGGGCGTGTTTGGTTGGGTCGCTCGCAAGTTTTATTTGGCCTCGTGTGACCACCATTGCATCGCGTCGTCGTGGCCTTGATTCTTACTGTATTGCATTCTCATTCCAGCTAATAAAGATATGTGTGATCCCTTGCTCACCTTTTGCATGATGGCTTATAATAAGTGTTACACTTCACAACTTCAAAATGAGAAATTGGAACACGTACAGTCCCGTTCGCGTCGCACCCCAGACGGTCATTCCGGCCCGCCGCTCAACGCACAGTGGCTAGGCATATCACTTACATGTGGGACCGCATGCAAGCAAAGCGATGATGGCCGAAATTGGCAAAACTCCCCCGCTTATCGCATGGGAAAAGCCCAGCGCTGGCGTTTTTAATCGTTATTTCTAATTTTTGAGGGAAAATCATTATTTCTATATATCAGTCGCGCCAAGGAGCAGAAACAAATGTTACAACTTTGAAGTTCAAAAGGAAAAGCCTGCCGTGTTCGCATCGCACCCCCACACGGATGGTGCGGCACAGCGCTCAAGGGGGAACGCGCGATGTCTTGCATTTTCACTTACAAGTGGGACCACAGTTGAGCAAACCGACTATCGGCAAACCCCGACCCCGCCTGCCGCGCGATGTCTGAGTTAGAGAAACGAGGAGGGAGAAGAGATAGCTGTAGCACGGACTCCAAGAAATATAGTGTCTGATGGGACACATGGTGGTGGCGTGTGCCGTACTCCTGGACGTGAATGCTTGTTCTGGCCCATGCCACCCCACTATATCGAGGTGCTGGTTATATAGAGCGAGGCTAGAGCGAGCACATTAGTATCTCTCCTAGAGTACGGTACCACTAGTAGTAGTACTAGTTTTATTAACATATGGCCCACCTCACACTGTCCTCAAATTTCCTGGAGTCCGTGCTCGGCCCTCCTCTCACTCTCCTCAGCCGGCAAGCAGATGCGCGGAGTGTGCCCATCGTCGGTTTGCTCACATTCGGTCCCACATGTCAGTGAAAACGCAAGACAACGCACATTCGCTGGGTGAGCGGCGTGCCTGACCCCCTGTGTGCGGTACGACGCGACAGGCTAGAGGTTTAGGAAGATGATCTCGCCGTCCATTTTTCATCCAACGGCCCAAGCCAAATTGACTGGCCACAAAAATATTCAGGCGACTGTCATCTAGCCACGCCACAAAAAAAATTCAGGCGACCAATCATAAATTAAGTAAGTTTATAACATGCATATGCAAATATGCCATTTATTACATACAACAAGTCAGCAACACACAACCACAATGAGGATACATTCTAAATACTAAAGTTTTTATCACACAACAAATAACAAGCAATGAAATGAACTTCAGTTCAACCAATCCTCGGCGTTGGAAACACTTGCTTTGAACCATAAGTGAACCTCTGGGTTGGGCCAGCTACTGTCAACATCGAGAGCAACGCAAGACCCACCATCCAGGCTGAAGCGGCCTATATTAGGAGTATGGAAATTGTGATAGCCCGCATAGGGAATTATTCCAATGTGCGAGGTATCACTACTGCAGGCGACCGCTAACGCGACACATGAATCAGAGACCCCGCGACCAAACTGTGTGCGATGCATGCATCGCAAACGGTGTCGTAATAAAACCGTCGCCAATAAGACGAACTGTGTGCGGTGCCAGAGACATCAAAAGCGATTCAGATTAGAGACGTGTGTGCGAAACGTGGCATACAGTTGATCCATATGAACTGTTTGCGATGAGCCAGAACAACAGAAACGGGCAGCCAGTTCGAGGTGTGTGCGATACACGGCATACAGTTCACTCGGATGAACTATTTGTGATTACCCAACACAATAAAAACGGGCAGCCAGTTCGAGGTGTACGCGATACACGGCATACAGTTCACTCGGATGAACTGTTTGCAATGATCCAGAAGAATAGAAACGATTCGGTGTAACAAGATGTGTGTGATATCCAGCAAACAGGTCGGTAATCAGAATTGTGTGCGATAATTATAGACAGCGCATACAATTTTTTGTTGTGAATTGTGTGCTCGACAGGGCACACAATTCAAGAAACCAACTGTGGGCGATAATGTAAAAGATCTCTGTCGAATACATATTGCTAACTGTCTACGATGAGATTGATAGGGGACACAAATTAATATGAGCGAACGGCAACAGAGATATACAGTCTGCTTAATTTAGTCCTTCTTATTCTTGTTGTTGTTGGATGGCCCCGTGACATCATCTTGGCGAGGACGCTTCTTGCCGCTGACCGTTAGCTTTTCATCGCCGCCGCTGTCGTCATCGTCGTTGATGTCCTCATCGTCGTCCTCCTCGTTCAAACACTCCTTCTCTTAATCATCATCGTCGTTGTCTTCATCGTCCTCCGACAGGTTGGAGCGTCCAAATGTGAAACAAGCAGTTTTCATAGGACAGTTGTCAAGCAATAGATGAGCTCTGCTTATTGATGTAGCCAGTAATAATCAAACAAAACCCCTAATCATCATTACAAACAGCGCATAGAAGATGGCCAATGCGAAAACTACAACTACACATGCTAGTTCCTTTTTGTCTCTTGCTTTCATCTGTTGCCTGTGATTGAGTCTTTCTTGCTTCATCGTAGTGATTGTACACTCCAGGTCAGTCAGTTTCTTCTTCAGCTTTACGTTATCTTCTACGAGCTTGGTGATAACACTCCGAGCCCTGCCATGCCATTCACCATCCAACCAGTTAACAAAGGCACAACCTCATATCCCTACCAATGTTAAATATTCAGGATGGGCGGGGGCATTAACTCAACTTAAATGATGAACTTAGCACTAACCTCTAAGGGGCAACTGACAAACCGTCTGCCAATGTCAAATCCCTCTGTGCATACACGTCGAGCGGGAGTGTGTTTGTGCGCACAACTCAGCTTTGGGTACTTCTCGGTGGCGCAAAACTCGGAATCGAACTCATGTTGCGGGAGTCTGGAGTCATACTCCGGATCCGGCGGTTGATCGCTTTCCTGGGTGGGGGGAGCGGGGGTCATTCAGGACGGATTGAGCAGGGAGCTACTTTAATTTGGACATGCTAAAAAAGATCGGGATTGATTGGAACCTGACAAGATGATTCGGATCCGTAGTACACCGGCCTTCTGATGACCTTAGGCAAGCGCTCGGCGGTGACCGCCGTCGTGGCGGCGCCGCCCATTGCGCTGCCGAGAGCGACGATACGAGCCGGAGCAGCCGCACCGAAACCATCAGCACCACTCGTCCGCATTCCCCCAATGTCAGCGCCACGCGAGGGAATTTGTGGGCTATCTAGGGATTTGGGGGAAATGGGGAAACTGTGGGGATCTGATAACGGTCAGGAACTACTTATCGCACTCTGTTGTATACGGCACATGGTTTGTACATATCGTTTGTGTTCGATATTACAACTTCACACACGATTTCCACATGAAACCGTGTGAGAAGACAACATGCGTGACACACAGTTCCCGTGACATAACCGTATGTGATGTACTACCCGGTACATATGGGGATGCAATAATGGAGTTAATACTGTAAACAGCCGCTCTGCGGATACCTGTCAAAAAATAAAAATAGCTGCTCTGCAGATAGAGATGGGGGCGGCGGCCGAGGCACCGGCTACCGGATAGGAGGTCAATTCTTGGTCGGTCGGTGGTGGCGGCGTGATAGGAGGTCAATCCTCGGTCGGCGGCATGAGATAGGAGGAGATCCCAATCCTCGAGGTCGGCGGTGGCGTGATTGGAGCACATCCCTCGCAGTCGAAGGCGGGATAGTGGAGCTCGAACTTCAGGCGGATGCCCCACTAAGCTTTGCTCATCGACGTTGCTGTCTCGGCGTGCCGCGGCATCGCGCTTCTCTATCTGCTGGGTGGAGGTCGCCACGCGGCTAATTAATTAAGGTATTCTTTTCGTTGAGTGGCTTAATTAAGGTATTCAATTCATAGGGGTAGCATACTATACTCTGCTTGTAAATTGACTGGTCATTAATTTGTGTCATCGCACGGCTGGATAAAACAATATGGAGCGCCCTCCGTAAATTATGAAAATAAAATCTTGTGATTGATGCACGCATCTTTGGGCATCAATTAATCCATTTATTAATGCTTTTTTGAATTACCACTCGTGTGGTGCAGATGGAACGATCTGAATGGATGAAGGATCGGAGAAGCTCAAAGTTTGCGAGTGGCATGACGGAGTTCATCACTTTGGCTGAAAGGACAAAGAAGAGAGTCCGTAATGATGATTACATCATGTGTCCATGCAAGGATTGTGGCAATACAGAGTCACATAAAGTTACAGACATTGAGTACCACTTATTCAAGCGGGGATTCATGGATGGATATACACGTTGGACTAGACACGGTGAAGAGCCGGTCATGGATGAAGGTAACCAAGGCGGCGAGATGCCAAACCCCGATCAGAGTCACATGGATGTTGAATCTAACCTCGGGGCTCAGACATCAAGCTACCAACGGAACAGAGACAATCAGAAAACCCCACTGGAAAACCAAGACTGCGACGAAGACGACGACCTTGTTGGTATGCCAGATTTTGCTGCTATGATTGCAGATTTCCAGGGCCTAGATAAAGATATGGTTGGGTACAAGGATCTGCCAACCATTGATGCGGACTCAAAGAAAGATTTGTGTCTAGGTTGCAAAAAGAAATATTCCAAGTTGAGTTCCACACTGGCGCATCTCAGATTTAAAGCAGAAAACGGTCTATCAAACAAGGGCTTCACAGAGTTGTTAGGTCTTTTCAAAGACATTCTTCCAGAAGATAATGTGCTCCCCAAAAGCACGAATGAAGCGAAGAAAGTTGTTTGCCCATTGGAACTTGAAGTCCAGAAGATACACGCTTGTGTGCATGATTGTATGTTGTACCGCGGTGAGTACAAAGATTTGCGTGCATGTCGCATATGCAAGCATCCACGATACAAGCGCAGGAAAGCAAAGGACAAGGAAAAATTGGATGATGAGATCAAGACAGGAATCCCGTTCAAGGTTGTTTGGTACTTGCCTTTAATTCCAAGGTTGAAGCATTGGTTTGCAAACCCTAGAGAGGCAAAGAGGTTGCAGTGGCATCATCATGAGCGAATTGTGGATGAATATTTGAGGCACCCGAAAGATGGGGCTCAGTGGGAGTCAATCGAGGAAAAGCATAAAGACTTTGCCAGGGATCCTAGAAGTATATGGCTCGGGGAGTATACTGACGGGATGAATCCATTTGGCGATATGAGCACCAAACACAGCACATGGCCGGTGCTTCTATGCATATATAACCTTGCTCCTTGGTTGTGTATGAAGAAAAAATACATCATGATGTCAATGATTATCCAAGGCCCGAAGCAACCTAGAAATGACATCGACATTTACTTTCAGCTACTGGTAGAAGAACTGCTGACACTGTGGGTAAAAGAGCCTGGTGTAAAATGTTATGATGATTAACAAAAAGGAGATTTTCAATCTACATGCGTTGCTGCTGCACACCATTCAAGATATGCCGGCATTAGGCAACACGTCGGGGCAGAAAACAAGGGGAGATGTAGGATGTGTCACATGCATGGATAGGACAGCGAGTAGATTTCTTCCCAACTCGCACAAAACCGTGTATTTGCGTCATCGTAGATTCTTACGGAGAGATCACCCATACCGAAAGATGAAAGCTGAATTTGATGATACGGCAGAGGTAGGTTTGGGCCCAATACCTTTTTCTGGGAAGGAGGTCCACAGAATGGCTAAAAAAATTGAAGTTGTGCTTGGCAAGGGACCCGGTTCGTCATAAAAAAAACACCCAGGACGCAAGTGTTTACGAAGAAATCAGTGTTCTGGCAATTACCTTACTGGGAGATTCTAAGTGTACGTCACTGCATGGATGTCATGCCTGTAGAGAAGAACGTATGTGAAAGCATCCTTGGTACTCTGCTCAAGATTAAAGGTAAAACAAAGGATGGTGACGGAGCACGACTCGATATGCTTGGTGATCAACCAAAACGCATGAATGAAGCAGAAGATGGTGACAAATTCCTCCATGTTTGCCAGAGTTACAATTTCACTGCAAAAGAAGCAAAAGAGTTCTACAATTATTTGTTGTCAATTAAGACACCCTCTTCCTACTCCGCAAACATCAGAAGTCTCGTGGATGTGAGCATGGGTAAAATGAAGTTGGCACACATGAAGTCACATGATTGCCACGTAATGTTGACACAAATCCTCCCGGTGGCCATCAGGAATTTGATGGACACAGACATAAGAAACACACTCATTGATCTCTATGATTTCTTCAACCAACTATGGTAGAAAGTGGTAAATCGTGAGAAGCTGGATCATATGCAAGAGGATATTGCAAGAATATTGTCCAACCTAGAGATGTTTTTCCCACCGTCCTTCTTTGATGTCATGGTCCATCTCATTGTGCACCTTGTCGACGAGATAAAGTACTGTGGTCCTATGTTTCTTCGCAACATGTATCCCTTCGAGTAGTTCATGGGAATATTGAAGCGCTATTGTCAGAACCGATGTCATCCAGAGGCAAGCATCCTACAAGGTTATACCGCTGATGAGGTGGTTGAGTTTTGCACCGAATACATGAAACAAAGACCTATAGGTTTGCCCCTCTCTCGCCATGAGGGAAGGCTGGCTGGTAAGCCGGTCCTTGCTGGCGCGCCACACGCTGCACCCGGAGATGAGACCGATCAAGCCCATTTGACGGTACTGCTTAACAACCCAGTTCTCGACGCTTATGCTGAAGAACACTTGGCGGAGATACGACGAAGCTTCTTACCCATGGTGCATCCATTAGATGTCGTGATGAAGGCGCACAATAAGGACTACGTCAGATGGCTGAAGGATCGTTTGTCACACGGATCCATGGATGACATTGCAACGTGGTTGGCACAAAAGCCATCACCTACGGTATTGAGGTACCAAGCGTATGACATAAATGGCTACACGTTCTACACCGAGGAACGTGATAAGAAGACCTCATATCAGAACAGCTCCATTCGAATAGAATGCATAACTGTAGATGAAGCTGATAAAAGGGTATACTATGGAACCATCTAAGAGATTTGGGAGCTGAACTATGTAAAAGTTAAGGTGCCATTATTCAGGTGCAAATGGGTCCCTCTTAGTCAGGTAAAGGTTGATGAATACAGGAAGACCTTTGTTAACAAGGCAAAGATGGCATATCACAAGGACCCATTCATTCTTGCCAGCGATGCAACCCAGATTTTCTATGTGGAAGACCCCTTGCATAAGAACTGCCATGTAGTGATGCGTGGGAAGAGGAGGGTACTGGGCGTCGAGGGTGTTGCTGATGAGGACGAGTACGATTAATTTGCTGAGATGCCAGTGAAGGGATCACGCACCAAACATAAAGAGAGGATTAAAATCATCAGAAATCCTAAGTTCATTCAGGGTCAACCTAATGATCCAAGTTCTCACATGTACATGGGAATTAATACGTAACACTATTTATTATGTCTATTCTGCAACTTAATTCATTCAATTAGAACTGTCGCATGTACTGAATTGTGTGTTATGCCCGGCCTTCTGTTGATCTAAGAACGATTAATATGTTGACCTTGATATGTCGTCAGCATAGGCAATGAGAGTTTGAACTATTTATGATTGTATACCCTATAGCTAGCACACTCAATTGATGTCACTCCAATATGTATGAACAGAACATATGCAATCTGGTTTGCAAATAGCACACGGTTCATTCACGAAAGCCGTGTGCCTACCAAACCGTGGCCGATGACCCCTGCTGCGCGCGATGTGAGTCGTGTGTTCTGATTGGCCAGAACCCAAAACCCATGGATCATACGTCTGCACCGTTGGATGCACACAGATCGAACGGCAATCCTCATCCCTTTCATCACCACATGCAGTTGCAGTTGGGATTTAATTTATATGCACTAAATGCCTAGTAAATGCAAAAAAAATGGCTTGAATATAGCAAAGGAGCCCCGAAATGTGCCAGAAAATCAAACCTACGGTATAATAGTGATTGCGTACTGTGGAAAAAATTCGAGGCAAAACGATGAAGTCGCCAGCAACTGGAGTTCGAATTGCCATGTCTCCTTTTGGAAACTATGATCCTTCTTGTGAGATGCTCTGGTTTCCAAGGAGCGATCATCCAAACTTGTGCCAAACTTTACCAAAAAAATTCCACGGGGTCTTGAGAGCACGCGATGGTGGCACATCGATTTTCGTGATTTTCGGACTCCATCTGCATTTCCTGTAATTAAAATACCAACAAGACCGACGCCGGTGGCCGCATCTCGCATCCGAAATGTTTGAAAATTCTTCCCATTCCTTGGACATGAATGAAAACACACAAAGTGACACACAAATGATTTTGTTAGACCTGCTTTGCAAGTAGCCCACATGTAGTTGCGGTTGGGATTTGATTTATATGCACAACATGCACGATAAATGCAAAAATGGCTTAAATATAGCAAACGAGACCCGAAATGCGCTTGAAAATCAATACTTGGGTGCAATGGTGATTGTGTACCATGGAAAAATTTCCGAGGCAAAACAATGAAGACACCGTCGATTAGAGTCTGAATTGCCACGTCTCCTATTGGGAACTATGATCCTTCTGGTGAGATGCTCCGGTTTGCAAGGAGCGATCATCGTAACTTGTGCCAAACTTTACCAAAATTTTCCACTCGGTCTTGAGATCGTGCCACGGTGACACACCGGTTTTTGTGATTTTCTAAGTCCATCCGCATTTCCTGTAATTAAATTACCAACAAGCCCTACGCCGGTGGCCGCATCTCGCGGCCGAAATGTTTGAAAATTCTTCCCGTTTCTCGGACAATGAATTAAAACTAGCAAAGCGACACATAAATGATTTTTACACCTTCTTAGATAACACCCACATGTAGTTGCAGTATGGTTTTGATTTATATGCACTAAATGCATGGTAAATGCAAAAAATGTCTTAAATGTAGCAAACGAGACCTGAAATGCCCCTGAAAATCAAACCTAGGGTATGATGGTGATTGCGTACGGTGGAAAAAAAATTAGGCGAAACATTGAACTCACGTCTTTGTTTCAAAATTACCAAGTCTTCATTTCAAACGAAATTATGCTGCTCCATGATGTAGATGTTTTCCAATAGCACACGGTTCAGTCACGAAAGCCGTGTGCCTATCAAACCGTGGCCGATGACCCCTACTGCGCGCGATCTGAGTCGTGCGTTCTGATTGGCCAGAACCCAAACCCCACGGATCATACGTCTGCACCGTTAGATGCACCCAGATCGAACGGCGATCGTCATTCCTTTCATCACCACATGCAGTTGCAGTTGGGATTTGATTTATAAGCACTAAATGCCCGGTAAATGCAAAAAATTGCTTAAATATAGCAAAAGAGCCCCGAAATGCGCCAGAAAATCAAACCTAGGGTATAATAGTGATTGCGAACCATGGAAAATAATTCGAGGTGAAACAATGAAGTCACCAGCAACTGGAGTTCGAATTACCACATCTCCTTTTGGAAACTATGATCCTTCTTGTGAGATGCTCCGGTTTCCAAGGAGCGATCATCCAAACTTGTGCCAAACTTTAGCAATTTTTTTCCACGGGGTCTTGAGAGCACGCCATGGTGACACACTGATTTTCATGATTTTCGGACTCCATCTACATTTCTTGTAATTAAAATACCAACAAGACCAACGCCGGTGGCCGCATCTCGCATCCGAAATGTTTGAAAAATCTTCCAATTCCTTGGACAATGAATGAAAACACGCAAAGCGACACACAAATGATTTTGTAGACCTTATTTGCCAACACCCACATGTAGTTGCGGTTGGGATTTGACTTATATGCAAAAAATGCACGGTAAATGCAAAAATGGCTTAAATATAGCAAATGAGACCCGAAATGCGCGAGAAAATCAATACTGGCATGTAATGGTGATTGCGTACCGCGGGAAATTTTTTGAGGTGAAACGATAAAGTAACCAACGACCAGAGTCCGAATTGCCACGTCTCCTATTGGGAACTATGATCCTTCTTGTGAGATGCTCCGGTTTGCAAGGAGCGACCATCGTAACTTGTGCCAAACTTTACCAAAAATTTTCCACTTGGTCTTGAGATCGCACCACGGTGACACACCGATTTTCGCGATTTTTGAAGTCCATCCGCATTTCCTGTAATTAAATTACCAACAAGCCCTACGCCGGTGGCCGCATCTCGTGGCCGAAATGTTTGAAAATTCTTCTTGTTTCTCGGACAATGAATAAAAACTAGCAAACCGACACAAAAATGATTTTTACACCTTTTTTGCTAACACCCGCATGTAGTTGCAGTAGGGTTTTGATTTATATGCACTAAATGCATGGTAAATGCAAAAAATTGCTTAAATCTAGCAAACGAGACCTGAAATGTGCCAGAAAATCAAACCTAGGTTATGATGGTGATTGCGTACCGTGAAAAAAAATTCGAGGCGAAACGTTGAACTCACGTCTTCATTTCAAAATTACCGCGTCTTCATTTCAAACAAAATTATACTATTTGTGCACATGGGCTCGTAGAGGCTTCCGTTTGCATAGGCCTTTCCGCGCCGCGACCGACGCCCTTTTTTCACCGAAGCCGCCAACACCCCCCCCCACCACCCGCCCCCGTTTCACTCAATAGTCCGCATATTCTACCAAAACTCCATCGCCAGCTCCCCCCTCCCCCAGATCCACACCAGAACCCTATCCGGCGCTGGCGTGCTTAACCCGGCTGTGTGCCCGCTCTTCGGTGTCAACCCTACCTTCACTACCGTTCCCAACACGTGGCTGCCCGCGCCTTGCCGTCTTTGTTTGCTCGCCAGCCACCCTCGACCATATCGATCCTGTACCCCTCGCCTCTCCTGTCGGGTTTGCACAAAACCTGTCAGTTACTGCTCTCCATCGAGGTGAGGCATATTTCCTCGCGATCCCTCTTGCTATTTGGTTCTTTATGTTCCCAAATTGGCTATAAAATAACGGAGAGCGTATATATGTTCATTATCTACCTTCCTAACTTGTACATATAAGTTGTATTTGTTCCAATTAGTTATTGCCGATTTACAGATCGTGGGCGCCCGAGTCACACAAAATGAACAAATTAGCCGTACATTTTCCAAATTATTACATGACATGTCTAGACAGCTTGCTACCAAGTTAGCGTTATGCTTATCCCCCTTTTCTGAATTTCGCATTTGTTCTCTGTAGATGCCGTGTAGCAGCGACAGCACTCATGCTTCAGGCGATGTATCTTCATCTGAGTCCGACAGCCCTAGGTCTCCAGTAGATGATCAGGGAACAAGTAATCTGGAATGGGATAGAGCTGCCGCAATCACCCTTCCAGTCAGGACACGGAAGAGCACTCCAAGAAAGCCCACACACCAGCCTAAAGGTGTATATGAAGTAACCGACATCGATTTAAAGTCTTGGGCTCCAACTAAACCAGATAAAGCACGCACGAGGTTCAGGAGTGTGTGTGGATTTGTTGGCAGGGCAAGGCTCAACATTAATCTGCCGAGGTTTCGGAAGGCTGACACAGAAACACGGCATAGGGTAGTCTGGGAGATCATGGAACACTTCAACGTATCAGAGCAGTGGAGAATGCAGGTGGAACACGCTGCACTGAAGAAGGCCAGGGATGCTTGGAGAAACTGGAAGCACGTGTTGTACAAGAAGTACTTGAGTGAAGGCAAGGACACAATCCCCGCATACCCCCAAATTACAAAGGCAGACTGGGCAGAATTCAAAAGGGTCAGGGCAACTACAGAGTTTACCAAGAAGAGTGCCAAGCAATTGGAACTTCAGAAGAGGAACACACACCCCACCGTATGGGTGTGGCAGGATACTACGGCATGAAACCGATATGAGACCAGGAGGACAAAGAAGCAGTAGCTGCGCGTCGAAAACTGGCCTTTAGTGAAATCAGGGGCGAATGCGCTAGAGACTACTTGCGGGCATGCGCAAGGAGGTGTGACGACGGTTCTTATTACTTTGAAAACTCACATGACAAAAAACTGTATCGCATGATGTTAAAGGCTTCCACCAGCAACCCTGGAAGGTTGTACAGGAACTCAAGGCCATGTGACATTATGTCTGATGCTCTGGCAACAAAAGAGCCCCCTGGCCGTGCAAGGGGTATATGTGTCAATGTCCCGCACAAGAGAGCTTTCACACTCAGCAAAGAAGAGAGGCTCACCATGAAAAAAGCGAGGAGTGAATAGAAGAAGGAAGAATTGTATGAAAGGTTGAGGATGGACATGTATCCAAAAGTTCGAATGGAAATTGAGGACTCAATGATGATGCAGAAGACTCTAACACTGAGAGATAGCCAGCAGACGGGAGGGGAGGCGGGCATGGACGATGCTACTTATTGCGCGACAACACCGCACAAGAGTAGCTGTGCATCAGCTGACCCCAGCGACACTAAGACTGCAGCTGCGCATGATGATGCTATATCTGATCTATCTGGAATGAAAGACAAACTGAGGGGCGTGCTGACACATTATGAAGGTACATTAAAATGTGCAACCGCCTGGGTTTTGTCCCCCCACTCGGAAGGGGGCCTCTTGTTGGACAATGTGCCATTGAAGCGGGGCTGTGTGAAGTGCTATGTGACTGAAGTAAAGCCTGGATTCAATAAATTTGCCCTGAAGAATGTCCTAGGGGACTGTGATGAGGAGAGGACCTTGCAAGAAACACTGTTAAATCATATCCAGTGGCCACGAAAGGAAATAGACTTCATAGATGAGATCCCTCAAGCCCCACCAAGAGCAATCAATGTCGCCCTTCAACCGGCAACTCTCTCCTTGCCACAGCAGCTCTCGCGTGCTTCCCCCGAGGAACCTAATACTCGTTATTCGACGGCTGGTGCATCAACCTGTGATCAGCCCGCCCGACATCATGCCGTACAAGCCATGTCATCGTCCGCCCCTGAGCAGCCAGTGGTAAGGCCTACAACTGCTGAACACGCACCACCGGTTCAGATGCCGGCCACTGAAGCAGAAGGGGGAGACACAGCGGCACCGCATGCTCAGCAGACCAACCCGGTGGAACGGACCGCTAAGCAGTCAGAAGGTCCAGAACCATCTGCTCATCAGTCCGTTGGTTCGCAGCCACGTGATCAGCATACCGATGCGTCAGCACTGCCTGCTCAGCAAACCAACGCGTTGGCACAGCCTCCTCAGCACACTGATGTATTGGCACCAACTGCGTAGAAGCCTGACATAGCTTCACCGCCTGGTCAGCAGTCCGACGCCTCTGCTCCTACATCTCAGCAGTCCGTCACAGCAGCACCGCCAGCTCAGCAGTCCGGGGTAGCTAAACCGTTAGCTCAGCAGCCCGTCGTATCTTTACTGCCTGCTCAGCAGTCCGTCTATCAACGATCCATACCTTGCACCAGAAGTGCTTCAAGTACCAAGAGGAAAGCGGCCACGGTCGCACCCGCGAGGAAGGGGCCCCCGAGACCGAGGAAGAATGCGAATGATAGCCTCTTACTAAAAGCACTCATCTCCTAGAACCAAATTACCAGCAAGTTGTTTGAATCGGAGAGTTATACTGGTTCTGATAGCTTGCCCGATGAAGAAGTCGAAAGGATACTTGCTAAAAATAAAGCAGATGTACTTGTAGCACGCAAGTACGTCCATGGTCAGCCATTTCTTTTTGATGAATACTTAGAGGAGTGCATTTCCAGTTGCCGCAAGTTACGTAAATATTGCATGGATGAAATGTCAGAAGGTCATAAGGTTCTGTTAGTCCACTACGACAGTGATCATTTCGGTCACGATCAAGGATCCATCGGTGTGGAATTCGTGGACTTTCATCTCTTCTTCAACTTTGATGTGCTCGATATGACTCTTGTTAAATGCTTGATGTTGTAAGTACTTCACTAACTCTGATCAACTTCTCCATACAAGGCTGTAATAAAAAAAAGCTAACTGTATTGTATTCCTCTCAGGGGATTGATCACGCAAAGAAAAATGGAGCGAGTGTATTTCATAGATCCTCACATAGCAAATGGCATATTATTATGTGGTGGCACAGATAATTGGGAGTGGGCCATTGGCAAGGTCATAAGTATCTTGTGTCGCACGCCCCATGCATAACTCTTTCTCTGGCCATATCATGAAGGGTAAGTCAAATAAACAACCACACATACATTGGCCGTCTTTCACATTTTGTCATAGTTCGTAAGTTCATAGTTTTCTTAATCTGTAGCATTCACTGGATCTTGGCAGTCATTGCTCCAAACCAGAACAGAGTTTACTACCTGGATTCTCTCAGAGATTAAATAAAGCCTCAGGATCTGACGCATCTTCAGCAATTCATGGATAGGTATTGAGTTCTATGATGTTAAAATTTGCATTCATATCTAGTTCAAGAACTGAGTATGTGGAAATTCATCTTCATTTGCAGTGTGTTGGCATCGTGCATAACTAAACGAGGGAACCAGTTCAAGAGTGCACTACCTCTACAGCACGAGATTATTTATCCGGTAAGACACCGAAATCCGTTATTTTCAGAAAATGTATCCAAAAGTTTGCAAATACCTTTTATTACGCTAGTCTAATGTTCAAGTTTCTAAAAAAACCCTTTCTATTTCTCTCCAAAGAAAAAAAACATCTTACATCGGTTAGGTTGCTCCTAACAGGGCAAATACATGACTAATTCTGTACAAAAAATTTCAGTGTCCTCAGCAACAACCAGGGAAACCTTTGTGGATACTATGTCTGCAGACACATGATCTCCATCTTCAAATCTACTGATTGCTGTAACGATGCACGCAATTTAGCACCAGTAAGTCTGTATCTTAATTAATATCTTCTACTCCACTCGTATGGCACATTCTGATATAAAAATCCTGCAGCTCATCTTTGAACCGATGACCCCTGAACCGCTCCCCGCTGGTGAATTGATGGAGGTTAGGAGATTTATCAGAAACTTCTTCCTGAATCACTACATCAATCCCACTGGTGATAATGAAGATTTCATCATGGTTGTTCCTGAAACAATGAGTAAACATTCAACACGAGTTAGCCGCTAAACATATACGCATGGATGCATTGTTTTCCATGTGATGAGGTCTTCATATTTCGTACACTATGATTATGTACTGCATTTGTCGATAAATCAGTGGAATTTAGCTAGCATTTGTTCAATTGCATATTGTTGCGAATTCTGATGAATGTTCGTCCTGTGGACACTATTTGTTTAATTGCATATTGTGGTGAATTTGCTTTTTGCAGGGCAATTCAAATGCGCTATTTTTGCTTTAACCAGGCCATTGATGCGCACACGGTTTGACTAAATGAGGGTGTGCGATCCAGAACGGAAAGCACACGTCACTCATAGCGAACCGTCGGTGATACACAACAAATCGCAGGCGATTTGCAGCACTTCTATGTGTGCGTAGGGGCTCCTGAACCGTTTGTGATAGCACTTTATCGCACACGAGAGCTTCGAGATAACCGTGCCCAATGCAAAATACAATCCCACTCATAAATTGTTCAGGAAACGTGTGCGATGATGTCATGCATGGCAGACAATTGCCATATGATACTCGTGTGTGATGGGCCACATATCGCGCATAGTTTCTATGATGGCCCGTGTGCCTTAGGTACTATTTCGCAAACGGTCCAATGTGAAACACCGTTTGGTTTCCCTGCTCAATTAGAAACATTTGACTCCTGAGAAACGTGGGCGATATGTTCGTGCATCGCATACGATTACATTTGGGGACGCGTCTGCATCAGCGCTCCCTATCGCCGACGGTTTCTGGGTCGTATGGGAAGGACCCCCTATCGCACACACAGGCAAGGCAACGGTTTAAAACTCCGTCACGGAAAGGGGTTAAAAATCGTTTGTATAGCAGCTCACTGTACCAGTGTATAGATACAGTTGCTTCTCATAAATGGTAACGTTGTGCCAACAGCCGCCGGATCACCTTTCACCATAATTGGATAGTTTAGTCCAAGGAAAAGCGAGTATTCTCCAAGACTATCAATATTGAACCAGGGAGAAGGTTCTGGCACTAGCACACTAGTATCCATTCCGAATACCCTGCAACGGATGTTGGAACGAGTCCGGAGACGACTGCGACCATGGTAGACAACACCTGCTTCCTCTGTAACATCACCAGTGCCCTGTATACAGACAAGAAGAGGTGATCCATCGGAATAAGTAGCTAGGCGCCACTAAGTAGGTAGGTACTGCTCGTCTTCATGCTCGTGATCATCACCATCATCATCTCCTCCTTGGTTATAAAAGTTTCCAAGTATCGGTGGGGGGATGTTGACAGGACCTTGGAAACACAAGAAGGTTAATTAGTACGGGACCCCGCAAAAAAGGTTAATTAGTACGGGGATAACTGGCATGCATGGTGAATGAAACAATTATAATTATGGTGGAAGACAAACAACATACCGAAACAATTAGGATCCCATGCAAAAACAGTGCCAGAAGTGCTGGCAGCAAACACAAGACGATCGTATTGAATTGCATCACAGTACACATGCGTGCCCAGAAACTGGTTTTCAAGCAATATCCATTGAGGCACAGAAGTAAGGACGGCAACAAGCTTGTCGAAGACAGCGACAACATAATAGTTCCTATAACTCCAAGAGTGATTGGGAACTCGACAAATTGCTATCTTCTGTAGACAACAGTCACGATGATCGTATTTGAACATACGTAGAGTATCGGTGTGCTCAACCTTAGGGTAGTCTGAGATTTTTGGAAGTGGAATCTGGTGACGAGTGTACACATTCACAATCTCCCACTCGCAGTTGTCCCCAATATAAACAACCCAATCTCCATTTGCGCCTGCCCAGGCCTTATGCCGAAGCGATGGCATCTTAACATCACACGGATCATTATTGTGAAGTGGCATCAACTTGCTCAAGGCGAGCCTTCCGTCGTCCCCGCGCCAGCGAGCAGGATCATAACGAAGAAGATAGGGGAGATCAAACTGCTCTTGAACCCTTGGGTTGTTTGTAATGATCTTATTTGTTGAGTCCAGAATGTTCTTGAATGAACCTGCCATGCTAGCCGCGGTGATGACATCGCACCGATCAATGATTTCCTCCACCGCGTCATCTGTCAGACTGGGGCAAGAATAACAGGGTCGGGTCCTGCTACTTCCCTCCATCAAGAAGACGAACAATGGCAGAAGGAAGAGTCAAGGCAAATGGAGGGAGGAAGATGCGACAGTAGTTCCAACTCCCAAATTGAGACGGAAAGGGGAAGAGGCGGTGGACGGTTGCCGCGGTACAAGAAGAGGCAAGTGGGGAGCGGACGGTTGCCATGGTACAGGAAGAGGTGACCCGGCCTACACGTCCGTTCGAAAATTATACAAAAGGACTCGTCATCTTCTCACTGACATGTTGGAACGGGACCCTCTCCAGATCTAAAAAAAGACGACGGTGGCGCAGCGATAGCGTTTTTAATCGTTATTTCTAATTTTTGAGGGAAAATCGTTATATTTGTATTTATCAGTCACGCCAAGGAGCAGAACCAAATGTTACAACTTACAAGTTCAAAAGGACCCCCACACGGTTCGCGTCATACCCCCTCATGGTTGGTCTGGCATGCCGCTCAAGGGGGAATGCTTGCAGTCTTGCATTTTGACTAAAAGTGGGACCGCAGTTCAACAAACCGACTATCGGCAAACCAACTTGTCCATGCTCCCATGATACCGGCTTTTGAGAGCCCTTGGATCTGAGATCGAATGCTCGCATGCCGAGATTCTAGACCGCGTAAATATCAGATCCTAGTGGGCTTTTTTGCAAACTTGTAGGAGCTCAGCATGCAACCGTTCGATCTCAAATCCAAGGGCTTTCAAAAGCCCGTATCATGGGAGCATGGGTAGCTTCGTATCACCTGAAACTCCCCCCCCCCCCCCGGCTGCCGTGTGATGGTTGAGTTAGAGAAACGAGGAGAGAGAAGAGCTAGATGTAGCGCGGAATCCAGGAAATTTGGTGTCAGATGGGACTCTTGGTGGTGGCGTGTGCCGTACTCCTAGACATGAATGCTTGTTTTGGCCCATGCCACCCCACTATATCGAGGTGCTGGTTACGTAGAGCGAACACATTATCTCTCCAACTTGCAAAAAGAAAAACACATTATTTCTTCAGGAGTTCGGTACCACTAGTACTAGGCGGCCCACCTCACACTGTCGGCAAATTTCCTGGAGTCCGTGCTCGGCCCTCCTCTCCCACTCTTATCAGCCAGCCGGCAGATGCGCGGAGTGTGCCATCATCGGTTTGCTAACATTCGGTCCCACATACTATCAGTGAAAAGTATTTTGCCGCGTCGCGGCACACACTCTGAGAAGTGACTCGAAATCCATTCATAAATTAAGTAAGTTTATCACATGCATATACAAATATACCGTTCACACTACATACAACAAGTCTACAACGCACAACGACAACGAGGATACATTGTAAATACTAAAGTTTTTCTCACACAACACGTACAAGAAATGAAAATGACCTTCACATCAACCAATCATCGGCTTTGGTAATGCTTGCTTTGAACCAGAAGCGAGTCTCTGACCAGGGCCCGGTGGTATTGTCAATCTTGAGACCAACGCAAGACTCACCATCCGGGCAGAAGCGGCCAATATCAGGAGCAATACTTGCATTGGAGTAGTGAGCAACAACAGCAATGTCGGTGGTATAGATAGAGTTGCTTCTCGTAAATGGCAAGGTTGTGCCAACGGGCGCTAGATCGCCTTTCACCATCATTGGATAGTTTAGTCCAAGTAAAAGTGAGTGTTCTCCAAGACTGTCAATATTGAACCAGGGAGAAGCTCATGGCGCTAGCACACTAGTATCCATCCCGAATAGCCTACAACGAAAGTTGGCATAGGTCCGTAGAGTACGACCATGCGAGACAATACTACTACCTGCTTCCTCTGTAACATTAGCAATGCCCTGTATACAGACAAGAAGAGGTGATCCATCGAAATAAGTAGCTAGGTACCATCTAGTAGGTAGGCATTGCTCGTCTTCATGCTCGTGATCATCACCATCGTCATCATCATCATCACCATAGTCATCTCCCCCTTGGTTATAAAAGTTTCCAAGTATCGGTGGCGGAATGTTGACAAGACCTTGAAAATTTTGAAGGTTAATTAGTAAAGGGATAACTCGCGTGCATGGTGAATGAAACAATTCTAATTAAGGTGGAATACAAACATACCGAAGCAAGAACGATCCCATGCAAAATCAGTGCCACAAGTGGTGACAGCAAACACAAGACACTCGTATTGAATTGCATCACAGTACTCCCTCGTGTACATAAACTGGTTTCTAAGCAATGTCCATTCAATCCCTCCAGGAGTAAAGACGGCAACAAGCTTGTCGAAGACAGCGACAACACAATAGTTCCTATAACTCCAAGAGCGTGTGGGAACTTGACAAATTGCTATCTTCAGTAGATGACAGTCACCATGATCGTATTTGAATGTACGTAGAGTATCGGTGTGCTCAACCTCAGGGCAGTCTGAGATTTTTGGAATTGGAATCCGATGATGAGTGTACACATTCACAAGCTCCCACTCACACTTGTCCCCAATATAAACAACCCAATCTCCATTTGCGCTTGCCCAATCCTTACGCTGAAGCGATGGCATCTTAACATCACACGAATCATTATCAAGTGGCATCAACTTGCACAAGGTGAGCCTTCCGTCGTCCCCGTACCAGAGAGCAGGGTCATAGGGAAGAAGATAGGGGAGATCAAACCGCTCTTGAACCCTTGGGTTGTTTGTAATGATCTTATTTGTTGAGTCGAGAATGTTCTTGAACAAACCTGCCATGCTAGCCGCGGTGATGACGTCGCACTGATCAATGATTTCCTCCACCGCGTCATCTGTCAGATTGGGGCAAGAATAACGGGGTCGGGTCCTGCTACTTCCCTCCATCGAGAAGACGAACAATGGCAGAAGGAAGAGTCAAGGCAAATGGAGGGAGGAAGAGCGTGCGACAGCAGTTCCAACTCCCAAATCGAGAGGGAAAGGGGAAGAGGCGGTGGACGGTTGCCACGGTATAGGAAGAGGCGACCCGGCCGTACATAGACGTCCGTTCGAAAATTATACAAAAGGACTCGCCGTCTTCTCACTGACACGTTGGAACGGGACAACACGTGAACGAAACATGGTTTGTCATTTCTCGTGCAAAATGCGATCGGGCCGCGTTATTTCTCGACTTAATTTTTTTAATGGCATGTCGTTCAATTTTGAAGCATTACTACACGTCGTCCCGATTTATTAGGCCGGACGTTACATGCACGCTATCCATTGGGTGCACGCAGGAGAGAGAAAAAGTGCATGCATGGGAGAGAGATCGAAGACCTTAATTTGCCCCTTTTATTGGTCCTGTTGCTCCGGCTCGCATGACTTAGAAAACCTTGACGGAGGTACTCTACCAAGTATAATATTGTAGTATATAGGTTGGAGCTTCAGCGCTTGCTTGCTAGGGCTGCCCACTTGCTTCTCACACTATCACCCTCTCCAGATCTAAAAAAGACGGCGGTGTCCACTCTCTCTCCCTCCTCACCGGTGGCCACAGATCCTCCTTGATCCCATCCGCCGGGGTAGAGGAGGACGTGCACTGACGACAAGGCCATCTTGTCAGACCTAGCACCGGCGCGGGATGGCCTCCGTCCCCAAGCTCGCTGCCGTAGTTTCGGCGGAGGAGGACGACGACGAGAGAAGCCGCTTCCCACCGACCCTCTGGTATGCTACCTCTTTTCGAACCATACCCTTGTGCTATTGCCCCATCTACCCATGTTGCTGCATGCGGTTGTTTTTCCACTGTCCCATCTCCCCAAGTTACCAGCCGCTGCTGGTCATGCAGACGAAAACCTTAATTTGCACTATTAAAGGAAACCCTACTTCATGCAGACTAATCCATGTCTGGGTTGAATAAGGAAAGAAAGGGGGGAAAGTAGTACTGTAGAAGAGACTTGGTATCGAACCTGCATCTTGGTTGAAAAGGGGAAAAACAGTAGTAGCTGAGGAACTAGTCTCTTGTCTCTTGGTTGAAAAAGGAAAGAAAGGCAGGACAACGCAATAGAGAATGACCAGGTCGATAGGTTTGTTGTCCTCACATAGGTAAAAGGTGGCTAAAGAGAACAAAAATGGGACGTAATCCAGATATGCTGCTTGGATATTTGTTGCTCTGGGCAACCATCCCTGCTTCACCGGTCTATGCGTCCGTGGAGGTACATTGTACTTTTTCGACAAAGGGTGGATTTTATTGGCTCAAAACGGAGCATCAAGAAGATACATAACACAGTGAGCACACACCCGGCCTCTGCACTGCTAGGATGCACACAGCCAACACCATGCTCTTATTGCCACTTTTTTGCTGTTAATATAACGCCACCGGTAAAATTATGCTACTGCTAAAGTGATGCCAGTTTTAACTAATGCTGCAGTCAGTCTAATGCCATCGATAAATTGAAAAAGGGAAGAAAGGCAGGAAAACTACTACCTCTCTTTCAAAATACAAGACGTTTTGGTACATTAAATTGAACTGCAAAAACGTCTTATATTAAGGAATAGAGGGTGTATAATTCTTCAAATTATGCCGGCAAAGCTTGTCACACCTTTGTTAAAATTGATGTTCATTATGTTATTGGAGGAGGTCTGCATTTTTGTCTCTATTGCCTATTGATTACATACCTAACATCATGATGTAATGGTAAGTCAATTTTTTTGTACAGTGTTACCGAAATGTCAAGGCGGTGATGGCATTTTATTTCAGTTGAACTGCACAAAAAATTCTTAAAAGAAGAGTCAGGAATGGTTCAATCTTTCACAAAATACTATGTATGCCATCATGACATCCGTCGTTGTTGCCTTCTTTATTCCTTTGAACAGGTGTTTAGAAACTGCCTTGCAACCTTTTCCCATTAAGAAATTTGGAATGCTTAAATTTGTGAGTCTATGCTTCAACTAGTGCCACTTTTATAGTAATCACACTTTCAATATCTGTGCAAACAGGAATGCTCGTTTTTAGTGAAACTGCACAAAAAGTCCAGATGGTTCAACATTATGACCATTTTTTTTTCTACAAACAGTTATATCCAATCGGTGGCACTATGAGCTCTTCATTACCAAGGTACATGGTTTGCTACTATCTTGCTTCTATTTTTTTACTGTCATTAGATGGTAATATTATTGGTTTGCACGTAAATTTATTGCTAGGGTGGACCTCCATTGAAGAATAGGCGCCATATTTCTGCTCTGTACCAGCAAATCAATTCAATATCAAATTGTCCAGTGCAAAACATGACAGATCCTAGGCGGAAACGACTAGCAGAGACGTGGTTAAACCAAAAATACAAGGTGGAGTATATGTTAACTAGCTTCTTGATATTTGTGCAAACAGATGACTGCTCATTGCTATTTGGCAAACAAACACAGGGACCTCAATTTTTGTGGAACTGCATAAAAGAATAGGATAGTCACTACATGCAGTGCCATTTGAAAATAGACATAGAAGGATTGGATAGTCACTGCATGGACTGCACAAAAGTAGTACTGTACTATTTATTGGCCAACACTAGGTGCTTCATTGCTCTGGTCTGATTATCCAATGGGCATCATCTTGCCAAACTTAAAGTTGAATTCCAAAAATAGTCTCGCCGTGTGATCGACAGATGACCATAACATATTTCAGTGGATGTTCCTCCATCATGTGTGGTTGATTCTCATGGTTCCATCTGTTGGTGAAACCACTTACGTTTGCAAGAGGAAATGTAGACTTTACAAACAAATTTGTCATTCACTCTATACTGAATGCTGGCCCGGAGAAGCATCCATGTTAGTAGCAAGAACAGATATATTGTGTATGATCTGTGAATCATTGAGATGCATAAACATGTTGATCTTATGTATGGGAATCCTACTAGTTGGTTGTGAATTTGGGCTATTAATGTGAACATATTACTAAGCCAGGCCTGTTAGTCTGGTGTGAACATTTAGAGCAGATCGACTCTTACTACTGTGCACAGTAGTTCCTTTTTTCTCTTCGCTCAGTGTTTTTTTTAAACAGATGCAAAAGATTTGCCTCATTCATTAATTAAGGAGTTCACATTTGCTTTTGCAAAGAAAAGCAAGACAGAAATTACAAAGACACTAACTCTCCCGGCATGATGTGACCCAAATGTTTTGCGCCCGCAGTGACCCAAAGTTTTGCCTCAGACTGGATGTTGAACAACAGGATGGACGGAAGAGTAGACTTGTGCCGGAACACCCTAGCATTCCTCTCGCACCAAATGGTCCAACATGTTCCTTATTTCTCTTCGCTCAGTGTTTACAAGTTACTGATCGATCACTAGCTAGCCTACTAATACACTCCTAGTAGTTTTAGTTGCGACGCAAGATCCAAGGGTGGCAGTTTTTAGAATAAAAATGCCTTCCTCTGAAGAAACTGACATGCTGTTCTGAAGAAAATGCCATGCGAATCTGAAGAAACTGCCAGAAAAAATGTTCGCAAATGCCTTCTCTCCCAGCGAACGTTCATCAGCTATTGCGATCCTACACGTACACTATCCAACCGACTCGATCCTACACGAATAACCAGCGGATCACGCACGTACGTCATCTGGATGAATGGAGTGCACTCGTTTGACTGTCATGCCGATGTGCGACCCAGCACTGACGGGATGGGACGGGAGTACGGTACAGTCATAATTTCAGTTTTTCCAGTTTTCCACGGCAAGCTGGCGCGCTAAGCCATGCCTGCTTATGCATTGAATTCCGATGACCGTCGCATTTCCCGCGACACGCCGGTTTACCTACCGTCCGCCTATAATTACTGGTTCCCGGCGTGCTCCGGTGGCACCTTCACCCAACGCACCCTATCCTCACAAGACCCCACCGGCCCGACGTCGCTCGCCACTTGCCCTCGCTCTTGCCATATCCGTGATGCCCCCGCGCGGCAGCAATAGGCGCCGCCAGTGGCGCTCACCACCGGAGTTAGTGTTCGGTTTTTCACAGGAAGGCAGACGGAGGGAGGAGGCATTCTGGCGG
The DNA here is from genome assembly GCA_039707655.1 of Elymus sibiricus. Taxonomy (NCBI): domain Eukaryota; kingdom Viridiplantae; phylum Streptophyta; class Magnoliopsida; order Poales; family Poaceae; genus Elymus; species Elymus sibiricus. The sequence goes on along the minus strand of CM077672.1, from coordinate 169,522,309 downwards.
TCTTTAGATGGCAATGCAGAGTATGAGGATGCCTTGGAGCGTGACCGTATGGCGGAGGAGCAGCGTACTGCCGATTTGCGCCGCCAGCAGAGCATGGAGGAGGAGCAGCGCACTGCCGCTCTGCATCGCGAGCAGAGCGCCCGCAACTGGTCTGACTACGTGGAGGCCGGCGCCCGGCGAATAGCCCTAGAGGTTGTCGGGCACGCACGCGTGCACGACGCTAAATTTTACTACCAGCTCATCAAGTGGGTTTCCCGCTTAGAAGCCGAAGCTTCGGTGAACCACGCCGGCATGGAAAGGGCCAACGGGCGCGAGCAATGCGCCCCATCGCACCTCTGCCAAATCCGAGGCGAGGAGGAGGACGTCGGTGCCGGCGTTTAGCGTGAGCCACAGATGGCGGCCAGCATCGTCTAGTTAGCTAAGAGTATGTTTGTTGTTCTAAACTCGAGTATTAGTGGGAGTAGATAATTAAGTTGGCTATGATGGTTGTCAACGTGGAAGTTCAGTACTCCATCTCTGAATCAGTCCTGTTACTTTGCTCTGAATGTTGAACTTTCTGATTGAACGTTTGGAATGGGCTGTTATATTTTTAAATGGGCTGTATTTGTCCACCATGGATTAAGAGGCTGACTTGTGGGCCTACTAGGTTGACGCGTACACAAGGCTTTGTCAACTTAGTCAACAAATGATTGTGGCAGCCAAAGCCGTTGGATGTCAATCCAACGTCTATCGTGCTTTTTCAATCTCTTGTCTTCTTCCTCCAGGCTCTAGCCGCCCAAACCAAACCAACGCTGGTGGGATCACCTGCTCCCGCCTTCCGCGGCTTGCTGCGCAGCCGCGGACGCATTGCTGTCCCACTGTACCCTAACCTGTGCCAGGCCATCCCTCTACACCCCCACCCACCCCCACCTCCTGTTATTTTTCGGTGACGGCATCCCCACCCCGCACCAACCCTTGTATGTAACGCCCAATATGCGTTCCTATCCTCAAGGGACTCGGAAGTCCCGCTAAGGATAGAAGCGCATATCGGAGACGCTTCGCAAGGTGGATATCATTACAACATACCATGTACTGAATAGATGAGAATACCAGATAAAGGCTTACACTCGTCACAAGCTACAGCATGAATACATCAATACATCAATACATAGCAATCATCATACAGAAGAGCAGGATCCGACTACGGATGAAATCAAACGAAAAAGAAGAACGACATCCACCCTGCTAGTCCCAGGCTGCCAACCGGGAACCCATCCTATGATCGACGAAGAAGAAGCAGAAGAAGAACTCCAAAAGCAAACATGCATCACGCTCACGTCAAATCATCGCTTTACCTGTACCTGCACCTGTTGTTGTAGTAATCTGTGAGCCACGAGGACTCAGCAATCCCATTACCATGGGTATCAAGACTAGCAAAGCTTAAAGGGTATGGAATGGTTAAGTGGTGAGGTTGCAGCAGCACTAAGCATTGTATGGTGGCTAACTTACGAGTACAAGAATAAGAAGAGTAAACTACACATAAACGGTCGCAATCTAGTAATGATCAAGAAGTGATCCTGAACACCTACTTACGAGTCAAACATAACCCCACCGTGTTCTATTCCCGAACTCCCTCGAAAAGAGACGGTCACGGTTACGCACGCGGTTGGTGTATTTTAATTAGATTTAGTGTCGAGTTCTCTACAACCGGAGGTTATAAATTTCCAAGTCACCACATAACCGCGGGCACGGCTTCGCGTAAGATTTAACCCTGCAGGGGTGTTCCAACCTGGTCCATCACAAACCAACACAAGCTGCGGTGGAAAGACCACAACCTCAAGAAAACCCGATCAACCTCGATTCAGCCCGAAGTATCCTCGGAATCCCGGTGCACAAGACATTTCGACAATGGTAAACAAGTCCAGCAAGACCTTCCGGCGTGCCGACACCCTAATAGTAGCCGCGCATATCTCGTCTCAGGCCACGACCGGATGAGCACAGCATACAGCAACTGAGACCCGAGTTGCCCCGGGGGAAGCCGCAAACGACTCTGTTTTGGACCAGCACCATCAGCACTGGCTCACCTGTATTATGTTGAATTAAGAATCCTCGGGTTCATGATGCCCTATGCCAATTAATTATTTAATTCAGTATTATTATGTTGGCAAATGTTAAAACCAAAGTTGGGCCTTGCTGGAAGCGTTTATTCAAAGCGAACTGTCAAGAGGGTCCCATAACCCCTGAGCATGTTAGGAACGCTAATCAAGGAACATAACACTGGCATTACGGAAACTAGGGCAGCATGAGTGGAACAAAACACCAAGCAAAAGGCCGAGCCTTCCACACACAACCAAGTATATAGATGCATTAATTAAATAAGAGATATTGTGATATCCCATGATATCCATGTCCCAACATGGAACAAACTACACCTGCACCTACAACTAGCAACGCTATAAGAGGGGCTGAGCAAAGCGGTAACATAGCCAAACAGCAGTTTCTTGGGATGGTGGAAGGTTAGAGGCTGTTTCATGGCAATTTGGGAGGCTGACAAACAAGTGGTAGGTAGCGAGACATAGCGATAGCATCGAGACAACTAGCAAGCAAAGATAGTAGTGATTCCAGGGTAATGATCATCTTGCCTGAAATCCCGCTAGGAAGAAGACTGAATCCGTGATGTAGACGAACCATCGTAGTCGAACGAATCCTCACACTTCGCAACGTAACCGGACTATCAAGAAGAAGCACAACCGGAAAGAAGCAAACAACATGGTAAACACACAAGCATAAACATGGCATGATGCACAACCAAGTAAGATGCATGTCAAGTTTAAGGAGGCATGACATGGCAAGATGCACAACCAAATACTACACATTAAGTGAAGCTCAATATGCAACGAGTTGCATATTGACGAAACTCCACATTCCAATGTTTAGTTCACTCTAGGTTATGCTACTCAACAATATTAAATGTTGTTGATCATGGCAAGAGGTGAAGCATAATTAAACTACCTATCTAGGCAATTTAAATGAGGCCGGAAACAACAAATAACAATTCCGGAAAATCCCCATATGTAATTTCGAATTTGCTACTGATCTGCCTAAAACACAATTTTAATGTTGTTAAACAGCAAAATAAAGTGCACCACGTTAATCTACACATTAATCTAGACCATTTACATTTAAAGTTCATTTAATTCGGAGCTACGGTTATTTAGTTATGAAATAAACCATTTTAGCATGGCATGTAGCAATTTTAATGCAAACAACAATTTAAATGTTTTTAACATGCATGAGAATGACATATTCAAGTTGTATGCAATTTTATGAAAACATAGGCATATATCAAGATATTAGGCATTTGTCGCCATGGAGGAAAGAAATGGGTGCCACGGCGACGATAATGGAAATGGTGCCATGACAACATTCCGAGGATCCGGCAACTCATTGAGATACCGATGAAAAAGAGCAAGTGTGCGGATGTGCGGAACATGAAGGAGTGACGGGGAGTGATCCCGGATACCGGGTTCCCACGTCTCGGTGGCATGGAAACAGGAAACGTGCAATAACAAATTGGACACGATGCAAACATGGGGTGCATCTCATACAACACAACATTCGTTCATGGGCGGTCGTCTCGTCGGTTATACCTTCGGAACGTGCATTTGGAGCGGATCAAGTTCGGCGGTGTAGCGGAAGTAGTGGTACTTGGCAAATGCACGACGGCGGTAGTTGTAGAGGTACTTGGTGCATCGTTGCACTTGGCGAATCCAGGGCATAGAGGTACACTTGTTGAAGTGGAACTTGACGAATCCTAGGGTCATCGGGTACTTGGCGGTCTCAGTCTTGTTGTGTAGTCGAACTTGGGGTTTTCGGACTCCAGCGGTCGTCGAGGTACTTGATGTCCGTGTAGTCGATCTTGACGGTCTTGGCGTTCGGGGGTCAACGTAGGACTTCGCGAAAATCGCGGCCTCGGGTCGGTGGTACTTGGTGAAATCCACGAAGGCGTTCTTGGCGTCCCTGGTACGATGGTCTAGGCACCGACAAAAGGGCCAGCGGGGGGTGCATGGAGGCAGGCAGGCACAAGGCAGCAGCTCGGGTCAGAGGGTCGCGAGTCGCTAGAGTTGGCCGAAGGTGAGAGCAGTAGAGGCGATGGTGGTGGTCGATGTCGACCCGCAGCAACAGGAGGCGGGCACGGGGCTCGCGATGACAACGGTGACGAGCAGAGGCAGGAGGCACACGAAGAAGCAGCCAACGCAGTGGCTGCCATGGACGGATATTTGCAGAAGAAGACCAGCGAGGCAAGCGAGCAGCAGCAACTCGTGATGGAGGAGATGATGTGGGGACCCGCGACGAAGAAGGAGGAGGCCAGGCACGAGCGTGGTGGAGGCGCGCGACGGTCGCTGCAGGCGGCGCGCGCAGCTCAAGGATGCAGAGGTGGCAGGTGATGCACAGCGGCCTGCCTGAGCGTGGACGACGGCGAGCATGGAGGAGGGGTCAGTAGGAGAGCAGCGGCAGAGGGGCGACTATGGCAGGGAGGGCGGAGGAGAGCTTGGGACCGGCCATGGCGTCGGGCAGGAAGTCGAGGACGGCTGGGGAAGAGGCAAGTGCGACGGAGATTGGGGACGCGGCAAGCCGCTGTCCACGGGCGTTGGCGGAGCACGGAGCTGCTATGGGGGCTCCTGCCGACGACGGCTTGGCTGCAGGCGCGTGGGCGCCTGCGTGTGTGTGTGCGGCGGCGGTGGAGGGAAGAAAGGGATCGAGGGAGAGAGTGGATCGGGCAGGGGCTAGGGTTATAGGTTAGGAGGGGGCGGCTGGGCCTTGGGCCGGCTGGGCTGGCGGTGGCTTGCCTGCTGGCCCTCTCTTTTTTTCTTTCAAAATCTTTTCCGAAAACAGAAAATCAGAATGAAAGAAAAGGAGAGAAAAGAAAGGGTTAGAGAAAGAATTTGTGCAGGAGGCCAATTTTCCTGGACTCACAAAAATGAGCTTGATCCAAGAAAAATACATTTGGCACCGTTTAGAAGGATTGGATTCGAACATATTTGAATTTGGTCCAAATAAGTTTGAATTAGGACAAGGTTTAGATAGGTCCAAAAATGTTGAGAATTTTGGAGGAGCCTCGATAAATGGAAAATGAATTTTTGGGGAAGCTTGGAGAACAAACTTGAAGCAGAGAAGGCATGAGATTTATTTTGCAAGTGTGTTATGGTGATCCCAAATTAATGGAATATTTATTATAGCTCCCTAGAATATTGGAAGGATATGTTATAAAGAGAAATCACCGTGTGAATTCCCTCAATTTAAATAGATCAAAGGATCTATGCAATTTATTTAGTTGAGTTGCAAAATTTTAATGACATGATGGCATGATGACATGATGCAATGCAAAATAAAATAGAGCTCAAACAATAAAATGATAATAATTACAGAAGGAATCAGTCTCGGGGTGTCACAACACTCCCCCACTTACAAGAGATCTCGCCCCGAGATCTAAGCATGAGAAGAGGAAGAGGAAAAAAAGGAAGAGGTAAAACAAAGTTGCTTCTTGGACAAACGAGTGAAACCAACAAACCTCAAAGGTTGCAAAGAGTTGAAGAATGGCTTGAGAAACAAGCAAGAATTCGAAACCACTTTGGTTGAAACGAGATAGATAAGGAATGAGAACAAAAAAGAATTTGGGCAGCACTCCGGTAGAAAAGAGAAGCAAAGCTTGATAAGAAGAAAAGGATTTGAAAAGAGGGCACAACACTCCGGTAAAATGGATAAGCAAGGAAAGAGCATGATCTTGGCGAAACGAGATAATGGTTCAAAGAGAGCAACATCACAATGCCTCCGAAACGGAAGAATAGAAGCTAGATCATTGGAAAGAAAAGAACGGAGAAGAAAATGACAACTTCTCTCACCATTGAATTTGAAATGCATCCTTACAACGAAAGAATGAACGGAGTTGTTGGAAAATCAACAACAAAAAGAATAAGCTCGTTGTGGGCTTATGGAAAACATCTCAAAATTATGAGGTGACAGCCGGCCACTAACGGAAACAATTGATTGCTTGAGATCTCGAAGAGATGAAAACCTCTTTCACCGAGAAGAGAAGGAGAAACTTGGATCATTGATAAGCTCCACAATAGCAACATTCCTTAGGGAAGGCTTTAGGTGAAATATAACCCAAGATAACTCATTCTTGAACGAAGAGAAAAATGATGGGTTTAAATATCTCATTCCTGACAACTTGTGAATCATGAAACACGAAGGGACACTGTCAAGAAAGACATAACACCACCTCAAAAGACAAGGTAGAAAGGATTTGCACATCGGAATAAAAGATGAAACATGCTTGAGCTCCTCAAAAGAAAACATGTGTTGAACACCATGTTTATTCCAGAGTATAGCTTGGCAGATCTTAGCTTCGAGAAAGAATGTTGAAGAACACTTCGAGAATGAATTAAATTCTTTAGAAACCACCATGAAGAAACTCTCAAAGAACTCCGGATAGGTAACAAGATGCTCGAAACGAAAGGAAAATTGAAAAAAAAACAAGATGAAGCCTTGCAATGATTTAGATGGAGCTTCGAGACGAGCTAATGAGAAAACTTTGAACTCCGGAAAAGAAAATATGAACAACTTAGAACCGAGGATTGATATCATGAACGAACTCCGGAAGAAAGAATTAAATCACCTCGATGAAATAAGAATAAGAATTATGTCATGCTTATCCTTCATCAAATTAAATTGATGACAAGCAACGAATTTGGCATGCCACTTATTCTTCGTGAAAAGGATTGGAGAGAGATAGAACAATCTTGGGGAAGGTCTTCAACGAACCACCAGAACGATTTTCGAAAGAAACGAATGAACTGATACGATAACAAAGAAGAGGAATCTTGAATGAACCACCATCAGAATTAAAAATGAACGAAGAAAAGAGAACGAATCGCCGAGAAGAATTAGAAAACAAATGAAGATACTTGAGGGAATTTATATACAAGAGAACAAAGAGATCACGAGCTGATTAGAGGATACTTTGAACGAAGCACCGGAAGAATTAGAGAACGACAGATGAACATTGAGAATGAATAATTCTTCTACAATGACGGCCTTCGGAGAATCGAAAATGGAAAAAACTCCTGAAATGCTCCAGATGGGTATGAAAATAGTTTCCACAATCGAAAACAATTGTGAGAATGGGCATGAAGCTAGAACCACGAATCTTCAAGAGAACGGACAAGATTTAAGAGAAACTCTTCTTCGATTTGAACGCTGAGAATGATGACGAGGAACACCACCAAAATTGTAGAGACATACCGGAATAATGAAGAATAGAAAACTGAGCCAATGATGAAAAGAATTTGAAAGCGATCTTGGAGGAGGCATCTGACTGATGAAAATTCATCCTTATGTCAACTTTGGAAAGAATTTGAGAATAACTCCGGAAAATTAGAAGAGTCAGGTAAGATCCTGGGAAAAGACCTATGGGTTATGGGCCCACTCAAAAGAAACACCGTTGGAACGATTGCTTGAAAGAGAGATTGCACCGGTTGATTTGAATGGCTTGAATGAAATAGCAACCTCGAAATAGCTCGAACGGATCTTGAGTGGAAACATGAATCTTCTGAGATAATTTCTTCGCACTGGAAAAGAATAGAGAGAGCCGAATAAACAAGAGAAGCTTGGATACAAACTTCCAACACAGGAAAACATTTGAATAAAAGAAAAGGATAAGATGACCAACGAAATCTTGAATTTAGACCACCGGAGAAGAAAACGAGAACGAAGAATGTTGAACTTGTAGCTCCTGAGCATCTTCACGAGAAATCGCCGGCTAAAAACATTGAAGGAAAAGAATGGAGACTTCACACGAATAAAATGGATACTTGATTTGAGAATTTGACTCCGCGAAGAAAAGGGTGGGAGGGTGGGAAAAAGAAACACAACTTTGGACGTGTGAAACGAACGCCGTTTGTGGAAGCTGAGAATTGATCTTTCACATGATGAAGAAGATTGAATTAACTCGAAGAGAAGCACACCGGTTGAGAATAATTTTCCATGACAATCTTGATGATCAAGAAGGATTAGCACCCCCATAGAAATATGAGAACACCGCTTAGGAAAAGGTATGGAATCAACACTTGACTTCGAAGAACTCGAATACCACAACCAAAACAAAACAAAGGATTTGGCTTGCAAAATAAGCCGGAACAAACATATGATAGAGATTTCGTCTGAAATTTTCATGGTGGGGCCCACACGGGCTCGATCGTACAGCGACCATCAAGTACATTGCTGTCCTTGACATACGAAGCATCCCCGAGCCGTAGCAAAGCTACAAGGGCTCTTTAAGACACCACGAGACCACTGTAAAAACGACCGTGAGCAGGCGGACCACTAGACGTCGAACCCCAATCTCATATCATGCATCTGTCGGAAAGATATCCTAGGTAACTACTTGAATTCCCACCTAAGAACTCCCGAAACTTCTTGGTTATGCGATCAGGTTGCGGGTCCAGGAACCTACTCATAGCAAACAACAACCTAATTAGCTGCAACTGCATCCGCAACCCTTAACACACAACTGAGAAACTTCGCAAATTCGTCTACCTCAGACCTTCGAAAACACAGCGATACTAGTCACGGTGGATCATCCGAGCTATCTCCTCCAGTACTGGGGAAAAATCACAGCACTATTTGCCACCACAAAAAGTATAGAAGCGTTTCGATGTTGGCGTCCTCTGGCATTCAGGAACTGAAACGATAGCGAATGTGACAAGAACCCCTTGGAGCTCAACTCCCTGGGTCCAATCCATACGGTCAGGAGGCACCAAGAATAGAATTCTGTCACACCGATATCGCAACGATTCCGAAAATACCCGCATGATCCTAAAAAATTTTTGAGTGAGAAGAGTAGTAGAATCAAAACACCTACGTCCCAATTCCTCACCAGAGCGACAAAGGGGATAAGGAGTAAAAAGAATTCTTACTCTCCGATATATAACTAGACTCAAAATAGTTTTTCTTCTAGACTCTCCAACGGTTCGATCAATCAAGGGGGCTCCTACGGTCGGTAGAGGCTCTGATACCAACTTGTAACGCCCAATATGCGGTCCTATCCTCAAGGGACTCAGAAGTCCCGCTAAGGATAGAAGCGCATATCGGAGACGCTTCGCAAGGTGGATATCATTACAACATAACATGTACTGAATAGATGAGAATACCAGATAAAGGCTTACACTCGCCACAAGCTACAGCATGAATACATCAATACATAGCAATCATCATACAGAAGAGCAGGATCCGACTACGGATGAAATCAAACGAAAAAGAAGAACGACATCCACCCTGCTAGTCCCAGGCTGCCAACCGGGAACCCATCCTATGATCGACGAAGAAGAAGCAGAAGAAGAACTCCAAAAGCAAACATGCATAGCGCTCACGTCAAATCATTGCTTTACCTGTACCTGCACCTGTTGTTGTAGTAATCTGTGAGCCACGAGGACTCAGCAATCCCATTACCATGGGTATCAAGACTAGCAAAGCTTAAAGGGTATGGAATGGTTAAGTGGTGAGGTTGCAGCAGCACTAAGCATTGTATGGTGGCTAACTTACGAGTACAAGAATAAGAAGAGTAAACTACATATAAACGGTCGCAATCTAGTAATGATCAAGAAGTGATCCTGAACACCTACTTACGAGTCAAACATAACCCCACCGTGTTCTCTTCCCGAACTCCCTCGAAAAGAGACGGTCACGGTTACGCACACGGTTGGTATATTTTAATTAGATTTAGTGTCGAGTTCTCTACAACCGGAGGTTATAAATTTCCAAGTCGCCACATAACCGCGGGCACGGCTTCGCGTAAGATTTAACCCTGCAGGGGTGTTCCAACCTGGTCCATCACAAACCAACACAAGCTGCGGTGGAAAGACCTCAACCTCAAGAAAACCCGATCAACCTCGAGTCAGCCCAAAGTATCCTCGGAATCCCGGTGCACAAGACATTTCGACAATGGTAAACAAGTCCAGCAAGACTTCCCGGCGTGCCGACACCCTGATAGTAGCCGCGCATATCTCGTCTCAGGCCATGACCGGATGAGCATAGCGTACAACAACTGAGACCCGAGTTGCCCCGGGGGAAGCCACAAACGACTCTGTTTTGGACCAGCACTGGCCCACCAGTATTATGTTGAATTAAGAATCCTCGGGTTCAAGACGCCCTATGCCAATTAATTATTTAATTCAGTATTATTATGTTGGCAAATGTTAAAACCAAAGTTGGGCCTTGCTGTTAGCGTTTATTCAAAGCGAACTGTCAAGAGGGTCCCATAACCCTTGAGCATGTTAGGAACGCTAATCAAGGAACATAACACCGGCATTACGAAAACTAGGGCAGCATGAGTGGAACAAAACACCAAGCATAAGGCCGAGCCTTCCACACACAACCAAGTATATAGATGCATTAATTAAATAAGAGATATTGTGATATCCCATGATATCCATGTCCCAACATGGAACAAACTGCAACTGCACCTGCAACTAGCAACGCTATAAGAGGGGCTGAGCAAAGCGGTAACATAGCCAAACAATGGTTTGCTGGGATGGTGGAAGGTTAGAGGCTGTTTCATGGCAATTTGGGAGGCTGACAAACAAGTGGTAGGTAGCGAGACATAGCGATAGCATCGAGACAACTAGCAAGCAAAGATAGTAGTGATATCCAGGGTAATGATCATCTTGCCTGAAATCCCGCTAGGAAGAAGACTGAATCCGTGAAGTAGACGAACCATCATAGTCGAACGAATCCTCACACTTCACAACGTAACCGGACTATCAAGAAGAAGCACAACCGGAAAGAAGCAAACAACATGGTAAACACACAAGCATAAACATGGCATGATGCACAACCAAGTATGATGCATGTGAAGTTTAAGGAGGCATGCCATGGCAAGATGCACAACCAAATACTACACATTAAGTGAAGCTCAATATGCAACGAGTTGCATATTGACGAAACTCCACATTCCAATGTTTAGTTCACTCTTGGTTATGCTACTCAACAATATTAAATGTTGTTGATCTTGGCAAGAGGTGAAGCATAATTAAACTACCTATCTAGGCAATTTAAATGAGGCCGGAAACAACAAATAACAATTCCAGAAAATCCCCATATGTAATTTTGAATTTGCTACTGATCTGCCTAAAACACAATTTTAATGTTGTTAAACAGCAAAATAAAGTGCACCACGTTAATCTACACATTTTTCTAGACCATTTACATTTAAAGTTCATTTAATTCGGAGCTACGGTTATTTAGTTATGAAATAAACCATTTTAGCATGGCATTTAGCAATTTTAATGCAAACAACAATTTAAATGTTTTTAACATGCATGAGAATGACATATTCAAGTTGTATGCAATTTTATAAAAACATAGGCATATATCAAGATATTAGGCATTTGTCGCCATGGCGGAAAGAAATGGGTGCCACGGCGACGATAATGGAAATGGTGCCATGACAACATTCCGAGGATCCGGCAACTCGTTGAGATACCGATGAAAAAGAGCAAGTGTGCGTATGTGCGGAACATGAAGCAGTGACGGGGAGTGATCCTGGATACCGGGTTCCCACGTCTCGGTGGCATGGAAACAGGAAACGTGCAATAACAAATTGGACACGATGCAAACATGGGGTGCATCTCATACAACACAACATTCGTTCATGGGCAGTCGTCTCATCGGTTATACCTTCGGAACGTGCATTTGGAGCAGATCAAGTTCGGCGGTGTAGCGGACGTAGTGGTACTTGGCAAATGCACGACGGCGGTAGTTGTAGAGGTACTTGGTGCATCGTTGCACTTGGCGAATCCAGGGCATAGAGGTACACTTGTTGAAGTGGAACTTGACGAATCCTAGGGTCATCGGGTACTTGGCGGTCTCAGTCTTGTTGTGTAGTCGAACTTGGGGTTTTCGGACTCCAGCGGTCGTCGAGGTACTTGATGTCCGTGTAGTCGATCTTGACGGTCTTGCCGTTTGGGGGTCAACGTAGGACTTGGCGAAAATCATGGCCTCGGGTCGGCGGTACTTGGTGAAATCCATGACGGCGTTCTTGGCGTCCCTGGTACGATGGTCTTGGCACCGACAAAAGGGCCAGCGGGGGTGCATGGAGGCAGGCAGGCACAAGGCAGCAGCTCGGGTCAGAGGGTCGCGAGCCACTAGAGTTGGCCGGAGGTGAGAGCAGTAGAGGCGATGGTGGCGGTCGATGTCGACCCGCAGCAGCAGGAGGCGGGCACGGGGCTCGCGATGACAACGGCAACGAGCAGAGGCAGGAGGCACACGAAGAAGCAGCCAACGCAGTGGCTGCCATGGACGGCTATTTGCAGAAGAAGACCAACGACGCAAGCGAGCAGCAGCAACTCGCGATGGAGGAGACGATGTGGGGACCCGCGAGGAAGAAGGAGGAGGCCAGGCACGAGCGTGGTGGAGGCGGGCGACGGTCGCTGCAGGCGGCGCGCGCAGCTCAAGGATGCAGAGGTGGCAGGCGATGCACGGCGGCCTGCCTGAGCATGGACGACGGCGAGCCTGGAGGAGGGGTCAGTAGGAGAGCAGCGGCAGAGGGGCGACTATGGCAGGGAGGGTGGAGGAGAGCTTGGGACCGGCCATGGCGTCGGGCAGGAAGTCGAGGACGGCCGGGGAAGAGGCAAGTGCGACGGAGATTGGGGACGTGGCAAGCCACTGTCCGCGGGCGTTGGCGGAGCACGGAGCTGCTGTGGGGGCTCCTGCCGGCGACGGCTTGGCTATAGGCGCGTGGGCGCCTCCGTGTGTGTGTGTGCGGCGGCGGTGGAGGGAAGAAAGGGATCGAGGGAGAGAGTGGATCGGGCAGGGGCTAGGGTTATAGGTTAGGAGGGGGTGGCTGGGCCTTGGGCCGGCTGGGCTGGCGGTGGCTTGCCTGCTGGCCCTCTCACTTCTTCTTTCAAAATCTTTTCCAAAAACAGAAAATCGCAATGAAAGAAAAGGAGAGAAAAGAAAGGGTTAGAGAAAGAATTTGTGCAGGAGGCCAATTTTCCTGGACTCACAAAAATGAGCTTGATCCAAGGAAAATACATTTGGCACCGTTTAGAAGGATTGGATTCGAACATATTTGAATTTGGTCCAAATAAGTTTGAATTAGGACAAGGTTTCGATAGGTCCAAAAATGTTGAGAATTTTGGAGGAGCCTCGATAAATGGAAAATGAATTTTTGGGGAAGCTTGGAGAACAAACTTGAAGCAGAGAAGGCATGAGATTTATTTTGCAAGTGTGTTATGGTGATCCCAAATTAATGGAATATTTATTATAGCTCCCTAGAATATTGGAAGGATATGTTATAAAGAGAAATCACCATGTGAATTCCCTCAATTTAAATAGATCAAAGGATCTATGCAATTTATTTAGTTGAGTTGCAAAATTTTAATGACATGATGGCATGATGACATGATGCAATGCAAAATAAAATAGAATAGCTCAAACAATAAAATGATAATAATTACGGAAGGAATAGGTCTTGGCGTATCACATCGTACTCCCCTCCGTTTTCGACCACACTGCAGCATCTTCCACGTCTCCTTTTCGTTCCCGTCCGAGGCCTCACCGTCGTCCTCCGCTTTGGTTCCCTCGCCACGGCACCGCCTTCTGGCGTTGTCAACATGGTCAACAACTGAGAGGAATCAGGAGATGATTGTACATGGAGAGGATGACAGTAGGGACCCACCAGGGTCATGGCAGTACGCAAGCAAGTTCCTCCTTATTACAAGCCAAAAAAATGCTTCCTCCTAATGGTTTCCCGACATCTTGGTCCCACCCCATTGTCAACGTAGTCAATAAACGAGAGAATTGCACAACGAGCGACTGTCAACAAACGACAGGAATCGGTGTGGACTGTACGTGGAGAGGATGACAGTAGGGACCCCCAGGTCCATAGCCGTATGCAAGCAAGTTCCTCCTTATTACATGAAAAAATGCTTCCTCCTAATGGTTTGCTAACATCCAGGACCTACGACATTGTCAATGTAGTCAATAAACGAAAGAATTGCACAAGGAGCGGCTGACACCAGGGACCCAGTAGCTCGAGCAGTTTTTTATGTTGTTGTTGAGACGGAGCAGGGTATCAACTGGGCTGTGCGGCATCTATGGCAAGTCTAGCCCAGGCTTTATTTACAACATGACGAGCCCAACTGTTTTTTTTGTCTGTGAAAATGACTAGCGCACCTTTTTTTTCCGCACAATACCCTACACAGGCCGATTTCTTTTTCTCCGCCCTGCTCGGCTGCAAATCTTTCAAAACGACGGGGGATACATTCGGCCTGGCCATAAAAAAAGGCTGTAAATTTTGTGAGTAATATGAAATGGGGTGTAAATATATAAAAAACACATCAAATGGGCAATTAGTTTCAAATTGCGAATTTTATTTTATTTTTTCATATTTCATGTTTCATTGGATTTTAACATAATTTAAATACATTTTAAAATTTGTTTTTATCGGGCTTGAAATTTTGGGATTAAAAATAGTTCAAAAATTTCAATGACCAGTCTTTTATTTTATGTTTACCACATCACCAGCCCAGTTTTGTTTTCTTTCTTGAAACGGCTAGCCCAGTTCTATTTTCTTTTGCACAATACCCAACCGAGGCCTACTTGCTTTTCTCAGCCCTGCTGGGCTTCAAATCTTTCAAGACGAGGAGGGATGCATTCGGCTTGCCCACAAAATGGCCTATTTCTCTAAAAAAGAAAATGGCCTATAAGCAATAAGAAATGGGCTGTAAATTTTAAAAAACATAGCAAACCGGTAATTAGTTTCAAATTTTGTTTCAACCGGATTTTGAAATTTTAAATTTCATTGGATTTTTCTGTGGTGAAAATATCATTGTATTATAATTAATATAATTTATTTTTCAAATTAGTCTGAATCAGACTCGAAACATCTGGATTAAAAACAGTTCGGAGCCCACCAAAATATGCAAAATTTCATTGAAATTTTTAACCGTGGCCAGAATATTGGCTGTAATGCTAACAAAAATAATATGTGCTGCAAAAAAGTCCTTAAGAAATAGTAAATGGGTTGTAAATTATTAAAAATAATAGCAAATGTGCTGTATGATGTTTGCCACAGATTTGGAGGCTGGCTTGGGCCTACTAAGTTGACGCGTATGCAGGGCTTTGTCAACTTAGTCAACAAATGATTCTAGCAGCAGTGACCGTTGGATGTTAATCCAACAGCCGTGCTACTTCTTCAATCTCTGATCTTCTTGCTCCAGCCGCCCAAACCAGCGCCGGCTGGACCGCCTTCTCCTGCCTCCCGTGGCCGGCTGTGCTACCGCGCAGGCCGCTCCGCCCCACCGTAATCCCATCGCTGGCCAGGCCATCCCTCTACTCACCCACATCTCCTGTTATTCTCCAGCGACGGCAGCCTCACACCGCAGCCGAACCAGTAAACCCTCGTACTCCCCTCCGCGTGGGCCACCACTGCCAGGTCTTCCTCGTCTCTGGGTCGTTCCCTTACTAGGCCTCGCCGTCGTCCACCGCCTTGGTGCTCTCGGCATGACGTCGTCAACGCAGTCAACGAACGGCAGCCATCGGAAGAGGACTGTATGTGGAAAGGCTGACAGCTGGGACCCACGAGGTCCATGGTCGCACGCAAGGAAGTGCCTCCTTATTACGCGCAAGAAAAATGATTCCTCCCTGTTAGCTGGGACCCACCTGATTTGGAGGCTGACTTGTGGGCCTACCAAGTTGACGCGTACACAGGGCATTGTCAACTTAGTCAACAAACGATTCTAGCAGCAGTGACTGTTGGATGTTAATCCAACGGTCATGCTGCTTCTTCAATCTCTGATCTTCTTTCTCCAGCCGCCCAAACCAGCGCCGGCGGGACCGCCTGCTCCTGCCTCCCGTGGCCGGCTGTGCTGCCGGGCAGGCCTCACCGCCAAACCCTACTCCCACCGCTGGCCAGGCCATCCCTCTACTCACCCACACCTCCTGTTATTCTCCGGTGACGGCAGCCTCACACCGCAGCCGAACCAGTAAACCCTCGTACTTCCCTCCATGTGGGCAACCACTGCCTTGTCTTCCCCGGCTCCGGGTCGTTCCCTTCCTAGGCCTCGCCGTCGTCCACTGCTTTGCTGCACTTGGTACGGCGTCGTCAACGCGGTCAACGAACGACAGCCATCGGAAGAGGACTGTACGTGGAGAGGCTGACAGCTGGGACCCACGAGGTCCATGGTCGCACGCAAGGAAGTTCCTCCTTATTACGCAAAAAAATGTTTCCTCCCCCTGACAGCTAGGACCCACCAGCTACATCTTCGCACGCAAGGAAGAGCCTCCTTATTACGTGCAGAAAAAATGATTCCTTCCCCCTGACAGCTGGAACCCAGCAGCTATATCTTCGCCCGCAAGGAAGTGCCTCCTAATCCTCCCTGATAGCTGGGACCCACCCGGTCGAAGCGTACGTAGCGTTGTCTGTCTGGTCGCGAACGTGTACGTACATACTATTCGATCGGTCTCTCTGCAACGATGAACCGTGGGCCTGTAAGGAGCGGCACGTGTCATAGTAGAGCCCCCGACGTAGCAGTTCAGGAAGCCCCGTCTAAATCGTGTACACGTACGTACAGCCACACAGCAAAAAATACGGCCACGTACATATATATACGGGCGGGGTCTCGAACGCGTACTCGTGCATACGTACGGCCAGGGCTCGTGTACATGGAGAGAGAGAGACAACGGACGGCAGCAACGGCCTCCTGTTCATCGGCAGCCAACAGACTGGGTCGGAATGGAGAAAACAGCATCGTATTCATCGGGAGCCAAGCGACTGGGTCGGAACGTGTCCTGTTCATCCGGAGCCAAGCGACTGGGTCAGAACACGTCCTGTTCATCGGGAGCCAACCGGCTTCAACGGAACAGCCGAAATGGGGTCCTGTTCATCGACTCGGGGTTTGGCGTACCGCAAAACGGAGGAAACGGCCTTCTGTTCGAGCGCCTACAGTCAAAACGGGGTCCTGTTCATCGGCTGGGGGTCTGGCGTACCGCAAAATGGTGGAAACGGACTTCTGTTCGAGCGCCTACGGTCGAAACGGGGTCCTGTTCATTAGCTGGGGGTCTGGCGTACCGCAAAACGGAGGAAACAAACTTCTGTTCGAGCGCCTACGGTCGAAACGGGGTCCTGTTGATCGGGAGGGCTCTGGCGTACCGCAAAACGGAGGAAACGGACTTCTCCCCAACTGCCTACGGTCGAAATGGGGGTCCTGTTCATCGGGAGGGGTGTGGCGTACCGCAAAACGGGACTCCATGGGCTACTGTTCATCCAGGGCCGACCTTCCTCCAGCCTCCACCAGCTACTGTTCATCGACCGTCGACTTCCTCCAGCCTCCACCGGCTACTGTTCATCCAGCCTCCACGGGGTCCTATTCATCCAACCCCTACCGGCTGGCCTCCTCGGGGTCCTGTTCATCCAGCGCCAACAACCTTCACACGGCCAGGGTACTGTTCATCCACAGCCAACCCACCAGCTGGGGTGGGGCGTACGAGCGGGCAGCGGCAACGGGAACTGTTCATCCACAGCAAACCAACCGGCTAGGTCAACTCACCACGTCTTGCGCAAGGGGCTCGATCGATGCGTCTCGACTCGTTCTACGTATCGCGCGCGCAGCAGCAACGGGCACTGTTCATCGAGAGGCAACCCAACCGGCTACATCTCGCACGTACGGGGACTTGACCTGCTTCAGTTAGCAGCGAAGGAATCGCTCGGGTTCAGTTAGCAGCGAAGGGATCGATCGGCTTCAGTACGTAGCTAGTGCGATCACTCGGGTTCAGTAAGCGAACTCGCTCGTTTTCAGTAAGCGAACGCCTTGCTCGGGTTCAGTTAGCGAACACCTCGCACACACGCGCGCGTATGAGAGAAACGCACAAACCACACTACGTCGCTCGGCCCCGACCACCCACCGTAACCAGGAATTCCCCAAAAATTTCATCGGCCGCACTTCTACCATGATTTTTTATGTCATGGACGGCCCAAAGAATGTCATGCGGGTGCGTCTCCGGCCCGCCCAGGACGAAAAGCCCATTTTTTGTCATAATTTTTTGTCATAGAAGTAGGAGCCCACCACATCTATGATGATACGTGTTTTTGTCACAATTATTGTCATAGAAGTGTCACAACCATGACAGAAAAAGTTTCGTTTGGGCCATAATGTCACGGATGTGTCTTTTTTTTGTAGTGAAGGGATCGGTACCAGTGGAAAGGGGAAGGCGACCGGCGCCCTCGGGATGGAGAGGGGGGCCCGTTTTGTCAGGCACAGCGGACGTCGGCTGTGGAGCGATCTGGCTCCGGCCAAAGTGCGTCTGAGGTGATGTGTTTCAAGTGTGGGCGCAAAGGCCACTATCAAATCGAGTGCGAAAATGAGCCACTATGCTTCGTGTGCAAGGAGGAGGGACACACATCCAACAACTGCCCATCTCGCCTAGCCAAGCCAGAGCTTACCATGTACGGATTCGGCATGAAGGATCAAGGCTTCTATCTCCTGGAAGGGGGGGCGAACGAGGAGGATGAGCTACCGGCCAATGCGGCCTCTTTGGTGGTCACTAAAGGCGACGCCTCAGAGGAATTGATCCGGCTCGAATTGAGTGACATGTGGGAGTCGGAGTGGGAGTGGCAAGTGACAATGGTGTGGAGGAACTGCTTCTCGGTGGTCTACCCCTCCAAGCAGGCGTTGAGGATGTCACAAAAGAGTGGTACGATCACATTGCCGATTAGTGGTCACAAGGCCGAGGTGGGGGAGCCGTTCTCTGAACCATATGCGGTGTCATGGCTCCAGGAGTGTTGGGTCCGTATCACGGGCATCCCGAACCGGCTCCATCAAGCACCGCCATCAAGGAGTTCCTTCGGGTTGTTGGCAAGGCAGTGGTGGGACAAATTGTCAATTTTGCGCCCGGACATGGCTGGTCCGCGGGGCACGCCGATGCGGGCAAAGATTTGGTGCAGAGATCCAACTAAAGTCAGCGGCTTGTTCGAGCTCTTCATAGGCCTCAGTGGGTTCATGATGCGTGTGGATCAGGAAGTGGGGGGCCGCTCGCACCTTTGCCACCATCTCCACCCCCCCTCATGTCCTCCTACTGACGAAGACCCGGATGACGATGAGGAGTCGGCACCGAGCCTGAACACAGTCGACTGGGACGCGGTTGGAGGAAAATCTAAGGCGGCCTCCATGGGTGGGACATCTTCGGCGGCGGTGGTTTTCTCAAGCCCTACTGGTCAGGTGGCGGCGCTGGCTGTTCAAGGTGTGGCGGCAGGTGGTGCTGGGCCGGTGCTTGGGGCTGTCGTAACCCTCTCGGCGGTTGACACGCCACGGATGTTGCGGCGCGAGTCCGTCCCATTGATGCTTGATGTTGACCAGTATGGGTCCAACCTCACGATTACTGGTCTGGTCCGCAGCGCGGCCTCGGCGTCCATCACTAAGAAGCTGTGCGCGCTCTGCTAACCGGGTGGGGAGGTAGAGATGGGTGGTGGGTGCGCTGTTGGGTCTGGCATCACGGCGGCAGAATCTCCGATCCCGAGTGCGACCTCGAGCCCTCGATCGGCCACTCCGTGCTCATCACCCCCGATCATGTCCACGGCCTCCATCTCGACGCAGGCCGGGGCGGTGATCTCGGCCCGGGCCATGGCGATCTCGCCGATTCGGCTCGACAACTGCTTCACGGGAGAGGACTTCACCGACAATCTCATGCCTGTGGAAGACTACGTGGCGGCCCTCGATAACATTCGTGAAGATCAAGACCCGGCGCTGCGCATGGATGTGACCCCCGGGGCACAAGTGGGTACGGCGGCGTCTCCTATCCGAGCGTCCAGGATGAGCACGTGGGCGGCAGCGACCAATGCTTCCAAGATGATGGACAAGGCCATGACTTTGAAGGCGAACAAAGCTTTGCAAGGTATATCATCCAAGCCCATTACCCGATCTATGTCCTCATTCAAGGTTTTAGCTCTTGCTTCGAGTGCACACCTATTGAGACTGGCCAAGGACGGTAATGTGATCTTGGGGTCTGAGGAGTGACCCTCGCTAGAGGTGTTGGATTGTTTCCGTGCGCAAGAGGAAGCGCAAGCCACAATTGCCGAGGCCATTGCTCGGCGGGACTTGGAGAGAACGGTGCTGGCCGAGGCTAGGGCACACGATCCGGACGATCTTGCCAGGGGGACGGCAACATCGCCAGGTCATGCGACTCCAAGTCGAGGCAGAGGGTGGGGCAGAGGGCGTGGCCGTGGCCACGGGCACGGCCGTGGTAGGGGAGCCGCTGGCCGGTCGGACCAAACAAATGAAGGGGCGGGGGCCCGATCCCCCTCGGTGGCTCAATGAGGGAATTTTTTGGAACCTGAGAGGGTTCAGTTAGCGGGACCGAAGACGCCAATTAATTAACTATATTCACGATCAACGCCTCGATTTTGTCGGGTTATAGGAAACTATCCATGCATCTTTCTCTCAGGTGGAGCTTGATTCCTTGGCGGGGGCATTGCCGTTTCATTGGGAATGGGTGCCGGTAAATGGCATATCCGGTGGGGTCCTCTTGGGGGGTGAATAAGGACACGTTCGAGGTGCTCTCCTTTTCTAGGGGGAGTTCTTTTTGGCCTCCAAGCTGATCCAGCGTAACAATAATTTTAGATGAGAATTGATTGTGGTTTATGGGTTGGCCGACCACACTAGATCATGCGACTTCTTGAGGTAGCTTTGCACCAAAATCTCGAACTCACCGAGACCGGTGGCCATAGGGGGGACATTAACTTAATCAGATCGGCCAATGACAAAAGCAATCGAGTAATATATGATCAGGGGTTAGTCAACTTGTTTAATGATTGGGTGGCTGACTTGGCCCTTATCGAGCTCCAACGTGTGGGGTGCTAGATTTACATGGACCAACAATCAAGACATTCCCATTAGGTGTGTATTGGATCGAGTCTTCATCTCCACCGAGTGGGAGACAAAATTTCCGGCGTGCTCTCTCATGGCAGAGACGCGTTTGGGATCGGACCACTACCCTCTCATTCTGCAATCCGGGGAAACATATCGCAGAATCCCCAAGCGCTTCTTCTTTGAGAAGCAATGGATCTTACAACCCGGGTTTTAGGGTGATTCGTATTTGGGGTGAAGCAAGGACTAACCGACCTCATCGGTACGGACCTCTGTGCGATGTCCTAGATGAATGGCAACACTGTATACGTCAGGCGCGACACCATTTGAGGGGATGGGGGGCAAATATGGGGGGTGATTTGAGGAGGCGTAAGGAGGCGTTACTTGATGAAATAAAACTACTGGATTCAAAGGCTGATAGTGCTGGCCTTTCCCACGACGAGTGGGCTCGGAGGTACGCGGCGGGAGATGAAATGATCTTCATCCTGACATGTGAGGAAATGTACTGGAAATGGAGAGGGCAGCAGCGGTGGGTTTTAAAAGGTGACGCTAGCACGGAATTCTTTCATGCAGTAGCCAATGGCCGGCGTCGGAGATGCACAATTAGATCACTTAGAGAGGGAGACAACATCTACTCCGGGGAGGTGGAGCTTCGAACCCATATTGATGGGTTCTATAGACAGTTGTTGGGATCCACATCGGGAGGAGCAGCATCTCTCGGCCTTGATATGTGGCGGCCGCAATGGAGAGTCTCTAGGGAGGACAACCGAGACCTAGTGTGCCCTTTCTCCTTCCTAGAGATTAGTAACAACTTAAACAACATGAGGGTAAACATGGCACCGGGCCCCGACGGTTTCCTGGTTATCTTCTACAAGAAATTCTGGAATCTGGTGGGGCCCCAATTCTTCAACCTAGTGCATGAGTTTACACTGGGGAAAATTGATGTTAAGCGTTTAAACTACGGGGTGCTGGCATTACTGCCTAAGGTCCAGGGGGCGGACAATATTAGGCAGTACCGCCCAATTACGCTAATAAATGTGAGTTTTCGGCTAATGTCAAAGGGATTTGTGACTCGCCTGACTCCGGTAGCTAATAAAATCATTGACCCAAACCAGACGACATTTATTCGTGGGAGAAGTATTCTAGATGGGATTGCGGTTTTGTATGAGGTTCTACATGAAATTAAGTTAACTAAAGAAGAGGTGTTCATTCTTAAAATTGACTTCGAGAAGGCATATGATCGAGTACGATGGGAATTCCTTGAGGAGGTCCTAAGGGCAAAGGGCTTTGATCCATTATGGATTAGTTGGATGAGGCAACTGGTTCTAGGAGGCCAGACGGTGGTGAATATTAATGGATAGGTGGGATCGTACTTCAGAAATAAGAGAGGGGTCAGGCAGGGAGACCCGATGTCCACGCTCTTGTTTAACATTCTGGCCGACGCCCTAGCCTCGACTCTTGACCATGCCAAGGCGGCTGGTCATATCTCTGGGGTGGCGTTGGGCATTATTCCCGGAGGGTTAACACACCTCCAATATGCGGACGACACGCTTATATTCATCAAGAACTCGAAGCTCGAGATTCTGAATCTCAAATTCTTATTGATGTGCTTCGAGGAGATGTCGGGCTTAAAAATTAATTTTGCGAAAAGTGAGGCCATCGTCACAGGAGGTGACCTCGATTCTCAATTTTGGGCGGCTCATATAATGAATTGTGAGTTGGGATCTATCCCGCTGAAATATCTGGGTATGCCCATATCCTCAAGAGCACTATCTATGGGGGATTTTCAACCAATGGTCGAGAAAGCAGCTGCGCGGGTGGAGCCTTGGCTGGGCAAATTATTAGCATCTGGGGGCCAGTTAGTGCTAATTAATGATTGCCTCACAAATATACTGATGTTTGTAATGGGGTTTTACCTAGTCCAGGACGGCATCCATGACAAACTAAATAAGGTGTGGTCCCATTTTTCTGGGCAAAAGAGAATGGGAAACAAATGTACCATATGGTGAGTTGGGACAACATCTATCAGCCCAAAGAGGTAGGTGGCCTGGGGGTTATTAACACCAAAATAATGAATTGGTGTCTCATGACAAAGTAGGCAAGGAAGATTTTAACCGGGCAGGGAGGCCTTTGGTTAGATATCTTCACCAAAAAGTACTTGGTACAAGGGGGGGTGGAGTTTAGGAGAAACATTAAGCTTTCACAATTTGCGAGGGACGTTAGGAAAGTGCAACCTCTATTGCGGTTGGGGACCAAATTTATTCTGCACAATGGCAAGGCAACGTGCTTTTGGTTGGATATTTGGTGTGATGATGACCGGTTCCATGATCTGTTTTCGTCACTGTTTGCCATCGCCACCCACCAAGACGCCAAGGTGGCAGACATTTGGCGGCACGGGCAGTGGGCACCGCAGTTCCGGCGGTCTTTGGGGGATACGAAAAACATTGAATGGGGCAGCCTACGTGAAAAGCTGTGTGGGTACCAGCTCGAACAGGGGAGAGATGAGGTGGTCTGGTGACTAGAGCCATCGGGCCTTTTTTCTACCGGATCTCTATATCGAGAGATTTTCAAGTCCCTGACTCCATGTGACCTATTCGGACTCTGGAAGGCTAGGCTTTCGGCCAAAATTAAAATCTTCCTGTGGCAAGTGGCACGTAATAGAATTACAAGTGGGGACTAGGTGTAGAAAAGAAATGGCCCGGGTGACGGCAAATGCATCTGGTGCAGCGAATGTGAAGACCGTGACCACATTCTCTTTGGGTGCATCATGGCCCGATTTGTGTGGAGTGTCATTAGGTCGGTGACGGGATCTTCTTGGAACCCGAGCGGTTTCTCCGAGTTCTATAGACTGGTTTCTTCCACTACTGGGAAGGATAGGCGGATCGCCTGGATAGGCTTCGGGGCTATTGCTTGGTCACTATGGACCACGAGAAATAAAGCGTTGATAGAGGGACACTTCATCAAGCATCAGGCTGATCTGCTATAGAAACTGGTGTCTTTCTTGCAGCTGTGGAAGCTTCTGGCAAAGGCACAGGATAGAGGGCGCGTGGAGGAGCTCATCCCAAAGGTGCGGGCAAGGTGCACTGAGCTACATCGATCAACATAGTGGACATCACCAACATGGCGTCGCCCCTCGCTACCTCGATAGCCTAGACTGCTCTTCCACTTCGTCATGCTAGCGCTGCATCGCTATGGATCCACCTACGGGCATGTATCACTTATATCACCTATGTATCACTATGTTGGTAGACTTGTTGAACTCGTAAGGGCTTCAGTTTAAGGCCAGGCAAGCGCCTCCTTTCTAAAAAAAATAGTATGGATTTGAGGTTTCTTAATTGAGGTATCCGGATGTGAAAGAAATTATTTGAGGCATGATCGATCACTGTCCACGGACGCGCTGGGCACGGCCGTGGGCGTTCGAGGTGTCGAATTTGCTATATTCGGCTATAGATGCTCTTAATTTGTTACTCCAATGACCCATTGCGTTCGTGGCGCAAAGGCCAAATGCAATCAAAAATTAGACTAATCATTTCTGTAAGTCTTCGTTGGTGATTCTGAAGTAATTGTTTCCCAGATGATAGTGTTTTCGAATAATTTTAAAGTGCTCAAAGCATTTCTATGAGTTTTGTAGCTAGAAGTTTTTAGATACTGCCTTCGTCCGAATCAGTTGTCTTAGATTTATTTAGATATGGATGTACTCCGCGTGTAATTCTAACAAGTGGTATCATGAGCAAGATTCGATGAGGCCGTGGATTGTTGATCTAGAGCAAAATCCGGAAGAAATTGCGGAAGAGATTGGTTTCTGTGTTATGTCAAATGATCGAGGGTAATGAAGCTCAGAAAGATCGAAGTCTGACAAGAAGCACAAAATCGATGGGAGCTCCAAAGCATGTTGGCAATAAGGTGCAATCGGAATCGGGCAGAAGATCATGTGGATTTGATAAAGGAAAAGAAAGGATCTCGACAAGATCGAAGATGGCGGCAGGAACGGTTCGGATCAATTTGCTTCCTCAAGCGGCGGCTGCGCGGTGCGGCCATAATCGATTCGAAGCCAGGCGTGATGGTCACCCAAGGGCGAGTTGGGAAGCGTGTGAGTTGTACGCGATACGGTCCAGCCGGACGTGCATCGTGCATGGCGCGTGGACGTTCTATTGGAAATATGCCCTATAGGCAATAATAAATTGGTTATTATCATATTTCCCTATTCATGATAAATGTATATTATCCATGCTAGAATTGTATTCACCGGAAACTTAAATACATGTGTGGATACATAAAAAAACACCGTGTCCCTAGTGAGCCTCTACAAGACTAGCTCGTAGATCAAAGATGGTTAAGGTTTCCTAACCATAGACATGAATTGTCATTTGATAACAGGATCACATCATTAGGAGAATGATGTGATGGACAAGACCCAACCGTAAGCTTAGCATATGATCGTATCACTTAAGTTTATTACTACAGCTTTCTTCATGTCAAGTATCTATTCCTAAGACCATGAGATCATGCAACTCCCGGATATCGGAGGAATACCTTGTGTGTATCCAAACGTCACTTCATAACTGGGTGATCATAAAGGTGCTCTACAGGTATCTCCGAAGGTGTTTTTTGGGTTGGCACGGATCGAGACTGGGATTTGTCACTCCGTATGACGGAGAGATATCTCTGGGCCCTCTCGGTAATACAACATCATAAGAAGCTTGCAAGCATGTGACTAATGAGTTTAGTCACGGGATCTTGTATTACGGAACGAGTAAAGAGACTTGCTGGTAACGAGATTGAACTAGGTATGGAGATACCGACGATCGAATCTCGGGCAAGTAACATATCGCTCGACAAAGGGAATTGTATACGGGATTAATTGAATCCTTGACATATTGGTTCAACCGATAAAGATCTTCGTTGAATATGTAGGAGTCAATATGGACATCCTGGTCCCGCTATTGGTTATTGATCGGAGAGGAGTCTCGATCATGTCTGCATGATTCTCGAACCCGTAGGGTCACACACTTAACGTTCGGTAACGCTAGGGTAGTATTGAGATATTAATGGCACGAACCGAATATTGTTCGGAGTCTCGAATGAGATCCCGAACATCACGAGGAGTTCCGGAATGGTCTGGAGGTAAATATTTATATATGGAAAGTTGTTATCGGGGTTCCGGAAAAGGTTCAGTTTTTTTTTCCGGTATTGTACCGGGAAGCTTCCAGAAGGTACTGGAGGATTCCGGAGTGGTCCAGAAGTCCACAAGTGGATTCCACCAGCCCCTAGGGTGTGCATGGGCTGTAGGGGGGCGCCCTAGCCTTATTGGACCAGGCACACCAGCCCCCACAAGGCCCATGCGCCTGGGATGGAGAAACCCTAAGTGGGAGGGAGTCCACTTGCCTTGGGAGGCAAGTTTCCTCCCTTGGCCGCCTCCCCTCCTTGGAGGAGGGGCTAGGGCTGCGCCCCCATCCCTCCCACACCCCTATATATAGTGGGGAGGGGGCGCAAGGGCTGGACACACCAAACCCAAGCCTCCTCGCTCTCCCGATAAGCCTCCACCTCGATCCGTCAGCGCTTGGCGAAGCCTTGTCGGTGTTCCGCTGCCACTACCACCACCACGCCGTCGTGTTGGTTTAGATCTCATCTACCTATTCTCCCTCTCTTGCTAGATCAAGAAGGAGGATACGTCACCGAGCTGGACGTGTGATAAACTTGGAGGTGCCACACGTGGGGTGCTTGGATCGGATTGGATCGCGGCGCGAGTACGACTACGCCAACTATGATCTCTAGATCATTAACGCTTTCGGTCTACAAGGGTATGTAGACACACTCTCCCCTCTCATTGCTATGCTTCTCATAGATAGATCTTGGGTGATTCATAGGAATTTTTTTGATTTTCATGCAACGTTCCCCAACAGTGGCATCACGAGCTAGGTCTATGCGTAGGTGTATTTGCACGAGTAGAACACAAAGAAGTTGTGGGCGTTGATGTTCAAATTGCTTACTTCCTTTGTCTTATTTGGATTCGGTGGTATTGTGGGATGAAGCGGCTCGGACCAACCTTTCTTGTCCTCGCACAAGAGACCAGTTCCACTGACTGACATGCTACTTGTATTGCATAAAAGTGGCTTTGCGGGTGTCTGTCTCTCCCACTTTAGTTGAATCTGATTTGACAAGGGTGGTCCTTGTAGAAGGTTAAAAGGCAACTTGTATATCACCGTTGTGGCTTTGCGTAGGTAAGAACGGTTCTTGCTAGTTGCCCATAGCAGCCACGTAAAATTTGCAACAACAAAGTAGAGGACGTCTAACTTGTTTTTGCAGGGCATGTTGTGATGGGGTATGGCCAAAACGTGATGTGATATATGACGATGTATGAGATAATCATGTTTTGTAATAGGTTTGCGACTTGCATGTCGATGAGTACGGCAACCGGCAAGAGCCATAGGGTTGTCTTTAATTTATTGCATGACCTGCGTGTCAACTATTAACCGCCATGTAATTGCTTTAATTTATCGCTATGCGTTAGCAATAGTCGTAGAAGCAACAGTTGGCGGAGACAACCACATGACGGCACAATGATGGAGATCATGGTGTCATGCCGGTGACGATGGAGATCATGCCGGTGCTTTGGAGATGGAGATCAAAAGCACGAGATGATAATGGCCATATCATGTCACATATTGATTGCATGTGATGTTTATTTTTTTATGCATCTTATTTTGCTTAGGACGACGGTAGCATTATAAGATGATCCCTTCACATAATTTCAAGATAAAATGTGTTCTCCCTAAGTATGCACTGTTGCAAAAGTTCATCGTTTTGAAGCACGTCGTGATGATCGGGTGTGATAGACTCTACGTTCGCATACAACGGGTGTAAGCCAGTTTTATACATGCGGAATACTTGGGTTAAACTTGACGAGCCTAGCATGTACAGACATGGCCTCGTAACACGGAGGACCGAAAGGTCGAACTTGAGTCATATAGTAGATATGATCAACATGGAGATGTTCACCATTGATGACTGCCCCATCTCACGTGATGATCGGACATGGGTTAGTTGATTTGGATCATGTAACACTTAGACAACTTGAGGGATGTTGATTTAAGTGGGAGTTCTTTAGTAATTTGATTAACAGAACCAATTATCATGAACTTAGTCTAATTGTCTTTGCAAATTAATGTTGTAGATCAATGGCTCGCGCTGTAGCTCCCCTGAATTTTAATGCGTTCCTAGAGAAAGCTAAGTTGAAAGATGATGGAAGCAACTATGCGGACTAGGTCCGTAATTTGAGGATTATCCTCACTGCTGCACAGAAAGTATATGTCCTTGATGCACCGCTTGGTGATGCACCCCCTCAAGCGTCGCCTGCAGATGTTATGAACATCTGGCAGGCACGTTCTGATGACTACTCGATAGTTCAGTGCGCCATGCTTTACGGCTTAGAACTGGGGCTCCAAAGACGTTTTGAGCACCACTGAGCATATGAGATGTTCCAGGAGTTGAAATTGGTATTTCAGGCTCACGCCCGGGTCGAGAGGTTTCAAGCCTCCGGCAAGTTCTTTAGCTGCAAGATGGAGGAGAATAGCTCCGTTAGTGAGCACGTACTCAAGATGGCTGGGTACCTCAACCGCTTCAACCAGTTGGGAGTGAATCTTTCGGATGAAGTAGCGATTGACAGAGTTCTCCAGTCACTGCCACCGAGCTACAAAGGTTTCATGATGAACTATAATATGCAAGGGATGGAAAAAACGATCCCTGAGCTCTTCGCGATGCTTAAGGCCGCGGAGGTAGAAATCAAGAAAGAGCATCAAGTGTTGATGGTCAACAAGACCACCAGTTTCAAGAAGAAATGCAAGGGAAAAAAGGGAACTTCAAAAAGAATGGCAAGCCAGTTGTCGCTCCCGTGAAGAAACCCAAGGCTGGATCCAAACCTGAGACTGAGTGCTTCTATTGCAAGGGGAATGGTCACTTGAAGCGGAACTGCCCCAAGTACTTGGCAGATAAGAAGGCTGTCAACGTCAACAAAGGTATATTTGATATACATGTTATTGATGTGTACCTTACTAGTGTTCGTAGTAGCGCCTGGGTATTTGATACTAGTTCAGTTGCTAATATTTGTAACTCGAAATAGGAGCTACGGAATAAACGAAGACTAGCTAAGGACGAGGTGATGATGTGCGTCGGAAATGGTTCCAAGGTTGATGTGATCGCTGTTGGCACGCTCCCTCTATGTTTACCTTTGGGGTTAGTTTTGAACCTGAATAATTGTTATTTGGTGCCTGCGTTAAGCATGAACATTATATCTGGATCTTGTTTATTGCGAGACGGTTATTCATTTAAGTCAGAGAATAATGGTTGTTCTATTTATATAAATAATTTCTTTTATGGTCATGCACCCTTGTTGAATGGTTTATTCTTGTTGAATCTCGATCGTAGTGATACACATGTTCATAATATTGATGCCAAAAGATGCAAAGTTAATGATGATAGTACCACATACTTGTGGCACTGCCGCTTAGGTCATATTGGTGTAAAGCGCATGAAGAAACTCCATGCTGATGGACTTTTGGAATCTCTTGATTATGAATCATTTGATACATGTGAACCATGCCTCATGGGCAAGATGACTAAAACCCTATTTTCCGGAACAATGGAGCGGGCTAGTGACTTGTTGGAAATAATACATACCGATGTATGTGGTCCGATGAGTGTTGAAGCACGCGGTGGATATCGTTATTTTCTTACCTTCATAGATGATTTGAGTAGATATGGGTATATTTACTTAATGAAACACAAGTCTGAAACATTTGAAAAGTTCAAGGAGTTTTAGAGTGAAGTAGAGAATCATCGTAACAAGAAAATTAAATTTCTATGATCTGATCGTGGAGGTGAATATTTGAGTTACGAGTTTGGTATGCATTTAAGACAATCTGGAATTGTTTCACAGCTCACACCACCTGGAACACCACAGTGTAATGGTGTGTCCGAACGTCGTAATCGTACTCTATTGGATATTGTGTGTTCTATGATGTCTCTTACCGATTTGCCACTATCATTTTGGGGTTATGCATTAGAGACAGCCGCATTCACTTTAAACATCGCCTAAATCCGTTGAGACGACACCGTATGAGTTATGGTTTGGCAAGAAGCCTAAACTGTCGTTTCTTAAAGTTTGGGGATGCGACGCTTATGTCAAGAGGCTTCAGCCTGATAAGCTCGAACCCAAAGCGGAGAAGTGCATCTTCATAGGATACCCTAAAGAGACCATTGGGTATACCTTCTATCATAGATCCGAGGGCAAAATCTTTGTTGCCAAGAATGGGTCCTTTCTAGAGAAGGAGTTTCTCTTGAAAAAGTGAGTAGGAGGAAAGTAGAACTTGATGAGGTAATTGTACCTTCTCTCGAATTGGAAAGTAGCACATCATAGAAAAAAGTTCCTGTGATGTCTACACCAGCCGGAGAGGAAGCTAATGATGATGATCATGAAACTTCGGATCAAGTTACTACTGAACTTCGTAGGTCGACCAGGGTACGTTCCGCACCAAAGTTGTCGTGGTTTTGTCATGGCAGATGTCCTCGTGAGAGAACTAAGTCGTGAGGCCATCGCTGCTAGGCGATCGCTTGAACGGGGTTGGTCAGAATCGAGAGACGCGAGTTTTACCCAGGTTGGGCCCCTCACGATGGAGGTAAAAGCCTACATCCTGCTTGATTGCTATTGATGATGATGATGATCTTGATTACAAGGGTGC
Organism: Elymus sibiricus; assembly: GCA_039707655.1. Taxonomy (NCBI): domain Eukaryota; kingdom Viridiplantae; phylum Streptophyta; class Magnoliopsida; order Poales; family Poaceae; genus Elymus; species Elymus sibiricus. The sequence goes on along the minus strand of CM077672.1, from coordinate 169,491,672 downwards.
TATTTCGCTACCTCTATCTCAAGAGCTACTAATTTGTCTGTCTATCCCGACTTGTCTCTTATGACCTGTCCTTCTTGGGGGTGCCTTGCCCCTACTTATATAAGTTGAAGGGGCCGGCTTACATGTAGAGTCCTAATAGGACTACAACTAGTCTCTTTTCTATTACAAGCCGGATATTAGTCCGGGTCTTATTCGAACACTCCAAAACTGGCCTGCTAGGCCACCCCCATATTGGGCCACGTTCTACCTTCGTGTGGGCACCCGTATTCTCTTCGGCACCAATCAACCCAGGCCGGGTTTGTCCTCCACCGGGTCATGTTCCTCCGCGGGTCTTGCTTCCCTTGCCGGGTCTTACTTCCCTTGCCGGGTCTTGCTTCCCTTGCCGGGTCTTGATATTCCTGGCCGGGTTCCATGAAGGCTCCCAGATTATAGTGAGCCGGCCCAAGTTGTTTCTTCGATAACCTGGGCCTGGGCCTTCTGGTCTAGCCGGGACATGTCTTGGACTGCCGGGTCTAGCCGCGGGTAATTTCCCCGACATTAGCCCCCAGGTTAGGTTGAATTTATTCATGCTAAGCTCCTGAAATAAGAATAATCAATATGTTAAGGGATCGGATCGCTCAACTAGCCGGCTTACTCCAGGAACCGGCTCCTCAAAAATCTGGGTCTCTTTGTCATATCAACAGACCGGCTTCAGAATCAACTTGCTGACGCTGGTTCCACGTAGAAAAATATTAGAAAAATAACCCGTCTGACATTTGAGTCGGTCTTCCAGTGCTTCGGCTTGATAAAAATATTGGGAATAAGAAATCCATATGATGTTGAACCGGCTTTCAATGCTTCCTATGAATAGCTTGGAGTAGATAAACTTCTGCAAATTTTTCCACTAAGAACATGAAACCCGGCTCGATCAAAACTGAGAGCCTTGAAGATGTTCCTCCTTTATCTCCATATTATCTGTAGCCCCAAAGCTCCAAGTGTATCACTTCGTGATGACTTGGTGCTTTGCATAGAAAAATATTTTGACTGAGTAGCCCCCAAGTGCCGGGTTGTCTTGCCTGCAGCAACCTGGGACTTGAACTTAGTCTTGAATGTTGTAGATATATAGCTGTAAATAGTGTAGCCCCCAAGTGCCGGGTTGCCTGGCCTACAGCAAGCTGGGACTTTATAATTGTCTTGTGCTCACAAAGCTTCAGCCAGTGTAGCCCCCAAGTCTTAAGAGTAGAACGTAATGATAGCTTAATACTTGCTTTAAATATAAATGTTTGCAACCTTTGGAGAAATCCGGGTTGTTCATCTGAGTCGCCAGTCATAAATTGAATGTTTTGCATTTCACATGTGGAGCCCCCAAGGGCCGGCTCATCATGAAATGATGGGCCGGGTCTTTTAATTGACTCTGATGACTCAATTTAAACAGGCGAATCATGTTGCCCCCAAGTGCCGGGTTGCATGCCTGCAGCGACCTGGGACTTGTTAACCTTGTAGAATTTGAAGTTGAATAGTGTAGACCCCAAGTGTCGGGTTAACTGCCTGCAGCAACTCAGGGCTTGTATTGAGAATGACCCGTTATTGTAATGTAGAAGAAAAACAACTCTGTTGTAGCCCCCAAGTGCCGGGTCGCGAGCCTGCGGTGACTTGGGACTTTTTGAATGATCATTAATCACTTGTAGGAAATGCTTGATCAAGCCAACTCGGAGATTTTTGGGTTGAAGAAGAACAGGCTGGTGTCAACCCGGAAAATCCAACTACCGGCTCTTAGCCCTTAACGACCGATCCACCAGCTTGACTGTTGAATCAAAATTGATAAGCGTCGCCCAGACGGGGCTTTTAATAACCGTTAATCTGAAACTCCGTAGAGCTGCCAGTACCATCGAGCACTTAGTATTTTGCTTTAAAACCGATGATGCTTTGTGATGAAAGAAATCCTTGACTGTGGTTGCAGTGCAACCCGGAACTGTTATTTTTTGTAACTGACTCCTCAAGTTTGCATTTGCTTGAAGAAAAATCATAAGCTGTGGTTGCCATGCAACCCGGCAATTCATGTTGCCGTTGTATTAGAATCATAATTGATGAGACCCGGCCTTTCTGAAAAGAAGGCCGGTTTCTGCAAAAAAGATGCAATATGTACAAATAATTGTAATATAAATGCAAAGTACTATATAACAGGATAATTATAGCAATGCAAACTGTAAAATAAAAAGCCGGCTTTCGAGGCACGACATAAAGACCGGCTTTCGAGGCTCGAGTCTGATTTTGCTTTCCAGTGGAAGCATGCCTTGTAGCCTCTTTTGGTTTTTCCTAGCTCTCTGAAAGTCGGCTCTCACGTGACTTAAACCAGTGTTTTAACTTTGATGAGTTCAGGGTCAACAATGTGATTGACTCATCAAGAGTTCAACCGGGTCACCTTTTGTGAGTAGCATCGAGCTAACAGGCAGGTATAACCAAGTATATAATGGCGTATGCCGGGTTAAGAGGGATGTTAACAGCTAAACTCGATGAGTTGGAAGCCCCCAAGTAACCAATGATCAAAGAATAAAGACTCAACACACAGCTTTGGAGGCGAAACGACAAAACTCTAGGGTCCATAGGTGCCGGCTGTATTCCATTGATCATTATCGAGCAGGATACCCATCTTTAGACTGTGCATCATGGCAACTAGTCTTCTTTGGTAACCTTTCTTTTCGCCAATACGACAGGGTGCCCATGTTTGAACTGCGCACCGTAGCAGCTAGTCCTCTTTGGCAACCTTTAATTTTTTGCCCATAAGGCAGGGCACCCATGTTTGAACTGTGCATCGTGGCAGCTAGTTCTCTTTGGTAGCCTTTATTTTTTCAACAATAAGGCCGCAGCCCTTGGGACCGAGTTGTCTTCCCTGCAATGACCCGTGGTTCTTGTATTTGTTGAAACCGGCCAAATCTGCCGAGTCATGTCTGTGTAGCCCCCGAGTCGTAAGTCGACTCGAGGAGCTGGCTTGAGATTCTTTATACTTGGCTGTGGCACAAACTAGCGTATAGTTGACAGCTGAGAGCTGGAATTTATTGAAGCCGGAGGCAATGTGGCGAGTTGATGATCTTTGTGATGCTCGTCGTATGTCCTCCCATGCCTTGCTATTCTCTCTTGGTCCGGCTCTCTTGGCTCCTCCAGGGCCATTTTCTTTTATGTTTCTTTGCTGCCGGCTTTAGAATTGCCGGCTCTACTGAGACCGGCTCTCTTTGCTCTTTCGGGGACGTTTCCTCCATGGCCAGCTGTTTTGTTTCTTTTTATGTGGTGAATTAGACCAGACCGCAGGATGGCGAGCTGCGTGTTTTGCCGAACAGCTTGGTGTGGGCCGGTCGATGGAGTGGACTCTGGCATGCTTCGGCGTCTCGATGTAAACTGGACCACGGTGGTGGCGGCTCGTGCGCGTGTCCGTTGAGCAGTGCGGCATGGACGGACACGGCCCCGGTGTGTTGATGTAGACTGGACCGCAGGGCGGTGGCATGTGCGCCTGTTCGTCAGGTAGTGTAGCATGCGCAGACGCCGGTGCAGATGATGCTGGCGTGTGCTTCGTATCCGCGGTAATGGCGTCACTTTTATAGTGAACACTTGTCCTGCATATTTAAAATATACAGGCCAGAATAATTGTTCTTTGAAGAATTTAATATGTGCTAATAAAACAGACTGAACGGATAGCACCTGATGTATTTGGACGATAGATGATCCGTGTGCCACGTCCGCTGGGATGTCCGATTGATGAGACTCGCCCTAGTATTTCACACCTTTTTTTTGCTAAAATAAACCAAAACGCCGGGACAGCGACCTGTGTATGCATCCATCGAGCAGCGCCGTGCGGACAGATGCTGGCACGGCATCCAGTGTGTTGATTTAGACCGAACCATAGAGACAACAGTTGCGCGTGCGTCCACTGAGTAGCCCGGCGCCGACGAACGCTGGTGCGGCTCCCGGTGTGTTGATGTAGACCGGTGCGGCGAGGACAGCTAGCCGCGTGCGTGTTCGTCGTATAGCTGGAGCGCGGCGAATGCTGGCATGAGCTCCGCATTGGTCCTGGTAATGTTTTGGATGTATGTAGATGTAGCACTGATGGTCCTCCCGTTAGATATACTAGTAGCAACTACACTTTGGGTTTGCTTCTCCTCACATATTAGTGGCACGTCATTATGCTTTGGTTGAGCTGGCTTGTCCTAGGGAGTTGTGCTGCTAGATTTCCTTGTGTGGCTGGCCTCAGCAGATGTTTCATTGATCTATTACTATATTTGCTTTATACACGGAGCGATGGCAGTAGCAAGAGGAGCGCCCGACTCACACAGAGCGACGTTGCATCCCGGCCTGTATTGTTTGACCAGCATGCTGCCGCCCCATGTGGCTTGCAGTGATTTTTTTATAGTTGTTGGCTTTGGCAGATTGCACCTGTACGTGCATTCGCTGAACCGGGCCAGCCAGCGCAGGTCTCGGCACTGCAAAGACCACGTCTCCACTGCCAGAAGCACGTCTCCGTCTCAGTACACAATTTGACGCGTATGGACAGAACTCCTATCAGACTCGGCTTCTTGCGGTGACACAGCGGAAATTAATCCGGCTTCAACGAATCACCTGGTCGCGTGCGGCGGGTTGTTGATTTCTGCTGCCGCCAGAGCTGATCACCTGGGCGTGACATGATGAACAGGCCGCCTGCCCCTTGCTTCCTTTTGGACATGGGAGGCCTTTTTTGGGAAGTAAGCCCGGCCGCGGCAAGGCGAGCTCCGCGTTTATCCGCTTGGAAGCTTGTCGCACGAGCGGACGCGAGGACGGCCACACGTTTTAACTTTGCCATGATTGGTTGCATGTCACGATTTGTCTCCTTGTGGAAGTACTAATCACCCTGGGAACTTGAACCAACTAGTGGATTTTGTTGCTACTATCTTTTCCTTTCTTACCCACACAGTCAAACAAGTATGCGTCTGTATGCGAGTCAAACAAGTATTCAGTTTGATTTTCTTTTTCCATTCTTTGAGATGTGGTCGTATGTCCGTCCTATCCATCCATCGACAAGCATCCCGCCGGGATGTTTTCCTGTCTCTGACTCCCTCTCCTTTTGTTCCTTTTTTTGTCCAGATCAGGATCGCCATAGCTGCGCATCGCTGCTACTCAACTCCAAGTATATTGCTGCACGCCGCCCCTGGACAATCACCACGCCACCCTGCTGCCCGATACAGCAAGCCGCGCTGACTATTGCGAGTCCGCTGAGCGCCGCAACTTGTTGTCGCGCCAGTTACCACCATGTCCAACGCGTCCTTCTTCTTGCCGAAGGAGCCGACGGCGGTGAGGACAGGGATGCGAGCGGGGCGGCAGATAGGCGGGTTGATGGAGCAGCACCGGGTCGAGGGAGAGGCGTATGGTGGTGCGTCACGGCAGCTCGGCGGCTGAATCCGGATGGATAGATCGACTGCGTACGAGTATACATGGCAGCTTGGTGGTTTGAAAATTTGGCAGCCAGCTTGATGTACTACTAGTACTAGCAATTGATGTACTAGTATTAGTATTCCTTGGTCTCCAACAAGAGTAGTTTTCCATCAAACCTAGGAAACACGCCTATGCAATAATCCTTGTTGTTTTTATCCCTTTGATTTCCGTGTCAATAGTAATAGTACTTTGGCTTGATTGGCAGTTCCTTCTTCTTTGCTTTTTTTTAAGCCCGAATCATGTAACAATCGAGAGCAAAACTGTACTAGTAGATGGCTTCACGCGCTAGTACTAGCAGATTAGATCAAATCACTTTTACGGGGACTTGAGCCTTGTGATCTGATGTATTGTATAGGAGTACAACTAGTACTCTAGTACGAGGTTTGCTTCTGGTCGTCGAAGTAGTAGTAGTACCGCGCAAGCAGTGTCTGATTCCCTCGGGGCTTCGAGCCTATAATGCAGCAACAGCAACTCAGCGGATTGCATAGAACGGCAGCAGTTGGGTAATTTGCACGCGTATGAACAAAACTCCTGTAGGCCTTGATGACGTACGGCTGCAATAGCGGCGTACAGCAGCTTTTCAGCAGAATAAATCTGTGATCGATTGATCATGGACACATCTTTGACTTGTAGCGTCGATGGCGCATTCAACGCAACCCTAATTTCTCTTGAAATCAAACCTCATACTACCAGCTCCAAAATTAATCACAATTCTGATCACAAAACGATGAATTCGCCGGCTCTGCCCAAAGTTGTCACATGCTGGCCTATCCTCCGCGGTTGTTCCGTGTCGAATCTTCTTCAATCGCAAGCTTCTCGCTCCCTGAAGAGCTCCCTCCAAGAACACAACACCACCATGTGCTGGCCCTATGGTGGGTGCCAACTGTCATGGTTTTGTCACGGCAGATGTCCGCGTGAGAGAACTAAGTTGTGAGGCCATCGCTGCTAGGTGATCGCTTGAACGGGGTTGGTCGGAATCGAGAGACGCGAGTTTTACCTAGGTTCGGCCCCTCACGATGAAAGTAAAAGCCTACATCCTACTTGATTGCTATTGATGATGATGATGATCTCGATTACAAGGGTGTTTTTTGCTACCTCTATCTCGAGAGCTACTAATTTGTCTGTCTACCCCGACTTGTCTCTTATGACCTGTCCTTCTTGGGGGTGCCTTGTCCCTACTTATATAAGTTGAAGGGGCCGGCTTACATGTAGAGTCCTAGTAGGACTACAACTAGTCTCTTTTCTATTACAAGCCGGATATTAGTCCGGGTCTTATTCGAACGGTCCAAAACTGGCCTGCTAGGCCACCCCCATGCTGGGCCACGTTCTACCTTCGTGTGGGCACCCGTATTCTCTTCCGCACCAATCAACCCAGGCCGGGTTTGTCCTCCGCCGGGTCATGTTCCTCCGCCGGGTCTTGCTTCCCTTGCCGGGTCTTACTTCCCTTGCCGGGTCTTGCTTCCCTTGCCGGGTCTTGATATTCCTGGCCGGGTTCCATGCAGGCTGCCAGCTCATAGTGAGCCGGCCCATGTTATTTCTTCGATAACCCGGGCCTGGGCCTTCTGGTCTAGCCGGGACATGTCTTGGACTGCCGGGTCTAGCCGCTGGTAATTCCCCCGACAAGAGTGGTACGGTAATCCCGTCCTGGAAGTCATGTTGTTGGACAACGGCGAACCTACGAACTATGAAGAAGCAATGATGAGCCCGGATTCCGACAAATGGCTTGAGGCCATGAAATCCGAGATAGGATCCATGTATGAAAACAAAGTATGGACTTTGGTGGACTTGCCCGATGACCAGCAGGCCATTGAGAACAAATGGATTTTTTAGAAGAAGACAGACGCGATGGTAATGTCACCATCTATGAAGCTCGACTTGTCGTAAAGAGGTTTCCGACAAGTTCAAGGAGTTGACTACGATGTGACTTTCTCACCCGTAGTGATGCTAAAGTCTGTTAGGATTATGTTAGCAATTACTGCATTTTTCGATTATGAAATCTGGCAGATGGTCAAAACAGTGTTTCCTTAACGGTTTCCTTAAGGAAAAGTTGTATATGATGCAACCGGAAGTTTTTGTCAATCCTAAGGATGCTAAAAGGTATGCAAGCTCCAGCGATCCTACTATGGACTGGTCCGAGCATCTCGGAGTTGAAATATACGCTTTGATGAGGTGATCAAAGCTTTTGGGTTTATACGAAGTTTATGAAGAAACTTGTATTTACAAGAAAGTTAGTGGGAGCTCTATAGCATTTCTGATAGTATATGTGGATGACATATTGTTGATTGGAAATGATGAGAATTTCTGAAAGCATAAAGGGTTGTTTGAAAAGAGTTTTTCAAAGGAAGACCTGGGTAAAGCTGCTTACATATTGGGCATCAAGATCTATAGAGATAGATCAAGACGCCTGACAAGACTTTCACAGAGCACATACCTTGACAAGATTTTGAAGGAGTTCAGAATGGATCAGTCAAAGAAGGAGTTCTTTCCTATATTGTAAGGTGTGAAGCTGAGTAAGACTCAAAGCTCGACCATGGTAGAAGAAAGAGAAAGGATGAAGGTCGTCCCCTATGCCTCAGCCATAGGCTCTATAATGTATGCCATGCTGTGTACCATACCTGATGTGTGCCTTGCCATGAGTATGGCAAGGGGGCACAAGAGTGATCCATGAGTGGATCACTGGACAGTGGTCAAAATTATCCTTAGGTACCTAAAGTGGACTAAGGAAATGTTTCTCGGTTATGGAGGTGATAAAGAGTTCGTTGTAAAGGGTTACATCGATGCAAGCTTTGACACCGATCCGAATGACTCTGAGTCGCAAACCGGATGACTCTGAGTCACAAACCAGATACGAATAGCTCCAAGTGGAGCGTGGTAGCAGCATCTACAGTATGACAAAGAGATTTGCAAAGTACATACGGATCTGAATGTTGCAGACCCGTTGACTAAAACCTCTCTCACAAGTAAAACATGATCAAACCCCAAAACTCATTGGGTGTTAATCACATAGCGATGTGAATTAGATTATTGACTCTAATGCAAGTGGGAGACTGTTGGAAATATGCCCTAGAGGCAATAATAAATTGGTTATTATCATATTTCCCTGTTCATGATAAATGTTTATTATCCATGCTAGAATTGTATTGACCGGAAACATAAATACATGTGTGGATACATAAACAACACCGTGTCCCTAGTGAGCCTCTACAAGACTAGCTCGTTGATCAAAGATGGTTAAGGTTTCCTAACCATAGACATGAGTTGTCATTTGATAACGGGATCACATCATTAGGAGAATGATGTGATGGACATTACCCAACCGTAAGCTTAGCATATGATTGTATCACTTAAGTTTATAGCTACAACTTTCTTCATGTCAAGTATCTATTCCTAAGACCATGAGATCATGCAACTCCCGGATACCGGAGGAATACCTTGTGTGTATCCAAACGTCACTTCGTAACTGGGTGATCATAAAGGTACTCTACAGGTATCTCCGAAGGTGTTTGTTGTGTTGGCACGGATCGACACTGGGATTTGTCACTCCGTATGACGGAGAGATATCTCTGGGCCCTCTCGGTAATACAACATCATAAGAAGCTTGCAAGCATGTGACTAATGAGTTTAGTCACGGGATCTTGTATTACGGAACGAGTAAAGAGACTTGCCGGTAACGAGATTGAACTAGGTATGGAGATACCGACGATCGAATCTCGGGCAAGTAACATATCGCTTGACAAAGGGAATTGTATACGAGATTAATTGAATCCTTGACATAGTGGTTCAACCGATAAAGATCTTCGTTGAATATGTAGGAGTCAATATGGACATCCTGGTCCCACTATTGGTTATTGATCGGAGAGGAGTCTCGATCATATCTGCATGATTCTCGAACCCGTAGGGTCACACACTTAACGTTCGGTAACGCTAGGGTAGTATTGAGATATTAGTGGCACGAACCGAATATTGTTCGGAGTCTCGGATGAGATCCTGGACATCACGAGGAGTTCCAAAATGGTCCAGAGGTTAGGATTTATATATGGAAAGTTGTTATCGGGGTTCCGGAAAAGATTCAGTTTTTTCGGTATTGTACCGTGAAGCTTCCAGAAGGTTCCAGAGGATTTCGGGGGGGGGGGGGGTCCGGAAGTCCAGAAGTGGATTCCACCAGCCCCTAGGGTGTGCATGGGCTGTAGGGGTCACCCTGGCCTTATTCGGCCAGGCGCACCAGCCCCTACAAGGCCCATGCGCCTGGGAAGGAGAAACCCTAAGTGGGAGGGAGTCCACTTGCCTTGGGAGGCATGTTTCCTCCCTTGGCCGCCTCCCCTCCTTGGAGGAGGGGCTAGGGCTGCGCCCCCAGCCCTCCCACACCCCTATATATAGTGGGAAGGGGGTGCAAGGGCTGGACACATCAAACCCAAGCCTCCTCTCTCTCCCGAAAAGCCCCCACCTCGATCCGTCAGCACTTGGCGAAGCCCTATGTTCCGCTGCCACTACCACCACCACGCCGTCGTGTTGGTTCAGATCGCTGCCACTACCACCACCACGCCGTCGTGTTGGTTCAGATCTCATCTACCTATTCTCCCTCTCTTGTTAGATCAAGAAGGAGGATACGTCACCGAGCCGGATGTGTGCTAAACTCGCAGGTGCCACACGTGCGGTGCTTGGATCGGATTGGATCGCGACGCGAGTACAACTACGCCGACCACGATCTCTAGATCGTTAACGCTTTCGGTCTACAAGGGTATGTAGACACACTCCCCCTCTCGTTGCTATGCTTCTCATAGATATATCTTGGGTGATTCGTAGGAATTTTTTTGATTTTCATGCAACGTTCCCCAACACGTGCATTGTACGGGTGAGGCCTAGGAGCTGCGATGCGGTGGACCGTGTGAGGTGGCGCGTGCGTTTGGCATTTTTTCTCTCCAAATGATAAGTGCCACACGTGTGGCACGCAACAACATGGTCCAAACGCCCTATTACCATCCATTTTGCCACATCAAACAGATGACATCAGCGGAATCTTTTTGGTTTTTCGGACTTAAAAATGTTTTATCTCTTAAATAAAAAATCCGATTAAAAATCCATTTTCATCATTAAATCTGTCTCAACGAGATCTTCAAAGCTAGATTCCATATTGATATGTTTCGGCGACTTTTTTTTTGGGCCAAAAATTGCCATGGTGTTACACTGAAGTTGCCATAGTGTTTACACTAAAGTTGCCATGATATGTTTCATATATTTTTTTTCTTCTAGATTTAAAACTACCATTGTATTTCAACTACTTTTGATGGAAAATTTTATTAATTAACCATGGCAATTTTTAGTAATTAACCATGGCAAATTTAATTCATGGATCATGGCAATTTTTAGTAATTCATGATGGCAATTTTAGTTTATATATCATGGCAATTTTAGTATTTTGACCATGGCAATTCTAGTATTTTGACCATAGAAATTATTTTTTGTATGAACCATGGCAAATTTTTGTTTATGTATCATGGCAAATTTAAGTAATTCACCATGGCAATTTTAATTTCTGGTTCATGGCAAATTTGAGTCATTGACCATGCATTTTTAAAGTAACTGACGATGGATTTCTTTTTAATTATGAACCATGTCAAAATTATTTCATGGATCATGGCAAATTTTAGTAATTCACCATGGCAAGTTTATTTTCTTAATTTCTTTTTTTATAACATGTCAAAATTTACTTTAAACGTAGAATAAAAGTAGTTGAAAGATATCATGGCAACTTCAGTGTAAACACCATCGCAATTTATGTGCAATAGACATGGCAACTTTTGACCGCCTAAAAATATCGTCGAAACATATCGATATGTGATCTAGTTTTGAAGTTCTCGTCGCGACAGATTTAATGGTGAAAATGGATTTTCAATCAGATTTGTCATTTAAGAGATAAAACATTTTAAAGTTTGAAAAACCCAAAAGATTCCCGCTGACATCACCAGTTTTGTTCCCTGTTTGCATGCATGTGTGGAGAAAACAAAAAGGCTGACGTGTCACAATGGGTGGCTAGAAGGGCGTGTGGCCCGACCTCCTTCAGCCCACACGTGTGGCACTTATCAGGGTCCTTTTTTTAGCACAGTACAGACGCAAGCGCTCATATATACGTGCATACACACACCCCTATGAACGCACACACCCACACCCTACCCCTATGAGCACCTTCGAGAGATTGAGCCGGCATATCATCGTAGTCGATCTACCGAGGACCAAGCAATCACACGAAGTCACCGTAGGCGCCTCGTAGTCGATGGGAACGTCTCCTCCCACTGAACGCGCATCGCCGGAAATCCTGAAATAAATTCAGGATAAATGCGAGCACCAGGATTTGAACCCTGGTGGGTTGGGGATACCACTGTCCACCTAACCATCCAACCATAGGTTGGTTCACGCGTGCGTTTGGCGTTGTTTCGTTGCAAGGAGAAGCTGCTGGCCATGGGATGGATCCGAAGCATGCATGTATATTGAAGAAAAAAAAGAAAAAAATGTGCAAGGAATTCACGTGTGCTGTTACGGATTGGTCTTGAGCTAGTTATTGCTGATCATGGATCTCCGGTTTGGACACACGAGGAAGGCTACCAAGGTTGTCTTTTAGGTTTTCTTTTCAGTATGCAGGTTGTTCATCAAGATGTCAAATGTGGCAGCAACATTGTTGTTTGGCAACGCAGACTCATAGCGCATCACACATGGATCATGCATATACAGGGCGTCAGGCAACGCAAGTAGATGTGCGGGCGGAGACGACACAGGGTGGAGCATGATTACAGTCGGATAATTTCGGCTGGGTCAGACTGGATAGTCTGATGGATCAACATGGATGTTGCTGAAAGCAGAAGGCGGCGGTGATTTCAGAAACGACGACATGGGAGCGTGATGTTGATGGTGGCCGACTTCTGGGGCGTGGAAACACGTGATGCAGGCCTGAGGGCTTGTGCGGCTTCGACAAGACTATGGCGTGGGGTTGATTCAAGACGGTGCACATGAGAACTTGAAGTCGACGGGGCGCGGGGTAGCATGGCCAGCTATATGGAGTCATGTTGAAGGTGGAGCTAGAGTCTGGCAGAAGACTTCACTCGGTGTTGATGGAGGGGCTACGGCGTAAGAATTCGGAGAGTCAAAGCCTATTTCAGTGGGTAAAGCGAGAGACACGTGGTCAGACTGGGGCCCAGTGGTCTGATGGAGACGTGATACTCGGCATTGGTCGGTGATGATCGGTGGTTCTCTGCGGTAGGGGTTGAGGCAGCGTGGGCTAGCTACCCGGGAAACTCGACAAGGACAGCAGAGGCTCGACGCGATGGTAGCGGCGAGGCGTGCGGTAAGAACGGGACACATCGACATGACAAGGCGTTGGTGGTCAGACATGTTGCCAGAAAAAGTGTGCGGAGGGTGCTGAAGCAGTGTTGATGAGTACCAGATTCAAGTTGGTGACTAGATCTATCGGGTTTGACGCGTCAGATGGATGAGAGTTGACCATGGAGAATCTGAGAAAGTGGCGGAATGTCTAAAATTGTCAAAAGCGGGGAGAGTACATGACCGTATATTCTGTGATGTTCAGTGCACATGGCAAAGTGCGGATGACAAGTACAGAAGGAGGTAGAGTGCTATAGCTATGGGACATGTCAAAGACTATCCGGAAAAAAGGATGAGATAACTACGAATTTGACTCAGGTTGAGACAGGGCAACGGTGAAATTCCTTCAAGTTTCAGACAGACGGTCAAGAAAGAGCGGTGATGTTGAGTTCAAGTAACTCTTATATGTGGCATCAAATATGTGAGTTGTTCACTTTCATGCAGATCGGTGATCGGTGTGTGATGGCGTTGAACGGATACTCCGGAAATTGGGAGCGCAAACAAGAGCAAAGGAGTAACTTAATTTTGCTCGACTGTTGACTTTGGAGAAGACGAGAAGGGATACAGTTGCAGGTGGAGTCACATGGAGTCTGGGAGTAGCAGCGGTGCTCATGGCTATCTCAAGTCCAATGTACATGGAGGTTCGACGCATGGATAAATCCAAGGTGGTGGAGATTATTCGTCAAGGTGAAGTTTGTTAGAGTTGTGTCGAATATTATTGTACAAGGTAGGTTACAGTCGTACCGTGAGTCGTATTGTGTTTAAATAGGATGTGAAGTCATGTCCTAGTAGGACACTTGTATCCTACGCTTCTTATATAATGAGAGGGTAAACACACGATGTAACCTATGCCAACATAATAGCACAGGCACGCAGGAGGAGCCGGTGGCGAGTGCCGGCGGCCGGGCGGCCGGGGTGCGGTATTGTGACGGTGTCACGGGGAGGAGCACCCGTAGTCAGGCCCCGGTGATGTAGCCATATCGGTGAACCTCGTTAACAAATCTTGGTGTCATGCTCGTGTGATTGCTTGGTCCTTAGTAGATCGACTACGTGCCTCGGATTAATTCTAACAACATATCCTTAAGTCAAATTAAAATCATAGTTCAACATAGGCATCGAAGTAGTAGCAATTCACCACCTATAGTTTTCCTTCAAACGCTTGCAACCGCTTGACTATCCATCATCTGTCTTGTATCGGGCCCGTAGCCATTCCCTGAAGACTGGTCGGAGATGCACGTCTTTGTTCAGACCAAGATGGAAACTCAACACGTCCTTCATGGTTAGGATCATTCGGTACATTTCGTAGCTTACATACGCATCTTTCGCCGCATAGTAAAGGTGTGTTTCAAAAAGCAGTTTTCATTTCGAGAAACTGTGGAGTACTTTAGGGAACGTTGTTTTCATGTTGCCGTACTAGCGGTCTATGATGGCTACTGCGAGATTGGCCATGGAGTCTCGCTTCTCACCTTTTTGAGCCAGAACTGCTTTTGGATGTCGACGTGATGTTCATTTGGAATTTTGATCCATTGATTCCCATGTATCGTCTTGTCATTCCTGATATCCACACTAGTGAAAGTTATCGCTTTGTGTTCCAGGAAATGATTGTGGGTGCAACACGTCCTCTTGGCCCTGCAGTAGTGGTAGACAAGAACGTGATCGTGCATGGATAGTTGTACCACGGCGACCCCTTGCCGTTCTGAAGGACACCTTTGGGTGTACTACAGGTTGAGGCCCACGAACTTCTACCTTTCCTCCTCGAGCTATTACTCGTACATGGCAATGGTGTTCTACACGGTGTCATGCTTGTTGGTGTACACCACCTCTAGAGTGGTGGTGCCACGGGCAGTGATGCAGTGGTGCTTGGTTGTTTCCTTCTTGTCGTCCAAGTCAGTAAAGAGGGAATTTCAAGGGGAAGGAGTTTTGATCGGATGAGACAAGGCATGCGCACGATAGAGAGAGAGTGTGTGTGTGTGTGTGTGGTGCGGAGCACCCAACGGTCATCCCCATGGACACTACACCAACTCCGCAAGCATCAAGTGGACCTAAGATGAGAGCTCACGCACGTGCTATTCAAACCGAGGTGACATCCCTCCTACTCGAGCTATCTATACATTCGAATGAGACATGTCCGCTACCTCAAAATGGAACTCTATGCATGCTTAGGTACAGCGACCGCCCCAAGGAACCAAGAGTTGAAGGAGAAGGAGCGGATGAGGAGATACCGGTAAGCTTCAAGACGAAGGCCCGTGAAGCCCCGGAACTTTCGGACCAGCCCGGAACATCCGGCCCAGGCGCCCAGAACCAGCATCCGAGTGTGAAACTCTTTGGATATCCCGAAACCTTGCCTAGAACTTCTGCCCCCAAAACTTCCGGCCGTCCCTAGAACTTCCGGCCGTCACTTCCCGGAGCAGCTCCCAGATCTAGGAACTCTCTGGAAACCTCGGACCCTCCCCGGAACCTGACCCAGAACTTCAGGTCGTTCCCAGAACTTTCGACCTGCCTACGAGCAGTGACTCGGGCCGAGGCCCATGTGCCTCTTTCCCTAGACTATAAGTACTCGTCTTCTACCTCCGTTTTAGGGCTAGCAAAGTATATGAAAACACTTAGAGAGAGCTTTGCTCCTTGTGCCTCCACCTAGTGGATCAAGACCTTACAGGGAAGAAGAATCCCTAGGATTACAAGGCCTCCTAAGGGAGAAGGATCCCCATCATAGGATCACCAAGACCTTCCATGGGAGAAGGATCTCTTAGATCTGCAAGACCTCATCTCCTTTGGATTTGAGAGGGAATCTTCCTAGTGCTTTTCCGCTTGACTTGATCTTGTAATCTCGTGGATCTCATGTGTGCTACTCTAGTGGATCTTGATTTGGACTTGTTTGAGTGAATTCCTTTTGTGTTCTTGTTTGTTTTCCTTTCCCCACCTCCAAGTGTGAAAAGTTTGGCCTAATTTCATCTTGGATCAAAGCATGGTTGATTCACATCTTGGAGTTCCACCACCTCACTTTCTAGCCTATTTTTGCTTTTTTGTCCTAATTCAAAAATCCCCACCAAAAAAAGACTCACCAATTTTTTTGCATTTTGTTGGTTTTGATGAGATTTTATTGATTTGGATCCATGGGTTTCGTGTTTAGCACGTGGATCTAGCTTTCCCACCACCTCATCCACCCAATTTTTCTTCCCCCCCTTCAGATTTGGGTTTTCCCCGAACTTCTTCTCATCATGATTTCCGCGACCCCTGGAACATCCTGCCCCACCCAGAACTTCCAGCCTCTGCAGCTCCGCAACCGTGCGCTTCACAAACCAGGAGATCTTCGTCCTCAGTGTAGTGGAATCTTCGCCAACGTATTGGAAACCGTGTACAGTGACATCAACTTCACCGCCTTCGAATTCGTCACCGACGCCGACCTCTTCACCTTTTTACACCACGACCGTAAGCAAGGACATTAACTTCGACGACATTATTTCACATTTCCTTGCCATTGCATTGTTAACCCGAGCCTTTTGCATCACTTGCCCACCGAGACTAGCCATTTGAGTATTGTCGGGCCACGTTACTTGTGCACCTTAGTGATACAAACTCCGCATAGCTTCAATTGCGTGCACGTATCTTGTTATCATCTATTGTGTCATAAGTTACTCCCGTGCATATCTACTTGCTATCTTGGATCGAGCATCACACATAAGAGAAAAGCTTTTAAGCAAAAGAAAAAGATTCAAAGAGCTTCTAAGCAATAGCAATAGCATCGACCCACATTGCATCTCATCTTGATATCATTGATCATCGTTGTGTGAGCTTCATATTGGATCATACATGAAAGGCATCGAGATGGTTCTCCTCTCTCGTCTCTCCTCTCCACGCTCCCCCTCCAGCCCTCCCACCCAACCACCACCGCCAGCCATCCACGGTCCATCTCCACCAGCCAAGCCCGCCCATAAACAAACTCCGGCCACCCAAACTCCCAAGAACGCCCAACCTCTTGCCGGTGACGACTTCCCCGACCCAATCACTTGGCATCTGTCTCCCACTGACCTTGCCCTGCGTCCTGCCATCGATGTTGGAAGCCAGATTGGCATCGACTTTGAGGCCCAAGTATGGCACTCTCTCACGAAGCACATCAATCCTCATGGCCCCGTGGCACGCCACAGCGAAACAGACTGCACGGAGGGCACTCTCGCCCGCAGAGGTGCCCAGGAGGCGGGTACATTAGCATCTTTTATGGGAGTAATATGGCGGCGAGGACTCTTATGTCTTGTGGCTCTCCTTGTGGTGTTTCTTCTATAGAGATGTGGTGGCGCAGATGTGGGATGATCGACCCAAGACAATGATGTATAGGTGGCGTGTGGTGGTGGTGGAGATCGTGGCATTTCAATGTTATCGAAAGATTGTGTTTTCACATGTTCCGCAACCATGTCATTTGTTGGTCGACTTTTCTCAATTTGATTGTAGTTTTGTACATCTTCTTTCAAGACATCATACCATTTTGGCAGTCGCTTAGGTGTCTCCCTTAATCGGCATCAACTATCTTTAATGGCAGCCGTTTTGGCTAGCGGAATGATCCGCTAGGCAGATCTTTTTTTTAAGCAATGATCCGCTAAGCAGATCTCAGGAGTGCTGGTGCATAGGGGTGGATCCCAGTGGGCTAACCTTGATGCACATGCATCAGAAATTTTGCTAGCACTTGTCACCTACAAAGGGGGCTCCTATTTGGCGCTCCTGGCGCTCGCACGCGACCCCTAGCGGGCCGGCCCAGCAATCTCCACACACGCGAAAGAAATATATATTTCCAGCATCAAATATGGGAGAGGTGGGAATCGAACCCACATGCCAATGTCTTGGCGACTCAGTGCGACAACCACTGGACTATGGCGACTTAGTTGTCAACAATGCGAAAACAGTGGTATTTAATACTTCTTTTTGGATATCATTAACACATATTCTGTACCGATATAAATCATTTTAAAAAATCATAAATTTTTAATAAAAAAGTTCACCAGCATGGAAAAAAATGTTCATGGAATTCAAAAAAAAGTTCATCGGTTTTGAAAAAGGTTCATCAAATTTTGCAAAAAAGTTCATGAATTTGAAAAAAATTCAATGATTTTGAAAAACAAGTTCATCGATTTTGAAGAAAAGTTCACAAATTTGAAAAAAGTTCATGATTTCCAAAAAAAGTTCATCGATTTTGAAGAAAATTTCAGAAATTCAAAAAAAGTCATCGATTTTGAAATTTTTTTCATAATTTTGATGCTGAAAAATCAAATCGTTGATTCAAAAATGTTCATGGGTTCTGAAAAAAAGTTCACAAATTACCAAAAATTTCATCGAATTTGAAAAACAATGTTCACAAATTTAAAATGAGTTCATCAACTTTGAAAAAGTTCATCGAATTATGAAAAAATGTTTATCAAATTTTCAAAAAGTTTATCGATTTGAAAAAAATCATTGATTTTTTTGAAAAATCATCGAATTACAAAAAGTTCGTGCATTTTGAATAAAATAAAAAGAAAAAGAAAAATAAAAGTAAAAAAATAAAAAATAAAATAAAGGAAAGACACAAGAAAACAGGAAGCAGTCACAACGTGTGTGTTGTCTTGAGTGGCTAGTGTAGTTTGGATAGAAAGAGTAGGTCTCGGGTTCGACTCACCGCGCGCGTGAATTTTTTGCAGGATTTTAGAAAAAAAAACAGGGAAATGGCCCGGCCCAGCGTGGAGGGTGGGGTGTGCGCCCGTTTGCGGGTATCGAAGAAACGGGCGCCTTAAGCGGGGCGCCCCTATGTCTCACTTTTAGTGACACAGCGGAAGCTCTCACGTCGGGGGGGGGGGGGGGGGGGGAGCCCCAGATGGGCCGGCCCAGCCGCGTGGGAGGCGACGACCTTTTTTTTTCCTGTTTTCCGTTCTAGTTTTTTGCTTTATTTTTGTACTTTTCTTTATACTTTAAAATATTCTACACACACACACACTACAAAAAACACTGTTCAAAAACACATTTGGAAAAAGTTGAACAAGTATTTGAAAAATGTTGAATAAGTATTAAAAAATGTTGAACAAGAATTTGAAAATTGTTGAACGAGTATTTGAAAATGTTGAATAAGTATTCAAAATGTTGAACTAGTATTTGAAAAATGTTGAATAGGTATTAAAAAATGTTGAACGAGTATATGAAAAATGTTGAACAAGTATTTGAAAATGTTGAAAAGTATTAAAAATGCTGAACAAGTATTTGAAAAATGTTGAATAATTATTAAAAAATGTTGAACGAGTATTTGAAAAATGTTGAATAAGTATTAAAATGTTGAACAAGTATTTGAAAAATGTTGAATAAGCGTTCGGACAATGTTGAACGTGTATACAAAAATGTTCATCACTTATTAAAAAAACTAGCAAAAGGCCCGTGCGTTGCAACGGGAGAAAAAAAATCATAATCTCCAAAGGCCATGACAACATTTTGCTGCTTCACATATAACAATTTGGCCCCCTCGCCTCCAGCTGCCATCTTGGCGCTAAGGGGTGGGGGGACCTCGGATCTTCAAGACCTCTATGTTCTTCGTCAACGCCTAGTGATCATCATAGTTTTGTGAGAATAAACTTCCTCTCATTCTCTTGGCAGTGCCATGAGGTTACAGAGTTTTCTATCCTCGCAGATTCGATTATTCAGATCTGATGAGTTTATTTTACTGTGTCAAGCTTTTTTTGTTGGTTTGATTCTTTGAGGAGGTGAAATCTTTCATCGACACCATGGTGAAGATATAGTGATTCGACGGCCTGCACTTCTAGGGGATCATCCCTGGCCCAAGTACGTTCATCGATCAAGGCTTCTCATCTGTTTAGATGGGCGACTCAAGGCGCTTTCAAAAACCATTATTGGTAATGTTCGTTCGGATGAAAGAGTGACAACATCATTGCTCCAGTCTAATTGCAGCCTCTTTACCGAAGTCTTTGGAGTATTTTTTCGAGCAGAGAATACTACCGCCAAGAAGGTGTTTACAAGAGATTTCACTGTAATTCTTAGTCATAAGAGTTACTTTATATTTTCTTGGATCTTAGGTCCAAATCAGTGTACCTTTAATTGTTATGATCAATAAAGTTACAGGTGTTTCTAAAAAAAAAAGATAACATTTTGGCAAACATTTTGTTTAATTTCATTAACATTTTTTAATACATGAACTTTTAAAAAAAAATCATGAATTTTTTTATTTCCCAAATTTTTGTTTTCAGAACTCCAAATATTTTTTGAATACGCGAGTTTTTTAAAAAAATACGATTTTTGAATTCACAAACATTTTATGATTTATTGAACATTTTATTTAAAAATTCACTTTTTCTAATTTTTGAAACTTTTTTGAAGTACCAGATTATTTAAAGGAGAAAAAAACGAAAACAAAAAAGAAAAAGAAAAAAATAATAATAACAGCCCGCTCGCACATGTGCCGGCCCAAACGGGCACGCTGAACCTATCCTTGAACCACGCCAACGCAAGGGAATGCGAGTGCAGATTAGCATTTCTTTTAAGCACCATTATGCTGGCCTTTGGAGATAAAGTTTGTTCGGATTTCAGTTTGAGACTTCTACAAAAAAAAAGGTATCTAAAATTGCAGTGTTATCCCTCAAAAAAATTCTATATAAGAAAGGCTATGCTACTACAGAAACTACGTGGCATGGCAATACGAACGAAAGTAGAACAAAATAGGCAAGAACGTCAAGCTTGATCACAAATTACACCAATTACACCAACTAACTTCCCATTAACAGTCTCTGATCTTGAGTGAAGGACAAATGTCAAGTCAGACCAGATTTAGTGATCTGGTGCATCTAGGAACATGTAGCATCCCTTCTGAATAATCATTAGGCCCACAAATAAGAGAAGGATGTAAGATTAGCCTAACCGGAAAAAGATCAATAAGTAGATTTATGGCACGATCAGCAACTCCAAAAGGAAATCTGCACATAGTAAATAACCTGACAGTTAAAGTGTATAATAAGAGAAGCTGGAACAATACAATTTCGCAAAATGTACAAACTTAACTCTACAGCCTCTAGTGCAGGCTATAAAAAAAGGATAATCCCTATATGTTCTCTTACTGAAGAGGCTCTACTATACTTCAGTTATCTGACTGGCCCACCAGTTAATTAGCCTCTCCTTGCTTCCTTATTTATCTCTCAGGTACAAAAATAAGGGAAAATGGCAACGAAGCGGCAGCCACAAATTGCGCACACGCGCACAGACAGAGCAAACAACACAGAGGACGTTGGATGGACGGGTACCTCTCGCACTTATACCTCCCTCTCCCGCTGGAAATGCACTTTATGGACTGAAAATAGAACAAAAGAGAATCAGAAAATATTAGCTTAATTTCGATGAATATATATCTTGGTCCCTTTTTGAAGGCCAACTACTAAGGTAGCAGTGCACGAAGCACACCATGGTTTCCATGGCTTTCTCGAAAGGGACACAACACTATAATAGTGAAAACCTGAAGTATATAAGCTACAGAAACAATATAGATATAAGAACCAAGCATGTTCCTTTCCTGAGTACACGGTAGGGTGGCTGTTTCTGCTCATCAAAATAAAACCCAGCAAAAAAAGG
Organism: Elymus sibiricus; assembly: GCA_039707655.1. Lineage (NCBI taxonomy): Eukaryota > Viridiplantae > Streptophyta > Magnoliopsida > Poales > Poaceae > Elymus > Elymus sibiricus. The sequence continues at coordinate 169,470,279 of CM077672.1, read as the reverse complement.
AGAAAGAAGATGAATACCATAGCTGGTAACTTGGACACACATCAAATATAGTACTGGTATAATTTAATGCATAGTAAAGCTTGATAAATTAAAAATAGAGCTTTGCAAACAACATGCAGATTGAAGTATCATTTAAAATGAGTGAATTATTTGTAGAGATGTACTTTGTAGGTACAGATATCTTTCTCGAAAATACATTCCATTATTGGGAGGCATCGAAGTGTGTACAACAATGGAGACACCCATAAAAATGCAGTAAAGGTCGTGTATCCTCTTCCTTCAGGACTGCAGAGGGTAAAAAAGAACAGGAGCCTGAATCATGAAAGGTATTATTGGTTGTTCATATGCAGTATGCTCTCATAATAGAGAAAGAGAAGATGCTGATGTCCTTACATTTTTTAGTCAGTTTGACCTTTCTTGTTAATCCGGAAATGAAGCATCAGTTGTTGGATCATCACCAATGGAGAACACCCCTCGGCAACAGAAAATGATGATTACAAACTAATTGCAGGTACACTGTTATGAAATCATCATAATATGCAATATCAAAAGTATATTTAAAACGCCTGAAGGAGGTACCCTTGATGACACAAATTTGCAGCAGTAAAACATGTGAGGGCCATTCAGCCACCGGAAAACCGTGCATAATCTAATTCCATCGTTTGCTGACATTCTCACAAATAGCTCATGTGCACAATCTCAGTCACAACATACATTGGAAATTGGAAGTAGGAAGCAGGGTAGGTGACCTGTGTTGAGGAGTTTGGGAATATCAACAATGAGCTCGTCGTTGCTCATTGCGGAATATGCTGATCAAAAGAGGTCAACTGCAGATCAGACCCATGCAGATGGACATAGTGTCTGTATTTTTCAAACAGTACTATGGCAAGCAGATAAAATACTTGCATGATTTAGAATTCCAGGACAAACTCATCATATATAGAATCAAAGAAACTTGAGCTATCTTTGCCTCTCTGGCAATTAATAGAGAAAAAAAGAACGCATCGCCACAATAACACACTCGAAGGCAAGTAACAACATCCTATTATACAAATAAAACAGGCAAGTAACTACATCTGCTTGTCATCCATTTAAAGTCTTGCCCCAAGATCATCGTGAACCCAATGTGCATTAGTAGGTCTCTAGGTGACAGAGTGCATATAACAACACGCAATTCTGTAAGAAGTTTCTCTAAAAAAACGTAAGAAGTTATTACCTAGTCATCTCTTCAACACTGCTTGCTTCCCCGTACATCCATTCACATGAGCTGCATTCGAGAATAGTGGAGGGAAATTATAATGTGAAAGGAGATAATGAAAGCTGAGAAGATTAACTATTTACCTTCACTATCAGTATCATATCATAGGCGGACACAACATCTTTTAGATCAGTGTGATGTCACTTTGCCACTGTTGATACTCCAAGGACATGCGTGGTGTGGAGACCCATATCTGCATCTTCAAGCAGATTATCTTGAGCTCCTTTAACTGCAGAATGCCACAATAACGAACACCATCAACTCAGTGCTTAACTATTTTCCTCCAAATCGGCCACCTCTGTAGGAAGCGAGAAGCCACAATGAGAAACAAACCATGGAGTTCTACATTGATTTTCTCAGGAAATTCATATGTTTATTTGGCAAACAATTCAAAGAGCTACAAACCTATCAAGAGGCACAAAGCAGTTAAATACCTTCAGTAGTTATGTCTCAAGTCAAGCCTGCAATAGGAGAAGCATTTGTGGTGCCATCAATATGTGTCGACCATACTGAAATTTGCATAAGCTAAAACCATTTATTCATTATAAGATAAATATTATAAATCTTATTTGCAATCTGAACACAAATATTATGTTATTACTCAAGTTTGCTCGCCGATTTTTTTAGCTTCTAGTGCAGATTGGAAAGTATCGATGAACTAAGTTGATTGTAGTGGACTGCATATTCTGATGTGCACAGTTGAAAAAATAGCTCGGCTAATTTGGTGAGAACAGATTCAACCAAAAATATCTGAACCATTATTAATCTATATAACTCATTGCTATTCATCTGAAAATCACAAAAATGACACTTCCATACGATAGCAGAAAGTACCTTATCGTATTGTCTATAAGTGCAGCTCTAAAACCAAGTATTGAACATCAAAGGGAAGACCACACATATTACAAACAAACCTAAAAAATATGGATACCATGGTTACTGTTGCAGGAAAAAAATCATATGAATGTTTATACCAAATCATAGATATGTATCCCTTCTGAAACACATAAGAGGAACCATGTAAACAGAACATGTATAACATAACTACTCCGTACAACTATCTTAATTTTTGCATTAGCAGATTTCTCAAAATCTTAGTACAGAGCTAGCAAGAAAAGAGTATATACACTATATAATAAACAGGATTTTGAAAAAATTGAAAGTTGGTCAAACAGAAAATTCAAATGTATTAGGGAATATCAGTATTCAAAGCCAGAGGAGGAGGAGGAAGATCCATGGCTGCTTCGTCCCGAGCAGCAGCAAGGCTGTCCACTGTACCTCCCTGCACGTCTACAGGAGAAGAGAAGAGCAGAGGTTAGAGAAAGGGAGAGAGAGAGGGCGAAGCCAGGGGAGGGGACACACTCACCGGACGAGAGGAGGGCGACATGGTCACCGGCGCCGGAGTCGATGCCCGAAACCCTAGCCATGGGAGGAGGGCCGCCGGTGCGCTTTGCTGGCCGCGAGCGCCGGATCAAGTCATATGGGAGGGCGCCGCAAGTGCGAGGGGGAACTTGGGCTGTGCTTCGTGGTGGTGGGATTCGCCGGACGTCGCCTGAATCAGCCGCCGCAGGTACCGCAGCGCGGAGCCGCGTGAAGAGAGAGAGAGAGGGATGGGTGGGTGAGGGATGCGGGCAGATCTGGCAGACGCCGGAGTTGCGAGGTGGGAGAAGGGGAGGGACGGCGGCGAGGTGGGCTGGTGCCAAGAGAGGCGAAGCCATGGGGGCGACGCGAGCTCAGGCGTGCGGTTGGGAGGATGCGGGTGACCCTTTTTTCCCCATGACGAAGAGTTATTTCACTTAGGATTGTGACTACGGGTTCAATTGTGAAAAACTACAGGGTCTTTTCTGTAAAAACGTCGCGACGGTGAACCCGACAGAAGAAATGCGTGCTTTATTAGTAAAAAAAAATAGGTAAAAAGATATTTTTGACATATACAAAAATGTAGAGTGAAAACGAATACAAACATAAGAAAAAATAAAATAAAAAATAAAAAATGGAGAAGAAAAAAGAAAACCAAACAAAAAAAGGAGAAGAAAACCAAAAAACAAAATAAACCAAAAACATGAAAAGAAAATGAAAAACAAAAAAAGGAGAAAGAAATAAGAAAAGAAACATCCCGGAAAAAAAAACCCAGAGAAACCCACGCTCATTTCGCCTTAACTACAACCCGCCTTACAATTGACTAGAATCCCGGCAGCAGCCCCCGTGGCTAGCACCGTTGAACTCTATCGTCGAGACCACGGTTCGAGTCCCCCGTGTCGCTCCTTTTTCTCTATTTTTATTTGAAGTGAGCCGGCCCGTTACTGCTCAAGCTCGCAACGAGAGTTCCCTATGGGCTCGCTTAATGCGAGAAATAGCATTCGCGCCTTAAGCGCCGTTTAGGAAATGCCCCTATAAAGGCCATGTGCATCAGGTTAGTCCAGAGTGCATGAGGGCCCAAATGGCGAACTGCTGCGCTTCCGCTCAAGCAAGCACCGCAAAATGGGCCAGCCCACTTTGACCGTTACAGCAGTGCGAGGCAAACCGGTTTTGGGAACCTCCTAGAAGGTTCCCTCAACCGTTTTTTTCTTTTTTTTTCCTTTAGCCTGTTTTCCGGTTTTTCCTGTTTTCTTTTTTCTTTTTTTTCCTTTTCCTTTATTTTACCTTTTTTACTTTTATTTTTATCCTTTGTTTTAAAAAAAGTTATGAATTCCAAATTTTGTTCATGATTTAAAAAATTGTTCATGGTTTTCAAATTCTGTTCACTTTTTAAAATATTTGTTCAAAATGCAAAAATTGTTCAGCGTATATCCAAAAATGTTTAATGTGTATTTAAACATTGTTCAGTGTATATCACAAAAATGTTCATTGCGTACTTAAAAAATGTTCAATGTATATCACAAAAATGTTCAATGTATATTTAAATATTGTTCAGCGTATATCACAAAAAATATTCAATGTATATTTAATATTTGTTAAGCGTATACAAAACATGGTTAATGTGTATTTAAATATTGTTCATAGTATATCACAAAAATATTAAATGTATATTTAAAAATGTTCAATGGTCAAAATTTCGATTTTTCTTTCATCTGCCGCTGTATTTACTTCTTAAATAGGCGCGCGTCCAGTTAGTTGCTGAAACTTGCTAGCTCAAGTGGTAAGTAATAGTTTCTTTCTATCGTTTGGTCTCGTGCCCTGCGCGAAAGCACGTCTGATTGACGCCCGCGAGCGTCACCCAGGGAGTCCCGGCCCAAATGTCCTGCCGCTTGATCACCTTTCCACTTTGGGCCAGGGACGCACGCCCGCACTGGGCCATAAGGCTCGGCTAGCCCACGTTTGTAGCCCGCAGCTAGTCGTTCTTGTGCGTTAGTTTCGATCGATCCATGCATTTCTGCTCGTCTCCTCCGCTTCTCTCCACCCTATAGGCAGCTCCGCGGGTACCTTCCCACAAAAAAAAAAAAGCTATGCATGTACCTTGTTCCCTGATTGGCGCGGCGACGCCGGCACACACGCAGGCGCGCAACCGGCACGCCCAGGCCTATCAACACGATGGCAGCCAACACCAATTATGGCCGGTATGTTTCATATGGAGTTGTAATGACTAGGTCAAGCCTCGTTAAAAGATCTGACCGCCAAACATAGCTATTAGCTGGGGTTTCAATTACTAATTAAGGCATACTTCATTTGTATCGGCAATTTTCTATGTGCCATGTCTAATTTGTATTTAAGTTGATTACTCTAATGATATTTTCATTGCCTAATTGGGGCGGGGCCCGGGGGGAGAACACTAGTAAAATTCCCATGTTGTCCGCCCGAAGGCAGCGAGGGGGTTGTGAGCTGGTGGAGGAGCTTTTTTTCGGTGGAAGCTCTAGTGGCCTCTGGAGTTGCCTCGGGCAGCTTGACAGGCCTAGGGTTTCTCCGCTCTTCGTTCCCAAGGATAGAACAAAGTAAACTTGTCCTTTGTTATAGTAATCATTTTGATTGCTATTTTTTGTATTTATGCATTGTCTTAGATTATGTTTGATAATATGCGCAAGAAATTATGGAACACACTATTATTTAGTACATAATTGCTTGAAAATTTTATGCCATGTTAAAGGAGTGCATCAGGGTAACTTTAGCCCAGCTTCGCCCCTGGTGGTGAGGCAATCAGCTGTGCCAGGGGCTCAAGACACAACGTGTTGTTCTAGTCCTTGACAGATCGGCGTCTCGAGAGGGGCTTAGTTGACAACTATTATACCGATAATTCAGGCTGAAAACCTAGGTGTGGCTATCTGAATGTGGCAAGGACGATCGACAGTGTTGCCGTTCCCTTTCATGGAGGTGTTGGTTGTTGAAGTGCGATGCATTGGTAATTTGATTGTATGCATCTTCATTTTATTTTATTTTGATATAGCTCACCATTCATTCCAAACGGTTGATTGTAGGGGAATTTGAGGATTTGCCCCACCTTTCCTTGCACTTTGAGGATTTGCCCTCGTTTTTGTTGTAACTTAGGATTTGCCACTACTTTCTCAAAAACTTGATGATTTGCCCTTTATGCCCAGTTTGAGATTACACTACAAAACGGATGACCAATATACCCTCTCTCCAAAAATAACCCAAAGTTCATCCCGTAGCCCACTCGTCGTCCTGTTGTGCTGCTTTCCTCTCTCTTTATGCTCCGGTGCCGTCGTTGAACCTGCCGCTTCTCTCTCCACATGCTCCACTGCCCATGAGCAGATGCTTCTGCTCCTCTCACCACCACCACCTCCATCATCAACAACGGCACGTGCTGGAGGGGCAGCTCCGGCGTTCGTCCATGGGCGAGATGCTCGGGCGAGGCACACCACTTGTAGTTGTGGAGCCGTAAGCTCTCCGAGGAAGGCATCTCATTCCCTGCGTTAGTCTCCCATGACAGCGCGCACCTCAATGTCCTTCACGAGCGCCAACATCCGTGCATGCATCTCCACAGCCGCGGTCACCGCGGCCTCGTCGACCTGGCTGAGCACGACGGCGACCTCCTTCTCGCGTTTGGCACAGAAGGAGAGGACGCGACGCGTGGTGAAGAGATCCGCAAGGACAACCATCTGGAGCTGACGCCAGCGGTCCACATATAGCGCGGACGTCCAAGTTGCCATTAGTGAGCAATCTCAGGGGCCGCGTCGCGAACGCCGTGTCGTGCGGCCTCCTTCTACTCATGCGCGCCGCGGTTGCTCGTGGCCGTGGCACCGGCGCTCGCGGCGACGTCCGGCACGTACCCCATGTTGGCCATGCTGCTCGCCGTGATTCGTGTGCGTGGCCACCATCAGCCTCGTGCAGCGTCGTCCAGCGCGGTAGTACATGAGGGCCTACTGGGCGCCTCAACAAGTACGCCAGCCAGACCAGTTGCTGTAGGTCGAGCCCGGCCGCTATGGCCGCCACGCGCAGGGCCGCCTCGCCGACCATGGTCGCTTGGCTGCAGGTCGATCTCGGCCGCTGCGGCTGCTGTGCAGCACCGTCTTGCCGACCGTGGTAGCCGACGCCGGCACCCGCCGCGCCGTCCACCACAAAGCCTCGACATCGACGGCTGCAGGTCAAGCCAGTCATTGTGGCCGCTGCGAGCGCCAACGCCGGCAGCCCGGCACCCGTCGCGCTGTCCGCCACATAACCTCCTCTGACTCGAGCAAAGGCCGCCCATCGTCTTGGCAAGAAAGTTGCCGCCGCGGGCGCTAGGGCGTGGAAGCCGTTGTGGTCGGGAGAGGTGAGATGGGGATCGATTGGGGCGGGGCTGAGGTCATCTCGATTGCAGGGGTATTTTAGACATTTCATGGTGGGCTCCCCTTGTCAGGGTCAAATCATCAAACTGCAGGCAAAGGTGTGGCAAATCGTAAGTTATAAAGAAAAAGAGGGCAAATCCTCAAAGTGCAAGAAAACATAGGGCAAATCTTCAAATTCCCCTTGATTGTATGCATGCAACTAAGCTTTCATTTTCTAATAAAATCTGGTTCGGCGTTTTTCTTCCTAAAGGACCCCTAATTTATCCTGCACGCGGATAGTCTTCTGGCGCCAGTCAACGCCCACGTCTGTCCGTCCAATTCTGCATGTCTGGCCGTTTCTTGCGTTTCAGTCGCTGTCCGGGCTTCACGTAAGAAGGCACACGCGTCGCTGCCAATTATTCTCGGTATGGTGTCTTCAACCTTCAAAACCTTCTGTTTGACAAACGGATAGTTCCAAAGTAAATTCTACAGACCAGTCACATCCAAGTATCTAGCGTCAAGGATCAAGAACAAGGCAATAGTCTGAAGAAAATTCGCATGTTCGTCCGTGTGAAAAATTCCATATTCCGTTATTGGTAGATAATAGACTGATGCACACATCAATATTAGCTGGCTGCCTGGCTAAACTAGAACCAGTGACAACACGCTGTTGAAAAGTTCGCATCAACTAATCAACGGACGATGGGCGACCGCCTTAATATATTACAGTATCTAGAATTAGTTGACCGTTCGACTGAGTTGCGATACTAGAATTTTTTTTATTCGAGGAATCGGCAAAAGCACTGTCTTTTCATTTCAGACGAAAAAGAGAATTTATGTACAGAGGGTTTTTTCAGGAAACCTGGCTAAAACCCCTAAAAGACCAACAGTGTATTACAAATCGACCAATAGCGGCTGCCACTTGGGCCCGGCCGAAAGCCAGGTCTTTTCAGGAAACCTGGTAGAGATTTTCGAGTCTTGCAAACTTTACCTTTCCCGACTTTGGACAGAAAAAACTATAACTAATTGTTAGTTAGTGTATTATGCTAGTCTCAGAACGAGAGAAAGTGAGAATTTCTCTTCACAAGAAAAAAAGGAGAGTAGAAGCCAGCATATAATCTGTGCATTTGGATATTGCCAGCACTAGAAGTAGTAGGTAACGACCTCATCAGGATTCAGGACGATCAGCTTAGCAACCACTTCTTCTTTTTTTTAAAACGGAGGCGTAGATTTGCTGATTAAGGAGAGAATAGAGTTTGTGCTACAAGATCCCTTAATACAAAACAATCACTCTCGCGGCATTATTGTCCCTAGTTTCTTTGCGCCCACGGTAATCCAAAGCCTAGCCTCTAGCTTGATGATGTTGAGAAGCACTTGAGGAGGAGCACTCTTGTGCCGGAACACCCCGGCGTTTCTCTCGTTCTGTATGGTCCAACTAATGAGCATAGTAAGGGATGCCATCGCTTTTCTATTGGGTACACACTTCGCGGAGAGGCTAACCCACCATTCCTTGAGAGAGAGCTCCAAGTGCAAAGAGGCGGTGCCCAGCTGCCCGAGGTGAAGCCACTCATTTGCTAAGTTCCATAGTCGGAGAGTGAAGCGGAATTTGAAGAAAAGATGCATCCCAAACTCTTGTTCTCTTTTGAACAGAGGACAAAGGCCACAGTTTGGCCAGCCTAGCTTAGTTAATCTGCCGGCGGTCCAAATACGGTCCTGGATGGTCAACGACGCGAAAAATTTAACTTTGGGTGGCGCCCAAGCCTTCCAAACCGTGTGTTCCATAGGGGAGTAAATAATTCCCAAGAATTGCGCCGAGTAGGCGGAACCAGCCGAGTAGTGGCCATCAGCTGTGTGCTTCCAAGTGATGTCATCTTGGGCAGATTCCTCAAGATGGAAGTCGGAAATGAGTGCCCAAAGAGTGATGAATTGACGAAAGTGGGCCATAGACCACATGACGGACATCTTGATTTTTGAGACCCAAGCGTTTCCACGTAACGCCTCTCACACCTTCCAATTCTTGCATGTTGATGCCTCGTAAATGAGCGGTGCAATTTCCTTGTGCTTCCTATGCATCCCAGAAAGGTGTTCTCGTACCATCGCCAATCGTGATAATCGTGGAGGCATAAAAGAGGTTATGATCCATGTCATCGCAAGGATTTCCCATTCTGACCCAAGATTTGGTCGGCTCTTTTCATTCGTACCATGGCCACCTCAACCTTAGAGCTTTGCTCAAACATGTCGGTGTTGAGCACCCCAAGGCCCCCACGGTCAAGAGGCCGGCATACGATTTCCCAATTAACTTTGCACTTGGCCCCCGTCGTCTTGTTAGATCCCGCCCAAAGGAACGCTCTTTCGAGCTTGTTTGTGTTGTTTAGAGTGCTTGGCAAAACAATGAGGGGGGTGATGTAGTAAATCACTTGGGCGGGTAGCACCGACTTTACAAGAGTGGTGCGGCCGATGGTAGTGATGTTATTGGCATCCCAAGGAACTAACTTGGCTGCAACCTTGTCCTCGAGAACTGAAAGTCCACCTTCTTGAGTTGCCAAACCGAAAGCGGGAGACCCAAATAACGCATTGGAAATGAAGCTCGCGTGGCCAGCAAATTTTGAAGCAAAGGTTGAAGGTTGAGAAGTCTGCATCGGATGGGGACCACCGAGCTCTTGTTGAAATTAGCAGCAAGGCCCATCACCTCCCCAAAGTATCTCAAGATGATGGCGAGCTTGTCGATGTCTCTCTTGATGGGTGCCATGAACACCACCACATCGTCCGCATATAGAGAGGTTCGCATCATGGCCCCCCGGCCCCTAAGCTTATGAAGAAGCCCTTTCCTAGTTGCCAACTCAAGGAGCCGTTGTAGGGGGTCGATAGCAATGACAAAGTGGAGCGGAGATAAAGGGTCTCCTTTCCGAAGACCTCGACCATGCCTGATGGGTGAGCCGGCCACACCATTCAAGAGAATCCTAGACGAGGAGGTGCAAAAAAATTGTATATGGGATTATCTGAATCCTTGACATCGTGGTTCAAACCGATAAAGATCTACGTTGAATATGTGGGAGTCAATATGGGCATCTAGGTCCCGCTAATGATTATTGATCGGAGAGGTGTTTCGGTCATGTCTGCATATTCTTGAACTTGTAGGGTCACACACTTAACGTTCGGTAACGCTAGGGTAGTATTGGGATATTCATAATGGCAAGACCGAATATTGTTTGAAGTCTTGGATGAGATCCAGGACGTCATGAGGAGCTCCGGAATGGTTCGGAGGTAAAGATTTATATATGAAAAGTGGTTTTCAGGGTTCCGGAAAAGTTTGAGAATTTACCGGCAGTGTACCGGGAGGTTCCGAAGGGATCAGGGGTCCACCGGAGGGTCCCACTTGTCCTGAAGGCCTGCATGGGCCGAGGGCGAGGGGGGACGCCCTGGCCTACATGGGCCAGGTGTTGGTGTCCTGGATTAGGGGGTGTTTGCAGCTACTTGTGAGCTGCGTTGGGATTTTCCCCGAAGAGGAAGGATGAAGCAATATAGTAGCGGATAGTATTTCCCTCAGTGAGAACCAAGGTTATCGAACCAATAGGAGAACCAAGCAAATCCTAGTAAACAACACCTACACATAAGAGAGCAAATACTGGCACCCAACACGGGCAAGAGGGTTGTCAATCCCCTTGAACTCGTTACTTGCAAGGATTAAATCTGATAGTGATAGATATATAAATTGATAAGTAAATAAATTGCAGCAAAGGAAATTAGGGTTTTCTAATATAATAAAAGGTAGACCCGGGGGCCATAGTTTTCACTAGAGGCTTCTCTCTCGGAAAATAGCATACGGTGGGTAAACGAATTACTGATGGGCAATTGATAGAAAAGCGCATAGTTACGATGTTATTCATGGCAATGATCATGTATATAGGCATCACGTCCGTGACAAGTAGACCGACTCCTGCCTACATCTACTACTATTACTCCACCAATCGATTGCTATCCAGCATGCATCTATGGTATTAAGTTCATAACAAACAGAGTAACGCTTTAAGCAAGTTGACATGATGTAGACAGAATAAACTCAAGCAATATGAATAAACCCCGCCGTTTTATCCATAATGGCAACAATACAAATACGTGCCTCGCTACCCCTTCTGTCACGAGGTGAGGACACCGCAAGATTGAACCCATTACAAAGCACCTCTCCCGCTGAAGATAAATCAATCTAGTTGGCCAAACCAAACCGATAGATCGGAGAGAAATACAAAGCTATAACAATCATGCATAATAAAATTCAGAAAAGACTCAATTACTTTCAATGAATAATCTGATCATAAACCCACAATTCATTGGATCCCAACAAACACACCGCAAAAGAAGATTACATCGGATAGAACTCCATGGAGATCATGGAGAACTTTGTATTGAAGATCAAAGAGAGAGAAGAAGCCATCTAGCTACTAGATATGGACCCGTGGGTCTGTGGTAAACTACTCACACATCATCGGAAGGGCGGCAGGGTTGATGTAGAAGCCCTCCGTGATCGATTCCCCCTCCAGCAGATCGCCGGAAAAGGCCCCCAGATGGGATCATAGAAGAATAGAAGCTTGCGGCGGCGAAAAAGTTATTTCGGGTGGCTCTTCGTTGGTTTTGGAATATTTGGGAATTTATAAAAGTGGAATTAGGTCAAATGGAGCTACGTGGGACCCACGAGCTCAGGTGGCGCGCCCTCCCCAGGGGCGCGCCAGGTGAGCTCGTGGCTCTCCCATAGGGCTTCTCGCCTCCTCCCGAAGCTTGTAGGGTCCCTTCTGGTCCAGAAAAAATCATTTTAAAGTTTTATTTCCGTTTGGACTTCGTTTGGTAATGATTTCCTAAAAAACCAAACACAGGCAAAAAACAACAATTGGCACTGGGCACTGAGTTAATAGGTTAGTTCCCAAGATATAAAATTGCATATAAAGCATATAAAATATCCAAGATTGATAATATAATAGCATGAAATAATCAAAAATTATAGATACGTTGGAGACATATCATTTGCCACGTCGGTCTGCCGGTTATGGGTCGGGCCGAGGACCTACCGAAGACTAATGAATGGACCATGTTGGCCCTGGCCCTTGGCGTAATCAACATGAAGATCTCCTGGAGGCTTGGCGTACACTTCAAGCGTATTTCGAATAGTTGGAATGTTTATCCCTGCATTGTAACCGACCATGTGTAAACCCTAGGTACCCCCGGCGTCTATATAAGCCGTAGGGTTTAGTCTATAGAGACACACATTCGCAAGGTTTATAGCTTAGGCAAACTCATATGATCTCGAGGTAGATCAATATGTACTTTGTACCCCATCACAATCAATATATAAGAAGCATGACGTAGGGTTTACCTCATCAAGAGGGCCCGAACCTGGGTAAAACATCGTGTCCCTACTCTTCCTGTTACCATCTAGCTCAGATCACCAAGCTTGGGACCCCCTACCCGTGATCTGCCAGTTTTAGCACCGACATTCATGGCCCATGCAGGTCCCGCCGGGTAATCACGCGGGCTCGACGGAAGTTTCACTTGATCGTCAGATCTATTCCGGCATGTCACCCACGCCGGTGCTCAAGACTCCGGGTTAACCAAAACACCTGAGCGCGTCATAACACCTCCTTGTCACCAGGGTCTAAAACCCAACGACCCTAATCCTATGATCAAAATCCTCGCCTCATCCTCAGATCTGGCCGAGGATCAGAGGACAGCCACTGCCAAGGAGCCGGTTCTCCTCCCCATAGGAGACCACGGCCACAGCCAATCGGATCAGGCTTGGAGCTCGGGTCCGAACTCACACCAAGACGGCTTCGGAAAAGCCACACCGCAATCTCCACCAAAGGTGCATTCGAGCCACAGGCGAGGAGTTCTCCTCGAGAAACTGATTTTAGGTCGGTCCGGGGTCGGATTCGCTCACCCACCCACCGCCCACATCTCCTATTGCCCCGACTCTTCGGGGCCAGCAGATGTCTGGGATTTAGCCTACGTCAGGCAAAAACCAAGGGAAACAGTACGACAATTCTGGATGAGGTTCTTGTTTGTCAAAAATAAGATCCCAGATTGCTGTGACGTGGGGGCTATTTCAGCCTTCCGCCTTGGTTGTCGAGACGAAGGTATCGCTAACGATTTTGCACGAAGACGTGTCAGAACATTCCCCGAGCTATCGGATATAATATCAAGATACTGCATTATGGAGGACGCCTGGCTAGCAGAACAGGAGCAAAAGGGTTCAATCCAAAACCTGTTTGACTCCGCTAATAAAAGACACATGCGCCAAAGCAAAAAGCGCCCCAGAATAAAGAGTGGAACGCTCATCATGAGCAGCATAAGAAACAACTAGCAAATAAAAGAAAAACCACGCTGGACGCGATCTTAGACGAACCATGTCCGATACACTCTGTTTCATTGAACACAAATCCAACTCACAAGCTTCAAGCATGTTGGGTTGTACGTCAGGTCGCAAAAGGGGGAATTCTCCTAGACAACCTCGGAACAACAAAAGCCCGAGAGGATACACCGAGCTGGGAGGAGCACTCGTCTAGTGAGGACGAGAGCCTGATGATATACAAAACTCACCCCTCGCGAAACTAGCGAAAAAGAGCTCTTCGAGAAGTAAACCATGTTTATCACATGATGACCTCGGACATCAAATGGTTGGACACTTCGATAACCTTTGGGCACGGAGACCAGCCGAGGAGTTGCAGCTCTAGTCCTCGACCCCATCATCGGCGGCTACAGGTTAACGAAAGTCCTAATGGACGGTGGTAGCAGCCTGAACCACATTTACGAGGACACCCTCAGGAAAATGCAGCTCAACAAATCCCGAATTGAGCCCAACATTCAAAGGAATAATCCCAGGAGGGGAGGCACGATGTAGCGGTAGAATCTTGCTCGACATAGTGTTCGGTACCCCCGACAACTACCACTCGGAAGAACTAATCTTCTACGTCATGCCATTCCAAAGTGGTTACCACACGCTCCTCGGCCGCAACGCGTTTGCCAAATTTCAGGTTGTTCCACACTATGCTTACATGAAGTTCAAAATACCAGGGCCAAATGGGGTGATTACTATTGCAAGTAATATGGACAGATCCCTCAGGGCAGAAAATAGAACGGCAGCGCTCTCTTTGGAGCTCGATGCCGTGATACGTCCAATTTGCATCATGTTTTACTGTTGATATTTATAATGTATTTGGTCATTATTTCACTTTATAATACAATTCTTATGCCTTTTCTTTCTTAATTTGCAAGATTTATATGAAGAGGGGGATTACCGGCAGCTGGAATTCTGGACCTGAAATAGCTACAGCAGAGATACCTATTCTACAGAGCTCCAAATGACGTGAAACTTCACGGAGATTTTTTATTGAATATATAAAAAATATTGGAGGAAAGGAATACCAGAGGGGCCCTGTTGGAGATATGCCCTAGAGGCAATCATTTATGATGATATTTCCTATGTGTTTATGAATAAAGATAGTCCTTGGACGTTATCAATGATGTGTATCAGCAAGTACGTGACTTGTTTGTGGGACTATGCATTGTATGATGACTGTCCTAAAAGGTCCCTAGTCGAAAGGGCTGTGTGGACGGGCAGCCGACTAGACTAGCATATGGCACGGTCGATGGCTCGGTCTCACTAGCCATGGAGCATTGGATGCTAGCCGGATAAAATGGACTCGGAAGGATCTGGTCGGGTTCGAGGTAGTCGGATCCGAGTCGAGATAAGGTCCGAGTCGGACAGACCCAACTATGAGACGCATCGATATGTCATCTATGTGTCTCTAGTACAACATACGTTCTTTGTCCTAAGACCTGAGCTGCCGCATGTACTCGGGATGGTGACAGACCTGCTTTGGGCCGACCAAACGCTACTCCGTAACTGGGTAGTTATAAAGGTAGGTTTCGGGCTTGTCCAGACCCATGCTGCGAGACATGGTCGAGCAAGATGGGATTTGCCCCTCCGATCAGGAGAGATATACTCTGGGCCCCTCGTGTGATTCGACCAAGATAAGCATGGCCATGTGACAAGGATTATGAGATAATCCGGTTTGTGGTCGGCATCACTGAAACGAGAAAGTGGTCAGGCTAGCACAAGGATGACAGACTCACCTTGAGCTCGACAACATATATCATGTGGCAAAGGGAACAGAAGTGTGACATGTTGTACAGGTTCGCCAACCGGCTTCATTGTCTACTTGGTGGTCGGCACGCCTTGCTAGAGGCCGCTACCAACCGAGCAGGTCGGAGGTGATCCGACCTGCGACCAAGCCGACTTGAACCTAAGGGGTCGCGCGCTTAAGGGAAGGAACCTATGAGGTCGGATCCGAGGACACTGGCCGGATGTGATCCGAGCTGGACTTGGATCATGACCGAATAGACTTTGGGCTTTAGGGTCCATGCGGGGCCCAAGTGTTGAGCCCGCGATGGATGCCTATATAAGTGGAGGTACGACACACTCATTAAGGTTAATCGCCTCGGCGCCATCATTAGGGCTTTGCATGTGTTGCAACTAGCCACCTCCACTCGCCGCCGACTGTGTGATCGGACCTAGCAGTCCGCCACACGGTGTTCCTCCTGCGCGCGCGGATACCGTTAGAGGCGGTGCACTTGCGCCGCTCCGGCATACCTGTACGTGGGATCCGACGATCGGCTGTTCGAGGGAGATCCCACGAGGAGGATACGAACCTCGCGGACGCGCTGCCCCAACTCTACTTCCGTTGCACGGCACTGCGCGTCTAGTGGTAATGATCTGTGATCCATCTCTCGTAGCATGTTCTTGGATGTTCTGCGGGTAGGAATTTTTAATTTGCTGTCGACTGTAACACCCCCTTGTAATATGCTACAGTGTTCATCTTCTAATCATGCCAAGTCATCTTCATTTGCAGTGCTAAATCATCATTTGTTCATATCTCATTTCAAATTCCACTTTAAACAAAAATTCGAAATGCAAGTCAAAATAAAAGTTGATCAAATTTTAAAACAAAATAGTTCATAATATTGCAAATAATCCCAAAGCAATTGTAAAAATAAAACCAACATTAATTGAATTCCAAATTTGACCCTAACATCCAAAAATAGTGACTAAAACAGCCACTTTAGTCCATTTGCATTTAATCAAAAATTAAATGATTTCAAATATTACCCCAACCATTTTATAGCAGTGCCAAATATTGCATGGTATTTATTGAGCCAAGTCTCATATTTTACAAAAGTAATATTGTGGCCAGACATTTTGCAAAACAGAAAAGAATTAAAGAAACACAAAAATAAAAAGAAAAGGGAGAAAGGTTCACTGTGCACATGGGCTCTATGTGCACAGTAACCGGCCCAACCCATTGCCCGGTCATCCCCTTCCTCTCGCGCGCTGTCGGACTCGCGTGCTGACACGCCGCCGATCGCCACGCGCCGTCCATCCCGCGGCACCCCGGCGAGGATAAGGCCGTCCTCGGCCTCCCCGTCCAACCCCGCGTTGAACCCTAGCCTCATTCCCCTCTCCCTCTCGTTCCCCGCGTCGTTCTGGAGACGTGCCCGACGCGGTCGTCGCCGCGCCGCCTCGATCCCGTGGCCACCGTGCCCACCACGACGTCTCTCCGCGTCCACGAGCTCTGCCTCGCTCGTCTCCGTCGGCTGGTGCCCTCCATTCGAGCCGGGCGCGCCCACACCGACCGAAACGAGGTCTCCCTCTCCGTCGTGCGCCGCCGCCCACCATCGTCGATCTGCCTCGTTCAGCGCTACTAAACCTCCACCGGACCACCGTGCGTCCCCTCGGTGAGCATCCGCTACTTCCCCCTCTCTTTCCGGCGTCGTACGCGCGCTATAGCTAGCTCCCCGCCATGGCCGTACTGGTCGCCGCCGTTGAGCTCGCCGGCGTGGCCTCCGCTGCAGCAGCCCACGTCCGAGCTCACTGTTGTGCTCCTGGGGTTCCCAGGAGGCCAACACGCCCGCCTGGGAGCCTCGTCGTGCCCCGTAACGATGAAACCCACCTCGCCCGAAACCACCGCCGTCTGCCATCACCGTAGGGCTCGTCTCCGGCCACCTCACCTCGCGCCCGTGGCGTAGATCGGCGCGGCTCACGCTCCGCGTTCGAACGGCGCCTCTCGCGCGTCATTTGGTCGCCGGACGGCGATTTCCGACGCCCTCCCGTGCGCGCCGCCGTCGTTCTGGTTGCCGGCGGCTAAACGCCGACGTGCCACCGCGTCAAAGCCGGCAGGGCCCACTCGCCAGGCCATTAGCTACTAAACCAGCCTCTAATCACCCACTGACATGCGGGCCCAGGTACTGTAGCAATTGCTAATTTAATTAATTCTATTAGTTAGTACGCTCACTGACATCTAGGCCCCACCCCTCCTAATTAACCAGTTAGATTAATTAAACCTCTGTTAACTAACCCAGTCACTGACAAATGGGTCCCACTGGGCCCAGTTGACCAGTCAACTGCTGACTGGGCTAGCCCCAGTCAATGACAGGTGGGTCCAGTGGACCCCTTTGACCAGTCAATGTGGACCAGTCAACTGCTGACTGGGCAGTTGACTGGGCCAACATGTCAGCCTCTGTTGCACATTTCTGGGCACACTTCTGTGTACCCATAGCAATTAATATTTAAATAATTTCAAATTAAATTAAATTCCAGAAAGTGATTAAAACTTTGAAAAATCATATAAAATAAACCGTAACTCGGATGAAAATAATTTATATATGAAAAATGATCAGAAAAATCCAAAGAATCCGAATATGTCATCTGCACTCATGTTAGAACCCTCTAAGTAGATGAACATGGAACTTTTTGACCGTTTCCGATAGATGAATAGTGCGTGACCTCCGATAAATAACTCCAAATAAATTCCTAAAACATCTAAAATATTCAGAGATGCAGTATATCACCCCTGCATATCATTTAGGCATGTCATGCAAAGTGATTGCATTTGTATGCTTGTATTTATCTGTTTCTTCCCCCTCTTCTTCTCCGGTAGACTCCGAGACCGCTGACGAACCGGGGATCGACTACACCGTTGAAGATTCCTTTTCGCCTGCAGAGCAACCAGGCAAGCAAACCCCCTTGATCATTCCTATATCACCCATTCTTTCTCTCCCATGCTTGCATTAGATTTTGCTACTGTAGCTGATTGCTCCTATTCTGATGCATAGCCTGATTTTGTAACCTGCTGTTGATACTTTACCTGTTGACCTAAATGCTTAGTATAGGCTGGTTAGTGATCCATCAATGTCCCCACACCCTTGTCCTTGTTGCCATGCTTTACTACCGATGACTCGATCAGCGTGATCGATGTACAGAGACCTACACAGCACCGCACACCCCCTTAGTTGTACGACTCTGCAGAGTTACCATCGAGTGCCGAGGGTGATTCCTCTTTCACCACCTCCGATGATGCCTCTGTCGTGCAAACCCTCAAGTGTGGACCCATCGAGGGTGATTCCTCTAGGTTCACCTTGACGGTTACATCGAGTGGGAATCCAATGAGGGTGATTCCTCAGATTCCCCTTGATGTTACGGACACACGGGTACTTTGACCTTTACATCAGTCCTTTGTTGAAGTCGGGTCGACCCCGAGGGGTACCCGCGAGAGGTACAATAGAAAGTCGGGCGGGCCCGGAGAGCACCCGCGAGAGTTACTATGGCGGCTGGCTGTTAGCGGTACCACCCAGGTTGTGGTGGTAGCTCCGGACTTGTCCCGACAGCCGTCACTAAAATTAATAATGCACTAATGGATTTGGGTATTGATCTGAGTTGGCCACTGGCCTATATGCACTACCACCATGCGGGGTAATGGTTTAATGGGGCCCTCGGTGCCGTATGTATCAGCCGAAAGCTCTATCAAATGTCCAGTTCAACATTGTGGCCGGGTCGGATCGTGCCATCCAGGAGAGGGGTGGCGCTGGATCCACCTTGTGCACAACGACCCGGAGTGCAAATGGCGATGGGCCCAAGACCCCTGAGCACTTAGGATGTAGACCGGCGGGGACCTCTCTGCTGAGCCTAGGTAGGACTACGTCGTGTCGATCAGCCGAGGCCGGGCATGACCCAGAAAAGTGTGTCCGGCCAGAGTTAATCGAGCGTGTTTGGTAACAGTAGTGCACCCCTGCAGGGAAGTTATCTATTCGAATAGCCGTGTCCACGGTAACAGGACGCTCAGTGTTCTATCCCGATCTACTACTACTTGAACTGGATACATGTTAATTAATATGTAAGCTCCGGGATCGCTTTCTCGCAGGGAGTCGAGGAAGGATCTCTAGGCTTTGCTACTACATGCTTGTTGCTTTACTATATACTACTAATCTACACTCTTCTAATGCTGCAAGACATTGAAGATGCTAGTCTTCGATAGGCTAGGCCTTCTCTCTATTCTTGCATTTCTGCAGTCTAGTCCACAAATACAGCCTTCCCTTTGATACCAATGCATAATTAGTATAGATCTGATGTAAGTCTTGCGAGTACTTTGGATGAGTACTCACGGTTGCTTTGCTCCCCCTTTTTCCCCATACCCGATTGCTACGACCAGATGACGGAGCCCGGAGCCAGCTGCCCCAGTCGACGACTGCTACTACCCCTCCGGTGAAGCCTACTACTACGTGAAGACCGATGACCAGGAGTAGATAGGAGGCACCCAGGCAGGAGGCCTGCACCTTTTCGATCTAGATGTCGTTGTTTTGCTCAGCCTTCTTAAGGCGGGCTTATTTAACCTTTGTGTCTGTACTCAGATACTTTTGTGTTGCTTCCGCTAACACTTGTATGCGAGCTTGTGTATTCGAGCCCTCGAGGCCCCTGGCTTGTAATATAAAGCTTGTATTATTTTATTTTGTGTCTAGAGTTGTGTTGTGATATCTTCCCGTGAGTCCTTAGGCTTGATCGTGTGCATTTGCGTGTATGATTAGTGCACGATTAAGTCGGGGCGTCACATCGACGCACCCTACCATAGATCCCAACAGTGGTATCAGAGCCTCTGTTATAGGATTTGGATTCAGATTGGATGCATATTTGATATGTGGAGGCGGCAGATGAGGTCTGTTGTCATTTATGAGATCGGCTATGTGCACGGTTGATGAGATCAATTGCACATGGGGATCATTGAGGCTATGTTTTCTGATGATCGAAATCGATGAGGTCATGCCACAACCTACCCCTACCGGTCGGTTTCCGCCATCGGGCTTAACAGTGAAACGTAAATCCGAATCGGATTTGCGATGATCGATAAGATCGGTCAGATCGGAAAATTCGGCGTGATCGGAGTACAGATGTGATCTGTCATTTTCGATGCTTATGCGTAGCACCTTGTATTTCATACAGTCGCGATGATCGGAGTACAGCCGCGATGATCGATGAGATCAGGACCGTCGTATGCGTAGCGCCTTGTATTTCGTACACGATCACTCAAACCGGTAGAATGCCATTCTATGCATAACTTTGTTTTGCAGGTTTGATGTGAATAGTATGGCTCATGTGTATGTGATGCATGTGTGTAAATTATACATGGCCTGCGCGTCATGATTTGTCAGCCGGCAGGAGCCAAAGTGTTGTCATTATAATGTATAACGACCTGCGTGTCGACTTGTGATTCTTTGTAAAATTCATTACTAGTTGCAGTACTTGGAGGACGGAGATCAAGTTTGAGGCTTTGGCGTCCCGGCGTGACGAACAGGATGGAGTGCCGACCTGGTCATCGGAGTTGGAGCCGGCCTGGAAGGACGTCCATGAAGGAGCCACACTATTTCACAATATATGTTTATTTGTGATTGTTATGCTTCTTGTTTCTATGCATGTTAAAATGGTAGAAAGATCCCTCATTAATATCAAGCACGTTTGCCATTCCCGATGTTACACCTTCGCACGTCAAGTATGTCTAGTAGTGGGCTCATAAAATTGGGGTGCTACTAGGTTTCCTTGAACTGAAGGGTTCGTGTCGGACATGGACATGCACTGCATCAGGTTGACTTGACAAGGCTATCAAAACGGTTTTGGGCCTTGTGGCAAAGAAGGTTGGGAGCCGGGATATGAGATACCTACTCGACCGACAGGAGTCGTATGGAGATACGATTAGCAAAGAGTTGCTTACCGGATAGGCACGTTGGCTAGCAGTGATGCTAAAGCTCACTAGTCGCATGTGCTAGTCAGATCCTGAATCACTGAGAGTTTGTGGAGGGATGCTGACTTCAGTGTGAGTATTTCTGTTTAAGGCTTGAATTACTCTACATAAACACATTGCTTAGTGATTGCATAATTTTCTGTTGTAGATCAATGGCACCACCTGCTCAACCCAACTTTGCATTGAAATCAATCTTGGAAAAGGATAAACTTAATGGAACAAACTTTACCACCTGGTATAGAAATTTGAGAATTGTTCTCAAGCACGATAAAAAGGAACATGTTCTAAAGGATCCACTTCCAGAGGAACCTGCCGATAATGCTAATGCCACAACCAGGAATGCCAACCAGAAACTCGTTGATGAATCAACGGAGATCAGCTGTCTGATGCTGGCTTGTATGAAGCCCGATTTGCAATAGCATTTCAAAAACATTGAGGCTTACGATATGATCGAGAGTCTCAAGAGCATGTTTCAGACACAGGTTAGGACCGAAAGGTTCAACGTCTGGCAATCCTTGATGGATTGCAAGCTGAAGGAAGGTGATACACTGAGCCCGCATGTGATCAAGATGATCGGATACATGCAAGCTTTGGATCGGTTAGGCTTCCCGCTCTTGGATGAGATGGCTACAGATGCAATTCTGGGTTCTCTTCCACCTAGCTATGGGACGTTCATTTCGAACTATCATATGCACAGTATGGATAAGAAGCTCACTGAATTGCATGGGATGCTCAAGGTGGCCGAGCAGGATATTAAGAAAGGCACGCATCAAGTGTTGATGGTGCAGAAGTCGGCTAAGTTCAAGAAGAGTTGGTCCAAGAAGAAGGCTAAGGCAAAGGGCACGGAGATGGTAACCTCCGCCACTGAGCCGAAGTCTGGACCAGACTCGAAGATGATTTGCTATCATTGCAAGGAATCTGGTCACTGGAAGAGGAACTGTAGTAAGTGGCTTGCCGAGCATGGCAAGAAGGCCGAAAGTGCGACTTCGGGCAAAGGTACACTTGTTACATATGTTATAGACATTTACCTTGCTGACATACCTAGTAGCTCTTGGGTATTTGATACTGGATCGGTTGTTCATATTTGCAACTCGATGCAGGGGCTGGTAAGAACTAGGCGTGTGGCACAAGGGGAGATTGACATCAGGGTAGGCAACAAAGCAAGAGTTGCTGCGTTGGAAGTCGGCACGATGCAGCTCCAGCTTCCTTCCGGATTCATTATGGAATTGAACAATTGTTATTATATTCCAGCACTTAGTCGGAACATTATATCTGCCTCATGTTTGATGAGTCAGGGTTATGAATTCAATTTAAAGGACAATGGTTGTTCGATATCTTTGAATGGTATGTTCCACGGCTATGCACCCATTGTTGATGGGCTATTTATTTTGAATCTGGAAATGGAACCTGTCTATAATATGAATGTCGAGAGGCATAAGCCTAATGAGATAAATCCGACATACTTCTGGCATTGCTGGCTTGGACATATTAGTCTGAAACGCATGAAGAAGCTCCATGATGATGGACTTCTAACTTCGTCCGACTTCGGGTCGCTCGAGACATGCGAATCGTGCTTGCTCGGCAAGATGACCAAGTATCCTTTTGCAAAGAGTTGCGAGAGGGCGTCCGAGCTGTTGGAGCTTATACACAGTGATGTGTGTGGTCTAATGAGCACAACTGCCAGAGGCGGCTATCAGTACTTCATGACTTTTACCGACGACTTGAGTAGATATGGATATATCTATTTGATGAGGCACAAGTCGGAAACTTTTGAAAAGTTCAAAGAGTTTCAGAACGAGGTTGAAAATCAGCTCGGCAAGACTATAAAGATTCTACGATCTGATCATGGAGGTGAGTACATGAGCCAGGAGTTTGATGATCATCTGAAAAGCCGAGGTATAGTACCTCAGCTCACACCTCCGGGCACACCACAGAGAAATGTCATGTCAGAACAGAGGAATCGTACCTTGTTAGACATGGTTCAATCTATGATGAGCAAATCGGATTTACCCTTGTCATTTTGGGGATACGCTCTAGAAACTACAGCTTTTACACTCAACAGAGTACCATCAAAATCCGTAGACAAGACACCACATGAGATGTGGACTGGAAGAGTCCCAAGTTGTCTTTTCTAAAGATTTGGGGTTGTGAAGCATTTGTCAAGCGACTTATGTCAGACAAGCTTACACCCAAGTCGAATAAGTGCATATTCGTGGGATATCCGAGGGAAACCTTGGGATATAGCTTCTACAACCGCGAAGAGAACAAAGTGTTTGTTGCTTGGAACGGGGTCTTCCTTGAGAAAGAGTTTCTCGGGCGGGAAGCCAGTGGGAGGTAGGTGCAACTCAAAGAAGTTCGAGAACCACTTGGGGACAACTCGGCTGGTGATGCGATCATACCGGAGTCTGTCAGGGAACCCGAGGTGGAAGCGGCACCGGAACCACGGAGGTTGGAAAGATTGCGCAGAGTGCGCGATGTGTTGTTGCTGGAAAGCGACGAGCTGGCTACGTATGCGGAAGTGATGGTTGTTGGGGAACGTTGCATGGGAAACAAAAATTTTCCTACGCACACATAAGATCTATCCATGGTGATGAGCATCTACGAGAGGGAGAGTGAATCTACATACCCTTGTAGATCGCTAAGCGGAAGCGTTAATAAACGCGGTTGATGTAGTCGAACGTCTTCGCGATCCAAATCGCCGAGCGTCCCGCGATCCAATCACGATCCTTCCGATCTAGTGCCGAACGGACGGCACCTCCGCGTTCAACACACGTACGGCTTGATGACGCCTTCACCTCCTCGATCCAGCGAGCGATGGTGAAGTAGTGGTTGAGTTCCAGCAGCACGACGGCGTGGTGATGGTGGTGAGGAACAATCTCTGCAGGGCTTCGCCAAGCACTACGGAGATTATGACGGAGGAACTAGAGGGCTAGGGTTGCCGGCACACGGCTTGGGAAATCCTGATGTGTCCCGTGTGCTAGCCCTGCCCCTCTATTTATATGTTGAGCCTTGGGGTCTAAACTTGGAGTAAAAGCCTCCTCCGGGTCGGTTTTGCCCGCACAAGGTCGGTTTGGCCCGCAAGAAAAGAGTCCAACTCGGATCCCTGCCGAACCGTGCACAGCCGCGCACAAGCGGTAGTACCGCTTCACACAAGCGGTAGTACCGCTTGGGCGGTAGTACCGCTTCACACAAGCGGTAGTACCGCTCCGGCGGTAGTACCGCTTCACCAAGCGGTAGTACCGCTTACGCGGCAGCAAAACTACTTTTGCACTTTCCAATACCTTGTGGGCTTTATCCCTTTGGCTCATATAAAGTGTTGCTGCACCCGAACACTTCGGTAAACATCCGGAATCCCTTCCGGTGAACTCCGGAACCCTTCCAGAGATCAAAACACTATTATCACATATATCAATCTTTACCTCCGGACTATTCCGGAGATCCTCGTCATGTCCGGGATCTTATCCGGGACTCCGAACAACTTTCGGTCACCAACATAATAACTCAATTATACTAATCGTCACCAAACGTTAAGTGTGTAGACCCTGCGGGTTCGAGAACTATGTAGACATGACCGAGACACCTCTACGGCCAATAACCAATAGCGGGACCTGGATGCCCATATTGGCTCCTACATATTCTACGAAGATCTTTATCGGTCGAACCTCTATGTCAAGGATTCAGTTAATCCCGTATGCTGTTCCCTTTGTTCTTCGGTATGTTACTTGCCCGAGATTCGATCGTCGGTATCACTATACCTAGTTCAATCTCGTTACCGGCAAGTCTCTTTACTCGTTCCGTAATACAAGATCCTGTGGCTAACTCTTTAGTCACTTTGCTTGCAAGGCTCAATGTGATGTTGTATTACCGAGTGGGCCCTGAGATACCTCTCCGTCATACGGAGTAACAAATCCCAGTCTTGATCCATGCCAACCCAACAGACACCCTCGGAGATACCTGTAGAGCACCTTTATAGTCACCCAGTTACGTTGCGACGTTTGATACACACAAGGTATTCCTCCGGTGTCAGTGAGTTGCATGATCTCATGGTCAAAGGAACAGATACTTGACATGCAGAAAACAATAGCAATAAACTGACACGATCAAATGCTACGTTTACAGTTTGGGTCTTGTCCATCACATCATTCTCCTAATGATGTGATCCCGTTATCAAATGACATCTCATGTCAATGGCTAGGAAACCTTAACCATCTTTGATCAACGAGCTAGTCAACTAGAGGCTTACTAGGGACACAGTGTTGTCTATGTACCCACACATGTATTTGAGTTTCCAATCAATACAATTATAGCATGGACAATAAACGATTATCATTAACAAGGAAATATAATAATAACCAATTTATTATTGCCTCTAGGGCATATTTCCAACAGTCTCCCACTTGCACTAGAGTCAATAATCTAGTTCACATCACTATGTGATTTACATTGTAATGAATCGAACACCCATGCAGTTCTGGTGTTGTTCATGTTTAGCCCTTGGAAGAGGTTTAGTCATCGGATCTGCAACATTTAGATCCGTGTGTACTTTGCAAATATTTATGTCGTCCTCCTTGATGTAATCGCGGATGGAATTGAAACGTCGCTTTATGTGTCTGGTCCTCTTGTGAAATCTTGGTTCCTTGGCTAGAGCAATGGCACCAGTATTATCACAAAACAGAGTCATTGGGTTAAGTGCACTAGGCACTACTCCAAGATCTGTCATGAACTCCTTCATCCAGACACCTTCCTTCGCCGCCTCCGAGGCAGCGATGTACTCCGCTTCGCATGTAGAATCTGCTACCACGCTTTGCTTGGAACTGCACCAGCTAACCGCACCCCCATTAAGAATAAATACGTATCCGGTTTGCGACTTAGAGTCATCCGGATCAGTGTCAAAGCTTGCATCGACGTAACCCTTTACGACGAGCTCTTGATCACCTCCATAAACGAGAAACATGTCCTTAGTCCTTTTCAGGTACTTCAGGATATTCTTGACCGCCGTCCAGTGTTCCATTCCTGGATCACTTTGAAACCTTCCGACCATACTTATGGCAAGGCTGACATCGGGTCTTGTGCACAGCATTGCATACATGATAGAGCCTATGGCCGAAGCATAGGGGATGACACTCATCTTTTCTCTATCTTCTGCAGTCACTGGGCATTGAGTCTTACTCAACTTCACACCTTGCAAAACAGGCAAGAACCCCTTCTTGGACTGATCCATTTTGAACTTCTTCAAAATCTTATCAAGGTATGTGCTTTGTGAAAGTCCTATTAAGCGTCTTGATCTATCTCTATAGATCTTGATGCCTAATATGAAAGCAGCTTCTCCTAGGTCCTTCATTGAAAAACTCTTGTTCAAATATTCCTTTACGCTTTCCAGCATTTCTATATTGTTTCCAATCAGCAATATGTCATCCACATATAATATTAGAAACGCTATAGAGCTCCCACTCACTTTCTTGTAAATACAAGCTTCTCCGTAAACTTGTATAAACTCGAACGCTTTGATCACTTCATCAAAGCGAAGATTCCAACTCCGAGATGCTTGCACCAGTCCATAAATGGATCGCTGGAGTTTGCAAACTTTGTCAGCATTCTCTGGATCGACAAAACCTTCTGGTTGCATCATATACAACTCTTCCTTAAGGTAACCGTTAAGGAACGCTGTTTTGACATCCATCTGCCAAATTTCATAATCGAAAAAGGCAGCTATTGCTAACATGATTCTGACGGACTTAAGCATCGCTACGGGTGAGAAGGTCTCATCGTAGTCAACTCCTTGAACTTGTGAAAAACCCTTTGCCACAAGTCGAGCTTTATAGACGGTGACATTACCGTCCGCGTCCGTCTTCCTCTTAAAGATCCATTTGTTCTGAATGGCCTTACGCCCTTCAGGTAATACTTCCAAAGTCCATACTTTGTTTTCATACATGGATCCCATCTCGGATTTCATGGCCTCTAACCATTTCTCGGAATCCGGGCCCATCATCGCTTCTCCATAGCTCGTAGGTTCATCGTTGTTTAACAACATGACCTCTAAGACAGGGTTGCCGTACCACTCAGGAGTAGTACGCGTCCTTGTCGACCTACGAGGTTCGATAGCAACTTGATCCAAAGCTTCATGATCATCATCATTAACTTCCTCTTCAGCTAATGTAGGCTCCACAGAAACAACTTTCTGCGCTGCGCTACTCTCAGGTTGAAGTAAAGGTTCAATAACCTCATCAAGTTCTATCTTCCTCCCACTCAATTCTTTCGAGAGAAACTCTTTCTCAAGAAATGTTCCGTTTTTAGCGACAAACATTTTGCCTTCGGATCTGAGATAGAAGGTATACCCAACTGTCTCTTTTGGGTATCCTATGAAGACGCATTTCTCCGCTTTGGGTTCCAGCTTTTCAGGCTGAAGCTTTTTGACATAAGCATCACATCCCCAAACTTTAAGAAACGACAGCTTTGGCTTCTTGCCAAACCAAAGTTCATATGGCGTCGTCTCAACGGATTTCGATGGTGCCCTATTTAAAGTGAATGCAGCTGTCTCTAATGCATAACCCCAAAACGATAGTGGCAAATCGGCAAGAGACATCATAGATCGCACCATATCTAATAAGGTTCGATTACGACGTTCGGACACACCATTACGCTGTGGTGTTCCAGGCGGTGTCAATTGTGAAACAATTCCACACTGTCTTAAGTGACTGCCAAACTCATAACTCAGATATTCTCCTCCTCGATCAGATCGTAGGAATTTAATCTTCTTGTTACGATGATTCTCAACTTCACTCTGAAATTGTTTGAACTTTTCAAATGTTTCAGACTTGTGTTTCATTAAGTAAATATACCCATATCTACTTAAGTCATCAGTGAAGGTGAGAAAGTAACGATAACCACCGCGCGCCTCAATACTCATTGGACCGCACACATCAGTATGTATGATTTCCAATAAGTCACTTGCCCGTTCCATTATTCCAGAGAACGGCGTTTTAGTCATCTTGCCCATGAGGCATGGCTCACATGTGTCAAGTGATTCAAAATCAAGTGACTCCAAAAGTCCATCAGCATGGAGCTTCCTCATGCGTTTTACGCCAATATGACCTAAACGGCAGTGCCACAAGAAAGTGGTATTATCATTATCAATTCTACATCTTTTGGCATCAATGTTATGAACATGTGTATTATTACTATCGAGATTCAATAAGAATAAACCCCTCACATTGGGTGCATGACCATAAAAGATATTACTCATATAAATAGAACAACCATTATTCTCTGATTTAAATGAGTAACCGTCTCGCAATAAACAAGATCCAGATATAATGTTCATGCTTAACGCAGGCACCAAATAACACTTATTTAGGTTCATCACTAATCCCGACGGTAATCGAAGAGCGAGCGTGCCGACGGCGATCACATCAACCTTGGAACCATTTCCCACGCGCATCGTCACTTCGTCCTTTGCCAGCCTCCGTCTATTCCGCAGTTCCTGTTTTGAGTTGCAAATATGAGCAACCGCACCGGTATCAAATACCCAGGCACTACAACGAGAGTTGGTAAGGTACACATCAATAACATGTATATCATATATACCTTGTTTGTTGTTGGCCGCCTTCTTGTTAGCCAAATACTTGGGGCAGTTCCGCTTCCAGTGTCCAGTTCCCTTGCAATGAAAACACTCAGTTTCTGGTTTGGGTCCAGCCTTGGGTTTCTTCACGAGAGGAGCAACTGCTTTGCCACTCTTCTTAGAGTTACCCTTCTTACCCTTGCCATTTTTCTTGAAACTAGTGGTTTTATTGACCATCAACACTTGATGCTCCTTCTGAATTTCAGACTCAGCGACTTTCAGCATCGCAAACAGCTCGGCGACTGACTTGTTCATCCCGTGCATGTTATAGTTCAACACGAAGCTCTTGTAGCTAGGCGGCAATGATTGAAGAACTCTGTCAGTGATAGCCTCTGGCGGAAGGGGCATCCCTAACTCAGCCAGACGGGTGGAGTACCCAGACATTCTGAGCACGTGATCACTGATAGACCCGTTCTCCTCCATCTTGCAAGCATAGAACTTATCGGAGATCTCATATCTCTCGATCCGGGCATTCTTCTGAAAGATAAACTTCAACTCCTGGAACATCTCATATGCTCCATGACGTTCAAAACGTCTTTGAAGTCCCGGTTCTAAGCCATACAACATTGCACATTGAACTATTGAGTAATCATCAGAACGAGCCTGCCAGGCGTTCACAACGTCTAGAGACTCAACTGGAGCGGGTGGATCACCAAGCGGTGCATCAAGGACATAAGCCTTCTGGGAAGCCGTAAGGATAATCCTTAGATTACGGGCCCAGTCCACAAAGTTACTTCCATCATCTTTCAACTTAGCTTTCTCTAGGAACGCATTAAAATTCAGGGGTGCTACTGCGCGAGCCATGATCTACAACATAAATATAGCAAAGACAACTTAGACTATTGTTCTTAGATAATGAGTTTAGTTAATCATATTTAAAAAAAACTCCCACTCAAATTGACATCCCTCCGGTCATTCGAGTGTAACATGATCCAAATCCACCAACTCAAGTCCGATCATCACGTGAGTTGAGGTGGTTTCAATGGTGAACATCTTCATGTTGATCATATCTACTATATGACTCATGTTCGACCTTTCGGTCTCTTGTGTTCCGAGGCCATGTCTGTACATGCTAGGCTCGTCAAGTTTAACCCGAGTGTTCCGCACGTGCAACATGGCTTGCACCCGTTGTATGCGAACGTAGAGTCTATCACACCCGATCATCACGGCGTGTCTCGAAACGACGAACTTTCGCAACGGTGCACACTTGGGGAGAACACAATTTATCTTGAAATTTAAGTGAGGGATCACCTTATAATGCTACCGTCGTCCTAAGCAAAATAAGATGCATAAAAGGATTAACATCACATGCAAATCATAAGTGACATGATATGGCCATGAACTTGTGCTTTTGATCTCCATCTCCAAAGCACCGGCATGATCTCCATCGTCACCGGCATGACACCATGATCTCCATCATCTTGATCTCCATCAACGTGTCGCCATAAGGTTGTCGCGCCGACTGTTGCTTCCACGACTATAGCTAACGTTTAGCGATAAAGTAAAGCATTACATAGCGCTTAATGATTGACACGCAGGTCATACAATAATTAAAGACAACTCTATGGCTCCTGCCAGTTGCCGTACTCATCGACATGCAAGTCGTGATATTCTATACAAAACATGATCATCTCATACATCACATATATCTCATCATGTAATTGGCCATATCATATCACATCATACCCTGCAAAAACAAGTTAGACGTCCTCTAATTGTTGTTGCAAATTTTACGTGGCTGCTACGGGTTTGCAAGAACCGTTCTTACCTACGCAAAACCACAACGTGGTGTAGTGATTGCTTTTTGATCTTCTAAAAGAACCCTCTTCATTGAAATCGATTCAACTAAAGTGAGAGAGACAGACACCCGCTAGCCATCTTTATGCAACGAAGTTACATGTTAGTTGAAGGAACCTGTCTCGCGTAAGTGTACGCGTAATGTCGGTCCGGGCCGCTTCATCTCACAGTACCGCCGAATCAAATATCAACTAGTAACGGCAAGCAATATGTATACACCCACGCCCACAACTCGTTTGTGTTCTACTCGAGATCTCATCTACGCATAGACCTAGCTCATGATGCCACTGTTGGGGAACGTTGCATGGGAAACAAAAATTTTCCTACGCACACATAAGATCTATCCATGGTGATGAGCATCTACGAGAGGGAGAGTGAATCTACATACCCTTGTAGATCGCTAAGCGGAAGCGTTAATAAACGCGGTTGATGTAGTCGAACGTCTTCGCGATCCAAATCGCCGAGCGTCCCGCGATCCAATCACGATCCTTCCGATCTAGTGCCGAACGGACGGCACCTCCGCGTTCAACACACGTACGGCTTGATGACGCCTTCACCTCCTCGATCCAGCGAGCGATGGTGAAGTAGTGGTTGAGTTCCAGCAGCACGACGGCGTGGTGATGGTGGTGAGGAACAATCTCTGCAGGGCTTCGCCAAGCACTACGGAGATTATGACGGAGGAACTAGAGGGCTAGGGTTGCCGGCACACGGCTTGGGAAATCCTGATGTGTCCCGTGTGCTAGCCCTGCCCCTCTATTTATATGTTGAGCCTTGGGGTCTAAACTTGGAGTAAAAGCCTCCTCCGGGTCGGTTTTGTCCGCACAAGGTCGGTTTGGCCCGCAGGAAAAGAGTCCAACTCGGATCCCTGCCGAACCGTGCACAGCCGCGCACAAGCGGTAGTACCGCTTCACACAAGCGGTAGTACCGCTTGGGCGGTAGTACCGCTTCACACAAGCGGTAGTACCGCTCCGGCGGTAGTACCGCTTCACCAAGCGGTAGTACCGCTTACGCGGCAGCAAAACTACTTTTGCACTTTCCAATACCTTGTGGGCTTTATCCCTTTGGCTCATATAAAGTGTTGCTGCACCCGAACACTTCGGTAAACATCCGGAATCCCTTCCGGTGAACTCCGGAACCCTTCCAGAGATCAAAACACTATTATCACATATATCAATCTTTACCTCCGGACTATTCCGGAGATCCTCGTCATGTCCGGGATCTTATCCGGGACTCCGAACAACTTTCGGTCACCAACATAATAACTCAATTATACTAATCGTCACCAAACGTTAAGTGTGTAGACCCTGCGGGTTCGAGAACTATGTAGACATGACCGAGACACCTCTACGGCCAATAACCAATAGCGGGACCTGGATGCCCATATTGGCTCCTACATATTCTACGAAGATCTTTATCGGTCGAACCTCTATGTCAAGGATTCAGTTAATCCCGTATGCTGTTCCCTTTGTTCTTCGGTATGTTACTTGCCCGAGATTCGATCGTCGGTATCACTATACCTAGTTCAATCTCGTTACCGGCAAGTCTCTTTACTCGTTCCGTAATACAAGATCCTGTGGCTAACTCTTTAGTCACTTTGCTTGCAAGGCTCAATGTGATGTTGTATTACCGAGTGGGCCCTGAGATACCTCTCCGTCATACGGAGTAACAAATCCCAGTCTTGATCCATGCCAACCCAACAGACACCCTCGGAGATACCTGTAGAGCACCTTTATAGTCACCCAGTTACGTTGCGACGTTTGATACACACAAGGTATTCCTCCGGTGTCAGTGAGTTGCATGATCTCATGGTCAAAGGAACAGATACTTGACATGCAGAAAACAATAGCAATAAACTGACACGATCAAATGCTACGTTTACAGTTTGGGTCTTGTCCATCACATCATTCTCCTAATGATGTGATCCCGTTATCAAATGACATCTCATGTCAATGGCTAGGAAACCTTAACCATCTTTGATCAACGAGCTAGTCAACTAGAGGCTTACTAGGGACACAGTGTTGTCTATGTACCCACACATGTATTTGAGTTTCCAATCAATACAATTATAGCATGGACAATAAACGATTATCATTAACAAGGAAATATAATAATAACCAATTTATTATTGCCTCTAGGGCATATTTCCAACAATGGTGAGTCCTGATTCCGAGGCATGGCTAGAGGCCATGAGATCCGAGTTAAAGTCCATGGATGAAAAATCAAGTATGGGACTTGGTTGATCCGCCGCCTGGCATCACTGCCATTGGTTGCAAATGGGTCTTTAAGAAGAAAACCGATGTGGATGGAAATGTTCAGATCCACAAAGCTCGGCTTGTCGCTAAAGGTTATGGACAAGTTCAAGGAATTGACTACGACAAGACTTACTCACCAGTAGCGATGATGAAGTCGGTGAGGATCGTACTAGCTATATCTGCATATTTTGATTACGAGATATGGCAGATGGATGTCTAAACGGCTTTCCTTCACGGAAATTTAACCGAGGACGTGTATATGATACATCCTGAGGGTTTTGTCGATCCGACTAGTGCTAGTAAGGTATGCAAGCTCAAGAGATCCATTTATGGGTCGAGGCAAGCATCTCGGAGCTGAAATATTTGTTTTGATGAGGTCGTCACTGGTCTCGGTTTCATCAAAAGCGAAGAGGGCGCTTGTTTATACAAGCAGTTGAGTGGGAGCTCGGTAGTGTTTTTGATCCTGTATGTGGATGACATATTGCTGATCGGAAACAATGTTTCGATGCTGAACTCGGTCAAGGAATCATTGAATGGAAATTTTTCGATGAAGGACCTCGATGAAGCAGTTTACATATTGGGCATTAAGATCTATAGAGATAGATCGAGGAGGCTTCTCGGCTTAAGCCACAGCACGTACATAGACAAAGTGTTGAAACGGTTCAACATGAGTGAGGCAAAGGAGGGATTCTTGCCTGTCTCACATGGCATAAGGTTGAGCGAGACTCAGAGTCCTTCGACATCTGATGAGCGAAGCAGGATGAATCGGATTCCATAAGCCTCGCCAATTGGATCCATCATGTATGCCATGATATGTACTCGGCCCGATGTTGCTTTTGCAATAAGCTTAACAAGCGGATACCAGGCCAACCCAGGTGAGAGTCACTGGGTGGCGGTAAAGACTATTCTGAAGTACCTGAAAAGGACTAAAGAGATGTTCCTAGTTTATGGAGGTGAGGAAGAGCTCGTCGTAGAGGGTTACGCCGATGCTAGTTTCCAAACTGACAGAGATGATTGTCGATCACAGTCCGGATTCGTGTATGTCATGAACGGAGGAGCAGTGAGCTGGATGAGTTCCAAGCAAAATACGGTGGCCGATTCTACCACAGAAGCCGAATACATTGCGGCTTGTGAAGCTACAAAGGAAGGTGTTTGTTGGAGATATGCCCTAGAGGCAATCATGTGATGATGATATTTCCCTATGTATTCATGAGTCTTTTGTATTGTCCTTGAACATCATCAATGATATGTATCAATAAGTATGTGACTTGTTTGTGGAACTATGTATTGTATGATGATCGTTCTAATGGTCCCTAGTTGATAAGGTTATGCGGACACATATCCTTGACTAGTATACGACTCGGTTGATGACTATGTTTCACAAGTCATGTGCATGGAGATGCTAAACTGATAATATGGACTCGGGGATGGAGATCACCGAGTCGGATAGACCCACTTTGAGACGCAGCGAGATATTGTCATCTGTTAGTCTCATGTACAATGTCTATACCATGTCCTAGACTTGAGGTCCTCGCATGTTCTCGGGATGAGGATCGACTCACTTAGGGTCTATCAAACGCTACTCCATAACTAGGTAGTTATAAAGGTAGCTTTCGGGTGAGTCGTGAGACATACCGCGAGACATGGTTGACCAAGATGAGATTTTCCCCTCCTATATGGAGAGATATTCTCTGGGCCATCTCGAGTGATCAGATTCGGAAAGCATGGCCATGCGACTTGGGTTAAGTGTTAACCCGGTTCGGGAATCTGTATCACGGTTTCGAGAAGAGAGGTCGAGCTACCACAAGGGTGACAAGTACTCGCCTTGAGCTCGACAACATATATTGTGAGGCAAAAGGAATGTTGCATATGACACATTGTCGAGGTTCGTCAAATGACTTTACGCACACATGGGAGTTGGCACGTTCTGCTAGGAGCCGCTACCAACTATCGACTTCGGTCGTGTCCATGTGTACGTGAACCTATAGGGTCGCACACTTAAGGGGCTGCAGCCCATTCGGATTGAATACGAGTGGAAAATGGATGTAGACTCCTAGTGGGCTCAAGTGTTGAGCCCTCCTCGGAGGTCTATATAAAGGGGAGTGGGCGCGCCAATTAGGGCTGATCTTTTTCGACCCGTGACAGCCGCCGCCGCCACTCCCCACACCCATGCCGCGCGGCCGGACCTAGCAGTCCGCCGCCCGACGCTGCTCCCCGCACGTGTGGATACCTTGGAGGCATCGCATCTGCGGTGCTCGGACGAACCGTTTGAGGGATCCGCGAGGTACCGTTCGCGGGAGATCACCGTTCGTGGGTCTTCGCTGTTCGCGGGAGATTGGCGACGCGAGGAGAATACGCCTCGAGAGATCGACTACACGCATCACCAACTCTACTTCCACTGCAGTGACTGCGCGTCTAGTGGTAAACCTGATCCCGTGATCTATTTCTAGTAGCATGATCTTGGATGCGCGGTAGAAAATTTTATTTGGCGCTAGCGTATCGTACCGCGTGTTTCAATAGTGGTATCAGAGCCTATGCTGCGTGGTCTTAGATTCGGGGTAGAATTTGCATATGATGATATGTAGATTGGTTTATGTACTGGCCGATGAGATTGGTTGTCAATATGATTGACTGTACATGGTGTCAGGCGTTCAGAATTGTGATCTATTTTTCCGTGATCGTGTTGCGGTGGTCGTGACACAAATTACCCCTACCGGTCGGTTTCCGCCATCGGGGTAGACAGTGGAACGTAAAGCCGGTCACAACACGCGAAGACCAATGAGATTGGTCGAATCGGAAATATGGTCAAAATTTGGTAAATATGATTTGCCGGTGAAAATTCCAGTGTAAAAATGCATAGATTGGATCTCTGTTTTTTTACGAATGTCCGGACGCCCGGAGATACCGCGAGGGGCCAGCCCCCTCGACCCCCGCAGGGTCGCTGCCCCTTGACCCCACGGGGGCAAAGCCCCCTCGACCCCCATTGCGTTAATCTCTTAGGGCGGCGCATAACTTGTTTTTGTAGGGAATGATTGTGATTTGGTATAGCCCATGAATGTTGCTTGTGTATTATTGTTTCATGACCTGCGTGTCATGAGTGTGGCAACCGGCAGGAGCCATATGGTTGTCCCATTATTGTATTAATGACCTGCGTGTCAACATAAGAAGCCATGTAATGTAATTTACTTTCAATAGCTATTAGTTTGTAATACAATAGTATCTTATGTAACACTTGGCGGTTGACACCATGGCGTGGAGATGGAGATCCCCACGAGGACAACCATGCATGGAGATGGAGATCACCATGGGCAGGGTGTGCACGTGGAGATGGAGATCACCATGCGCTATCAAAAGGGGCTATACCACATCACACATATATAAACTGCCTGTGAAAGTTTATCCCTTTTATGCACCCTTCTTTTGCATGGTAGATGTTTTAAGTAGGGTGATCCCTCAAAGAATGTCAAGTATAAATGCCTCCCCAATTGCTGCACCTTCACATGTCAAGTATATTTAGTGGTGGGCCTATAAAATTAGGGTGCCACTAGATCTCCTTGAAGTGATGAGTTTGTGTCGGACACTTACATGCGAAGCATTGGTTGACTTGTCATGGCTATCAAAACAGTTTTGGGCCACGAGGCATAGGAGTTGGCGCGGCATGAGATGTCCCCAACAACAAGAGTCATCTGGAGATACGATTAGCAAGAGTTTCTTACCAAGTGATCTTGTCTTCTAGCAGTGATGCAAAAGCTCACTAGTTGACATGTTAATCTTGGATCTTGAATCACTAAGTATCAACGGAGGGATGTTGATTTTAGTGGGAGTAATGATCTTATTAAAATGTTTAATATGAATTACTCTTCATGAATACATGTCTTAGTGTTTTGCATATTTCTGTTGTAGATCAATGGCACCACCTGCTCAAGTTACTCCTTTTGCGTTGAAATCAATCCTGGAAAAAGATAAATTGAATGGAACAAACTTTACCACCTGGTATTGAAACCTAACAATTGTTCTTAGGCATGAGAAAAAGGAACAAGTTCTAGAGAATCCGCTTCCGGAGGAACCTACCGATAATGCTAATGCCACAACCAGAAATGCCTACCAAAAACTCGTTGATGAATCAAACGAGAACAGCTGTCTCATGCTGGCTTCTATGGAGCCCGATCTGCAGCAGCAGTTCAAAAATATTGAGGCTTTCGATATGATCGAGAACCTCAAAAGCATGTTTCAAATGCAGGCTAGGACCGAAAGGTTCAATGTCTGGCAATCCTTGATGGATTGTAAGCTGAAAGAAGGTGATCCACTGAGCCCGCATGTGATCAAGATGATCGGGTACATGCAAGCTTTGGATCGGTTGGGCTTCCCACTTGGGGACGAGTTGTCCACAGATACAATTTTGGGTTCTCTTCCGAATAGCTATGGGACGTTCATCTCGAACTACCATATGCATGGGATGGAAAAGAAGCTCACTGAATTGCATGGGATGCTCAAGGTGGCAGAGCAGGATATCAAGAAAGGTACACATCATCAAGTGTTGATGGTGCAGAACTCGG
Organism: Elymus sibiricus; assembly: GCA_039707655.1. Taxonomy (NCBI): domain Eukaryota; kingdom Viridiplantae; phylum Streptophyta; class Magnoliopsida; order Poales; family Poaceae; genus Elymus; species Elymus sibiricus. Next base: position 169,432,988 of record CM077672.1, on the reverse strand, counting down.
CTAAGTTCAAGAAGAGCTGGTCCAAGAAAAAGGCTAAGGCAAAGTGCAAGGAGACGGAGGCAACTCCAACTGCCGCCGCTGCGCCTAATTCAGGGTCGGCCTCGGGGACCGTTTGCTTTCACTGCAAGGAACCTGGACGCTGGAAAAGGAACTGCAGCAAGTGGCTTGCCGAGAAGGGCAAGAAGACTGGAAGTGTGACTTCTTCTTCAGGTACACTTGTTGTATATGTTATAGACATTTATCTTGCTGATGTTTCTAGTAGCTCTTGGGTATATGATACCAGATCGGTTGTTCACATATGCAACTCGATGCAGGGGCTAAGCAGAACTAGGAACGTCGCAAGAGGATAAGTTGACATACGCGTCGGGAATAAAGCAAGAGTTGTTGCATTGGCCGTCGGCACTATGCAACTTAATTTACCTTCAGGATTTGTAATGGAATTTGATAATTGTTATTATGTTCCTGCTTTGAGTCGAAACATTATTTCTGCCTCATGTTTGATGAGACAAGGTTATGAATTCAGTATTAAGGATAATGGTTGTTCTATTTACTTGAATAATATGTTTCATGGCTTTGCACCCGTTGTGAACGGGTTATTTATCCTAGATCTTGAAGGCGAGTCAGTCTATAACATAAATGTCAAGAGGCATAAGCCTAACGAAATAAATCCGACTTACATCTGGCATTGTCGACTAGGACACATTAGTTAAAAGCGCATGAAGAAGCTCCATGATGATGGAATTCTTACTTCGTTTGATTTTGAATCATTCGAGATATGCGAGTCTTGCCTACTCGGCAAGATGACTAAGACTCCTTTTGCAAAAAGTTGCGAGAGGGCGTCTGAGCTGTTGGAACTTATACATAGTGATGTATGTGGACCAATGAGCACGACAGCCAGAGGTGGTTTCCAATACTTCATGACTTTTACCGACGACTTGAGTAGATATGGATATGTCTACTTGATGAGGCACAAGTCAGAAAACTTTTGAAAAGTTCAAAGAGTTTCAGAACAAAGTGGAAAATCAACTCGGCAAGAGAATCAAACTTCTATGATCTGATCATGGCGGTGAGTATATGAGCCAGGAGTTTGATGATCATCTGAAGAGTCGTGGAATTGTTCCACAACTGACTCCTCCGGGTACACCACAGAGAAATGGCGTATCGGAACGGAGGAATCGGACTCTGTTGGACATGGTCCCATCAATGATGAGTCAGTCGGATTTACCCTTGTCATTTTGGGGATACGCTCTAGAAACTGCAGCTTTCACACTAAACAGGGTACCATCAAAGTCCGTAGATAAGACACCATATGAGATATGGACTGCAAAGAGTCATAGTTTGTCTTTTCTGAAAGTTTGGAGATGTGAAGCATATGTCAAGCGACTCCAGTCGGACAACTCACACCCAAATCAGACAAGTGCATATTCGTGGGATATCCAAGGGAAACCTTGGGATATTACTTCTACAACCGTGAAGAGGGCAAAGTGTTTGTCGCTCGACATGGAGTTTTCCTTGAGAAAGAGTTTCTCAATCAGAAGGCTAGTGGGAGGACGGTTCGACTCGAAGAAATTCGAGAACCACACGGGGACATTCCGGTAGGTGATTCTGTCACACCGGAGTTAGTCAGGGAACCTGTAGTGGAGTCGACGCCGGTTCCACGGAGGTTGGAAAGGTTGCGCAATATGCACGGCTGCAATGTGTTGTTCTTGGAGAACAACTAGCCGACTACGTATGCAAAAGCGATGGTGAGCCCTGATTCCGAGTTATGGCTTGAGGCCATGAGATCTGAATTAAAGTCCATGGATGACAATCAAGTTTGGAACTTGGTTGATTTGCCAGAAGGCGTTCGAGCCATTGAGTGCAAATGGATCTTTAAGAAAAAAACTGATATGGATGGAAATGTCACAGTCCATAAGGCTCGACTTGTCACTAAAGGTTATCGACAAGTTCAAGGAGTTGACTACGATGAGACTTACTCACCGGTAGCGATGCCTAAATCAATTCGGATCATTCTTGCTATAGCTGCATATTTCGACTATGAGATATGGCAGATGGATGTCAAAACGGCTCTCCTTAATGGAAATTTAACCGAGGATGTGTATATGACACAACCCAAGGGTTTTGTCGATCCAAAGAAGTCTAGCATGGTATGCAAGCTTCAGAGATCCATTTATGGATTGAGGCAAGCATCTCGGAATTGGAACATTCGTTTTAATGAAGCGGTCAAAGAGTTTGGCTTCATCAAGAACGACTGTGATCATTGTGTATTCAAGAAGGTTAGTGGGAGCTCAGTAGCATTTCTGATCTTATATGTGGATGACATATTGTTGATTGGAAATGATGTTCAAATGCTTGAATCTGTCCAGGACTCATTGAAAAATAGTTTTTCGATGAAGGACTTGGGAGAAGCAGCTTATATGTTGGGAATCAAGATCTATAGAGATAGATCGAGAAAGCTTATTGGATTAAGCCAGAGTACATATATTGACAAGGTGTTGAAGCAGTTCAACATGCAAGATGCCAAGAAGGGTTTCTTGCCCATGTCACATGGCATTAGTCTTAGCAAGACTCAGAGTCCTTCGACTCCTGATGAGCGAAGACGCATGGATGGGATTCCGTATGCTTCGGATGTTGGGTCCATCATGTATGCTATGGTATGTACTTGTCCCGATGTTAGCTTTGCTCTCAGCGTGGTGGGCAGATACCAGGCTGATCCAGGTGAGAGTCACTGGACAACGGTTAAGAATATCCTTAAGTAGTTGAGAAGGACTAAGGATATGTTCCTTGTTTATGGAGGTGAGGATGAGCTCGTTGTAAAGAGTTACACCGATGCTAGTTTCCAAACTGATAGGGATGATAGTCGATCGCAATCTGGGTTTGTGTTCAGTCTGAACGGAGGAGCAGTGAGCTGGAGGAGTTCCAAGCAAGATACAATAGCTGATTCTACAACAGAGGCCGAGTACATTGCGGCTTCTGAAACTGCAAAAGAAGGTGTTTGGGTGAAGAATTTTATTTCTGATCTTGGTGTGGTTCAGAGCGCATCCAATCCATTGGACCTCTATTGTGATAATAGTGGTGCTATCGCGCAAGTCAAGGAACCACACAACCATCATAAAACCCAACACATACTCAGGCGTTTTAACCTTATTCACGACATTGTCGAGAGAGGTGATGTAAACATATGCAAGGTACACACGGATGCAAATGTTGCTGATCCATTGACGAAGCCTCTCCCATGGCAGAAGCATGAGGCGCACATGAGTTCCATGGGCATACGATGCCTAAATTATTGACTCGAGTGCAAGTGGGAGACTGTTGGAGATATGCCCTAGAGGCAATCATGTGATGATGATATTTCCCTATGTATTCATGAGTCTTTTGTATTGTCCTTGAACATCATCAATGATATGTATCAATAAGTATGTGACTTGTTTATGGAACTATGTATTGTATGATGATCATTCTAATGGTCCCCAGTTGATAAGGTTATGCGGACACATATCCTTGACTAGTATACGACTCGGTTGATGACTATGTTTCACAAGTCATGTGCATGGAGATGCTAAACCGATAGTATGGACTCGGGGATGGAGATCACCGAGTCGGACAGACCCACTTTGAGATGCAGCGAGATATTGTCATTTGTTAGTCTCATGCACAATGTCTATGCCATGTCCTAGACCTGAGGTCCTCGCATGTTCTCGGGATGAGGATCTACTCACTTAGGGTCTATCAAACGCTACTCCATAACTGGGTAGTTATAAAGGTAGCTTTCGGGTGAGTCATGAGACATGCCGCAAGACATGGTTGACCAAGATGGGATTTGCCCCTCCTATATGGAGAGATATTCTCTGGGCCATCTCGAGTGATCAGATTTGGAAATCATGGCCATGCGACTTGGGTTAAGTGTTAACCCGGTTCGGGAATCTGTATCACGGTTTCGAGAAGAGAGGTCGAGCTACCACAAGGGTGACAAGTAGTCGGCTTGAGCTCGACAACATATATCGTGAGGCAAAAGGAATGTTGCATATGACACATTGTCGAGGTTTGTCAAATGACTTTATGCACACATGGGAGTTGGCATGTTCTGCTAGGAGCCGCTACCAACTATCGACTTCAGTCGTGTCCATGTGTACGTGAACCTATAGGGTCGCACACTTAAGGGGCTGCAGCCCATTCGGATTGAATCCGAGTGGAAAATGGATGTAGACTCCTAGTGGGCTCAAGTGTTGAGCCCACCTCGTAGGTATATATAATGGGGAGTGGGCGCACCACTTAGGGTTGATCTTTTTCAACCCGTGACAGCCGCCGCCGCCACTCCCCACACCCATGCCGCGCGGCCGAACCTAGCAGTCTGCCGCCCGACGCTGCTCCCTGCATGTGTGGATACCTTGGAGGCATCGCATCTGCGGTACTCGGACGAACCGTTCGAGGGATCCGCGAGGTACCGTTCGTGGGAGATCACCATTCATGGGTCTTCGCTGTTCGCGGGAGATCGGCGACGCGAGGAGGAGACACCTCAGGAGATCGACTACACGCATCACCAACTCTACTTCCGCTGCGGTGACTGTGCGTCTAGTGGTAAACCCGATCCAATGATCTATTTCCAGTAGCATGATCTTGGGTGCGTGGTAGAAAATTTTATTTGGCGCTAGCGTAGCGTACCGCGTGTTTCAACAGTGTTTGGATCCAAAACTTTCTGGATGATCTTGGTGTTTTCCCAGCCTCGGTAAAACCGTTGGACCTTTATTGTGATAATTCTGGTGCCATCACACAGGCCAAGGAGCCGAGGAATCACCACAAGACCAGACACATAGATCGGAAATATCACCTGATACGAAAGATCGTAAAGAGTGGTGATGTAGAGTTATGCAAAATTCACACAGATGCAAATGTTGCAGATCCGTTGACTAAGTCGCATCCACAACCCAAGCATGAGGGGCACGTTAGAGCTATGGGCATACGATGTCTATTTGATTAACTCTAGTGCAAGTGGGAGACAGTTGGAGATATGCCCTAGAGGCAATCATGTATGATGATATTTCCTATGTGTTTATGAATAAAGATAGTCTTTGGACGTTATCAATGATGTGTATCAGCAAGTACGTGAATTATTCGTGGGACTATGCATTGTATGATGACTGTCCTAAAAGGTCCCTAGTCGAAAGGGCTGTGTGGACGCGTAGCCGACTAGACTAGGATATGACATGGTGGATAGCTCGATCTCACTAGCCATGGAGCATTGGATGCTACCCAGATAATATGGACTCAGAAGGATCTGGTCGGATTCAAGGTAGTCAGATCCGAGTCGAGATAAGGTCCGAGTCAGACAGACCCAACTATGAGACGCAGCGATATGTCATTTGTGAGTCTCTAGTACAACATACGTTCTATGTCCTAAGACTTGAGCTGGCGCATGTACTCGGGATGGTGACAGACCTGGTTTGGGCCGACCAAATGCTACTCCGTAACTGGGTAGTTATAAAGGTAGGTTTCGGGCTTGTCCAGACCCATGCTGCGAGACATGGTCGAGCAAGATGGGACTTGCCCCTCCGATCAGGAGAGATATACTCTGGGCCCCTCGTGTGATCCAACCAAGATAAGCATGGACATGCAACAAGGATTATGAGATAATCTAGTTTGTGGTCGGCATCACTGAAACGAGAAAGAGGTCGGGCTAGCACAAGGATGACAGACTCGCCTTGAGCCCGACAACATATATCGTGTGGCAAAGGGAATAGAAGTGTGACATGTTGTATAGGTTCGCCAACCGGCTTCATTGTCTACTTGGTGGTCGGCATGCCTTGCTAGAGGCCGCTACCAACCGAGCAGGTCAGAGGTGATCTGACCTGCGACAAAGCCGACTTGAACCTATGGGGTCGCGCGCTTAAGGGAAGGAACCTATGAGGTCGGATCCGAGGACACTGGTCGGATGTGATCTGAGCTGGACTTGGATCATGAACGAATAGACTTTGGGCTTTAGGGTCCATGCGGGGCCCAAGTGTTGAGCCCGTGATGGATGCCTATATAAGTGGAGGTACGGCACACTCATTAAGGTTAATCGCCTCGGCGCCATCATTAGGGCTTTGCATGTGTTGCAACTAGCCACCTCCACTCGCCGCCGACTGTGTGATCGGACCTAGCAGTCCGCCACACGGTGTTCCTCCTGCATGCTCGGATACCATTAGAGGCGGTGCACTTGTGCCGCTCTGGCGTACCTGTATGTGGGATCCGACGACCGGCTGTTCGAGGGAGATCCCACGAGGAGGAGACGAACCCCGCGGACGCGCTGCCCCAACTCTACTTCTGTTGCACGACACTGCGCGTCTAGTGGTAACGATCTGTGATCCATCTCTCGTAGTATGTTCTTGGATGTTCTGCGGGTAGGAATTTTTAATTTGCAGTCGACGCACCCTACCGTAGAGCCCAATAGGCCCACGAGTTGCCCACAAGGCAACAGGGCGCGACCACCCCCTGGGCGCGCCCTGATGCCTTGTGGGGCCCACATTAGGCCTCTGGCCCCCTCCTTCTGCTATATAAGGCCATTTACCCTAAAAAAATTAAGGAGAGGACTTTCGGGATGAAGCGCTGCCGTCTCGAGGTGGAACTAGGGCAGGAGCACATTTGCCCTCCGGCGGAGCGATTCTGCCGGGGATACTTCCCTCCGGGAGAGGGAAATCAAAGCCATCGACATCACCAATGATCCTCTCATCGTGGGAGGACCAATCTTCATCAACATCTTCACCAGCACCATCTCATCTCAAACCCTAGTTCATATCTTGTATTCAATCTTTGCCTCAAAACCTCAGATTGGTACCTGTGGGTTGCTAGTAAGTGTTGATTACATCTTGTAGTTGATGCTAGTTGGTTTATTTGGTGGAAGATTATATGTTCATATCCTTAATTATATTCAATACTCCTCTGATCTTGAACATGAATATGATTTGTGAGTAGTTACATTTGTTCTTGAGGACATGGGAGAAGTCTTATTATAAGTAATCATGTGAATTTGGTATTCGTTCGATATTTTGATGATATGTATGTTGTTGCTTCCTTTAGTGGTGTCATGTGAACGTCGACTACATGACACTTCACCATACTTGGGCCTAAGGGAAGTCATTGTGGAGTAATAAGTAGATGATGGGTTGCTAGAGTGACAGAAGCTTAAACCCTAGTTTATGCGTTATTCCGTAAGGGGCTGATTTGGATCCATATGTTTCATGCTACGGTTAGATTTATTTTAATTCTTCTTTCGTAGTTGCGGATGCTTGCGAGAGGGGGTAAGCATAAGAGGGTTGCTTGTTCAAGTAAGAACAACACACTAGCACCGGTCCACCCACATATCAAATTATCAAAGTAGCGAACGCAAATCAACTAAACATGATGAAAGTGTCTAGACGAGAATTCCCATGTGTCCTCGAGAACGCTTTGCTTTATATAAGAGACCGTTCCGACTTGTCCTTTGCTATAAAAAGGATTGGGCCACCTTGCTGCACTTTTTTTACACTTGTTACTTGTTGCTTGTTACGAATCACCTTGCTGTCAAACAATTTGTTACCGTTACTTTCAGTACTTGCAGAGAATACCTTGCTGAAAACCGCTTATCATTTCCTTCTGCTCCTCATTGGGTTCGACACTCTTACTTATCGAAAGGACTACGATTGATACCCTATACTTGTGGGTCATCAAGACTCTTTTCTGGCGCCTTTGCCGGGGAGTGAAGCGCCTTTGGTAAGTGGAATTTGGTAAGGAAACATTTTTATTACATGCTGAAATTTACTGTCACTTGTCACTATGGAAAGTAATCCTTTGAGGGGCTTGTTCAGGGTGTCTTCACCTCGACCAGAAGCAATAAGAGTTGCCCCTCAACCTATTGAACCTACTGAAAATATTTATTATGAAATTCCTTTGGTATGTTAGAGAAACTGCTAGCTAATCCTTATGCAGGAGATGGAACAATACATCCTGATATGCACTTGATCTATGTGGATGAAATTTGTGGATTGTTTAAGCTTGCAGGTTTATCCGAGGATGGAGTTAAGAAGAAAGTATTCCCTTTATCTTTGTAGGGAAAGGCATTGAGATGGTATAGGCTATTGGATGATACTGGAACATGGGATTGGAACCAGTTGAAGCTGGAATTTCACCAGAAATTTTATCCTATGCATTTGGTTCATCGTGATCGAAATTATATATATAATTTTTAGCCTCGTGAAGGAGAAAGTATCGCTCAAGCTTGGGGGAGGCTTAAGTATATGATGCACACATGCCCCAATCATGAGCTCTCAAGAGAAATAATTATACAAAACTTTTATGCTCGGCTTTCTCGTAATGATCAATCCATGCTCGATACTTCTTCTACTGGTTCCTTTATGAAGAGAACTATTGAATTCAAATGGGATCTTCTGGAAAGAATTAAACACAACTCTGAAGATTGGGAAATCGACAAAGGTAAAGAGTCAGGTATAAATCTTGATTTTGATTGTGTTAAATCTTTTATGGAAACTGATGTTTTTCATAAGTTTAGTACTAAATATGGACTTGACTCTAAGATAGTAGCTACTTTTTGTGAATCATTTGTTGCTCATGTTGATCTCCCTAAGGAGAAATGGTTTAAGTTTCATCCACCCATTGAAGTAAAGGAAGAACTTATTATAGCTAAAGAGGAAACAATCATTTATAATGTTGATCCAGTTGTGCCTATTGCTTATATTGAGAAACCTCCTTTCCCTGTTTGGATTAAGGAACATGCTAAAGCTTCAACTGTGGTTAATAAGTGATGCGGAGCATCCTATGGTTATCCCCATGGACGCACCTCCGTCTCCCCAAGTTCCAAGTGGACCGATGACACGAGCACGTGCAAGAGCTATCGAGACTGAGGTGACATCTCTCCTAAATGACATTTCGTATGATCCACGTGAGACATGGCTACTACCTCAATCTGGAATGCTATGTGTGCTTAGGTACTAAGAGGACCCTCTCAGAGAAGCCCGGAACAATGGACAAGACCCCAAGTACACGGATGAAGGAGCTCGGCAAGAGGAGTTGCTGCTCAACTACAGCAGCCGGACATCCAGCCTATGGCCCGGACATCCGGCCCCTGGAGATTTCACCAATAGAGCCAGAACAGCCGCCGACAAGTACTAGGAACCGGACATCCGGCCCCACCCGGATATCCGTCCCCCGCCCAGATTTCCGGCCCAATCCAACAAAACCTGGCCAGAGGCCAGGTCAGACATCCGGCACCACCGTGAGCCGCTGGACATCTGGCCTGACGCCCGGACATCTAGCCCCTGTCTGCGCATAGTGAATGTGCCAACGGCCCATGTACCCATCGAACTCGCCCCAACTTGTACTAGCACTATATATAGGCCTCTCCCTCCTCCATCTAGGGTTAGCAAAGGTTTGGCTCTTTGAGATAGAGCTTTCCTCATCCACTACCTCTCCCATGGAGATCAAGACTTCCATGTGAGCATGTGAGAAGATCCCCTTGTGGATTCAAGACTTCCTTGTGGGAAGATCCTCCTAGGATTCAAGACCTCAACTCCTCCAAGGATTGGGATGAACTAGTTACCTTTGTATCCTCTTGTGTTGACTTTGGATCTTGTATCTCTCTTATGTGTATGTGGATCTAGTGCATGTGTGATTGGATTTGTGTCAATTGAGTGTTTGTTCTTGTGTTCTTCTCTCAATTTGCCCTTTTCCCCCTCCAAGTGTGAAAAGATCATCACTATAGGGTTCCACCCTACATCATCTTGGATCAGAGCCATGTTGATTCACACTTTGGAGTTCTTCCCCTCCACTTTCTAGCCCCAATTTTGTTTGTTTTGCCCAATTTCGAAAATTCCCCACAAAAATAGCCATACCAATTTTTTTTGTGATTTTTTGGTTTGATGATGTTTTGTTGATTTTGATCCATGGATTTGCTGTGTTTCATGTGGATCTAGCTTTTCCCCACCATCTCCATCATTTTCATCCACAAAATCCTCCAAATTTTGCCCCAAATTTCGTCTTCCCCAAAGTTTTTCCCGAAGTTCATCCATGGATCCAGAGGCCCGGACATCCGGCCCATGACCCCGGACATCCAGACCAGCGACGACAGCCCAGACATCCGGCCCGCAAGCCCGGACAACCGGCCCCTAGCAGCCATCATCACCGCTACTTCGCAGTTTTGTCAGATTTTGATCATTTTTCTACCACCACTTCCGCAAACCACCACCGCTTTCCACAACCACCTCAATTTTGTCATGTTTGCTACTTGAAAAGTTGAGTTCGCGGTTTCCGTTTCCTAACATGTTTAGGCTACTTAGGGACGGTTCATCATCAACATCACCGCCACTCATCTTTGCCCGGATTCGTCATCGACAACGACCACTTCATCGTTTTGACACCAACACCGTAAGCAAGGACGGTAACCTCGATGACAACTTGTTCATTCCCTTGCCGTTGCATTGTTAACCCGAGACCATCTTTTGCGTCACTTTCCTACGAGACTAGCCATTTGAGTATTGCCGGGCAACGCTACTTGTGCACTTTAGTGATACACGTTCCGCATAGCTATCATAGCGTGCATATATCATCGTGTCATCTCTTGTGGCATCAATTTTTCCCACATATACATAATTGCTATCTTGGTAAGAGCATTTCACATAAGTGGCCGAAGGACAATATCAAAAGAGAGAAAAGCTTTTAAGCAAAGAGAAAAGAGCAACAACAAGCTTGTAAGCATTAGCCATAGCATCGCCACATTACATATCATACTTGATCATCTTGGATAATCGTGACCAAGTTCACCAGGAATCGTACATACATAGCATACTTGAGATAGAAAGTCGATACGTTTTGTCTCCAATAGGTTGTGCACAAGTGTCGTATCCGCCTATTGAGCAATCGTGCTAGCGTCTCTCTAGTGTTGTGCAACATGAGCGTTTTCCGTGGATTCACATTTTGTGCTCATTCCTTGGTTGCACGACCTCACTTATCTATCCGTGTGTGTGTTTTCGTGTGCCACTCATTGCTATTGGTCTACTTGTTTCAGTTGTGAATTTTTGAATCTTTCTCAACATTATTGATATCTTGCTAATGATTGCATGAATTTTGTGCCACCATCCTAACCAAGCTACTCCAAAAGCTTTACTTGTGTAGATGTGAGATTGACACGATCCGGTACCAATTGCACTATTTCCATAATACCATATTGGGTGATCATCGATCCATCTTCAACATTGGATAAGGTACATTGGTCTAGTTCGTTTCTTTCTTTCACTAACATTTGCTTGAGAATGATGGATAGGCCAAGCACTTCTACCAATCCACTCTTCGATGAGCAAGATGACGCACCGAACGACTACGTCACCAAGAATCACCTCTTCAGCGTTCAACGAGCATTACATCAAGAAAGTGAAGCTTTGGGCGACCGCATCGAGCAACTCGCCACCGATTTTCGACAAACCCTTGATGATAAGCTATCATCTCAAATGGAAGAGTTCCACGCCATGATGGTCAACCGCGCCTCTTCCACTTCGTCTACTTCCAGATCAAGAAGACGCCACTCGAGCCGACACTCTTCGGACATGTCTTCGGATGCAAGTCTTCCACGAGCATGCTCACATCACCACCAAGACTATGAAGACCATCCAGCTTCACCAAACCCATTCCATGGTAATGGTTTGCAAGACCACCTTCGAGAGCGTGAACAAAAACATCGTCAAGCACAAGGCGGCATGGACCAAGAGCAAGTTCCACAACGCCAACGTCATGTAAACCAAGACGGCGACGCTCTACAACGAGAACGACAATGTCGTGAGGAACAAGCACTTGAAGCTCAATGTGCCCTACGCGAAGCAACTCGCGCCGTCGACGAGCGTAACCACCGAGTGCGAGAACAAGAAGAAGCCCTACGACGAGAGCGACAATATGGAGCCGCACGTATTGAGGAGCGCCAAGAAATGAGGAACCGTGCACGTATGCCATGACCTCGCCGGCAAGACAATTAAGAAGAGCATGAGGAGCAGGAGCTACAAGACCCACCTCCACGGCAAGAGCATCCTCGCCATTGCCAACGCAATGAGGAGCACTACGGCAAGCTCAAGTTCAACATGCCTAAATTCTCCAGTAGCAATGATCCCGAAGACTACCTCTCATGGGCATTGAAGGTCGACAAGATATTCCTATTGGTGCAATATTTGCCCTCTTGTGTTTTGGAGATTGTTGACAAAAACAGGCATGGACTGATTTGTTTGCTAGTGCACACAGAGAGAAATAGTCCATGCAGTCCCGAAGAGAATGCTGTCTCCGTTGTCAAGTTCAAGGAACTTCACCAAAGAATATCTGCACAGCAGAGAAGAATGAGCAACATCTGATTGAAGTCATGTAGGCGAGAAGATTGATGTGAAGAAGTGAACCCCTCGAAAATTTATTGCTGACGCGAAGCAATTAGTTCGGTGTGTCTGAAGAAGAATGACTACAGTCGAGAAAGTTGAAGACGAAGCGAAGACGTAGCATTCGTTTCGTTGTTCTTCTTTGTCTTATTTGAGTCATAGGACCTCCGTACTATTAAGAGGGGTATAGGTTCTCGAAGCTTAGATCCGTTGTGATGCTTAGCCCAAACCTATGCGAGACTGAGAGAAATCTCTTTATGCTTCGAATGATTACCTGCCAGCAGAAGACGTTGTTCTTCGGTGCTGTAGGAGATATCCTTCGAACTGAGGAGTTAGCATTACTTGCTCCGCAAGGAATGTTACCATTGTGCTCAATTTCCGACCGTTGGACTCGTGTCGTTCGGCCATTGGCTGCTCCACATGTCCAATTTGGTCTTTTCCCATCAGGGAAGGTTGTGGCTATAAATAGCCACCCCTCTCCAACGTTGCCCGTTGGCTGCTCCACTTAAGATTTCTGAGAAGATTGATTGAGCATCCCCTCTCCGAGTGATTTGAGTTTAAGATCCACCGAGAGAAAATCAAGAGCCAAAACTTAGACAGTGGTTGAGCATCACAGTAGTTCTGAGTTAAGTTCTTGTACCTATTACTCTTGAGAGCTGCGCACTCTCTAGACGGATAGGTGTCGACTCGAGTGTCGAAGAGTAATTGTCTTCACCGAGCAAGATCTTCAGCAACCAAGAGTCATTGTGGTTTGCGAAGAAGTCTGTCGAAGGTTTGGAGATCGCCGACAAGTATATACCATGAGTGAAATCAACTGGAGTCTGATCAGCTCCGAGTTGAAGGAGAATAGGGCGAAGAGAGTTTATCTTCTGTGTTAAATCACAACCCCTCCAACCAGACGTAGTCCTTTGGCAGAAGGGCGAACTGGTCTACCAAATTCATCTGTCGCCATCGAGCACCACTGGTTCATTCTACAATACTGCATTTCCTTCAGCAGTTTACATTCGTGCTCTGTGTCGATAGTTTATCTGATCAATCATAGTTCGTTACTTATTTTTCACATTCTCATCATTCATTTCTGTCATCTCAATCTAATTCATTTCTTTTTCACACTTCTGCATGTCAGCGTGATTTCATTCAGTGCCGTATCCATTCACCTTGACACCATTTCCCGTGCATTTCCATCGCAGTCCATATCTTGTTTTCCCTCGTGCTACTGCATCTGTTCACATATTGCATTACCATCATATCTGTCAAACCTGTGATATTTTATGCTCGAACATTTACTGCTTCCTACATAGATAGATATGTTCCTCAATAGCGTGCTTGATTAAGTGCTTTTCTACCGAACCTTATTTCCGCTGCAGTGTTTGGGATCAGTTCAAAACATTCGCGAGAATTTTTGAATCTCCCATTCACCCCCCTCTGGTCGATATACTCTTGGTCCTAACAATTGGCATCAGAGCAGGTACTCCCTGTCTCTGTTTATTAAAGGTCTAACAACCTTGGAGTTTTGAGTATGTCGTATGCAGGTAGATCCTCGCACTCTGAAGGGTTTCCTATGTTCGATGGAAATGACTATGTCTACTGGAAAGAGGGAATGAAAATTAGACTTCAAGCCATCAATATTGAACTTTGGTAGATTGTGGAAAATGGATACATTGTTCAGCACCCTGATGCTTCTACTTCCGATGACAAAGCTATAATGCGGTTGAATGCCCAAGCAAAAGACATTATCTGTGACAGTATCTCGAAAGACATTTTCATTCGATTCCGAAATCTTGACACTGCCAAGCAACTTTGGGATGCCATCAAAGATGTTCATGAAGAATTCATTGCCAGAACAGATCAACAAACAGATATGCTTCGTGCCATGTTTGCTGGTTTCAGAAGTCTTCGTAAGGAAAGTGCTATGGAACTCACTGATCGGTTGACAAATATTGTAGAAAGATTTCATCAACGAGGAGTAATAGATATCACCGATAGAGATGTGGTCAACAAGCTGCTGAGTGCTCTTGATGCAACCTTCGATCCAATCGTAGCTGAAATCAAGCAAAGACCAGACTATGAAGAACTTCACTACGTCGAGGTCATGACGCTGTTGTCTATTCACGAAGAAAAGATGGAACTTGAAAATGGGCATCAAGAATCTTCTTCGGAAAGCGAATGGGAAATTCTTTCACACTATGGCAGTTCTCAAGAAGAAGATATCGAGAATCAACACTCTATCACAAGAGAACTAGAAATGCTCACAGAAAGACTATGTAATCTCAGAAGACACAATCTGTGTCTCACAAATGATGACGAAGTTGACCTGCCTGAATCTTCAAGAAGATTACCTCCGAAAGAAATAAAGTGCTTCAAGTGCAAACAGTTCGGTCACTTCATAGCAGACTGTCCTTGCTGGGAACAAGATGAAAAACCTAGCAACAGATGGATTCATCTTCACTGCTCTGGATTCACTCGAGTGGACCGTCACACTAAGCTCTTGAAGAAAAATGAATCTTTCGCATCCTCTTCGACGAGACCAGTCGCTGACATGCAAACCAGAGCAACCATTGAATCTAATATGAAGAGAATATCACAGCTGACTAGATTGTGTGCTGAAATGAATATGGAATCTGAAGATGAAACATCCGAATCCGAATCAGAAGACGAAGAGCTTTACAGAAGCCTAGGAAGAGGTAATGCATTCGTTACTTATGAATCATCCGAGGAATCACTCGAATCAGACACTGATGATAATGCTTCAAGTGATGATGAACCAATCGCACTCTGTATCATGGCAAAAACCTCAAAGGATCAGGTATCAGCAAAGCACCGAAAATCTATGACTGAATATTCTTCTGAATACATTGCCTATGCTAAACTGATCAAGATTGCCAAATCTCAACAAGATGAGCTTGAAAAACTTGAGAAGAATCTCAGGAAATCCGAAGGATTACTGGTCGAAGAGATGGAGAAGAATCAAGAGTTGACTGAAGAGCATGATGCTTTTTCTTCAACGATTGATGTTCTTTCCAAGTGATATGATTCTCTTGCAGCTGACTACGAGAGTTTATCAAATGAACTCCTTAGTAGGAATCAAGAACTCGAGTCACTGAAAGAGTCTTATAACGTGCTTGCGAAAGAAAAAGCTTCTCTCTTCGCCGAGCAATCTAACAACCTTCCTGATGATTTTGTGCCTCCTTGCTCAAAATGCCTAGAACGTAGCAATGCTGATTCGAATGCTGAAACATCCAATGCTGTCATCGAGAATATTGCAACCACTATGAATGATATTTCTAACCCCTCTTCCGAGGAATTTGTTGCTATCTGTGATGAAAATTGCAGGCTAAAGAGCTTGCTTGAGACAGGAATTCTAAAGAGCCTCAAAGGGCATCAAACTCTCTGTGATGTGCTCAAGAAATCAATACTGCACAAAAATCCCCGAAAGTAAGGATTGGGTTTCGAAAGGAAACTCAACGTTGATGGAACCTACTGGACTCCCGAGCAATATCCTCGAATGAGTTGGGTTCTTGCTAAAAGCAAAACACTCGAACCTGCACTTCTGTCAGGATATGACACTCCCATTTCTGTTGTTTCTGACGAGTCTGATGACTCGAACTACAAATTCTTCAAACAACAAAATGGTAAGGTTTTTGCTCAGTATGTTGGGACTAACTGCAGGTCTAGTTCACCCAAGAAGCAAATCTGGGTGAAGAAGTGCATCATTGAAAATTTATCTGTCACTGCTAACCTGAATATGTAGAGTGATTCTCTTCGAGGAAACGATAACCACTTGTAGATTGGTGCTGCAACTTCCTCGAACGGATATCGGTCAAACTTTCGACAAAAGGAGTACATGCGTATCTCCTCGAATCATTATGCTCATGTCTCTGGGAACAATTTCAATGCATATTCATATGATTACTCTCGAAATGTACAGGCAAACTACAGAGATCAACAAAGGAACGTCCCTGCTCAATCAAGACAAATGAGGTCCGCGCTGCCCACAAGTGTGGGTTGCGAGAAAGAACTAACTCGTCTTGCAGGAACTCTCTCTCAGGGATTCTATTCGCTTATCCATAGCCCTGAGATCTATATTGTTGGTGCTAGTTCTTTGTGTTTATTTTTTTGTTTGTCTTCGAGTTGCCGTGTTTGTGTTTCGTCCGATGAACAACTCACTCATAGCTCTCAGTTTAGTGTTTCTTCTCTTCTGGCTGAGTGTTTTGTTTTGGACCCTTTTATCCCTCTATTCTTTCTCATCCAAATCTATGATGTCCGTCATGAGAATGCAATTTGATCGGAAGAAAATCTCTCTCCGACGTCCTTGGTCGCGAAAGAGATCAATTTCGAAATTTTATCCATTTTTGGGCGTTAAGCCCTTCCTCAAATCTTTCGAACTCCCGCTCTCTTCCCGAGTTTCTCACAGAGAATGGTTGGCACGTGCCCACGATCTCCACAATCATGATCGTGTCCGTTGAATGCGGAACATCCCGCAACTGTGGGCCGTAGATTTCGGAGAGGAGGTTTAGCTCTCCAGCTATAAATATCCCTCACCGTGTCTTCTTCCTCATTTCCTCAAACCCTCGTTTCACCTCCACCCGAGCCCGTGCTCGATGCAACTCCGGCGAGAAGCTCCGCCGTGCTACTCCGGTGAAATCTCGTCGTAGCTGATCATGCCGGTGCGGTAATCCTTCCTCCCGCATTGCCGTAGTTGATTCAAGTTGCCAAGTTAGGGCACTTGGATCCGGAACTGCTCCTGTCCATATCTCTGTTCTTAGGGCAGTTCTTACCGATGCTATTTTCTTCGATTTATTTCACTGCGGTAGATCTTTAGGAATCACTAGGATTTGACTTGTACGGTTTGTAGATCTTCCTCGTACTTGTTTTTTCCTTGATCTAGGGTTCATGTGTAATTATCCGAAAGATTAGATAGCTATCAACCTGCCTAGAATTTTTCTGTGGCTAGCTTGTAAAATCTATCAAGGATATCTTTTTGGATTACCATGAGTTCCTTTGGACTCCCTCAAAATCATTTTCGTTCAAAATACCTTATGTGCATGCTTGTGACCCTACCCTTTTTTCCCTCGCATCTATTCTATTTCACAGGTTGGTCATGGCAGAGAGTTCACAAGAGTATTCAGATTCTGAAGAAGAATTGCCTCAGTTTCCATCAAGGTCTGAACGAATGAGAATGACTGGAGGAGGAAAGTTTTCGAAACCACCCAAGGCTCCGAAGAAGAAACATGAGACTGAATCCGAAGAAGATGATGAGGAGATTCCCTCTGCTCACAGTCAGCTCGAGGATGAATTGGTCACCGAAGCCCTAACCATCTTTTCTGATGGAAATCCTAAGAAGGGCGGTCGTGGCAGAGAAAAGAACACCACTGCTAAAATGTCAGATCCGGATAGTTACAGAGCTCCACCAGGGATTGAATCAACGACAGATCGCAACAACAGGCTTCAAAGAATTCGCCGCCACTGGGCAGGCAAATGGTTCAGATACGAAAATGTTCGCAAGAAGTACCAGATTCTGTTTGCTTTCACACCACCGTGGAATGACTGCATTGCTGAAAACTGCATTGGCCCCGATGATGAAAAAGTCAGACCACCACAGCCTCCAAATGCTCACCCCGACTCCCTCAAAACCATCGCTGATTTTCCCGAGGAAGTGGCTAAGAGGGCGAAGGCCAAAGCCAAGCGTGAGGCTAGGGAAGCGAAGAAAAACCAAGTTCAAGCGAAAAATGTCGCGCTGACCCAACAAGACGTACAGAAGAAGAATGATCGTGCATCTGCTTCCAAGGGAAGCAAGTCTAGAAAATCAGTTTCCCCTCGTGCACCTCGAAAGAAAACTATCGCCAAGAGAATCAAGAAGGCAGTTTCTGGCTCGTCTGATGAGTCATCCAGCGAAGAGCTCCCTGATGAAATTCCACAGTATGATCAACTTGCCATTCTCAACAAGCCATCCAAGAGCCCCTCTCTAGTGAAAGTTTTACCCTCTCCAAGGAGATCACCAAGGCATGCACCCATTCCCTTCACTGACAAACCTTTGGGTTCTGAAGCTCCGAGAACTTTGACAAACACTGCAGCGAAGAGCAAGCTGCAGTCTGAAGAAAAAGCTGATGTATCTGCCAAGAAGACCAGGCCCACTGTTCCTGCTTCCACAGAGGAACAGAAGTATGATTTCAATTTCATGATCGATGTGATCGACAGTGCTGCATATGATGCAAAATCTGATGATGTGAGCGGTTTGGGACTGCCTGATGATGTTACCGAAATGGTGACGAAGCATTTCATCGAGCTGAGAAAAATCTCCAAGAAGCTAAATAAAGCTGTCAAAGACAAGCAAGCTGTTGAGAAAATGAGGAATGAGGCCAAAACTGAATCCGAAAGGAAAAAGCTGAACAAAGAAATTGTTGAACTCACCAAGGCCCTCAGTGTCTTGTGCAATGAGAAAATTGATTGGCACTCGCGCTTGCACATGGAGGTATCCCAGTTGTGTGACAGAAGGAATGAGGAGATTGACCGCAAGGCAGATCTTGCTCGAAGAAGGATTCAAGAAGAAAAACTTCAGAAGGCAAGGGCGAGAATCAGCAAACCGAAAGAAAACAAAGACCACCGCCTTCAGACTGTTGCAGCTGAGCCTGTTCCACTGAGCTCCCATGCACCCTTGCAGCAGGTTCCACCATCTCCACCTCATGAAGATGAACCTATGCAGCAAGCTGGCACTGAGGAGGTTATTATTCCAGCTCCAGTAGCCCAAGAACAACTTGAAGTTGTTGATATATTCCTGGAAAAGACTGATGAAGAAAATGCACCTCCTAAGCAGCAATCCCTAGTTGATGAGGTTGATGAAGAAATTGAAGCTGAGAAGGCAGATTCATCGCCGCCGACAACATTGCAAGCAGAGCCCTCCGAACCAAATAAGGAGGAGAATGACAAGATTGAGGGGGAGCTAAATGCTTCCCGAGAACATTGCAAGCAGAGCCCTCCGGTCGCATCATCTGGTACCCCTACACAGATGGATGTTGATCCTGCTTCTCTTACCAGTGCACCAAAGTTGGTAGAGGAAGAAAAGAAATCTGATGAGCCGATGGCTCGAGAAGTAATTGTACCACCAGTTGTGACTCAACCGTCTGAGAAAGAGGTCGTTGTGCCTCCAGCCGAAGAAAGTGCAAAGAAAGAAAAGGCCCTTGTGCCCGAAAGCCAGAAAGCTGCCGAAGGAATTCCAGTAAGCAAAAATGGTAGTCAGTCAAGTTCTTCAAAGCAATCTGCACAAGAAAAATCAAGGATGCCACGTGCTCCTCTCAAGCCTATTGAGGAAGGAGTGCCTGCACCAGATGACATTCGGGCCCGATTTATGGCTGATGAAGAACCACTGAGAAACCCATTGGAAACCTATCCTTTGTTTCCTGTCGATGATGGCCAGAATGGTCCAGCTTTCAATGAGCAGTTTCATCATTCGAAACTTGCATTCTTTGGGACCAGCCCATATGATGGAGAAAGAACTTCCTTGTCACCAAGATTCTGGACGAAGGAACAGGCAGTGTACTATGCTCGCATTCTGTACGGCAAGAATCGCATCTTCAAGCACAAGATTCTGGATTTCGCCGAGCTTGAAAGTTTACCTTGCTTCCATCACACCATCGAGCAGATTGAACAAGTCTTCCTGAAGAGTTTCCTTCGTTTCAACCATGGCTGGAATCGTGAAGTAATCCTTCAGTTCTATGCCACTCTTTATATCTCAGGAGACCTTTCTAATAGCAGTACTTGGATCCTCGAATGGATGACCGAAGAAGAAAAGATCAAATGTTCGGCTGACCAGTTCTTAGCACTGTTGAATCTTCCTCTGTTTGAATTTGATGCCACTCGGGAACACAGACTGCACTACTGGGATGTTTCCGAAGCCGAACTTCATATGCTAATGGATCCCAAACTTGTTGGTGATGAATGTACCGAGGCAAATCCTAAGAATCTGGCCTATGAGAACAAAGTGCTGTTCTATATCCTCTGCAACTCCCTCACACCAACAAATAGGCCAGAAACCATTCATGGCATCATAGCAAATGCTCTTCAAGCAACAGCTCATGGCATTCGGTTTGACATTCCGGATCTTTTCATTCGCAACCTGGCCTATGCAGCTGATACCCCTCAGGCTTTGAAGCCATATGCACCTTGGGTCATGTTTGCTATTGAGCAGCTTACTGAGAAAAAGTTTTTCTGCCCACATGTCCTAAATGTTTTCATTCCACCAGTCCGAGACACTCTCCGGATCATTAAGGACATCGGCAAAGGGAAGACACCTATTGATGCTACTGCCTCTGCCTCTGCTAAAGCTCCGAAGGTCAAGAAGGCAACAGTCGAAATCCCTCGTGAAGAAAATCCCTCACTGTATGAGATTTGTCTTCGCACTCAGCAAGCCCTGGAAAGTCACATTAAGCTCAACCGCAAAGAAAAACTGGAGATGATGACTGAGATAAATTTGCTTCACAATTATGCTCGCCAAGCTCTTCTATATGAGAAAGAACAGAAGAAGCGCTCCTGGACCCTTCTGCGCAAGCATTATTCTCGCACACAACTATCTGCCAAGGGTATCGAGAAATATTATGATCATCTGGAGCTGTTTGAAGCTCCTCACATCCGAAGGCAAACCCCAGTGCTTCCTCAGCGTTCTGCCTGCACCGACCTGCTGTTTGTTGGACCCGATGATGAACTTGAAGACATAGCAGGCACGTTGATATTCAAGCCAGATGCATCTCGCGCTGCTACTCCCAAAGCTGATCTCGAAGCCCATGCTGCGACTCCAACTCCTGCTTCAGCCTCGACCATCGCTCGCTCTGCTTCGCCGAATAGTTTGAGTACTGAGGATTCTTCGGACGAGTAGTTCCTCGCATGCAATTCTCTTTCCTTTTTGACACTTGTTAACAAAAAGGGGGAGAAGAACATAGAGAGATAGATAAGCGGGTTATTTGTAGGGTGTTTCCATTCGCCATTTGCTTTTCTATCGAACAATTTGGTTTCGGTGGTTGAACTATTTGCTTTTGGTCGTGGAACTTGATCGCACCGCCTGTGGTGTTGGTATACTGCATCGTCATGTACCGTTAATAACCCCTGCAATGCTATATTTGCTTCCAGTTGTCTGTTCGCAGGTGCTATCGAAAGCTTACTTCCTTGCAATGATTATCTTCGATACTTACCTATTGTGCAAGGTTAAGCGAAAGCTTTCCAAGGAGGATTGGAAATCATGTTTCTCTAAAAGAGATATCTCACTCCTTGAAACTACATGTATCTTCCACTTAGATATGCTACTATGTTTATCTTTCGATATCTAATGATGCAGGAGAAGAAAGGTTGCTTCAGAGTAAATTTACTCATGATTCAAAAGAGAATTCTTTCTATCTGAGCTGTTTTTCCTCGCATATTTCTATCGTATGATCCTTATTGCAGGAAAACCTTGTCTGAAGCATATCTACTCCGAGCAAAATACTTGTGATTCCCTTGCTCTGTTTTTCTTCGAATATCTAACTTGCAGGGAACCTATATCTCGTGTGGATTCAAACTGTGTTCTGAGAAAATCTTCATGGCTTATTCTTTGCCACAACTCATTTCGAAATATCCTCACTATCTAACAAATCTATTTCAAAGGTTGTGTGTGGCAGAAAATACCTCAGACACCGTCGAGTGCATTGGATGAAACTATGAATGAGATCATCTGTCAATGTCACTCATACGAAGATTCACCTCGTTACCTTCCGTGTTATCTCCTATGCATACTCTTAAGTCAGAATGATGCATACCTTCAGGGGGAGCGTGTTTTATCTTCGTAATTATCTCTCGTCTTTCATTATCCTTCGCATTCCATTCTATAATCTATCTTTTGATGTGTTCTATTTTGTCAACAATCGTCCAAAAAGGGGGAGATTGTTGGTGCAATATTTTCCCTCCTGTGTTTTGGAGATTGTTGACAAAAACAGGCATGGACTGATTTGTTTGCTAGTGCACACAGAGAGAAATAGTCCATGCAGTCCCGAAGAGAATGGTGTCTCCGGTGTCAAGTTCGAGGAACTTCACCGAAGAATATCTGCACAACAGAGAAGAATGAGCTACATCTGATTGAAGTCATGTAGGCGAGAAGATTGATGTGAAGAAGTGAAACCCTCAAAAATTTATTGCTGACGCGAAGCAATTAGTTCGGTGTGTCCGAAGAAGAATGACTGCAGTCGAGAAAGTTGAAGACGAAGCGAAGACGTAGCATTTGTTTAGTTGTTCTTCTTTGTCTTATTTGAGTCATAGGACCTCCGTACTATTAAGAGGGGTATAGGTTCTCGAAGCTTAGATCCGCTGTGATGCTCAGCCCAAACCTATGCGAGACTGAGAGAAATCTCTTTATGCTTCGAATGATTACCTGCCAGCAGAAGACGTTGTTCTTCGGTGTTGTAGGAGTTATCCTTCGAACTGAGGAGTTAGCATTACTTGCTCCGCAAGGAATGTTACCGTTGTGCTCAATTTCCGACCGTTGGACTCATGTCGTTCAGCCATTGGCTGCTCCACATGTCCAATTTGGTCTTTTCCCTTCAGGGAAGGCTGCAGCTATAAATAGCCACCCCGCTCCAACGTTGCCCGTTGGCTGCTCCGCTTAAGATTTCTTAGAAGATTGATTGAGCATTCTCTCTCCGAGTGATTTGAGTTTAAGATCCACCGAGAGAAAATCAAGAGTCGAAACTTAGACAGTGGTTGAGCATCACAGTAGTTCCAAGTTAAGTTCTTGTACCTATTACTCTTGAGAGCTGTGCACTCTCTAGACGGATAGGTGTCCGCTCGAGTGTCGAAGAGTAATTGTCTTCACCGAGCAAGATCTTCAGCAACCAAGAGTCATTGTGGTCTGCGAAGAAGTTTGTCGAAGGTTTGGAGATCGCCGACAAGTATCTACCACGAGTGAAATCAACTGGAGTCTGATCAGCTCCGAGTTGAAATAGAATAGGGCGAAGAGAGTTTATCTTCTGTGTTAAATCACAACCCCTCCAACCAGACGTAGTCCTTTGGCAGAAGGGCGAACTGGTCTACCAAATTCATCTGTCGCCATCGAGCACCACTGGTTCATTCTACAATACTGCATTTCCTTCAGCAGCTTACATTCGTGCTCTGTGTCAATAGTTTATATGATCAATCATAGTTCATTACTTATTTTTCGCATTCTCATCATTCATTTCTGTCATCTCAATCTAATTCATTTCTTTTTCGCACTTCTACATGTCAGCGTGATTTCATTCAGTGCCGTATCCATTCACCTTGACACCATTTCCCGTGCATTTCCATCGCAGTCCATATCTTGTTTTCCCTCGTGCTACTGCATCTGTTCACATATTGCATTACCATCATATCTGTCGAACCTGTGATATTCTATGCTCGAACATTTACTGCTTCCTACATAGATAGATATGTTCCTCAATAGCGTGCTTGATTAAGTGCTTTTCTACCGAACCTTATTTCCGCTGCAGTGTTTGGGATCAGTTCAAAACATTCGCGAGAATTTTTGAATCTCCCATTCACCCCCTCTGGTCGATATACTCTCGGTCCTAACAATTCTGTCTTCCCAATTACAAAGAGGAAAAGAAGATTGCCATGGCATGTCTCGAGTTCCAAGACTATGTTCTCATTTGGTGGGAGCAAGTGATCGAACGTCGTCAAGAGAAAGGCAAACCACCCATCATGACTTGGAATCAAATGAAGGATGTCATGCGAGCTCGTTTTTTGCCTACCCACTATAGCCATGACCTCTTCAAGAAGCTACAACTACTCAAGCAAGGCACCAAGTCGATTGAAGAATACTGCCAAGAGATGGAAATTGCCATGATACGAGCCAATGTCAAGGAAGATGATGAACAAAGTATGGCGCGTTTCTTGAATGGTCTAAACCATCCAATCAAGAAAATTGCGGACTTCCAACCGTACTCCAACCTCCTTGAGCTAGTGCATCAAGCAACCAAGGCGGAGCGACAAGTACAAGAGGACTACAAGTACTCCAAGTACTCTTCCAAGACCTACGGTTCATACACTCAAGCTTCAACGACTACAATGCCTCCTCCAACGACTCGACCTACACCAAGCACCAATGACAAGTCAAGCTCCAAGCAAGCAATGATATCTTCGATTCGTCCTACTTCAAGTACATCCAAGCCAAGAGCTTCGTCATCAATGACTCCTACGGATGCTACCACCAAGACAAGTGATATCAAATGCTTTACTTGCAAAGGCCGAGGCCACAAGTTATTTGAGTGCCCCACACGGCATACCATGATCGCCAATGATGATGGCACCTACGACTCCATGAGCGAGGAAGAAATGGACTCACTAGAGCACGTGGCCATGCATCGCCAAGTGAATGAAGATGAAGGCGCTCAAGTCTTTTGTGACAATAATCCGAGCCCCTCTCTTGTTGTCTCCAAGATCTTGACACTTCAACAACAACATGACGAAGACCAATGTTGCCACATCTTCCATACCAAAGCTGGTATTCAAGGACGTTCCGTCAAGGTCATCATCGACGGCGGAAGTTGCCACAATTTGGCAAGTGAAGAGCTATGTTCCAAGCTACAATTGCTCAAGAAGAAGCACCCTCGCCCATACAAGGTCCAATGGTTAAGCGACTCCGGCACCATTCAAGTGGAGCACACCGTTCAAGTGTCCTTCAAGATTGGCGCATATGAAGACACCTTGGAGTGTGATGTGGTTCCCATGTCTGTATGCCATCTCCTTCTAGGACGACCTTGGCAATTCGACCGCGGCGTCATCCACAATGGACGGACCAATCACTATAGCTTCAAGATGAAGGGCAAGGAGTATGTGCTTCGACCCATGTCGCCAAGTCAAGTAATCGCCGACAAGCAAGCTTCGACCCATCGTGGAGATACTAGTGAGAGAGTGAACCACCCAAAAGAGAGTGAGCGCCACAAGCCAAAAATGAGCAACTCCACGATGAGTGACAAGAAAGGTTTAGTGCTTTTAGCCATCAAAACAGACATGCGGGATGTGAGTGAGAGCCCATCGAGCATTCTTCACTTTGTGCTTGTGTGCAAAGATGAAGCGGTGAGGACTAATACTTCACAACATCTTCCTTTGGTGTTGTCTCATTTATTGCAGGAATTCGCGGACGTTTTTCCTGATGAGCAACCTCCCGGACTTCCTCCACTTCGCGGAATCGAACACCGCATCGACCTCATCCCCGGCGCACCTCTACCGAACAAGGCACCATACCGCGTCAACCCCGACGAGACCAAAGAGATCCAAAGGCAAGTGCAACATCTCATGGAGAGTGGGTATGTATGCGAAAGCTTGAGTCCATGTGTGGTTCCGGTTATTCGTGTGCCTAAGAAAGATGGTAGCTATTGCATGTGTTCCGATTGCCGTCCAATTAATGCTATCACCATTAGATATCGACACCCCATTCCACGCCTTGATGACATGCTTGATGAACTTAGTGGAGCCACCATTTTCTCCAAAATTGACCTTAAAAGTGGCTACTATCAAATTCGCATGCAAGAGGGTGATGAATGGAAAACGGCTTTCAAAACCAAATTTGGCTTGTATGAATGGTTAGTCATGCCTATGGGCTTATCTCAAGCACCTAGCACTTTTATGCGTGTGATGCACTATGTTCTTCGCAAACTCATTGGCATTTGTGTTGTGGTATACTTTGATGACATTCTTGTGTTTAGCCAATCTCTTGAAGATCATGTCATACATCTTAGGGACGTCTTGCAAGTTCTTAGAAACGAGCGAGTTGACAAGCTTGTTTTCTTGGGCTTTGTAGTCTCCTCTAAGGGTGTTCAAGTTGATGAAGCTAAAATTGATGCTATTAAAACCTGGCCATAACCAACCAATTTGCTCCAAGTGTGTAGCTTCCTTGGCTTAGCTAGATTTTAGTGACGCTTTGTGAAGGATTTTAGCACTATTGCATCACCATTGCACGCATTGAGTAAGAAGAATGCACCATTTGTTTGGGGTCCATCCCAAGATGCCGCATTTCATGAGCTTAAGAACTTGCTTACACATGCTCCATTGCTTGCATTACCCAACTTTGAGAAAACATTTGAAGTGCATTGTGACGCTAGTGTAATGGCATAGGTGGCGTGTTAATGCAAGAGAAGCGACTCATTGCATACTTTAGCGAGAAACTCTCCGGCGTGCAACTTAACTATCCTATTTATGACAAAGAGTTGTATGCTTTAGTGAGAGTCTTGCATGTGTGGGAACACTATCTTCGCCCTCGTGAATTTGTCATCCATACGGATCATGAGACACTTAAATACCTTAAGGGTCAAACAAAATTGAATAAGCGTCATGCCAAATGGAGTGAGTTCATTGAGTCTTTTCCTTATGTTATCAAGTACATCAAAGGTAAGGAAAATGTTGTGGCGGACGCTCTTTCCCGCAAGTGCATGTTGGTTACTCAACCTGAGTTGAATGTTATAGGATTTGAGCACATTAAAGACTTGTATGTGCATGATGTTTCTTTTGCGATTCCATATGCCAAATGCCTAACGCACAAAACTTGGGAGCGATACTATTTGAAGGATGATTATCTTATGCGAGCTAACAAACTTTGTATCCCCGAGTCTTCTCTTCGTTTGTTGCTTTTGCAAGAGGCTCACGGTGGAGGACTCATGGGACATTTTGGACGCGACAAGACATTCACCACGCTCTCCAAGAACTATTTTTGGCCAAAGATATTTCGCGACGTCTCACGCTACACCAACCGGTGCTCTACATGCCGCAAAGCTAAGTCCAAAGCGCAATCTCATGGTCTATATATGCCACTTCCTATTCCATATCAACCATGGGAAGATATTAGTATGTATTTTGTGCTTAGTTTGCCTCAAACTCAAAACAGCAAAGATTCGGTATTTGTTGTTGTGGACCGTTTCTCTAAGATGGCACATTTTATTCCATGTAACAAGATCGACGATGCTTCACATGTTGCAAATCTCTTTTGTAGGGAAATCTTGCGATTGCATGGAGTGCCCAGGACGATTGTATCGGACCGCGACGTCAAGTTCCTTAGCTACTTTCGGAAGACACTATGCGCCAAGCTCGGAATCAAGCTACTATTCTCCTAGGCATATCATCCACAAACCGACGGCCAAACGGAGGTCACCAACCGGACGCTATCTACACTCCTCCGTGTGTTGATCAAGAAGAACATAAGGGAGTGGGAGGAATGTTTGCCCATCGCGGAGTACGCCTACAATCGAGCAAGACATTCTACAATCGGCAAGCCCCCCTTCGAGGTCATATACGGCTTCAACCCGTTGTCCCCATTGGACATTCTACCGCTACCTCTACAGGAGCGCATCAACATGGACGTGAGTGCACGAGCGACATACCTCAAGAAGGTGCATGAAGATACAAGGCACATGATCGAGCGCCAAGTACAATGCCTCATGACCAAGGTCAACATCAACAAGCACCCCATGGTGTTCAATGTGGCACCCCGGCTCAGAGGACCGGTTTACCAGTGTTTCCAACCCAGAGATCATGTCTTCTGGAAACACACAACAACTTGGAATAGAACAGAACTGAACTTTATTGATACATCTCGAGTACAAGCTCATAATTTACATCGATAGCGAGGCCAAAAGCACTTCACATGCTATGACAATATCTACATTATTTATGGAACACAGCAGGGTCTCGGTACTACTAGGTGACTCTACAGCGTAGCGGAACATAGCGTGGAAAACTCCATCCACAGGGACACTGCTGGGACACGACCTAGTTAGCGTAGCACGAACCATCGGGACCTCCGTCCTCGGCTTCTCCTGCATCTGGCATGATACGCCAGGTGAGTACTTGGAATGTACTCGCAAGCTCATGGCAACCATAACAATGCAGCAAACAATAGCATGGAAAATTGACATAATAAGTGCTTAAGTTGCTTATTACTGTTACCGAATACCAACTTACTCTCCTCTGGGTTGTCCCACAACCCTCGAAATACTCATGATCCATGGAGTACTTCCGAACATACGACAAGTTCTTCCATCATTATTATCATTATTACGGTTGACCATTCAGTGGCCTAGTACGGACTGTCCAATACCGTGGACACGGCTATTCGAATAGATTCTTACACTCTGCAGAGGTTGCACACTTTACCCACACCATGGAGCTCCTGGCCTCGTACTCCCATTCTGGTGGACCGGTGCTGCTCCAACGAAACTTGCCTAACCCGTGACTCCTCTATTGTACCACCGACAATCATACCCTCCCAGGGTCATGTCCTGGGTGGCCCCTGTGTCACCCCGTGACACCAGCCACCGTCGTGGCTAACTAAACTGTCCCAAACGGGGACGCCGGCAAAATAACTCAACTGGGCTCACAGGATTATCGTTGTCTACCTGATCAGGGTAGCACACACGCATAACCCTCCCTCTTTGGTGGTACCGATAAAAGAGCACAAAGACAGACCAAGTCAAGGCCGTCCCATACCGGCAAATGTGGTTGCACGGATAAGTCCGGATAGGTGGCACTTGATCAACCAATTAGGTTTAGTCTTAAGAAGTATTTAACAAGCATGGATATTTATCATGAATAACTTAACATGGCAGTAGCTATGCATCAAAGTAAATTACTCTAAATTGTCACATATTAAAAAATAATGCAAATAATTCAATTAAATAATCAACACTATTGAAATGCTTCATGCAATGGATGACATGGCTTGCCTTGCTCTGTTGGGTTGTCCACAAACTCCTGGGCTTCAAAGTCAAAAGAATTTCCTTCTGAAAATATTTTAAAAGGGCAAAAGAAAATGTCACATAACACTGTTCTGTTCACCAGAAATTCTGTGAGCATGGGAAAAATACCAAATTTTACCAGAAAATAGAGGAACTCAAGACAAACCCAATGCAAAAAGAATCAATTGATATGGACTTATGGATAAAAAGTTATGGACGGTCAAAGTTACTGGTCAAATCTGATTTAAAAACAGAAAATAGAAAATCAGCAGAGGGCCACGTCAAAGACGTATTTCGCCAGGGTGCCTCCACTTACCGCTTCGGCGAGCCACTGACTAGCGGGCCCCTCTGTCAGATTTAAAAGGGGGGAGAGAGGGAACAGAGAGTTGCGGAGCTCCGGCGAGGGTTGCCGGCAACACAGACGGCGGCGAGGTTCGGCGACTACAGGGATGGAACGAGCTCACGGAGACGAACACGTACGTACCCGTAGCGTGATGAGAGATGGCCGGACGACATCGTCTCCTTCCTCTCCGGCGGCGGCTGCACTCGGGTGTCGTCGGAGATGGCGATTCCGGCGGAGTTTCGGTCGGGCAAGAGCTTGGGCGGGGTCAGGAGAGTGAGCTGAGCTCGCGCGTGGAGTCAGTGGAGGCTGGGGTGGAGGGGAACGGCGAGGCGGTGGAGCTCGGGTGGCAGCAGATCGCCGGTGAGATGCGAGGCCAGAGGGCCTCTCGGCCTTGGCTCGTTGCTCGGGAGCTCAATTAGGAGGTGGTGGAGTGCGGTGAGGAGCTAGGAAGGGCTGGCCATGGCCTTTTATAGGCGGGGGCGAGCTCTCTGGAACCTGGCGGAGCTCGGCCACGTCGCCGGAGTCCGGACGCCGCGCTGGCTGGCTCAGCGTGGGTGACGGGATAGGAGAGGGCAGAGGGAGTTAATGCGGCGGTGGCGGCTTGCGGAGGAAGGCGACGAGCAGCAGGGCCACTGTGCCCGCACGGGTGCCACAGTGCCCGTGTGCGTGGCGGCCGCCGGGGACGATTCCGGCGAGGGGAGGGTTCGGGAGTGGGGTACGTGGACGGCAGTGATGACGTCGGCACCACCAGACACCGAATGACCACGCGGGATGGCTGGAATGACCACACCAGATGCGGGCGAGGTGCAGAGCGCGCGCACTGGCATGCCAGTGCCGTGCTCACCATGGTGTCTGGCACCTGGAGGCCACGCGAGTCTGGCGCACCATGTCCAGCACGTTCTCCTTTGATCACTTAGTGCCCCTGTGCCCTTGGTTTGGCTAGGTTCACTCTGATTCGAATGGTAGCTTCAGCTACAGTTTCTGACAGAAACTTTGGGAGAGCTCTAGAGAAAAGATGAGCTGGAGATGAAGCCAGTAGAGATGTCTGGGATGATCTAGTTTGAAAGGACTCCAAACTGGCCAAATTTGAGATATTTTCATCAAGGTTTGAATGCAGTTCATGCACAACTGCTGTTACTGGTCCATAAACAAGATGAGCTTGTAGCACTCATATGGTTGATCTGCTGGAGCTGAAATTTGGTGTGAGAAGGTTATTTGGTGGATAGAAGATGTCATAAAAATTTCAGCTCAATTGGATACCTCTAGCTGGTACTTCCTTCACAGAGGTTCAAAATGAGCAGAAACTTGGCAAAATATTGTTGCTGAAAATTTGTACTGGACAAGATGATATTTTTGGATATTGTGGCAAGATAGGTTCCCTAGTATCTCAGGGAATTATCTGAGAGTTTTCTGAGTTGGGAAAATATGGGTTGCTTCACAAAGGGCCAGTACTGTCCAGAAGATAAATGGAGTTTTTTGGACAAAATTTTATACTGGACCATGAAATGTTTTTGAAGATTGTGGGAGTAGATGATGACAAGAAGGTGTGGTATTAATTTGGGATTTTTCTGATCATCGGATCTATAGGTTGCTTCATAACCCATACTGATGACAGATTTTCCCAAAGGAAGAAAATGAATAATTGGGAAAGATTGAGAATTGGAAGTTGATCCAGAAGATGTGTGGCAAGATTTTGGCAAGATGCCGAGGGCTTTGGATCACCGGGAGAGATTCAGAAATTTCCTAAGTCCAAAGTCAACTGAAAAGATTCAAAATCATCCAAATTGCAAATAAAGCCAGAAAGATTTTGAAAAGAAAAAGTTGCCAAAAACCAGGGTGTCACATTCAACCTCGGAGATCTTGTGTGGCTACACCTACGCAAAGAACGCTTCCCCAATGAGTGCAAGTACAAACTACTCCCTCGAGTCGACAGACCGTTTGAGGTGCTAGCACGCTACAACGACAACGCCTACAAGATCGTCATCCCGCACGACAAGTACAATGTAAGCAGAATCTTCAACGTCAAGGATTTATCTTCCTTCCATGGTGATGTGGTTTTCGATCCGAGGATGGATATCTCCCAAGGGGGGGAGATGATGCGGAGCGTCCTAAGGTCATCCCCATGGACCCACCTCCGTCTCCCCAAGTGCCAAGTGGACCGATGACACGAGCACGTGCAAGACCTATCGAGACCGAGGTGACATCTCTCCTAAATGACATTCCGTATGATCCACGTGAGACATGGCTACTACCTCAATCCAAAATGCTATGTGTGCTTAGGTACCAAGAGGACCCTCTCGGTGAAGCCCGGAACAATTGACAAGACCCCAAGTACACGGATGAAGGAGCTCAGCAAGAGGAGCTGCTGGTCAGCTACAGCAGCCGGACATCCGGCCTATGTCCTAGACATCCGGCCCCTGGAGATTTCACCAACAGCGCTAGAACAGCTGTCGACAAGTACCAGGAACCGGACATCCGACCCGACTGCCCCGGACATCCGACCCTCGCCCGGATTTCTGGCCCGATCCAACAAAACCTGGCCAGAGGCCAGGCCGGACATCCGGCCCCATGCCCCAGACATCCGGGACCACCTCGAGCCGCCGGACATCCGGCCCCTGTCTGCGCATAGTGAACGGGCCAACGGCCCATGTACCCATCCAACTCGCCCCAACTTGTACTAGCACTATATATAGGCCTATCCCTCCTCCATCTAGGGTTAGCAAAGGTTTGGCTCTTTGAGATAGAGCTTTGCTCATCCACTACCTCTCCCATGGAGATCAAGACCTCCATGTGAGCATGTGCGAAGATCCCCTTGTGGATTCAAGACCTCCTTGTGGGAAGATCCTCCTAGGATTCAAGACCTCAACTCCTCCAAGGATTGGGATGAACTAGTTACCTTTGTATCCTCTTGTGTTGACTTTGGATCTTGTATCTCTCTTATGTGTATGTGGATCTAGTGCATGTGTGATTGGATTTGTGTCAATTGAGTGTTTGTTCTTGTGTTCTTCTCTCAATTTGCCCTTTTCCCCCTCCAAGTGTGAAAAGATCATGACTATAGGGTTCCACCCAACATCAATAAGAGTAATATTAAATGAATTAAACCCTCTGAGAAAATCAAAGTAGAACCTAATATTGCAATGGTTAAGGATCTTTTGGTTGATAATATTGATGGACATGTCATATATTTCTGTGATGAAGCAACTAGAATTGCTAAGCCAGAAACCGAAGAAAAAAATAAACCCGTAATTGGCATGCCTGTTATTTCTGTTAAAATTGGAGATCATTGCTATCATGGTTTATGTGATATTGGTGCTAGCGTAAGTGCTATTCCATTTTCTCTTTATCAAGAAGTCATGAATGACATTGCACCTGTTGAGATTGAAGATATTGATGTTACTATTAAGCTTCGAAACAGAGATAGTATTACACCACTCGGGATTGTTAGAGATGTTGAAGTATTGTGTGGTAAGATCAAATACACTACTGATTTTCTAGTTCTTGGATCACCACAAGATGATTTTTGTCCCATTATATTTGGTAGACCTTTCTTGAATACAGTTAATGCTAAGATTGATTGCAACAGAGAAACGGTCAGTGTTAATTTTGGTGATGTATCTCATGAGTTTAGTTTCTCTAAGTTTCGTAGACAACCTTATGATAAAGAATTACCTAATAAAGATGAAATTATTGGTCTTGCTTCTATTGCCGTGCCTCCTACCGATCCTATAGAGCAATACTTGCTAGACCATGAAAATGATATGCATATGAATGAAAGAAATGAAATAGATGAAATATTCTTTAGACAAGCACCTATTCTTAAACATAATTTGCCCGTTGAAACATTGGGAGATCCTCTTCCACCCAAGAGTGATCCTGTGTTTGAATTAAAGAAACTACCTGATACACTTAAATATGCTTATCTTGATGAAAAGAAGATATATCCTGTTATTATCAGTGCTAACCTTTTAGAGCATGAAGAAAAGAGATTACTTAAAATTTTGAGGAAGCACTGTGCTGCTATTGGATATACTCTTGATGATCTTAAGGGAATTAGTCCCACTTTATGTCAGCACAAGATCAATATGGAGCCAGATGCTAAACCAGTTGTTGATCATCAACGACGTCTGAATCCCAAAGTGAAGGATGTGGTAAGAACTGAAATATTAAAGCTTTTGGAAGCAGGTATAATTTATCCTATAGCTGATAGTAGATGGGTAAGCCTTGTTCATTGTGTCCCTAAGAAAGGAGGCATTATTGTTGTTCCTAATGATAAAAATGAAATCATCCCACAAAGAATTGTAACTGGTTATAGGATGGTAATTGATTTCAGGAAATTAAATAAATACTAGGAAAGATCATTACCCCTTGCCTTTTATTGATCAAATGTTAGAAAGATTATCTAAACATACACACTTTTGCTTCCTAGATGGATATTCAGGTTTCTCTCAAATACCTGTATCAAAACAAGATCAAGAGAAAACCACTTTTACTTGTCCTTTTGGAACTTATGCTTATAGACGTATGCCTTTTGGTTTATGTAATGCACCTGCTACCTTTCAAAGATGTATGACTGCTATATTCTCTGACTTTTGTGAAAAGATTGTTGAGGTATTCATGGATGATTTCTTCATTTATGGAACTTCTTTTGATGATTGCTTAAGCAACCTTGATCGAGTTTTGCAGAGATGTGAAGAAACTAATCTTGTCTTAAATTGGGAGAAGTGCCACTTTATGATGAACGAAGGTATAGTCCTTGGGCCTAAAATTTCCGAAAGAGGTATTGAAGTAGACAAAGCCAAAGTTGATGCAATTGAGAAAATGCCATGTCCTAAAGATATCAAAGGTATAAGAAGTTTCCTAGGTCATGCTGGTTTCTATAGAAGGTTCATAAAAGACTACTCTAAATTTTCTAGGCCTCTTACTAATCTCTTGTAAAAAGATGTTTCATTTGTTTTTGATGATGATTGCGTAGAAGCATTTGAAATACTTAAGAAAGCCTTATTATCTGCACCCATTGTTCAACCACCTGATTGGAACTTACCCTTTGAAATTATGTGTGATGCTAGTGATTATGCTATTGGTGTTGTTCTAGGTCAAAGAGTTGATAAGAAATTGAATGTTATTCATTATGCTAGTAAGACTCTAGACAATGCTCAAAGAAATTATGCTACCACCGAGAAAGATTTTTTAGCAGTTGTGTTTGCATGTGATAAATTCAGATCTTATATCGTTGATTCTAAAGTAACTATTCACACCGATCATGCTGCTATTAAATATCTTATGGAAAAGAAAGATGCTAAACCTAGACTTATTAGGTGGGTTCTTTTACTACAAGAATTTGATTTGCATATGGTTGATAGAAAAGGAGCTAAAAATCCAGTAGCTGAATTCGCTGGACACGTTCCTCTCAAGAAAAAAAAGGGTGCATCCGAAGCCAGCCTAGCTTACTCGCAAAGAAAAAAAAAGACAATCTAGCTTGCTTATATGCATCATGCATTCTCCAGCGTGGACAGGTTGCACGCGTCATGGATCCCAACAAAAAAAACTTCAGCCAAAGCTAGCTATATTCAATGTATGCATTCATCGTATTCCTCTCAAGAAAAAAAAGGGTGCATCCGAAGCCAGCCTAGCTTACTCGCAAAGAAAATAAAGGCAATCTAGCTTGCTTATATGCATCATGCATTCTCCAGCGTGGACAGGTTGCACGCGTCATGGATCCCAACAAAAAAAAACTTCAGCCAAAGCTAGCTATATTCAACGTATGCATTCATCGTAAAAAGAAAGCAAATTATAAAAAAAATTATAATCATCTAACCATCGATATGATGGATCCTTACATCTATTTATTTTTATATATTAAAGATGCATGACGGGCTAACAAGAAAAATGATAAATATGATAAAAAAAATACCCCACAAATTAGAAACATCTGATATTTGATTCCCCAAAAAAATGATAATTGATTTAATAGATCTCCTTTAAATCAACAAATTATAGGCGTTAGATCTACGTGACGGGTCCTTATAGAAAAAAATGTACGTGACGAGGTGAACCATACCATCGCGCACGTACATCCCACACCCATCTCTTGCGTATAAGATGTTTTCTTTCTCTTTCATAAGTCTTTTTCCCCCTTCCATAAGTCAACCGATGCCTTTACACATGCACGTATTCCTAACCAGCTCATGTACACATGCCTATTTTTTCCTTCTTCTATAATTCTACGTTAATCAGAAAATAACACCTCTTCATCTGATGGACCTTTGATAAATTAACAAATGATGGTCGTTCAATCTTTGTAACATAATTATTTTACATCTCTTTTCTGTCAGACTTCCTCCACTATCGCTCGCGGCTCTAAAAACATCTATTATTACCCTAAAAAAAATTCTAACAAGATATATTGCCTTGCCTTGCCAGCCCGTACAAATCTCCTCTTTCACGTGAGACTTCTTCTCCCTATGAACCATTTGTATCACAGTTTATATGAGATCAACCACATTTTTGCTAGCTTTACCTATGGAATATTTAGTATTTGAAGATTATTTATTGGATACTGAATTAAAAAGTATGACCTTTTTGATGTGTGTTCCTAAGTTCTCACCAACTCGGAAAATGTCATTAGTGCATATGTGTTAAGAGCTGAATCATGGTAATTGGTGAATTAGCGACTAGCTGTATTTTTAGGAGAAACTTTGGTATATTAGCCGATCAAACATATATTATTCACATTAGAAACACATATGTTTAATGTAATAACGGGATATTGCTAGCGAACTCTACATTTTCATGTTTTTCTATGAAGGACCTACCAATTTATTGTTATATTAGGTTTACCTCCACACCATTTTTCCAGATTCTCTCGAAGTGAAATATCATCTATACCTAAGCGCTAATTATAGGAAATTTATAGTTTTTGAAACAAAACTCTTTAGAGAGTGAACTTGAGTGTGTACTGAATTCCTAGCTAAACCGGTGCATTGGCAGAATATTAAACTAGATGGTCTGACCATCCTAAATATGTCGGCGAAGCCCACAATGTTTAGAACAAGCACATGATACCATGTACTCTTTAATATTGTTAAGATTCATTTTATAAAATACAGTATTTTGGCAGATTTTATCAACAACTATTAATTTAATCTCAATTATGTGTTATTATCTAATATTTCAGAAAAAAGCGCTGGATCAGTTTTGTCTATAGAAAAAATATCATGAACAGTTGACACAACAAGCTGTATAGTTTTGTATTTTTCAATGTATCATAAATATATATCCCCAAATAAAAAGTTGATTAATGACATTTACAGCGCAATTATTTTGGACCCTGCCCTGTAATAAAAAGTTAGAAAGTTAGATGTTTTTCATGACAAATATAAATTTCATTAGTTAAACATGACAAACAAAAAGTATATGTTGAAATATTGGTGGCAATATACTAGGACGACAGAGGAGAAAATCTATCATGTCTATGCATATCCTTGAGCCGTTGCCCTGGGGTATTGCGTGGTACGCTAACTAATAATTGTTGATCCTCCAGGGAAGATATCTGTTCGAGACTACAAGGAGGACACATACAACTTACACAAGTAAATTCACACCACCAAACACACTTACACAAGAGTGTTCTTCTTTTAAAATTTAAGGAAAAAACACACCTAAGCCCAACATACTGCCCGTCTTGGGCAAATTGTGCGTCCGCCCTAGCAGTAAGTATTGTCCCGCTTAATGCGCACATGCGTATAGTTTGAATAATATGGAAGAATTTTCGTGCCAATCCTTCGGATTGCCCAAGTGGATGGAACGAACCACCACGCTCTCGGCATTGGGTCACATACACATTGATAGCTTTTACATAATCATAATCATTTTTATTGGTCTAATTTTTGGGAAAACATAAATATGATAATGTTGTGAACACTCACCTTTTCAACAGAGGCAGTACATATGATGATGTGAAGGAGAATGTAGAATCAATCAACTGAATAATGAGGTGACAACAGAAGATTAAAGTGATCGGAAAGGTATAGAGATTATGATTTAAAATGAGAAGATGTCATTTTAAAATGCAAACTTCTTTACATTTTAAGTGGGAAAACTTATTTACATATACTATTGATATATAAATAAATGCTTGAGATTGATCAAAAGAAATAGCATGACTCGATTTTTATTCAAAAGTATTGCGGCATTCCAAAAAGCATAATTGTCACCTATAATAACAATGATCGAATGTATACCTTATATATTTTTATATAAAATGTGATGTATTTTTGGAACTAAATGACTAAATGAGAAGCATACATATCTAAAGATAATAAAAATTCACTAGCCTACCTGTCCATGCAGACGAATTCTTATGTTGTATACATCTAATTTCCCATACATACTATTCGATCTCAACTCTATGTACTCATGTAATGCCGCACACAAACAATCACATATCTTGAGGTATAAACTTTGATTCAATGTAATCCTAAATTCTCAAACACAGATGAACATACAACTAAGACAATCATCTATGGAATCGTAAAATATATTTTGAACAATTTCAATGTGTCTTTTTATCGTGGTTTTCAGCCCATTTTGTGGATTCTAATGATAAAAAAATGCCTACTCACCACCAAAGCGTTTAATTTTTTAGGTTGATAATATTATTGGAGAACTTGACACACACCTACACCTAAAAGGTACATAAAGAGTTAGTTCTTCACTAAATTGTTGACAACATATTTTTATGTGTTTGTTCATCCAACTATTGATCTATCATCACTTAGTAAAGTCAACTCAACCACAAACAGACAAATTCTACTTTATTATATTGTCCAATTTTTTCAAGTGACAAAATTGCTCACAATTTACACAGCTTTATCAAGCATCACCGCAATAATATATATATTGAAAACCCAAGCCTGTGGAAATATAAATATGTTGAAACAATTTACAACAATTAATTGTGTGATTACAGAGGTTGATATGTAAGCATTTGTTAATTACTCTTTAACCATTTAGGTATGTTTATATGGATTTGGAGACTCATTGTTAAACTTTATAAAATCCTAGCCCGCACATCGAGCGGGCCACTTTGCTAGTTTTGCAAAAGACCGTTAATAGATTCAGGAAAAATTGGTCTAAGAAACTTGATGATGCATTGTGGGCTTATAGAACTACTTATCAAAATCCTATGGGTATGTCTCCATATAAAATGGTTTATGGAAAAGCATGTCATTTACCTCTCGAATTAGAATATAAAGCTTATTGGGCAATTAAGGAACTTAACTATGATTTCAAACTTGCCGGTGAGAAAAGGTTATTTGATATTAGCTCCCTAGATGAATGGAGAACCCAAGCCTATGAAAATGCCAAGTTGTTTAAAGAAAAAAGTTAAAATATGGCATGGCAAAAGAATTCAAAAACGGGAATTCAAAGTTGGTGAGTATGTTCTATTGTACAATTCTTATTTTAGATTTTTTGCAGGAAAACTTCTCTCTAAATGGGAAGGGCCATACATCATCGAAGAAGTTTATCGCTCCGGAGCTATCAAAATCAACAACTCCGAGGGCACTAACCCGAGAGTGGTTAATGGGCAAAGAATTAAACATTATATCTCAGGTACGCCCATTAATATTGAAACTAATATTATTCAAACTATGACACCGGAGGAATACATAAAAGAGACCTTCTGAAACGCTCCAGAATCCTGAAAAGGAGTAGGTATGTGATACGGTAAGTAAACCGACTCCAAAAATTACATAAAAATTATTTCTGTCCATTTTGGAACATTAGAAAAAATACAAAAATAAGAAACAACCGAGGGGACCCACGAGGAGGTCACAAGGCAACAGGGCGCGCCCTACCCCCCTGGACGCGCCGGGTTGCCTTGTGGGCCCCTCGTGTACCTTCCCGGCTCCGTTTTCCTCTCATATGCTTGTTTTGCAAGATAAAAATTCTTTATATATACTCCCGAGGGTTTTGACCACCATATCGCAAGTTTCTCCTTTGTTCTTGTTTCAGGCTATTTTTCTGACAGATTTAGATCACCATGGCTCTCCCAAGTTCGTCCAAGGACAAGTTCTACGAGAAGGTCATCAACCCTTACCTACCGGAGGTGATGAAGCACCCTCAAGCCATTGAGATGCGTGAGGGAGTGCTCCACATCCGGGACGTTCAATGACCTAAGAAGATCGGAAGCGAGAAGG
The DNA here is from genome assembly GCA_039707655.1 of Elymus sibiricus. Lineage (NCBI taxonomy): Eukaryota > Viridiplantae > Streptophyta > Magnoliopsida > Poales > Poaceae > Elymus > Elymus sibiricus. Next base: position 169,393,345 of record CM077672.1, on the reverse strand, counting down.
CCAGGCTTGAAGCGGTGGAGCAGGAGATCTTCAAGTGCCAAGGGATGGTGGAGCATGGACTCAATGACAACCACTCCATGATCACGGAATTCATCCGTGAACACAAAGTGGACAACAAGGATATTGGGGACATCATCTTCAAGCTCAATGACCGGATTGATCATCTTTAGGCCCAAATTTATGACTTACAAAACCAGAATTTTGAGTATGAAGCCAGGTATAAAGGCATGGGTTTAGCTGCAAATTTCAGGACTCCGGAAGCACGTTCATCCTTTTATGATGGATATCATATGCCATGGAAGACGGAGGACAAGCCCATTGCTTCATCACCACCATCACCGAAGAAAGACACTTGAGTACACGGGTATGGGCACCACCCTTGGCTTGTTCCAAGCTTGGGGGAGGTGCCCCGGTATCGTATCTCCATCACCTTTTTACCATCATTATCTATCTTAGTTCGATCCTTAGTTATTTCATGATCTAGAAGAATAAAGTTTTAGTATGATCTAGTTTCGAGTGCTTGTTTCGTGATCTATCTATCTATGTAATCATGTGTGAGAGTTGTATAATAAAGAGTAGTTTGAGTTTTGCTTCTTTACTTTTATGTTTCAATATTAGCAATAAAAGAATGAAAAGACCATATGCTAATCCCTTGGGGAAGTAATGACTTTACATAAGAAAAGTATAGTTGATAAAATTTATTGGAAGTTAACAAACATAGCATTGGTCATTGGTGCAATTCATGAAAAATTAATAAAGGAAGAGAGGATTCACATATAAATATACTATCTTGGACATCTTTTAGGATTGTGAGCCCCCATTAAATATTCTAGGGCCAATTCCATTTCCCCCCTAACTTTGTCCCGAGCTCATCTTTACCCCTAAAAAAACAGTGCTCAACTATACCCCTCTTCCGTTAGATGGCGTTATGGAAATACCCCTCCGCGCCGTTTCCGTCCAGTCAAAGGGGTTTGACTGTCTTCGGGACATTTTCCGGACAAGTATGCCCCTCCTTACAAGTGGGACCTAGCCGAACAATTATCTCTTTCACTCTTCTTCTTCTACCTCTCCCGACGGCGATAGGAGACAGCAAGGCGGCGACGATTTGGAGCTCCAGGAGGGAGGCAGGACTGGGGCCCGTCCATGTGTACGTCTGCAATGTCATCCGTAAGCTCCTCCACGGACGGTGAGGTAAGTAGATTCGGATTTAGGGTTGACTTTGGTTTTGGGGATTTCTCATCTAGGGTTTCGCAGGATGGGCCATAATATGCGCCGTTTTGGCACGTAGGTGGATGGCTGCGGGATTGTGCAGTTCCAATCCGAGTTTTTCCTGCCAAATCCAACTTTCTACGGCCTTGAGGAGCGCTCAAAGCACCGTTGCCCGGGGCACGGGCTAATTCCTGCTCGCCGTGTTTCTTGGGGTGGAGCAAGCACTGGAAGAAGGTTTTTGGGTTGTCCACTCGATGTAATTGACCTCCTAGCCTCATTTGGTCCTCTGTTTTTGTCGATTTGTTGCAAAGTTATGAATTTGACCTAATTTTGTGAATATTTCATAGCTTCCTGATGAGTGTGAATGGGTTGTTTGGATTGACCCCCCTCCCACTGAGCTAGTGGGCCAAGCTTTTGAGGAGCTCCATGGTGGCCTTGAACGCAGTTGGATCAAAGCTAGCAGGCTGGAGAGGAAGGTTATGGATCTGAGCAATAAAAACAAGAAAATGGAGGTGAAGTTGAAGAAAAGGAATGAGCTGATAGAAACAATGGGTTTTCTCATTGTTCTTGGCATCAGCATTGTGGCTAGTTTAGTTTCTATTTGGTCTAAGCAAGAAATTAAGTGGCAGTGTCTGTGCTATGTTTCTGCCAGTGTGAACTAGATGTAATGCTGTGAAATTGAACAGATGTAATGATGTCATTTGTGCACTCTTGGAGCTACCAGTTTCGCTTGGTAATGCAAAATTTGTGTTAAAATTGTCACCAATGCTTTCATTTCTTATTGAAGAATTTGTGTTCACATTGCCAGCAATGTTATTTGGGCTCCCATGTTATTTGTATTCACATTGGCAGCAATGTTGTTCTCTAGTAACACAACATGTTTGGTCCATCCCTCAACACATAATGACAGCAAATGGGCCAAATTTGAGCTGCTGTCAAGATAGGGGCAAAAATGAGCAACCGCAAGATAGCTAGGGGCAAAAATGAGCAACCGCAAGATAGCTAGGGGCAAAATATGAGCACAAATCAGTAGTGGAGGGACCAAATTCATGCAGTTTTAACTAGGGACCAAATTCGTTACAAAACAAGCTGGTCTTATGCTCCCACTAGCCTTTAAACAGCAGTTTGACAACATTAAGACAACAGTTCACACCCCAGCATTACAAACCAACATTAGTTTCACAACATCAGCATGATCAATTCAGTTTGCCCATCTTACTCCTAGTGTTGGCAGCAGGATTAGCAGCCTTGCTCCTCGTGCTCACAGTTGGTTGCATGCCGCCTTTCGCCTTCTTCTGTGGTGAACCCCACTTGGTACCTCTAGTAGCTGGCCTTTTGAAATTCTTCCTTGGGCTGAGAATCATGGACACAATCAAGATCAGTTAGCACAATTACAGATACAAAATTAATGCATTTAAATGCAGTACAATATATTGCATACCTAGCAAGATCGCTATCAACAGCCTGGGAGGTAGGAGCAGCTGGAGGAGAGCTAGGAGCAGCTGGAGAGCTAGTAGCAGTTGGAGGAGAGCTAGGAACTTCTGTTCCTGCAGTTTCTTCAGGAGCTTCAGTTTGTGCAGTTTCTTCTTGAGCTTCAGTTTGGGCAGTTGCTTCAGTAGCTTCTGGAGCTTCAGTTGCAGCATTTTCAGCACCCCAATGCTCATCTTCTCCAAAAGCAGGATCAATTGACTCTTTGCAGTGGGTCCCACGGTGTCCTAGTCTTCCATAATGAGAGCACTTCTTTCTCCTGCCTCCTAGGCCTTTTCCTTCAGACTGTGCCCTTATCCTAGTCTTCCTTGGTCTGCCAGGAGGTCTGTGCTGCACAGGTGCACAGAGTTTAAACCCAGGGTCAACAATGTCCCACTGTTGTTTTCCCTCCATTGCAGGCAAATTTTCAGCATAAGTGAGTGTGAATCTTTTAACTGAGTAAAATTCATGCACATACTGATCTATCTCACTTGCTGGACCTCTCATTGAAGTAATGAAATAGAGAGCATGTATGCAAGGCTGTCCAGTAATTTGCCACTTTCTACAACTACATGCCATTGCTTGCAGATCCACAGGATACCTCCACTCTCTCTTCTCTTTGTCAATTGCAGTTACCTCTGCCTGATATGTACTTCTCTTCACAATGTTCATGTCCAAGCCCTTGGACTTTAGCAGCAGCATTTTCATCACTTTAGGGACTATGATGTGCCCTACATAAATAGTAGCAGCAATGCTCTGCCTTAGGTCAAATTTCTCCATCAAATATTGCCTGATCTTGTAAAACAGGTCTACAATGTGCAACCCTTTCCATTTTCTTATCTTGGAATTAAATGACTCTGCAAGGTTATTGTTCACATAATCTAACTTGCAGATTTCACTGAAAAGTGCCCTGGCCCATATCTTGGTGTGATGCTCATCTAAATATTCTTTCACATCAGGCTTGCTATACAACTGCCTCATATGGTAGTTATGCTTTTTACTGCTATAAGTTAGGGAACAGGGCCACAAGTTCTCATCAAAAAAATTCCCCTTAAACTTCTTGGAGAAGTTAGCAGCAAGGTGCCTCATGCACTCCCTGTGCTCTACTGCTTGGAACACATCATCAACATCAGTTTCAAGTCCTTTGCAAGTATCAGTGTGTATGACCAGCCCTTCTGGGTTCCCTATCAGGTCCTTCAAGTGCTGGAAAAACCATGTCCAACTCTCTGTGCTCTCTACCTCTAGCACACCATAAGCAACTGGAAAGATCCAGTTGTTGGCATCTACATCACCAGCACTTACAAGTTGTCCTCTATACCTCCCATTCCGAGCAGTGGCATCTACTGCCAGGTATGGCCTACACCCATCCAGAAACCCTTTCCAGCAGGCCTTAAATGACACAAAGGCTCTCCTAAAACACACCTTTGACCTTTTCTGACCATTTTTTTCAAACTCCACTGTGTGCTTATCAATGTGAACTACACTACCAGGTGATGCCTTCTCAACCTCAGCTTTGAATGTCCCATTGCTTGCTACATGCTTGACTTGATTGACTCACACATGATGAACAATTGCTCTTTCCATTGTGTTGAGTGCCACACTATCTTCACTACACCTTATGCACATTATGCTTGGATTGTCTTACACTTTGGCTTGCCTATTGCACATTTCATGCACTTGATGCCCCATGTGTTTGGACATATCATTTTCTTTGGTGTTGTGAATGATTCCTATGCCTACCATACACCTTTTATTGAGCACCTTGTGCATGCTTGCTATGACATTGAGATAGATGCTTGTTCGATTGTCACACATATTAGCATCTTTACCTCACATTTGCACGATTGTTTCCATGATGCCTTTGTATGTGCTCAATTGATATGCTTAATTGACATGCCACACTTCCTTGTCACACCTAATGCTACGCATGATGACGACACTTGTTGGGTGAATCCCCACATGAATGCTTGGTTTTGCACTAACGCTAACCACATTTGTTTTTCCAAGTGTTTGTTGTCCTTGCTCCTTTTGAAGGAACCACAAGACGGAGCGACATTGGAGAGTGCCCATTTCGAACTTCAAGATGATGAACGCTTGGTGATCGTCCACTTTTACACGTCGACGCCATCTCTTTCCGGTGGTGATTTGGTTTTTGATCCGAGGACGGATCTTTCCCAAGGGGGAGGGGATGATGCGGAGCATCCTACGGACATCACCATGTCAAGAGTCCGTTTGGCAAGTGACACGTGCCACATCTACGTCACATACATAAAGGTGAATCATCTCCTTTACACGTGTTCACTTGACCCCTTCGAGGATGGTATACTACTAGACAATCCTTCCGTGTGCATGCATAGGTTCTATCGGAGCTTCACACGTAGCGAGGACAAGTCCATGCGTAAGAGAACGACTACACCATCCAAGAAGGAAGCTTGGAAGCAGAGAAGGAACCGTCAAGAAGAAGGCGAGGTTCCACGTGCATCGACGGATGTCCACGAGAAGGCGACGATCCGCGAAGCTTCTGGACACCCCGTGCGCACGGGCCCTTAGACCCCGTGCACACGGGACCCCGTGCCCACGGTACAAGCCCGTGCGCATGGGCTCAGTCGTGGTCACTGGATACCCCGTGCACACGGGCTCCACTTACCCCGTGCACACGGGGCTGCCTGTGTGCAGCTGCGGGCTTTGCCCATGTAATACCCATTACGCCCCTACTTACCCCTTCATTGACTAGGACTATATATACTCCTCCTCCTCCTCTATTTAGGGTTAGCTAAGATTAGATCTAGACATTGGAGCTTTGCTCATGTATCTCCCCTTGTGGGAATCCTCTTGAGAGAGGCACACTCCATTGGAGTTCAAGACCTCCATTGGAGAAGATCCTTGGGGATATCAAGACCCCTTTGTGGGAAGGATCTATCTAGATCATCAAGACCCATCTCTCCTAGAGATTTGGATGAACTACCTTTGTATCTTTATTTTCCCTTGTTGTTCTTGGATCTTGATGCACCTCTTGTATTGCTTGTGATTTGAGGAGTACTTGGTGTGGATCTTGTCCATTAGATTGTTGTTCTTGTGTTTTCCCCTTGTGTTCTTGGTGTTCTTCCTCAAATCCACCTCCAATTTGTGAACATCGGGCCACCTAGGGTCTTGCCCTACATCACAAAAGGTAGCTAGTTCATCCCAATCCTAAGAGGAATTGAGGTCTTGATATCCTTAGAGGATCTTCCCACAAGGGGGTCTTGAATCCACTTGGTGGATCTTCTCCAATGGAGGTCTTGAACTCCAATGGAGTGTCCCTCTCTCAAGAGGAATCCCACTAGGGGAGGTATATGAGCTAAGCTCTATGATATGAGATGTAATCTTAGCTAACCCTAGAAATGAGGAGGAGGTCTATATATAGTGCTAGGGGCGAATGGGTAGGTAGGAGAGGGGTATATGGGCTTCGGGCCCGAAGCTGCACGCAGGCAGGCGCCGGATGTCCGGCTAGGGGCCGGATGTCCGGCCTCTCACGAGGCGCCGGATGTCCAGTCCGATGGTGGCCAATCTTCTGGTGGCCTTAGCCGGATTTTCGGAGGAAGGCCGGATGTCCGGGCGGCGGTGAGGCGCCGGATGTCCGGCCGCTGATGCTCTTCGGCCGTCTTGTTGGTGCAGCTCCTCTCGGCTGCACAGGCGACGGATGTCCGGCCCTTGGCCCAGATGTCTGGCCACCGTAGCTTCAGCAGCATCGTCTTCTTTCATCGTCGCTTCCATGCTTCCCTTGCAGATGGTGTAGTTGTTCCTTGGCACTTGCACTCCTCCTCGACATCTGTGAAGCTCCGGCAATACCTATGCATGCACACGGGAGAAGTGTCAAGTAGTATACCATCCTCGAAGGGGTCAAGTGAGCACGTGTAAAGGAGATGATTCACCTCTATGTATGTGATGTAGATGTCGCACGTGTTACTTGCCAAACAGACTCTTGACGTGGTGACGTCCGTAGGATGCTCCGCATCATCCCCTCCCCCTTGGAAAAGATCCGTCCTCGGATCGAAATCCAAATCACCATGGTAAAGAGATGGCGTCGCCGTGTAGAAGTGGACGATCACCAAGCACTCAACATCTTGAAGCTCGAAATGGGCACTCTCCAATGTCGCACCGCCTTGTGATTCCTTCAAAAGGAGAAAGAACAACAAACACTTGGAAAAACAAATGTGGTTAGCATTAGTGAAAAACCAAGCATTCAAGTGGTGATTCACTCAACAAGTGTCGTCGTCATGCATAGCATATGGTGTGACAAAGGATAGTGGCATGTCATGTAAGCATATCAATTGAGCACAATCAAAGGCATCATGGAAACAAGCATGCAAATGGGAGGTAGGGATGCTAATATATGTGACAAGGAAACAAGCATCTTCCTCAAGGTCATAGCAAGTATGCACAAAGTGCTCAATAAACGGTCGATGGTATGGATGTGAATCATTCACAACACCCAATAAAATGAAGTGTCTAAACACATGAGTCAAGTGCAAGACAATCCAAGCATAATGTGCACATGGTGTAGTGAAGATAGTGTGCCACTCAACACAATAGAAAGAGCAATTGTTCATGTGTGAGGCAATCAAGTCAAGCATGTAGCAATGAATGGGACATGGCATATGTGAAGAAATGACATTGTTGCAATCAAACACATGGAAATAGCATGGGATAATCATGTTCGATGCAACACACAAGGCATATATATCATGAGGCATGGCAATGTGGCAATGACAAGTCAAAACAAGATCTCTAGCATGTGTGCAATGTGTCATGGTGCAAACAACACATGAAGTATGATCCACAATATTCATGCTCATGGTTTTGGTGTTCTCGAAAGAGAAGGATATCACCTCAAAAGCATGTCCATGTGCGTCCTTCACAATGCTGAAGTGGTAGAAAATTCGTTGTAGAAGCACATCTGTCGAAAGTTGCTCGCTCTCAAGAGCTCAAATGGTCAATTCACGTGAAGTGGAAGTTGACACGAGGTCGAATGATCCTACACATACACACAACAAAGCAAAGAACGTATGTGCATGGTAGATAAACACATCATCCATCATGATGGTTCTCTTCTATTGCACATAACCATTAGAAGCAAAAGTGCATGAATAATATGATGCAACAATGGCGATATTCATGACACTAGGCATATGGCGCAAAGAAGGAATACAAGCATGCTTCACATGAATTATGTCACAAACTCCAATAATATGTGAGAAAGCTATGGGGGCAATCACATTAGCAAGACTAAAAGCATTGTTGCACTCAATACATGGCAATTCATCTAGCATGAGAGATGCAACAAATGGAGCAATTGGACAATATTTAGGAGCAATCATGTGCAAAGCATGGAAATGGTTGTCATCAACCGCATGAAACGAGCAAGTATGAATCATCGGTGATGCAACATAGGCAGGCACATCAATCAAGGCATGCAAACTAGTAGTGCAAGACATACTAGTGGAAATCATGGCAATCATGTCATGTGAGCAAATGGTAGGCAATGCACATGACATATCGCAAGCATGAAAACAAGATCGAAGCAAAGTAGTATCACTGTATTGGCAAGGAGTCCTATGTAAATAGCACTTGAACAACATGACTCTCCCAACACAAGAATCAACAATAGCGTGGGGCATAAGGTAAACATGGCAATAGCAACTAGGATCTCCGCCAAGTATGCAAATACACAAATGTAGGAGTATAGTGGTGAATCATGGGTAAATGCAAGCAAGGGTCACAATTGCATGGCAAAGGCTTATAAAGAAGCATAACATGCAAAGTGAACACGGTACAATGGGCATAAAGCAACAAGTGGTAAATAGCCCATAGCCGTGTGAGAGCCAAGTGAAAGTAATGCGCGTAGTCCTTGCATGAGGGAAACGGTGTGGAGGACAATCCACGGTATCCCGGATCATCGTTGCTCTCAAGTGCTCATTTCGTCAACTCATGGGATTGAGAAGTTGACGAGTATTCGTGAGTACCTACACAAAACAAAGGCAAAGGGAAAATTGTGTGTGCGCGGTATATGTACAAATCATCCATTATGATGCGCACATGCATGTGTTGGTTAGCACAAAATATCCAACGCTCAAATAAATGAGATGCACGATATAGAAACATGTCATCCATCATGATTGGTTTGTTGTTATGGATAGCACAATGGAGACTCAAAGTTTGTAATGCATCACTTGAAACATCTAGAGCATTGTTATTCATGATACGCGGATGGTGCACACAATGGATGCAATCATGCGATCTACAATCATTTTCATGGCATGGCATAGTAGATGAATAGCACAAATGTTGCAATGGAAGCATAGCAATATCATCGCAAGAGAAACACATACCAATAACCATCATCTCGTCATCTATGCCATAAGTACAAATGGGATTGATTTTAATGGGGTATGCATAGTTACTACGGTGAGTTTGCAATGATGCAATATGGGAAATCTCACTCATAGCATATGACAAGTTTAATGGATTGTCAAACATGACGTGACCAATAGAATTTTCACATGATATCCTATGGAGCATAGCATCACAACTAGGTAATTCGACATGCTCATCATCACATTCATCATAAATGGGTGGCATATCTAAGCATGTAGAAGACATAGTATGTGATGTATCCATAAGGTCATCAACATCGTGCAAGCAATCGATGTCAAGATAGTCCACTAGTGGGACAAGCGAAGCACCTTCACCTATGTTACGTTTGGAGCTCCACTCATGTGGTGTAGGTGAGGTGGCAAAAATCGAAGCTTGAACAACATTGTCGTTTTGATGGAACCATGTGGGGGTGCATCATCGTCCACGATGGCCATCGTATTTCCCATTGGAGGTATGGACTCGTCGAGGATTGGCGCTTCGTCTTGTAGGATATCTAGCACCACACAAGAAAACACACTCGGAGTAGAGGTTAAGTTGTTAGAAATCATAGTGGCCTCACATGCCCTATCAACTACCTCACTCACTAAGTGTTGTGGCTCACTCACTCCCGCTAAGATGCTCTCACTCATATGGTTGGTCGAGTCACTCAAAGGGTGGTGATGGCTCTCAACCTCACATAGGATGTGTGGCATGTTCTCGTGTGTGGGGCTAGTGGTGGTCACACTCATCCTCTCATAGGAAATGCTCTCAATGTCACATATGGTGGAGTCACTCATATCACTCATATGGTGGTGGCTCTCCTCACATGGTAATTGGGGCATCTCATCATATATGGGTGCCAGAGAGATGTAGGTGCAAACGTCTCCATACTCAACTTCCTCATCCATAACGCCTCCAAAGATGAATGCCATAGGATGTGGCAAATCATCGCTCTCCTCCGAGACCAAAGAGAAAGTCTCATGTGTGGTCTCATAGCTTGACTCGGAGTATGAGTCCCATGTGGGCGTCGTCTTCATGTTGTTGAAGAGGTTCGTGCTCGCCGCCTTGGTCGAAGGGAATGACCCATGCTCGACCGTCTTGTCGTCGTCTTCTTGTAGGAGGCCCATATGATGTGGCACCTCGTTGCTCGTCTCCATGACCGAAGGGAATTTCCCATGCTCGGCCATCTTCCTTGGGGTGCTTCCGAAGATGGTAGGGTCACCCTCGCTTGTAGTTGGTCGTCTTGGACTTGGCGCCAAAGCTTCGTCTTGTTGGCGCGCGTCTCTCGGTCTTCTCTTGTGCTCATGAAGGTTGGTCGTAGGTTGATGTAGAGCTTGTTGGGACTTGTTGGTGCGCGCATCTCGAACGTCTTCGTGTTGATGGTGACGTTTCCGCGCTTGACCTTGATGTCGATGTTGTTCGTCGTCTCGAAGATGATGACGTGGTCGAATTGCGCTTGTGTCAGATGGGCGCTCTGAAGATGTGTGACTTTCTCGCCGCCGCCTTGAAGATGACGAAGGGGAAGAAGACTTGTAGCTAGCCAACATGTCTCGGAACTCTTCCATTTGTGATGATAGCTTGTCGTTGAGTGTTTGGCACAAGTCGGTGGCGAGGTTCTCGATGCGCTCTCGCAAGGCATGTTGTGCACCTTGCATTTGTCATTGTAGTCCGTAGCGGGGAGTTTTGGTGTTGTAGTTGTTCACGCCGTCGTTGTCGCCGAAGACCGGAGATGATGTGCTTTGCCTATCCATCACAAGACTCAAGCAAATGTGAGTGGAAGAAAGGGAAGAACTATATCAAATGTACCTTTCCAATGTTGAAGATGGATCAATGATCACCCAATATGGTATTATGGAAATAGCACAATTGGTACCGGATCTTGTCAATTCTCACACCTACACAATAACGCTTATGGAGTAGCTTGGTGAGGATAGTGGCACAAAATTTTATGCAATTGTTAGCAAGAGTCAATAATGTTGAAAAAGATTCACAAATTCGCAAGTGAAACAAGTAGACCAATAGCAATGAATGGCGCACGGAAACACACACACGGATAGATAAGTGAGGTTGTGCAACCAAGGAATGAGCACAAAATGTGGAATCCACAGAAAACGCTCGTGTTGCACAACGCTAGAGAGACGCTAGCATGATTGCTCTAATGGGTGTGATACAAACTTGTGCACAACCTATAGAAACAAAACGTGTCGACTTCTATCCCAAGTATGCTATGTATGTATGGTTTCCGGTGAACTTGCACACGATGATCCAAGATGATCAATGATGTTTATATGCTATGCAATGTGGCATGATGCTATGGCTATTGTTCACAGGCTCTTTGTTTCCTCTTTCTCTTCGCTTAAAAGCTTTTTGCGAACTTTTTTTTCTCTGGCCACTATGCGAAATGCTCAAACCAATATAGCAATGTGTATATGCAGAAAGAATCGATGACACGAGAGATGATACAATGATATATGAACGAATGATAGCTATGCGGAACGTGTATCACTAAAGTGCACAAGTAGCGTTGCCCGGAAATACTCAAATGGCTAGTCTCGGTAGGCAAGTGACGCAAAATTGGCTCGGAGGTTAACAATGCAATGGAAGGAGAATGTACAATGATGTCGTCGAAGTTACCGTCCTTGCTTACGGTTGTTGTGTCAAAGGTGAAGTGGTCGTTGGTGATGTCGATTCTGTGGCGATGGTGAGTGGCGGTGTTCTTGATGTCGAACCATTCCTAGTTAACCGAAACACCCTAGGAAATGGAAAACCCGCAAACTCAAAATCTCAAACGACAAATGTCAAATGGTGGTAGCGGAATGCGGTGGTGGTTTCGGAGTTGACAATGTGGAAGTGGAGGTGGTAGGTTATGCGGAGTCGTAGTTGAAGTCACCGTCCCTAAGTAGCCGAAACACCTTAGGAGACACAAACCACAACTCAAACAACCTCAAATGCTACGGGGATCAAAATGGGTTAGGTTGCGGAAGTCGGTGGCGGTATTGCAGATGATATGGTGGAAGGCCTAGGCAAAGATGCCAAAATGACAAATTTATGATGGAGTCAAATGGTTTTGGAACCTATCTAGATGGATGGGGGATGTCAATAGCTATCCAACAAGCTAAAGAACATGAAAATCGAACTCCAGATGTGAAAGTTATGGCCGAAACGGTAAAACACGGGAGGCTGATATCTCCAGGGGTCGGACATCCGGGGGGTAGGCCAGATTTCCGGGGCCCGGTGTCCAGAAACTCGCCCGATTTTGTGCTCCAGGTGCTGGATGTCCGGCCCGGGGCCCGGATGTCCGGCCCGATGGCCCGAATGTACGGGCCGACAAATCCAGAACTAGATTTGGGGCTCGAAAACTCAATTTGGGATGGAAATAGATGATTCCAAGGTCAAAATTGAGAAGATTTCGTGGATGGAAGTTGGGGAAAATTGTGGAGAAGCTAGATCCACTCGAAACACAACAAATCCATGGATCAAGATCAACAAAACATCATCAAACCAACAAATCACAAAAAAAATTGGTATGGCTATTTTTGTGGGGAATTTTCAAAATTGGGCAAAACAAACAAAATTGGGGGTAGAAAGTGGAGGGGAAGAACTCCAGAGTGTGAATCAACATCGCTCTGATCCAAGATGATATAGGGTGGAACCCTAATGTGGTGATCTTTTCACACTTGGAGGGGGAAAGGGAGCAAATCAAAGATAAACACAAGAAGAACTCTCAAATAGAGAAGATCCAATCACACATGTGCTAGATCCACATACACATAGAGGAGATACAAGATCCAAAGTCAACACAAGAGGATACAAAAGGTAGCTAGTTCATCCCAATCCTAAGAGGAATTGAGGTCTTGATATCCTTAGAGGATCTTCCCACAAGGGGGTCTTGAATCCACTTGGTGGATCTTCTCCAATGGAGGTCTTGAACTCCAATGGAGTGTCCCTCTCTCAAGAGGAATCCCACTAGGGGAGGTACATGAGCTAAGCTCTATGATATGAGATGTAATCTTAGCTAACCCTAGAAATGAGGAGGAGGAGGTCTATATATAGTGCTAGGGCGAATGGGTAGGTAGGAGAGGGGTACATGGGCTTCGGGCCTGAAGCTGCACGCGGGCAGGCGCCGGATGTCCGGCCTCTCGCCAGGTGCCGGATATCTGCCCCGACGGTGGCCAATCTTCTGGTGGCCTTCTTCGGATTTTTGGGGGAAGGCCGGATGTCTGGGCAGCGGTGAGGCGCCGGATGTCAAGCCGCTGATGCTCTTCGGCCGTCTTGTTGGTGCAGCTCCTCTCAGCTGCACAGGCATCGAATGTCCGGCCCTTGGCCCGGATGTCCGGCCGCTGTAGCTTCAGCATCATCGTCTTCTTCCGTCATCGCTTCCACGCTGCCCTCGCAGATGGTGTAGTTATTCCTTGGCACTTGCACTCCTCCTCGACATCCGTGAAGCTCCGGCAATACCTATGCATGCACATGGGAGAAGTGTCAAGTAGTATACATCCTCGAAGTGGTCAAGTGAGCACGTGTAAAGGAGATGATTCACCTCTATGTATGTGAAGTAGATGTCGCATGTGTCACTTGCCAAATGGACTCTTGATATGGTGATGTCCGTAGGATGCTCCGCATCACATCATGTGGTGGGGAAAGATCTAGGCACATATATCCAGTTGGATGTAAGTAATCATGAGTTATTATTGTTGACTTTACCCTTGAGGTGAATTGGTTGGGAGGTGTAACTATAAACCCCCATCTTCCTATGTGTCTGATTGAAGCTTTCGCCCCATAAATATGCCATGAGTGTCAGCAATCATAGAAGACTAAATGATAGTTGAGTATGTGGACTTGCTAAACAAAAAGCTCTTACATAGACTCTTCCTAAAAATATTATGAATTGTGATTCTTTCATTGACTAAGAACATAGTTTGTTAGTTTTCAAGAAAGTTTATGCTTTATACTTCGATGTTGTAATGAATTATTACTTGTTCATGCGAAGTTTTATGATAATATATTGCTGTTATAGTATTGATCATGATGCTTTGTTTTATCGACACCTCTCTCTCTAAACATGTGGTCATGATTATCGATTTCGGCTTTCGCTTGAAGACAAGCGAGGTCTAAGCTTGGGGGAGTTGATACGTCCAACTTGCATCATGTTTTCCTATTGATATTTATAATGTATTTGGTCATTATTTCACTTTATAATACAATTCTTATGCCTTTTCTTTCTTAATTTGCAAGATTTATATGAAGAGGGGGATTACTGGCAGCTGGAATTCTGGACCTGAAATAGCTACAACAGAGATACCTATTCTACAGAGCTCCAAATGACCTGAAACTTCACGGAGATTTTTTATTGAATATATAAAAATATTGGAGGAAAGGAATACCAGAGGGGGCCCACCAGTTGCCCACAAGGCAACAGGGCGCAGCCACCCCCTGGGCGCGCCCTGATGCCTTGTGGGGCCCACAGCAGGCCTCTAGCCCCCTCCTTCTGCTATATAAGGCCATTTATCCTAAAAGGAGAGGACTTTCAGGATGAAGCGCCGCCGTCTCGAGGCAGAACTAGGGCAGGAGCACTTTTGCCCTCCGGCAGAGCGATTCTGCGGGGGATACTTCCCTCCGGGAGGGGGAAATCGAAGCCATCGACATCACCAACGATCCTCTCATCGTGGGAGGACCAATCTTCATCAACATCTTCACCAGCACCATCTCATCTCAAACCCTAGTTCATCTCTTGTATTCAATCTTTGCCTCAAAACCTCAGATTGGTACCTGTGGGTTGCTAGTAGTGTTGATTACATCTTGTAGTTGATGCTAGTTGGTTTATTTGGTGGAAGATTATGGGGCTGTTTGGTTGTTACCCTCGTTCGCCTCGCCAATCCTGGGCCGACCAAAAAATTGGTGATGGATTCGCGCGCCCTGGGTTTGCCAATTTGTTGGCGTGAAATCAATTGGACGGAGGGCGGACGGGCTAGGCGTGCCCAAAAATAGGAGCTAATCCAAACGGACACCCACGTCTCAGTCAACGCCAATGTTTTGGCTTGGCAGTCGAGGGCAGTGAACCAAACGCCCCCTATATGTTCAGATCCTTAATGATATTCAATACTCCTCTGATCTTGAACATGGATATGATTTGTGAGTAGTTACGTTTGTTCTTGAGGACATGGGAGAAGTCTTGTTATAAGTAATCATGTGAATTTGGTATTCGTTCGATATTTTGATGATATGTATGTTGTTGCTTCCTCTAGTGGTGTCATGTGAACGTCGACTACATGACACTTCACCATACTTGGGCTTAAGGGAAGGCATTGTGGGGTAATAAGTAGATGATGGGTTGCTAGAGTGACAAAAGCTTAAACCCTAGTTTATGCGTTATTCCGTAAGGGGCTGATTTGGATCCATATGTTTCATGCTATGGTTAGATTTAGCTTAATTCTTCTTTCGTAGTTGCGGATGCTTGCGAGAGGGGGTAATCATAAGAGGGTTGCCTGTTCAAGTAAGAGAAGCACCCTAGCACCGGTCCACCCACATATCAAATTATCAAAGTAGCGAACGCGAATCAACTAAACATGATGAAAGTGACTAGATGAGAATTCCCATGTGTCCTCAAGAACGCTTTGCTTTACATAAGAGACTGTTCTGACTTGTCCTTTGATATAAAAAGGATTGGGCCACCTTGCTGCACTTTTGTTACACTTGTTACTTGTTGCTTGTTATGAATCACCTTGCTATCAAACAATCTGTTACCGCTACTTTCAGTACTTGCAGGGAATACCTTGCTGAAAACCGCTTATCATTTCCTTCCGCTCCTCGTTGGGTTCGACACTCTTACTTATCGAAAGGACCTTCGGTTGATCCCCTATACTTGTGGGTCATCATGCTGAGGCTCTCACAACCGAGGAATTAATAGCGGTACGCGCAACTGTGGACAAGGACGACGTCATCCTCGACAAAAGGCTGAAGTCCACATTGTTCAAACCAGCCGATGAAATAGTAAAATTTCAAGTACATCCCGAAGATCCAGCCAAAATGGCTCCCATCAGAGCTCGGCTAGAGCCTTCACTTGATGAGGCACTATGTGCTTTTCTCAAGGAAAATTGGGACATCTTTGCTCGGCATCCATCAAACATGCCAGGCATTCCAAGAAATTTGGCGGAACATAGCCTCAACATCGCCGAAAGCTTTAAGCTCGTAAAACAAGCACTCTGGGGATTCTCGGAACCCAAGCGACAAACAATGGGGGAAGAACTAGCCAAACTGTTGGAAGCCGGGTTCATCCGAGAAATTAAACATCCTAAGTGGTTGGCTAACCTAGTAATGGTACCGAAAAAGGACAAATCATGGCGCCTTTGCGTCGATGTCAAGGATGTAAATAAGGCTTGCCCAAAGGACCCCTTCCCATTATCTCGGATTGACCAAATAATCGATGCCACAGCCGGGCACAACCTGCTATGTTTCTTGGACTCTTATTTTAGATATCATCAAATAAAGATGAAGGAATCCGACCAGGCTGCAACAACCTTTATAACCCCCTATGGGCCTTTTTTTTAATACAATACCCTTCGGCTTAAAAAATGCGGGGGCTACATATCAATGCATGATTCAACCATGCCACGAGCCGCAAATCGACAAGACGGCCGAAGCATACATCGACAACGTGGTCGTCAAGACCCGCCAGGCCAGCACACTCATTGATGACCTATGGGAGACATTTAAGAATCTTCGGGAGTACGACATAAAGTTAAACTAGAAAAAATGCGTTTTTGGTGTCCCTTCCGACAAGATGCTCAGCTTTATCGTTTCCCATAGAGGAATTGAAGCAAACACTGACAAGATTAAGGCTTTGGACCGTCTGGAGGTTCCAACAAAGCTCAAGCACGTCCAACAACTCGCAGGCTGCATGGCCTCCCTTAGTCGGTTTATATCACGACTTGGAGAGAAGGCCTTGCCGCTGTATCGACTGCTTAAATAGACCAAAAATTTCGTATGGACAAAGGAGGCTGACACTACCTTAGAGGAAATCAAGAAGCTCCTTGGCACCAAGCCAATCTTGGCCACTCCTTACCTCAGTGAACCGATCTTGCTATATATCTCGGCAACAAATCAAGTGGCCAGTGTCGTACTTGTCGTCGAACGAAGCTTTGAGGGGCACAAGTTACAAGTACGGCGACCGGTATACTACGTATCCGAAGTACTGATGCCATGTAAAACCCAATATCTGCACTATCAAAAAATAGCATAAGCCGTGTTTATGGCCTCACGAGAATTAAGGCATTACTTTCAAGAATACTCCATTACAGTGGCCTCAGAGGTGCCACTAAACGACATCATCAATAACCGTGACGCCACTGGCTGAATTACAAAATGGGCTATCAAGCTCCTACCCTTCGAAATCTCTTATCAACCGCATTGAGCTATAAAATCTCAAGTCCTAGCAGACTTTGTGGCCGAATGGACGGAGGCCGAGCTCCCTAGAGAGCAAGGTACGTACTCTCATTGGACCATGTACTTCGACGGATTCAAAATGCTCGTCGGCCTAGGAGCAGGGGTGGTTCTCACCTCACCAATCGGGGATAATATCAGGTACGTACTTCAAATTATGTACAATGACTCTAACAATGCTGCAGAATATGAGGCGTTGCTACATGGACTCTGGATGGCCACGTCAATGGGGATCCAGTGTCTGGAGGTCCGAGGTGACTCCAACCTCGCCATCTCCCAGGTCAACGGGGAGTTTGATGCCAAGGACCCAAAAATGACGGCCTACGGTAACTTGGTTATGGCAATCTTAGCCCATTTCATGGGGCTCGAGTTTCATCACATCCCTCGAGACAACAATCGAGCTACCGACATACTCGCCAGGATGGGAGCCAAACGCGATCTCGTGCCAGAAAACACCTTCC
Source organism: Elymus sibiricus (assembly GCA_039707655.1). Taxonomy (NCBI): domain Eukaryota; kingdom Viridiplantae; phylum Streptophyta; class Magnoliopsida; order Poales; family Poaceae; genus Elymus; species Elymus sibiricus. Next base: position 169,375,376 of record CM077672.1, on the reverse strand, counting down.
TCGAGCGACTATTCAAGCCATCAGTGGTGTGGCAGAGTGAACCGCCACCCACCGAACCCTCCACTTCCGAGGTGGTCCCCAGATGACCCACAAGTATAGGGAATCAATCGTAGTCCTTTCGATAAGTAAGAGTGTCGAACCCAACAAGGAGCAGAAGGAAATGATAAGCGGTTTTCAGCAAGGTATTCTCTGCAAGTGATGTAAGTGACAATGATAGATAATTTGATAACAAGGTAATTCATAACAAGTAGCAAGTAACAATAGTAACAAAGGTGCATCAAGGTGGCCCAATCCTTTTTGTAGCAAAGGACAAGCCGAAAGTACTTCTTATAGTGAGCAAAGCGTTCTCGAGGACACATGGGAATTCTCGTCTAGTCACGTTCATCATGTTTAGTTGATTCGTGTTCATTACTTTGATAATTTGATATGTGGGTGAACCGGTGCTAGGGTGCTGTTCTTACTCGAACAAGCAACCCACTTATGATTACCCCCTCTCGTAAGCATCCGTAGCTACGAATGAAGAATTAAGATAAATCTAACCATAGCATGAAACATATGGATCCAAATCGGCCCCTTACAGAATAGCGCATAAACTAGGGTTTAAGCTTCTATCACTGTCGTAACCCATCATCTACTTACTACCCCAATGCCTTCCCCTAGACCCAAACATGGTGAAGTGTCATGTAGCCGACGTTCACACCACACCACTAGAGGAAGAACAACATACATATCATCAAAATATTGAACGAATACCAACTTCACATGATTACTTATAACAAGACTTCTCCCATGTCCTCAAGAACAAACGTAACTACTCACAAATCATATTCATGTTCAAGATCAGGAGTATAAAGTGTGATTAAGGATCTGAACATATAATCTTCCACCAAGTAAACCAACTAGCATTAACTACAAGACATAATCAACACTACTAGCAACCCACAGGTACCAATCTAAGGTTTTGAGACAAAGATTGAATACAAGAGATGAACTAGGGTTTGAGTTGAGATGGTGATGGTGAAGATGTTGTTGAAGATTGGTTCTCCCTCGATGAGAGGAACGTTGGTGATGTCGATGGCTTCGATTTGCCCCACCCAGAGGGAAGTATCCCCGGCGGAATCACTCCGCCGGAGAGAAAAAGTGCTCCTGCTCTGGTTCCGCCTCGAGACGGCGGCGCTTCGTCCGAAAGTCTTCACTTATTTTTTTCTAGGGCAAATGGCCTCATATAGCAGAAGGAGGGCACCGGAGGGCCTGTGTGGGCCGCACAAGGCATCAGGGCACGCCCTGTTGCCTTGTGGGCAACTGGTGGCCCCCCTCTGGTGGTTCTTCATTCCAGTATTTTTTATTTATTCAATAAAAATCTCCGTAAAGTTTCAGGTCATTTGGAGCTCCAGAGAATAGCTATCTCTGTTGTAGCTCTTTTGAGTCGAGAATTCCAGCTGCCGGCAATCTCCCTCTTCATGTAGAACTTGCATATTAAGAGAGAAAAGGCATTAGAATTGCATTATAAAGTGAAATAATGATAAAAAACACTATATATAATAGTAGGAAAACATGATGCAAAATGGACATATCAACTCCCCCAAGCTTAGACCTCGCCTGTCCTCAAGCGAATACCGAACTCGATAATCATGACCACATGTTTAGAGAGAGAGAGGTGTCGATAAAACAAAATATGGACATAGAAGCATCATGATCATTATTATAACAGTAGCTATTCATCATAAAACTTCTCATGATCAAGTAACAATTCATCCACAATGTTAAAGTATACACAATAAACTTTCTTGAAAACTAGCAAACTATGTTCTTAGTCGTTGAGACAATTACAATTCATCATATTTCCAGAAAGAGTCTATGTAAGAGCTTTGGTTTAGCAAGTTCCACATACTCAACTATCATATAGTCTTCCATGATTGCTAACACTCAAAGCATATTTTTGGAGCAAATGTTTCAGTCGGACACATAGGAAGATGGGGGTTTGTTGTTTCACCGCCCAACTTGTTTACCTCAAGGATAATGTCAACAATAATAACTTATGATTACCTACATCCAACTGGATATATGTGCCTGTATCTTTCCCTACCACATGATGCTTGCCAAGTGGAGAATAATTTAGGATGGAAAAAGGGATGAATACTTTGACTCTTGCATATAAGTAAAAACCAAAAAGTAAAAGATAGGCCCTTCGCAGAGGTAAGTAGAGGTTGTCATGCGGTTTTTTGTTTGGATGTGCAAGCTCTTAATGCAAAGGAATGCCACTTTATATTGCCCCTTGTGATAGCAACCTTTATTATGCAATCTGGCATTTTTTTTCTTTGCCATCACAAGATCATACAAAGCTTATTTCCCTTACAATAAAAGATCATACATATTTAGGAGCAATTTTTATTGCTTTGCACCGATGACAACTTACTTGAAGGTCTTATTCAATCCATAGGTAGATATGGTGGACTCTCATGACAAGAAACTAGATTTAAGGGTTTTTGGATGTACAAGTAGTATCTCTACTTAGTACGAAAATTTGTCTAGCAAGAGATTATGAGCAAGCACCACATGTTAGAGGATCCATGACAATATAACTTCTATGTGAATATAAGCAAAAATAACTCATTAAGTTGTCTTCCTTGTCCAACATCAACTATTTGATCAAGCTGAAAATATTTGATGGGGGCCGACAATCATAAAAGATGTCCAAGAAAGTATATTTATATGTGAAGCTTCTCTCCCTTTATTAATCTTTCATGAATTGCATCAATGACCAATGTTATGTTTGCTAACTTCCAATAAATTTTATAATTTACACTCTTTATATGTGACATCATTACTCCCCATGGGATTAGTGATACGTCCCAAACGTATCCACTTTTCCAAACACTTTTGCTCTTGTTTTGGACTCTAATTTGCATGATTTGAATGGAACTAAGCAGGACTGACGCTGTTTTCAGCAGAATTGACATGGTGTTATTTTTTTTGCAGAAATAAAAGTTCTCGGATAGACCTGAAAATTTACGAAGAATTATTTCAGAATATATAAAAAATACTGGCGAAAAGATCTACTGGAGGGGAGCCACCCAGGGGCCACAAGCCCAGGGGGCGCGCCCTCCAGGCTTGTGGGTCCCTGGAAACTCCAATTGACCTAATTCCAATGCTATATATACCTCTTCGTGGAGAAAAAAATCAGAGAGAAAGAATCATCACGTTTTACGATACATAACCGCCGCCACCTCCTGTTCTTCATCGGTAGGGCTGATCTGGAGTCCGATCGGGGCTCCGGAGAGGGGGATTCGACGCCATCGTCATCATCAACCATCCTCCATCACCAATTTCATGATGCTCACCACCGTGTGTGAGTAATTTCTTCGTAGGCTTGTTGGACGGTGATGGGTTGGATGAGATTTATCATGTAATCGAGTTAGTTTTGTTAGGGCTTGATCCCTAGTATCCACTATGTTCTAAGATTGATGTTGCTATGACTTTGCTATGCTTAATGCTTGTCAATAGGGCCTGAGTGCCATGATTTCAGATCTGAACCCTTTATGTTTTCATGAATATATTTGTGTTCTTGATCCTATCTTGCAAGTTGTATGCACCTATTATGTGTTATGATCCACATACCCCAAGGTGACAATAATTGAGATTCTTTCCGGTGATTACCGTAGTTTGAGGAATTCATGTATTCACTAAGTGCTAATGCTTTGTTCTGGTTCTCTATTAAAAGGAGGTCTTAATATCCTTTAGATTTCCTTATGGACCCCGCTGCCACGGGAGGGTAGGACAAAACATGCCATGCAAGTTCTTACTATAAGCATGTATGACTATATATATAATACATGCCTACATTACATTGATGAATTGGAGCTATTGTGTATCGCTCTAGGTTGTGACTGTTACATGATGAATGTCATCCAACATAATTATCCATCACCGATCCAATGCCTACGATTTTCGCCTATTGATCTTTGCTAAGTTACTTTTGTTGCTGCTACTGTTACAATACTACAAAACTGCTACTGTTACTGTTTTTGTTACTATTGCTACTGTTACTACTTCTATCAAAACTATCATACTACTGTGCTACTAAACACTTTGCTGCAGATATTTAGTTCTCCAGGTGTGGTTGAATTGACAACTCAACTACTAAAACTCACAAATATTCTTTGGCTCCCCTTGTGTCAATTCAATAAATTTGGGTGAAATACTACCCTCGAAGACTGTTGCGATCCCCTATACTTGTGGGTTATCTAGACCTTTTTCTGGCACCGTTGCCGGGGAGCATAGCTCTATCTGTTGATCACTATGAAGAATATGAAAGACGCTAAGACCAAGATTGTCCCCTCTATGACTAGAGGAGGTAAGGAACTGCCATCACACTCTGCACTTGATTCACCTTCTGTTTTGAGTAGGCTTGTGACACCACCACCTGTTATTCATTCTGATATGTCGCAAGTAATTGATGATACTACTTATGCTATGAATGATACTTATGATGATGCTAGTACTATGCTTGATAATACTGTGCCACTAGGTGAATTTCTTGATGAACAAATTGCTAGAGCTAAAGAAACTGAAAATACTGAAACTTCTAAAAATTATGATTCACCTATTATGCCTAGCTCTCCTAGAATTGAAATGCCTAAGATACCTGATGGTTATGTTCTGGATGGAGAAATAGCTAGAGAATTTCTTTCTTGTAATGATAGAGATGATGTTAGAAAATTGCTTGCTAAGTTAAAAGAAAAGTCTATGATGGAGAGAATTAAATATGATCCTAAGTTTGCTACCTTTCCTATCTTTGTTGTTGATAAGGATTATGAATTCTCTATCGATCCTAAGTTAATTACTTTGGTTGAATCTGATCCTTTTCATGGTTATGAATCTGAAACTGTTGTGGCACACCTTACTAAATTGAATGATATAGCCACCCTATTTGCTCATGAGAAAAAGATTCGTTACTATTACATCCTTAAGTTGTTTCCTTTCTCATTAAAGGGTGATGCTAAGAAATGGTTTAATACTCTTTCTCCTGGTTGTGTGCGTAGTCCCCAGGATATGATATATTACTTCTCTGAAAAATATTTTCCTGCTCATAAGAAACAAGCTGCCTTACAGGAAATACTTAACTTTGTGCAAATTGAAGAAGAGAATCTCCCTCAAGCTTGGGGGAGGCTTCTCCAATTACTTAATGCTTTGCCTGATCATCCTCTTAAGAAAAATGAAATACTTGATATCTTTTATAATGGACTAACCGATGCTTCTAGGGACTACCTAGATAGTTGTGCTGGTTCTGTTTTCAGGGAACGAACTGTTGGATAGGCTGAAGAACTATTGAATAATATGTTAAGAAATGCCGATGATTGGACACTTCCTGAACCACCACCTAGGACAACTCCGAATAAGAGAGGTATTCTATTCCTCAGTCCAGAAGATATGCAAGAAGCTAAGAAATCTATGAAAGAAAAGGGTATTAAAGCTGAAGACGTTAAGAATTTACCACCTATTGAAGAAATACATGGGCTCGACATCCCGACATAGGTTGCGGAGGTAAATTCTCTCACTAGATTTGATGAAGGTGATATTCCTTATAATAAATCTGCTAGTCAATGCCTGTATGAGTTTGATAATTACATCATTAAGCAAGAACACTTCAATATATATGTAAGCAATCAACTAAAACGCAATGCCTTCATGATAGATCGTTTGAGTGATTTGATGTTTAGAACTGCTAATGATGTTAAAGGCTTAAGTAAACATGCTTCTATGGTTCATACTTAGTTCGAACAAATTGCTAAGTCACAAAATGATTTGCTTGATGAGATGAATAATAAAATGAATGATCATGCTATTAGGGTAATGACTAGAGGAGGAAGAATGACTCAGGAGCCCTTGTATCCTAAAGGTCATCCTATAAGAATTGAGCAAGATTCTCAGAGAAATAATATTGATGCACCTAGTTCATCTAAGAAGAAAAAGAAAAAGAAAAAGAAAAATGATAAAACCTTGCCTGCTTCTAGTGAACCTGTAATAGAAAAACCTTCTGAGGATCCTAATGATGTTTCTATTTCTGATGCTGAGACACAATCTGGTAATGAACATACACCTAATGATAATGATAATGAAAATGATAATGATGTTCATAGTGATGCTCAACCAGATAATGATGTAGAAATAGAACCTGCTGTTGATCTCGATAACCCACCTCCTAAGAATAAAAGATATGATAAAAGAGACTTCGTAGCTAGAAAACATGGAAAAGAAAGAGAACCATGGGTTCAAAAACCCATGCCTTTTCCTACTAAACCATCTAGAAATAAAGATGAGGAAGACTTTGAGCGCTTTGTTGAAATGCTTAGACCTGTCTTTTTGCGCACTCGCTTGATTGATATGTTGAAAATGTGTCCCTATGCTAAATACATGAAAGATATTGTCACTAATAAAAGAAAGATACCTGAAGCTGAAATTTCCACCATGCTTGCAAATTATTCTTTTAAGGGTGGAGTACCTAAGAAGTTAAGAGATCCAGGAATACCCACTATACCATGCTCCATTAAAAGAAGTTATGTTAAAACTGCCTTATGTGATTTAGGAGCCGGTGTTAGTGTTATGCCTTTCTCTTTATATAGAAGACTTGATTTGAATAAGCTCACACCTACTGAAATATCTTTGCAAATGGCTGATAAATCAACTGCTATACCTATTGGAATTTGCGAGGATGTGCCCGTTGTTGTTGCAAATGTTACTATCTAACAGACTTTGTTATACTTGATATGCCCGAGGACGACAACATGTCGATTATCCTTGGTAGACCCTTTTTGAATACTGCAGGGGCTATTATTGATTGCAACAAAAGCAAGGTTACTTTTCATGTCAATGGTAATGAGCATACGATTTATTTTCTGAATTAACAAAGTTTGGTGAATGGCATTAATTGTATTGAAAAAGTTTCGACAATCACTATTGGAGGATTCAAATTCCCTATTCCTACTGTCAAAAAGAAATATGAAGTTCTTATTGCTGGGGAGATGCATATCCCCATTGAGGTAACTTAGTGTTATACAAAAATTCTTCGGTTTCATGTCATTCGGAAATAGTTCGTTAATAAGACTTGATCAACCTTATTAATGGATTCTTTCTGAGGGGCATGTGGTCGATAAATTTAGTAAGCACAACCTTCTGTAATCATAGTTTGCTCTCTGTTATTTATAGTTGAATAAAGTAAAATGCCATGATTATCCTATTTTCTGAATTATCCGTGCAATAAAAAATTGGCCCAAAAATAAAAGCTCTCAGAATGCCCTGAAAATTTAGTATGATTTTTTCCTGAATAGTTAAGAATTTTTGGCACTGAACACACCTCAGGGGGGTGCACCTGTGAGCACAAGCTCACAGGGCGCGGCCACCCCCTGGGCGCGCCTAGCAGCAATGTGGGTCCCATAGGGACCCACTCACTTATCCTAGCCACCCACACCCTTCTTCCACCTCCAGAAAAAATCATCCTTGCTCTCAAGCCCGTGTTCTTGCTCATTTTGCTGCAAATTTCGATCTCCTTGCTCGGAACTCCGTTTCCGAAACTGTTTTGAGGAATTGCTCCTCGGTATGTGACTCCTCCAATGCTCCAATTACTTTTTGTTATAGTGCTTTATGTTTTGCAAATTTTTGCTGCTGTGGTGACCATGTATATGAGCTTGCATGTTGAATTTATATGGTCCAAAGTAGTTTTGATGCATGATATAGCCTCTAGACACTTATGGGAGTAGTTTCTATCAATTTTGTTGAGTTTCGTTCACTTTTATTTTGAGTCACTAAAAATTTCAGAAATTTTCAGAGGGAGAAAATGTTTAGGAAGATATTCCATGGGGGTTCCTCGAGCAGGAGTGCTCCAAGGCCCGCGATACGCGAGCCAGACTTTGAACCGTCGTGGGAGGCCACGGTGCAACCGTGCGAATGGCCGTCTGATTCCTTCATGATTCGAGCCGGCATCAAGGAAGAATTTGATATGTATTTGTGCAATGCCGAGCTCACGGATTTCTTAACAGATAAGTGCCCTCAGTACCATGACCTTACTGATTCCTTCGTACGGAAATTTGAGTATGTATCTCACCGCACCACTCATGATGTCATCTTTAATTTATATGAAAAGCCTTTTCGCATGTTCGTTGAAGAGTTTAGTTATGCTTGTAGAATTCCATTTTGGGGGACATGCACTGAACCTCGTAAAGCTGATTGCAATGAATTTCTAATGAATATTACTAAGGGTGAAACTAGAACCATAACGCAAGCTGCAGTAGGAAGCATTCACTTTCCTGCTATACATTATTTTGTGCTATTCATAGGAAGATGCATCAACGGTAAATAGGACCCTAGTCATTTATGTGCTCCTGATTTGAGAATTCTTAAGAGTGCAGTATTAAGAAATAGAAGATTTAACATGGGTGCCATCATTGCACGCCGCTTGCATAATAATGCTCTAGTTGGTGATCTTTTTGGTGGAATTTATGCCACTCGCTTAGCAGCTGCTACTTGTAGTCTGCGTTGGTATTTCCCCAAAGAGGAGAGGATGATGCAGTACAGAAGAGATAAGTATTTCCCTCTATTAAGAATGAAGGTTATCAATCCAGTAGGAGAACAAAGCAAAATTCCGTTAAGCGCACCTGCACAAACAAGAGCAAACACTTGCACCCAACGCAAATAAGAGGGTTGTCAATCCTCTTAGCGGTTATTTGCAAGGATTAAATCTTATAGAGATAAATAGATAAACTAAAATACTAATTAAAATAAAAGTAAATAAATTGCAGCAAGGTATTTTTAGGTTTTTAATATATGATAAAGTAGACCGGGGGCCATAGTTTTCACTAGAGGCTTCTCTCTCGAACACAGAGCATACGGTGGGTTAACAAATTACTGTTGGGCAATTGATAGAAAAACAAATAATTATGACGGATTCATGGCAATGATCATGTATATAGGCATCACGTTCGAGACAAGTAGACCGACTCCTGCCTGCATCTACTACTATTACTCCACCCATCGACCGCTATCCAGCATGCATCTAGGGTATTAATTATGAAACAGAGTAACGCCTTAAGCAAGATGACATGATGTAGAGAAAGTAAACTCAAGCAATATGATTAAACCCCATCTTTTAATCCTTAATGGCAACAATAGAAATACGTGTCATGTCCCCTTCTGTCACTGGGATTGAGCACCGCAAGATTGAACCCATCACAAAGCACCCCTCCCATTGCAAGATAAATCAATCTAGTAGGCCAAACCAAATCGATATATCGGAGAGAAATACAAAGCTATAATAATCATGCATAAAAGAGTTCAGAGAAGACTCAAATATTTCTCATGAATAATGAGATCATAAACTCACTATTCATCGGATCCCAACAAACACACCGCAAAAGAAGATTACATCGGATAGAACTCCAAGAACATCGAGGAGAACATGGTATTGAAGATCAAAGAGAGAGAAGAAGCCATCTAGCTACTAGCTATGGACCTGTAGGTCTGTGGTAAACTACTCACACATCATCGGAAGGGCAGCAAGGTTGATGTAGAATCCCTCCGTGATCGATTCCCCCCGGCAGAGTATCGAAAAAGGCCTTCAGATGGGATCGCGAAAGAATAGAGGCTTGCGGCGGCAGAAAGGTTTTCTCCTCTGGCTCTCTATTGGTTTGGGAATATTTGTGAATTTATAGTGAAGGAATTAGGTCAAGATATGCCATGAGGGGCCCACAAGCCTGGGAGGCGCGACCACCCCCCTGGGGCGCGCCCTCCAGGCTTGCCGCCTCCTCGTGGCTCTTCTAGTCTTCTCCTGAAGCTTCCTGGGTCTCTTCTGGTCCAGAAAAAATTAATCCAAAGTTTTTTCTCATTTGGACACTTTTTGATAATGATTTTCTGAAAAGGCAAAAACAAGCAGAAAACAGTAACTGGCACTGGGCACTGAGTTAATAGGTTAGTCCCAAAAAATGATATATAATGGCATATAATTGCATATAAAACATCCAAGATTGATACTATAATAGCATGGAACAATCAAAAATTATAGATACGTTCGAGACGTATCAGCAGCTCATCTTAATGTACCCATACAAGAAAATGACACTTTATTGCCGCCCAGTTACTTAGATTATGATGCCATGGAACATAATCATTTCCTTGAAAGGAGCGACCCGCCTTTTTGTTACAGGCTAATCTTTAACAGGCGTCACATTTTCCATATTACTTTGCCTGCTCCTGCCTTCTTTAACTTCCAGAGAAAACAAAGATACTTTATACTTGAGGAGGAGGCTGAGGAGTACAAGAGAGCGGTGGAGACCGCTCGGCGTAACGAGGTAGCTCGCCAAGCTGTGGTAGCTACACTTCAGTTCAACCTGAACTACCACCACGGGTATTATCCAGGCCAGGAGTGGCCATAGACCAACTTAGGCCAAAAGCCTAAGCTTGGGGGAGTACGTATGTCTTACCGACATTACATTCATGTTCACACATTCATTCCAGTTGTCGGTGTTCATCCTTTTTCATTGTATTATCCATGTTAGTTTTTTTTTCGCTTTCTTCTAGTGTGTTTGAAAAATCCAAAAAATTAGTTGTAGCTTCTTTTCGGTTTTTCTTCTTGTTTAGTTAATTCGTAGTATTAAAAGAAAGCCCAAAAAGATTTCTCATTTCTTCTTTTACTTGTTGGGAGCTTTCCCGCGTAAATAGTTTTTCTCATTTTTCGTTTTCCTTCATTAATTTGCTTTCTTCAGAAAAACTAAAAACTCCAAAAATATTTCAGTGTGTTTCTCTGAATTTATTTTCTTTTTCATTGAGTCGTCGCAAGGAGAAGACCACGATGAAATTGTTGAGTGGTTCTCATATGCTTTATTGTTGATCTAACAAGGAGCCACTATTACCTTGTCTTCTCCTTTGAATAAATGTTTTGCAGATTCTAGCTTAGTCCATGGCACACTTGCACTATTCTTATTATCCCATCCTTCGGTCGTGCAAGTGAAACGCAATAGTGATGATATTTGATGAAGTGATTGCGGTGAAGAAAAGCTGGTATGAATTCTTCTTGTTTTTGTCTTTGTAAATATGTTTAGCTCAGTATTCATGATTTAGCATTATCATGAGTAAACATATTTGTGATGACAATTAGAGATCATAGTTGCTCATGCCATGCTTAAATAGCTAGGAGTGGATAATGATTTATCTTGAGTGTCAACATGCATTAAAATGGTTATGATGTAGTATGTTAGTATGGTATCCTCCTCTGAACAATTCAAGTGGCTTGACTTGGCACATGTTCACACATGTAGTTGAATCAAAACCGACATAGCCTCCACGATATTTATGTTCATGGTGTTTATATCCTACTCATGCTCGTATTCAATGTTAATTATTCTCAATGCATTGCTATGACCGTTTTCGCTCTCTAGCTGGTCGCTTCTCAGCGTATTTGCTAGCCTTCGCCTGTACTAAGCTGGAATACTGCTTGTGCATCCAAAATCCTTAAACCAAAGTTGTTCCAGATGAGTCCACTATATCTACTTATATGTGGTATTACTCTGCCATTCCAAGTAAATTTGCATGTGCCACCTCTAATCATTCAAATAAGCATCTGTTTTGTGTGCCCGTACCGCTCATGGAGCGACAGGGGGTGGTCAATATCTTCCATGCTAAGTGCATTATTCTCAGATGAGTGTTTATTCACATGTCATTGCACGAGAGGGGCTGGTAATTGGGATGCCCAGTCCTATAATCAAAATGAAAAAAAATATAATGCAAACAAACTCCCCCGAAAATTTGATTGTTTGGAGGGTACCCGTGAATTCGGCTAGCCATGGCTTGTGTTAGTACGGTGGAGGGGGAGTAAACTTTACCTTTCCGCTTGGGAACCGGCTATAATGTGTTTAGCATGGAAGATATTGAAAATTCTCGGTCGTGACGTTGACAGGAAAAGCATACTTCTCAAAATTGTTTTCATCTCTGTTTTAAGCTTCGAGCTCTGGCATCGCTGCAAATCCATGCTTCCCTCTGCGAAGGGCCTATCTATTTACTTTTATGTTATTTTACTTTTATTGTTGAGTCATCACTCTCTCATTTAAGCACCAGTTGGAGAGCACTATTGTCATTTTTATGCATTGAGTATAGTTAATGTTGGGTGTGACATGACTGGATCTCTTCTACCATGAATTACGATATCTAGTCATCACTTGAACTTCAGAGGTGCTCTGCATTTATGTTTTGTGGTCTCAGAAAGGGCTAGCGAGATACCATGTTATCATATTATATCATGATTGTTTTGACAAATTGTTGGCATCCGAGATATCTTATTATTGCTCGCTAGTTGGTTATGTTATTGATATGAGTAAATGTGAGACCTAAGTGTTATCATTCATATGGTTAGTTCATAATCTTTGCTGAAAACTTGGATGCTAGTTAAGTATATATACAGACAACAAGAACAAAAGAGTTTGTAAAAGTTTTTCTTTGTCACTTTCAGTTTGTCAACTGAATTGCTTGAGGACAAGCAATGAGTTAAGCTTGGGGGAGTTGATACGTCCCAAACGTATCCACTTTTCCAAACACTTTTGCTCTTGTTTTGGACTCTAATTTGCATGATTTGAATGGAACTAACCAGGACTGACGCTGTTTTCAGCAGAATTGCCATGGTATTATTTTTGTGCAGAAATAAAAGTTCTCGGATGGACCTGAAAATTGTTGGATATAATCTTGACATGTACATTGTGCACGTCCAAGTGTGCACATCGTGTTAGTATGGGCCAGTCAATGCATGTGTGCATGGCCGAGTAGTATAGATAATTAGTAGCCCAGTGATTCGGTCAAGTGGTTGTTAGTTGGAGCTAGCTAGCTTCATGGGTGAGTTTGTTAGTGCTAGTGTGTTAGTGGCCGGTTGTGATGGCCGGGTCATGCGTGTGTACGTGCTGGTGGCCAAGTGTGGCCGCTGAACATGCTAGTGGGTTCGTGCATGGAGTGTATTAGTTAGTGCTGGTAGTGGACTGCTGTGCGTGAGTACATGGCATTGGTGCCTCGTCCTTGTATATATAAGTCTATCAGATGAATGAGAAGGTTAAGGCTAGTGAGGGCTGGATACACAATGTAGCCACGGTGGGCATCAAGGAAGTTTCTCTTGGCAAAGCCATTTTGGTCTTCTTCCTTGGTGCATGTGTGTGTGTGTGTGTGTGCGTGCGCGTGTGTGTGTTCTGTTCTTGAGAGCAACAATGAGAGAAGAGAGAGGTTGCGTGAGGTAGAAGAAGAAGCGGTGCTGCGAGAGGCGGCGCCAACATTTGGCATCAGAGCCTTGTCGATCCAAGACGGTGGTGGCGGCGCGGCGGACTCCATGTGAGGTGGAGGTCGGCGACGCAAGGTGGACGCCGTTGGCGGCGCGATGCGGCTGGTGTGGGTCTCCATCATCAATCGAGCTGCGTCATGAGCGATGGAGAATGGTATGCTGTCCGGTAAGTCGCGGCACCGGCGGCAAGAAGGTGATGGACATGGAGCGGAGGCCATTGCCATAAGGAGTTCCATGTCCGAGTCATCGAGAAGGTGCGTCATCGGCGACAACATGGAGGAGAGTCATCGGCGAGTTGCGGCATCGACGGCAAGGAGGTGATAGCCATGGAGCGGGGGCCATTGCTATGAGGAGTTCCATGTCGGAGTCATCGAGAAGGTGCGTCATCGGCGACAACATGGAGTCGAGTCACCGGCGAGTTGCGGCACCGGTGGCGAACATGAGGCAGCGAGCGTGCCGCGATGGCACACTCGTGGTGAAGGCGTCGTCCACCGCAAGGTGTGCGGTGGTGCGAAGGCATCATCCATGGAAATTTTGGTGAGCCACCATGTGAAGATTAGGAGGGAAAATGTTCGATATAATCTTGACATGTACATTGTGCACGTCCAAGTGGTTACATCGTGTTAGTATGGGCCGGTCAATGCATGTGTGCATGGCTGAGTAGTATAGGTAATTAGTAGCCCAGTGATTCAGTCAAGTGGTTGTTAGTTGGAGCTAGCTAGCTTCATGGGTGAGTTTGTTAGTGCTAGTGTGTTAGTGGCCAATTGTGATGGCCGGGTCATGCGTGTGTACGTGCCGATGGCCAAGTGTGGCCGCTGAACATGCTAGTGGGTTCGTGCATGGAGTGGACTAGTTAGTGCTGGTAGTGGACTGCTGTGCGTGAGTACATGGCATTGGTGCCTCGTCCTTGTATATATAAGTACATTAGATTAATGAGAAGGTTAAGGCCAGTGAGGGCTGGATACACAATGTAGCCACGGTGGGCATCAAGGAAGTTGCTCTTGGCAAAGCCATTTTGGTCTTCTTCCTTGGTGCATGTGTGTGTGTGCGTGTGCGTGTGTGTGTTCTATTCTTGAGAGCAACCATTAGAGAAGAGAGAGGTTGCGTGAGGTAGAAGAAGAAGCTGTGCTGCGAGAGGCGGCTCCAACAAAAATTTATGGAGAATTATTTCAGAATATATGAAAATACTGGCGAAAAGATCTAATAGAGGGGAGCCACCCAGGGGCCACAAGCCCAGGGGCGGGCCTACCCCCCAGGGCGCGCCCTCCAGGCTTGTGGGTCCCTGAAAACTCCAATTGACCTAATTCCAACGCTATATATACCTCTTTGTGGAGAAAAACATCAGAGAGAAAGAATCATCGTGTTTTACAATACGGAGCCGCCACCACCTCCTGTTCTTCATCGGGAGGGCTGATCTGGAGTCTGATCGGGGCTTCGGAGAGGGGGATTCGACGCCGTCGTCATCATCAACTATCCTCCATCACCAATTTCATGATGCTTACCGCCGTGTGTGAGTAATTTCTTCGTAGGTTTGCTGGACGGTGATGGGTTTGATGAGATTTATCATGTAATCGAGTTACTTTTGTTAGGGCTTGATCCCTAGTATCCACTATGTTCCGAGATTGATGTTGCTATGACTTTGCTATGCTTAATGCTTGTCACTAGGGCCCGAGTGCCATGATTTCAGATCTGAACCCTTTATGTTTTCATGAATATATTTGTGTTCTTGATCCTATCTTGCAAGTTGTATGCACCTATTACGTGTTATGATCCGCATATACCCCAAGGTGACAATAATTGGGATTTTTTCCGGTGATTACCGTAGTTTGAGGAGTTCATGTATTCACTAAGTGCTAATGCTTTGTTCTAGTTCTCTATTAAAAGGAGGCCTTAATTTCCCTTAGATTTCCTTATGGACCCCGCTGCCATGGGAGGGTAGGACAAAAGATGTCATGCAAGTTCTTACTATAAGCACGTATGACTATATACGGAATACATGCCAACATTACATTGAACGAATTGGAGCTATTGTGTATTGCTCTAGGTTGTGACTGTTACATGATGAATGTCATCCAACATAATTATCCATCACCGATCCAATGCCTATGATTTTCACCTATTGATCTTTGCTAAGTTACTTTCGTTGCTGCTGCTGTTACAATCACTACAAAACTGCTACTGTTACTGTTTTTGTTACTATTGCTACTGTTACTACTGCTATCAAAACTATCATACTACTGTGCTACTAAACACTTTGCTGCAGATATTTAGTTCTCCAGGTGTGGTTGAATTGACAACTCAACTACTAATACTCGCAAATATTCTTTGGCTCCCCTTGTGTCGAATCAATAAATTGGGTGAAATACTACCCTCGAAGACTGTTGCGATCCCCCTATACTTGTGGGTTATCAATTAGCATATGATCTTTTATTTTCATGCTATGATTGATGCAAGAAAGTAAAGAAGAAAAATCAAACTACTCGTTATTATATAACACTCACACACGATTACATAGATAGATCACAAAATAAGAACTCGAAAAACGACTTCACACTAATGCTTTTATACTTCTAAATCACAAAATAACTAAGGATTGAACTAAGATAGATAATGATAAAAGTGATGATGATACGATACCGGGGCACCTCCCCCAAGCTTGGAACAAGCCAAGGGTGGTACCCATACCCGTGTACTCAAGTTTCCTTCTTTGGTGATGGTGGTGATGAATTGGTTGGCTTGTCCTCCATCTTCCATTTGAGTACGCGATTTTCCTCCTTCAGATAATTGACTTCTTGTTCTAACTCCAAGATTCTCTTGCACAGTCCGCTCATGTCTTCCTGCATATTGGAAAAAGGAGTAAATCGAAACTTGGGGGCCCTTGCCGTATCCAGCAAGCTTGACTTCTGGAACTCCACGTGCATGTCTCTGGGTTGAGGTAGAGGGATTTCTTCCTCCTCCTCGCTTGAATCATCCATCCCCTTCAGATCAGCGTCCAGCTCCTCATCCGTGGGCCACTCATAAGGGTCTACATCACCGTAGGCCCTCGAGTTGGCGGTAATGTGAGAGATGTAACTCTCCCCACCTGAGTCTTTCGACGACATGGCGATCTCGATCTGTCAGAAAAACAGACCAAAACAAGAACAGAGGAGAAACTTGCGATACGGTGGTCAAAACATCGGGGAGTATATATAATGATTTTTCATCTTGCAGAACAAGTATACGGGAGGAATACGGAGTCGGGAAAGTGCACGAGGGGCCCACAAGGCATCTGGGCGCGCCCAGGGGGTAGGGCGCACCCTGTTGCCTTGTGGTCTCCTCGTGGACCTTCTCGACTGTTTCTTATTTTTGTAATTTTTCTAATATTCCAAAACTGATAGAAAATATTTTTACGGAATTTTTAGAGTCAGTTTACTTACCGTATCACATACCTACTCCTTTTTCAGGGTTCTGGAGTGTTCTAGAAGGTCTCTCTTAGATGCTCCTCCGGTGTAATTGTTTGAATAATGTTAGTTTCAATGTTAATGGGGGTACCTGCAATATAATGTTTAATTATTTACCCATTAACCACCTTCGGATTAGTTCCATCAGCGTTATTGATCTTGATGGCTCCAAAATGACAGACCTCCTCGATGACATATGGCCCTTCCCATTTGTAAAGGAGCTTGCCTGCGAAAAATCTAAAACGAGAATTGTATAATAGAACTTGATCACCGATATTAAACTCTCGTTTTTTAATTCTTTTATCATGCCATCTTTTAACCTTTTCTTTAAATAACTTGGCATTTTCATAAGCTTGCGTTCTCCACTCATCCAGAGAACTAATATCAAATAACCTCTTTTCACCGGTGAGTTTGAAATCATAGTTGAGTTCTTTAATTGCCCAATATGCCTTATGTTCTAACTCAAGAGGTAGATGACATGCTTTATCATAGACCATTTTATACGGTGACATACCCATGGGATTTTTATAAGCAGTCCTGTATACCCATAGTGCATCATCAAGTTTTTTAGACCAATTCTTTCTAGATCTGTTAACACTCTTTTGCAAGATTAATTTTATTTCTCTTTTGCTCAATTCTACTTGCACTAGACCGAGGATGATAAGGTGATGCAATTCTATGGTTTACATCATATTTAGCTAAGATTTTACGGAATGCACCGTGAATAAAATGTGAACCACCATCAGTCATTAAATATCTAGGGATTTCAAACCTTGGAAAGATAACTTCTTTAAGCATTTTAATACATGTATTGTGATCAGCACTACTAGTTGGAATAGCTTCTACCCACTTAGTAACATAATCAATAGCAACCAAAATATGAGTGTATCCATTAGAGGAAGGAAAAGGCCCCATATAATCAAAGCCCTAGACATCAAATGGTTCAATAACAAGTGAATAATTCATAAGCATTTCTTGACGTCTACCAATATTACCAATCCTTTGACATTCATCACAAGAAAGGACAAACTTACGTGCATCCTTGAAGAGAGTAGGCCAGTAAAAACCAGATTGCAATACCTTATGTGCAGTTCTGTCTCCCGCATGATGCCCTCCGTAGGCCTTGGAGTGACACTTCCGTAGGATTTGTTCCTGTTCATACTCAAGTACACAACATCTAATAACACCATCTACTCCTTCTTTGTATAGATGCGGGTCATCCCAAAAGTAATGTCTTAAATCAAAGAAGAACTTTTTATTTTGTTGATAAGTGTAATTAGGTGGTATATATTTAGCAACAATGAAATTAGCATAATCTGCATACCAAGGATTATTGCGAGAAGTAGAAGCATTCATAACAGCTAATTGCTCATCAGGAAAACTATCATCAATACGCACTGGGTCATTGTCGGTGTACTAAAACATGGGTGCCTTCGTACCATGACTTGTGCACATGCAGTTGTAGCCTTCCTGGCGGCAAGGGCTTGCCGGAGGAGTGCTCCCGTCAAGGATCAAGACCATGAAGAAGACCTCCAGGCAGGTCATCGAGAAGTACTATTCTAGTACCGAAGATCAAGATTACCCTTGCCGGCAAGCTTCTGTAGGAGATATGCCCTAGAGGCAATAATAAATGTTATTATTTATCCCCATGTTCGTAATTAAGTTTATATTCCGTGCTATAACTTCTATGGTTCTCGAGTCTACAATAACCACGAGGCTCGGAGGAAGACTCATATGCATGTGTGGAATAATAAACGGTAAACAATATTCCTAGTCTGGCCTCTAAGACTAGCTCAAGTGTTGCATGATGGTTCTGTTTTCCTGATCATGGGCATGACTATGCCGGCAACTTTGAGGGCACAATGTTAGTGGAACACTTGTGGTTGAATTGACCCGAATTGATGTTATGCTATGAGATACATTTGTCACAAGTTAATGGTTAATAACACAGAGAAAGTTAACATTTGCATAATTCCTTCGACCATGAGAGTATCGAGTTCCTTCATGCTTGATTCATGAACTTTGGGGTTTGTTAAACGTCATCCGTAAATGGGTGGCTATTACGGCGGCTTACGGGTTCATGGAAAAGTATGACAAGTAACTTGATAGCTCAAGATTGGGATTTGCTCCTCCGACGATGGAGAGATATCTCCGGGCCCTCTCGGTGTTACGGTATCCATCATCGTCTGGCCAGACACAATGCGATTTGATCACAGGGATGCCGGAACGCAGGAACAAGAAAAGAGAACAAAACCGGTAATGAGGTAACTGGCATAGTGGACAAGTTGTTGATCCATGGGGATGCCGATAAATCTCACCTCGGGTATTTGTAACATATTGCGAAGCAACAGGAATAGCACACGGCAACTGGAGGTTCACTCGAATATTTATTCGTGTGGGTATAGGGGTCAATATGGGTGTCCATGGCTCCGATGTTGATCATTGATCGGAAAGTGTTTCGGTCATGTCTATACTTCACCGAACATATAGGGTCACACGCCTAAGGGTCATCTATCTACTGAATACTAGACAGGGAGTCTGAGAGAAAGTCACCGGAAAAGTTTCGGAGACAGCGGAAAAGTTCCGGAGAGAGAACACCGGAATAGTTTCGGTAAAACTGAAAAGTTGTTTTAGGGTATACCATTGAGTCAAATTGGTTTCGGCACACGTCTGGAAATTCTTGGAGGGTGCCAGAATTGTTCTGGAAACTTCTGGGATTTTTCCGGGATAAAAACCGGAAATGTTCCGGAGCTGCCGGAACCGGTTTGGTTGCTTTTCGCAGATGAAAATCACTAATCCGGAATTGTTTCGGAATGCGTCCAAAATCATTTTAGTGGGTACTGGAATTATTCTAAGACCCACAGAAATATTTTTGGATTTAACGGTTGCGGATTTTTTCCATGAATAGTGAAAGTGCTCTTTGGGTGGCTTCTTGGAGAAGCCACCTTGAGGGCCTTTTGGTATTTGTCCCCCTTGGCTTCTTGGAGAAGCCACCCTTGGGCTTGGCCTATAAATAGGGGTGGAGGGGGCTGCCCAAAGACACTCAGTCTCTCATACACAATGCCATGCAATGATCTGGCATCTTCTCTCCGTTCCACGAAAAGAGTTTCGTAGAGCCGAAAGGTTGTCTGGGTTCCGGTGGGAACTAGTTCTGGACGGCGAAGCCCTGCCGGATAGATGACACCGTATGTGTGCAACCCCGTAGAGAGGTCGTAGGTTCGATCTTTTGCCCGAGGGACTGTTCGAGGGTCCTCCCGAAGGGCTGTCCGAGTTACTGTCTGAGTTCGAGAGTGCCTCCCGAAGGGCTGTCCGTGACACCATCCGAGGGACTGTCTGACCGCCTCCCGGAGGGCTGTCCGAGGGACTGTCCGAGGGGCAGATGAGGGAGTACATCCTCGTGGTTGGGAGGTTGCAAATCCTAGCTGCGGGGATCTGCACCGACGATCTACATCGACTCTACTTCCGCTGCGCTACGAGTCGGTAATGATCGGATCGAAACCTTGTATGTAGTCTTCATAGTGGTCCTGGGCTGGTGCGTAGGTCGGATAATTTTTGTTTTCTACTGCGTTCCCCTACAGTGACATCATGAGCCGTGCTATGGATAGATGCAGGTTACGATCTAGAATACATAGAGATGTATGGGTGTTGCACAATATAGTTTGTAGTAGATGAGTTCTATTACTGAAAATTATTTGTGCGGGTAGCAGATGAAATCTGTTACCCGATGTTCTTGTTGCTTCCCTGAAATTTGCGTATTTCTGATCTTGATAACGGCATGGTGGAGTTTCAAAGTTCTGGCAATCCGTTATCCTGATTGATCAACGAAGTGCTAACAGTTCATTGAATTCCACCATAGTTAAAAAGAAAGATGAAATTTCGCAGTCGAAAGGGCAATGCAGATATGATCTGCACGGGGGTCATGCATATGACGAAGTTCAGTATGGGGCTCAAGATTTTATTATCTCGTGTTTCATACACCCCGGAAAGTTAATCTAGCGACTTGAATAATCATACTTGATGATGGACGTTGGTAGTTGCGGTTTGGTTGAAACCTTAGAAGCCACGTAAAATAAATTTTTGCATAAACCGATTAGAGGCGTCTAACTTGGTTTTGCAGGATGACATGAGAAGGCATGTGATGTGGTATAGCAGTGCTCATAATAATTTGATTATATATGAGATGACTATATAATGTAAATTAATATGACCTGCGTGTCATGATTCGGCATGATGGCTGGAGCCATATGATTGTCACTTTAATGACCTGCGTGTCAACCTTAAATAATACACTTATTTTATTAGCTATAGAGATAGAAATATTATCTGGTGCATCGACAAGGTGGTGGCAAACTTCGCGAAAGTGAACACCGACGCGAATGCCGAAGACGAAGAAATAAAAGACTTCTCCGTCAGAAAGGGCTATACCATATCATGCTATTATGAATTGCCTGAGATGTTTATCCCTTATGATGCACCCTTCTTGATTGCACGGTAGTCGCTTTTTATTAGGGTGATCTCTCACAAAAATATCAAGTAGTTAGTGTTCTCCCAAGTGTAGCACCGTCACGGCACCTATCTCTTCGGGGTATCACATGGATAGATGGGTACGAACGATTAGAGAAGTGTGAGGCGGGTGAGTTGAGACCTGGCAGCAAGATCACTTGGTTGTCTTGACGTTCTGGCTTGATCATCCTGAGCTCGGAACACGCCCATCGAAAGATGAACAAGAGTCACATAGAGATGTGATTGGCAAGTTGGCCTACCGATTGCAATTATCGTCACTTGAGATGGATGCATCCTTGGCATTGAATTGTAATATGGGTCTTGTATCACTCACAATCAATTATGAGAGATATTGATTTGAGTGGGAGCGCACTTTAGAATTAATTCTTTTAATTCTTAGTGCAATTAATTATGGACACTGTCTAAGTGTTATATGCATAATAGTTATAGAAGAATGGCTCGCGTTTCCACCTTCCCTGTTAAAATTGAATAAGCTATTAAATATCTGGTTAAAACTTTACGGTTGGTAACGTAATGTGAGGATTGTCCTCAAGAGTGCCGACAAGGACTTTGTCCTATCGCATGCTTTCGATATTCTCCCGCGAATGCTATGGATGATGTGACTCTCGTCCTTCGATCCAGAAGCTAGAATTCCGTTACGGTCAAGTGCAATATGTTTGCTTCCATGAGACCCGAAGTTCAAAAGTTTGGGATAGCTATGTGATATTCATGGAACTGAAAATTAGTTAGAAAGGCTAAAAGATATGAGATATCCAAAACAATGTTTGTTTGCAAACTATTAGTAAAAGTGTTTACTATGCATTTGACTAATACGAGAGGGATCCAGAAGAACGCCTATCATATGATGAAGGTGAATAAAACAACAACTTAAAGAGAAAGGAAATGTCCAAAGGGTGTTAGTGTGACTTACACACCTAGGAAGTCCGGGGCTAATGCCACTCTTAAGTTGAGTGCTTCTTCTGAGAGTAGGAGAAATACTGAAAGTTAAACTGTTAGAAGTATAAAGGCAAAAAGAGAGAAGACTGGAATGTCCAGCTCATGTATGAAAGTCATACAAGCTATTGACGTATAGATGGCTGGTCAAAGAAATAGTTCTTGAGAATTGTGATTAAATTGTTAGTCACTAATTCTTGGGTATTGTGAGTTGATCACAAAGATACCTGCTCGATTGCATTCTACTGCGACTCGATGCAAGAACTACTATGGCCTAAAAGACTAGCCAGTAATGAGGTTTAGATATGCACTGGAACATAGTAAAGGTTGCTATACTCGGTACATTACCTATGTATTTATTTTCATAATTCATTTTAGAGTTTTTATACACTCTAGCCCATTGCATAAAGTATCTTGCAAAAGGGTTGTTCATAAGAGAACTTTTGATGTTCGATGTTATGAATAACATAAGGGCCATACTTTCATTATGAATGAGATGTATGTTATGAATATTGATAATAATATATTACCTCTGTGTTTACTTTCATAATTCATTTTAGAGTTTTACACACTCTAGCCCATTGCATAATGTTTGTTGCAAAAGGGTTGTTCATAAAAGAACAATTGTTGTTCAGTGTTATGAATAACATAAGGGCCATACTTCCATCATGAATGGGATGTATGTTATGAATATTGATGGTAATATGATACATCCATAACACTAACGCTAAATGTCGCAAGACTAAGAGAATACCACACATGTGTGGCACTGCATTTGGTCACATTGGAGAAACCCGCATGGAGAAATTCCATAATGATGGATTTTGAAGTCGTTTGATTATGAATCATCTGACACTTGCAACTTTCCTCCAAAAAGTGAAGTGACTAAAATACCGTTCACAGGCCATAAGGAACGAGCAATGAACTTATTGGTGATCATACATTTTGATGTATGTAGTCCGATAAATGTTGTTGCTAGCAGTGGATTTATCTATCTTCAGAAATGACTCAAGTAGATATATGGATATTTACTTGATGAGACGTAAGTCTGGATCTTTTGAAATCATTCATAAGGTTTTCAAAAATGAAGTAGAAATTATTCTAACAAGAAAATTATGTTTCTGCAAACTAGATTGCCGAAAGGAATATTTGAGTTACAAGTTTAGCGAATGTCTGATGAGTTGTGAAAAGAGTTTCATAACTTACACCTCACGGAGCACCACTATGAGTGGAATATCCATGAAGATGTAATCAAACCATTTATGACATGGTAACATCAAAGATGACATAATTCAATTTGCCATTATCCCTTTTAAAAGTAATGCTTTAGAGACTGCGGCTTTTACACTGAAAAGAGCGCCATCAGATCTGTTGAAATGACTCCATGGTATGGTACACCCAACCATGTTATGTCTTTTCTTAACATTTGGAATATGGGGCTTGTGTAAAATATTTACAAACCTATTCCAAATTAGACAAGTGCTACTTTGTAGGTTATCCCAAGTTATTGGGTATTCCCCCACCACTGTACCAAGGCAAAAGGTTTTGCCACAAAGAACGGTATGCTTTTGAAGAAAATGGTTCTTGCAAAAAGGTGAGTGGGAGGACAGTGCGACTCGACGAGAAAACAGTATCTTCGTCATCAGATCAAAGAAAAGAAACCTTGGAAGTAATTCCAGAGTTTCCTACTGCGACTGATACGGAAGCCTCTACATGAGATGTATGGACTTCGGTCGAACTTGCAACTGAACCACGTAGGCAAAACTTGTGCAAACCTCTCAGGTGCGCAAGCGAGGTATTGTTGTTAGACAACAGTATACCTATGATACACAAGGAAGCGTTGATGGGCCCTGACTCTGGAATTGGCTAAATGCCAATATAATCCGAGATAGTTTCCATATATATGATTCAAGATTATATCTTGATAAACCCTTCGGAAGACTTAGAGTCTAACGAACATTAATGGAACTATAAACTGATGTGGATAAAAATGTTTTATCCATAAAGCTCGACTTGTTGCAATAACAAATTCAAGGAGTTGACTACAATGAGATTGTCTCACCGTAGCGATGCTTAAAGTCAGATCGGGTTAAACTAGCAATTAATACATATTTCAATCTTGAGATATGATACATGGATGCCAAAAGGATTTCCATGTGATGGAAATGCAACCTAGGACTTGCATGTGATACAGTCCGAAGTATTTTGTCAATCCATAGGATGCTAGTAAGTATGCAAACTTCAGAGTTCCAGCAATGGACAGAAGAGATCAAAATGGAGTTGGAATCTTCATTTTGATGAAATAGTCAAAAGAGTTTGATTTCATCAATGGATAACGAAGATGCTTGTGGTTACAAGAAAGTAAGTGGGAGCATAATAATATTTCTAAAAACTTTGTGTGCTTGACTCATTGTTGATTGGAAATAATATAAATTTCTTGACACGAATTAGGACTTCATTGAAAATAGTTTTTCGATGAAGTGCTTGGGCTAAATAGCCTTGATATTAGGCATATTTATCTATGAGATAGAATTTCCTAATAGGCTAAGCCAAAAATACATATTGACAAGAAGCTAAAACAGTTTAGCATAAGAACGCCAAGGAGTGATTCTTGCCGAAGTCACATGGAAAGAGTTTTGCAAGACTCGGTGTCCCAAAATACTGATGAGCAAAATACATGATGGAGATCCCACACACTCTTGTGTTTGGATTAATCATATATTCCATGGTATGTAAAACAACCAGATATGTCCGATACTCCCAAGCTGTTGCGAGTATAGATACCAAAGTGATCAAAGTACTAATCATGGGACAACAGTGGAAAATGTCATTAAGTACTAAAGTAGCACTGATGACATGTTTTCTAGCAAGCAGAGATTATGAAGTGCTCGTTGTAAGTAATTACATCGATACAGTCTTCATCAATGCTTCATGTGATTTTCGATTTAAGTTAAGGGTTTTGTGTAATACACGATATGGTGGCACAGTAGTTGGAAATTGTTCCAAACAAGTTACTATGGCGATTTCTATAACAAAGGCTAAGTATGTTGATGCTTTGGAAGCAACTAAGAAGATGTTGAATCATATAGTTCATTCATGAACTTAGTATGGTTCCAAGAAGGTTTGGTCAATGGGACACTAATGTAGATAGTCGCTCCATAGCTCAGTCTGAGGAATCAAGGTTTGACATGTGATTCACATATATACAAAGCCAATTCCACACAAAATATGAATTTTGTGAAAGCGTGAAAACACGAGGAGATGCAAAGATACACACGGAACTGAAGTTGTCAGATCCGTTGGACATCAGGCTATACCACGAGCGAAGCATATTTTACACCGATATGCCATAGGTGTAAAGTGTTTTAGCATTGACTGGATTATTGACTCTAGTGCAAGTGGGAGTCTGTAGGAGATATGCCCTAGAGGCAATAATAAATGTTATTATTTATCCCCATGTTCGTAATTAAGTTTATATTCCGTGCTATAACTGCTATGGTTCTCCAGTCTACAATAACCACGAGGCTCGGAGGAAGACTCATATGCACGTGTGGAATAATAAACGGTAAAAAGTATTCCTAGTCTGGCCTCTAAGACTAGCTCAAGTGTTGCATGATGGTTCTGTTTTCCTGATCATGGGCATGACTATGCCGGCAACTCTGAGGGCACAATGTTAGTAGAACACTTGTGGTTGAATCGACCCGAATTGATGTTATGCTATGAGATACATTCATCACAAGTTAATGGTTAATAACACAGAGAAAGTTAACATTTGCATAATTCCTTAGACCATGGGAGTATCGAGTTCCTTCATCCTTGCTTCATGGACTTTGGGGTTTGTTAAACGTCATCCGTAAATGGGTGGCTATTACGGCGGCTTACGGGTTCATGGAAAAGTATGACAAGTAACTTGATAGCTCAAGATTGGGATTTGCTCCTCTGACGATGGAGAGATATCTCTGGGCCCTCTCGGTGTTACGGTATCCATCATCGTCTGGCCAGACACAATGTGATTTGATCACAGGGATGCCGGAATGCAGGAACAAGAAAAGAAAACAAAACCGGTAACGAGGTAACTGGCATAGTGGACAAGTTGTTGATCCATGGGGATGCCGATAAATCTCACCTCGGGTATTTGTAACATATCGCAAAGCAACAGGAATAGCACACGGCAACTGGAGGTTCACTCGAATATTTATTCGTGTGGGTATAGGGGTCAATATGGGTGTCCACGGCTCCGATGTTGATCATTGATCGGAAAGTGTTCCGGTCATGTCTATACTTCACCGAACCTATAGGGTCACACGCTTAAGGGTCATCTATCTGTTGAATACTAGGCAGGGAGTCTGAGAGAAAGTCACCGGAAAAGTTTTGGAGACAGCGGAAAAGTTTCGGAGAGAGAACACCGGAATAGTTTCAGTAAAACTGAAAAGTTGTTTCAGGGTATACCATTGAGTCAAATTGGTTTCGGCACACGTCTGGAAATTCTTGGAGGGTGCCAGAATTGTTCTGGAAACTTCTGGGATTTTTCCGGGATAAAAACCGAAAATGTTCCGGAGCTGCCGGAACCGGTTTGGTTGCTTTTCGCAGATGAAAATCACTAATCCGAAATTTTTTCGGAACGAGTCCAAAATCATTTTAGTGGGTACTGGAATATTCTAAGACCCACAGAAATATTTTCGGATTTAACGGTCGCGGAAAAATGTTTCCGTGAATAGTGAAAGTGCTTTTTGGGTGGCTTCTTGGAGAAGCCACCTTGAGGGCCTTTTGGTATTTTTCTTCCTTGGCTTCTTGGAGAAGCCACCCTTGGGCTTGGCCTATAAATAGGGGTGGAGGGGGCTGCCCAAAGACACTCACTCTCTCATACACAATGCCATGCAATGATCTGGCTTCTTCTCTCCCTCCCACGAAAAGAGTTTCGTAGAGCCGAAAGGTTGTCTGGGTTCCGGTGGGAACTAGTTCTGGACGGCGAAGCCCTGCCGGATAGATGACACCGTATGTGTGCAACCCCGTAGAGAGGTCGTAGGTTCGATCTTTTGCCCGAGGGGCTGTTCGAGGGTCCTCCCAAAGGGTTGTTCGAGTTACTGTCCGAGTTCGAGAGTGCCTCCCGAAGGGCTGTCCGTGACACCGTCCGGGGGACTGTCCGACCACCTCCCGGAGGGATGTCCGAGGGACTGTCCAAGGGGCAGATGAGGGAGTACATCCTGGCGGTTGGGAGGTTGTAAATCCTAGCTGCCGGGATCTGCACAGACGATCTACATCGACTCTACTTACGCTGCGCTACGAGTCGGTAACTATCAGATCGAAACCTTGTATGCAGTCTTCATAGTGGTCCTGGGCTGGTGCGTAGGTCGGATAATTTTTTTTTTCTGCTGCGTTCCCCTACAGCTTCGTACCGGCAAGGTGAATACCAAGACTCTGGTTGCCGGCAAGCTTCTTGCCGGCAAGCGAAGGCCCAGCAAGCTCCGTGCCAGCGGGCTCTGTCTATCCCGTTACCACTCCACCTCATCGTCGGCTAGATAAGCACGTATGATAGGTGTCGAGCGGGCAGACAGTCAACCGTAGCTGGCCAAGGCACGTGTCAGAATGCCACGCAAGGATTAACTTTAATGACACCCGCCCCTGGGACGTGTCAAGATAACAGGAGGGCGGCTGGACCAGTGATGCAGATCTTTTACCCAAAGCCTCGCCTCCCCGGCGTTGCACCTAACGGTGCATTTAATGCGCTTGTCCTACCCCGTTAGGAGATAGACTTGGTGATGGTGCAAGTACTGTTCACTCATTGTAATGACCGTATTAGCCATTGTGGTAACCCCTTGGCCTATAAAAGGAGGCCCACAGCTACAGTTAGAACGGTCGACACCTAGTTCAATTAAGCGTTGTAGCTGCACTTCCCGTGCACCTTGCCGGCAAGCTGCACTCCTTGTAATCTTGAGCTCATACACAATCAAACCACCAGAACGAGAGTAGGGTTTTATGCTTCCAGTGGCCCGAACCTGGATAAATCATTGCTTGTTCTTGCATCTATTAACCCTGCTCTTTGAAACACACCGATCCCATAGCCGAACCGCAAAGGGATCCTCTCGATCCCATAGATCGTCATTTTCCCACAACATCTTTGGTGCTCCAGGCAGGGGGTCGTGTATTACGAATCAGTGTTCGTAGTGTGAGTATCAGCCCCATCACCTTCGTCGATGGCGCCGAAGAAGAAGAGCGGAGCCGCGACGGCTCCCACCACCTCCAAGCGACCTTCCCAGGCATCCGTAGGGGGCACAGGCGGCGCAGCCGGCGCGGGCGTTATGGCTGGGACGGCCGGGGCAGGAGGCACCGGCGGTGCGGATGTCCAGCATCCCCACCGTTCCGGTGATCGTAGTCGCCACACCGGAGATGGTGCAGATGGCCAACTCCAACGATGGTGGAGATGGTGCAGTCACCGTAGCAATATGGTCCGAACTGGTGCAAGCCAGGACCCAGCTGCCGCGATGTACAAGGATGGAGCGGCGATGCCCAACAACGCTGCGGTGGGACGTGTGCTGCGACCATCGTAAGATGGGCGCGCCACGCTTCCCCGCGGTGCTGATGGTCCTGGACGGCGTCAAGCCGGCCCTGAGCATCGTCCTCCCGATGTTCAGGCACCACCACCACCACCATGCCAACCCGTTGGTGGGCATGCGCCGTGGCAGCAGATACGTGGCGGAGTTCCTGCTGGCTCTGCCAGGAGTCGAACGCCGTCCCGTTCCGTGCTCCCCGCCATGCCAACCACGGCGGCAGAAGCCATGGCACGGGTTCAAATGCTTTTGAACTTCCCGCCAGCTCCTGACAAGATGGACGAATGGAGGGCTACCATCCAGAGTCTCATCAGTTTTGCCGATCCCGGCAAAACACATGAGGTGGGACCCTCCAGATGCCCCCCATAGTGCCGGCAGGACCAACTGGCTACTGTGCCGGAGACGGTGCACCAATGGTGCAGTCGCCTCCGCGTCAACAACCACAGCGGCGGCAAGCTCGCCGGTCGGATGACCAGGACGCGATGTCCATGGCATCGTCAGATCTGCAGGGCCGCCAAGACCAGCGCCAAGTGCTCCATGAACGGCGCGTCAAGGACGCCCGTACGAAGGTCGAGCGGCGCCGGGAGGCACGCCATCTATCTAATGACCGTGCTAGGCCGGCAGCATACGTGCCTGTGCCAGGGTACCCTGGGTGTTTACCTTATGAGGTAGGCTGCCCAGCGTTTACTCATGAGCTGTGGTAGGTTTGCTGGCCGTCCACCCGTGCTTTCAAGCCAGAGCTGCCCGATAGATACGATGACACGCTCAGTCTGTCAGAGTTCCTTGGCATCTACACCATTGCGGTGCAGGCTGCCGGGGGGCGGGATGATAAGATACTGGCCAACTACTTTCCGTTGGCGCTCAAGCCCAACGTCAGATTGTGGTTGACGAACTTGCCGGAGGACTCCATTTCTTCTTGGTAGGATCTATGCCATTGCTTCGTTGGTCCTTACCAGGGTGGCCACAAGCTCCCTGGTCAAGCTAGCGATCTGCACGTGATACCCCAGAGGGATGGCGAGCCCCTCCACAAGTATATACAAAGATTCAGCCGTGTGCACCACAACATCCCCAATGTTCATCCCGCAGCTGTGTGTGCCACGTTCCACACGAACGTGTGCAACTGTAGAATGTGATCTGAGATGAATATCGAGAAGGTCAGAACCATCAACGAGTTGTACGCTTTGGCGGATAAGTGTGCACGCACTAAAGAGGGGAGACCACTCCCAGGGGAAGATGCAGGTGCCGAGGTCGACTCTGAGGACGACGACGCAGACGACACATCGACCCCACAGAAGACGGGCCGGAAGCGCAACAGGAAGTGCAAAGGCAAGTCAGTGATGGCAGTCGAAAGCCCCGGTGACGCTAACACCGCCAAGAAGCCCAAGGCAGAAAGCCCCGGCAAGAAGGTTACCGGATGCGTTGACTGCCGGGAGGCTGCGTTAGGCGACAAGGGCGGCAAGACCGGTGGGCAGTACTGCAAGATACACCGTACCAAGGGCCACGATCTCCAGGAGTGTCGGCAAGTGGAGCAACTTGCCGAGAAGCAGAAAGCTGAGTAGGAGAAGCACGACAAGGAGAAGGGCCAAGATGGTGCCGGTGGCCGCGGAGGCCGCCGCGGCAAGGCCAAGCAGCTGAAAGAGAAGGCCGCTCAGGGCCAGAAAGAAGATGATGATGATGAGGACGAAGATGGGTCCGACAAGGAGTTCCAGAATGCAGTGGACGCCATGTGTGTTGACGGAGGCGCATCTTTGCACTCCTCACACCGGCGACTAAAGCAGTGGGTCCGCGAGGTGAATGCCGCGGAGCCGGTGATGGAAGCATAGAAGCCACTCAAGTGGTCACACGCGCCCATCGTCTTTGACGCCGAGGATCACCCTGATCGCACCACTGCGGTTGGGTGTTTGCCGTTGTTGGTCTCACCAACAATCCGCAACCTCAAGGTGACAAAGATGCTGGTTGACGGTGGGGCCGGCTTGAACTTGATCTCTCCCAATGTGATCAAGAGGCTACAGATCCCCGAGAAGGATCTCGAGGAAACATGCATGTTCCAAGGGATCAGTCCGGGGAGGAACAAGCCAAAGGGCCAAGTCACATTGCCGGTCACGTTCGGCAGTGAGCTCAATTACCGGACGAAGAAGATTGTCTTCGACGTCGTCAAGATGCCGCTGCCATACAATGGGATTCTGGGCCGCCCAGTGCTGGTGAAGTTTATGGCTGCGTCACATTACGCGTACAATGTCATCAAGATGCCAGGGCCGATGGGTGTTCTCACCATCAAGTCCAACCAGAAGGACGCAATCATCTGCGCAGACAAGCTCTACCGGGAGGCAGTGGCAGCATCTGCTGTGGAGGTACATGCTCCTGCCGTCAAAGCTCCCGGGGGAGGAAAGAAGAAGAAGACTGGCAAGACCTCTGATAAGGACTCCGGGAAGCGCACTTTAGAGTGCAGCACGCATGTTGAGGACGTACCAGAGAGCTCTACCAGCAAGAGCAAGAAAGCCAAGGCTTCTGCGTTGGCGACCAAGCAAGTCTCTGCAAGGGAAGATGGGACGAGTGGCACTTTCTCCATAAGTGCCACTCTCAATGACAAATAGGAAAGCACGCTCATTGCCTTCCTACGGGCAAATGTCGATGTGTTTGCTTGGCAAGCATCTGACATCCCCGGTGTTCCTAGGGAGGTAATTGAGCACCACCTTGCTGTCTGCCCTCATGCGAGACCCGTCAAGCAGAAGGTCAGAAAGCAAGCCTTGGAGCGGCAAGAATTTATTGCCGAAGAGATCAAGAAGCTGGAAGCAGCAGGCCTGGTCGGAGGAGTGCTACACCCTACATGGTTAGCCAATCAAGTGGTGGTGGGCAAGGCAAATGGGAAGTGGAGGCTTTGTATAGACTTCACTGATATAAATAAAGCTTGTCCAAAGGATCCTTTCCCTTTGCCGTGCATCGACTAGATTGTGGACTCCACTGCCGACTGTGAGTTAATCTCTTTTCTTGATGCCTATTCTGGTTATCATCAGATCTTTATGGCCAAGGAAGATGAGGAGAAAACCGCATTCATCACTCCATGTGGCACATACTACTTTTTGCGTATGCCATTCGGATTGAAGTGTGCCGGGGCAACATTTGTCAGAGCAGTTCAGATCGGTTTTGAGCCACAGTTGCACAGAAATGTGGAAGCCTACATGGATGATATTGTGGTCAAAACCAGAGACAAGTTAACACTGATCCAAGATTTGGAAGAAACATTTGCAAATTTGTGCAAACTCAACTTGAAGCTCAACCCCGAGAAGTGCGTGTTCGGTGTTCCGTCCGGCAAGCTTCTTGGGTTCTTTGTATCTCAGAGAGGGATTGAAGCCAACCCCGACAAGATCAAAGCAATTGAGCAGATTGAAGCACCAAGACGCGTCAAGGACGTTAAGCGTCTTGCCGGCTGTGTTGCCGCTCTCAGCAGGTTCATCTCCAAATCGGCGGAGCGCGCCTTGCCGTTTTTCAAAATATTGAAAAAGGCAGGCCCAGTGACTTGGGCTCCAGAAGCGGAGGCCGCTCTCCAAGATTTGAAGGAGTACCTGTCCTCTCCGCCAGTCCTAGTTGCACCTAGGCCGCAAGAAACATTGCTGCTATACTTAGCGACAACAAATCAATTGGTTAGTGCTGCACTTGTGGCTAAAAGAGAGGCAGATGAAGAGGAGGTAGCAGTCGCAGAGCCACGACCTGACAAGCCAGAATCTTCTCCGGCAAGGTCAGGTGCCGACAAGCCAGAGATTGTGCAAGTAAGTGATCCAGATCAGCCAGTTGTGCAGAAGAAGAAGATGGTGCAGCGCCCAGTCTACTTTGTCAGCTCCCTCCTGCAAGGGGCTAGGTCAAGGTATTCTGGTGTGCAGAAGTTGCTCTTTGGCCTTCTCACGGCCTCAAGGAAGCTGCGCCACTACTTTCAAGCACACCAAGTCACCGTCGTCACTCACTTTCCTTTGCAACGAATTTTGAGAAATCCGGAAGCCACCAGCAGGACTGTGGAGTGGGCGTTGGAGTTGTCTAGCTTTGATTTGAAGTTTGAGAGTACCTCAACAATTCAGAGCAGGGCTTTGGCAGAGTTCATTGTAGAATGGACCCCAACGTCAGACGAAGAAATCACAGAGACCTTTCTCCCCGGCAAGGAAACTGTTGACGATTGGATCATGTACTTTGACGGTGCTTTCACGCTGAAAGGCGCCGGTGCCGGCGTGCTGGTTATAGCACCCACCAGAGAGCACCTCAAGTATGTGCTTCAGATGCATTTTCCTAGGGAGCAGGCCACCAACAATACTGCTGAGTACGAGGGATTGCTTACTGGCCTGCGCATTGCAATCGACCTTGGTATTCGAAAGTTGATTATCAGAGGCGACTCGCAGCTTGTGGTGAGGCAGATTAATAAGGATTACCAAAGCCCTTTGATGGAGGCCTATGTTGATGAAGTGAGGAAGTTGGAAGAGCACTTTGACGGTCTGCAAGCGGAGCACGTTCCCCGTGCCCAGAATTGGATTGCCGATAACCTGTCAAAGCTTGGCGCCCAAAAGATGCCTGTGGAACCAGGGACTTTTGTGCTCCATCTGACTCAGCCATCCGTTACACCATCAAGGTTGGCGAAGAAGAGAAAGTAAGACGTTGGCGGTTACTTTTCGGCAGACCTGCCAGCAGCCGCCAAGAAAGTAGATACCACCGACAAGATACCCTTGGCCAGTGTGCCGCAACTTCTGGCAAGTCAGATACTTGCAGAGGAAGAAGTGCCTTTAGTCCTTGTCATCGAGCCACAGGCTTCGGCATGGGCACAGCCGATCGTCCAGTACCTTCAGATAGGAGATCTTCCTGATGAGCAAGAAGACGCGAAAAGAGTAGCCCGTCAATCAAGAGTGTACAAATTTGTCGATGACACTTTGTACAGGAAAAGACCAAACGGGGTGAAACTGAAGTGCATTTGCCGGGAAGACGCACAGAGGTTGTTGGAAGAGATGGAAGAAGGAATGTGTGGCTCTCATATTGGGTCGCGCGTGCTTGTCGGCAAGGTGTTCCGTCAAGGATTCTACTGGCCGACAACCCTTCAAGATGCCTTGGCAGTGGTCATCAGGTGCGAAGCATGAAAATTCCACTCCAAGGACATTCACCAGCCAGCTCAAGCCCTCCAAACCATCCCTCTCTCCTGGCTTTTCTCGGTCTGGGGGCTCGACATCATCAGCCCCTTCCCCCATGCTACCGGCGGCTTTGAATTCTTATACATTGCAATCAACAAGTTTATAAAGTGGCCTGAGGTAGAGCCAGTGAGAAAGGTGACGGCACAGTCAGCCATCAAGTTCCTTAAAGGATTGGTTGCTCGTTTTGGTGTCCCCAACAGGATCATCACCAACAACGGCACCTAGTTCACGAGCCGCGCCTTCACAACATATTGCCAAGAACTTGGAAACAAGATCTGCTATGCCTCTGTTGCTCACCCAAGGAGCACTGAACAAGTAGAGAGGGCAAATGCAGAAGTGTTGCGTGGTCTCAGGACCAGAACTTTCAACAGGCTGCACAAGTGTGGAAGGCGCCGGGTGGAAGAGTTGTCGGCGGTTCTTTGGTCAATCAGAATGACACCAAGTCGAGCCACTGGCCAGACACCCTTCTCCCTTGTATATGGTGCAGAAGCAGTGCTCCCTACGGAACTCAGATACGGATCAGCTCGAGTCTTGGCCTTCGATGAGGAGGATCAAGATGAGCTGCGGCAAGATGATGCCACGCTCCTTGAGGAAGTTCGTTTTTGGGATGCTGTCCATGCTGCACGGTACCAGCAAGCTTTGCGCCGCTACCATAGTCGCAAAGTGAAAGCCAGGAACCTTGATGAAGGTGACCTTGTTCTTTGTCAGATTCAGCCCACGAAGAGTCAAAACAACCTGACGCCGAAGTGGGAAGGACCTTACCGGGTGGTACGAGTCACTAGGCCTGGCGTAGTCCGCCTAGAGACCGAAGATGGCACTCCGGTGCTCAACTCATGGAATATTGAGCATCTTCGCAAGTTTTACCCGTAAGGCGCGGTTGCCGGGCTTGTCGGGCCATTGGGAACCGGGGTACCCCGGCCCGTCTGCCTGCGGCCCAGGGAATGACGCCTGGCTAAGGCCCAAGACACGGCCCATCTAAGAGCTCCATGGAGCGAAGAGATCTCGTGAGGCACAAGCCTCCCGAGGACCCCTCCTCAAGGCACGAGCCACCAACACTTAGCCGCAGAAGCGGTGGAAGCCTCGCGAGGCTGCCTCCCGAGGCGGGCGCCCGAGGCCATCAGCCACGCGGTGCCCATCACGTGGGTTACGTGCGCGGCGATGAACGGCGGCAGAGGCCGCGCCAGTGGGCGCGGATAGAGAGGCTTTCCTCTTTGGTGCTAAAGGGGCTGCCTCAGCTACCCACCTCCAAAGCAAGTCCCAAGGACTGCCCGTTTGGTGAAAGAAGATCAAGACAGCAAGGCGCGCAGGGCGGAGGTCACCACGGAGCCCACCGGCGCGTCATGGATCGTGCTTTTGCAGGCGAAGACTGACTTTAGTCAGGATAGCCTGAGCGCCTGTCCCCTTTCAAAACCCGCCAAGTGTGGCAACCCTTCCCACCTAGATTTTCAAGGGAAGAGGACCAGGGCAGTTATAAAAGGGGCAGAGCTGCCGTTGTAGAGGGATCGATTCCTTCGGTTCCTACCTTGTACGCGAGAACATCTTCTTGCTCACAACAATCCCAACCACAAGACGGAGTAGGGTTTTACACCGCAAGGTGGCCCGAACCTGGTTAACCGTCGTGTCCCCTGTCATGCTCCGTGCTAGCGCTCTCATCGTAGCCTCGCCGTGGTCACCCTTGGTTGGTAGGAACTAACTCGCCCCCAGTGTTTGAACATTTAGTTCCCCGGAGCCCCAGTTCTGACATTTGGCGCGCCAGGTAGGGGGCGGCTTCAGTTCTTCCCACCTCCTCGCTACCATGGCCGACGCTCGGCGTGAGCGCTACGCGCACAGGGCTGCCAAGGTGGCCCTGACGGAGCCGGTCGCCAGTGACGACCGTCGATGCCGCGCCGCCGGCGCCGCCACCGACCCCGCTGCGAGGGAGCAGGAGGCTTCCTCCCTCCACCCGTCCGTGCAGGCGGACGGCCACACCACCATGGCCTCCTCGCTTGCCCGTCGCGACGCGCCGGCCTCGCAGGCCGCGCTGCTCATGGTGCGCGAGCTCCTGCGCTACCGCCCCACCGACGCCGGCTACGACGCCTGGCTCGGCCGCATCACCGAGCTCGTCAACGCTGCCGGGGACCCCCCGGTGCCCTCTCATTCGCTCCGCCCTCCGCCATCTCGTGCCGGGGACGTGGCGCACGCCACGCCTCCTCCGCCTGCTCTACCTAGCGAGGGTGCCCGGCGCCACCATGACGCACGGGCACGCGAGCCTTCTCGCGGCACATCTTCACCGGACCATGGCGAGCCCAGCTGCCAGATCGTCCGGCGTGCGCCACCCGACGCGCGAGTCCTCCTCGAGCGGCAGCGCCAGTGCCAAGACAGGACCATCCAAGAGGTCGCGGCCGCCGGCCACCAGAACCGTGCCGCCCTCGCCGGTGGCATCCCTTCCAGCTGCGGGGGCTGCCGTGCCTTCACCCGCGAGCTTCGCCGCATGGTGTGGCCTACCAAGTTCAAGCCTGACCTGCCTCCGCGCTACGACGGCACCCCCAACCCCGCAGAGTTCCTGCAGCTCTATGCCCTGAGCATCAAGGCGGAGAACGGTGATGACAAGGTCATGGCGAACTGGTTTCCCATGGCCCTCATGGATGGCCCACGCTCATGGCTCATGAACCTCCCCGAGGTGTCCATCTCCTCATGGGCCGAGCTCTGCCAGCAATTTGTCGCTAACTTCAAGGGCACCCACGAGTGCTCCCTCACGCTCAACGACTTGCGCGCCGTGCGCCAGCACCCTGATGAGACTCTCCGCAAGTACATCCAGTGCTTTAGCCAAGTGCGCAACAAGATCCCGCGCGCCTCCGAGGCCGCCATCGTCTCCGCGTTCTCCAACAGTGTCACGGATGTCCGGATGCACGAGAAGCTCGCCATCAACGACGAGCTCGAGCTGTTCGACCTCACCGACAGGTGTACCAAGGCCGAAGAGGGCTGCCTTTTCGCCCACAATGACCCCCATGCAGCGCCAGACGCCGCCAAGGCCAAGAGCAAGGACACCAAGCACAAGGGTCCTGCTGTGCTCGCGGCGGAGCCTGAGCAGAAGCGTGGCCGCGAGCGTGATGAGCCCAAGAGGGACGGTCGCCCTCTCTGCGCCTACCACAACTCGCACTCCCACGCCACTGAGGACTGCCACGAGCTCAAGCTGCTTCGCGATGAGCGCCTGGGCCGCCGAGGCGACCGCAACGACCATGGCGCCGGCCGCGGAAGCGGCCGCAATGGCAACCGCTGGGGAGACCGCAACAACAACGGCAACTTCCGGCAGGGCTGGCGCGACCAGCCTCGTGAGGCCGCCTGGCGTGATCAGCCTCGTGAGGCCAACCCTCAGGCCAACGCCGCTCTTCCACTGTTGCCGCCGCCACCATGAAGGAATAACGGCAACCAGCCTGACGAGGGCGCTGGGGGCTACCAGGAGCCTCGCGGAGTGGCCTGCATCCTTGGCGAAGCTCAGGCTCCCGCGTCCAACTGCCACTTCAAGCTGTTCTCTCGCGAGGTGAACGCTGCCCTCCCGAGGCCAGAGGCCGCTCGGCCCCTCAAGTGGTCACTGTACGCAATCACCTTCGACTCCAATGATCACCCCAAGTCTTCAATCGCTGCGGGCATGGTCCCCATGCTGTGCACCCCAACCATCAGCAACGTCGCCGTCACCAAGACGCTCCAAGTGCCCTACGACCAGCTGATGCTGACCAGGCCCTTCTCCGGAGTGACTGATGGCTCCACCATCCCTCTGGGACAAGTGCGCCTCCCCGTCACCTTTGGCACCCGCAAGAACTACCACACCGAGCAAATCGACTTCGACGTGGCGCACATCGGCCTGCCGTACAACGCCATCCTGGGCTACCCGGCACTCGCCAAGTTCATGGCGGCGACCCACCATGCCTACAACGTCCTCAAGATGCCGGGCTGCAGCGGCATCATCACCGTCTGCTGCGATGAGAAGGACGCGGTCCGGTCCCTCGAGAGCACCTACAAGGCTGCCGCCACTGCTTACCCTACCGACGAGGACGACGCCGAGCCTCATGAGGCCGCACCCGTAGAGAAGAAGTAGTTGTTCTCTCAGGAGCGCGCCGAGACAAAGAAAGTGTCGGTGGACGGCAGCGGCTCAGGCCCTGCCTTCACCATCGGCACTGGCCTCTCTCCTGCATAGGAAGACGCACTCGTCACCTTCCTTCGGGCAAATTCAGATGTGTTCGCCTGGACGGCATCTGATTTGTCCGATGTGCCGAGGGAGGTGATCGAGCACCACTTAGCGGTGTGCCCCAACGCACGCCCCGTGAAACAGAAGGCACGGTGCCAGGCGCCAGAAAAGCAAGATTTCATCATCAAGGAAGTCCAGAAGCTCCAAGAAGCTGGAGTCATCCGTGAAGTGCGCCATCCCGAATGGCTCGCTAACCCAGTCGTGGTGCCCAAAAAGTGTGGCAAGGAGCGAATGTACGTCGACTTCATGAGCCTCAACAAGTTCTGCCCCCAAGATCCTTTTCCTCTAACCCGCATCGACCAGATCGTGGACTCCACCGCCGGGTGCGAGTTGCTATGCTTCCTAGACGCCTTCTCAGGCTACCACCAGATCAAGATAGCAACCGAAGACGTGGAGAAGACAGCCTTCATCACGCCCTGTGGCATATTTTGCTACATCTGCATGCCCTTCAGCCTCAGGAGCGCCGGAGCCACCTTCTAGAGGCTAATGCGCATCGCCTGGGAGCCCCAGATGGGAAGAAACACCGAGGCCTACGTCGATGACATCGTTGTCAAGATTCACGAGGCCTGGTCCCTCCTCGCGGACCTCTAGGAGACATTCAACAATCTGCGCAAGGTCAACCTCAAGCTCAACCCAGACAAGTGCGTCTTCGGAGTTCCCTTTGGCAAGCTGCTCAACTTCCTAGTCTCCCACCGTGGCATCGAGACCAATCCCGAGAAGGTCAAGGCCATCAAGAAGATGCGTCCTCCCAGAGCCTCAAGGAGATGCAGCGCCTGGCGGGATGCATGGCCTCGCTTGGGCGATTCATCTCCAAGTTCGGCGAGCGAGCCATGCCATTCTTCAAGCTCATGAAGAGATTCGGCCCCTTCAAGTGGACTCCCGAGGCCGACGCTGCCTTCGAAGACCTCAAGAGGTACCTCACGAGCCCGCCCATCATGGTCGTGCCACGCTCTCGCGAGCCCTTGCTCCTATACTTGGCAGCTACTCCCTAGACGGCCAGCGTGGCCCTGGTGGCAGTTCGAGAAGAGCGCATCTGCGCACAGAAGAAACTGGCCGCGTCGCCTCCCGAGGCCGTGTCGTCACCTGCCGAGGGCCCTCCTCAGGAGGCCTCCTATGAGCCGCCTCGCGAGCCGCCTCCCGAGCCCTCCGAGCCTCACGAGACTCTCGGGCCCTCCGAAGAGCAAGCTGCCATGCCAACTACACGCCTTGTCGAGCACCCGGTGTACTTCGTCAGCACAGTGCTGCGAGATGCGCGCGAGCGCTACCCCATGCAGCAGAAGCTTCTCCTCGTGCTCATCATCGCCTCCAGGAAGCTGCGCCACTAGTTCCAGGGCCATCCCATCAAGGTGATCTCATCTTACCCCCTGGAGCAAGTCCTGCGCAGCCCCAACGCAGTTGGCCGTGTCGCCAAGTGGAACATCGAGCTGCAGGCCTTCGAGCTGGAATTCTGCACCACAAGGGTGATCAAGGGGGCAGCCCTGGCTGACTTCGTGGTGGAATGGACGGATCCACCCCAGGAGGAGCCTCGCGAGGCCGAGTCCCTCTTGCCTGGGGATGAGGCGCCTAGCGGCTGGACTATGCACTTTGATGGCGCCTTCTCTCGACATGGCGCAGGGGCTGGCGTCATGCTCACTTCACTGACAAGAGACAAGCTCCCACTACTGCAGGCGACCGCTAACGCGACACATGAATCAGAGACCTCGCGACCAAACTGTGTGCGATGCATGAATCGCAAACGGTGTCGTAAAAAAACCGTTGCCAATTAAACGAACTGTTTGCGATGCAGGAGACATAAAAAATGATTCAGATTAGAGACGCGTGTGCAATATGTGGCATACAGTTGATTCATATGAACTGTTTGTGATAAGGCAGAACAACAAACATGGTCAACCAGTTCGTGGTGTGTGCGATACACGGCATAGAGTTCACTCGGATGAACTATTTGTGATTACCCAACACAACAGAAACGGTCAGGCAGATCAAGGTGTGTGCGATATATGGCATGCGGTTCAGTCGGATGAACTGTTTGCGATTATCCAACACAACAGAAACGGTTCAACTTAACAAGATGTGTGTGATACGCGGCAAACAGGTCAGTAATCAGAAATGTGTGGGAAGACCGATAACAACACAGACGATTCCTGCTAATAACCCATGTGTGTTGTGGGCAAACGCTTGCTGGTAAACAATTGTCAGCGATTGATGAAATCATCACCGACGGGTTCCGTAGTTTAATCCGTGTGCGATGTGATTTGCTCAGTCTGCACAACATCTACGTTCTCTGTCTACAGAACAACAACATATATACTTATAAGGACATGATTGCATAACCAAATTAAACATCCAATTACATAACTGACTACACACATAACATATGCACAAACCAAATTAAACAATTACATGCATAATAAACTAGGATAAACAATCATATCTAATCATCATCTACTTCTTCTTGTGACGCTTGCCGCTACTGCTCTGCTAGTGGCTCGATCCCTCGTCATCTACAGGAAGGAGGCACTCCCTCATGTCGACGATCCGCCTGTGCATCTCGTAGCATGTGTACACGTTCGTGGCTACAAACTTGAGGTGAGGTTCATCCAGTCTCCGCAAACCGGCACCATGCCAGGATCCAGGATTTCTCTTGGAACCTCCCTTCATGTTTTCGTAGTAGGGGTCGATGATGGCCGTGGCGAGTTCAACCAGGGAATCCTTCTTCGTGCTGCCCCAGACCCTGTAGTGGCCACAGATGTCGACAAGCTTCGGGTAGGCCAAGCCTGAAATCTGGAGCGCTTTTACATCGTTGACGGTGTCCACCGTAGTGAACTTGTAGTCGGAGCTCTTGACAAACCTGGTCTTGTGGCCAGGCAGTAGTGGTGACAAGGACGTGATGGCCCACGCACAACTGGGCGACGACAACCGCCTGATCAACCCCGGGATGACCGCCGGTGTACTGCAGGTCGAAGCCGACCACTTTGTACCTGTCGTCCTTAGCAAGCAACTGATCCATGGTGTTGATGGAGTCCTCCACCACGGCCGGGTCGATGGTGTACACCACCATGAGTTCCTTTTCCCTCACGTGGGTGTCCACACGATGCACGCCGTACTCCATTGGAGGACCGCTGGATATCCTCTCTCTCTATGTGTCGTCGTGGGTGTGCTTGTTGTGTTGTGGGGCGCGATCGAAAGGTCGAAGCGACTAAGGTTATAATGGCCGTCGGAATAAATGAGGAGGCCGAACAGCCTGGAGTATCGACGCGCGCGGATGGCCGTTGTTGCAGCGCATAACTGCATCGTGCCGCACGTATTAACTGCATCGCGGCTACGCGAGTGGACGCAACCGCATGCATATGGCGCCCAAAACGTGATCGTGCGCCGGCCCCAACCGCTGAAAGAGCACGCGCAGAGGGACGCGAGCAGAGCGCGCCGCGGCCACCTCAACGTCGAGCAGAGCGCGCGAAGGGACGTGAGCATAGCACGTAGCGGCCGCCTAAACGGCGAGCAACCACCTGCGTATAGCAGTTCTGGTCAACCGTCTGGCACGCGTGGGAGGCGAGACAGCCCATCCATCAGACACGCTGACACACCGATCAAACCTAAACGTGTTCACACCGATCAAATTACCATGCAATGAGTAAATGCAAATCTGTTCACACCGATCAAACCTAAACGTGTTCCCACTTAGCACTGGGCTATAGAAACTAGTACCCACTCAAAAATTAATGCACATTCCTCTACTCATCATCAAAAAAATAGGTATTTCCTCTTAAGTCGTTCCTTGCGTCTGCCATGGCCGGTAGGAGGAGTTCTAGGTCGACATATAACCAGGGAGCAAAGACCAAGGCCGCGGAAGCACTAGAGAGGTCCCACCGCAATGCGGCAACCGCAGCAGAGATGCCCTGCCGCGCCGCGGGGCCCTCGAACGAGCTCTCACGGGCAGGCGAGGGCTCTCACAAGCGCACTCGCCGCGTCGGCGAACTCGACGAGCTGGCGGGGCTGAAATCCTTAGCCAGTGACGACGACATTCTCGCTGGCCTAATTAACCAGCAGGAGCTGCTCGCCGGCTTGGAGAAGATGCTCGAGATTAGCGATGCCTCGGTTGATAAGGTGACCGGCCTCATCGTGAAACTCATGGGTGACAATGCAAAGCTCCACGAGGAGCTCGACAAGCAGAAGGAGGATGCCGCCGGCTGGAGGGAGCTGTATGAGAAGAGCATTGCCTCGTGGATGACGCTGACAGCTGTCGTCCATGAACTTGGGGATGGCTTGAAGAAGCTCCACATCGAGCGCGAGCTGCAGGTGGAGAAATC
This sequence comes from Elymus sibiricus, assembly GCA_039707655.1. Taxonomy (NCBI): domain Eukaryota; kingdom Viridiplantae; phylum Streptophyta; class Magnoliopsida; order Poales; family Poaceae; genus Elymus; species Elymus sibiricus. The sequence continues at coordinate 169,332,934 of CM077672.1, read as the reverse complement.
CGTGGCTGTTGTCAAGCAAAGTCATGATGATGTGAAGAAGAAGCTGGAAGAACTCCTCGCCCAGCGATCCATCGAGCAGTAGAGAGCAGCGACTTCCTTCTTCCTTTTTCTTTCTTCTTCTCTTTTTCCCCTGTGTCTTTCGGGCGTTGCCGCATGTGGCATTTTAAATTATCCGGGATATGTAAGACAATTATTATCTGTTGCCATTGTCAATTTTTCATCGTATTATTTCATTCGTAACCTCGTAGGTACATGTATACGAGTCGAAAACAGGCTAAAAGTCACGTTCTCAGCGAGGCACGAACAAAACAATGCTAGCTAGCGTTGAGCGGGGCCATGGGATCACAAGCTAACACCTTCTGTCCAGGTGCATTAACCACATGTTAAACAGCGGCTCGGCCGCCATTAATGGAGAAGTTGGGAGTGAGGCGGCGGGTGGAGGTCAAAGAGCTCGCTTCCCGGTGAGCCTAAGCGGCAGATAGCTCGCATGGGTCCCGTCGAGCCTGCGCGGCGGACTGCTCGCACGCGTCCCGTCGAGCCGCGCGGCGGACTTCTCACACTCGACCCGTCTAATCAAACAACTGCACGCACGCCACCTAGTATGGTTAATTTTTTGCACAAAATACAAAGAGGACCAATAAACCAGGACCGAGGTAGTACTCTCTAATAAAAAGAGGGATGTGTGGCCGCACGTAAATAGTTAGTGGAACACCCACGGTTCAAACAATACAACTGTTTGCGATATTAACGTGTCATCTATTTGTTCCAAAATGCCTACGTTGGCTATTAATGTGTGCGCCTTGTCTCAAATTGGACAATTTTTTTACCACGGCATAAATGTGCCATATAATGACACTATGCCAAGTTTCATGATGTTCGGGTGAGTTTTGGATTTACGGGGATTTAAAAACCAAGATTCTCAATGTTTGAAGCCGAGCCAGGACGCCGGGATGTTTGTAATTCATTCCCATTTCTTGCATGGGACCTAAATATGCACCCAAGGACACATGTATGGTATTTGAAGCCATTTTGGTGCACTAGAGCATGTGCTTGTAATTCAAATTTGAATTATGGAGATTAAATGCCTAGAAAACACAATTAATGTATAAAAAGGCCAAACGAACCGTGAATAATTCCATATTTCAGCGCGAATCTCCTGTTTTTCTAAGTTGCCTGTAGAAAAAAAATACAAGGTGATAAGAGGCAGCGACGATTGTCGTTTCGCCCACAATGGTGACACGTTCCCTATCGGAACCACAAGGCTTCTTGCTAGAAGCTCTGGTTTGTAAGAGGCTTGTACCAAAACTTGCCCCAAATTGGACAAAATTTTTACCACGGCATATATGTGACATGTCATGACACGATGCCAAGTTTCACAATTTTCGGGTGAGTTTTTGATTTACGTGGATTTAAAAACCGAGATTCTCAAAGTTTGAGGCCGAGCCAGTATGCCGAGATGTTTGTAATTCATCCCCATTTCTTGCATGGGACCTAAACATACACCCAAGGACACATGTATAGGTTTTGAAGCCATTTTGGTGCACTGGAGCATGTGCTTGTAGTTCAAATTCGAATTATGTGCCTAGAAAACTCAATTAATATATGTATAAAAAGGCCAGACGAACCCTGAATAATTCAATATTTTAGCGCGAATCTCCTGTTGGTCTATGTTGCCTGTAGAAGAAAAATACAAGGCGATAAGAGGCAGCGATTGTTGTTTTGCCCACAGGGGTGACACATTCCCTATCGGAACCACGAGGCTTCTTGCTAGAAGCTCCAGTTTGTAAGAGGCGTGTACCAAAACTTGCCCCAAATTGGACAAATTTTTTACCATGGCATATATGTGCGATGTCATGACACGATGCCAAGTTTCATGAATTTTGGGTGAGTTTTGGATTTACGGGGATTTAAAAACCGATATTATCAATGTTTGAGGCCGAGCAAGTACACCGAGATGTTTGTAATTCATCCCCATTTCTTGCATGGGACCCAAATATGCACCCAAGGACACATGTATGGTTTTTGAAGCCATTTTGGTGCACTGGATCATGTGCTTGTAGTTCAAATTTGAATTATGGACATTAAATGCCTAGAAAACTCAATTAATGTATAAAAAAGGCCAAATGAACCCTGAATAATTCCATATTTCAGCACAAATCTCCTATTGGTCTATGTTGCCCGTAGAAAAAAAATACATGGCGAGAAGAGGCAGCGATTGTCGTTTCGCCCACAAGTGTGACACGTTCCCTATCGGAGGCTTCTTGCGAGAAGCTCCGGTTTGTAAGAGGCTTGTACCAAAACTTGCCCCAAATTGGTCAGTTTTTTTTACCATGGCATATATGTGCCATGTCATGACACCATGTAAAGTTTCATGAATTTCAGGTGAGTTTTGGATTTATGGGGATTTAAAAACCAAGATTCTCAATGTTTGAGGCCGAGCCAGGATGTCGAGATGTTTGTAATTCATCCCCATTCCTTGCATGGGACCTAAACACGCACCCAAGGACACATGTATGATTTTTCAACCCATTTTGGTGCACTGGAGCATGTATTCGTAGTTCAAATTTGAATTTTGCACATTAAATGGCTAGAAAACTCTATTATAATGTATAAAAAATGCCAAATGAACCCTGAATAATTTAAAGCAGTTCTGTTCAACCAGTGGGTAAGCACTGTGTGCACGCGTCGTGCTAGCTCGCGCTTCCTTCTTTCCCAAGTTTCCATATTAATGGTGTTATATATCCAAACACGCTACCGTTTCCCACCACTCCCCCAATCGGTTTCCCACCACTCCCCCCACTTGGTTTCCCGCCACTCCCCCCATTGGTTTCCCGCTGCCAGTGTCAGTGGGCATAGGAGGCTAGGCGGTGACACACCGGCCATACCGCAGTATACCATTCCAAGCATGCCAATCCGGCGAAGCGCCGCCGCCGTCATCAACCTCCTCGATGAGGAGAATGAGCCGGAGAAGGTCGGAGAGCCAGAACGGCCGTGCGCCGCCGAGCAAGAGCGGCAGTGCGCCACCGAGCGTGAGCGGTATCATCGCGCCCCAGTGCTTGAGCGGGCCAATGTCTACACATGTGTTCGTCGCCGCCCATGGAGCGGAGCGGAGCAAGAGTGGCAAAGCGATGCCGCGCAAGAGCGGGAGAACGCCGCCGCGCATCAGGTGCGGTGCGCCGCACTATCTGAGCGGAGCCGTGTCAGCATCCTGTTGACTCAACCACTCGAGAGACCGTTTCCAGGGCCGGTAAGCATCCCGATTCCCCGCCATGAATGGGCAGATGCCGTCAGCGTCATAATTGCGCCGGACGAAGTTCACAGTGCCAGAATCCGCCGCCACGATGCCAACGGGCTGGTCGATTGGCTCTTCGACCTCCTCGGCCCCCCAGGTGCCGCCAATGACAAAGCAGAGCAAAATACTCGTCGCGGCTTGTAATCGACCGTCGCCGATGAAATATCCTGGGCGGAGATCGATATTGCGGTATAGCAGTTCCGCGAGCGTATCAGACGTGTGGATGAAGGCCTGTACCAATTCATGCTTAGCCAAGAGTTCCCATAGGTTTAGGCCCTGTTTGTATCAGTTTTCGCCCGGTTTTCCGCAATTAACCGAGCAACTATCTTGTTCTTATTTAGTGAAAATGCAAAGCTTTTGTTTCTTCCGGCTAGTTTTAAGTAGTAAAAAAATAATGTAAGTTTGAATGGAAGTGGTCCGGTATGTAAAGATTGCACACAGTTTCTAAAAGCACAAACATGTGTGATAGTAAGGAGTCGGTCCCACACGGTGACCGTCGGTAAACGCCTTAAACGTGAGGAGGCAACTCTTATCAGCAAGGGCAGCTTCCCATCCGCTAGCCTAGTCGAATAGAACGCACAAGTTAAGTGAGCTTGGGGCTGGAGCAGTCTAAGTATGGGTGACCGGGTGGGAAGTTGCTATATCTCAAGCTTCATTTAAGCGCCATGATACGGTCATTACAGACATTTAGTATCTAAATGTGTCTGTAGTGACCTGTCATGTCGATTAAATAAACCTTGAGATCCTTGTTTTGAAAATTCCAAGAATGATGTTTTTTGTTATTTGTTGTTTTGAAAAATCGGAGAATGATCGCGAGATTGATCTGTGGGCCCGCCACGTTCTAATTTGGAGAATGGTGTTTTTTGTTATTTGTTGTGTTTTGAAAAATCGGAGAATGATCGAGATTGATCTATGGGCCCGCCATGTTCTATTTTGGAGAATGATGTTTTTTGGTATTTGTTGTTTTGAAAAATAGGTGAATGATCGAGATTGATCTATGGGCCCGCCACGTTCTATCCTTTGACCCACAACGTTCGAGATCTGTGGGCCCGCACATTCTATCCTTTGACCCACAACGTACGAGAAGGGTTTGACCATGACGGGTTCCTCTTGGTATAGGTCATGACATGTCAGACCAAATTTAGTTGGGGAACATTTGTTCGATTCCCTCCCGCCGGCTCGAAGTTGGGGAACCGCGACATCATACGTAACGTGGCTTCCTCGGGGTACGGTGTTCGGTTTGTAATGCAGCTGGTGCCCCATCGAAGTTGTGCACTGGGGATTTGATCACATCACACACCACCCATATATACATATATTTGGGTCGCATGCAGGGTATACGGTCTTCTGATCGCCCCCGCTCCCATGTGCGGTTTTCAACGACACGCCTATCTATGGGCCTGGTCTATATATATCATCCCTTTGGCCGACAACGAGGGGGTTTGGCCATGAATGGATTCCTCCTAGTTCGTGTTACCGCGGGTCATGGTGACATGTTCGAGCAAAGTTCGAGCTCATGCGTTCTCAGGATTCCCTCCCATGCGCTCGAAATGGTGGGTTGGATCGACACCCTACGTACGTCGACGTCGTCCTTAATTACTACCTACCTTTCATGGGGGTTGTCCATTTTGTGAGGTAGGCGCCACATCAAAATTGTACATTATTGGGTATTTAAAACACATCACCCTTCCAACGTACATCAATTTGGGCCCCATGCAGGTGGTGCTGGTTTTGTGGCCCCTCTCGTGCGGTTTACGTTGATGGTCCAATCTATGGGCCCGAGCGGTCTATTATATCCCTTTTTGACCGACAACAAACAGTGGTTGTTTGGCCAAGATAGATTCACTTGGTCCGTCTTATGGTAGGTCATGGTGACATGCATGCATGTCCGACCAAAGTATGAGTACGTGCATGCGTCCCGCCGACACGAAGTGGTGGTGGGGCAGGCACGTAGCTACGACCTTAACCCGTCATTATAGATATCCAAGGGGGCTTTCCGGTTTGCGAGGGAGGTGCCACATCAAAGTTGTGCATTGTGTATTTAAACATCACACCCTTTATTCCTACATATATTTGGCCACTTCCAGGTGGTTGTTGTCTTCTGGCCCCTCTCACCCGATCTTTGACGACGTGCCCACCCATGGGCCCACGCGTCAAAGTTGTGCATTGGGAATTTGAACATCACACACCACCCTTTTCATACATATATATTTGGGCCACATGCTATAGTGGTTGTGTTCTTATCCTCTCTCGCGTTTTTTTGTTGCCAAATGGTGCTATTTAAAATAGCAGACGCCTCGGATGAAAAACTGCGTGCGAACGTACGCAACGGACACGGGTGCACTGGCTTAACCGTATGCGAAGCTCGTGCCCTGTAAAATTGCCATGACTTCGCAAGCACCAGTAAGGGTGAAGGGGTAATTTGTACATGATATTTAGGATGAATTCCACGTATGCGTCTGAAAATTAGGACGGACCGTGTGCGATAAACCAGCTAGCTAGAAATGTCAAAAAAGCTACCCGCCTTGAGCGATGCAAAAATTGGTGGTTCCATGGCTTTTCCTTATTATCATACACAATTATTATGTTTGGACCGTGCGCGATCTGGTTGCTCCCGCCCCGCTTCATTTCCTTTGCCCAAATTTTAGTTGCCGCGGTATTTCAACCGTCGCCCTCACTCCTCCACCACCGACCTCATAGTAAAATTCCAGTAGCCGAGGCATTTGAACCGTCGCCCTCCCTCGTCCACCACCATCTCCACCCACCATTACTAAAATTTTCAGTAGCCGCGGCATATCCTCAAACACCACCCGCCCTAACCCCGCCCCCCTCCACAGTCTACACCCCCCTGCTTGAACCCTAGCTCGCCACCGCCGCCGAAGCCGCTGCCGCCACCAACCCCTTCCGGTCTGTCTGTGCCTCCTAGCTTAGATAAGTTCAGGTTACCCACCGATTCCCATACCCTCGCCGCCCTGAGTTTTTAGATGAGGCCTGCGGTGTATCTCCCCCCCCAGATCCCCATCCCATACTACAGAGAGTCACAGCCTAAGCCCGACCACATATCCCGGGGAGCGCGAGGAGCGTACGGCCAAAAGGAGGTATAGCATGGCCTCTCTGCCGGACGATGTCGGGGTGGCCGCCGTTCGTGCCGATCTGTCGATCCTGGAGGAACACCTCGCCGCGGAAGACGGCAAGGACGTTGACTACGTCGCCATGGCGAAGGCTTCACGTCAGCGGGCTCACATATTACAGAATCTCAGGGCAACCGGCTTTGACATCAAGCTCGTCGACAGCGAAGGCTTCAGGCGGGCCATGTCACAGGTTAAGTGGTCCATCCCCAACGCGTCTGGTTCAACCGCCGTTGATCTCTTCGAAGGCCCCGCCGCTGATCTCCTCCACCTCATGGTCAAGGATTTGCGATCCTTGTACGCCATCGAGCCCATTATGTCATTTCTGAAGGACACGTTCTACGGCGGTGGCTTGGGATCCTCAGCTGCCAAGTCAGATCTCATCGACGATGACCACGCGAAGGGCACCCACTACGGCTCTTCCAAGGTGAGACAACCCATCTACGACATCAGGGATCGCACCCTGGGTCTGTGCTCTTCCAAGTGGAAGGATCCCATCCATGACAAGTGAGGCAATATCCTATAAGCAAATCTTACTTTTTCTAGCTAGCCAACTCGTACCCATTGTTGTAGTAGCTTTTGCCATGCGATGTTTTAACTGTGCCGTGTTTAATTATTTCAGTTATGCAAAAATGTAATGTTCAATAGGGCTATCTGATGTTTAAGTGTGAATTGTCCACTTCAGTTCCACGAATGGCTATATTTGGTTGTTTATAGTGAGTAGATGCCTTGTTTATCTGTATTTGGTTGTTAGGTTGGTTGCAGTGAGCATTTGACCAGTTTTCAAGCAGATGCCCTGTTTATCTCTATTTGGTTGTTAGGTTGGTTGCAGTGAGCATTTGTCCAGTTTTCAAGCAGATGCCTTATTTATCTGTATTTTCTTGTTAGGTTCCTTGCAGTGAGCCTTTGTCCAGTTTTCAAGCAGATGCCTTGTTTATCTGTATTTGCTTGTTAGCTAGGTTGGTTGCAGTGATCCTTTGTCTAGTTTTCAAGCAGATGCCTTGTTTATCTGTATTTGCTTGTTAGGTTGGTTGCAGTGAGCCTCTGTCCAGTTTTCAATGGCTATATTAGGTTGTTACAGTGAGCATATATGCCTTGTTTATTTTAGTTATTCACAATGTGATGTTCATTATGTGCAAGTATGAACCGTGCAGTTCGATTTCATCAATACCAATTTGAATGGCTATATTTGGTTCCTGTTATGCCTGGTGAAGTTAACACATGCCCTTTATTTCAGTTTTACACATTTATGCGGTGTGATGTTTAAGCATGAGCTATGTTCTATTCATTTTCAACAGTACCTTTTTGAATTACAATATTTGGTCCCTGTTAAGCATGTTGTACTTAACATTCCCTTCCATTTTTTAACTGATTTAACATCATGTTGAAACCAACACATTCAAGCTGTCATTTTGAGATGTTGTTATCTACCATGGCTATATTTGGTTGATGTTAAGCCTGTAGTACTTATCACGCCTTTCCATGTACTTACGCAGAACAACAACAGGAGTGGCCAGCATTTTCCACCGAGGTTAGTTTCATCCCTCGGCTTATACTGCCTCCGTTCCATAATGTAGTGCATACAAATCCATGGCTGGACACTTTTTAGCTTCTAATATTGACTTGTCGCTTGTAGGTACATATGTCCTAGGCAAAGATCCACGCGTCGACCCTTTTTGCGTATGGGGCAATGAGATATTCATGAACCAGCATCAAGTGAGGAAACTGATAAGAATTATTAGCAAAAAGATACGACCGATGGCAATTAAATTATTTGTCTACGCTTTATCCAAGACAATAGTGAGTTGTAGGATGGTAACTATGAACTCTCTAGCCTTCTCTTTTTACTGCCCATAATGAGTTGTTAGACAACAATGTCTGAATCTTTTTCGTTTACAGTGGTTCCCAAAGCAGTTTACTCAAGATTACCTCGCAAAGTACATGATTGGTGGACATGCAATGAAGGTTAAAGTATTTCATCGAGACTACAATGAGCATCGAGAAGTCCTAATGAAGACAGTAAAAGGTGGGCGGGCGGCCATCACAAGGGGTTGGCCTAGAGTCATGCACACATTAGGCATGGAGTAGGGCACAATATGGGCATTCCACTTCACCTTCTCCAGCAACCAGAATGTCTTCCACCTCTCTCTTTATAGTCTTTAGTACAACTGTGGTTCATCATTCTTTCCTTGCTGCTTCTCTAGTTCTTGAGCATATGTACCTATGCATCGAATTAATCATTCGTCCTTGAACTTGTATTTGTAATAAACGTGGTTCGATATGAAATAAGTGATTGCCTACTTTCATATTGAAAATCTGTTTAAATTTAAAATTAATTTTAAATGCAGGGATTAAATTAGGAATAAATTATGATCTGCATGCCATTACACTGCACATGGTTTGTGAAAGCAAAATATCTATGATAAACGTCAAGATCAGACACGTTTCTCTGATCAGTACGTGTTCGATGAAACTCTACTGCACACACGATCAGACAAGAAAAAACATGTGAGATTAACAACAACAACGCACATAGTTCCTTCTGAATAAATGTTTGTGAAAGTCACCTTATCCCACACGCTAGGCAAATTATGAACTATTTATGATGTCGTGTGCATCGTAAACGTTTGCTCATAGAAAAAGGCGTGTGATAGGCCTTCATCCGACACGGGCAATATGGATGAATCGTTTGGGACATTTTATACATCTCAAACGTTTATGTACATACAAATGTGTGGGATATTCAACCTTCTCATACGGTGTACAATTGTGAACTGTTTGTGATGGGATGAGCATTGCAAACGTTGCAGCACTTAATACCGAGTGCGATGGTAATGCGAGCACAAACGAGTACCAAGGACGGAGCATTTGGGAAAGATGATGGCATCGCATATGCTTAGTTATGTGAAACATATGCTTGCGTGCTCCCTATCGCCGACGGTTTCTGGGTCATGTGGGAAGACCCCCCCCCCTATCGCACACACAGGCAAGGCGACGGTTTAAAACTACATCGCGGAAAGGGGTTAAAAACCATTTGTATAGCAGGTCGCTGCACCAGTGTCCACTATGCCGTCCAACTCTTCTTCAAGCGCGATGACAAGGTCTCCAACAACATCGCAGAGTACGAAGGCCTCATCGCCGGACTCAAGGCCGCCTCTGCTCTGGGCATCAAACGCCTCACCATCAAGGGCGATTCGCAGCTTCTCGTCAACTTCTCCAACAAGAGCTACAAGCCCAAGGACGAGCACATGGCCACCTATCTGGAAGAGGTGCGTAAGCTTGAGAAGCGTTTCCTTGGCCTGGAGCTCCAACACATTCCTCTCGGTGGCAATAAGGAGGCCGACGACATCGCCAAGCGAGCATCTCGCTGCGAGCCTCAGAACCCCGGCATCTTCGAGGAAAGGCTCCTCAAGCCATCAGCTACTCCGCCTGCCGCGAGCGCCACACTGCTTCACAAGGAGCTCCCACCCGCACCACCCATGGGCGCACCAGACTGTGGCCCAACCTCAGGAGCTAGCCTGCCGCTGGCGCTCAAACCTCAAGCGGACAGCTGGGCCGCTGAGTTCAAGGCCTACTTGCTTCACGGCACCCTCCCAGAGAAGGACTCAGAGGCAGAGCGCATGGCTCGCCAGGCCACCGCCTACTGCCTGCAGGACGGCGAGCTGTACCGCAGGCAGCCCAATGGCGTCTCTCTGCGGTGCATCTCTGAAGAGCAAGGTCGCGAGCTGCTCGCTGACATCCATGGAGGAGACTGTGGCCACCACTCCTCATCGCGCACCCTCATCGGCAAGGTCTTCCACAGCGGCTTCTACTAGCCCACAACACTTCACGACGCCACCGAGCTGGTTCAATCCTGTGAAGCTTGTCAGTTCCACGCCAAGCAGATCCACCAGCCGGCACAAGGCCTTCAGACAATTCCTCTCACGTGGACCTTCACAGTCTGGGGGCGGGATATCTTGGGACCCTTCCCTCGCGCAGCCGGCAGCTACCACTACCTCTACGTCGCCATTGACAAGTTCACCAAGTGGGCAGAGGTCGAGCCCGTGCGCACCATCCCGGCAGGCTCCACCATCAAGTTCATCAAGGGCCTCATGAGCCGCTTTGGCATCCCCAACCGCATCATCACTGACAACGGCTCCCAGTTCACAAGCGGCCTCTTCAAGTCATACTGCGGCAGCCTCGGCACGCAGATCTGCTACGCCTCTGTGGCACACCCACGAAGCAACGGCCAGGCCAAGCGCGCCAATGCCGAGGTCTTCAAGGGCCTCCAGACGAGGAGCTTCAAGAAAAAGCTCGAAGCCTGCGGCAAGGGCTGGCTTGACGAGATACAGTCTGTGTTGTGGTCCATCCGCACAACGGCAACCAAGCCTACCAGCGAGACTCCCTTCTTCCTCATCTACGGAGCCGAAGCAGTCCTCCCTTCTGAGCTCAAGCACGGCTCTCCGCGAGTCCTCGCCTTCGATGAGGCTCGTCAGGACGGCTCGCGAGAGGCCGACCTACTGCTCCTCGAGGAAGCCCGTTGCCAGGCCGCCCTGCGCGCCGCCAGATACCAGCAGGCTTTGCGTCACTATCATAGCCGCAATATACGCCCACGCACCCTCGAAGTCGGTGATCTCGTCCTGAGAAGGATCCTCTCCAGAGAGGGACTCCACAAGCTCTCACCCATGTGGGAAGGCCCTTTCAGGGTTGCTCATGTCTCCAGGCCCGGCGCCGCCCGGCTAGAGACGGAGGACGGAGTTCCTGTGCCCAACACATAGAACATCCAACACCTCCGCAAGTTCTACCCGTGACCCTCACGCGTACGAACAAAGTGGAGCTGTACACACTTCGGAGCCTCTCATTGCGTTCGCCTGATGGGCCCGCGAGAGCTCCCTCCCACGTCTCAGTGGAAGCCCCATGCTCCACGCCGGCGGAACGTTCCCACACCTAGTGGAAGCCCCATGCTCAGCGCTGGCGGAACAATCATCTAAGGGCGCCCCATGGGCTGCACCAACCTCACGCTGATCCGTGCCAGACACGGCAGCCTCTTCTCTTTTGGATGTGAAACTGAGGGCGCCCCACGGGCTGCACCAACCTTAAGCTGACCCGTGCCGAACACGGCAGCCGCATCTCTTTTAGTCAGGTAATGAACTTATTATTATGCTGCAGTAAAGCTCTATTTCCTAAGATATTTTATGTGTTGCGAAGTTGCTTGCCTCAGGAGCTGTGTACGCTCGCGACCTTCCTCCTGCGCATCTTGGGAGTGGAGGCTGGACACGATGCCTGTGCTCGGGTCAGTCCCAGAAGCGCTGCAAAACCCAAGTGATCGAGCTCTGGCTCATGGGCCTGCTCCCGTGCACGCTACCTCACCAATGTCCTTGGTGTCTCGTCACCTCGCATGACGCCCACGAGCAAGCTAGCAAGCATGCACCACTCCCCCCTTTGTGAAATCGATATGAAGTTGTCACAGGAAGAGGGCACTCGAAGGCCTTGCGGGCGCTGTCTCGCGAGGTGACTCACGACAAGGCGCCTCCATAAGCCCTCAGGGAGCCTCGTGAGCACTGCCTCGCGAGCCAACCTGCGGCGACCACCTCCACCAAGTACTAGCGGGATACAACAAGCGGCACTCATGAAAGAGCTAAGTACAAAAACATCTCACAAGCCACTCTCGGCGCCTCTCAAGTTCTCCCCTCCCCGCAACCTCACCGAGTGCTGATGTTCCTTCCTCCGCGCGAGATGCTTGCACGTCAAAGGGGGGCTCCCTAAGCATCGCGCCTCTGGAGTCCTTACTGCCTCTCAGTGCCCTACACCTCCTGGCCTTGTCCAGGCAATGCGACCTGACATACCAGCGATGGCTGTAGCCCACTAGGGGGCTAGGTCCTGACGACGTAGAGCACCAAGGCAAACAAGGAAAGGGAAATAGGCCTCACGAGAGAGCCTCATGAGGAAACACACATTGCAGCATTCATAAAGTACTTAAACAAAAGGCATCGTTTTCACGCCCCCATGGGGCCACGCCAATCTGATACAGGTAACCAAGAAAAAGGACCTAGGAAGTCGTGGCGTCATCATCATCACCGTCATCACCTTCGTCGTCTTCGCCCATGACTCCGCTGGAGCTCTCGCTGCTGCCATGGGAGAACTTCGCGAGCAGGGCATCCACGTGGTCCTCCACCGCCTTCCCAAGGCCGTCGCGGAGCTCCTCGGGCATGGGGGCTATCACCCTGTTGAAGTTGAAGTTGGGATCGGCGTGGAGGAGATGCCTGAAGATGCGCGTCGCTGCTTGGATGAGGAGGTCGCGGCATTCGCCTTCAATGATGTCGTCCACCTTCTTGGCGCCAGCCTCGAGCCGCTCCATGAGCTTGGTGAAGAAGTCGAGGTAGCTGATGTCGTGGGTCTCGCAGGGCCCCTCAAGCCTCTCCTTGCAGATGGTGGCCAGGGCACCGCGGGCTCGAAGCTGGAGCGAGCGGAATATCTTGGCGCGCTCGTGCTGTCACCCCCGCGCCCGGTCCGCCTCCAGCCTCGCCTGCTCGATGACATTGGAGACACCGCTCACCTGCTGCTGGAGGGAGGCTAGCTCCTCCTCGGAGTTGGCCTTGGCCTGTAGCGCGGTCTTCCGCCGGTTCTCCGCCTCCGTCAGGACCTCCTTGAGGTCATCAATCTCCTTCTGGAGCTCATCGCGCTTCTTCTTGAAATGGTCCTCCTGGGCCTTCAGCTTCTTGCTGTGCTCCGCGACGAGCGCCAGGCGATTCTTCTCTACTTTCGCGTCGGCGTCCTTCTGGGCCTTCTTCTCCTTGGCCTCTAGCTGAGCGTTGGCCGTCTCCATGCACTGGTTGTAGGCATCCTGGGCGGTGGCCACCTTGCTTTCCAACGTCTCCAGGCGCTCTCGCTCCCTGGCCTGCTCGATCGTCATCCGCGCGAGCTCCCGCTCGTGGATCGCGAGGTCTGCATCGCGGGCCGCGAGTTCCTCTTCGTGGGCGGTGATGGCGCTCTCCCGAGTCTAGAACAGTTGTTCCTGCACGGCATGCTGCTCTCGGAGCACCTTCATGCGGGCCTCCGCCTCCTCGCGGCGCTTGTCGGCTACGTCAGCCTCCCGGAGGGCGCTCTTGAAGACCTTCTTCGCCTTGGCGGCGGACTTCTCGCGCTTATCCTGCGCAGCCTTGTCCTGGTGATGGCCCAGCTTGACGGCGACGTTGAGCCGGTGCCACCCCTCGGCAAGGCGCAGGTGCTCCTCGGCAAGGCGCCCATTAGCCTCCTGGAACTCCGCCTCAAGCTGGCCCAGGGCGCCCCTCGCGGCCCGTAGGACTCCGCGCCTGAGCAAGGTGCATCTCCGCACGAGCGTCAGGGCCCAAGCTGGGTCCGACTCCTCGCCGCCCTCCGCCATCACGGCCTGGGAAGGCCCCACGTCATTCATCAGGAGTAGGGGACTCGCCGTAGTCTCCTCCCCCTCCTGCCGCGGCGGCGCATTCTGCGGGCTTGTTGCGCCCGCAGCGGGAACTTCGCATGCCGACGAGTGCTGGGGGCTTCCTGAGGCACCACCGGCATCCGCGGAGCTCGGCGGTGGAGTCGGCGCCTCCGCCTCCATCATCACTTCGTCCGCCTCCGCGGCGGACACCTCGGGAGCCGCGGCGCTTCCTCCGGAGGCCACCTCCAAAGGCTCGGCATCCTTGGCCTCAGGAGCTGCGCTCGCGTGCGGCTCCGGAGGAACCACGCGCTCCCTCTCCGCCTCCACGCACTCCGCTTCGACATCAGAGCGGCGGGTGGCCTCTTCACGCCCCTAAACGCCTGCGGCAGGCGCCGGGGCCCTCTTCGAGCCAGGGGTCCTCTTCATCGTCTTCTTCTTCTTTTTCATGGATGCCCTGTATGAAGCAAGTCCTCAGCCCCACACCGCGGGGCGAACGCAAAGGAAAAGGGTAAAATAGGCACTTACTCATCATTGGCAACCCACTTCCTCTTCTTCAGGACCGGCGGTGGGCGGTCCTCACTATCGCCCTCGCGAGGCCTCCTCCCGAGGCCTTCTCCCGAGGTGTCCTTCCGAGGCTCAGCGGCCTCGTCCTCGGCGTCGTCCTTCTCGGCGGGTGGTTCGGTAGCGCCACCACCAGCACCGGTGTTCTCCGTGGGGGGCTCGATGCCCCCGCTGCCAGCGTCGATCTCCTCTACGCGCAGCTCGTCAGCCGTCGCGCTGGTGCTTCCTTCGCCCCCCACATCGGCAGGTTGGGAGGGCTCAACCCTGAATTGGACGTCATCATCGTCGTCGTCCTCGAGGTCGCAGATGAACCTTAACGAGTGCTGACATCCGAGGTCCAGCCGAGCTCGCACCCTGCCCGAAGGGGGTAGATATCTTAGCCTCGAAGGCCCGTGGTTCAGGTATGAACGGTCCAATCCGGCCTGACAACTTTATCTAAGAGGCTTGCCCCACGACAGGTCGAGCAGTTACTGCCGCCCCCCCTAAATCGCGGTTCGAGGTAGCCTTTTACTGGCACGTCCCCTCGATGCAGAGATCATGCCCATTTTCCTAGGGATATCATCAAGATTTTGTTTCGCCCCATATGCTCAACGGCATTTTTGATGGGAATAGTGAGTTTATCGGCGCAGCGGAGGGGACTCTTGGCCTTTCACAGGCTTATAAGAGCAAAAAGGTGGACAGCGCAATCAACCACGCTTCCATTCTCCCCCTCTACTGCTTCGTCTAGCTCTAGCGCTCAGATCCATCCTGCCCACCTTTCCCTTTTGCGAGCCCAACCTCCACCACCAGCCATGGCCGACACCCTCAAGGGGCACTGGGGCGGCTCCGTCGTGACGGCCACGACCATCTCGGAGCTGCGCAGCGCGGGGTACCTGACCCCCGCCACCGTCGCTCGCGCTCCGGTGGCTGGCCAGCTGGTGCCCGCTCCCAACGCTGGGGACCGGGTAGTCTTCGTCCCCCACCTCATCCGAGGTCTGGGGTTCCCGTTGCATCCCTTCGTGCGTGGAGTGATGTATTACTATGGGCTGGACTTCCACCACATGGCCCCCAACTCCATCCTCCACCTTGCCTCCTTTATCACGGTCTGCGAGGCCTTCCTCCGCTGTGAGCCGTACTTCGGCCTATGGCTGAAGCTCTTCGGGATTAAGTCGAAGTCCAGCGGCTCGGATCTCGCAGAGTGCGGAGGGGCCATGATCAGCAAAAACCAGGGGGGCACCTGGTTCAAGGGCACCTTCATCGAAACGGTGAAGGAGTGGCAGAAAGAGTGGTTTTACATCACTAAACCGCTCGCCCCTGGCCAGACCGAGGTCCCGGCTTTCTCAGCCGGGCCTCCCAAGAAGCTCAAATCCTGGAAGGAGAAGGGCTTCGCCTGGGGGAACCCAGAAGAGGTGGAGACCCTGATCGATAGGATCTTGTGGTGGTCCACCACGGGGAAGGTTGAGCTCGCCGACATCATCAACGTCATGCTCAACCGCCGCATACTCCCTCTCCAACTTCGGGCTACCCCGATGTGGGCGCAAAAGCCCGAGGACATGGACACCCTCACCACCTTCTTCCGCTCCACCTTGGCCGCTATGTGGACGAGGCTCATGAAGCTGGCCAAGGACAAGATCCCCAAGGAAGGGGAGGACCGCGGCCTCGAACACGGCTATGAAGCCCCCCCGGTGAGTGGTCCTGACCCACAGTCATTATTCTTTGCCCATCGTACCGAGGAGTAATGTTTTGCTTGAATCGCCGTGTTTGATGTTTTGCAGAAGTGGTTGGCCTGGGTACAAGGAGTGCGATGCCCAGCCCCACTGCCAGAGGAGCCTCCGACTCCCCTGATCTCGGCGCTCCTGACCGAGGAGTCGCACGTGGTGGCCCCCAAAGGGACGAAGTCCTAGAGGGGCAGGTCAAGTGCTCGGACTCGGGGGACTTCGGTCACCCGGTCCAAAGAGACCCACACCTCAGCCGCCCAAGACGGCGACACAGAGGAGGGTGAGGAGGAGGAGGTTCCCCCCCAAAGGGGAAGAGGTCGGTGTTAGAAGACGCCGACGTGGGCATGCCGCCGAAGGGCCCAAAGAGGCCAAGGCAAACCTCGTCCGGGGCTGCCAACAAGTTGTCGGAGAGAGCCGAACTCTCCGATGACTCAGAAGAAGACCTCCTCGTTGTGGGGAGGAAGAAGTCGGTGCCCCGAGGGTAAGCCGTCGTCTTTACATCCCGTCTTTTAATTTGACAAGTTATTTCAAGGCAAGGGGAATCTTACAAAGGCGTCTTTTCTTATGCAGTCCACCGAGGATAATCCCCAGTGGTTCCTCAAGCGGGTTGCCATCCACCAGCAGGACTCCAGAGCCTGCTGATCCTCCCTCGACGCATGACAGGCTAGGGGAGGCAACATCCACCTTGGTCCCTGACGTTAACACGACGGGGGCCGACGAGGTGGCCATCATGGCTGAGGTCGACACCTCGGCCCAACAGGACCCGGGGGAGAAGCGCCCCGCGGTCATCGAAGAAGGGCTGGGACAGTCATCGGCCCAGCCGACATCTACCTCGGCTCCGCCGCCCCAGGTGGAGGCTACCCGGGTAGATGTATCCAAGGTCATCCCTCCACCCCCGCCAACTGCCGAAGGACGGGCTGGCGCGGGGTGGACCGAGGAGATGGAGGACGCCCTGAAGGGCTCCTCCATCAAGGAAGAGCACCGTGCCTTGATAGGCGTGACGCTACAGGGCTACCGTTCCACAGGGGCCGGCTTGCATGAGGTTTTCAAGAACCTCATAGCAGGTTTCGAGGTACGCTTTCTATCTGCGCATCTAGTCTAATTTGTTTATTTGAGCTTTTTATTTTGAGTTATGAGTTTGTCCGAGGACATAAGAGTACAGCCTGCTAAACGGCTTAGTGAGTGAGTAGCCCCCGAGCCCGAAGTCGGTTTCAATAAACCGGCATCGGGGTCGTTTGATTAAGTAGGAGCCCGTTGAGTAGCCCCCAGGGCTTTGCTTGAGGCAGCCATCCTGGAACCCTTTAGTGATTTTAACTGTTCCCTTTGTAATAAGGATCTTTTTTTGTGCCAGGTTTCGACCTCGGTTCCGGACTCCGTCTCCGAGGAGATTGTGGAGATGAACCGGAAACTCGAGCAGTCTCAAGGTAAGCAAGTTTAAACTTGCCTTGTACTTTGGATGAAGGAGGGATGATATGTTTTGTGAAAGAAAACAACTAAGGCCGAACTGTTTTGACAACAGCAGCGTTAGCGGAGCTGGAGACGCTCAAGGCCGAGCTCGAAAGGGCTCGGCAGGAGGTGTGGCAGCAGGAGGCTGCTGCCGCCGCGGCAGAGAAGGCCTGGGCCACCGAGAAGGCGGCCGGGGAGAAGCACAAAGCGCGGGTGCTGGAGGTTCAGGAGACCCTGAAGGGCGTGTTTGAAGCACGCGACAAGCTTCAGGAGGAGGGGCAACGAACAAAGGAGGAGCTCGAGAAGCTTCAACTTGCCCACTCCGAGCTCAAGACCTCGGCCCGAGCTGACCGCGAGGTGCTCCAGCAAGTGGAGCAAATCACCTCGGGTAAGCTATTTTTGCTGCAGTGTTCGTTTGGTAGCAAAGGGTGTGTCAAGCTCACCCAGTTATGGCGTTCCGCAGAGGTCTTTGCGGATCTTCCGCAGAGCGCGGCGGATGCGGTGGCGTACTTCGGCCAGCTAGCGGGCCACGAGGTGGAGAAGGCCTTCTGGGGGCAGTTCCCGGGGTCACCGTCCACACAGCTGCTGAATCATCGAGTGAAGCAGCTGGTGGAGTTGTTCCGTATGACGAGACCGGTGCTCCAGGACCTCTGCATCGCGATGTGGCCTGCCGAAGCCATGCCGAAGAGCTTCTTCGGCCTTACGGCCCGTCTCCAAGACGCTGTGCCTTGCGTGAACCGCTGGAAGAGGTCCGCGTGCTTTGAAGGAGCACGGAGGGCGTACGCCTGCGTGAAGACGCACTTCTGAAAGGTTGATGTGGTTACATGTGCCGCGGGCCCTCCTGCCGACAAGCCACGCACCGCCGAGCAGTTCTTCGCCGAGGTGGAGGCGGGAGCTCGGACCACAAAAGCCATGTGTCCAAAGGACACTATGTATTTCTAGGCAGTACTTCGGAGTGCCGAAGTGTATGATGTATAAAACTTTATCTTTTGATTGAATGAAAATGGCTTTAAATTCCATGTGTGTTGTTTTATAATTAATTTTTCCTCCAATATGGCTGTTTTAAAATGAGAGTGGCCAGTCGTCGGCTTCAGCCCCAGTGTAGGTCATACAAAGGGTGTTCCTTAAGGCACACTTGACCCTTAGCCGACGTCTCGGTACCCGGAGGTGGTCGCTGCTTTATAAGAACTAGGCAATCAGACTATAGTGGCTTTATGTCTTTCACTTTGTCATAGGAGTTTGACTGTGGGGGCTGATGACCAGCCCCCGGTGTGGGAAGTGTTCGGCCAGGTCGGCCGAGGTCTAGGCCATGACACACTTTGGCTAGGAATGAAAGCCCTTCGTTTAACACGGGTGATCTCTATCGTCACATCGCTTGACATAGTCTACGGATGGCGGACCAGTTTACGCATACCTAGATTGTCAGTTTTCGTCTTTCTCCACTGAGGCGCTAAGCCAATTGACCTGGCAGCGCAATCGCAGTGGCTCTCCCGTTACGCCCTTAGCCGAATTCATCGAAAACGTAAGGGGTACACATAGGAGCCAGGCAACCCAACTATTGACCAAAATCCAGGTTCGAAACTGATGCATATAAGGCCAGAATCCGAGACGGCAAATACTTCGGACTTGTTATACAATTGTATCTTTTTTAGAGAACTTCTTCGTCCCACAGGGGCCATGCTGATAAAGAAATATGATAGAGACCTCGAAGGGGCACAGTTTATTTATTTCATAATTTCAAGTGTGTACATGCCCAACTGCGGCGAGAGGAATTGAAAGAATACAATTTAAAAAGTAAAGAAGAAAGAGGAAGAAATAGGGCGGATAATTGCTAACGGATTTTGAAGAATCCGGGCCGCTACCTGCCGCACGTCTGCGTTTCCGAGCTGTTGACCAGATGTTCACCATTGATGGTGTGGAATTTGTGAAGGTTGATGCCCTTCCGGCCCTGTATACACTTCAAGTGTTTGATTGACCGAGCTTCCTTTGGGGGAGGCGTTGCCGAAGTCCGCCCTGCGGTTGAAACCACATGGACGTAGTCATGTTTGGCTATTTCTTTGACAGAGACTTGCCTGTGCAGGGGCTCGAAGCCACGTCATAGCATGGTTGAACTGCGCCGATGTTTGAGTAAATGTTTGGCTCCTCGAGGGGCTAGGGAATCTTTAGTGCGAAATTATGCACTCTGGGGACATAGTGCCCATTCCAGAGAGGGCACGCGAGGAGCCCGCATCCCTATTTCGGGTGCGGGGGTACCTGGCCGAGGTCGATTTGTGCAGCCCGGGCGCGCTTCAAAGAGCGGGCGGCGCGTTTATCGCTGCGGGCTGCCTCCTCGGACGCCTGTACCTCGGCTGCGAAAGCCGCGGTCTGTTCCTCTGTTCGGAGTGAACGTTCGGTGTTACCATTGACTGTGATAACGCCGTTAG
This sequence comes from Elymus sibiricus, assembly GCA_039707655.1. Lineage (NCBI taxonomy): Eukaryota > Viridiplantae > Streptophyta > Magnoliopsida > Poales > Poaceae > Elymus > Elymus sibiricus. The sequence continues at coordinate 169,313,003 of CM077672.1, read as the reverse complement.
GTCCCGACAGTTTGAGCTTGAGGTAGGCGTAATGCAGGACTGCGTTGAAACACGCGAAGGCTGTGTGCCCTAAGAGCGCTTGGTATCCACTTCGGAAAGGTACGATATCGAAGATTAACTCTTCACTTCTGAAGTTCTCGGGCGAGCCGAAGACTACCTCTAGGGTGACCATTCCGGTACAGCGGGCTTCGACGCCCGGAATGACACCTTTAAAGGTGGTGGAGGTCGGCTTGATCCGAGATGAGTCGATGCCCATCTTCTGAACTGTGTCCTCGTAAATGAGGTTGAGGCTGCTTCCTCCGTCCATCAGGACACGTGTTAGATGATAACCATCAACAATCGGGTCCAGGACGAGTGCCTCCGATCCGCCATGCCTGATGCTGGTCGGATGATCGTGCTTGTCAAACGTGATCGGGTAAGCCGACCATGGGTTATACTTCGGGGTGACGGGCTCCAGCGTGTATACATCCTGAAGCACACGCTTCCTTTCCCTTTTAGGGATGTGGGTGACATAGATCATATTGACCTCTGTTACCTCGTTAGGAAACTTCTTTTGGCCTCCATTATTGGGCCACCGAGGTTCATCCTCGTCTTCGCTGCGGTGTTGGGTTTTACTCTGACCCTCTGCCACTATCTTGTCGGCTTGTTTAAAGACCCAGCAATTCATGTTAGTGTGGGTTGCTGGTTTTTCCTGAGTGCCGTGAATTCCACATGGGCGGTCCAGGAGCCTATCAAGTTGGCTAGGTCCATCTTTGTTCCCTTTAAAGGGTTTTTATTTTCTGCCCGGATTTAGGTCTGGTGAACCCTGCGTTGATCGCAGCGTCTTCAGTGTCGCTTCCGCCATTTTTATACCTGCGCTTATTTTTGTTGCGCTTGGGTTTTCCATTGGCGTCGCGAGATTCCGAGGTGCCTGCCTCACCGTTATGAGTACTACGGGCAAGCCAGCTGTCTTCTCCCACACAAAAGCGAGTCATCAGTGAGGTCAGGGCCGCCATAGTCTTCGGCTTATCCTGGCCGAGTTGACGAGCCAACCATTCATCTCGGATATTGTTTTTAAATGCGGCGATGGCCTCGACTTCGGAGCAGTCTTTGACCTGGTTCTTCTTGGTGAGGAACCTGTTCCAGAATTTCCGGGCTGATTCGCCTGGCTGCTGGGTGACACGGCTGAGGTCATCAGCGTCCGGAGGTCGGACATATGTGCCCTGGAAGTTTGCTCGAAAAGCATCTTCTAGGGCCTCCCAGCTGCCGAAAGAGTGAGGAGGGAGGCTGTTAAGCCAATGCCTCGCCGGCCCCTTTAGCTTGAGTGGCAGGTATTTAATGGCGTGGAGATCATCTCCATTGGCCATGTGTATGTGTAGGAGGAAATCCTCGATCCAAACTGCTGGGTCCATGGTGCCATCGTATGACTCTATATTGATGGGCTTAAATCCCTCCGGGAATTGATGTTCCATTACACTGTCTGTGAAGCAGATTGGGTGAGCTGGACCTCGGAACCGAGGAGCATCTCGTTGGAGGTCGGGAGAAAGCCGTGAGTAGGCTTGATCTCGGGCACGGCCGTTCCTGTCCACCCAGGAATCGTAGCCGTCGAGCCCAGCGGGCGCGCGTCCCCTTGATCCATAGATGGACCGAGGGGGAGCCTTGTTCTCCTCAATGCGGTGTCTAGCATCATGAGGATCTAAGTAATCCATGGGGTCCTTGCCATAACGGCGTGGAGGTGGCCGTTCACTGAGGTCTTCTCGTCTTGGCCTGTCCCGGCCTCTAGGGGGTCGGTCGAGGTCGTCAGCGAGCTCCTCGTTGAACTCTGGCAAGAGACGCCTACGTGGGTATGATTTCGGCGCACTATGGCGCCGGTTCTCCATGTCTTGCTCAGCGGAGAGCACATCAATCCACTTTTCATTTAGTGCATCGGTATTGGCCTGCAGCTGCTGCTGCTTGTGTTTCATGCTCCGGGCGGTCGCAACAAGGCGCCGCCGGAAGCGCTCTTGTTCAAAAGGGTCTTCGGGGATGATGTAGTCCTCGGTACTGAGGCTCTCGCCCTCCTCGGATTCCGGCATGTAGTTGTCGTCGGCCCCTTCGAAGAGGTCATCGGGATCTGAGTCCCTGAGAAGCCGGTCCGGTGTGCAGTTTCTTACTGGGGAGGCTTGAACGTCCTCTTCACGGTTGCCGGCATCGCCGTCCTCCGCGTCGCCGTTATTGGCTGTCGCGTCGTTGCCACTGGGTTCCCCATTAGGACCCCTTCGGCGTCTTCGCCGATGTCTTGGAGGGGATTTGGGGGTGTCCACCATGTAAACATCATAGGTGGACATGGCGGTCCACCTGCCCGTGTTTACCGGGGGCGAGGTGTTCTCGATTGGGCCATCAGCGTCCTCCTCCATGTCTGAGGCCTCGCCATAGTCGAGCACATCGGTTAAATCGTCGATCATGGCGACTAGGTGGGTGGTGGGTGGGATGTAAATTTTTCCTCTCGTCGGCTTTAAGTCCGATCTGATTGTACACCGAAGTCTTGCCGTCCGAGATGGACATGCTCCGGATGCGGTCAAGCATCTCATCGAGGTGAGATAACTCTTCGGGATTCATTGATGCGCCATAGGCAGGGCTAACTCGAAGTACGCCCAGCGTGTAACCGGATGCATTTTTGGTGCGAAGGGAATCCGAACATAATTCTGAGTTCTGCGCCGAAGTCAGTTCTAGCACTGACGTAATTTCGGGAGTGGGAGCCGGATCTATCTCCGGACTGGCGATCGGAAGGAAACTGGCCGGAGTGGTGCCGTCAGGGGTCTCAAGAGGCACCGCGACAAAGTTCGGTTCCGGAGTCGAGCCTCCAGAACCGGTCGAGCTCTCAATCCGGCCGGGAGTCCATCCCAATAGGATGAGTTCACCACGGGCATCCACGGTGTATTCGAGGCCACCGAAGGTCACGATCCGACCTGGGGAGTAGTTCTCGACAGAGGTCAGATGACCCATCGAGTCGGCGCAAAATACCATGCCACCGAAGACAAAGAGCTGGCCAGGGGCGTAAACGTCCCCGTGGCCGTTGGCGCAGTTGATCTGCAGGTGAGCCATCGATCCTTCTAGTGATCGCGCAGGGGAACTCTCAATGAAAGCACCAGTGTCGGTGTAAAAACCGGCAGACCTCGGGGTAGGGGGTCCCGAGCTGTGGATCTCGGATCGGTGGTAACAAGGACAAGGGAGATGATGTTTACCCAGGTTCGGGCCCTCTTGATGGAGGTAAAACCCTACGTCCTGCTTCTGTTTATATTAATGGAGATGTATCGAATAAAGAGTTGATCTACCTCGAGATCGTAATGTGTGTCTAACTTCTAGGGCTAGGTGAGTGATATTGCGTTAATGTCCCCTCTACGGGCTAAACCCTATGGCTTATATACACGCCCGGGAGGGTATCTAGGGTTACAAAGTCGGTATCTAGAAGAGAGGCGGCAGGAGAGATCTTGGAGTATACGTCAAGTCTTCGGTAGAGACAGTCTCGATCACGCTTCCTGTGTACGGCCTCCGGAGTCCATCTTGATCATGTACGAGGGCCCCTCGGCCCATCCGAGGAGACGGGCCGGCTGGGCTAGCACCCCCTAATCCAGGACACCATCACTCTCATTTTCATCTCCCCCACTTCTAAAACAATTTTACAAAAACACAAAAATATTTCTGTTTGCTTGCTTGCTTGCTCAAAGTTGCTATCATGACTAAGTTTGGAAAAATTGGTAACTCTCTCGCCACTAGAGCGGAGTCTTTAGACAACCCTTCCGTACTTTTGAAGCTTATAAATGAAAAGAGAGGCTTTCCTAAAGTTGCAAAAGTAAAATTTGATAATCTTGCCAATGATGATCCTGATAAAGAACAACCTACTATCATGCATACTAAAAAACTCTATATAGGTAGTGGTAATATTATTGGAAAAGGTGTCATTCAGGATTTCTTTACTTGTGCTGGCACGTTACCTATGTTAGGAGGGTCAATTCTTAATAAAACTTCTAGCTTTGTGGATGCCATATCTTTGCTTATAGTTGAATTTGAGAGACAATTTGTGCATATGCATCCCGCTATACAAAGGATACTTCTAGAGTTTTCAAACATTCATAATCCTTCCGTCAAACGTGTAGTTACTTTATTCCTAGCTTATGAATTTGGCCACATCATGAAAGAGGCCCATGAAATATTTGCTCATTACAATATAAATAGTGGATGTCCTCCTATAGAAGAAATCCTTTACAACCAGGAGGCCATGAGGAGATCACAATCTCCAGATTATGCTGCTTATAATGAAAATCTTAGAAAAAAGGTTCCACCATCTACTTTACTTGATAAAATTTCTAAACTCAATGATAATTTTGCTATACAAAATAATGGATTGGGACTTGTGCTTGAGAAAAAACCAAAGGAACATATTCAAAGAAACATGTATAATGAAGAGATAGTCATCACTTACAAAGGGCCAAAGGAGGAATCCCCTCCTCCTAAACTTGATCTTACGGATCCTTATCCTATTAAATTTAGCCCTTTTGAGTACTTTTGCTTTCCCCTTAGAAAACTTACTATTGAAAGAAGAGAGTATGAGATGAGCATGGATGATCTCCCATACATTGATGACAACACTTGAAACAATGCGTTATGCCTAGCTAGGGGCATAAAACAATAGCGCTTGTTGGGAGGCAACCCAATATGTATCTTTAATTATTATTTTACTTTCTGTTTTTGTGTGTTTACACAATTGTAGCCTCTGTTATTATTGTGTTTTTATCTTTTAATTAGTGTTTGTGCCAAGTAATGCCTTTGGGATGATTTGGATGATAGTATAATTGATGCTGTTTGAAAACAGAAACTTTTGCGTCCAGTGCTGGAATTTTGTTTTTTTGCTGGAGCATCATAACCTCCTGAATGTTTTAGCATTATTTATATATGAATTTTCCACGTTTTCCTAATTTTTCAGAATTTTTGGAGTTACAGAAGTATGACTTTAATTCAGATCTTTACAGACTGTTCTGTTTTAGACAGATTCTGTTTTTGTTGCATAGTTTCCTTATTTTGATGAATCTATGGATCGTATCGGGGGGTATGAGTCATGGAGAAGTTGGAGTATAGTAGAATTATGCCAATATTAAATATGAATCAATTTACAACACTACCTAAGGTTTAAGATTTATTTGTTATACTAACGGATCTCACGAGGTTTCTGTTGAGTTTTGTGTGCTGGAGTTTTCAAGTTTTGGGTGAGACTACGATGGACAAAGAAATAAGGAGCGGCAAGAGCCTAAGCTTGGGGATGCCCAAGCCAGCCCAAGGTAATATTCAAGGAAGACTCAAGCGTCTAATCTTGGGGATGCCCCGGATGGCATCCCCTCTTTCGTCTACAATCTATCGGTAACTCACTTGGAGCTAATATTTTTATTCATCACATGATATGTGTTTTACTTGGAGTGTCATGTGCTATAGTTTGTTTGCTTTTGTTTGCTTTTTAGTTTGCCACAATCATCTTTGCTGAACACACCTTTTTGAGAGGGACACACATTATTCATGATTTGTTAGAATACTCTATGTGCTTCACTTACATGATGAAATATGTTAGGTATCATTCCACATAAAAAATTCTGTTTTTATCATTTACCTACTCGAGGACGAGCAGGAATTAAGCTTGGGGATGCTTGATACGTCTCCAACGTATCTATAATTTTTGATTGTTCCATGCTATTATAGTATCAATCTTGGATGTTTTATATGCAATTATATATCATTTTTTGGGACTAACCTATTAACCTAGTGCCCAGTGCCAGTTGCTGTTTTCTGCTTGTTTTTGGTTTTTCAGGAAATTAGTACCAAACGAAGTCCAAAAGCCACGAAACTTTTTGACGATTTTTTTCTGGACAAAAGAGACCCTGGAAGCTTCGGGGGGATGCCAGAAGCCTCACGAGGAGGCCACAAGGCAACAGGGCGCGACCCTAGGGGTGGCGCGCCCTGATGCCTTGTGGGCCCCTCGTGGCTCCTTTTGACCTAATTCCACTTTTATAAATTCTCAAATATTCAGAAACCAACAAAGAGCTAGACGAGAAAACCCTACTTCCGCCGCAAGCCTCTGTTCTTCCGCGATCCCATCTGGAGGCCTTTTCTGGTACTCTGCCGGAGGGGGAATCGATCACGGAGGGCTTCTTCATCAACCTTGCTGCCCTTCCGATGATGTGTGAGTAGTTTACCATAGACCTATGGGTCCATAGCTAGTAGCTAGATGGCTTCTTCTCTCTCTTTGATCTTCAATTCCATGTTCTCCTTGATGTTCTTGGAGTTCTATCCGATGTAATCTTCTTTTGCGGTGTGTTTGTTGGGATCCGATGAATTATGGGTTTATGATCATATTATTCATGAGAAATATTTGAGTCTTCTCTGAACTCTTTTATGTATGATTGTTATAGCTTTGTGTTTCTCTCCTATCTATCCGTTTGGTTTGGCCAACTAGATTGATTTATCTTGCAATGGGAGAGGTGCTTTGTGATGGGTTCAATCTTGCGGTGCTCAATCCCAGTGACAGAAAGGGACATGACACGTATTTGTATTGTTGCCATTAAGGATAAAAAGACGGGGTTTAATCATATTGCTTGAGTTTACTTTGTCTACATCATGTCATCTTGCTTAAGGCATTACTCTGTTTTATACTTAATACTCTAGATGCATGCTGGATAGCGGTCGATGGGTGGAGTAATAGTAGTAAATGTAGGCAGGAGTCAGTCTACTTGTCTTGGACGTGATGCCTATATATATGATCATTGCCATGAATCCGTCATAACTATGCGCTTTTCTATCAATTGCCCAACAGTAATTTGTTTACCCACCGTATGTTCTGCGCTCGAGAGAGAAGCCTCTAGTGAAAACTATGGCCCCCGGGTCTACTTTTATCATATATTAAAATCCAAAAATACCTTGCTGCAATTTATTTACTTTTATTTTGTTTTGCAATGTACTTTTTATATTTCACTATCGGGCTTAATCCTTGCAAGTGACGGCTAAGGGGATTGACAACCCTCTTATTTGCGTTGGGTGCAAGTGTTTGCTTTTGTGTGTGTAGGTGCTGCTAACGAGGTTCTGTGTGGTTCTCCTACTGGATTGATAACCTTGGTTCTTAACTGAGGGAAATACTTATCCCTACTGTACTGCATCATTCTCTCCTCTTCGGGGAAATCCCAACGTATTTCACAAGTAGCAGCGGTTCGAGGAAGATCGTCAACAGTGACTGGCGGGAGGTAGATCAAGGCCATCTGCCCGTTCCTTGTAGATTGGACAGTGCAAAAAAAAATTAACTGACCTATTTGTTTTCAGTCGATTGTTATTTTCATAGGACCACATGTGGTGGTTTGTTGGAGGATTAACTGCACTTCCCAGCCATCCTTTTGCTCATATTTCAAAAGCCTAGAATCTAATTTCGTGTGCCATGCATGTTGTAGAGCTATCATATGTCTGCCATCATTTATTTTTGACCCACCTGCTATCTGATACTTTTACACTGCACTACTTGTGCACAAACTACACCCATACTCTCACTATTGTTTTATTACGCATGGGTATTTCAGAATCTCAAGCACGGTATTCTAAAAAGAAAACAGAGCAGTTGCTCCAGTCTGCATCGAGGATTGGAAAGACGCGGTTTGACGCTCTAAAGAAGAGTGTAGTGTCATTCGATGAAGACTGTCAACGTAGCTCTGTAGTTGATGACCCCATTCGCCATACACCAGCATCGCAGGTGCTTGCTTTAACTTCACGGTGTCATATGTGGTTGCATGTTGCATATGGTGTCCACCTTGTATTGCTTCTAAATTGGTTAAATTGCATCTGCTTAGCCATATACTGTGAATATGACATGCCTTCCTGTTTTTGGTACCTACTGCATCTGTCTATTAACCATGTTCTTACATCAAACTAATGTTCTTGTGTATCCCTCATCAATCACTTATGATGAGACAGTCACACACGTGGGTTAGTGTGAGACGCGCTACTCTTTTAAAGAGTACAGTGTCATCCTCCCCACATGATTCTCAACAAACAGCAAGGCTAGATGAAGATAGTCAACGTAGCTCTGTAGTTGGTGACCGCATTTCCCCTACACCACCATCGCAGGTGCTTGCTCTAACTTGGCAGTGTGATATGTGGTTGCATGTTGCATATGGTGTCTAGCTTGTAATTCTTCTAATTTGGTTAAATTGCATCTGCTATTCTGCTTAGTTTACACATTATACCTGTTAATGTGACATGCCTTCCTGTTTTTGGTACATACTACATCTGTCTATTAACCATGTCCTTACATAAAACTACTGTTCTTGTGTATCCCACATCAATCACTTATGACGAGACACCTTTAGTATATGCAGCGTGATATTTGTTGCATCTTGCATATGATTTATAGCATGTACTGCGTCTAATTTGTTGAAACGCCATTTATGATGAGACGCTTTTAACTTGAGAGAGTCATATTGGTTGCATCTTTCATGTGGTGTCTACCTTGCATTGCTTCTAATTTGTTGAAATGGCTTCTGCTTAGTTTACACAAATAGGTGAGAATATGCCATGCCGTCCTGTTTTTCATACATATTCCATCCTCGTATCATGTGTTTGCCTTACATCAAAGTAGTGTTCATCAGTATCATGCATGAATGAGTTCTGAAGAGTGATTTTTATTCCTTTTTATTGTCGTTTGACTTGACAATGCAAAATCAATAAAGCGGAAGGAAATTAGCAAGGCAGTTGATGATGGTACTCCTTCCGACCAACTGAAATGGTGGGTCTCTATAGATTCTACTCCGCCATCCTCCAAACAAGATTTGCAAGACAACACATGCATAGACAGTCAACGTAGTTGTGTTGATGATGAGCACATCTCCCCTACCCAACCATCACAGGTGCTCCCTCTAACTTGGCACTGTTATATGTGGTTGCATGTTACGTATGATGTCTAGCTTGTATTGCTTCTAATTTTGTTGAATTGCATCTGCTTAGTTTACACATTATACTTGTGAATAAGACACGTGTTCCTGTTTCTAGAACATACAATATCTGTCTATCACGCCATGTTCTTACATCAAAGTACTACTGTTGTGTAACCTGCAACAATCACTTATCATAAGACACATTTAACTTGGGAGTGTGATATAGGTTGCATCTTGCATTGTTTTCTAGCTTGTACTGCTTCTAATTTGTTGAAATGACACTTATGATGAGATAGTTTTAACTTGGTAGAGTGACATTCGTTGCAACTTTCATATGGTGTCTAGATTTCATTGCTTCTAATTTGTTGAAATGTCTGCTGCTTAGTTTACACATCATAGGTGTGAATATGCAATGCTGTCCTTTTTTCTTACATATTCAATCCTCCTATCATGCGGTCGCCTTACATGAAAGTAGTGTTCATCAGCATCATGCATCAATGAGTTCTAAAAAGCGAATTTTATTCATTTTTCTTGTGGGTTTGACTTGACAAGGCAAAAAAAATAAGAGAGAGGAAGGAAAAAAGTAAGGCAGGAGCTGATGGCAGTCATCTGGCGCCACCAGTCAGGAGGCGCTCTAGAGATTCTGCTACTACTGCTAGTGCAGTAGAAGTTCCAAGTAAATATGATGTGCCCAACAACCCTACTCCAGCATCCAAGGTGCTTTCTCTAGCTTGGCAGTGTGATATTTGCTTGCATGTTGCATACGGTGTCTAGCTTGTATTGCTTAAAAATTGATTAAATTGCATCTGCTTAGTTTACATGTTAACATGGCATGTCTTCCTTTTTTTTTGCATATACTACATCTGTCTATTACATGTTCTAACATCGAAGTACTGTTTGTGTCTATCCCGCATCAATCACTTATGACGAGACACCTTTAACTTGGTAGTGTGATATTGTTTGGATCTTGCATATGATTTATGCTTGTACTACTTGACATTTGTTTAAATGCCACTTATGACGAGACACTATTAACTTGGCAGAGTGATATTTGTAGCATCTTTCATATGGTGTCTAGCTTCCATTGCATTGCTTCTAATTTATTGAAATGCCTTCTGCTTAGTTTACACATCATAGGTCTGATTATCTCATGCCGTCCTGTTTTTCGTACATATTACATCCTCCTATCATGCGGTTGTCTAACATCAAAGTTCAGTTCGTCTGTATCACACATCAATTAGTTCTGAAGAACTAAAATTTTATTCCTTTTTCTTGTGGGTTTGACTTGACATGGAAAAAAGAGAGGAAGGTACATAGAATGGTAGGGGATGGTGTTACTACTCGGGAGGCACGAAAACGGAAGCGGAACAGCTCTGCAAATTCTGCTAGTACTGATAGTGCAATAGAAGGTCGAAGTCCACCGGATAAATGTACAAACATAGTATCCCCTGCTACACCACTTACAAAACGTACCAACGACAAATGAACCAAACAAGCAACGACAGCCCTAGTGGTTGAAGCACCTTCTTCCACAGTACCAACATGTGCACGACTTACTCGTTCGTCAACTCTGCTAGAGGCAAGTTCCCAAGCTCCCTTGCCACCTGACACTACTTTCGAAGCACTCTTGGCACAAGAGTACTTGACAAGATCAGATGAACCTTGTGAGCTTCAACACCAAGAAGGTAGTTGATCGAGTCAAGTTACAGTTGCATGCTTCTTTATATGTAGTCTCACAGTTTGATGTACACTAACACTTCCCATGTTTGTTGTTGAACTAGCACCTAGGCGCAAGAGGAAACAGACATCAGGGATAATGCTCGACAGGTTAACTAAATAGAAAGGAGGAAGAATGGAGATCCATTTTGAGTCAGGTTTAAAAAGGCCATGTGATGCTACAGAGTCAGCCAAGTTAGTATCAGAGGTAGCCGTTGCCGTTAGGTGTCATGCACGTATCCTCCCAACATGGATTCAGTACAGGAATGACAAAGACGAAATCCAGTTTAACACCTTCCTCGACCATTTATCTGTAAGTATGGTTATTTATGGAACTTAGTACTATTGTCTTGCTCTGTCCCATACTTTATAGGTTGCTGGTAATGAGACTCCTATAATTTTGAACAGATGAGGTTCAAGTTGGATCGGCAAGATGATGCAACCAGACAAGCATGCACTCATGTTTTCAAGTCTGCTCTGTGACAGTATCGGTATAACCTAAGGAAAACTCACTTTGAAGGCAAGGCTAACAATGAACTTGCAGAAACATCTCAAGTGGAAAATATAACAGATGAAGACTGGACAGCCCTTGTTAAACACTGGTCTGATCCAAAGTATCAAGTATGTTATATAGATGTGATCAGATCACATGTTGAACTCCTATTTATGCATGTGCCTTACAAATCTATATTCTTCTAGGTGAACTGTTCAAAGAACAAGGCCAACCGTATGAAAGTAAAATTCCAACAGACGACAGGATCTCGTAGCTATATTGCACACTGCGAGGCTCTGGTAACTAGCTACTGTTTCACTCTTTTGGCTGTGCCATATTATCAGATCTATATTGACTTGTTCCAAACGCAGAGGAAAGCCCGCAAGGACCAAAAAGAACCTGAACCAAATGCGGTGGAAATCTTCAAGGACTGTCACACCAGCAAGACGAAGGGCATGACTACACTAGTCAAAGCCGCTGTAGTAAGTCCTTAATCCTCAGGCCCTTTGAACTACTGGTTACTCTGACTTGTGCATTGAACTGCATGGTTTGCAGCCAATGTCTATTACTTTTTTCATTTTTATACACAATTGTCTGAACGTATCATTGCACCATACAAGGTTTAAAAGAGAGGAACGATGTTCCTTTGCTCTTGATCTATAATCTAGTTCCGTTCTGCACACAACGTTACAATTGCCGGTTTGTCTGATCTCAGTTGTTTTTTGATATGACTTATGTCCTACTATGCTCACCGTATTATAAACTTTGTCTCTTTATCTTAGCTGTCAATACAATGTGAAGAAATAGATAATACATTAGCCATGGTATATGGTCATATGTTTGGAACCTGGTTTTATTATGTACTTTGTAGTAAAATACAACTAATATTTTACACGGGTTCACCAAAATAAGTTCTGTATATAAACCAAAGCTATTCTGTTTGGTTTTGTTGCTTCATTAATAACTTCTGTTCTGGTACTACTAATGTACAAACTCAACTTTTCAGCAAGCTATGGAACAAATGGTGGAACCGCCACAACCTCCTGAAGGTGATGAGGCAACCATAACCACAATGTCACCTCTTGCTGCAGTGGGTCAGTATATCTCCACTAACGGTGCCAAAAGCACCTTCCTGCGTAATACTAGGTTGGTTGTTAAGGCAACCTCGTCCAAACTGCCTCATGAACAAGATCTGCAAGCTCAACAGAATGATATATCTGCTCTCCAGACACAAGTCCAATCCCTAACAGAGACCCTTTGTGAAACAAGAACAACCATTGTTCGATGTCGTCAAGATATGCATGGTTTTGAAACCAGACTATCAGACATTTGCTATGTTGTTCAGGAGCCTTGGAGAAATGACAGCGAAGTTTATGGTGCTCCATCAGACACTACTGCATGAAAATGTACCAGTCAGGTCAAATCATCCGAGCTTCTGAACTTCCGATAGTGCATTTACTTTTATGCCAACCCTCCTTTTGTTATATGGCTATAATTTGTTTTGTTGCGATACAACATTTGTTCTTAATGGGCAGCGACTGGCTGAAGAAAACAGCAAGCCATTTTTGTATAGTGTAGGGTGTTCCCTATATTTGCACGGGTGGCGAACTTTGATGCCTAGTGGATGTAATCTGTGCAATCGCCGTAATAGCCTAGCGTTAGTTGCTTGCTTATTTATTTCCTTGTAGTCATCTTTTTCCTCAGTTTGTTAGTGGCCGCAATAACCATGGGCCACATACGACCCGTAGTAACCATGGGCCTACTACCTGTTGTAGTGACCATGGGCCACCTACGGGCCGTAGGATCCATGGGCCAAAAGAGGACCGCAATATGGGCCGTAAACAGGCCAAAGTGGGAAGGTCCGTTTAAGTGCCCGTAGCATAACGGGCCGTTAACAAGCCGAAAGTCATCACATGCTTAATTCTATCGACAGGCATAACGGGTCGTTAATGGGCCGGAATACATGATGGGCTGAAAATGGCCCAATGGGTTAACAGACCACAAACGGGCCGATTGTAACCACGGGCTGAATTTGGCCCATTAGCATAACAGGCCAGTAACGGACCGTAAGTAATCGAGGGCCAAAAATGAGCCCAAGATTTTATGGGCCCTTAGAAGGCCGAAAGAAAACACGGGCTGGAAACGGCCCAACTGAATCATGGGCTGTTAATGGGCTCAAAGTAGTTTACTTTTCATGATGGGCCAGAATCACCACGGGCCGTCAATGGGCCCAGAGATACAAAAGGCCTCATATGGGCCGAAAGATGTCACGGGCCATAGATGGGCCGAAAGTGACAATGGGTTGGAATCATAAGGCATGGCCCACATGGCGGTACTGGGCCGAATTTTGAAAGGCCTTAACGGGTTGTGAGTACCCGGGCCGTAAATGGGCTGTATGCGAATAGGCCGTTAACAGGCTTTCCATGGAACGGCCCGCTAACTTTTGACCAAGTCAAATGGGCCAGCCTTTTTAACGTAAATGGGCCACTATTGGGCCGTGCCACGTGTCGACGTATCATAGGTGTCTCTCGTCCAATGAATGGATGCCATTTGTCCCAACGCCAAGCTGACACGTGGTTCCGTTGGCGAATGAGAATTTTACACGTGGAAAATCACCATTGGTCTGGGCTAATAATGGGTTATCGGATCCAAACCTGCGCCCGATAGCTTAACGGTGACCCGTTACGGTGGATGCCACGTGTCAGTTACCCTTGACGAAAACACTTCCATGGCGCGACAATTATCGTCATGGATGTGGAAATTTCCATGACGATAATTTCAGTAATGTCATGGAACACTTCTACGACAGCATAGGTATGACTATCTTGATTCTGTCATAAAATCGTCACGGATGTACATGCATGACAGAAAATGTGACCTACTGTGACAAACACATATCATCATGGAAGTGTTTTTTTGTAGTGTCTTCCCTAACTCCATCATGCATATTACAGGTTTTATTACGGTTTCTGAGGCCTTCCTCGAGTATGAGGCCCACTTCGGGTTGTGGTGGTTTCTGTCTCACCCCTCGCTCATGTGACGACATCATTTTTAAGGTGGGAGGTGCCGAGGTGTGTTGAATTGCCGGGGCAGGTTACCCACCTGGCACCCCGAAGGAGGACATCGAGACATGGGAGTCGCAGTGGTTTTATATAGCCGATGTCCTCCTTGAAGATCATGTACGAGAAGGGCTTCCCCCCTATTCTCCTGTACCACTGAAAAAGAGGTACAACTGGCGGCTGAGGAGTCGTACCCAGGAGAAGGACTCCGAAGTCGAGTGATTAGCCTCCCAAGTCACGCTCCTCGGCCATGACAAACTTACCATCATTGATGTGATGGCCATCGCTATAGGCCGCGTGGTCCAACCACTCCAACAATGGAACCACCCATTGTGGCACTATAACGGCTCCAATGATGCCACGCGGTCCATAAAAAAGGATTCGCAAACCGGGCGGCTTTGATAGCTGCCCTGGAGGCAATCTATAAGGGGAAGAAGGAGGACTTCCTCAAACAACAAATGTTTGTGGGCTTCTCTTAATTCAGACCCGTTGAGGCGGTGAGTTTTTCTCTTTACTTCCGAGGTTTTTGACAAACCCGAGTAGTGTTTCTTACACTCCTGATTAGTTATTTAACCTGTCCAAGCAGGGCTGGCCGCGCTGGATTGCGACGGTGAGTTGTCCGGCTCCAGAGTCAAAAACTTAATCTAGAGATGATAACCCAGGTTACAACACGGATCCCGAGGTGTCACTCATCTTTAAGGATAGTTTTTTTTATCAAGAGGACATGGAAGGTGTCAAGGTCGCAATTCTGCTTGATCGTCCGGGGTTACTGCCTTCCTCGTCGGTAAGCAATCTCCAAGCCTCTCGTAAATGATCAATAGCCTCCATTGCCCCAATAACCTTAACCCCTTCCGCCAAGGGTCAGCGGTTGAAGCATCAAAAAATGTCTTCGGCCCCTCGAAGGGACCTACCGAGGACTAGTTCTAATCCGTCCATAACTCGAGCGCCCGGGGAAGCCATCCGTGCACCCTCTACTCTGTAAGTGCCATCCCTGCTGTCATGTTTAGAATTTTTAGCCGGTAGGGCTGCTGACCTTCTCTACTCATCAGGTCACCTCTTTGAGATGACATGGCGGCACCAGAGGCGGCTTACCAGCAGCCGACCTCGCTGAAGAGCCTCGAAGCGCTCCTCAACTTGAGTCCTCGGCAGCCCATTCTGCCACCACTTCAGAGGTTGAAAGTTTGATGTGCCATCGAGTGCGGAAAGCGTCACTGGTGAACCCAATGTTTTGTGATCAGGAGTTCAACACCCTCCAATCAGTGGATGCTCAGCTCGGAGTGGCACGCCTAGGGCTTAAGGAAGCTGCCGACGTGTTGGCGGCTGATGTCTACTACGCAACTTTTATTCTTGTAGACATTGTTGGGCCTCCAAGTGCAGAGTTTTGTAGGACAGTAGCAAATTTCCCTCAAGTGGATGACCTAAGGTTTATCAAGCCGTGGGAGGCGTAGGATGAAGATGGTCTCTCTCAAACAACCCAGCAATCAAATACAAGAAATCTCTTGTGTCCCCAACACACCCAATACAATGGTAAATTGTATAGGTGCACTAGTTCGGCGAAGAGATGGTGATACAAGTGTAGTATGGATAGTAGATATAGGTTTTTGTAATCTGAAAATATAAAAACAGCAAGGTAGAAAGTGATAAAACGGAGCACAAACGGTATTGCAATGCTTGAAAATAAGGCCTAGGGTTCATACTTTCACTAGTGCAATCTCTCAACAGTGCTAACATAATTGAATCATATAACAATCCCTCAACGTGCGACAAAGAATCACTCCAAATTTCCTATCAAGCAGAGAACATAAGAAGAAATTGTGGTAGGGTACGAAACCACATCAAAGTTATCCTTTCCGATCAATCTATTGAGCCATCCCTATAAGTGTCACGAACAGCCCTAGAGTTCCTACTAAAATAACACCATATGATACGCATCAACCAACTCTAATGTCACCTAGATACTCCAATATCACCACAAGTATTCGTGAGTTGATTATTCGATATGCATCAAACAACTTCAGATTCATAATATTCAATCCACACAAAGAACTTCAAAGAGTACCCCAAAGTTTCTATCGGAGAAAGAAGGATGAAAACGTGCAATCAACCCCTATGCCTAGATTACCCCAAGGTCACGGGAATCCGTGAGTTGATCACCAAAACATACATCAAGTGACTCAATAGAATACCCCATTTTCACCACGGGTATCCACATGCAAGACATACATCAACTGTTCTCAAATCCAAAGTATTCAATCCGACAATAACGAAACCTCAAAGGGAAAGACTCAATTCATCACAAGAAGATAGAGAGGGAAGAAACACCATATGATCGAACTATATTAACAAAGCTCGCGGTACATCAAGATCATGCCAAGTCAAGAACACAAGAGAGAGAGAGATCAAACACATAGCTACTGGTACATACCCTCAGCCCCGAGGGTGAACTACTCCCTCCTCATCATGGAGACCACCGGGATGATGAAGATGGCCTCCGGTGATGATTTCCCCCTCCGACAGGGTGCCGGAACAGAGCTCCAGATGGGATAGCTTCGGAATAGAGGCTTGTGGCGGCGGAAAAACTCATCTAGGTTAACTTTCGGGGGTTTCCGAATATATAAGAATTTTTGGCATTGGAATCACGCAAAGAGGTGCCACAGGGGGGCCACAAGGCTGCCTTGTGGGGTCCCTGTGGGGCTTCTGGTACTTCCTCGAAGCTTCCTGGGTCTCTTTCCTTCCAGAAAAATCGTCAAAAAATTTCACTGCGTTTGGACTTCATTTGATATGGATTTTCTGGAAAACCAAAAACAAGCAGAAAATAGCAACTAGCACTGGGCACTAGGTCAATATGTTAGTCCATGAAAATCATATAAAAGTCATATAAAAGTGCACCAAAACCATATAAAATTATTGCTAACATGGCATGAATACTTGATAAATTATAGATATGTTGGAGACGTATCAGCGGCAGGCCTGAAGGTAAGTTTCGAAATTCGGAAAGGATACGTGGCTAAGGCACCGTTAAGTTTGAACATGATGACAAGTGTGAAGCCCAGTAGCCCCCGATCCTTAAGTTGGGCATAGGTGGCCAAATTGAGGATCGACTTAAAATATCCTTCCCTGCTTCCATAGGCCACACGTCAAGAGAATGCCAAGCTGTCGAGCAAGCTCAAAAAGACCAAAGATGATCTTTCCGAGGCCCAAAAGGAGGTGGTTGATGTGAAGAAATTCACCCGGAGGCCTATGGTAATATTTAAAATATCAATTCCTTTAGGATGACCTACTAGCGCTGCATTTAACACATTTGCCTTATACTAGCAGCGGAAACCATAGGTCGGCTCGAAGCTGACCTAAAGTGAGCTCAAGAAGCTGTTCGAGACGCCGAGGTGCGAGCAAAGGCAGGTGATCGGGTTCATACCCATAGGATTGATGAATACAACCAGCTCCAAACTGAGAGGGATCAACAAGCCGCGGAGATATAAAAGCTCCGGTCCCAACTAGCCGCCGCCGAGGAGGCGAATCAGGAGGCTTGCACGTCCCTAGCTGGTTAGTAATCATATTATGCATAGTCTATTGGTTCATTTGATTTCGAAAAAAAATACCCTTCTCCTAATTACTATGTGCGCAGCCTTTCTTCCCGACCTGCCTGGTAGATCTGGCTACACATCCTTAAAGGATGTTATGATCGCCTTCGGCGAACTGCGTGATGAAGCGCAAAAAGTTATGGAGATGGTTTTCCAGGATTTATGGCCTGCTGAAGTGGTGCCAGGGGCTTGGCCGAGCTTACCGATTGCTTGAAAGGTGCAAGACGTCGGATTAGAGCGTGGAAGAGATCGGCCTACCGCGAAGGTGCTCGAGAAGCATGGGCCATGATCAAGCATGGGCCATGATCAAGACGCGCTATCTTCTTCTAGAGACGGAGAAACTGGCCGAGGTTGGCCCAGTGGGGCTAGATGGGAAAGAAATAAGGCCTAGCGTAAATTGTGAAAACGTCATGCCTGCAGCTCAGCTATCTGAGAGGGATTGTCGCCTGGACACCTTAATTGATGGTCTTGAATGACCTTATGCAAAACAACTTATGCCATCTTGTAATAGCTTTTATGTATTGACGTACTTTTTAGCCTATATCTCATATCCGCAGATGTTATACTTCGCTAACCAGCCATCGGCTTCTGCCTCCTTGACCAGGGGCCGAGGAGTGTCTCTAACGCCGGACCGAGGATCTCGGCCTATGCTTAGAAGGCACAAGGCAATCCGGCCATAAGGTCAAAACGCAAGTCTTGTAGAGAGTTATGCTCTATTGCTTTTTAACGCAAGATGCATCTTCGGCGAAAAATAGTTCCTCTAACAGTTCCTTTTCCCGGGGTATCATGTTAACCGTGACTGGTTTTTGCAGATATTCCAACATGGGCGTCCGAGGACTCCTAGCTGGGGAATACTGTTCGGCTGCCGGGGATTCGAAAGATCCCTTCCAATCTCCTAGTGGAGACTCTAATTTTCACTTCCTTCGTTGCCGACCAACTATGGTCTTGTGACTGCTAGCTTTCGGCTTCACCCGTCTGAGGTACTCGCTCGGTTGACCCGGGAGTAGCAATCGCAGAGGTGCTCCCTTTACCCTCTAGCCAGGAACATAAAGGGTAAGTAGAGGAGCCATGCAACCCAGCTTGGCAAAAAATCTCAAGTTAAATTGATGCATATTGTGGCTTTATAACTAATCGTAATAAGGCGGTGCTTGTATATATAAATACAACACCAAGGATAAGTGGGATCCAAGGAGCCCTCCAAGGTCTCTGAGCCGAGGCCTTGTAGGGGAGCCCCCGTTTGTTTTAAGGGCGCTTTAACAGGTCTTGGTACTTTACGTGCCAAACCATTATGTTACTTGAGAACTGCGCACTGTGTGGCCATGAGCCGCAACGTGCGTAGTGTGATAGAAACCATGTTTAGAACGGAAAACGTAATCAAAATAACAGTACGATAACTCGATGGTAATATACTTAGTTTAAGAGGTACAAGCCTATGATAAAAATATATGGAAAAAGGGAAAAACACGTCAAAGATGGTTTGTTTAACCGTGAAAGCGGCACAACCGAGCTGCGTTCCATGGGTTTGGCTCCAGTCAATTGTTCTTGGGATCCCGAAGACGATACGCTCCTCTAGTGAGTACCCCGTCAATGCTAAATGGTCCATCCCATTTAATGGATAGTTTATGCTGGTCTTTCTTATCTGGATGATGTCGTAGGACTAAATCTCCCATGTTGTAAGTCTTTGCTCGAACCTCCCTACTTTGTTAATGCCTGGCCTATTGTAGATAAAATGTGGAATGAGCTCGAGCGACATCACAGTCTTCTTCGAGGGCGTCGAGGTCATCCTGCCGATTGAGGTTAGCTTCTTTTTCCTCGTACATGCGCAATCGAGGTGCGTCAGGGATGAGATCGCTAGAAATTATGGCCTCGGTGTCATAGCCATAAAAAATGGTGTATAGCCTATGGATATATTTGGCATGGTGCATAAGCTCCAAAGGACAGAGTCTAGCTCCTCCACCCATTTGCAATTGGCTTGACCGAGGGAACGGACCAGGCGCGACTTAAGGCCGCTCAAGATTAATCCATTGGCCCTTTCAACCTGCCTGTTGGACTTTGGGTGGTATACGGAGGAAAAATTGAGCTTAATGCCCATTTTTTGCGCACCATGGTTGAACTTTTTTAGCTGTAAAATTTGATGCATTGTCCGTAATAATACTGTGTGGGACACCGTAACAGTGCACCACGCCCGAGATGAATTCGATTACTGGCCCCTCCTTTGCCGAGGTAACGGGTTTGGCGTCAATCCATTTGGTGAACTTATCGACCATCATGAGGAGGTATTTCTTGTGGTCGGATCCCTCTTTAAGTGGGTCGGCCATGTCCATCCCCCAGACCGCGAATGTCCATGTGATAGGAATGGTTTGGAGAGCAGTAGCCGACATGTTGCTTTGATTGGCGAAGGATTGATAGCCTACGCATCATTCCACGAGTTCCTTGGCGTCCGCCCGGGTAGTAGGCCAATAAAATACAGGTCGAAAAACCTTGCTTACCATGGTCCGAGGTACTGCATGATGACCACACATGCCGGAATGTTTTTCGGAGAGGAGAGCACGGCCCTCTTCTTCGGATATGCACCTTAGGAGGACACCCGGGAAGCTTCATTTGTACAATTCTCCTTCATGGACTTTGCACGCTTTTCATCATCTAACAATCCGCCTAGCATCTGTTTGGTCCTCCAGTAACTCTTTACGGAGTAAATGTGCTAGGATAGGTTCGGTCCATGGCGCGATAACTGCCATGATTACGTGTACTGAGGTCATTTCTTTGATTGCCGAGCCCCCAATTATCTCTTCGTCTGGCTCAATAGCTCTAGGGGGATGATACGTCCATTTTGCATCATGTTTTCATACTGTTATTTATAGTGTTTTTAATCATTATTTCACTTTAGGATTCAATTCTAATGCCTTTTCTCTCTTAATATGCAAGTTCTACATGAAGAGGGAGGTTGCCGGCAGCTGGAATTCTGGACCCAAAAGAGCTACAACAGAGATAGCTATTCTCCGGAGCTCCAAATGACCTGAAACTTACAGAGAATTTTTATTGAATAAATAAAAATATTGGAACGAAGAACCACCAGAGGGGGGCCGCCAGTTGCCCACAAGGCAACAGGGCGCGCCCTGATGCCTTGTGGGGCCCACAAAGGCCCTCCGGTGCCTTCCTTCTGCTATATGAGGACATTTGCCCTAGAAAAAAATAAGAGAATACTTTTGGGATGAAGTGTCGCCGTCTCGAGGTGGAACCAGAGCAGGAGCACTTTTCCTCTCCGGCAGAGCGATTCCGCCGGGGATACTTCCCTCCGGGAGGGGGAAATCAAAGCCATCGACATCACCAACGTTCCTCTCATCTAGGGAGGACCAATCTTCATCAACATCTTCACCAGCACCATCTCATCTCAAACCCTAGTTCATCTCTTGTATTCAATCTTTGTCTCAAAACCTCAGATTGGTACATGTGGGTTGCTAGTAGTGTTGATTATGTCTTATAGTTGATGCTAGTTGGTTTACTTGGTGGAAGATTATATGTTTAGATCCTTAATCACACTTTATACTCCTGATCTTGAACATGAATATGATTTGAGAGTAGTTCCGTTTCTTCTTGAGGACATGGGAGAAGTCTTGTTATAAGTAATCATGTGAAGTTGGTACTCATTCAATATTTTGATGATATGTATGTTGTTCTTCCTCTAGTGGTGTGGTGTGAACGTCGACTACATGACACTTCACCATGTTTGGGCCTAGGGGAAGGCATTGGGGACTAGTAAGTAGATGATGGTTTGCGAGAGTGACAGAAGCTTAAACCCTAGTTTATGCGCTATTCCGTAAGGGGCTGGTTTGGATCCATATGTTTCATGCTATGGTTAGATTTATCTTAATTCTTCTTTCGTAGTTGCGGATGCTTGTGAGAGGGGGTAATCATAAGTGGGTTGCTTGTTCAAGTAAGAATAGCACCCTAGCACCGGTCCACCCACATATCAAATTATCAAAGTAATAAACGCGAATCAACTAAACATGAAGAACGTGGCTAGACGAGAATTCCCATGTGTCCTCGAGAACACTTTGCTCACTATAAGAAGTACTTTTGGCTTGTCCGTTGCTACAAAAACAATTGGGCCACCTTGCTGCACCTTTGTTACTATTGTTACTTGCTACTTGTTATGAATTACCTTGTTATCAAATTATCTATGATTGTGACTTACAACACTTGCAGAGAATACCTTGCTGAAAACCGCTTATCATTTCCTTTTGCTCCTCGTTGTCGACACTCTTACTTATCGAAAGGACTACAATTGATCCCCTATACTTGTGGGTCATCAATAATCTTTTCTGGCGTCGATGCCAGGGAGTGAAGCACCTTTGGTAAGTGGAATTTGGTAAGGAAACATTTATATTACGTGCTGAAATTTTTCTTCACTTGTCACTATGGAAAATAATCCTTTGAGGGGCTTGTTCGGGGTATCTTCACCTCGACCAGAAGTGGTAAGAGGCGCTCCTCAACCTACTGAACCTACTGAAAATATTTATTATGATATCCCTTTAGGTATTTTGGAGAAACTACTTGCTAATCCTTATATGGGAGATGGAACAATACATCCTGGTATGCACTTAATCTATATAGATGAAGTTTGTGGATTTTTTAAGCTTGCAGGACTATCAGAGGATGGAGTTAAGAATAAGGTATTCCCTTTATCTTTGATTGTAAAAGCATTATCTTGGTACAAGCTATTGGATGACATCCGAACATGGGATTGGAACCGATTGAAGCATGAATTCCATCAGAAATTTTATCCTATGCTTTTGGTTCATCGTGATTGGAATTATATATATAATTTTTGGCCTTGTGAAGGAGAATGTATCACTCAAGCTTGTGGGAGGCTTAAATATATGATGCATACATGCCCCAATCATGAGCTCTCAATAGAGATGATTATACAAAACTTTTATGCTCGGCTTTCTCATAATGATCGATCAATGCTTGATACGTCTTCTGCTGGTTCCTTCATGAACAGAACTATTGAATTCAAATGGGATCTTCCTGAGAGAATTAAACACAATCTGAAGATTGGGAAATCGACAAAGGTAATGAGTCAGTTATAAATCTTGAGTTTGATTGTGTTAAGTCTTTTATAGAAACAGATGTTTTTCATAAGCTTAGCGCAAAATATGGGATTGACTCTGAGATAGTAGCTACATTCTGTGAATCATTTGCTGCTCATGTTGATCTCCCTAAGGAGAAATGGTTTTAATTTCATCCTCCTATTGAAGAAATTTGTGAAGAACCTGCTATTGTTAAAACTGAAACAATTGCTTATACCGCTAATCCAGTTGTACCCACTACTTATATTTAGAAACCACCTTTCCCTGTTAGTATTAAGGAGCATGCTAAGGCTACAACTGTAGTTCATAAAAGAAATGTTAGAACACCCAATCCCTCTGAACAAATTAAAGTAGATATATTGCAATAGTTAAAGTTGACAATATTGATGGTCATGTCATATATTTTTGTAAGGAAGCTACTAGAATTGCCAAACAGGTTAACACTGAACAAGATAGATTGGTAAGAGTAAACCAGTGGTTGGCATGTCTGTCGTTTCTATTAAGATTGGAGATCATTGCTATCATGGTTTATGTGATATGGGTGCTAGTATAAGTGTTATTCCATTCTCTTTATATCAAGAAGTTATGCATGATATTGCACCCATTGAGATAGAAGATATTGATGTTAGTATTAAGCTTGCAAACAGAGATACTATTTAACCACTTGGGATTGTTAGAGATGTTGAAGTCTTATGTGGTAAGATCAAATATCCTACTGATTTCTTAGTGCTTGGATCACAACAAGATAACTTTTGTCCATTATATTCGGTAGACCCTTCTTGAATATTGTTAATGCTGAGATTAATTGTGTTAAAGAAATGGTTAAGGTCCAGTTTGGTGATATATCTCATGAACTCAATTTATCTAAGTTTAATAGACAACATCATGATAAAGAATTTCCTAGTAAAGATGATATTATTGGTCTTGCTTCTATTGTTGTGCCTCCTACTGATCCATTAGAACAATATCTGCTAGACCATGAAAATGATATGCATATGAATGAAAGATATGAAATATTCTTTAGGCAAGCACCTATTCTCAAACACAACTTGCCTGTTGAAACTTTGGGAGATCCTCTCCCATCTAAGAGTGATCCTATGTTTGAATTAAAGAAACTTCCAAATACACTAAAATATGCTTATCTCGATGAAAAGAAAATATATCCTGTCATTATCAATGCTAACCTTTCAGTGCACGAAGAAAAAAGATTACTGAAAACCTTGAGGAAGCCCTACTCTATGACACAAGATCAATATGGAGCCCGATGCTAAACAAGTTGCTGATCATCAACGTCGTTTGAATCCTAGGATGAAGGATGAGGTAAGAACTGAAATATTAAAGCTTCTGGAGGCAGGTATAATTTATCCTATAGCTAATAGTAGATGGGTAAGTCTTGTTCATTGTGTCCCAAAGAAAGATGGCATTACTGTTGTTCCTAATGATATAAATGAACTTATCCCACAAAGAATTGTAACCGGTTATAGGATGGTAATTGATTTTAGAAAATTAAATAAAGCAACTAGAAAAGATCATTAACCCTTACCTTTCATTGATCAAATGTTAGAAAGATTTTCAAAGCACACACATTTTTGCTTTCTAGATGGCTACTCTAGTTTTTCTAAAATACCTGAATCACAAGAAGATCAAGAGAAAACCACCTTTACTTGTCCTTTTGGAACTTATGCTTATAGACGTATGCCTTTTGGTTTATGCAATGCACCTGCCACCTTCCAAAGATGTATGACCGCTATATTCTCTGATTTGTGTGGGAAAATTGTTGAGGTATTCATGGATGATTTTTCCGTATACGAAACATCTTTTGATGATTGCTTGAGCAATCTTGACAAGGTTTTGCAGAGATGTGAAGAGACCAATCTCGTCTTGAATTGGGAGAAGTGTCACTTTATGGTGAATGAAGGTATAGTCCTTGCTCATAAAATTTCCGAAAGAGGCATTGAAGTAGATAAAGCTAAAGTTGATGCAACTGAGAAAATGCCATGTCCTATAGATATAAAAGGTATAAGAAGTTTCCTAGGTCATGCTGGTTTCTATAGATGATTTATTAAGGACTTCTCTAAAATTTCTAGGCCTCTCACTAATCTCCTACAAAAAGATGTCCCATTTGTTTTTGATGATGATTGTGTAGAAGCCTTTGAAATACGTAAGAAAGCCATGATATCTGCACCTGTTGTTCAACCACCTGACTGGAATTTACCCTTTGAAAGCATGTGTGATGCTAGTGATTATGCTAACGGTGTTGTTTTAGGTCAAAGAGTTGATAAGAAATTAAATGTTATTCATTATGCTCGCAAGACCTTGGATAGTGCTCAAAAGAATTATGCTACCACTGAAAAAGAATTTTTAGCAGTTGTGTTTGCATGTGATAAGTTCAGACCTTACATTGTTGATTCTAAAGTTACTATTCACAGTGATCATTGCTACTTGTAGTCTGCGTTGGTATTTCCCTGAAGAGATAACTATTTCCCTCAGTTAAGAACCAAGGTTATCAATCCAGTAGGAGAACCAAGCAAAATTCCGTTAAGCGCACCTGCACACACAAGAGCAAACACTTGCACCCAAAGCAAATAAGAGGGTTGTCAATCCTCTTAGCGGTTATTCGCAAGGATTAAATCTTATAGAGATAAATAGATAAAATAAAATACTAATTAAAATAAAGTAAATAAATTGCAGCAAGGTATTTTAGGTTTTTAATATATGATAAAGTAGACCGAGGGCCATAGTTTTCACTAGAGGCTTCTCTCTCGAACACATAGCATACGGTGGGTAAACAAATTACTGTTGGGCAATTGATAGAAAAGCAAATTATTATGACAAATTCATGGCAATGATCATGTATATAGGCATCACATCCAAGACAAGTATACCGACTCCTGCCTGCATCTACTACTATTACTCCACCCATCGACCGCTATCCAGCATGCATCTAGGGTATTAAGTATGAAACAGAGTAACACCTTAAGCAAGATGACATGATGTAGACAAAGTAAACTCAAGCAATATGATTAAACCCCATATTTTTATCCTTAATGGCAACAATACAAATACGTGTCATGTCCCCTTCTGTCACTGGGATTGAGCACCGCAAGATTGAACCCATCACAAAGCACCTCTCCCATTGCAAGATAAATCAATCTAGTAGGCCAAACCAAATCGATAGATCAGAGAGAAATACAAAGCTATAATAATCATGCATAAAAGAGTTCAGAGAAGACTCAAATATTTCTCATGAATAATCTGATCATAAACTCACAATTCATCGGATCCCAACAAACACACCGCAAAAGAAGATTACATCGGATAGAACTCCAACAACATCGAGGAGAACATGGTATTGAAGATCAAAGAGAGAGAAGAAGCTATCTAGCTACTAGCTATGAACCCGTAGGTCTGTGGTAAACTACTCACACATCATCGGAAGGGCAGCAAGGTTGATGTAGAAGCCCTCCGTGATCGATTCCCCCTCCGACAGAGTACCGGAAAAGGCCTCCAGATGGGATCGCGGAAGGACAGAGGCTTGCGGCGGCAGAAAGGTTTTCTCTTCTGGATCTCTGTTGGTTTGGGAATATTTGTGAATTTATAGCGAAGGAATTAGGTCAAGAGGTGCCACGAGGGGCTCACAAGCCTGGGGGGCGGGGCCACCCCCTGGGGCCCGCCCTCCAGGCTTGGCGCCTCCTCGTTGCTCTTCTGGTCTTCTCCCGAAGCTTCCTGGGTCTCTTCTAGTCCAGAAAAAATTAATCCAAAGTTTTTTTCTCGTTTGGACACTTTTTGATAATGATGTTCTGAAAAGGCAAAAACAAGCAGAAAACAACAACTGGCACTGGGCACTGAGTTAATAGGTTAGTCCCAAAAAATGATATATAATAGCATATAATTGCATATAAAACATCCAAGATTGATACTATAATAGCATGGAACAATCAAAAATTATAGATACGTTGGAGACATATCAATCGCGCTGCTATTAAATATCTTATGGAAAAGAAAAATGCTAAGCCTAGACTGATTAGGTGGGTTCTTCTACTACAATAATTTGATTTGCATATTATTGATAGAAAAGGAGCTAAAAATCCTGTAGCGGATAATTTTTCTAGAATGGAAAATGTTCTTGATGACAATCATGGGAAAATGACGATCTATGGGATCGAGAGGATCCCTTTGTGTTTCAGCTATGAGATCGGTGTGTTACAAAGAGCAGGGTTAATAGATGCAAGAACAAGCAATGATTTATCTAGGTTCGGGCTGCTGGAAGCATAAAACCCTACTCCTGTTCTGGTGGTTTGATTATGTATGAGCTCAAGATTACAAGGAGCGCAGCTGGCCGGCAAGGTGCGCGGGAAGTGCAGCTACAACGCATAATTGAACTAGGTGTCGACCATTCTAACTTTAGCTGTGGGCCTCCTTTTATAGGCCAAGGGGTTACCACAATGGCTAATACGGTCATTACAGGGAGTGAACAGTACTTGCACCGTCACCAAGTCTATGTCCTAATGGGGTAGGACAAGCGCATTAAATGCACCGTTAGGTGCTACGCCGGGGAGGCGAGGCTTTGGGCAAAAGATCTGCATCACCGGTCCAGCCGCCCTCCTATTATCTTGACACGTCCCAGGGACGGGTGTCATTAAAGTTAATCCTTGCGTGGCATGCTGACACGTGCCTTGGCTAGCTACGGCTGACTGCCTGCCTACTCAACACTTATCATACGTGCTTATCTAGCCAATGATGAGATGGAGCGGTAACGGGACAGACAGAGCCCGCTGGCACGGAGCTTGCCGGCAACCAGAGTCTTTGTCTTCACCTTGCCGGTACGAAGCTTGCAGGTAAGGGTAATCTTGATCTTTAGTAATAGAATAGTACTTCTCGATGACCTGCCTGGAGGTCTTCTTCATGGTCTTGAGCCTTGACAGGAGCAATCCTCCGGCAAGCCCTTGCCGTCAGGAAGGCTACAACTGCCTGTGCACAAGTCAGGGTACGAAGGCACCCATCTTTTAGTACACCGACAGGAGCCCCCGGGCCTGGGCCATACACGCATGCCAGGGATCGTTGGGCTAGGCCCAAACAATGCACAGGCATGCATGGCAAAGGATAACTGCCATAATCTTCTCTTTTACCATCCCCCCCACGAAGCGCATTAAATGCGAACATGGGAGAGGGGGAATGAAACGGCCGCGGGGGGTAGTGCACCTGAAAAGCGCAGCCACGTAGGACAGTAAAGAGCCAGCCCCCGCGCCTTCCCCATAACAAAGGAATCCGCGAGGGGCGCTGCTCATTTACCCACTTCTCCCAATCTAGCCATCCGCCATCGTCTTCTTCCTTGCGCAAGAACAAAGCGCGCCATTTGCTTCCGCCGCCGCATCGCTAAGCCCCCCCAAACCTCGCCATGGCACCGAAGAGAGCCGCGAAGCCCCCTAGTTCGGCGGCGGAGGAGAGAAAGGCCGCTAAAGCCACACGGCAGCGAGCTAATGCCATTTTTCCGCCGGCGCTCATAGAAGATGACCTGACAAAGAACTACTCATATGTGTACGCGAGCAAGACGCAGGACCATGAGGCCACAGTGGTGCTCCGAGGATCCCTTCCTCCTGCCGACGACCAATTTCACTTCTTCATCGGGTACTTTTACTGCAGGCTGTGCCCGCCCTTCTCTGATTTTTTTGTTGAGGTGATGAATACTTTCGGATTCAGACTGCTGGATTTCACACCCAACGCGGTCACCTGCTTGTTGGATTTCGCGCACTTGTGCGAATATTTTGTGGGAATACCCCCAAATGTCGCCTTGTTCCGGCACTTTTTCATTCCCCGGGTCGAGGACGACTCTCTTTCTGGCAGCGTCACCTGGATCCCAAGGGGAAATCGGAAGAAGCACTACTTGGAGGGCAAACTGCACATCAAGTGGAACGAGTGGAGGGCCGATTTGTGCTGGATCAAGCAGAAAGACTTCCCAGAATTCTGCCATCTCAGGATGGAGAAAATAGAGAAGGCCGTCAACTGGAGCAACGTCGACCCCAACGACGCCAAGCTTGGGCTGGCTCTGTATTGAATAATTGCCCTTAAGGAGGCCGGCTTGATGATCGAGATGGTGGGAGCAGACTTCACCCATCGCCGGATCGCTCCGCTGCAGCACAGAGCAAGCCGACAAGCGTGGGATTACCAGGACCTTGCCGATCCAATGTGTCTACACCCAGGCCTGAATGACAACATGTTGGTAATGGAGCATTACCGGCTCATTTGTCAGCTTTTCAACAGGGGCTGCTCCTTCCACCTGCCGGCAACGGTGATCCCACTGTGCAACAACACCGCCAAGGCTTCCATACTAGCAATGATGCTGGCCCGCGACACCAAGATGGTTCTGAGCACATGGAAAGCACCCGACAAGAAGGCAGTGGAGAACTGGCTTGTCGGCTTGGAGGAAAGGGCTGTCCGAGTCGAGGATGACATGGTTCACCTGACAAAGAATGACGTGGAGGAGTTCCTTGCCGCAAGGGCAAATGAGCTCAAGAAGGCAGCTCGCTCCCGAGAGGCCAAGGGTGCCGGCAAGGGGGAGCAAAACGGAAGCCAAGCCGAAGAGCAGGCCACGGCTTCGGGAACTAGCGGAGGGAGCTGCACTCAAGAGCATGCGAGCGAGGAGGATCAGGCCAAGGAGTCTAAGGAAGAAGAGGAGCAACCCGAGGAATCTTCAGATGAGGAGGAAGAGGAGGAAGCACCTCGCCCTTCTCCCGTCAAGGTGAAGACCACCATCGCCAAGAAGCCCACCAAGAAGGCAGCATACACCGAGCCGGCAAGTAAAGAACTTGCCGGTGTCAAGGCAATGGCTGCAGCTTCCCGGCCTCAACCTTCTAGGCGTCAGCCTCCTCGCGGAGCCGCTTCCCGGCAACCGACGTCTCCGACCGCGGAGGGCAAGGGTGCATCACAGCCCCTGGCTCTGTCAAGAGCCAAGCGGGCTAGGAAGACATTGCCACCACCTACGCCCTCTGGTGCGGACGATTCCGTGCACTGGGACCTGTCTGTCCTCAGTGATCTAGAAGAGGAGGAAGAGTAAGTACACCATCTTCGTCCATCTTTCTCGTAATTATTTTTGGCTTTGCCGTTGAACTCATCATCTCGATTGCTCTGATCTTGCAGGGACGAAGCGCCACTGGCGGAGAAGCGCAGAAAGAAGCCCAGGACCGCTGAAGAGGGCGAGACGGCAACCGGTACTAATCAAGGTGCAACTTTATTTGGGGTTGCTGGCTCGAGCCCCCCGCGCGAGGCTCATGTTCAGTTCCCGCTGGCAAGCAGTACCGTCGAGTCCTCTGCAATGGAGACCGACAAGGAGTTGGAAAGTGGCCAGCCGGAAGGAGAGCGCCAAGGGATGGAGCCCTTGATGGCACCCTCAACCTCTGATTCGTCACCAAGATCTTCACCGACAAGGTGCAGCCCTCCCCCAAAGGAGCCCCAAGAAGGGTTCCTTCGTATCGAGGCCTCCCCGGCAACCGACATTGCTGGAGACCAAACGATGGCAACCGAAGTTGCTGGAGGAAGCACGGCATCCCTTCTCCGTGCTCATCAAGGTAAGTTCCTTTCCAGATGCAATCCAACTCTTGTCAATCCTTCTTTTGTGTTTTCTTGAACTTGTCCTGAAGTTTGGATTTCGTCTCGCTTTCCGCTTCTTCCCTGTCTTGTAGAACCAACCCTTCTGGAGGAGAGGGAGGTATCTGTGGAGGAGATTGCGAAGAGCGCCGCTGACAAGACCGCCAGGATTTCTGCCATGGAGGCGGCTGTGTCTGCCACCCCCAAAGAGCCTAGCATGCCCTCCGGCAGCACATCTGAACTCGCCATAACAGACGCTGAGATGGGGGAGGCTGGCAGGAACAAGCCAAGCATCGACGTCCATCCCAGTGCACCTGAGGCGCAGGCTCTGACGGGGCCCTTGGGGCCAACCAATCAGCAGTAGGGATCCGAAGCCCCCAGCCCATCTGGTGCTGGGGAACTCTCCTTCGAGGATGCCATTGCCGGAATTTTGGTACCCCTCTCTCAAGGCGCCCCGGGAATGGACGACTCCGCTAACAATGCCGCTGATATGGCCTTCCTAAAAATGATGGCCACCGGCTTCCAAGATGTGCAGCAGCGCTAGAGCCAGCGTTGGGAGGAGCTCCATTCACAGCGGCAAGCCATAGAGCTAGCCGAGGGGAAACTAAAAGAGAAGGCAGAGGAACTCCGCAGGTGGTATAATGATAAATTCCACAGCCTTAAGAGGCAGGAAGAAAAGCTTGATGCTGCCAAGGAGAAGGCAATGGTCTTGGACAACAAGTTGACGGAGCGCGAAGCACATCTCATCATCAAGGAAAAAGACCTCGTCGCCCAAGAAGAAGCACTTGCCGCCAAGCTCCGTGGCAAGGATGAAGAGATCCAGACTCTGCTCGTGCAACGAACCAAAGAGCTAGAGGAGGGCCACAAAAAGGCCATTGAGACTCAAGCTCAGGTTCATGCCGACAAGCTCTTGGAAGCCGTCAAGGCCATAGAGAGCGCCGAGGCCGCCAAGGTAGAGTTGGAGTCCAAGGTAGCGAAGCTCGAAGAAGACCTTGCCGGCAACAGAGAGGAGCTCTTGACTCTCCAAGCATCAGCGCAGAAGGCAGCCCACACTCTAGGTGAACTGCAGACGCAGCTGTCTGCTAAGAGCCAAGAACTTAGCCAAGCTGCCGACGCCAAGGAAGATCTGAAGCTGAAGCTACGTGGTCTGGAGGAGCATCTTGACAGCGCCAAGGCCAGAGAGGCAGCCTTAGCCAAAGATCTTGAGAAGGAGAAAGCTGTGTACGCTGATGCCGTCAGTTCCTTTAACACGCTTAACAGCAACTTGCAGCTGTGGACTGACCACCTTGTAGAGGCCGCAAAATAGATCAGCGCCTAGCTTGTCGTCATGGGCTTGACGGAGTACAGCTACTCCCCCACTGACCAAGAAGCGGCAAGCCCTGACTCTCTTCTTCGAGGGCCTCATCAAGGCGTTGGAGAAGCACCGTGGGGAGCGGTCCGACTCCTTCGCCAAGGAGTCCCGCAAGCTTGCTCGAGACATACTTTACAAGGTACTCATCAAAGTTGTGTACCGCAATCCAGGCGTCGACCTCTCCGGTGCCTTCACAAGCTTGCCGAAGAACGCCGACACCATAGCTGCCGACAAGATCGTCGCTCCTATAGCCGACCGGGTCAGCCAAGTCTCCAGGACTCAGGGCGGAGTCTCCCATTGATCATGCTGTAAGTGGGGTCATGTAAAAGACAGATTCATCTTAAGTTAGATCCACACTATGGCACTGATGTAATATGGCTTGTGTTTTGAATGGATGTATGCATGCTATTCCTCTTGTATTATTCTGTCTTTGCATGATTTTTGTACCCTACGCTTGCTGAAATCTTGCCAGTGCGCGCACTCTTGCCACGAGCGCTTGAGGAATGGATCCTTAGCAGCTTGCCGGAAGTGCCGCTGCCGGTAAGGTTACACTTGACGATCACAACGCAGCCACTTAAATTATTGAGCGGACTCGAAACAAAGTAAGAGCGTAGCTGATCATGACAAGGTTCCTTAGCGTGCAGGTTTCTCATACAAAGGCCAAAATCGTTCAAGGAGAAATTGCAACTACAACAAAGAATTTATTTCAAAGCTTTTCAACTTAGCTTCATCTTTGCTGTACATCTTGTCGTAGAATGATATCTTGAATGTAACTTGGTACCCATACCGTCACTCCCCCCGGGAAACTTGTACGCGAGGAACACTTCTGTCCTTTGAGAAAAAGAAAGAAGAGAAAAGAGGAGGCTGGAACCTTGATAGTTCGTTAATCATCTTATGCAAGGTAGAATGTAACACAATACTGCCTACAACACATAAATAAATATGTACTTTGACAAAGAGTTGTGAAACACTTAACTTTTATTCAGTGTGCACGGGATCTGCGCCCGGCTATGTACAAAGGATTACATGCCTTGCCGGCAATCTTGTACAAAAGGGGTTGCCGGGCAGCCCCGTCGGAACCGGGGCTCTGGGGAACTAAAGGTTCGAACACTGGGGGCGAGCTAGTTCCTACCAACCAAGGGTGACCACGACGAGGCTACGACGAGAGCGCTAGCGCGGAGCACGACAGGGGACACAACGGTTACCCAGGTTCGGGCCACCTTGCGGTGTAAAACCCTACTCCTGCTTGTGGTTGGGATTGCTGTGAGCAAGAAGATGTTCTCACGTACAAGGTAGGAACCGAAGGAATCAATCCCTCTACAACGACAACTCTGCCCCTTTTATAACCACCCTGGTCCTCTTCCCTTGAAAATCTAGGCGGGAAGGGTTTTGAAAGGGGACATGTGCTCAGGCTATCCTCACTTAAGTCAGTCTTCGCCTGCAAAAGCATGATCCATGACGCACCGGTGGGCTCGGTGGTGACCTCCGCCCTGCACGCCTTGTTGTCTTGGTCTTCTTTCACCAAACGGGCAGTCCTTGGGACTTGCTTTGGAGGTGGGCAGCTGGGGCTGCCCCTTTAGCACCAAAGAGGAAAGCCTCTCTGCCCGGGCCCGCTGGCGCAGCCTCTGCCACCGTTCGTCGCCGCGCGCGTCACCCACGTGATGGGCATAGGATCGCGTGGCTGATGACAGGCCGGATGGCCTCGGGCACCCGCCTCGGGAGGCATCCTCGCGAGGCTTCCACCGCTCCTGCGGCTAAGTGTTGGTGGCTCGTGCCTTGAGGAGGGGTCCTCGGGAGGCTGGTGCCTCGCGAGATCTCTTCGCTCCACGGCGCTCTTAGATGGGCTGCTTCTTGGTCCTTTGCCAGGCATCGTTCCCTGGGCCGCAGGCAGACAGGCCGGGGTACCCCGGTTCCCAATGGCCCGACAGTAGCCCCCGGGCCCGTGGCGCGCATGTTCCCGCCCATTGGGAGCGAAACGGCACGGGCCCTGACAGACTGCGGGGCCCAGGTTTGACGCGTGGCGCACGACGGGACGTGTGACGCCCCCACTACGCCTCGGTAACCGCCAGTGCCAGCCATAACGCCTGCTCACGCGGGGCGCAGGCCACCATTGCTTCCTTTCTTCTTCCTCCTCTAGCGCCTGGCTTCTCGCACCCGCACCCTGCGCACCGCACCTTCCTCCTACTGCCCTCCAAGCTCCACCGCGCAACAATGGCGCCCGCTGGCAAGAAAGGCAAGGCGGCGGCCGTGGTCTCGCGCGCGCCGGCCGTGGAGCCAGCTCTGCAGCCCTCCATCATCGCCAACCGGGAGGGCCTCGACAAGGTGATCTCGATGACCGCCAGCAACAAGAACGAGAATGGAGCGACGAAGATCTGGCCGGGTGCGCATGCGCGGCGCGACCTGGAGGCGACGACCTTCCCCTTCTTCATCCACAGCGTGTACGCCGGCCTGGTGCCGCCGTTCTTGGATTTCTTCAATGCCATCCTCTCCCACTATCATATCCAAGCTCTCTATCTCAAACCCAACTCCATCTTCCTCCTCGCCATCTTCGCCTTTTATTGCCAGGCCTTCGTGGGCGTGATGCCCTCGGTGGCGCTCTTTCACCACTTCTTCAGCCTGCGGATATCCGCGGCGAATCATTGCTCCGTGTGCGCCTCATTCCTCGCCGTGAAGGCGATGGAGAATAGCATCATCAGCCTGAAGATCCCAAAGAAGGTGGAGGGCTGCCGACAGCGCTGGATCTACATGGATGCGCGCCATCGCAACCAGCTACTGATGGAGCCAACAGCCCCTGCCGTGAAGAGCTCGGGGTGGGAACACGAGAAGCTCACCGATCCGAGGCCGGCGCCCGTCTGGGAGCGGTTGGCCGACCACAAGGTGGCGCGCCTCACGAGGGCGATGGTTATCAAGGAGTTCCTGCAGCGGCGCATAGCGCCACTCCAGCGGCACTCAAGCCCGGTGTGGAAGATCACCAGCACGAAGGACCCCATGCGGCTGAGTGTCGCCAGTCTGAAGTCGGAGGTGGTGGACGGGATCATGCAGATCTTGCGAGGAACCCGTCTGTCAAGCCAAAGACTCCGGATCCGAGGTGGTGTCTATTGAGAAGGTCGTCCTCGGCATAGAAGACCAGTGCGGGGGCTACTGACGGTGTCCTGGATCAGGGGGTGCTAGCCCAGCCGGCCCATCTCCTTGGATGGGCCGAGGGGCCCTCGTACGTGATCAAGATGGACTCCGGAGGCCGTACACAGGAAGCGTGATCAAGACTGTCTCTACCGAAGACTTGACATATACTCCAAGATCTCTCCTGCCGCCTCTCTTCTAGATACCGACTTTGTAACCCTAGATACCCTCCCTGGCGTGTATATAAGCCATAGGGTTTAGCCCGTAGAGGGGACATCAACGCAATATCACTCACCTAGCCCTAGAAGTTAGACACACATTATGATCTCGAGGTAGATCAACTCTGTATTCGATACATCTCCATTAATATAAACAGAAGCAGGACGTAGGGTTTTACCTCCATCAAGAGGGCCCGAACCTGGGTAAACATCGTCTCCCTTGTCCTTGTTACCATCGATCCGAGATCCACAGCTCGGGACCCCCTACCCCGAGGTTTGCCGGTTTTTACACCGACAGAGAGGCAAATGCAAATAAAAGGCAAATGAAAATAAATGCAAGTGGATGATAGTTTATGCAAAGGTACTTGATAGGTTTTGGTGATGTCTCCCCGGCAACGGCGCCAGAAATTCTTCCTGCTACTTGTGAACTGCGTTGGGATTTCCCCGAAGAGGAGAGGATGATGCAGTACAGTAGGGATAAGTATTTCCCTCAGTTAAGAACCAACGTTATCAATCCAGTAGGAGAACCACACAGAACCTCGTTAGCAGCACCTACACACACAAAAGCAAACACTTGCGCCCAACGCAAATAAGAGGGTTGTCAATCCCCTTAGCGGTCACTTGCAAGGATTAAGTCTGATAGTGAAATATAAAAAGTAAATTGCAAAATAAAATAAAAGTAAATAAATTGCAGCAAGGTATTTTTGGATTTTAATATATGATAAAAGTAGACCCGGGGCCATAGTTTCATTAGAGGCTTCTCTCTCGAGCGCAGAACAAACGGTGAGTAAACAAATTACTGTTGGGCAATTGATAGAAAAGCGCATAGTTACGACGGATTCATGGCAATGATCATATATATAGGCATCACTTCCAAGACAAGTAGACCGACTCCTGCCTGCATCTACTACTATTACTTCACCCATCGACCGTTATCCAGCATGCATCTAGGGTATTAAGTATAAAACAGAGTAACGCCTTAAGCAAGATGACATGATGTAGACAAAGTAAACTCAAGCAATATGATTAAACCCTGTCTTTTTATCCTTAATGGCAACAATACAAATACGTGTCATGTCCCTTTCTGTCACTGGGATTGAGCACCGCAAGATTGAACCCATCACAAAGCACCTCTCCCATTGCAAGATAAATCAATCTAGTTGGCCAAACCAAACGGATAGATCGGAGGGAAATACAAAGCTATAACAATCATACATAAAAGAGTTCAGAGAAGACTCAAATATTTCTCATGAATAATCTGATCATAAACCCACAATTCATCGGATCCCAACAAACACACCGCAAAAGAAGATTACATCGGATAGAACTCCAAGAACATCAAGGAGAACATGGTATTGAAGATCAAAGAGAGAGAAGAAGCCATCTAGATACTATCTATGGGCCCGTAGGTCTGTGGTAAACTACTCACACATCATCGGAAGGGCAGCAAGGTTGATGAAGAAGCCCTCCGTGATCGACTCCCCCTCCGGCAGAGTACCGGAAAAGGCCTCCAGATGGGATCGTGGAAGAACAGAGGCTTGCGGCGGTGGTAGGGTTTTCTAGTCTGGCTCTCTGTTGGTTTCCGAATATTTGAGAATTTATAGAATTGGAATTAGGTCAAAAGGAGCCACGAGGGCCCACAAGGCATCAGGGCGCCCCCCCCCCCCGGGGGCCGGGCCCTATTTCCTTGTGGCCTCCTCATGAGGCTTCTGGCATCCTCTCGAAGCTTTCAGGGTCTCTTTTGTCCAGAAAAAAATCGTCAAAAAGTTTGGTGGCATTTGGACTTCGTTTGGTACTGATTTCCTGAAAAACCAAAAACAAGCAAAAAACAACAACTGGCACTGGGCACTAGGTTAATAGGTTAGTCCCAAAAAATAATATATAATTGCATATAAAACATCCAAGATTGATACTATAATAGCATGGAACAATCAAAAATTATAGATACGTTGGAGACGTATCAACCGCCAGCGACCACCGGCCCAGACCCCTACCTCCACCGCCCCGCCCTCCCCTCGACCTCACCCCACCGCCGTGCTTGGCAGTGCCCCACGACCATCCCTTTAAGCCTGGCGGACCTCCAGATCGGGCGCCACTAGCTCCTGTGCCACACACACCTCTAAGGTAGACACCGAGGTGCTACTTCCCTAGCGAACAGGCGGACTAGGTTCTTCGCGGGCCTCCGCGGGTGGTGCTTCCTTTAATTGGGAATCAACTGACACTGAATTAAAATCCAGGCAGGCGACGGACCTCTAGCTAAATTGAAATAGTAAATGGGGGGAAACCTTGTGCATCGCGAGTTACTTGGAACATCTAGTATCAGGAAGAATGTGCAATAAGAAATGGTCAACTAGTTTCCTTCATGGGATGAATACCGTGTGAGCAGACATGTAAGATTTTAATTCAGTGTCAGTTGATTCCCAATATCGGCTGGCCATGCTGTGTCCTCCTTATGATTTTTTGACGATCTTCTTGTGGTTCGCTGGAAACCAGATGTTGTGGAGGACGGTGGAGCCTTGGACGAACCCATGGCCATGTTGTTGAGTGTGGTGCGGTGGCCCTGATGTCTAATACACAACTTATTCTTGTAGACTCGTGTTGGGCCTCCAAGCGCAGAGTTTTGTAGGACAGTAGCAATTTTCCCTCAAGTGGATGACCTAAGGTTTATCAATCCGTGGGAGGCGTAGGTTCAAGATGGTCTCTCTCAAACAACCCTGCAACCAAATAACAAAGAGTCTCTTGTGTCCCCAACACACCCAATACAATGGTAAATTGTATAGGTGCACTAGTTTGGCGAAGAGATGGTGATACAAGTGTAGTATGGATAGTAGATATAGGTTTTTGTAGTGCGAACAATAAAAAACAGCAAGGTAGCAAGTAACAAAAGTGAGCATAAATGGTATTGCAATGCTTAGAAACAAGGCCTAGGGTTCATACTTTCACTAGTGCAATCTCTCAACAATGCTAATATAATTGGATCATATAACCATCCCTCAATGTGCGATAAAGAATCACTCCCAAGTTCCTATTAGTGGAGAACATAAGATAGAAATTGTTTGTAGGGTACGAAACCACCTCAAAGTTATCCTTTCCGATCAATCCATTGAGCTATTCCTATAAGTGTCACAAACAGCCCTATAGTTCGTACTAGAATAACACCATATGATACACATCAACCAACTCTAATGTCACCTAGATACTCCAATGTCACCACAAGTATCCGTGAGCTGATTATACGATATGCATCAAACAACTTCATAATCATAATATTCAATCCACACAAAGAACTCCAAGGAGCACCCCAAAGTTTCTATCGGAGAAAAGATAATGAAAACGTGCATCAACCCCTATGCATAGATTACCCCAATGTCACCACGGGAATCTGTGAGTTGAGTGCCAAAACATATATCAAGTGAATCAATATAATACCCCATTGTCACCATAGGCATTCATATGCAAGACATACATCAAGTGTTCTCAAATCTGAAATATTCAATCCAATAATAATGAAACCTCAAAGGGAAAATATTCAATTCATCACAACAAGGATAGAGAGGGAAGAAACACCATATGATCCAACTATACTAACAAAACTCGCGATACATCAAGATCGTGCCAAATCAAGAACACGAGAGAGAGAGAGAGAGAGAGATCAAACACATAGCTACTGGTACAAACCCTCAGCCCCGAGGGTGAACTACTCCCTCCTCGTCATGGAGACCACCGGGATGATGAAGATGGCCTCCGGTGATGCTTTTCCCACTCCGGCAGGGTGCCGAAAAAGGGCTGTAGATGAGATCGTGGAGGTACAGAGGCTTGCGGCGGCGGAAAAACTCATCTAGGTTAACTTTCGGGGGTTTCTGAATATATATGATTTTACAACGTTGGAATCACGCAAAGAGATGCCACAGGGGGCCCACGAGGCACCAGGGCGCGCCTGGGGGGGTAGGCGCGCCCAGGTGGCTCGTGGGGCCCCTATGGCTCTTCTGCTGCTTCCCCGAAGCTTCCTGGGTCCGTTTCCTTCCAGAAAAAATCGTCAAATAGTTTCGCTGCATTTGGACTTCATTTGATATGGATTTTGTGTAAAACCAAAAACAAGCAGAAAACAGCAACTGGCACTGGGCACTAGGTCAATATGTTAGTCCATAAAAATCATATAAAAGCCATATAAAAGTGCACCAAAATCATACAAAACTATAATAAGCATGGCATGATACTTCATAAATTATAGATACGTTGGAGACGTATCAGCATCCCCAAGCTTAATTCCTGCTCGTCCTGGAGTAGGTAAATGATAAAAGAAATAATTTATGAAGTGTGAATGCTAGCATAGTGCATAAGTTTGATCAATGATAATTTCAATCACTTTTCCTAGCATCATAACAGCAACTTTTTCTCATAAAACTCATCATGATAAAGTAGCAATCCATTCACATGTTATGGTTCAAACAATGCAATCTCTTGAAACTTAACAACCTATGTTCTTAGTCACCAAACAATTGCAATTCAACTTAATTTCAACAAAGTCTAAGTAAGAGCTCCACATACTCAATTATCATATTGTCTTCTATGATTGCTAGTACTCAAAGCATATTTTTAGAACAAATGGCATCCATCGAACACAGAGAAAGATAGGGGCTTAGTGTTTCGCCTCCCAACTTATTTATCATAGAGATAAATGTCAACAATAATAATTCATGATCAAATATATTTGACTGGCCATATGTGCCTGGATCTTTCCCCACCACATGATGCTTACCAACTAGAGAATAATTAAGGTTGAAATGAGAATGAATACTTATTGACTCTTGCATAAAGGTAAATACATAAAAGTAAATACATAAAAGTAAAAGATAGGCCCTTCACAGAGGGAAGCAGAGGTTGTCATGCGCTTTTTATTTTTGGATGCACAAGCCCTTAATGCAAAGGAACGTCACGTTATATTGCCCCTTGTGATAGCAACCTTTATTATGCAGTCCGTCGCTTTTATTTCTTTACCATCACAAGTTCGTACAACGCTTATTTTCCCTTACAATAAAAGATCATACATATTTTAGGAGCAATTTTTATTGCTTTTTGCACCGATGACAACTTACTTGAAGGATCTTATTCCATCCATAGGTAGGTATGGTGGACACTCATGGCAAGAAACTGGGTTTAAGGGTTTTTGGATGCACAAGTAGTATCTCTACTTAGTACGAATTTTTGGCTAGCAAAAGATCCTAAGCAAGCACCACATGTTGGAGCATCCATAACAATATAACTTCTATGCAAATATACCCAAACACAACTCATTACGTTGTCTTCCTTGTCCAACTTCAACTAATTTTATCAAGTTTGAAAATAATTAATGGGTATTCACAATCATAAAAGATGTCCAAGATAATATATTTATATGTGAAAGTTCTCTTCCTTATACTAATCATTCATGAATTGCTTGTATGACCAATATTGTGATTGTCAAGCTTCAATAGATTTCACTTTCTAACCCAAATGTGAAACTACTACTAGACATGATACAAGCATATGAAGCACATATAATTTCAACTTTATGATATTCAATTCTTTCACAATTTATTCATAGGATATAAGTGAAGCACAAGAGTAAATGACAAACTACTCCAAGAAGATATAAGTGAAGATCAAATGAGTAGTTGAGTAAATAGGTAGCTATGTGAGGACTCTCACTCATTTAAAAATTTCAGATCTTATTATTTTATCCAAACAGCAAGGAAAACAAAATAAAATGACATTCCAAGAATAGCACATCTCATGTGAAGAAGCAAAAACTTAGGCTCAACCAAGACTAACCGATAATTGTTGATGAAGAAAGGTGGGATGCCTACCGGGGCATCCCCAAGCTTAGATGCTTGAGACTTCTTGAAATATTAATTTGGGATGCCTTGGGAATCCCCAAGCTTGAGATCTTGTGTCTCCTTAATTCCTCTCATATCTTGGCTTCTCCTAAATCTTTAAAAACTTCATCCACCCAAAACTCAACAAGAACTCGTGAGATAAGTTAGTATAAATCAACTCAAAACCTTAA
Organism: Elymus sibiricus; assembly: GCA_039707655.1. Classification (NCBI taxonomy): domain Eukaryota; kingdom Viridiplantae; phylum Streptophyta; class Magnoliopsida; order Poales; family Poaceae; genus Elymus; species Elymus sibiricus. Next base: position 169,271,824 of record CM077672.1, on the reverse strand, counting down.
CATTCTCTACTGTAGCAAATCACAAAAATTATAATTAAATATTGCATACTTAATGCCTCTGCATATTTAATACTCCTATCCACAAATAGAAACATTAAACAAGCAACATATGCAAACAATGCAACTATAACCGAAATCTGCCAAAACAGAACAGTCTGTAAAGGGGGAATAAGAATCCATACTTCCCTAACTCCAAAAATTATGAAAAATTACCACGTGACAGAGAACTCATGCATTCTTGCTGTGTAAAAATTTCAGATTTTATCATGTTCTCACTATTCAGGAATATTCTGGACATAACAGAATACTTTCTGTTTTCAAACAGCAACACATAAACTTGCAAACTGAGCATGGTAAAGGCTACAATTGGCATTTTATTGAAATAAAAGATACAAGACATGATTATTGATAGCAGCAAGCAAACCTCAACAAAATAGAATGACGCTCCAAGCAAAACTCATATTATGTGATGAATAAAAATATAACTCCAAGTGAGGTTACCGATAGTGTTGAAGACGAAAGAGGGGATGCCTTCCGGGGCATCCCCAAGCTTAGTTGCTTGGGTATTCCGTGAATATTACCTTGGGGTGCCTTGGGCATCCCCAAGCTTAGGGTCTTGCCGCTCCTTATTCTCCTCATATCGATATCTCACCCAAAATTTGAAAACTTCAATCACACAAAACTAAACGGAACTTCGTGAGATAGGTTAGTATGATAAAACTAAATCATCCACTTAGGTACTGTAAAGAAAAGATTCATAATTGTTCTCACATCATATCTACTGTATTCCATCATTTCCACAATTTATATTACTCAATATAAGCTATGGAAACGCTAAAACAAGCAAACTATGCACCGAAAACAGAATTTGTCAAAAACAGAACAGCGTGTAGTGAGCGATTTAAAAACCATACTTCTGTACCTCCAAAAATTCTGAACAATTAGTAAAACGTAAAGAATTTGTAACCCAATACTGTGTAAAAATTTAAGAATTTTTTCATGCTCCAGTACATAATAGAAATTTCAGCACTGGACGCAAAAGTTTCTGTTTTTGCACAGAATCAAATCAATAAGTATCCACACTATCCCAAAGGCTTTACTTGGCATATTATTGAAAAAAAACATATAAAACATGATTACTACAGTATATTAATCATGTGTACAAACAAAAACAGTAGGTATAAATATGGGTTTGTCTCCCAACTAGCGCTTTTCTTTAATGCCTTTTTAGCTAGGCATGATGATTTCAATGATGCTCACATAAAAGTAAAGAATTGAAACATAAAGAGAGCATCATGAAACATATGACAAGCACATTTAAGACTAACCCACTTCCTATGCATAGGGATTTTGTGAGCAAACAATTTATGGGAGCAAGAATCAACTAGCATAGGAAGGCAAAACAAGTATAACTTTGAAACTTTCAATACATAGAGAGGAAACTTTATATTATTGCAACACCTACAAGCATATGATCCTCTCTCATAATAATTTTCAGTAGCATCATGAAGAAATTCAACAATATATCCATCACACAAAGCATTCTTGTCATGATACATAAGCATAGAATTTTTATTACTCTCCACACAAGCAATTTTCTTCTCATTCATAATAGTGGGAGTATCATATGAAACTCGAATACTATAAATTGTTTCCACATTAAAAAAGTAATGTTCAGTAAAAGGCTATTCATAATTATGACAAGTTTTATAAATATAATCATCTCTACTTTTTATGACAAAAGTATCATCACAATAATCATCATAAGTAGGAGGCATGCAATCATCATAACAAATTTGATCATTCAAAGTAGGGGGGACTAAAAAGATCATCTTCGTTAAGCATAGCATCCCCAAGCTTGGGACAAACATTAATTGTAGCAAATAAATTCTCAAACATGTCATTCTCATCAAACATAGCATCCCCAAGCTTGTTGGTTTACATATCATTAGCATTATCACTATTATCATCAATACTATGAATAGCACCAATAGTATAACAATTATTATCATATTCCTCCAAGTTGGTGCCATAAAGATTTTCAAGATCATAAGAAGTATCATTATCTTCCCAATCATAATCATCACAACAAGCAATAGGCATAACAAAATCATCATCAAGTGTATCATCTTCCACAATTATTTTTGATTCATTCTCATGAGGTAGAACAATAGTAGGAGCAACATTATTTGGGAGAGATACCTCTTTGCCTCTACTTTTCTTTCTTTTCTTTTTCTTTACCACATTATGTGTGGGTTTATTTAATTCTTCCGAGCTTCTTATTGAAGAGATTGGTTGGATAGGAAGCTCCTCCTCGTTACCTGTTTCATCATGAGAGAAAATAGGAGGGAAAGGGGGAATCTTTACCCCTTTCATTAGTATTTCTTTTAAATTCTATTTGTTTTCCCGTTTTTCTATAGTTGGCAATATAAGCATTCTCCTTGCAATTTACCATACAAAACATATAGATTTCCTTTAGATTAGTTTCAATGTCATCCGTGAGAATGAATACTTCAAACCAACTATTTTTATGTGACAATTCCTCACACCCCAAGAATAGATAAAGCTCATTATATAGTTTGAGGGCGGTCAAGTCATTACAATATTTAGCCATGATTCGATCAGGAAAAAGTATGCATTGAAAATTAAGGTGACCAACTTAATTGCAAAGTTCACAAGTAATAGGATAAAGAGAACATAATTTTGTAGCAAATTTATCTATCACTTTCAGCAAAAAATTGGTTCTATCATGTTTATGCTTCTTACAAAATCTATCGTCCCTATAAGGCATGTCTTCACAAACTTTATGCACTCCACAAAAATTTACATGCTTATAAGAAACATTTTTGTCATGACTAGTGCAATCATCATTAGTATTTTGGATATTCATAGAATTCATTCTAACAACATTGCAATCATGCTTATCATTCAAAGATTTTATGCCAAACATTTTATTGAATTCTTCTTCTATCAATTGAGCACAATTTTCTGCTCCATCATTTTCAAGGAAAACATTATAAAGACAAATAATATGAGGCAACCTCAATTCCATTTTTTTGTAGTTTTCTTTTATAAACCAAACTAGTGATAAAACAAGAAACTAAAAGATTCAATTGCAAGATCTAAAGATATAACTTCAAGCACTCACCTCCCCGGCAACGGCGCCAGAAAAGAGCTTGATGTCTACTACACAACTTATTCTTGTAGACTCGTGTTGGGCCTCCAAGCGCAGAGTTTTGTAGGACAGTAGCAATTTTCCCTCAAGTGGATGACCTAAGGTTTATCAATCCGTGGGAGGTGTAGGTTCAACATGGTCTCTCTCAAACAACCCTGCAACCAAATAACAAAGAGTCTCTTGTGTCCCCAACACACCCAATACAATGGTAAATTCTATAGGTGCACCAGTTCGGCGAAGAGATGGTGATACAAGTGTAGTATGGATAGTAGATATAGGTTTTTGTAGTGCGAACAATAAAAAACAGCAAGGTAGCAAGTAACAAAAGTGAGCATAAACGGTATTGCAATGCTTAGAAACAAGGCCTAGGGTTCATACTTTCACTAGTGCAATCTCTCAACAATGCTAAAATAATTGGATCATATAACCATCCCTCAACGTGCGATAAAGAATCACTTCCAAGTTCCTATTAGCGGAGAACATAAGATAGAAATTGTTTGTAGGGTACAAAACCACCTCAAAGTTATCCTTTCCGATCAATCCATTGAGTTATTCCTATAAGTGTTACAGACAGCCCTAGAGTTCGTACTAGAATAACACCATATGATACACATCAACCAACTCTAATGTCACCTAGATACTCCAATGTCACCACAAGTATCCGTGAGTTGACTATACGATATGCATCAAACAACTTCATAATCATAATATTCAATCCACACAAAGAACTCCAAGGAGCACCCCAAAGTTTCTATCGGAGAAAAGATAATGAAAACGTGCATCAACCCCTATGCACAGATTACCCCAATGTCACCACGGGAATCCGTGAGTTGAGTGCCAAAACATATATCAAGTGAATCAATATAATACCCCATTGTCACCACGGGTATTCATATGCAAGACATACATCAAGTGTTCTCAAATCTGAAATATTCAATCCAACAATAACGAAACCTCAAAGGGAAAAGATTCGATTCATCACAACAAGGATAGAGAGGGAAGAAACACCATATGATCCAACTATATTAACAAAACTCGCGATACATCAAGATCGTGCCAAATCAAGAACACGAGAGAGAGAGATCAAACACATAGCTACTGGTACAAACCCTCAGCCCCGAGGATGAACTACTCCCTCGTCGTCATGGAGACCGCCAGGATGATGAAGATGGCCTCCGGTGATGCTTTCTCCCCTCTGGCAGGGTGCCGAAAAAGGGTTGTAGATGAGATCGTGGAGGTACAGAGGCTTGCGGCGGCGTAAAAACTCATCTAGGTTAACTTTCGGGGGTTTCTGAATATATATGATTTTTTAGCGTTGGAATCACGCAAAGAGGTGCCACAGGGGGCCCACGACGCACCAGGGCGTGCCTGGGGGGGCAGGCGCGCCCAGGTGGCTCGTGGGGCCCCTGTGTCTCTTCTGCTGCTTCCCCGAAGCTTCCTGGGTCCGTTTCCTTCCAGAAAAAATCGTCAAAAAGTTTCGCTGCATTTGGACTTCATTTGATATGGATTTTCTGGAAAACCAAAAACAAGCAGAAAACAACAACTGGCACTGGGCACTAGGTCAATATGTTAGTCCATAAAAATCATATAAAATCCATATAAAAGTGCACCAAAATCATACAAAACTATAATAAACATGACATGAATACTTCATAAATTATAGAACGTTGGAGACGTATCAGACCCTCTGTCGGTGGCGGGGAAGCAAATCCGAGGCGGCGAACGACGACGTAGCGGGAACAGCTCCGGTGTGGTGGATGGTTGCAACGTTGGAGCAGCAGCGGTGAGGCGCAGGACGGAGGGGTTGAAGTGGCTCGGGTACAGCGCACGTCCGTGTCGTGGAGGCACCTCTGCCTCGGCTTCAACTGCTAAGTCCTAGAGGGCGCTACGGTTGAGTTTGCGGTGGACGACGACGTCGGGTATCGGCTCCGGCGTGATGGAGGAGGGCGGCGGTGGATCGGTGCGATGGGGTGGCGGATGGAGGAGGCTGGGGTTTCGCGGCTGGTGGAGAGGGGGTTTTGGCGCCTACGGAGTATGAATGAGGAATCAGACGGGGGAGGGGGGAAGCTAAGGGGGAACCATGTTTCCGGGACGCGCTTGTTTGAAATTTGGGGCAAGTTACATACTTTGCCCCCATCTAAAATTTCGGACATGTTGCGGGTCGGGGGTAGGACGGTAATCTCAGGTGTCCCAAATCGTAGGCGGGAGCGATTTCGGCCGAGCGCATGGGTGTTTAGGCGCCCACGGTGTATGAATGTTTTTCGGAGGTGGTTGTGTGGCGTCTAGCTGAAGTTACAAACCTACCCCGGTTTAGACAGCTGGACGTCGGGCCGGTAGGTTTGACGGGTTAGAGTTATTAGAACAGTAATTTTCTTCTACCAAACATTGGTCTCGCGCGGTTTCGGGTGAAGAGAGGCTCTTTTGGCGCTTCATTCAAAATTTTGAACCAGAAGCATTCACGTTTAGAGTACTCTTGAACTTTTAGGATTGACCTTAATAGACCTCATTAAATTTGACCTTGTATGTTTGAAAACCTCATTAAATTATGCGCTTCTTTTGAAATTTTGACTCTTGAAAATCCTATAACTACTATTATTTTGGAATGGAGGTGGTAAATTTGAATGTATTTTGTACACGACTATATGTTATTATGTACAAAAGCAAAGCAAATATTGATGCCCCCTTAATTTAGGTATGATTTACAAATGCCATGATCTCTAATTCAAATAATTGAATGCACTTCATGTTGAATTCGAATATTTGAAACCACCTTAAGTTGAATTCAAATGTATGCTAGTTCCTAGCGAGCTATTTAGAATGTTCACTATGTATCTTTTCTATATATAATGTGCTTTACACACACAACATAAACTATAATCATGTTTATATTTGAATTGCTAAAGCCATGCATTGTCTGGATTTCAAAATACTGACTCTATGGATCAATTATGTCCAATAATACCGTACACATGCTCAAATTCGATAGAATATGGATGTTTGATAGACCAATGATCCTTCCATACGCGAATTGCAAATATCATGATGCCATCCAAATATTTGGATACAATTTATATTTTAAATTAATGTGTACATCAGTCTTTTACGCGTAGATTCACTCTCCCTCGGCCCCTCCTCACACACGCGTTATCTTTCTCTCTCACACATACGTGCATGATAACCCACAAGTATAGGGGATCGCAACAGTTTTTGAGGGTAGAGTATTCAACCCAAATTTATTGATTCGACACAAGGGGAGCCAAAGGAAATTTGCAAGTATTAGCAGTTGAGTTGTCAATTCAACCACACCTGAGACTAAATATCTGCAGCAGAGTGATCAGTAGCACAGTAGTATGGTAGTTTGATAGCGATAGCAATAATAGTAGTAGTAACAGTAACGGTAGCAGCAATAGTTTTGTAGCAATTGTGACAGTAGTAACTTAGCAAAGAACAATATATGAAAATCTCATAGGCATTGGATCGGTGATTATGTTGGATAACATTCATCATGTAACAGTCATAACCTAGGGCGACACAGAACTAGCTCCAATTCATCAATGTAATTTAGGCATGTATTCCGTATATAGTCATACGTGCTTGCGATAAGAACTTGCATGGCATCTTTTGTCCTACCCTCCCGTGGCAGCGGGGTCCATAAGGAAACTAAGGGATATTAAGGCCTCCTTTTAATAGAGAACCGGAACAAAGCATTAACACATAGTGAATACATGAACTCCTCAAACTACGGTAATCACCGGAAATAATCCCAATTATTGTCACCTTGGGGTATGCGGATCATAACACATAGCAGGTGCATATAACTTGCAAGATCGGATCAAGAACACAAATATATTCATGAAAACATAGAGGGTTCAGATCTGAAATCATGGCACTTGGGCCCTAGAGACAAGCATTAAGCATAGCAAAGTCATAGCAACATCAATCTCAGAACATAGTGGATACTAGGGATCAAGCCCTAACAAGACTAACTCGATTACATGATAAATCTCATCCAACTCATCACCGTCCAGCAAGCCTACGAAGGAATTACTCACTCCCAGCGGAGAGCATCATGAAATTGGTGATGGAGGATGGTTGATGATGACGATGCCGGAAGATCCCCCTCTCCGGAGCCCCGAACGGACTCCAGATCTGGCCTCCCGATGAAGAACAGGAGGTGGCGGCGGCTCCGTATCGTGAAACGCAATAAAACTTCCTCTCCTATTTTTTTCTCTGGAATTGTGAATTTATAGGTCTGAGATTAGGGTCAGCGGAGCCACGTGGGCCCCACAAGCCACCAAGGCGCGCCTGGGGGGGTGGCGCGCCCTGGTGCCTCGTGGGAAGCAGGTGGCCCCCCTCCAGTGGATCTTGGCTCCAATATTTTTTATTTATTTCATAAAAAATCTCCAAAAAGTTTCGTCCAATTCCAAGAACTTTTATTTCTGCACAAAAAACAACAACATGGTAGTTCTGCTGAAAACAGCGTCAGTCCGGGTTAGTTTCATTCAAATCATGCAAATTAGAGTCCAAAACAAGATTAAAAGTGTTTGGAAAAGTAGATACGATGGAGACGTATCAACTCCCCCAAGCTTAACTCATTGCTTGTCCTCAAGCAATTCAGTTGACAAACTGAAAGTGATAAAGAAAAACTTTTACGAACTCTTTTGTTCTTGTGTCTATATATATGCTTAAATAATACCCCAGGGTTTCAGTAAAGATTATAACTAACCATGCAAATGATAACTCTTAGAAATTATATTCACTCATATCAATGGCATAATCGACTAGCGAGCAATAATGAAATATCTCAAATGCCAACACTTTGTCAAAACAATCATGATATAATATGACAACATGGTATCTCGCTAGCCCTTTCTGAGGCCGCAAAACATAAATGCAGAGCACCTCCAAAGTTCAAGCAGCGACTAAACATTGTAATTCATGGTAGAAGAGATCCAGTCATGATGCACACAATATTAACTATACACAATGCATGAGAATGACAATAGTGCTCTCAGGACTGGTGCTTGTTTGAGAAGGTGATGACTCAACAATAAAAATAAAATAACATAAAAGTAAATAGATAGGCCCTTCGCAGAGGGAAGCAGGGATTTGCAGAGGTGCTAGAGCTCAAAGCTTAAATCAGAGATAAATAAAATTTTGGGAGGTATGCCTTTCCTGTCAACGTCATGACTGAGAGTTTTCAATATCTTCCATGCTAAACAAATTAGCGGCGGTTCCCAAGTGATAAAGTAAAGTTTACTCCCCCTCCACCAACAAACACAAGCCATGGCTAGCCGAATCCTTGGGTGCCCTCCATACCAACAACTTTCCGGGGGAGTTTGTTTTATTATTTTGCAATTTAATCATGGGACTGGGCATCCCGATTACCAGCCCCTCTCATGTAAGGACAAGTGAATAAACACTCATCATGAGAATAACCCACTTAGCATGGAAGATATTGACCGCCCCCTGTCGCTCCATGAGCGGTACGGGCACACAAAATAGATGTTCATTTGAATATTTAGAGGTGGCACATGCAATTTACTTAGAACGGTGGGGTAATACCGCATATGGGTAGATATAGTGGACTCATCTGGAATAACTTGGGTTTAAGGGTTTTGATGCACAAGTAGTATTCCCGCTTAGTACAGGCGAAGGCTAGCAAATAAGTTGAGAAGCGACCAGCTAGAGAGCGAAAACGGTCATAATCATGCATTATGAATAATCAACATTGAATACTAGCATAAGTAGGATATAAACACCATGAACATAAATATCGTGGAGGCTATGTTGGTTTTGAATTAACTACATGCATGAACATGTGCCAAGTCAAGCCACTTGAAACATTCAGAGGAGGATACCATATCATCATACTACATCACAATCATTTTAATGCATGTTGACACCCAAGATAAATCATTATCCACTCCTAGCTACTTAAGCATGGCATGAGCAACTATAATCTCTAATTGTCATCATAAACATGTTTAATCATAATATGCTGAATCATGGATACTGAGTTAAACATATTTACAAAAACAAAAACAAGTTGAGTTCATACCAGCTTTTCCTTGCCATAGTCACTTCATCAAATTATCGTCATTATTGCCTTTCACTTGCACGACCGAATGATGTGAAAAATAATAATAGTGCAAGAGTGCCATGGACTAAGCTGGAATCTGCAAACATTTTATTCAAAGGAGAAGACAAAGTAATATGGGCTCTTTGTTAGATCAACAATAAAGCATATGAGAGCCACTCAACATTTTCATCGTGGCCTTCTCCTTACAATGAATCAACAAAAGAAAAGAATTTTAGAGAAACACACTAAAATATTTTTGAAGTTTTTAGTTTTTCTAAAGAAAACAAATTAAAGAAGAAAAATGAAAAGCGAGAAAAACTATTTACACGGGAGAACTCCCAACAAGCAAAAGAAGAAACGGGAAATCTTTTTGGGTTTTCTTTTAATACTACAACTAATTAAACTAGAAAGAAAAACCGAAAAGAAGCAAGAAATATTTTTGGATTTTCTCTAAGTTTTTCAAACACACAAGAAGAAAGCGAGAAAATAAAGCTAACATGGATTATACAATGAAAGAGGATGAACACCGACAACTGGAATGAAATGTGTGAACATGAATGTAATGTCGGTGAGAAATACGTACTCCCCCAAGCTTAGGCTTTTGCCTAGCTTGGTAATCACCATCCCTGGTCTGGGTAATAATCAAAGTGGTAGCTCATGGAGGCTCGCCGAGCATCCTCCTCAGCCAGACGAGCGGCTTCTGTTGCCATGTTTTACTCCTGCACTTCATACTCATGGAGGAAATATCTCTGTTTGTTCTGGTAATCAAAGAGAGCAGGAGCAGGCAAAGCAACATACAGAGAACGGTATTTATCAAAAACTAAGTTATATTCATAACCCTGTGCGTTGCATTTTAAAAACTTATGTTCTCGCATTGTTTCGAAATTCAAATATTTATAAGGTAAGAGGGGATCATTGAATTTGGGCGAGACCCCTAACTTTGCAGCTAAGCAGGAGGCATAAATTCCTCCATACAAATCACCATTACCCACGTTATGCTGCAGTCTATGTGCAACAATAGCCCCAAGATTATAATGCTTGCTGCCAGTTAAAGCTGTATGAATAAGACTCAGATCAGGGGCGCAAAGCGCACTACAGTCTTGCTTACCAACAATGCATTTACCATTAAAAAGCGCAAAATACCAAACAGCGGGAAAGTGAATGCTAATTATTCTGGCCTGCGTAACTCCCCTATCCTCATCGTTGCAAAGGCTATTAAGAAACGACTCATAATCAGATTTTAGTGGTTCATCTAATGAACCCCAATAAGGAATTTTGCATGCATCACAAAACTCTTCTAGAGACATAGCATAAGATCTGTCATAGAGGTGAAATAAAACTCTAGAAGTGCACGGATGATATTCAAAGTTTTGGGTGAATGAATGAGTGAGGTTGTAATGCTGTGGTGGCTTATCTGCGATGAAGGCGGAGAGCTCGGTGTTGTGAATATATTGGTCAAATTCTTCCTTGATGCCTGCACCCAGCATGAACTCGTTGCACGGCCATCGACACGATTTTGCTTCGGCACCTCGCACCGAACTTGCCCTTGGTTCCTCTTATGATTGGTGTGCTGAGCTTTCACTTGATGACGCTTCAGAGGACCTCCTCCTCGAAGAACTCCTCCGGAAGATATTCATTTTCCTAAGAACAAATTTCTGAAAAAATTTGGGCCACAAAATGATGTTAACTAAACTTCACAAGATTGATAGCAACTACTCATATGGATGTTTAGAGGCTATATCAAGCATTCAAACTACTTGGAACTCAAAGAATTCAACATGCAAGCTCATTTTCAATAGCACCAAGAGCAGCTAATTATGCAAAATATAACCCACTAGAGCAAAAACTAATTGGAGCAATGGAGGAGTCACATACCAAGTAGTAATCCACCAAAACAGTTTCGGAAACGGAGCTCCGAGCAAAGAGATCGAAAATCTCAAGTTTTGGAGCAAGAACACGAGGGAGAGAGATACCAGGAATTTTTGCTAGAGGTAAGAGACGAAGTGGGCTGAAGGAATAAGTGAGGGGGTTCCTGTGGGGCCCACAAGCCACCAGGGCGCGCCAGGGGGGGTGGTGCGCCCTGGTGCCTCGTGGGCACCTGGGGCATCCCCCTGGTATGTTTCCAGTGCCAAAAATTCTTAAATATTCTATAAAAATTCATGTCAAAATTTTATTGCATTCTGAGCACTTTTATTTTTGGGCCATTTTTTTATTGCACAGATAATTCAAAAAACAGGATAATCATGGCATTTTATTGCATTTAACTAAAAATAACAGAAAACAAAGAGTGGGTGCAGAAGGTTGTTCTTACTAAATTCATCGACCACATGCCCCTCAAAAAGAGTCCATTAATAAGGTTGATCAAGTCTTATTAACAAACCATTTCCGAGTAACATGAAACCGAAGAATCTTCGTAAAACACTAGGTTACCTCAACGGGGATATGCATCTCCCCAATAATAAGAGTTTCATATTTCTTTTTAACGATAGGAAGAGGGAGTTGAAAGCTTCCAATAGTAATTGTCGGAGTCTTTTCAATAACATGAATACCGTTCACTTGAAATTGTTTCTTCGAAAAGTGCACCGTATGTTCATTACCATTGATATGTGAAAGCACATTTGCTCCCTTGGTGGTTTTGGTAATTTATGCCAACATACATGTTGTTGGACTAATGCCTCTATCTAGTGAATTTCAGATAAGTTCAACAATGGCGTGGCAAGGACAAGAGGATGTGGAACCCTTCAAAATGCTAAAGACATGGATTGGCAAAAGCTCAAGACTCTACATTTTTGGTTTAGTGATCCAAGATCACATTGAGTCCATAGGAAAGCCAATACTATTAAAAGGGGATGAGGTGTTCCTTAATGGTCTTTTTGCTCAAGTACTTAGTGACAGTAATCCAAAACCCTCAACCACTTTCTCCCTCCAAATATGTCCAAAACCTACATTCCAACTCGGCCCCACCGAAATTTCCTATCCGGAGCCACCGAGTTCATCTCGACTTAGCCACTGCCAAAACCCTAACAAATCGGATCCACCGATATGGATCTCGGTCCCAACGAGATGGCCTTGCCAACTCTCTGTGATCATTTGCACTTACTTCGGTCCCACCGAGTTTTGCAAATCGGTCTCACCAAGATGGCTTGCCAACTCTCTGTTGCCTTATTGCTTCACTTCGGTCCTACCGAGTTGATGCAATCGGTGCCACCGAGACGAGGTCTGCCCTAACCAATGCACATCGGTCCATCCGAGTTGTTCCAGTCGGTCCCACCGAGATTCCTAACGTTCATATCTTTTACACTGTTCGGTGCCACCGAGATTTCTGATCGGTGCCACCGAGTTGGGTCAAAAGTGTGTAACGGTTGGATCTTGTGTGGAGGCTATATATACCCCTCCACCACTTCTTACTCAGTAAGGAGAGCCATCAGAACATGCCTACACTTCCACCATACATTTTCTGAGAGAGAACCACCAACTCATGTGTTGAGATCAAGACATTCCAATCCAACTATTTGAACCTTGATTTCTAGCCTTTCCCAAGTTGCTTTCCACTCAAATCCTTCTTCCACCATAGCCAAATCTGTGAGGAGTTGTTTGAGTATTGGGGAGACTATCATTTGAAGCACAAGAGCAAGGAGTTCATCAACAACACACCGTCTATTACCTTTTGGAGAGTGGTGTCTCCTAGATTGGTTAGGTGTCACTTGGGAGCCTCCGACATGATGTGGAGTTGAACCAAGGAGTTTGTAAGGGCAAGGAGATCGCCTACTTCGTGAAGATCTACCCCGAGTGAGGCTAGTCCTTCGTGGACGTAAGCCATGGTGGAATAGCCAAGGTTGCTTCTTCGTGGACCCTTCATGGGTAGAGCCCTCCATGGACTCGCGCAACCGTTACCCTTCGTGGGTTGAAGCCTCCATCAACGTGGACGTACGATAGCATCACCTATCGGAACCACGCCAAAAACCACCGTGTCTTCATTGCGTTTGATCTTCCATACTCTACCCCCTTTACTTTCCGTACACTTGCATGCTTTACTATTTCCGCTGCTCAATCTCTAGATATGCATGTGTAGGGAGTATTGGTGTTATCTTAACTTGTGCCAAAATCTGCCTAAGTTCCAAGAAAAACTAAAAACGGCATCTTTGGTTGGTTAAGTGTCTATTCACCCCCCCCCCTCTAGACCTATCTCCTCGATCCCACAATATGAAAAGTGACCTTGCTTTTGTTGCAATCAATAACAGCCCCTGCAGTATTCAAAAAGGGTCTACCAAGGATAATCGACATGTTGTCGTCCTCGGGCATATCAAGTATAACAAAGTATGTTAGGATAGTAACATTTGCAACTACAACGGGCACATCCTCACAAACACACATAGGAATGGCAGTTGATTTGTCAGCCATTTGCAATGATATTTCAGTGGGAGTGAGTTTATTCAGATCAAGTCTTTTATATAGGGAGAAGGGCATAACACTAACACCGGCTCCTAAATCACACAAAGCAGTTTTAACATAATTACTTTTAATGGAGCATGGTATAGTTGGTATTCCTGGATCTCCTAGTTTCTTAGGTACTCCGTCCTTAAAAGAATAATTTGCAAGCATGGTAGAAATTTCAGCTCCATGTATCTTTCTTTTATTTGTGACAATATTTTTCATATATTTAGCATAAGGGGCCATCTTTAAAATATCAATCAAACGAGTACACAAAAAGACTGGCCTAAGCATTTCAGCAAAGCGTTCAAATTCTTCCTCATCCTTTTTCTTAGATGGTTTAGGAGGAAAGGGCATGGGTTTTGAACCCACAGTTCTCTTTCTTTACCATGTTTTCTAGCAACGAAGTCTCTTTTATCATAGCGTTTATTTTTAGGAGGTGGGTTATCAAGATCAACAACAGGTTCTATTTCAACATCATTATCAGGTTCTTTATCATTATCTGGTTGAGTATCCACATGAGCATCATCCTTATCATTATCATTATCATTATCACTAGGTGAATGTTCATTACCAGATTGTGTTTCAGCATCGGAAATAGAAACATCATTATTATCCTCTGAGGGTTTTTCTACCTCGGGTTCACTAGAAGTATGCAAAGTCCTATCATTTTTCTTTTTCTTCTTCTTTTTAGATGGACTAGGTGTATCAACATTAATTCTTTGAGAGTCTTGTTCAATTATTTTAGGGTGACCTTCAGGATAAAGTGGCTCCTGAGTCACTCTACCTCCTCTAGTCATTACTCTAACAGCATGATCAGTCATATTGTTATTCATTTCATTAAGCAATTCACTTTGAGATTTAGCAACTTGTTCTAACTGGGTTTGGACCATAGATGCATGTTTACCTACACCTTTGACATCATTAGCAATTCTAAACAACAAGTCACTCAAGCGATCAATCATGTAGGAATTTCGTTTTAATTGTTTCATAACATTTGCATTGAAATTATCTTGCTTAATAATATATTTGTCAAATTCATACAAACATTGACTAGGAGGCTTGTTATAAGGAATATCACCTTCATCAAACTTTATAAAAGAATTTACCTCTACCACCTGTGGCGGTGTGTCAAGACCATGTATTTCTTCAATAGGTGGCAAATTCTTAACATCTTCAGCTTTAATACCTTTTTCCTTCATACATTTCTTTGCTTCTTGCATATCTTCAGGACTGAGAAATAAAACACCCCTCTTCCTCGGAGTGGGTTTAGGCGGTGGTTCAGGAAGTGTCCAATCATTATCATTCTTCAATATATTATTCAATAGTTCCTCAGCCTGTTCAATAGTTTGTTCCCTGAAAACACAACCAACACAACTATCTAGGTAGTCCCTAGAAGCATTGGTTAGTCCATTATAGAAGATATCAAGTATTTCATTTTTCTTAAGAGGATGATTAGGCAAAGCATTAAGTAATTGGAGAAGCCTCCCCCAAGCTTGAGGGAGATTCTCTTCGTCAATTTGCACAAAGTTAAATATTTCTTGTAAGGCAGCTTGTTTCTTATGAGCAGGAAAATATTTTTCAGAGAAGTGGTATATCATATCCTGGGGACTACGCACACAACCAGGAGCAAGAGTGTTATACCATATCTTAGCATCACCCTTTAACGAGAAAGGAAATAACTTAAGGATATAGTAATAGCGAATTTTTCCTCATGAGCGAATAGGGTGGCTATATCATTTAATTTAGTAAGATGTGCCACAACGGTTTCAGTTTCATAACCATGGAAAGGATCAGATTCAACCAAAGTAATTAACTCAGGATCGACAGAGAATTCATAATCCTTATCAGTAATAAATATGGGAGAGGTAGCAAACTTAGGATCATATTTCATTCTCTCCCTCATAGATTTTTCTTTCATTTCAGCAAGCAATTTTATGACCTCATCTCTATCATTACAAGCAAGAATGGCTCTAGCCGTCTCCCTATCAAAGACATATTCATCAGGTGATTCAACTCCAGCAAGAGGACTAGCCATAATAGGTGAATCATAATTCTCAAGAGTTTCAACATTTTCAGCATTCTCAATTTCTTTAGCTTTAGCAAGTTGTTCATCAAGAAATTCACCAACTGGCACAGCAATATCAAGCAAAGTACTAGCATCATCAATAGTTTCATTCATAGCAGAGGCAGTATCATCAATAACTTGCGACATATCAGAATTAATAGCAGGTGGTGGTGTTGCAAGCTTACTTAAAACAGAAGGTGAATCAAGTGTGGAGCTAGATGGCAGTTCCTTACCTCCCCTCGTTTTAGAGGGAACAATCTTGGTCTTAGCGTCTTTCAGATTCTTCATAGTGATTAACAGATATAAATCCCAAGTGACTCAGCAAATAAAGCTATGCTCCCCGGCAACGGCGCCAGAAAAAGGTCTTGATAACCCACAAGTATAGGGGATCGCAACAGTTTTCGAGGGTAGAGTATTCAACCCAAATTTATTGATTCGACACAAGGGGAGCCAAAGGAAATTTGCAAGTATTAGCAGTTGAGTTGTCAATTCAACCACACCTGAGACTAAATATCTGCAACAGAGTGATCAGTAGCACAGTAGTATGGTAGTTTGGTAGCGATAGCAATAATAGTAGTAGTAACAGTAACGGTAGCAGCAATAGTTTTGTAGCAATTGTGACAGTAGTAACTTAGCAAAGAACAATATATGAAAAGCTCGTAGGCATTGGATCGGTGATTATGTTGGATAACATTCATCATGTAACAGTCATAACCTAGGGCGACACAGAACTAGCTCCAATTCATCAATGTAATGTAGGCATGTATTCCGTATATAGTCATACGTGCTTGCGATAAGAACTTGCATGACATCTTTTGTCCTATCCTCCCGTGGCAGCGGGGTCCATAAGGAAACTAAGGGATATTAAGGCCTCCTTTTAATAGAGAACCGGAACAAAGCATTAACACATAGTGAATACATGAACTCCTCAAACTACGGTAATCACCGGAAAGAATCCCAATTATTGTCACCTTGGGGTATGCGGATCATAACACATAGCAAGTGCATATAACTTGCAAGATCGGATCAAGAACACGAATATATTCATGAAAACATAGAGTGTTCAGATCTGAAATCATGGCACTCGGGCCTTAGTGACAAGCACTAAGCATAGCAAAGTCATAGCAACATCAATCTCAGAACATAGTGGATACTAGGGATCAAGCCCTAACAAAACTAACTCGATTACATGATAAATCTCATCCAACTCATCACCGTCCAGCAAGCCTGCGAAGGAATTACTCACTCCCAGCAGTGAGCATCATGAAATTGGTGATGGAGGATGGTTGATGATGACGATGCCGGAAGATCCCCCTCTCCGGAGCCCCGAACGGACTCCAGATCTGGCCTCCCAATGAAGAACAGGAGGTGGCGGCGGCTCCGTATCATGAAACGCAATAAAACTTCCTCTCCTATTTTTTTCTCTGGAATTGTGAATTTATAGGTCTGAGATTAGGGTCAGCGGAGCCACGTGGGCCCCACAAGCCACCAGGGCGCGCCTGGGGGGTGGCGCGCCCTGGTGCCTCGTGGGCAGCAGGTGGCCCCCCTCCAGTGGATCTTGGCTCCAGTATTTTTTATTTATTCCATAGAAAATCTCCCAAAAGTTTCATCCAATTCCAAGAACTTTTATTTCTGCACAAAAAACAACACAATGGTAGTTCTGCTGAAAACAGTGTCAGTCCGGGTTAGTTTCATTCAAATCATGCAAATTAGAGTCCAAAACAAGAGCAAAAGTGTTTGGAAAAGTAGATACGACGGAGACATATCAGCGCACACACTGTATATCCGTCGGCCTTCTCTCTCACCCAGGCTCACACTCTCTCCTGAGGTGTCTCTCGCACACACGCTGTCTATATCACCCTCCCTCCCTCTCTCTCACAACTATCTACGACTCTTTTCACTAATCTCTGTCACAAGAACTCTTTCTCTCACACGCATAGGCACGCACGATCTCCATCGACCCTTTTCTCTATACATATACCTGCCTACGTGTCTCCCGCACGCTTAGGCATATCTCGCACGCATTGTCTCCACTTCTCTTACTAGTTGATAAATATGATTCCAACAAAGCATTTAGTAGGATATCCTTACAGCTTGGTTGGATGGATGGTAATAAGAGACAAGGATTTACCTTAGTTCGGGCCCTTGTGATCCAGGAAATACCCTACTCCCGGTCATGTATATTTGTGAGTAGGGTGTGTACAAAGTACACTACGTGAATACCAAGGGATTCTGTGTATGCTATCGACGAACTAGGCCCCGGGCTTGTATAAGATACCCGGGGCCTAGTCTTACAAATCCTAGCCGGCTTTGTTAGTGGACACAAAGTCCTTCGCGGCTCTGGTTTCTTTGTCTTGTGCGACTAGTCCTCCAAGGATCTCCGTATAATGCGTCATGGGCGGACCAATGTGGCGCAGGACGGAACCGACCGGGGGCCTCACCTCCGCCCACCAGACATCACACACCCCTACCCTTAGGTCTCGGTATCTTCTCACACCCACACATACCAAACACACACACCCCACACACTATTTCTGCTCATGTCTCTCTCCCCTTCTCCCTTGCATACACACACTCAGGGCCATCTCTCGTCGAGACATCCTATTCGTCTCTCTCTCTCTAGACCTCTCTCTTTTCTTGTTCTATCTATCTCTCATCGCACCCCCCCTCTATCCGCGCCTCTCTCGAATACGTACACATACCATCTCCAGGCCGTGCCAAATACGTCAACTACACATTCACACATGTTGCATCTTATCATGTGCTCCATTGATCTAAAAAGCCCTTTGTTCACTTTTACTTCGCATACAAGATTCCTTTTGAATTAAAACTATGCAAAGTGTGGCCAAAATTTATTTTATAAAATCTACATCTATACAATATTACAAAGTTATATGGAGTATGAAAGTTAATTGCATGGTGCATCCAATGATATTTATTCCGCATTGTGAATGTTTATATTTTTATACTATAAAGTTAGTCATAATAAAGAGAAACGAAGAGCATCTCTCTCTCTCTCTCCATCGCCCCCTCTCTCTATGCCTCTTTCACGTACGCACACAAACTATCTCTAGGCCCTCTAAAAGTACGTCTCGTCACATTCACGCATGTTCCATCTTTCTCTCACGAGATATACACTGACAATCACTGTATTTGAAGCGAAAGCACGATACGATCACTGGACTTCAGAATACACTCATTACGGTCACCATATATGTTTTGTGGTTGTTATACAGTCACAGGCTCACCGTAGAGCTCTGTATTTGTTGAAGACATGATTAGTTGACCAGTTAAACAGTCCACGTGGCGCATCTAGTGTTGCATCATCAGTGCACATTATCTCACTACCATAAGGCCCACCTGTCAGCGGGTATAAGAATGTGAACAAACGAAAATAAAATATTGCACGGTGGGTATTACTAGTAGAAGGGATTTGAAGTGGCGACCTAGGGTTCGCACCCGCGCGCGCTAACCACAGCGGACAAGGTGGCCTTGTATTGGTATGCTGTGCTGGTTCTTTTAATACACATGATCTAGTGTGGTGATTATACACACACGCATGCATGTACACAAACTACATGCATGCAACACTCACACGCACACACGCACGCATGCATGCACACACACGCAGACACGCACGCACGCAACACTCACACGCACGCACGCATGCATGCACTCACCACACGACCAACACACACGCTTACACTCAAGTGCTCAACCTACACGTGCATGCACACACATCATGCCATGACATACACATACACAGCCAGGTGGTTCACGCGCAAGGGTTCGAGTCTTGTCGCGCCTGCGTAAATTTCTGTTTATCTTATCTCTTTCCTCTGCCAACTGACAGGTGGGACCCACAAGGAACATGGCAAATTTAACCAGTCAACATAGTGCCACGTAGACTATTTGGCCGGTCAACAGAGTGCAATACGATGCTGAACGGTGAGCGAGTGACCGTATAATCACCGTAAAACGTATATAGTGACCGTAATGAGCGTATTCTAAAGTCCGATGACCGTATTATGCTTTCCCTTCAAATATAGTGACCGCCAGTGTATTTATCTCTTATCTCGCTCTATATGTGCAGCCGACTAGGCCAACCTCCCACGCCTAAATTGGCGCACGCCACCCCAATATTGTTGTACTGGTTTCATAAGAGCAAACAAGCATTCACGTCTACCGTATAAACTCTAGATATGAGTTACAAATTCTATGATGATGAATACAAATATTTGAATCCACTTTATGCCTAATTTCTCTCTTTAGGCCCTCCAAAAGTATGTCCCTACACGTTCTCGCATGTTACATCTAACAACTATGCAATACAGTACTACTATACTCTAACACAATAAATCATATGTATTTTTAGTTTTTGATCTCATATTGTTACTTCAATTATTCATGTTGCAGACATTAAAATTGCGTTGAAATGTATGGCTAGTATCATCTAGTGATCTGAAAGGTCCGACTCCGACTACACACACACATGACACAAAAAAGGGCCCGCTACACATTCAAGCATTTCACATCTTTCTCTCGGTCTCTCTGTCAAACCGACTATGCCAAACTACCCTGCCTACCACGCGGGAAAAGACCCGCCCTCGCCTATTTAATCGGGTTTGTATCGATGGATCACGCGAAACAGCAAAACCAAGTGGTACAAGAGTACAAGACTACCACATACTATAGTAGTACAGTACAAGTTACAGTTCACTGGGCCGCCGTGTCTTGTACTCCTTCGTCGTAAGAGTGGAGTGCTCGCTTTCATAAATGTTCTACTCCCTTTCACCGGCATGTGGGACATCCAGCATCCGGGTCCACGTGCCATGCACCAAATAACAGTGCAGAGCAGCAGGGGGACGCACCCCAGTCGTGGCGCCGCAGTAGTAATGAGCAATGAGGCGTCAAATCACAAAGCTGCAGCTTTCCCGCAGTATAAGTTGGAGGGACGAAGCAACCATCATTTCACTCTTCGCTGAAGTTGCTTCTGTCGTTGTTCTGCCTCATGTAGTCATGTGGGATGCGGATCGGCTTGGTACATCACTGACACATGGGACCTCATGTTAGCAAACCGTGAGGCCAACCTCCCCCGCCTTCCGCACGGCAAAAGCACCTCCTCTTTACTAATCAAAACCAAGTGGTACACTTAAGGGCATCCACAATGTGTAGCCAAATGGTAAAATAGCTTTTGGCATCGATGAGAACCATTGTAGAGGGTGCTGTGAAAGCCAAAAAAAGAGGGAACCGAAGCTCGCTGGTGTGACGATGCCAAATTGATTGAAGGAATAGAAAAATGCAACCTCTCTCCTCTTTCTCCCTTGCATGGACGCATGCATAGAGCACATAGTCTACTCCCTTCTACTATCACAAATCACAAAGCAATGAGGCGTCAAATCACAAAGCACGGATGAAGCAACCATCATTTCACTCTTCGTTGAATCCGCTTCTCCATCGTCTTCTTCCAGAAACCACCTTTCCCGCAGTAAGCTGGACGGACGAAGCTATTGTGCTACATTTAATAATAGGAAATCCTGCATCTACTCCAACCTACGAGTATTTTAAAAATTCATCTGTCTTTCCTATGACATCAAACACACACCCCTAATCCTATACTCCAATCCAAGCCATTCCTATCCAAAGAGAACAATCCTATATTTGTGTGATTCCTGCGTTTTGAGGATCCTCCAAATCAAATAGGCCAAGGTGATTCCAGCTAGTGGAGTGGTGGAGCCCAATGGTAACATCTCGTTTGATCGTGACTGTGTTTCAAATTTAGCTCGGACATCCAGGGCAACGCAACATTCACCAAGTAGTACCAGTTACTCAATAGGTACAAATAGTAGTACTTATTAGTGACAAGACCAAACGTACATAAAGCATTATATGATTTAAAAATTATCGTATGTGCATCAATAGGCCGGCGAAAGCCTAGATAAGCGGTACTACTGTACTTGTTTGATGATGTGTGCAAGACATGCCGGGCACGTCCCAGCACCTTCCTCGCCAAGAAGCTTCTCCTTGCAAGATGAACATAGAGCCGGCAGGCTAACGACATGACGCCGGTCCACATTCATGTCGAAGCTGAAGTCACACCCTCCTCGTTGATGCAACCACCGGAGATTTGCCTCCTGGACTATCTTCCTCACAACGCCGTCGGGGACGACCATCTCCCACTCTGTTTCGTTGGGATATAGATCGATGAGCGGAGCCAGCCCCGAACTGCACGCCGGCATTTCCATTGGTTGCACAGGCTGGACGGGTCCCCGACACGAAAGAGCCTTTCCGACAGTAAACCGGTTCCCGTGTAAGGGTACACGGTCACGTTCGAGTCCTCTTGGTATTGCATGGCCCCCCTTCACCTGTCGATTGGATCTGCTACAAAGGGTGAAAGATGCACAAGATAAAACTCTCTTCTTTGAAGTCTTCCTGGTTGCTGCTTGGAGCCTTTGGAAGGAAAGGAATAATAAACATTTCAGAGCTATAGATCCAACCTTCGTTTCATGGCTCACAAGATTTAAAGGGGACTTTGATCTGCTACAACATAGAGTGAATGAGAGGGATAGACCTCATATATTCTCACTTCTAAACTCGATTAGCTGAGAGATAGAAATTAGTCTGTCTTCTGACTTGTATCACCTCCATGCCCAAAAAAGCATGGGTGATCTGTAACAAAAAGATGTACTTGTAACACTGTCCTTTATAAATATATACCACCAGTAGGAGCCTCTCCTACTGTTTCACTGTCAAAAAAAAACGTTCGAGTCCTCTTGCGGCAGCTCGAGCTCGAACGACGTGGTCACGTCGCATCCAACGGTCACGGTGACACGACAGTTGCTGTCCCCTACGGACTTCCTGGATGCAAAGAAGGCGGTTGTCTCGGCTTCCAGGTGGCACTTCCGAACGACATGACCGTCGTCTGCCTCAATGGTGCGCTTCGTCGAACGCACTTTGCCAAAGCCACAGTGATCGTGATATTGTCGACGTCGCCGTAATGTAGAAAGTATGATTAGCGTGATAATTGCGGTCGGAGGGGCGAAGAGGACGCCTTTTTACGGGATTTAGTAGAAAATTCAGTGTCATTATAATCGGGATTTCCATTGATGTATCACGCGAAGGAAAAGAACCAAGTGTTATCTTAACACACACAAAATTGAGGGGGTTATCTTCACAAGTTTAAAACGAGGAAAAGGAACACTCACAGCACGCCTGTCGCGTTCGCATGAAACTAGCACACGGTCGATCTACCCCACCGCTCAACGCCAACCGGCTTGGCATTTCACTCACATGTGGGAATGCATGTCAGCAGTCCGACCATGGGCCAAACTGCCCCGCCGTCGCATTTCTAATCAGGATTTGTATCGATCGATCGTGTGAAGGAAAAACCCCGCCCTTCTTTTTAACACAATACTAAAATCGAAGTCGCTCGCAAACCAAATGTTACGATTTACAAGTTTAAAATGAAAAGGCGGTACACTTACGAATGCCTGATGTCTACTACACAACTTATTCTTGTAGACTCGTGTTGGGCCTCCAAGCGCAGAGTTTTGTAGGACAGTAGCAATTTTCCCTCAAGTGGATGACCTAAGGTTTATCAATCTGTGGGAGGCGTAGGATGAAGATGGTATCTCTCAAACAATCCTGCAACCAAATACAAGAAATCTCTTGTGTCCCCAACACACCCAATACAATGGTAAATTGTATAGGTGCACTAGTTCGGCGAAGAGATGTTGATACAAGTGTAGTATGGATAGTAGATATAGGTTTTAGTAATCTGAAAATAAAAAAACAGTAAGGTAGCAAGTAACAAAAGTGAGCACAAACGGTATTGCAATGCTTGAAAACAAAGCCTAGGGTTCATACTTTCACTAGTGCAATCTCTCAACAATGCTAACATAATTGGATCATACAACAATCCCTCAACGTGCGACAAAGAATCACTCCAAAGTTCCTATTCGCGGAGAACATAAGATAGAAATTGTTGTAGGGTACGAAACCACCTCAAAGTTATCCTTTCCGATCGATCTATTGAGCCATTCCTATAAATGTCACAAATAGCTCTAGAGTTCATACTAAAATAACACCATATGATACGCATCAACCAACTCTAATGTCACCTAGATACTCCAATGTCACCACAAGTATCCGTGAGTTGATTATTCGATATGCATCAAACAACTTCATAATCATAATATTCAATCCACACAAAGAACTTCAAGGAGCACCCCAAAGTTTCTATCAGAGAAAAGACAATGAAAACGTGCATCAACCCCTATGCATAGATTACCCCAATGTCACCGCGGGAATCCGCGAGTTGAGGGCCAAAACATATATCAAGTGAATCAATATAATACCCCATTGTCACCACGGGTATTCATATGCAAGACATACATCAAGTGTTCTCAAATCTGAAATATTCAATCTGACAATATAGAAACCTCAAAGGGAAAAGATTCGATTCATCACAACA
Source organism: Elymus sibiricus (assembly GCA_039707655.1). NCBI lineage: Eukaryota > Viridiplantae > Streptophyta > Magnoliopsida > Poales > Poaceae > Elymus > Elymus sibiricus. The sequence goes on along the minus strand of CM077672.1, from coordinate 169,247,595 downwards.
ATGATAGAGAGGGAAGAAACACCATATGATCCAACTATATTAACAAAGCTCGCGATACTTCAAGATCGTGCCAAATCAAGAACACGAGAGAGAGAGAGATCAAACAAGTTCAGTGGTCTAAAATTATTGAAAATTATGCTTGCATAATGTTTTCAGTGGTTAGGTTGCCCGCTTAAATACATTATTAAGAAAAAAACCATGGTTAGCCTATAGCAACATATATAAGAAGACAAAAAACAACCATCCACGAAAGGTTGGACAGTTTTCAGGATTCAAAGGTCAATAGACGTGTGGTGACAACATTCCTACTCCGGCAGCGCATACTGTTTCTTGCATTGTTTCGCGGCTTTTCGACCCAAAAGAGAAGACTGTTTCAATTCGTCAGGTTTGCTCTCTGCTGCCGTGCAGATGTTTTTTTTTTTTTTGAAAGACCCGGCTTAAGCACCGGCTTCATTGATTTAGCAGAAAGCAGTCGGAAAACAGGTTGATCAAGTGATCAGATGAGGAAAAAGAGATTACAACTGCCCCCCCCCCCCCCCCCCCCCCCCCCCCCCTAACAGTAGGGCTAATTTTCGCTCAAAACATCCCCAAAAGGGGGCTCTAGGCACTTTGCTCCGGCCAATCTCCATTGCTCGATGTTGTTTCGTACTGCCGAGATGACATCCTGAATCTGTGGTATCTTCGCCCGAAAAGTGCATTCGTTCCTCTCCTTCCAGATTTCCTAGGAGACCATGATGATCATTGCTTTAATTCCTCTTCTATTTGGCGCCGCCGTCCTGCCACTGATGTGTTGACAAATCTGGATCAAATTGAGCTGGCGAGCACTCTGCCGCGCAGATGTTAATAAAGCGAAAAATGAAGTAGCAGGTCAGGGCTGTATACCAACCATACGTAGTACCTTGCTAATTAACTAAAAATTGTCCACTAATTCATGGAACTGTGAATTCCGATGCAACATTAATTAGCATACGCCTACATCCATCTCATGGAACCTTCTTCTCTTCCCTCGTGAAAGCCGAGGCTTTGACACACGAATAACTAACCAGACACAAAATTAAGGGCAGAGTAGTTTTAACCTAATGAGTTTTGATTCTCTTTGTCTTCAAAAGCTAGGAATGTGTAATATATCGAGTTTATCTTTAGAGAAGTGTTTTTATTTTTTCATGCTGAAAGAATTAGACTCTGGTGCCTACTACCCTTATACGTAGCAATCACACGCACACAAAGGCATACTTAGCTTCTAGTATCTTGAAAAGGAGGGCAGTTAGGGTAGCTAGTACTCAAAAAGAAATGCATGTTAAGTGACGGGAGGGGAATGAAAAGCAAGCTAGTTAACACTTTTGACAGACAACGGATACCAACCACTTTCTAAAAATTGTCGAGTGTTGGTACATGGGACTACATATGCTCTTCAGATATTTAAAACCATTGTCGAGTGTGGTTTTAGTTTTAAATTTTCGTATTTATTACATCTAATTAAGTACAATGCTTAAATGAGAAGCATGGAGTAACATGTCAGTACCATGTTAATGTCAAAATTCATGGCAAAATCTCATAAAACTTAAACCCCTAAAAAAGATAACAAATTTTTGTACGCTAACTCATTTCAAACACAAATTTAAACTAACTCATTGCATAATTTGAGAACGGTATCAACATCATACATAGCATAATTAAAAATTTCACTGCCTACTACATTAACACTACATCAATATCGAACTCGATTAAGCATCGAGATAAACCATATAAAGCTACATGCTATATAGCTCTACTTGTCTACGATAGGGTCTCGGCGAGGAGGTTCGGCTCCTACACGACGAGCTTGGCCATCAAGTTGTCGGCACACTTGACTACGAGCTGTACCTGGCCTTCCTGTGCTCCTTCTCCTCGGCCCTCGAGATGATCCGAACGACGGGATGGGCGAGATCGACCGCAGCCGCCGCATCAGTAGGGAAGGTAAGCTTGGCCCTCGTCCCGAAGAAGAGAAGCGCGATGGCGTCATAGGCGCGAGCCGCCTTGACCGTGGTACCAAAGGTACCAAGCCGCCGCCGGCCCACATCAGCATTACAGATCTCCTCCGCAAAAGTGCCCCATGGCCCGCGTTGGACGTCGCGGTACTTCGGTGGTGCTGGCTGTGACACCGACGCCAGAGCTCGGAGAGGCGGTGTGGGGGCTCGGAACTGCTGTGGGTAGCCGGCGGTGTCGTAAAGGATGGCGTGGAGGCAAGGGGAGGAGGTGACGGAGCTCGGGGGTATCGGAGTCAAGGGAGACGACGCGCGGAAGAGGAGGGTGATCGTCGTCCGCGCTGGGAGCGGTGGCGGCGTAGGTGAAGCAACAGAGCTCAATCGGCATTTGTGCCCTCGAGCTCGAGGAAGGTGGTGGCAGAGACCTAAATCGGCGGCGGAAGAGGCCCGCATTGGGGACGGCGATGGAAAAAATGGATGCGTGGTGGGGCAAGCTATGGTTTCGAGGCTGCGGCGATGGGTTTTATAACTGTAGACGAACAATCGGTCGGTCCGTCAATCGTCGCGCCATGAATATTGGAGGAGAAGCATCTCCTTATTTTAACTCAGAGTGACCACCTCTAAAGCAAATATAGTCTAGAAGGCTGAGTTTTGAAAGTCAAATTTTGAGGAAGTTGAGGTTCTAGGGGTCTGCTACAGCAATTAATCTCTTAAAACTAAATTTTCTTTCTCAAATATAATTTTTGAAGGACCCGCTAGAGATGCTCTAATAAAAAAATAGTTACCAACTTAAACAACAACTTTTCACATATCAATTGAAGAGAATAACTAAACAAAATTTGTATATGGCGAACCACCTAATTATTACATCAGATCCGAACACCTCATTCACCATTAGTTTCACATCACACACGCACAAAATGTTCAATCTTTTCTTACCGAGATCTCCGCTCCCCTCTCTCTTTCGGGAGACTGTCGGGGCCTCATTTCTCTTCTCCTGTTTCTCTCTCTTCCTTCTCCCCGTTGAGAGCCCTCTTCGTTTCCTCAGCTCCCCTCTCTTTCTCCTCCTGCGGCATAGCCACGCGGAGTGGGGATGAGAGGGGAGCTTGGGATGCTCCTGTCTATAGTAGTAGTAGGTGTAGGTTTGTCCTTTTAGTGGTGTTTGGCCTTGTGCCGTGGATTGACGTCATGCCGTCGGGGAGTTGGTCACCAGAGCTCGCAAGCAGCTTTTGGTGGTCGCCGTCGAAGCCTTCTGCAATACCTCCATGGTGGAGGACTAAGGAAGGAGCCGGATCTGGCAAATTCCCCCATAATAAGCTTGTTGGGGCACTGTGACAAGCCTCTATGGTGATTCTCTCGCTTCCTCCCGGCCGTCACAGTAGCGGAAGGGATATAAGGAGGGGATCCCAGGGTGGTTTTCTCCCCCGGTGACTTGCCTCATCGGATCATAGCTTTCGACGAGGGTGGTGTCGTCCCTTGACCGAGAGAAGGGCTTCCGGCGTGAATCTAGAGGCAACCGACGGGGATATTGAGCACAGTCAGCAGTGGATTCAAAGAAGCTATGACACCCTCAATGGTTGTTCAGCCTTCTCCAATGACCTGCTGAATCTTTAGGCCGAATGGCGGCTAGTCTTATTCCTCCCGGCCTTGATGCCAAGAAGGGAGGCAGTGTTGATAGAAGTGGAGTCTGTGGTGCAACAACAGAGGTCTCGCCAGACTAAGTGGTTTGTCCCCGGCGCCGGCGACAATTGGATCCACCGAAGACCAGTTTGGACCCCGATCGCTTTTTCCTATTCAGTTTCGAGGTCCTTTTCATAAGTATCAGGAACTTGTCTGTAATTTTTAGTTTCTTTGGGGTCATGTTTGTAAACTGTACTGAGCACCACTTTGACTAATGCAGTTCTGGGTCCTTTGGGGCCCTTTCCCTATTAAAAAAGATATCTCACTTTCGGTTTTTCTCTCACCCACTAGCCTAGTACCTCCGCTTTTATCAGGTGGGATTTTTTCTCTCGTAAGTGGACTCCCGCTTCTCTCACGTGGGGAATTTTCTCTCGTAGTCCATGTCTCTTGTTTCTCACGCGAATTTCCTTATTAGGTGGTATTTTCTTAGGCAAAAAAATGCAGATGTGAGGATTGAACTCTTGGTCGCTTGAAACAGACCAATCACCCACATTACCACAATTACGGCTATGAGCAAGACATGGCTATCAAGTACACGAGAGCCGTATACACCGAGATGAGGGATAGGATGAGAAAGAGCACACTATCCCACGCAAAAAAAAAACAGCAGAGGACTACCTTGTGTACTACCACAACAAGGGTGACAATGATGAGGAAAGAAGGTTTGACTGGTCAAAGCATGAATTCCAGGTTGTAGCTGACCCAGAGAATGAAATATGTGAGTGCGAATGCAAGCTTTGGACACACACAGGTGAGCTGAAAAACAAACTAATTAAATAGCTCTCTCTCTCTCTCTCTCTCTCTCTCTCTCTCTCTCGTGTTCTTAATATGGCACGATCTTGATGTATCGCGAGCTTTGTTAATATAGTTGGATCATATGGTGTTTCTTCCCTCTCTATCCTTGTTGTGATGAATCAAATCTTTTCCCTTTGAGGTTTCGTTATTGTCGGATTGAATATTCAGATTTGAGAACACTTGATGTATGTCTTGCATATGAATACCCGTGGTGACAATGGGGTATTATATTGATTCACTTGATATATGTTTTGGCACTCAACTCACGGATTCCCGAGGTGACATTGTGGTAATCTATGCATAGGGGTTTATGGACGTTTTCATTATCTTTTCTCCGATAGAACTTTGGGGTGCTCCTTGAAGTTCTTTGTGTGGATTGAATATTATGATTATGAAGTTGTTTGATGCATATCGTATAATCAACTCATGGATACTTGTGGTGACATTGGAGTATCTAGGTGACATTAGGGTTGGTTGATGTGTATCATATGGTGTTATTCTAGTACGAACTCTAGGGCTGTTTGTGACACTTATAGGAATAGCTCAATGGATTGATTGGAAAGAATAACTTTGAGGTGGTTTCCTACCCTACAAACAATTTTTATCTTATGTTCTCCGCTAATAGGAACTTGGGAGTGATTCTTTATCGCACGTTGAGGGATGGTTATATGATCCAATTATGTTAGCACTGTTGAGAGATTGCACTAGTGAAAGTATGAACCCTAGGCCTTGTTTCTAAGCATTGCAATACCGTTTGTGCTCACTTTTGCTACTAGTTACCTTGCTGTTTTTATAATTTAGATTACAAAAACCTATATCTATTATCCATACTACACTTGTATCACCATCTCTTCGCCGAACTAGTGCACCTATACAATTTACCATTGTATTGGGTGTGTTGGGGACACAAGGGATTTCTTGTATTTGATTGCAGGGTTGTTTGAGAGAGACCATCTTTATCCTACGCCTCCCACGGATTGATAAACCTTAGGTCATCCACTTGAGGGAAAATTGCTACTGTCCTACAAAACTCTGCGCTTGGAGGCCCAACACGAGTCTACAAGAATAAGTTATGTAGTAGACATCAAGCTCTTTTCTGGCGCCGTTGCCGGGGAGGTGAGTGCTTGAAGGTATATCTTTAGATCTTGCAATCGAATCTTTTAGTTTCTTGTTTTATCACTAGTTTGGTTTATAAAATAAAACTACAAAAAAATATGGAATTGAGGTTGCCTCATATTATTCATCTTTATAATGTCTTTCTTGAAAATAATGGAGCAGAAAATTGTGCTCAATTGATAGAAGAAGAATTCAATAAAATGTTTGGCATAAAATCTTTGAATGATGAGCATGATTTCAATGTTGCTAGTATGAATTCTATGAGTATCCATGATGCTAATGATATGCAAAGCCACAAGCTTGGGGATGCTATGTTTGATGAAGATGATATTTTTAGTCCCCCAAGTTTTGATGAAAAAATTTATTATGATGATTGCATGCCTCCTATCTATGATGATTATTGTGATGACATGTTTGCTATAACGAATATTGATAAATATGAAACTTGTCATCATGATTTTAATTTTCAATTGTATTATGCCAATCAAGTATCTCATGATAGTTATTTTGTTGAGTTTGCTCCCACTATTATGAATGAGAAGAAAATCGCTTATGTGGAGAGTAGCAAAATTTCTATGCTTGTGGATCATGAAAAGAATGCTTTATGTGATAGCTATATTGTTGAATTCATTCATGATGCTACTGAAAATTATTATGAGAGGGGATCATATGCTTGTAGGTGTTGCAATAATATCAAGTTTCCTCTCTATGTGTTGAAAGTTTCAAAGTTATACTTGTTTTGCCTTCCTATGCTAGTTGATTCTTGCTCCCATAAATTATTTGCTCACAAAATCCCCATGCATAGGAAGTGGGTTAGGCTTAAATGTGCTAGTCATATGCTTCATGATGCTCTCTTTGTGTTTCAATTCTTTACTTTTATGTGAGCATCATTGAAATCATCATGCCTAGCTAAAAAGGCATTAAAGAAAAGCGCTTGTTGGGAGACAACCCAATATTTATACCTACTGTTTTTGTGTGTTCACATGATTAATCTACTGTATTAATCATGTTTTATATGTTTTCTTTCAATAATGTGCCAAGTAAAACCTTTGGGTTAGTGTGGATGCTTGTTGATTCGATTCTGTGCAAAAACAGAAACTTTTGCGTCCAGTGCTGGAATTTCTATTCTGTACTGGAGTGTGAAAAATTCTGAAATTTTTCCAAAGTATTGGGTTAAAAAAAATACATTGTCCTAATTTTTCAGAATTTTTAGAGGTACAGAAGTATGGTTTTTAAATCGCTCACTACATGCTGTTCTGTTTTTGACAGATTCTGTTTTTAGTGCATAGTTTACTTGTTTTAGTGTTTCCATAGCTTATATTGAGTAATATAAATTGTGGAAATGATAGAATACAGTATGCATTATGTGATAACAATTATGAATCTTGTCTTGACAGTACCTAAGTGGATGATTTATTTTTATCATACTAACCTATCTTACAAGTTCCGTTAAGTTTTGTGTGATTGAAGTTTTCAAGTTTTGGGTGAGATATCGATATGAGGATAATAAGTAGTGGCAAGACCCTAAGCTTGGGGATGCCCAAGGCACCCCAAGGTAATACTCAAGGAAGACTCAAGCGTCTAAGCTTGGGGATGCCCCGGAAGGCATCCCCTCTTTCGTCTTCAACACTATCGGTAACCTCACTCGGAGCTATATTTTTATTCGTCACATAATATGAGTTTTGCTTGGAGCATCATTTTCTTTTGTTGATATTTGCTTTGTGTTATCAATAATCATGTTTTGTATCTTTTAGTTCAATAAAATGCCAATTATAGCCTTTACCATGCTCAGTTTGCAAGTTTATGTGTTGCTGTTTGAAAACAGAAAGTTTTCTGTTATGTCCAGAATTTTCCTGAATAGCCAGAACATGATAAAAATCTGAATTTTTTTTACACAGTAAGCATGCATGAGTTCTCTGTCACGTGATAATTTTTCATAATTTTTGGAGTTAGGCAAGTATGGATTCTTATTCCCCCTTTATAGACTGTTCTGTTTTGGTAGATTGCTGTTATAGTTGCATTATTTGCATATGTTTGCTTGTTTAATGATTCTATTCGAGGATAGGAATATTAAATATGCAGAGACATTTAGTATGAAATGTTAAATTACAATTTTAGTGATTTGCTACAGTAGAGAATGTTAAGGTTTTGAGTTGATTTATACTAACTTATCTCACGAGTTCTTGTTGAGTTTTGTGTGGACGAAGTTTTTAAAGATTTAGGAGAAGCCATGATATGAGAGGAATTAAGGAGACACAAGAGCTCAAGCTTGGGGATGCCCAAGGCACCCCAAGTTATTATTCCAAGAAGTCTCAAGCATCTAAGCTTGGGGATGCCCCGGTAGGCATCCCACCTTTCTTCTTCAATAACTATCGGTCAGTTTTCGTTGAGCCTAAGTTTTTGCTTCTTCACATGATATGTGCTATTCTCGGAGTGTCCTTTTATTTTCATTTTCTTTGCTGTTTGAATAAAATACTTGAGATCTAATTTTTTTAAATGAGAGAGAGTCCTCACATAGCTACCTATTTGCTTAACTACTCTTTGGTCTTCACTTATATCTTTTTGGAGTAGTTTGTTATTTACTCTTGTTCTTCACTTATGTCCTATGAGTAAATTGTTGAATAAATTAAATATCATGAAGTTGAAATAATATGAGCTTCACATGCTTGTATCATGCCTAGTATTAGCTTCACATTGGGTTTAGAAAGTGAAATCTATTGAAGCTTGACAATCACCATGTTGGTCATACAAACAATTCATGAATGATTAATATAAGGAAGAGAACTTTCACATATAAATATATTATCTTGGACATCTTTTATGATTGTGAATACCCATTAATTATTTTCAAACTTGAGCAAATTAGTTGAAGTTGGACAAGGAAGACAACATAATGAGTTATGTTTGGGTATATTTGCATAGAAGTTATATTGTTATGGATCCTCCAACATGTGGTGCTTGCTTAGGATCTTTTGCTAGCCAAAAATTCATACTAAGTAGAGACACTACTTGTGCATCCAAAAACCATTAAAACCCAGTTTCTTGCCATGAGTGTCCACCATACCTACCTATGGATTGAATAAGATCCTTCAAGTAAGTTGTCATCGGTACAAAAAGCAATAAAAATTGCTCCTAAAATATGTATGATCTTTTATTGTAAGGGCAAATAAGCGTTGTACGAACTTGTGATGGTAAAGAAATAAAAGCGACGAACTGCATAATAAAGGTTGCTATCACAAGGAGCAATATAACGTGACGTTCCTTTGCATTAAGGGCTTGTGCATCCAAAAGTAAAAAGCGCATGACAACCTCTGCTTCCCTCTACGAAGGGCCTATCTTTTACTTTTATGCATTTACTTTTATGTATTTACTTTTATGCAAGAGTCAATAAGTATTCATTCGCATTTCAACCTCAATTATTCTCTAGTTGGTAAGCATCGTGTGGTGGGGAAAGATCCAGGCACATATGGCCAGTCAAATATATTTGATCATGAATTATTATTGTTGACAATTATCTCTATGATAAATGAGTTGGGAGGCGAAAATTTTTCCCCTATCTTTCTCTGTGTTCGATGGATGCCATTTGTTCTAAAAATATGCTTTGAGTACTAGCAATCATAGAAGACTATCTGATAATTGAGTATGTGGAGCTCTTACTTAGACTTTGTTGAAATTAAGTTGAATTGCAATTATTTGGTGACTAAGAACATAGGTTGTTAAGTTTCAAGAGATTGCATTGTTTGAACCATAACATGTGAATTGATTGCTACTTTATCATGATGAGTTTTATGAGAAAGAGTTGCTGTTATGATGATAGGAAGAGTGATTGAAATTATCATTGATCAAACTTATGCACTATGCTAGCATTCACACTTCATAAATTATTTCTTTTATCATTTACCTACTCGAGGACGAGCAGGAATTAAGCTTGGGGATGCTGATACGTCTCCAACGTATCTATAATTTATGAAGTATTCATGCCATGTTTATTATAGTTTTGTATGATTTTGGTGCACTTTTATATGGGTTTTATATGATTTTCATAGACTAACATATTGACCTAGTGCCCAATGCCAGTTGCTGTTTTCTGCTTGTATATATAGTGAGCAGGAATTAAACTTTTTGACGATTTTTTCTGGAAGCAAACAGACCCAGGAAGCTTCGGAGGAGCAGCAGAAGTGCCACAGGGGCCCCACGAGCCACCTAGGCGTGCCGCCCCCCCCCCCCCCAGGCGCGCCCTGGTGCCTCGTGGGCCCCCTGTGGCACTTCTTTGCGTGATTCCAACGCTGAAAAATCATATATATTCAGAAACCCCCGAAAGTTAACCTAGATGAGTTTTTACGCCGCCGCAAGCCTCTGTACCAAGGAGATCCCATCTGGAGCCCTTTTCTGGCACCCTGCCAGAGGGGGGGAGTCATCACCGGAGGCCATCTTCATCATCCCGGCGGCCACCATGATGAGGAGGGAGTAGTTCACCCTCGGGGCTGGGGGTATGTACTAGTAGCTATGTGTTTGATCTCTCTCTCTCTCTCTCTCTCTCTCGTGTTCTTAATATGGCACGATCTTGATGTATCGCGAGCTTTGTTAATATAGTTGGATCATATGGTGTTTCTTCCCTCTCTATCCTTGTTGTGATGAATCGAATCTTTTCCCTTTGAGGTTTCGTTATTGTTGGATTGAATATTCAGATTTGAGAACACTTGATGTATGTCTTGCATATGAATACCCGTGGTGACAATGGGGTATTATATTGATTCACTTGATATATGTTTTGGCACTCAACTCGCGGATTCCCGAGGTGACATTGGGGTAATCTATGCATAGGGGTTGATGCACGTTTTCATTATCTTTTCTCCGATAGAAACTTTGGGGTGCTCCTTGAAGTTCTTTGTGTGGATTGAATATTATGATTATGAATTTGTTTGATGCATATCGTATAATCAACTCACGGATACTTGTGGTGACATTGGAGTATCTAGGTGACATTAGGGTTGGTTGATGTGTATCATATGGTGTTATTCTAGTACGAACTCTAGGGCTGTTTGTGACACTTATAGGAATAGCTCAATGGATTGATCGGAAAGAATAACTTTGAGGTGGTTTCGTACCCTACAAACAATTTCTATCTTATGTTCTCCGCTAATAGGAACTTGGGAGTGATTCTTTATCGCACGTTGAGGGATGGTTATATGATCCAATTATGTTAGCACTGTTGAGAGATTGCACTAGTGAAAGTATGAATCCTAGGCCTTGTTTCTAAGCATTGCAATACCGTTTGTGCTCACTTTTGCTACTAGTTACCTTGCTGTTTTTATAATTTCAGATTACAAAAACCTATATCTATTATCCATACTACACTTGTATCACCATCTCTTCGCCGAACTAGTGCACCTATACAATTTACCATTGTATTGGGTGTGTTGGGGAACAAGAGATTTCTTGTATTTGATTGCAGGGTTGTTTGAGAGAGACCATCTTCATCCTACGCCTCCCACGGATTGATAAACCTTAAGTCATCCACTTGAGGAAAAATTGCTACTGTCCTACAAAACTCTGCGCTTGGAGGCCCAACACGAGTCTACAAGAATAAGTTGTGTAGTAGACATGAATGGTCGTATGCGCGGCGCATGGAAGGAAATCATGCCCGAAAGTTGCCTCTCCAGACGGGATTCTTCATCGATTTCCTCCTCGCTTATTCCTATGACTTCCTTGGCCTTCAAGGGATGTTTTGGGAGAGGATAAGGCTCACCTAGAGCCCTTGGATAAAAGGGGAGATGCTACATCAACGGAGGAGGCTATGGGAGAGCTCTTATATATACACCTTCAACCCTAGCTGCCACCATCTTATTCGTCATTCATCATTCATCTCCACGTCTAGCCGCCGTCCACATCGAGAACACCATTGTTTCAACCAAGAGGGAGACTGGAAGGGAGCCGCTGTCAGCGGGATGCGGCCATGGGCCGCCACCGCCGCCGCGCCGCCATCACCACCATCAACACCCCTTCTTCCTCCAACATCCCGGTCTCCGTGATGGGTTGTAACAACTCTTGAACCCTCTTTATGTGATATTATTTGAGTAATTGTTGGCTATGGGTCGCTCGATTAGTAAGTGGTTATTTGGTATGTTTATAGTCTATTTATCTGTGTTGCTTCATGTTGCTTATTTACCTCTGCGGTAATTTAGTGATTGGAGATGTTCAATCCATTGGCGTAGTTGGAGACGTTCAACTCTTAGGCCACACATGAAGTTGATAGATGGTTGTGAAAACCGACAGACCTGCAACATGACAGGTGCAGACATCTTAAGGGGAACACAATTATTCTAGGAGCACAATTGTCCATAGAGCCTATTGACTTCGTCTGGTCCTCGTGACCTTAATATCTTGACGTTAGCCGCCGCAGGTATGGGACAAGAAGTAGGATGAATGAGTTATCTCAATGTAGCGCGTCTTGAGGGTTAAAGTTATGTGAGGGACCGCCCACCATCAGTAGATTGTCGTATCCTATAATGCAGGTACTAACTTAGCCACTACATGGCATAGTCGTAAAGCTAAACTCCATTCCGCGCTCATACCGAACGAGACCGTACCTATATGCCAGCAACCTCATCTAAAACTTTACATACTTCTCTTACTTTATTTTCTTCGTTTAGTTTAGTATTTATTTTCCGTTCGTTCTAGTACTTAGCTGTCTCTTTGTCGTTTCCCCTAGCAACCTACTTATGTGAACTATTTTGAAACTCCGGTTTGGGTGTGAGCGTAGTTGTGTTAAGTGACAACGCAGCTGCAGGGATTGTGGTGCCATCTATTCGCTCCCTGTGGGATCGACAAACCTTACTTATCACGAAATTGCTACATAACCATGTGCACTTATAGGCCATCACCAGGTTGCTCATGTCATAGTTATCACACGCTCATGCCAAAGTTATCATGCCTAATTTTTTTCCTGATATGGTAGAAAGAAGAAGGGTTCAATTACCCTTATTTATGTACATCAAACAACAAGTAAAGGTCATGTAAAAAAAAACAAGTAAAGACGATTGCGTTGGTTATTGGGCTGCGATTAGTGTTAGCACATGTGGTTTATGAGAGAAGGAAAAAATCGATGAAAACGGGCATGGGACAATAGCGACCACGAGTCGTTTTGTTTTGTCGGCAGGTATCACAGTCCATAGCTAAAACTAGTTACTAACATAAAGATTCGGGATGACAGGGGCATATTTTGCAAGAACTGGGAATAGAACAAAACTAAAACAAATATCTTCTTTTCTCTCTCTCTCTATACATATATATATATATATATACATATATATATATACATATATATATATATACACACACACATATATATATATACATATATATATATATATATATATGTGTATATATATATATATATGTATATATATATATATATATATATAAACACTATTCTGATCACGGGATCAGAATAATATTCTGATTCTCAGGGAACTGCCTGAGTTGTTCGACATGAACTTCACTTGGTCAAAGGTTGAACTTCCCGCTAACATTGTCCAAATGAGGCTTGCAATATACCGTTGTAAAGCTGTGGACACGAGCGTCACGACCGAAGTTGAATTTTTGTCAAAATCTAAACGGTTTAAGAGCAGTTTTGAAAACCGTTTTTCTTCACACAAAAAAACGTGAATCGTATTTTCGAGCCCATTTCTAAACCGTTTATCGGAATGAGGCAAATGATACGGCGTTGGAAAGCTGCTGAAAATACTCTCATTCCACATATACAAAGTTTTCCCAAATTCCCTACGGTTAAAGAGCAATTTCACAAATGGCAGAATTTTTCAAACCAAACAGCCGAGCTCGTATTTTTGGCGCCATTTGAAAACGGCTAATCCGATTGAGGCAAATGATATGGCGTTGGAAAACTTATCAAAATGCTCTTCTTTTTCATATAAAAAGTTTTTCCTAATTTTATACGGTTTAAAAGTAATTTAGAAAACGGCCGAAGTTCTGCCGAGATGGTATTTTCGCGTCAATTTTTAAATGGTATGTCGGAATGCAGGAAACGATATGGCGTTGGAAAGCTTGAACAAATTTGAAACTTTAGTGTATAGATTGTTTCTCCTAATTCTTTACGGTTTTATGTCAATTTTGAATATGGCCGAAATCGTTTTTTGGCTGTAATTTTTGCAAACTTCGTCGGAATGGAGCAAATAATATACCGTTGGAAAGCTATGGAAAATGCGAAACTTTTTCGTATAGAAAGTTTTCTCTAATTCCCGGCCGTTTTTATGTAATTTTGAAAACGACGAGATCATGCGTTCTGCCTTCATCGCGATACAGAGTCTTCGAAACTGCACTCTGTGAAGAAGTTGGACTTTTCGTACATCTCAGCTTGAACTTCACTCTGTTTTTCACGTGCTGTGTTTTGCCCTTAACTTCCCAACCACTCGTCGGAATTGAGCGAAAGATATATCGATGGAAAGCTGTTGAAAACGCGCAACTTCCATGTGTTGATCAAATTCGTTGCCGTTTGCGAGCAGTTTTAAAAATGGCAAAAAAAACGTTGTTTTTGCCTTTTTTTTATCATGTAAATGAATGACGGACTTCTCTCACAAGAATTTTTAAACTTCCCGGGCCGAGCTCCTGAACTTCTAGCAACAAAATTTTTAGACTTCGCCTTTTTATTCTATTTTGGTCAAACGAAACGCACACCATGCAGTACGTGAACTTCCGGCTGTTATCACGTTGTACTGCCCTTTGGATTGAGAGAATTATTTAAAAAAAACAACATCTTTTGAACTTTTGAACTTTTCCTGGCGGAGCACTTGAACTTCTAGCAACCATTTTTTTCCGTTCATGAGTTGTTTTTAAAAATGCAAAAAATGGAGTTGTGTTTTTTATTTTTTGAACAGGTAAATCCTAGGTTTTAATAAACTCTGAACTTCTTTGTTATTTCAATTTGAACTTCACCTTTTTTATTTTTGAGTAAAGAATTGTTATTGATTTTTAAATAAACATCAAATTTGACTACCTTTTCAATTTGAACTTCATCGTTGATAATTTTAAAAAAACGGATATCTGTGTTTTTTTAGAACGGAAAATCCTAGATTTTTTTAATAAACATCAGCACTTTTTAAACTTTTTTTAGTTGTTCCTTTATTTTAATTTGAAGTTCTTCATTTTATTCTTTAGTAACGAGAAAAAATCTGAGCTTTTTATATACTTCGAACTTCTCTGTTTTTTTAATTTGAACTTCTTAGTTTTATTCTTAGAAAAATATGTTTTCAAATAAGCATCAAACAAAAATTTTAAAATTGAACTTTCATACTTTTATTTTTCCTAATAACGGAAATAATTTGATTTTTCCGTATACATCAAACTACTCCGTTATTTTATTTGAACTTCTCGATTTTTATTTGTTTAGCAGCAAGGAAAATCTGTGTTTTTAATATCGCACTTTTCATATTCTTTTTAAATTTTTTAGTTGTTTCTTTATTAAAATTTGAACTTCTTCATTTTATTCTTTAGTAACAATAAAAAATCTGAGTATTTTATTCACACCGAACTTCACCATTTTCTAAATTTGGACTTTTCTAGTGAATGTCAATTGTAACAAAGAGAAAGCCAAGAAAGGGGGAAATGACAAACACCAAACGGTGGAGGCAGGGAGCAGGCACATCGAAGTTGGACTTTTATCCGGCGCCAAGCTGAACTTCTTTGAATCTGAAGATGTAGTATAAGAAGGAGCAGCAACAACCAGCAACACTGCCACCATGTTCAGGAGCACGAGCTCACGCGCTACTGGAGGTATGAGGTGGGGATGCCGTGCGTTTGAGGAATGAAAAGTTCAGAGCACTGCACTGAGGCATAACCTCGAGCACCTTGTGTTCACTACAGGCGTTTGCCTGCTCATGGATCTTTAGCTAGCCAACAACTTGAACTTCAGATCTCATCCAAACACCACTTTTAGAATTTTCACAAAGTAAACCTTTGTTAGTTCACACAGAGATTCCAGCAAACACAAAACATGTGCTCCGAAAACTCTCTTACGCTCAGATTTTCAATTCTCACCATGCATTTTCTAGCCACCGGCGGCCGTGTTGTCGCTGCCATTATTACTCGACCTGCCATGACAATTTTACTCCACCTGCCATTGATGCTCTATAGCCACTCGATGGTGAACAATAGTAGCATCAGCGACAGTAAGACTCGCTGGTCGACAAGCTCACCGGAGTTGTGCTCGGCTGATGGAAGAGGGAACAAGAGGATGGAGGCTGTCGTCGACACGCCGTGCTCGAGGGCGAAGGAGCTCGATGGAGCAGCACCGCTCCCACGCGTGAGCATCCGTCGGATCCGGCGGGTTGCGGCTGTTGGAGGCTGCTGGAGACGGCCGTGCTCGAGGAAGAAGGAGTTGCTGGAGCAGCACTATAACACCCCGATTTTTGGCCCTTTCTTTTTCTTTTGGATTTCTTCGAATTTTTATTTGGAGTTCTTTTTCCGTGGCGATGTGGTCTTGAAACCTGGGAAGATCTTCTCTCCCGCCACTTCCTAGTGGCTTGTCATTCCCAAATCTATCCCAAGGCCATGTCATTTCCATCTTAGCCCAACCCCAATATTTATTTCTTGGGAATATTCCTTTTTCTATTAAAGGAATAACCCTGTTTGCTTTAGGTTGTGAAGCAACCTATATTTCTGCCTTCCACAAAATTCTCATAAATTCTTTGGATCATATATTCCACAAATATGTCAAAACCCATCCTTGCCTAGTTCAAAAATAATTCAGGAATATTCATTTCCTATTCTGTCCAGAATGGCACTTTGTGAAGGAAGTGCTATTTATATTTTCTTGATTGCCCTCAAAAATTTTGGGAATTCTCTCATATCCAAATTATTGCCTCATGCCAAAATTCAGCCTCATTTGCCTAGTAAATCTTCCTCAGCAAATTCCCAAAGTTTCTGACCAAAGAGAAGCTTTGTGAAGGAAGTACTATCTAGGCTAATCCAAATGAGTTGAAATTTTGGTAGATCATTCATATGATCAAATAATAACTCTACACCAAATTTCATCTCCATCCAACACACTATGTGAGCACAACTTCAAATCTTGGTTTCTGGTCACAATTTCAGTTTGAGAAGCAACTATATTTTCTTTTGCTTCAAAAATTCTGAAATTAATACAGGACCTAAATATCCCTAAATAATGTGAGCATGCCAAAACTCACATTATTTTTCCAAGCCATTTGCTCCACAAAATTCCCCCAAGTTTCTGTCCAGTGAGGGGCATTATGAAGGAAGTACCAT
This sequence comes from Elymus sibiricus, assembly GCA_039707655.1. Lineage (NCBI taxonomy): Eukaryota > Viridiplantae > Streptophyta > Magnoliopsida > Poales > Poaceae > Elymus > Elymus sibiricus. The sequence goes on along the minus strand of CM077672.1, from coordinate 169,230,757 downwards.
TTATACTTATCCAAATGGGATGAAATTTTTATGGCACCTTCATATGCCCAAATAATCATCCTCCAAAAAATTTCAGCCCAATCCAACACTCTATGTGAGTGCTACTTCTTGATTTTGATTTTGGACCAGAATATGCAGTTGTGAAGCAACTCTACTCTATCCTGGTCCAAATGACCTCAAATTTTACCAGGCACTAGTTCCTCCTCCCCCTAACCTATCTGACAACTTCTTTTACCAATTTACCTCTTGATTTGACCTCAGGACTTTGCAAAAGGTTGCTTCTGCAAACTTTGTGTGATGTGCCTGATCATCCCAAAAGGCCTTTTGTCGATCTATCAACTCAAGGTGGCTACTGGGTGGATGGACTTATCTCTGGACATGGTTGGCTGGGCCTAGTCGTCGTGTGCGCGCCCGTGACCGCGGTGACTGCGCTACTGGCATGGGCAGTGCACGCGCTCTGGCTGCAGCGGGCGTGCTCTGCGCCTCGGCCCCGCTCGGCCACCGTCCAAATTCCCTCCGCTCGCCACCTAGCTCTGCCGCGGCCCTTCCCCGGTTCTCCCTCGCCTCTCTGGTCCGCCCGCCCCCGCTAAGAGCTCACCGGACCGAGCCAAACCGCGGGCGCACGCGAGAACAATGGCCGTTCGTGGCCTACCGCACTGGTCGCGCGTGCCCTGCTCCTCCTGCCTCCCCGCGCGTCTGGCCCGCGCGTCTGGCCCGCTCGTCAGCCTCTTCTCCATCTGCCTTCCAAAGCCACTGTTGTAGCCGCTTGTGCTTGGATCTTCGCCGGCGCTCGCCCATCTGGTCGCGGCGGCAACCGGCCCGAGTCCCTCCTCCCCCACTTATTTAAGGCCACCCCGAGCCCTCCCGACCGCACCAACCTCCTCTCCTCCACCCCAGCAGCCTCCCCAACCACTCGCCGGAGCTCGAGGAACCCTCCCCGCCTGCCATGGCCACCATGGCCGCCGCCCTCCTCCGCCTAAATTGGCGCGGTGCCGAGTCCCTCCCTCCTTCTTCTATCTTCCAGAGGAACGCCAAGACCCCTCCGGAGCTCCCCCGTCCTTCACCCTCTTCTCTGGCGCCCCGTAGGTGCCGCGCCCAACTTTGGTCGATGGCCTCGCCGCGGTCCTCGAAGCTCCACCCGCTCCGGTCCTCCTTGGCATGCGTGCGGTGCAGGGATGGATGCGGCTCCTCGTCCTGAGCATCCCGGTGGCCGGACCTCGGCCGGAGATGGCCGGAGTCGCCCGGGCGAGCGCCGGCGCCGGCGGCCTCTCTCTTCTCTGTGAGCGAGCACGGGGGAAGAAGAAGGAGGTGGGTGGAGAGAGAGAAGGTCGACGCGGCCCCACGCGTCAGCGACCCACAGCCCGGGCCCAGCCGTTTAAGTGAAAACGGCTTCGGTCAAATACGTTTTCATGTTTTGAAAGCGTAAACGCTCGCGGCTGCGGGCTAAAATGCGCTTTCCTTCTCTGGAAAGCGTATTTTTCAAAATACGCTTTCTGTTTAAACCCCTCCGGCCGAAAGGTTTAAATTGCGGACGTTCGTCCATTAAGGCCAGAAATGAACATATTTTATTCTTTTTCTGCCTAACGAACGAACGGCCGTAACTCCGCAACCGAGACTCCGATTCAGGTGATTCCAAAGCCCACGATCTCAGTTCGTCGAGCCCGTTCCGATGGTATCATTTTCATGAGGTTGTCACACTGTGAAAATGACCATTTTTCCCTTGCCCTTAAAACAGCTCCGCCGGGAGGGAAACTTTTTCCGGCGATTCTTTCCGCGAGTTCATCGCACCTCTCCCCGATGATTCCTCCATCTCCAGGCAAGCCACAACAGCCACTTGCATGATGGCCTTGCAATAGCCATGGTTTTCCACTTGAATATTTAATATTTGTTTGCTCATTTAATTATTTTGTGAATGCTTCGAATATGCTTGTGAATCCATGTCTATGCTTATGCCATGTTCATCTAGTGAGTGACATGATTAATTGTTAATGATATTATTCTCATGTTTTATTCTTGTAATCATTCCTGATGCTATTGATAATAATATGCTCATATGAGTAGTTATCGGTTGGTTATGAACTTACTTGTGATATTCGTGATCATCTTTATGCCATGCTCATTTGCATCTCGTGGACTAAATGATTTATCATTGTTGATGCTGTCTTGTTAAATGGTTATGTTGCCCATCCATGGTTGCATTGATATCATGCTCATCTGCATTGTTATTTCATCATGCTATATTATTGTGACTCAGCTCATCACCATTCAAGTTGAACCTGACATTAATCGAACTTGAACACATCTGTTGGCTGAGTCATGGTGCCACCGAATCGAGCTCACCAGTGCAACCACACTTGCCTGGATGGGGAGGCCCTAATGCGATCTATTGTCATGCCTCTCGCCGGTGCCTCCTACGAGGGAAGGTTATGGGTGCGCGCTGCCCTGATCAGGTAGGCTACCATAGACTTGAGGACCCGAGTTTTGATGGTACCGAGGTCCCCGTTTGGGACGATGTTTTTGTTTGGCCACGACGATGGCAGCCACAGAGGTGGCGGGTGTCACATGTTGACACCGGGGTCACCCAGGACATAGCCCAAAGGGGAGTTTGTCGGAGTGGCCGGGAGAGTGTCATGCAATAGACTGGTTTTGTCGGAATGTCGTTGGTCCACCCGAATGGGAGCACGAGGCCATGAGTTCCGTGGTGTGGGTATAGTGTACTAACCTCTGCAGAGTGTATAATCTATCGATAGCCGCGTCCTCGGTCATGGACACAGTTCGTAGTAGGTCACACTATGGGTCAACAGAAATAATAAGCTGAATAATAAACACCCCCGGTTCGATGAGAAAAGAAGTTGGTTGATCTTTATGTGGTCATGCGATGATCACAGGTAGAGATCAAGCTCCGTGTGGTCATGTGATGATCACGATGGTATAGTTGATACCGAGCTTGGTTGATCCTGAGGTGATCGTGTGATGATCACGATGGTAAGTTTGTGGTTACGAGATCATCTTCGAGCAGAGTAAGTTGGTCCATGAGACCTTAAATGTCGCCCTCCTTGCATGCTAGTGCTAGTATCATCCTGTTCCTATCATGAATGATATGTACATGTCATGCTCATGTTGTTGCCATGCTCATGTTGTTGCCATGCTCATGTTGTTGACATGCTCATGTTGTTGCCCTGTTCATGTTGATCTAGTAGTATCATGTTCATCATTGATAATTAACCTGTAAATGCCATGCTGTTGTTTGTCTTGATTGCTTTGGTTGCTGTGAGCTTGCGAGTACATTCAAAGTACTCACCTGGCGTGTCATGCCAGATTGCAGGTGATGCCGTGATTGCTTGTTTGTCGAGGACCTCGAGGTTGCGCTCTAGGATACGTCCCAGCCAGAGTCCTTGCGGAGTGGAGTTCATCACCGTCGTCGTTGTTCCGCTGCTAGAATTTATTCCGCTTCGAGATGTCTCGCTGCTAGCATAGAGCTATCTGAGTAGGCGAAGTGTCGCCGTGCCCCTGTAACCTTTGTGCCTTCAGAACCTTTGTACCCGTGTCATTCGTAATAAAGAGCTGATTTGTTCTATGCCAAGCAGTGCCGTATTCCAGAAGACTTGATCTCTGGGCTGGAATACGGGGTGTTCCGGTTCCTCTGAGCCGGGGTGCCACAAGCACCGCCTCCCCGCATGAGCTAGCAGTGGACTGCAGCGGCAGCTAGCGGCGGACTTACAACAGGAACCTTTAGAACATCAAATTGCAAGAAGAAAAAAATCATTTTTTTCCTTTTTTCACAAACAACTGTACAAAGAATCATCACATTTAACAAAGGTCATTTGACCACAAGATTCACAATAATTAGGTGCTGCTGCAAATGTAGGAGACACGCACACTTAGAGAGAAGCTGAGAGAGAGAGAGAGAGAGAGAGAGAGAGAGAGTAGCACATGGATACAGAGCAGTAGCAGCCTGTACTTAGAGAAAGAAGCTACAATAGTAGAAAGAGAGCAGCAACAACGCCGCACCATTAGCATTTACCAATAGAGAACAACAGCAAGCGGGAGCACTAGTTGAGAGAAGGAACGTTCCACAACATCCACACTCAAGAAGCAACAGCAGCATGGTAGGCATCAGAAGTGGGCCGTTCACCAGCCAGAAGACGGGCAGGTCGCACAGAGCAAAAGTAGCAGCAACCGCAACATCTTCAATTCAGTTCAAGAAAGAAGAAACCATCACGGAAGCAGCAGGGATTTGAACCACTGAGCTTTCTCTATATCAAAACTAATGCATCAACTACCTTCTCCTACAACCAACATCCACATCACTGAATATAGCATGCAATCAAGGAATCGAAACTAAAAAAAGAAGTGAACTGAAGTTGCTAGACAGGACGAACTTCAGTGGCGGTGGAGCTTGGGGATGTAGCGACGCTCGCCAGGAGACGGGGGGTTGCGGTGGTGCGGGGACGCCCGCTTGGGGCAGCGCCGCTCCGGCGGGTTGGTGTGACGCGGGTCGCTGGGGTCCAGTGGCGTGGCGCGGAGGTGGTGGTTGGGGCGGGGACGGTGATGGCGCTGTGGGTGGGTGGCCAGGTCGGGAAGGGTGGCTGGATCGGGGCGGCGGCCAGTGCAGGAGCCTCGTAGGCGGCGGCGCGTGGGGATCCAAGGCCTCGCCGCGCGCTGGGATCCCAGGAACGGCGGAGAACGGGGATTCCAGGCCCAGCGGCGGCGCATGGGGGTCCCGGATTCGGCGGCGGCGCGTGGGATTCCCGGGCTCGGCGGCGGCGTGCGGGGATCCCGACTTGATGGCGGTGGCGTGCGGGGATCCCGGCTCGATGGCGGCGGCGCGTGGGAATCGTGGGGGTCAAGGATCGGGAGGTTGAGGACGCATGGGTGGGATTTTCCTTTTTTTTTTCTTTGTTCGGTTCGCGTGGGTTTCTCAGATCCAGAAACATCTCCGTCGGCTCCTATATAGGGCACGTCGTGATCAGAATAACTATTCTAATCCTGGGATTAGAATAGTGCTACTCTCTCTCTCTCTCTCTCTCTCTCTCTCTATATATATATATATATATATATATATATATATATATATCCCAGCTATTCTGCAACCCATTCCTGAATAAGCTATTCAGGAACCCTTCCTAACTGCCCGAGAACAGACAGCTAACTGTGCGACCTATACTAGTTAAATGCTGGGCGGACTTTTTCTCGCACCGTTTTTTCGCATTGTTTTTTGGTCGTAATTATTGAACCATTAATCGGAATGATGCATATGATATACCGTTGGATAGCTATTGAAAAGGAGCAAAAAACTCATGTTGACCGTTTTCCCAAAATTGATTCGGTTTTTAAACAAAATTAAAAAAACTGAAAATCCATCAAACGAGTTTTCAATGTTTTTGTGAAAGGAATTTTTTTAAAAAAATTCGGAACGATGCGTATGATATACCGTTAAAAATCTACCGATTAGCCCGAACTTTGGCATATATAACACATTCTCAGATTTGCTACAGTTTAAGAGCAGTTTTCAAAAAACTAACATCATTTTCGACATTTTTTGCCCGAACTGCTACAGTACGCGCTAACTGCTCACGGAGAATAGCTAACTGACATATGTTGAGAAGCTAACTGCTGAGACCGAAGAATTTTTTTTTTTTACTTCTATACTTTTATCGTCGGGTCAAGTTAACCGCCGGGAGTGAAATAGCTAACTGCCAGGAATCGCGGATGTTAGCACCAAGTTAACTGTCGGGACTGGATTTTTTTTTCTTTTTTGATTGGGTCGCACTAACTGCGGGTATGAAATACCTAACTTCCCGGCGATGAGCAAGCTAACTGCAAGGGCTGATAATACTTTTTTTTGTTTCATTTGTTTTTTATTCTTTTTTTCTATTTTTCCCTTGTCAAGTTAACAGCCGGGATTGAAATAGCTAACTGTCGGCTGCGATAGTTAACACTAAGTTAACTACGAGGATTAAAAATACTTTTTTTTTCATTCTTTTTTGCCAGTTCAAGCTAACGGCTGGGAGTAAAATAGTTAACTGCCGGGGATTGCGGCAGTTAACTGCCAGACTGAAGATTGTAATTTGTCGGGATCAAGTTAACCGTCGGGAATGAAATAGCTAACTGCCCAGGACTACATCAGTTAACACCAAGATAACTGCCGAGACTGGTAGTACTAATTTTTTTCCTTCAATTCTTATCCCGACAGTTAGCTTGACCCGTGGAATACTTGTTTCTTCCGTCAGTTATGCATGGTCCTGCGGTGAACATGTTTTTTTAATAATTATTCCAACATTTTTGACGCACCTAACTGCTATGGTCAGGGAAGTTAACTGCTATGGTCTGGAAAGGATTCATGGCTACAGTACAATACATTTGGTTAACCGCTACAGTACCTATAGTGCTACTACAATTAACAGACTTCCCTTTCAAAACTACTAGTATTTTTTTTTTGACAAAAAACTCGCTCGCGTCGCTCCCCCGCGGAGCGGCCCGGGCGTGAAACCCTAGCCGCCGCAGGCCGCACCCCCACCCACCCCTCCCTCCGCCGTCGCCGGCGAGCGCCGCCGGGCAAAGCCCGCGCGGCGTCGGCGGCGGCGGGCCTCTATTCCCTTTCGCCTGGGCCTTGTGCTGCGCGGGGCTGCTCCCCTGGGCTGAGGAGGCGTTCGGTGACTCGGGCGTTGGGCGCGAGCGCGGCGCGGCCGGGCGCGCGCTGGTGGCGAGGGCGGCGCGGCTTGGCGCGGGCTGGAGGATGGGCGGCGCGCGCGGGCTGGGTGCCGCTGCGGTGCGGGAGCGCGTGGATCCAGCGGCGTATGGATCTGGCGGCGGGCGAGATGGCGGAGTGGTGCTCGGCGGGCACAGAGAGCCGGTGCCGGCGAGCGCTCCTGGCGCGGCGAGACGCCGCTGCGGGCGCGGCTGGGCGTGGCCCGTGCGTCTGGCAGGCCGAGGGGCGGCGCGGCCGCGCGCGTCGCCGTTGTAGGCAGCTGCGGGAGGACGCAGGCGGGCGGCCCCTGGTTTGGTGCGGCCGGATCTGGCAGGCCTTTGACGGCCGGATCTGGCGCTCCGGCGGCTGGGGGCCCGGAGGCGGCTCGGCCAGCGACTTGCTCCAGCGGGTGCGAGGTGGCTCCACATAGGGATGGCGGTCTACGGTGGCGTGGTCTTGGCAGGGCCTTCGGGTTGCTTTGGCACGGCGCCACCGGTGGTGCTCCGGCTAGTTCTTGAGGTGCAGCAAGTGGCATCTGCTGCTCCGGTCTGGTGGTGGTGTGTTGGTGACGTCGTCCCCGGCATAGGTGCTCGGTCCTTCAACGAAAGTCATGCTCAACTTCGGTCTGAGCGGATGGCGAATGATGCCCTCGGGTGTGATTTTCCTTGTTGGAGGCGCCATCGAGGAGGTCCGACACCTCTCCTTGCTCCATGTTCTTGACTCCCGGTGAAAACCGTATGCAATGGTGGCACCCGTGGTGTCATTACTTCGTTGGAAGCATTGTTTTGGAGCCAGATCTGGTGATGGAGCACCTGGTTGGTGGTTATGCGGTGGTTTTGGAGCGGGCAACGTTTTGGAGTGCGTGGAGTCTTTGGCGGTGCTTTCGTTTGGAGCAGGTTGTTTGGTCGACGAGGAGAGCAGCAGGAGCATCCTTCACATGCAAGTAGCGTCGGGCGAGCTATGTCGGCTAGGCTCGTGGGATCGGTGCGGCATAGGTTTTCGCGCTTTCGGACCTATCGTTCCTCCCCGGTGTTCCCGAGGTTTGCGAATATGCTCGTGGCAGCCCGGTATAATACGACGGTTGTCGGTGTGCACTCTCGTAGCAGCAAAGGCGCTCAAGTGCCCGACCGGGTGTGTTGTGGGGTTTTCGCCTTCCGGCGTCTTGTATGTTTCGTGGTGCTTTAGGTCTAGTATAGCTAGATGTTGCTTTGGTTTTTGCCCGGTTTTCCGCAATAAACTGAGCAGTCCGTTTTTCTTTCTTCTTTTTTAGCACTCACCTTTATGCGGTGCATTCCTCCTTTGGGGGTGTTCTTGTAATGCCTTCTTCTGATCAATGAATTTGGCAGCTCTCTTGCCAACGTTCGAAAAAAAAAAAAACTACTAGTATTTTTTTCATTTTTCTAAAAGCAAACTCCTACAGTAATCCAATTAACTGTTTACAACAACCAAAACTAACTGTTACAGTATTTCAGTTTTTAGCCAAGGAATGTTTCCATTCAATCTCCCTATTCATAACACGCTAGACAGATCCATAACAAAATGAAATGTCAGTTCGTTTAGCTATGAATACCAATCTGTGTACTAGTTAGGGAAACGGTCTTCGGACCGATGAATAAAAAGAACCAAAACACAAGATCTCTGGTTGAAAAAAGCAGAGAGAGAGAAAGAAGGCAATATCAAGAAAACGATCCCACAAATGCATGGGAGCTGATGAGCGCTCGGGAGCTAACTGCTCCATTCATGGCGCAAGCTGCCTGCCGCTCGTCTGGATCCGTTGGTGGCAGCTCTCCTCTTACTACCCACACAAAAAATTCCATCAAACATCATCCAAATGAAAGGGAAATCTGTGGCCATGTGCAGCTAACTGCTCAGATTTTCATAGTAAACTGGTTTATCACCAGGATTTAACTGCGAGAAGTAAAAAAAAACAAATTTCTGAGCGTAGCGGGGAGGGCGGTGGTGAGTCAACTGCAGCTTTTTCCCAGGGATGAACTGCTAGATGATTTCAGCATCGAAGGGATCCCGTGTTTCCCTACTAGCTAACTGTCGCCGGCGACCTGCAATGTCTTGACGGGTGGGAGAGATGGCTGAAGCAACTCAACTGCCAAGGGTCTCGTGCACCCATAGCTAAGGACGCCGACGAAGATTTGGAGCTCGCCACCTGCGGCTGTGGACACAGATGGCCCGGAATCCGGTGGAGGTGTTCGCCGGGTGAGGCAGCCTGGTGTTGGTGGCTCTCCGTTGGGGAAGAAAGAGCCCCGTGCTCGACTAGCGAAGACCCGAGCGGGGAGACGGGGCAGCGGCCCAGCGCGGGGTTGGCGGCAGATTTCTTTTTGTCCTCCTCCTCGCTGGGGGTGGATCCGCAAGTAGGGCTGAGGAACGAGCTACCGGAGGTGGGATGGGGTGCGGCCGGCTCTGAGGGAGATAAGCAGCCGACAGCGAGGGGAACACAGTTTAGCGGAGGAGTACTGCGGGGCAGGTGGGGCGTGATGGCAGGGCCGAGGAAAGTGGCCCATCGCGGTGATGGTGGGGAAGGTGTTGCTCGGCGGTGGGCGCAAGCGTGGTGTGCCGGTGCTGAGGCGCCCGGCGGAGGAAGGAAGCGCGGCGGCGGATCCTGGTGGCGCACGGCGATGGTTGAGGAGAGAGAAGGATGGCACGGGGTGAATGGGATGAGTCTGTTGTGGGGGAGAGTGCTCGTTTGTGTAGTGGATCACGACGGCGTTGCAGCCGGCGATGGACCAGAGCTCGCTCGCTCCCTCGCGGCGCTACTGCGCCGCTCGCTCCCGTCGGGAAAAGAAAAAGGTTAGGAGGGGCTGGTTCCTGAATAAGCTTATTTAGAAACTCTAGAGGGTGGTTGCAGAATAGTCCCACCCTATATATATACAAAATATATCCTACTACCGGATGTAGTTACACTCATATCTCATATACTATCATGTGGTAGTATATATACTACTTTATTATTTTTAGTATCTTCATATACTATATCTAAGATACTTCAAAATGAGTTATGTGAAAAAATTGCATGTAAGCCCATGTTTTTATCATATTTGTGAAATACGTACATATTTATACGTAAAAAAGGAGTATGCTCAAAATACGGTACATACTACCTACAAAATAGTATATATATACTACCCAAACATTCTTATATACTACATACTACACGTACGTACTCTCCAATATAATAGATACTACCTACAACGTACGAAACCAAAGTGGGAGTAACTACACCCGGTAGTAAGGAAAATTTGTCCCATATATATATGTATATATACTTAAAAAGAACATAAGGTTCCCATTTCATCTTTTCTTCGTCCAACCAATCTGATTATTTCCCCTTCCTCCTCCCCCCCCCCCCCCTTCCCTCATCTTCCCCCCTTCTATCTTTGATTTTTCTTCCATTGGTTTTCTGTAAATTTGACTCAACTGTCCCACGTCTTATTATTTTTCAAAATAAAATAATAGTTTCTTTGGTAAGTCATTAATTTTTTACCAAATAATAGTTTCTTTGGTAAGTCATTAAGATGATAGGTAAATCATGGTGATTGCATAAAAAACATGCTAAATAAGTTATTACCAAATAAGTGCTTAACAATAATAAGATGACAGGTAAATCATGATGATTACGTATAAAAACTTGCTAAGATTTTAACGCACCAACATAATAATAAACATGTAGTCATGGGCTAATCTACTAGAATGTCTATGCTCCCATTGCAACGCACGAACAATTATCTTCTAGTCTAGTCTAGTCTATTTCAAAAGAACGTAAGGTTAGCACGTGACATATGTGGTAAGCAATCCAAACAATTCAAAAAAGAAGAAGAAAAGAACGTAAGGTACTGTCGTCCACCTCGTCCTTTATTGAACATTCCTTCTTCCCTCTCGGCTTTTATTGACTTAACAAATTAAATTATGTTTTCTTTGGCAAGACATTAAGTTCTTACCAAATAAGTGATTATCAAATAAAATATTTAGGTAGGTAAATCACGGATTTGATAAACAATTATTTATACAATCACACTAATATAGACAGGTTATTAGGGCTAACGTATTGGAATATTTACAGCAGGTTGCAAGGCACGGGCAATTATATGTGAAACAAAACAATTGAACCGATGAGATAGGACAAGGAGGGAGAGAGGACAAGGAAGGGAGAGGGGCTCCGGAGAGGAGCAGAAACATGCCATTGCCTACCTACAAACCTACCAAATCCGTCCCTGGGGCTCCGCAACCACTCACTCGCCCCTCCTCTCTCTCCTCACACCAACTCGGTCAAATGTCTCGGAGTGATCCGGGTCAATGGGAATGGGACCCTTTCCGCTCTATCTCTCTCCATCCACCTCGACCTCGCCCCGCTTTCTCTCCCTCCGCCCCTCCTTCTCCGCCACCATATAACCCCTCTCTCTCCTCCCTGAGATCAAACAACAGTCGTCACTTGGCTCTGTGTCTGTCTCCTCCGGCTACTTCTCCGATCTCTCTCTCCCTCTTGCGCCTAGGGCTGTGGGCTGTGCCTGCCGTCGGCGGACATGGGGAGATCGCCGTGCTGCGAGAAGGCGCACACCAACAAGGGCGCCTGGACCAAGGAGGAGGATCAGCGGCTCATCGCCCACATCAAGGCCCATGGAGAAGGGTGCTGGAGGTCGCTCCCCAAAGCAGCAGGTACAGTATGTATATCTTTATTTGGTATGTATGCCTTGCCGACTCAACATTGGCATGCATGCCGGCCGTGGGGAGGTGATGTTGATTCGTCTGCATGTGCTCGTGCAGGGTTGCTGCGTTGTGGAAAGAGCTGCCGGCTCCGGTGGATTAACTACCTGAGGCCGGACCTTAAGCGCGGCAATTTCACCGACGAGGAGGACGAGCTCATCATCAAGCTTCACGAGTTCCTCGGAAACAAGTAAGCCATCCAAGTCCCAGCTTATTAATATGGATCGAAAAATCTGAACTGAAATATATGTGTCGGATTCTTGCATTTATATAAGGTGATGTGACGGCGCTGATATTGATTCTTGGTTTTCTTGATTCTTGCTTTGCAGGTGGTCGCTGATCGCCGGGAGGCTGCCCGGGAGGACGGACTGTTATATCCACTAGATCACCTGGGCTAGAAGATTCCGGTAGTAGGGATGGAGATGGGGTGATTACCTTCTCCCTGGTGAGACGAATTGCTGCCGGTGGCCATCGATGAAGGGCAACGGCGGTGGTGGCAGAGAGATCGAAGGTGAAGTTGCTGATGGCGTCGGTGGGCTTCCCATCGCTTCAGCGCCTCCCTCTCGATCGGACTAGGGTTAGGAGTGGGGAACAGTGGCCGCGGTGAACCTCGTACCTTGTGCCGTGGTCCCCACCTCCTCTATATGGCACTGCGCGATAGGGCCCACCAGCCTTGCTTGGGCTGGACGCCCCCGATCAGGGCGTGGGTCAAGGGTCCAATGGGCCGTTGGGCCCATTGGGGAAGAGATCAATCTAACATTCTCCCCCTTGATCTCATCATATACTTTTAACTTTATACTTTGAAACAACTCTTTTCAAAGTACTCGTTCCATCACAGATTTGCATGTAGAGCATGTCTCATCATCACGGTCCATCCCCGATAGAATCAACACCTACAACACACTCCTCTGTTTTGAAACAGATTCTTTAACCTTGGGCCCTTTTATTGTCCGGAAATTTTAGACTATACCATAAAACCCATGTCGACTGTGTGTTCTCCGAACACACTGGGCGGTAAGCCTTTAATAAGCAGATCTGCAAACACTTGTCTATTGCTTTTATGCTTCAAGCATTTCTTCATAATTCCGGACTTTCTTCTTTACAACGCATAACTCTGTGTCAGTGTGTTTGGCATCAACACTTGACTCGTTGTCATAGGAGCGAAAAACTTAAAATGGTTATCGCTGTTGTCAACCATTATCAACTCCGGGTACAGGTCTCCTTAACCATTTTGCCTGTCCCTCAGCCTCATATCAAACTATAACATATCTTTGCATCACATTGATGATAATTGTTTCATTCTTTGGAGCTTTTCCACACAAAAAACTCCAAGTGTGAAAGTTAGCGACAATTGTGGATTTCGCCATACATTTCACAAGTCTTGTCTTTGTACTCACAATCTTTTTAGAGTACTTATTTCTTTCAGCATGAGGCCGATATCTTTGACTCCATTCCAGTGATCTATATATGGACTGGACATTGCCAAAACAATCCGGATACGTGAACTGTGTCAGGGTAATATATTGAGCTTCTAACAGCTGAAGCATATGGTACCATATCCGTTTTTCAATCTTTTATGATCAACTTTTGGAACACCATAGTTTCCAGTTCCATTACCCTTGACTATAAGAACATGCGTAGGTTTTCTCGCATGCATACTTTAGAGACATTTCTTAGCATGTCCATGCGACATTCCTAATACCCCCTTTTATTCTTTTCTTGGTGAATCTCGATACTTGTAACGAGAGACACTCTACCGAGAACATTCTTTTGAACTTTGAGGACAAGAACTTCTTTTCTCCTCCTGCAGTAGATTGACATCACCACTAGCAAGTAGGACGTCATCCACATGCACAGGAATTAGGAAATGAATTTCCCATTCTATAACTTTGCATGAATACAATTGTCCTCTCATTTTCTTTAACCCAAAATAACATCTGATTCTTTTAACTTTAAATGCCACTGTCTAGAGACTTGCTCTAGTCCATAAAAGACTTCTTGAAGCAGTATCCCTTGTGTTCTTTACTTTCATCTGATGTAACTCAGATCATGATGTCGGTCATGATGTGCCACTAACACTCATTGTAATTTATTCATTCTCTTTGCGCAAAATCTTTCGATTTAAGTCGCGCTTTACACCTTTACATATTTCCTTTGGAGTCACATTGACCTTGTAGACCCTTTACAGCCTACTGTTTATGCTCCATTGGAAATTACTTATGAGTCCCAACATCGTCGGGATTCACCAATTTTATTTCATCTCATATAGTCTCTTATCATTTAGACAAACAGACACTTCTCAAAGCTCGATTGAGCGCTTTAAATGAGGTGGGATCAACCTCCATTTGAATTTCACTAACATAGACTTTATAGTAATCAGAAATATGTGATTTTCTCATTCATCCTTTATAGAGCTAACAACAGGTGTTGTATAGGTCATACAACATGCTCCCCCAGATTACTCCATCTTCACTAAAAATGGTGTATCTTTAAACTTTATTATTTGGGTTTATTCTGTTAAAACTTTCTTCTTTATGGCACTTTAAGCACCATTTTAGTATTCCTTAGTCTGCTTTCGGAACTATAAAAGATCCAGAAATACAGCTATTTCTTTTCTTTAGGGGTATTATTATGACCGTCGTACTCTCCCAGACGATCACATTCTTCATTAATGGATCACTTTAGATGCATAATGTGCATCACATTATCTAAAGTATAGGGGAGTTTCATCATTCTTAATTTATTTCATATTTCTTTCTCCCCTCGAAATGTGGCAAGAACTTTTCTGCCACAATTTCGAAAACCATTCATAACTCTTGTGAATTGAGGAAACTTCGATTATCTATTTCATTCATCTGATTACTTCACGCGAAATGAAGTTATCTGTTAACTGGTATGGGAGCACTTTTTCCTCATTCCATTTCAGAAACTCAACAGAGTTCTTTATCATTAGTAATTTTGCAAGTCACACTTGCATATCACTCTTATCTTTTGGTTCGTCTGTAACTTTTATTCTCTTTGGATTTATTGAGTGCTTAATGACCGTTACACATAAGGTGTGCGGTCGATACTAGGAAAGCATAATAGCTACTCCACACTTTTCTCCCAGAGTGGGACACATTAAACGCACATGAGTCATCATATCTTTCTCCTGTCATACAGGATAAGTCCTTTGCCAAAATTTCTCCCGCCATACAGGATTTTTGACATAATACTATGTCAACTTTACCCAGTTACGCAGGTATTTTCCCAGACTTTTCCCGCCATGCGAGTTTTATCATAATCATCTTTTCCCGCTATGCGGGTAATTCCCTGTAAGGGACATAAATGCCAGAATTGGCTCTTTTGACTGCATATTCAATCATCAAATTCAGAAATAAATCCGAATGCTCTTTGACACACATGCTTGATCCGACGTTGGTCAAATTAAACACGCATGTTGCTTGTTTCATCTCAAATCATGTTGACTGAAAAATCTTCTTCATAGAGAGTACATGAAAGACATTCGTCAACCAAGACTCTCAATGATCTATCTCTTTTCTTTTCTTGGATTAATATCCAAGAATTCTTTTCTTTTGAAGCCATTCTTTAGAGAGAACATACTCCCTCACGTTATGACCTTTCTTGGTCATCTTTCGGGTCACAAGTACCCAGTCATTCGCTTTCACGAATGAAAGCATGGAAAACTTTTAGTCTGAGAAAACTTAGCCAATAATCAACAATAATGAGCATAAAAAATAACCCTACGTTGGTCTGGTTAAAAAATATGCACATTAAACTTTTTAAAACTTTCTTTTTATATTCCAAATCACCGTTGTGGCAGAATTAGAATAAAACATCATCCTTCTACATTAATTCCATATCACCGCTGGGCGGAAATGGAAATAATGCATATAACTCATAAACAATGTGATGATAGTGTTTCTATTAAACAACTTTGTTAAGAAAAAATTATCATCATCAACTTTATTGCAGCGGGAACAAGAAATATACATTTCTCTAGCTCAAGAGCATTTCTTGATCTTTATCTGTTCTCTGAAAATTGACCACTTTGATACAAAATTTATCAGAGATTTAAGCTTTGAACATAAGACTCATAGGGTTATAGTACTGTTATCATCAACGTTGGTCAGAAAATAACAATACCATATTTTAACTTTAAAACAAATATCTTTCTGTAGTCATAGCGGAAACTATTTGAATCTGATTTCACCCACAGGGGAAAAAACATTGCTAAGAACAGTTCTGCCAATTAAATTTTCCCGTTGGTTCCAATTTAATTGGAAGATAAAACTTTTACTTTGCAGCGGAAACTTTACAGAAACTTTTCTTTTACTAAATAAAAATTCATGAACTTTTTATACTTTACAGAAACTTTTCTTTTACTAAATAAAAATTCATGAACTTTTTTTTTCCGAAAATTTTATATTTTCATTTTCAGAAACTTTTCTATTTTCTAAACACATTTTTCGTTGGAAAATAATGCATAGAGAAATTAAAACTGTTTCAATCTGCCCAAAACTAGACAGATAAATAAAATCAGAAGCGGCCAGGGCTATCTTGGCCAAAACCGGCCCAGCCACCCATCACCCCAGCCTGGGGCGCCGGCTCTGCCGGCCCAGTCCTCCGCTTTTCGGCCCAAAGAGCCCAGCCGGGGCTAGGGTTTCGCCTGTGCCGTCGGATGAAATCCGACGGTCGACCGCAGCGATCGGGAGATCAAAACATGGTTCGGCTGTCGGGGGAGAGAAACGCTATCTCATTCCCCCGTTTCCCCCGCACGCGCCGCTCTCTCTCGTCCCGCACGTCGAGCGCCACCGTCCCCGCGAGCTCGCTCCGAGCGGCGGCTCCGCCTGCCGCCGGTGACGATGGAGATCGCCACGGCGCTGGGCTATCCCCCTGGCGCGCCGCTCTCTCCGCTCGAGTCCTTTCTCCCTCTCCGTCCCCCTGTGCTACTTCTATCCAGTAACAGAGAGAGAGAGAGGAACACGGGAGGGCTTCCTCAGCTCCTCCGCGCGCTCGACGGCGGGGAAGGGCCTCGCCCGCCGCCGGCGACGGTCGTCTGGCCGCCGCGCCGCGCGAGCCGCGGGCCCCCTTTCCCCTTCCTCTTTCCCTCTTCAGAGATAGAGAGATGCGAGCCTCTCCTCTGTCCTTCTCAGCGCGTCCGTACGACGGCGTTCTGTGGCGCCGTTGCCTCCCCTTTCACCGGTCGCGCCCTCCCTTGCGGTGAGCGCGCCGCCGTCGAGTGGGTTGGCCGCGGTGCACTTTGCTCCTCGCGGGGTATGGTTCTTCGTCCGGTGCCCTTTCTGGTGTGCATCAGATCGAGAGGAACAGTGCTGCTCGGGGCGGCGCGCAGCTCCGGTGAGCTGCTCTTTTCTTCTCCCTTTCCCCTCTTTTCTCTGTTAGGGTTAGGGTTTCTGTTGAGTGTAGATTTCTCTCTCTGTTTCTTTCTTTCTACCGAAAATTGAACTAGAACCCAGTGGCATCTGATACCATTGTTATATCCACTAGATCACCTGGGCTAGAAGATTCCGGTAGTAGGGATGGAGATGGGGTGATTACCTTCTCCCTGGTGAGACGAATTGCCGCCGGTGGCCATCGATGAAGGGCAACGGCGGTGGTGGCAGAGAGATCGAAGGTGAAGTTGCTGATGGCGTCGGTGGGCTTCCCATCGCTTCAGCGCCTCCCTCTCGATCGGACTAGGGTTAGGAGTGGGGAACAGTGGCCGCGGCGAACCTCGTACCTTGTGCCGTGGTCCCCACCTCCTCTATATGGCACTGCGCGACAGGGGCCCACCAGCCTTGCTTGGGCTGGACGCCCCCGATCAGGGCGTGGGTCAAGGGTCCAATGGGCCGTTGGGCCCATTGGGGAAGAGATCAATCTAACACGGACAACGAGATCAAGAACTATTGGAACACGCACGTCAAGCGCAAGCTCCTCGCCCGCGGCGTCGACCCGCAGACCCACCGCCCGCTCAATGCCGCCGCCGCCGCCATGCAGGGGATGCACACGCCTTCGTCCCCCTCCGTGGCGAGCGGCGCCAGCCACCACCAGCTCGCGGGTGGCTCCAGCTGCTCGCCGGATGCCAGCGGCCACAGCAGCGACGCTGACGACAGCGCGTCCTTGCCGCCGCCACCGGCGGGGCACCTCGGCGGTGGCATGATCGACCTGAACCTGTCCATAAGCCCACCCTGCCAGCCGCCTTCGCCTTCGCTAAGCCGAGAAGCGGAGGCGAGGACCGTATCGGATGGTGTGCTTAGGACGGGATACTAGGAGAGGGAGAGGATATGCGTGTGCTTGAACCGGCTGGGGTTGCACGGTGGCGAGGGGTGCAGCTGTTTCGGTTCCTCGTCTTCTTCTTCCTTGCACCCGGCGAGCTCCGGAGTGTTAAGATTCGTTGATGCCTCGCTTCAGAGATCCTAAAGTACAATAGCTTAGAGATCGAGATATTAGCTTCAGAAAGTCAGAGCTCAGATTAATTAGAGAGAGAGAGAGGAAATTTATGTTTTTCCGGAGCATTTTTGTGTAAGTTGATCGTAGGAAGTTTTGTGTTTGCCTTCATTCTCTTGTATGCCTGGTTTGGATTGCAACGTACCGATGGGGGCCCTTGACTGTCATGTTCCAGACCGGCTATAATCTTTGATTGTGGCCCAGTCTGGCTTAATTGTCGTGCTGCTGGTTTTGTTCACCGGAACCAATGCTGCTTTGTTCTTTCCTCTTTCTTTGATGCATGGCACAGCTAGCTATGGTGGTGAAGTCATATCTGCGTTGGTAGTTGAGCTCAACGCCTTCTTTGCTCGTTCTTTTGCTTCGTGACACCTTTTTGTCCATTACCACTTCATTTCCGAACGCTTCTCCAGCCCTTGTGTCACGTACTCCCTGTTTTTATTTACTCCGCATATTAGTTTTGATCAAAGTCAAATTTTGTAAACTTTGACAAAGTTTATAGACAAAAATATTAACATATACAATAGCAAATCAATACAATTAGATTCATTATTGAATATACTTTCACATCATATAGATTTGTTATTGTAAATGTTCATATTTTTCTCTATAAACTTGGTCAAATTTTATGAAGTTTGACTTCAGTCAAATCTAATATGCAGAGTAAATAAAAATGGAGGGAGTATGTCTCATGTACATAAAAAGGCACATGCATGTTTTTTCAGAGCAGGCAAATAGCGTACCTTAATTTTATAGAAGAGAGCAAATATGTTTATAAGAAACCTAGCGAAGACGTGAACATCATCGTAGGTACACCCACTTCACACAGTGCTAGCCACTGCTCTTGCTCTTGCTCTCTCACGAATCGTTGTAAACCTACAACCGCCAGCTCCTTTTTGTGCAAGTTTCCCCAGTCCTTGATTTCATCCAAGATTTGAGAAGCTAAGACGTGAGCTCCAAGTTGCTGCTCCAATCGATTGAAAACGCACGCATTCCTTTGCTTCCACAATGACCAAGCAATGCCAATCACCAAGGAGTCAATGCCCCGCTTCTCCGCTTTCCTGAAGCTATTGTGGTGCCTAAGCCACCAGTCCATGAATGTGCCTCCAACCATCGGCCGAGGTATAGGGAGTTGAAGTGCGTCAAAGTAGTAATGCCAAACTTCTCTGGCGTAGACGCACTGAACTAGAATGTGATGAACGTTATTTTCATCTTGGAGGCAGGTGTAGCACGCAGATGAGATGTCTTGAAGGCCATGGCGTGGCACGCCGATCTGATGTCCATAGTCGGTATTGCGCACCTAGGCAAGCGAAGATCTTACATTTAAGCGGAGCCCAACTTCTCCAGATGCAAGCCGCCCTAGTCGATCGAACTAGTCCCTAGCATAGGCGTGAGTAGGTGGATTTAGCGAAATAAATATCCGATGCCACGCAGAGCCAAGCGAAGACATCAGGGGCATGGCAGTCGCGCTGCACAGTGGCAATGGCGTGTCGCAGATGCATCAACTGCAGTTGCGCCATGAAAAGAGGTATTTGCCAGAACATCCTGGATCCAATACTCATCCACCATCGCATGTTAAACTGTCTTGTGGTTTTCGGTGTGGGTGTCGACTCGAGCATAGATCAAAGGCGCAATGTCCTCGACCGAAACACCATGGATCCACCGATCCCTCCAGAAAAGAACTTTGTTACCTTCTCGCACCGTGATGCTAACCAAGCTATCAAAGACCGATCGAACATCGCTATCCACCATGAGAGCAAGCCCTTGCCACGGTCTATCCGGATTAGTTCGCCACATCCATTCCCACCGCACCCTCAGAGCAAGCGCCTGCAACGTTAGGTTCTTTATGCCCAACCCTCCAAAGCAAGTAGGGCTACAGATAGTGTTCCAAGCAACAAGGAACTGTCCACCATTGGCCTTCTCTTTGCCCGCCCACACATCCATCTGTTCATATCATCGAAGACCCAAACAGGCGCATCTAGCACAAGCAATTGGTGAACCAGCCTAGCAGCAATATGACTGATTTGACCAGCACTAGCCTGTCAGAACGCTGCATAAGCCCTCATTGCCAGGCTGGGATGAACTTTCGGACAAGGTCCAGCATCGGTTGCCACTCAGCCTTGGTTAGTTGCTTAATGGCGAGCTGGAGACCAAGATATTTGCACAGAAACTCCGATAGCGCACAATGAGGCAGCTTGAGAACTCGCGTACGATCCTCCTATTCATCTCAAATCAAGGTGGCCATTGATTTCCTATAGTTCATCCGAAGCCTGGAGGCATCACCAAAAACTTCGAGAGCATCTCTGACAAAACGAAGATCTTGCCGGGATGGGCGAATAGACAGGGCGATGTTGTCGGCATAAATAGATAACAGTATCCGGGCGCTAATTCCTCTGTTGGAGCTGAGCACACCCTCTTCCATAGCTTTGACGATGATCGTCGTAAGGGCATCCATGGCAATGAAAAAAAAGAAGGGGAAGATGAGATCGCCCTGGGGTAAACCACGCGCATGCACTATACTCCTGCCAGGGGCACCATTCACCGGAATTTTGGTAGAAGCAGACTGAAGAAGAATAGCCACCCATCTAAGCCAATTGCCACCAAACCCTTTGGCACGAAGAACTTGGAACAAGAACGTCCAGGAAAGAGAGTGTAGGATCGAAAGTATGTCTAGAGGGGCGGTGATTAGACTACTTGACCAAATAAAAACTTATCCTTTTCCCAATTTTAGTTGTAGGCAAGTTTTAGTGATTCTACCAAGTCAAGCAACACCCTACACATGCAAGTCTAAGAGTAGTGCATCGGAAAGTAAAGACTTTGCATATGAACGTAAAGGAGGGATTGGAGAAATTAAACGCAATGAAGACACGGTGATTTTTGGCGTGGTTCCGATAGGTGGTGCTATCGTACGTCCACGTTGATGGAGACTTCAACCCACGGAGGGTAACGGCCGCGCGAGTCCACGAAGGGCTCCACCCATGAAGGGTTCACGAAGAAGCAACTTTGTCTATTCCACCATGGCTTACGTCCACGAAGGACTAGCCTCACTCGGGTAGATCTTCACAAAGTAGGCGATCTCCTTGCCCTTACAAACTCCTTGGTTCAACTCCACATGATCTTGGAGGCTCCCAAGTGACACCTAACCAATCTAGGAGACACCACTCTCCAAAAGGTAATAGACGGTGTTGTTGATGATGAACTCCTTGCTCTTGTGCTTCAAATGATAGTCTCCTCAACACTCAATCACTCTCTCATAGATTTGGCTTGGGTTGGAGAGGGATTGGAGTGGAAAGCAACTTGGGGAGGCTAGAAATTAAGGTTCAAATGGTTGGATTGGAATGCCTTGATCTCAACACATGAGTAGGTGGTTCTCTCTTAGAAATTGAATGGTAGAAGTGTAGGTTCGTTCTGATGGCTCTCTTAGAGAGTAAGTGGGGGTGGAGGGGTATATATAGCCTTCACCAAAAATCCAACCGTTACAAGCTTTTGACTCAACTCGGTGACACCGATCAGAAATCTCGGTGAGACCGACCTGTGTAAAAGACTTGACCGTTTGGCGTTTTGGTGAGACCGAATCAAGAATCTCGCGGTGGGACCAATATGTGATGACTCAAGCAAGACTTCATTTCGGTAATTCTGATTGTTTCAACTCGGTGATTCCGAAGTGAAACAACTGGTTTACACAAACTTGGTCAGTGCAAATTGGTGTGACCGATCGTCATCTCGGTGAGACCGAAAGTCTAGGGTTTGGCTGTGGCAGTGTATATGATCATCTTGGTGGGTCCGGATAGAAGGATTTCAGTGGGACTGAGATGGACTTCTAGGGTTTGGACATATATGAGTTGGAGAAAACGGCTGAGGGTTTTTGGAGCAATATCATCAAGCACTTGAGCAACTAAGTCATGATCAAAATCTCATCCCCTTTTAATAGTATTGGCTTTCCCATGGATTCAATGTGATTTTGGACCACTTAACCAAAAATGTAGAGTCTTAAAGCTTTGCCAATCCATGTCCTTAGCATTTTGAGGGGTCCACATTCTCATGTCCTTGCCAAACCAATCATTGAAATTTTCTGAAATATATCTTGAATAGGTATTAGTTCAATGATGTATATGTTGTTAAGAATTACCAAAACCACCCGGGGATTAGTAGCACTTTCAGAGAGTCAAAGGCGCGAGAGATGACAAGTTTGAGAACGACGCCTTGGCTCTTCCTTGCATAGATTTTCCTGGCAACTTGCCACACCACCAGGAAATAACTGTGAAGATTTCACCCTTGAATGAATGCTGATTGGTTGATTGCAACAAGATCCTTCATGTGCCTGTGAATTCTAGTTGCCAATAGCTTTGCGAAGATCTTGGACGAGCTATGAGTAAGGTAATGGGACGGAAGTCACCCACTTCCTCCTACAGGAGACAGTCAGTGTACTCCAAATCCCAGTCCACCGAGACCAAAACCCGATCGATCTTGGTTAAAGTGGGGGCACCCCTCTCATTCGACCAAGTGAAACGCCTTCCGTGCATGTAAAGCTCCTTGAGTTCATTATCATCAATGAAACGCCGAAATTTGTTCATCATGCCACGGTTTAGATTAGAGTTGTTTTTTAGGCCCCAATAATCATATTGAAATCTCCAAGAACCATCCATGGCCCAGGACATAGCGATCTCCTAGTGCACAAGTCCTCGAGGACTGAGTTTTGAGCTCATCGCCTTGTGGTACGTACACCATAGAGATCCACCAATCAATCCCCTTCTTAGGGCGCACCATCCCCGAGAGGAAGTTAGCGTCCAGCTGTATGCGATCCATGTCTAGGGCAGTGGGGTCCCATGCCAATAGAATGCCCCTCGCGTCTCCATAGCACGCAAGTACGCAAAGCCATCAAACAACGACCCTAAGCATTGCATTACTAAAAAGTGATCAGTTACATCCAGTTTCGTCTCTTGCAAATACACTAAGTTAGTCTTGAAAGTATCCAAAAACTCCTTCACTACTTTCCTCTTGGCCGGATTGTTCAACCCGCGAACGTTCCAACACATCAATGATGGTTTTTGATACATGGACATATACTAAAGCACCATCACCAATCTCCCTAGCAGTGTGATACGTCCATTTTGCATCACTATTTCTTGATATAATTTATCCTATTTCAATGATATATTTCACATTATGATGCAATTATAATGCATTTTCTCTCTTAAAATGCAAGGAAAACACAGAAAGGGAAATTGCCGGATAGCTGGAAATCTGGACCAAAATTACAACGGAAGAAAAAACAATTTTTTGGAGCTCCAAAAATGCCGGGGATTTTACTGAATTATTTCCAGAAAATATGAAGACTAGAGACCGAAGATGGGCCAGAAGGGACCCACCAGGTCCCAACGCGGCCATGCCACGCGGCCAGCCCCTAGGCCGCATGGGGAAGCCGTGTGGAGGCTAGGTGGGCCCCCTCCTGATGCCATTTGGCCATAAATTCCATTTTGACCTAGAAAAAATCATAGAAAATCCTCAGGACTTTCCGCCACTGTCTGTAAGGCGGAACCTAGGCGGAGCACTTTTGCTCTCCGGCGGAGCGATTCTGCCGAGGAAACTTCCCCCCGAGAGGGGGAAATCAAAGCCATTGTCATCACCAAGACCCCGTTCATCATCGGGATCATCATCTTCATCAACATCTTCACCAGCATCATCTCATCTCCAAACCCTAGTTCATCCATCTTCTCAATCTTTGTATCAAACCGCAGATTGGTTGTTGGGAGTACTTTCATATGTTGATTACACCTTGTAGTTGATGCATAGGAGATTTATTGGTGAAATATTGATAGGTTCAGATTGTTCATCATATATTTATACTCACTGATCATGATCCATATGATGTCTTGTGAGTAGATCCATTAGTTCTTGAGGACATGGGAGAAGGTTTGTTGCTGGTAATCATGTGAAGTTGAATACTGTTTAATGTTTTGATTATATGTTGTGTTGTTCTTCCTTTAGTGGTGTTATGTGAACGTCGACTACATGACACTTCACCATCTCTGGGTCTAGGGGAAGACATTGTGGAATTAGTTTGTAGATGTGTGGGAGTGATAGAAACCCAAACCCAAGTTTATGAATTGTTCCGTAAGGGGCTATTTTTTTATCCTATTGTTTAATGATATGGTTAGATTTATCTTAGTTACTTCTCTTGTATTTGTGGATTCTTGCATGGATGGCATAATCATAAGTAGGTATTTGTTCAAGTAAGGATAGTACCTTATCTCTAGTCCACCCACACAACACTTATCAAATCAATGAACGGTAACTTAATGAATCGTGGTGAAAGTAACTTGAGGAGATTTCCGTGTGTCCTCGAGAGAGTTTTAGCTCAAAGAAACACCACCGGTTTGTACTAGCATACATAAGGATTGGGCCACTTGCTGGACTCTATTACTTTTGTTACTATTTACCACCTCCTTTCTAGTTTATAAGGCTTGCGCGTATCCCTAGATCTATAATTTGACCAACATAAGATGAGTTGTATAGTCTAAAAATTATACCATTAGAAAACATACGATTTGAAGTTATAATGATATATATTTGTGATATATAACTTTTATTACGTTGGTCTATTTGATAACCTAGAGATACGCGCAAGCCTTATAAACCGGAAAGGAGGTAGTATCTTGTTACGAATCATCTTGCTATCGAACTATCTATCAAATTATCTTTACCACATTTACAGTGGAACATTGCTGAAAACTGCTTGTCAATTCCTTCTACTCCTCGTTGGGTTCGACACTCTTACTTATCAAAAAGGATATGATAGATCCCATATACTTGTGTGTCATCAAGACTCTTTACTGGCGCCATTGCTGGGGAGTGTAGCGCCCTTGGTATGTGGAATTCGGTAAGGAAAACTTTTACCGTACGTGCTGTTTTTTATTTTCGTTTGTTCCTTTGCTTCACTATGGAAGATAATCCTTTTAGAAACTTGTTTGGAGGGGGTCTCCCCATGTGCACAAGTGGTTAGGACAGAACCTCCACCTACTGAAAATATTTATTTTGAAATACCTATTGGCATCCTTGAGCGAGTAAGAGCTAACCGTTATGCAGGAGATGGAACGGTACATCTTCACATGCACTTGCTCGTTATAAAAGAATTATGTGGTTTCTTTACGCTTTCAGGTTTGCCAAGGAGGAAAGTTAAGAAGAAGTTATTCCCTTTATCTTTGGAGGGAAATGCATTGGCATGGTTTAGGTTATTGGATAATCCGCACTCGTGGGACTCGAAGCGGCTGAAATCAACTTTTTCACTCAAAAATTTATCCTATGCACTTGGTTCATCGTGATCGGAATTATATCTATAAGTTTAGCCTTGTGACAGAGAAATTATCACTTAAGCTTGGGGAGAGGCTTAAGTCATTAATGCTCAAATGCCCCAATCATGAGCTCTCTAAAGATATTATTGTTAATAATTTTTATGCAGGACTTCCTCTGCCCGATAAAGAAATGATTGATGCTTCTTCTATTGGTTCCTTTACAAGTAAACAATTTTATTATAAATGGCATATTATTGAAAGGATTAAAGGCAACGCCAAAGATTGGGAGGTCAGAAAAGGTAAAGACTCGGGTATAAATCTTGAATATGATTGTGTTAAGTCTTTTGTTGGAACTGACGTTTTTCAATAACTTAGGCCCAAATATGGACTTGATTCTGAAATACATGTGAACTTTTGTAAATCTTTTGCTTCTCATGTTGATCTCACTAAGGAGAAATTGTTTAAATATCATGAACCCATCAAAGATGCTTGTAAACAAACCATCATTGCTAATAGAGAATTGCAAGTCCATACTATTAATCCAGTTTTGCCAACTGCTTATATTGAGAAGCCACATTTCCCTGTTAGGATTAAGGAACACTCTATGGCAACAATAGTCTTTAATAAGAGCTATAATAAAGCACCTAAACATTCAGAACAAATCAAAGTTGAACCTCAAATAGCCATAGTTAAGGATCTTGTAATTGAAAATGTTGATGTGCATGTTATTCAACTCTGTGAACAAGCCTCTAATATTGTTAGTGAAGACAAAACTGCTAGGGTTGTTGGCATGTTTGCTGTTTCTGTTAAGATTGGTGATCATTGCTATCATGGTTTGTGTGACACAGGTGCTAGTATAAGTGCTATTCCCTTCTATCTATATCAAGAAGTTATGCATGATATTCCCTTGTGAGATAGAAGAAATTGATGTTACTATTAATTTTGCATATAGGGATACTATTTCACCCTTAGGGATTGTGACGGATGTTGAAGTTCTTTGCGGTAAGACTAATTATCCTACTAATTTATTAGTACTTGGATCAAAACAAGGTAACTTTTGTCCTATAATTTTTGGTAGACCCTTCATGACTACCAATAGTGTTGTTATAGATTGCAAAAATGAAAAAAATTGCTATTAAGTTTGGTGAAGGATCCCATGAATTAGTTTTTCTAAGTTCACCAAACAACATCATGCTAAAGATTTACATCATGAAGATTTAATTGTTAGTCTTGCTTCCATGGTTGTGCCTCCTACTGATCCTTTGGAGCAATATTTATTAGAACATGAGGATGAAACTAATATGCATGAAAGAAAAGAAATAGATGATATCTGTGGCGCACCGCCTGAATACCACTGTAGCCAGACGGTCGCCGCACACGCCAGCCCAGGAAATCACACTGGCGCGTGCCTTTACAAGAAGTATCATGAACACAGGCTTTTCTATTAATGGATATATAAGTCTTACATAATAGTTTACAAGGGTAATGGCAGCGGAAAAACTCTATCTAAGGCAGCATGGTCTTGGTGCGGCTCCAATCCACAGGGATCTGACTGGGTTACTCTTCTAGCCCGCGAACACTTCGGCTACTCGCTAGTGGACGTCGGATCCTTAGGTGAACCTGGCCACATTGAAGGCCGCTGAGTACTTTTGCATGTACTCGCAAGCAAACCAAACCAACATATACACCAAGCAAAGCAATCCATGGCATTCAAGCAAGCATTCATTATATTAACAATATTAGCTATCATGTCTTAGCAGGATTATCTAGCAATATCATATCATAACAGGATTATCTAGCATGTTAACTATCAAAGTAACTGTAGTATGACAAAGATACATCATATCAAGTAATTAATCCATACTCCGAATAATCTTAGGATCCAATCCAAACCCGATCCAAATCAAATCCAAGTCATGCGGTCATTCGACCACTCATCTCATAGCCATCGCATGGCTAACATCCCATATACCTGACATCATCCGATGTCCCTGCATCTGCACTATAAATCTGACAAATCATACCTTTCTCTGGTTCATTGATAACATCATATGGTTTGTTCCTCCAGACTCGACACAGACCAAATAGTGTGACCTAGTACTAACTGTGTCCCATGACCGAGGACGCGGCTATTCGAATAGATTTACACTCTGCCGAGGTTGCGCACTTTACCCACACTATGGAGCTCCTGGCCTCATGCCCCCATTCGGGTGGACCGGTGCTGCTCCAACAAAACTTGTCTATTGCCTGGCACTCCTATGGTCCCACCGACAACCATACCCCTTCCGGGTCATGTCCTGGGTGGCCCCTGTGTCACTCCTGACACCTGCCACCGTCGTGGCCAAACTAAACTGTCCTAAACGGGGACCGCGTGCAAATAACCTGGGCTCACAAGGTTATCGCTGCCTACCGGGCCAGGGTAGCACGCACGCATAACCTCCCCTCTTTGGAGGTACCGACAAGAGGCAAGACAATAGACCAAGCTAGGGCCTTCCCATAAAGACAAGTGTTGTTGCACTGATGAGCTCAGTTCGGTGGCACTATGACTCGATCCAGCCGACGGAGGATGTTGTCATTATTAAGTCACATTCTTAAGCATTGCAATAACAATAGTAATGCACGATGAAAACATAACAACCTATCTCCATATTGTCACCTACGAGTCACTAGTGCGATAATATGATGAACATTAGTAGGTAAGGTAAATAGCAAGTTCAAACTAGCAGGAGTTTAATTATTTCTAGCACAGGCATAATCATTAATTAAACACGTAAGAATAACACAGAGCAATGCTTTAGAGCATATATCAGATGGTCGGCTTGCCTGGGGGTCGAGGAATACACCAGAGAGAAGTGCGGTCACCTCGCGGAAAATTTGCCGGAAAGGATTCTCTCTCGGAGGGGCTGATTGAAGGGCAAGGGCAAAATGGTCATTTTCATAGTGTGGCAACATTATGAAAATGATACCATCGGAACGGGCTCAACAAACTGAAAACGTGGGCGCTGGATTTACCTCAATCGGAGCTCGGGGAGGGGCTGGGGACTCGCTGGTGAGGAGGAGGGACTCGGAGGCGCTATTTATAGCCGCGGGGAGAGCTACACGACGACGGCCGAAGCTCCGAGAAGCTCGTCGCCATGGCGGCGCTCGAGCGGAGCATCGATGTCAGCAGAAGCGGCCAGGAGCTACGGGACGAGGGGGAGAGGTTCCGGACGGCACACGCGTGCGGTGGGCAGCTCGTCGGCGCGTCCGGACGAGCTGTGGCTTGCCAGAGATGGCTCTCGAAGGGTCTCGAGCTCCAGTGCGCCAGTTTGGCGCGCTCCGTGCGTGGTCACCGCGTGGCCACGGCATTGGCACGCCGCACTCGATGCCAAAAAATGTCTGGGGTCTTCTCCTTCTGAAAGCACATTTGCTCCCTTGGTGGTTTTGGTAATTCATAACAACATATATCTCATTGAACTAATGTCCATTCAAGATTAAGATTTCAGGATGTTCAATGATTGGCATTGCATGGACTAGACAAGTGGACCCCTCAAAATGCTAAGGACAAGGATTGGCAAAAGCTCAAGACTCTACATTTTTGGTTTAGTGATCCAAGATCACATTGAGTCCATAGGAAAGCCAATACTATTAAAAGGGGATGAGGTGTTGCTTAATGATCTATTTGCTCAAGTGCTTAGTGATAGTACTCCTAAACCCTCAACCACTCTCTCAATCCCAAATATGTCCAAAACCTACATTCTAACTCGGCCCCACCGAAATTTCCTATCCGGCCCCACCGAGTTCATCCAAGACTTAGCCACTGCCAAAACCCTAACAAATCGGATTCACCGAAATGGATCTCGGTCCCACCAAGATGGCCTTGCCAACTCTCTGTAATCGTTTGCATTCACTTCGGTCCCACCGAGTTTTGCAAATCGGTCTCACCGAGATGGCTTGCCAACTCTCTGTTGCCTTATTGCTTCACTTCGGTCCTACCGAGTTGATGCAATCGGTGCCACCGAGATGAGGATTGCCCTAAGCCATTGCACTTCGGTCCATCCGAGATGTTCGTATCGGTCCCACCGAGATTCCTAAAGTTCATATCTTTTACACAGTTCGGTGCTACCGAGTCTTCTGAATCGGTGCCACCGAGTTGGGTCAAAAGTGTGTAACGGTTGGATTTTGTGTGGAGGCTATATATACCCCTCCACCACCTCCTTCTCAGTAAGGAGAGCCATTAGAACGTGCCTACACTTCCACCATACATTTTCTGAGAGAGAACCACCTACTCATGTGTTGAGATCAAGCTATTCCATTCCTACCATTTGAAACTTGATTTCTAGCCTATCCCAAGTTGCTTTCCACTCAAATCCCTCTTCCACCATAGCCAAATCTGTGAGGAGTTGTTTGAGTGCTGGGAAGACTATCATTTGAAGCACAAGAGCAAGGAGTTCATCAACAACGCACTGTCTATTACCTTTTGGAGAGTGGTGTCTCCTAGATTGGTTAGGTGTCACTTGGGAGCCTCCAACCTGATGTGGAGTTGAACCAAGGAGTTTGTAAGGGCAAGGAGATCGCCTACTTCGTGAAGATCTACCCCGAGTGAGGCTAGTCCTTCGTGGACGTAAGCCATGGTGGAATAGACAAGGTTGCTTCTTCGTGGACCCTTCGTGGGTGGAGTCCTCCGTGGACTCGCGCAGCCGTTACCCTTCGTGGGTTGAAGTCTACGATAGCACCACCAATCGGAACCACGCCAAAAACCACAGTGTCTTCATTGCGTTTGAAATCTCCAATCCCCTCTCTACTTACATATGCAATTGCTTACATTC
Organism: Elymus sibiricus; assembly: GCA_039707655.1. NCBI lineage: Eukaryota > Viridiplantae > Streptophyta > Magnoliopsida > Poales > Poaceae > Elymus > Elymus sibiricus. Next base: position 169,200,809 of record CM077672.1, on the reverse strand, counting down.
CGCTGCTATACTCTTAGAATTGCATGCGTAGGGTGATGCTTGACATGTACTATTGCTAAAATCTGCCCACAACTAAAATTGGGAAAAGGTTAGGTTTTATTTGGTCAAGTAGTCTAATCACCCCCCCCCCTCTAGACATACATTCGATCCTACACCTTCCTGCACTAAGTTTACCTGTGCATCTGGATGGCACGGGAGAGCTCTGGTGTGACCGCACCTAGGTCAAATGTTTGATAGCAGCAAAGTTTGGACACGTGGTGTGGCCACCACAGTGCTCCTCTTGGCCTGGTCTTTGGCAGAGGTCAATCATCTACCAAGGTAGTAGTCATCCTGGCCAAAATTCAGCTCAAATGGACAGGGTTATCTAGCACTTCCTTTGTAACCTTGCAATCTGGCCAGAAATGGAAATGAGGATGTTGGGATCAAATGGATAGATAGATTTGGCTGATTTTTGGTGTAGGGTGATGATATAGTCATGAGAGATAGCTGGAAAAATTTCAGCTCAATTTGGTTATCTATGAAGGTACTTCCTTCACAGAGATGCAGTCTGAACAGAAACTTAGATAATTTACTGAGGAAGATTGGCTAGATTAAATGGGCTAGTTTTTGGTATCCAGGGGTGATTTATCATTGTTAACCACCCTGAAAAATGTCAGCCCAAAAAGATCAAGGGAGCAAGCACTTCCCTTGCAAACTCGAAATCTGGACAGAAACTAGATGGAATTTTTGGGAGAAATTGCCTAGATGAAATGATGTGAATTTTTGCATGCTCACATAATATAGGGAATGTGAGGTCCTGGATTAATTTCAAGAGTTTTGAAGCAATATAAAATATAGTTGCTTCACAACCTCAAAATAAATCTAGAAACAAGAATTGGATGATGTGCTCAAAATTTGAACTATGGAACTTGGGTTCTTGATGGAAATGGTTAAAACATTGATAGTAGAAGCTTCACAAATTATTTGGGATTTTTCCTGGCTATCCAAATGGTAGCTCCTTTGGAAAGTGCCCAAAATGCAATATTGGCTTTAAATAGGAAAAGGCAATTTCCCTTATTTAATTATGGCCAATATTTTTATGGGAGCTCAATATGATCACAAATAATATCTCCACAAGTTTTCATGAACTTTGGAGATGGATAGATATTTTCCTGGATTTAATTCCTTTAACTGGCAGAAAAAGGAATTAATTTTAAATGAAAAATATTGCAAATGACTTGGCAATATTTTTGCATATCCAGGGTTTATAGATATGGTATGATCACTGGGAAAAGTTTGGAAGGCAACAGATCAAAGGAAAATAGAGTTCCTTTGTAACCACAGGAATTAGGGTTTCCCTTCTAGTAAACCGGAGAGTAGGGTTTCGGCGGCAAAATCTTGAGAATATAATTTGGGTGGCAAGGTTGTACTATAGAGAATTTCTGGTTGGATAGGAAAGGCAAGGCTAATGACCATCTTCATATACCCAAAGGCAAGAGAAAATCCCATAACATCGGAAAAAAGACGGGAGTCAAATCCCGCGAAAGGAGAAAAACAAACAAGGAGCGAAAACCAGGGTGTTACAAACCTACCCCCCTTAAGAAAATCTCGTCCTCGATATTTTTGGGCTCCTCCCGGCTAAGGGGAACATACATGTGTGTGACTTGGATCCATCAGCTGTCTTGTCTTTGTTGGTTCACTGACCTTTTTAACTGTCTCTTCTGATGGCTCAAGTGCTGTCTTTTGCAACGACTGCATTGAATCCTTCTCTTTCCTGGCAGGCAAACCTTCTATCCTGGTAGTTTGTAGCCTGAGGTTGGTTGGTAGTGAGTAGTATCAACAGAATAGCTCATTTTCAAGGCTTGGAGCTAGCTGCTTCGGGTTTTATTGCGATACTTCGTACACTGACTCTCATGGGCAAAACATCCTTCCTTGGTACAGGGCTCACGTGCTCGTATGGCCTCGAGTGACTAGGGATGGCTTTCTTTCTATCTTGTCAGAATGCTCAGTCTGACTGTGGGTTCCGTACGAGGTGTTTCCTCCTGCCTCATGCATTCTGACTTTGTCCTTAGGTGATCCACAACCCAACATGACCAAGCTACTGCTGCTATACCCCAACTGGAATGTCAGGCATGATCACAAATTAATCATTGGCGGTAATCTCTTATTCCCAATGACCTCATGGCGTCCACAACCTGTTGATGTTGACGTGTATGTATTTTTAGCTATTCTATCTGAATGCCTTGTCGCCATGTGAATTCAGACTGTCAACCTTTGTCAATTACTGAGGTGGCTCTGCCATATATAGCCTCTATAGTCCTTGATATGACCACTGGGTTGAGCATAGTATGGCTAGCATCCGGTGTGTTTTCTGGAGCATAACCCCTTATCTTGGTTGATGGCCCGTATTCACGATGAGTATGACATGTTGGCTGCATTGTTGTGGCCGTATATGCAAGAGTCTGACAAGGGTTGGTATTATTACCTTGTCGGTGAGGTTTTGTTTAACTGTCGTGGATGTGGTTTATCCGAAGCTTCATTGTTCTTGAGAGTTCCTTTGATGGACCTGTCATGACCTGCCAATACGGCTCCTTAGTCATATCCCAGCTTGTCGGGCTTGTATTCACACTTATTCTTGCATATCTCGTAGGGGTTGCTGTGTTCATATCCTTCTTTGAACTATGGGGCCGATGTTTCCCTGAGCACAGTCATTCCTGTGTACGAGTGGCTCGCATGACCTGATCCACTGGACTGCATGCTCACAACATATGCAGGGGTAGGATAAATCCTGTCATAACCACCGAGTTCTGAGGCGGACATGTGTCTGGACTAGTTCGTGCTCCTGACAATATTGTTGTGGGCACGATGACGTGTTGAAGAAGGCTGAATTCCTTATGCTCGAAGCTTCTTCCAAAGTAGCATGCCGAAGAAGGCTGGGTATCGTACCTCAGAGGCTTTCCCTCATGTGGCTTACTGCGGGAGGTCAGGTGCCTTATGTCAGAAGCTTTCTGCGGTAGTATGTTGAGGACGATGGGAGTGCCGTACCCCAGAAGATTTTCTCACCAAGTGGTGTAGCGAGGAAGATTGGGAGTCTTGCGTCGCATTCTCCTCCTGATAACTTGCGAAGGAAGGCTGAGTTTCTTCTGCCAGAAGCCTTTCACTGTGATATGCAGTCAGATCCATAGCCAATTCTGGCTTCCTTCTGAAGTATCCGGAATTTACCCATAGCGGAACCAAAACTTGGTGTAGGCCATACCTTGACTGAAGATATTCCGTTATTCATGCACACCACTTGTCCTTCTGCTGGTCTGATCATTATTGCTGTAGAGGTTGCACAACTGATGCAGACTTCATGTTGGTAATTAATTCAAAACACCCTTTGTATTCAAACCAAGTGTTGCCGGTAGTGAGCAGTTGGCGGATAATTCCATTCGGTTTAACTGAACTTCCAGGTGTTCGGAATTCTCATTGATTCTGGGTAGCCGTGAACTCATCCATATTTCTCGTAGACCTTGTTCACCATGCCCAGAAAATTTTGTATGTGCACCGGTAAATTTCAAAATATGCTTTGAAATTTGTATCAACATACCAGAGTTTTGTTGTTGTTCTCGGCACATTCACATCCTCGAAACACGCCTTCTGTGGATAATAAATGATTCTTGAGTCCATTGAGAAAAGACTCAAGGTTCCCCCACTGGCTGAAATAATCCTTGTGTTGAGGACGGAGTCATTTGTCCCCACTGGTGTTCATTGCTGATAGCTCACCTTACTATTCCTTAAGTGTGATCTGTTCTAAGGCAAACTCTCTCAGGTATACTCTGACCTTGTCTGTTGCACACAGATTCTGCTTCTGCCCCATTCTTCACTTGGTAGCTCTGGGGTTGCTGTTCTGAATTTCAGGTAGTTGGCGTGGCTTGACTCTTACTGAATTTGGATTATTGGGTATTATCCAAGTTATGTGCTGGTCTTCTTTACTGCTCTTGCGGATGGATCCAGTCGGAGCGATAGAACGGAATCGAGAAAAGAACCAAGAACCACGAAAAACCAAAAAGCAAATAAATCTCAAATTTTGCGGACTTTACACATGTGGCCGAAGATTCACTAGTATAACTAGTATAGCGCACTCGATGTACCTCTAAGGATTTAGAAGCAAAACCACACAACACTCCTGCTACTTCCTTAGGGAACATCAAACTCGATGCATGACCATAGCCAAAGTGCTTAGTCAACGATCCTAGGGTTGTCGGGGAAAGATGGAATTTATAGGCATTTCCCAAAGGAAACTGGATTTGAGGAGAGAAATGCCATGGTTAGCAAGCAAGGTGGGGATATCCGGTTTACCTAGGGTTAAAGGCTCACGGGTCATTGCCTGGTGCGGACATTTCCCACCGGAGGCAAAGGCCACGTGAGTTGGAGTTTGATGGAGCCAACAACCTATGGGATTGCCTTATGATCCGTGCTAGCTTGGCTAAGATGGCTGAAATCCATCTGGGCTTTCTACTGAGCACAAGACAATGAAGTCTGGCTAGGGTAACCTACAATCAGCCTGGCTTTGATACCATCCGTTGTGGTGCCCCGCCTGAATAACACTGTAGCCAGACGATCGCCGCACACGCCAGCCCAGGAAATCACACTAGCGCGTGCCTTTACAACAAGTATCATGAACACAGGTTTTTCTATTAATGGATATATAAGTCTTACATAATAGTTTACAAGGGTAATGGCAGCGGAAAAACTCTATCTAAGGCAGCATGGTCTTGGTGCGGCTCCAATCCACAGGGATCTGACTGGGTTACTCTTCTAGCCCGCGAACACTCTGGCTCCTCGCTAGTGGACGTCGGATCCTTAGGTGAACCTGGCCACATTGAAGGCCGCTGAGTACTTTTGAATGTACTCGCAAGCAAACCAAACCAACATATACACCAAGCAAAGCAATCCATGGCATTCAAGCATGCATTCATTATATTAACAATATTAGCTATCATGTCTTAGCGGGATTATCAAGCAATATCATATCATAACAGGATTATCTAGCATGTTAACTATCAAAGTAACTGTAGTATGACAAAGATACATCATATCAAGTAATTAATCCATATTCCGAATAATCTTAGGATCCAATCCAAACCCGATCCAAATCAAATCCAAGTCATGCGGTCATTCGACCACTCATCTCATAGCCATCGCATGGCTAACATCCCATATACCTGACATCATCCGATGTCCCTGCATCTGCACTATAAATCTGACAAATCATACCTTTCTCTGGTTCATTGATAACATCATATGGTTTGTTCCTCCAGACTCGACACAGACCAAATAGTGTGACCTAGTACGAACTGTGTCCCGTGACCGAGGACGCGGCTATTTGAATAGATTTACACTCTGCAGAGGTTGCGCACTTTACCCAAACTATGGAGCTCCTAGCCTCATGCTCCCATTCGGGTGGACCGGTGCTGCTCCAACAAAACTTGTCTATTGCCTGGCACTCTTACGGTCCCACCGACAACCATACCCCTTCCGGGTCATGTCCTGGGTGGCCCCTGTGTCACTCCTGACACCTGCCACCGTCGTGGCCAAACTAAACTGCCCAAACGGGGACCGCGCGCAAATAACCTGGGCTCACAAGGTTATCGCCGCCTATCGGGCCAGTGTAGCACGCACGCATAACCTCCCCTCTTTGGAGGTACTGACAAGAGGCAAGACAATAGACCAAGCTAGGGCCTTCCCATAAAGACAAGTGTGGTTGCACAGATGAGCTCGGTTCGGTGGCACTATGACTCGATCCAGTCGACGGAGGAGGTTGTCATTATTAAGTCACATTCTTAAGCATTGCAATAACAATAGTAATGCACGATGAAAACATAACAACCTATCTCCATATTGTCACCTACGAGTCACTAGTGCGATAATAAGATGAACATTAGCAGGTAAGGTAAATAGCAAGTTCAAACTAGCAGGAGTTTAATTATTTCTAGCACAGGCATAATCATTAATTAAACACACAAGAATAACATAGAGCAATGCTTTAGAGCATATATCAGATGGTCGGCTTGCCTGGGGGTCGTGGAATACACCGGAGAGAAGTGTGGTCACCTCACGGAAAATTTGCCGGAAAGGATTCTCTCTCGGAGGGGCTGATTGAAGGGCAAGGGCAAAATGGTCATTTTCATAGTGTGGCAACATAATGAAAATGATACCATCGGAACGGGCTCGACAAACTGAAAACGTTTGCGCTGGATTTACCTCAATCGGAGTTACGGTCGCGGAGAAACGGCCGTTCATTCGTTAAGCGATAAAATAGACAGAAAACTGTCCACTTTAGCTCTTAACGGGTGAACATTCGCTAAATAGCCAGTTCGGCCGGCGGCTGAGAAAACGAAAGCGTATTTCGGCAATTACGCTTTCACTGTAGCGAAAGCGCACTATTGTCTGAAGTTGTGCCCGAATACGCTTTTGAAGTTGGAAAGCGTACTTTCAAAGGTACGTTTCCACTTAAACCGCGTGGGCCCAGGCTATAGTGACTAACGGGAGGGGCCCACCTTATTCTTTCCTCTCTCTCCTCCCGGTCGTCCTCTTCCCTGAGCTGAAACAGAGGGCGCTGCGGCCGCTCGGCCGTGGTTGCCGCCGGCGACTGGCAGCGAGAGAGGGCCCGCCGCAGGGCTCATCGGAACCGGCACTTCGTACCGCGTCCGAGGGTAGCCGTAGGGCTGCCCGAGCCGGCCGGTAGCACTGCAGCCACTGACCGGGAAGCGGCGGCGGACGGGCACCAGAGGAGTTGCTCCGGCCGCACTTCCCCGGAGGAATGGAGGGCGGCGGCGACTTACGGGCGCTAAGGAGAGGCCGAGGGCGAGGATGGAGAGGAATGGGAAGGCCAGGGCTGGGTTGGCTCGAGGGGGATGGGCGGCGGCAGAGCTTCAGCCTGGGAGAGGAGAGGGAGCTCCTCGAGCTCGGGGAGGGGCTGGGGACTCGCTGGTGAGGAGGAGGGACTCGGAGGCGCTATTTATAGCCGCGGGGAGAGCTACACGATGATGGCCGAAGCTCCGAGAAGCTCGTCGCCATGGCGGCGCTCGAGCGGAGCATCGATGTCGGCAGAAGCGGCCAGGAGCTACGGGACGAGGGGGAGAGGTTCTGGATGGCACACGCGTGCGGTGGGCAGCTCGCTAGCGCGTCCGGACGAGCTATGGCTTGCCGGAGACGGCTCCCGAAGGGTCTCGAGCTCCAGTGCACCAGTTTGGCGCGCTCCGTGAGTGGTCACCGCGTGGCCACGGCATTGCCACGCCGCACTCGATGCCAAACAATGTCTGGGGTCTTCTCCTTCCTGCACTAAGTTTACCTGTGCATCTGGATGGCACGGGAGAGCTCTGGTGTGACCGCACCTAGGTCAAATGTTTGATAGCAGCAAAGTTTGGACACGTGGTGTGGCCACCACAGTGCTCCTATTGGCCTGGTCTTTGGCAGAGGTCAATCATCTACCAAGGTAGTCATCCTGGCCAAAATTTAGCTCAAATGGACAGGGTTATCTAGCACTTCCTTTGTAACCTTGCAATCTGGCCAGAAATGGAAATGAGGATGTTGGGATCAAATGGGTAGATAGATTTGGCTGATTTTTGGTGTAGGGTGATGATATAGTCATGAGAGATAGCTGGAAAAATTTCAGCTCAATTTGGTTACCTATGAAGGTACTTCCTTCACAGAGATACAATCTGAACAGAAACTTAGATAATTTACTGAGGAAGATTGGCTAGATGAAATGGGCTGTTTTTTGGTGTCCAGTGGTGATTTATCATTGTTAACCACCCTGAAAAATGTCAGCCCAAAAATATCAAGGGAGCAAGCACTTCCCTTGCAAACTGGAAATCTGGACAGAAACTAGATGTAATTTTTGGGAGAAATTGCCTAGATGAAATGATGTGAATTTTTTCATGCTCACATAATATAGGGAATGTGAGGTCCTGGATTAATTTCAAGAGTTTTGAAGCAATATAAAATATAGTTGCTTCACAACCTCAAAATAAATCTAGAAACAAGAATTAGATGATGTGCTCAAAATTTGAACTATGGAACTTGGGTTCTTGATAGAAATGGTGAACATATGGATAGGAGAAGGTCCACAAATTATTTGGGATTTTACCTGGCTATCCAAATGGTAGCTCCTTCGGAAAGTGCCCAAAATGCAATATTGGCTTTAAATAGGAAAAGGCAATTTCCCTTATTTAATTATGGCCAATATTTTTATGGGAGCTCAATATGATCACAAATAATATCTCCACAAGTTTTCATGAACTTTGGAGATGGATAGATATTTTCCTGGATTTAATTCCTTTAACTGGCAGAAAAAGGAATTAATTTTAAATGAAAAATATTGCAAATGACTTGGCAATATTTTTGCATATCCAGGGTTTATAGATATGGTATGATCACTGGGAAATGTTTGGGAGGCAACAGATCAAAGGAAAATAGAGTTCCTTTGTAACCACAAGAATTAGGGTTTCCCTTCCGGTAAACCGGAGAGTAGGGTTTCGGCGGCAAAATCCTGAGAATATAATTTGTGTGGCAAGGTTGTACTAGAGAGAATTTCTGGTTGGATAGGAAATGCAAGGCTAATGATCATCTTCATATACCCAAAGGCAAGAGAAAATCCCATAACATCGGAAAAAAAGACGGGAGTCAAATCCCGCGAAAGGAGAAAAAAAAACAAGGAGCGAAAACCAGGGTGTTACAATATCTTCTTTAGGCAAGAATCTATTCTAAAACATAATTTGCATGTTGTAATTTTGGGAAAGCCTGCACCTCCTAAGGGTGATCCTATGTTTGAACTTAAAACACTTCCTAACACACTGAAATATGCTTATTTGGATGAAAAGAAAATATATCATGTTATTATCAACTCTAACCTTCTAGTGGACGAGAAAGAAAGATTATTGATTGTTCTCAAGAAACACCGGGCTACAATTGGTTATACTCTGGATGATCTCAAGGGAATTAGGTCAACTATATATGTGTAGGCATAAAATTAATATGGAGCCAGATGCTAAACCCGTTGTTGATCATCAACGTCACTTGAATCCTAGTGAAGGAAGTGGTAAAAAATGAAATATTGAAGCTTCTTGAAGCAAGTATAATCTATCCTATAGCTGATAGTAGATGCGTAAGTCTTGTTCATCGTGTCCTAAAGTAAGGTGGCATTACTGTTGTTCCTAGTGATAAAAATGAACTTATCCCACAAAAAGTAGTCACTGGATATAGGATGGTTATTGATTTCAAGAAATTAATGTTGGAAATATGGCCTAGAGGCAATAATAATAAAGTTTTTATTATCATATTTCCTTGTTCTTGATAAGTGTTTATTCTCCATGCTATAATTGTATTAACCGAAAACTCGAATACATGTGTGGATACATAAACAAACACCGTGTCCCTAATGGGCCCCTACTAGACTAGCTCGTTGATTAATGATGGTTAAGGTTTCCTAACCATAGACATGAGTTGTCATTTAATAATGAGATCACATCATTAGGAGAATTATGTGATGGACAGACCCTATCATAAGCTTAGCATCTGATCGTGTCACTTAGTTTAATTGCTACAACTTTTGTAATGTCAAGTATCTGTTTCTTAAACCATGAGTCGTGCCACTCCCTAATACCGGAAGAATACTTTGTGGGTATTGCTACTTGTGAGCTGCGTTGGTAATTCCCTGAAGAGGAAGGGAGATGCCGTACAGTAGAGATAAGTATTTCCCTCAGTTATGAAACCAAGGTTATCAATCCAGTAGGAGAATCACGCAACACCTCGTTAGCAGCACCTGCACACAAAACAACAAATCCTTGCACCCAACGCAAACAAGGGGTTGTCAATCCCTCCGCGGTAAGTTGCAAGATTAAATTGTATGTGATAGATAGATAGATTGAAACAAAAATACAAAATAAAATAAATAAAGAAAAAGTGCAGCAAGTATTTTTAGGGTTTTAGCATATGATTTAGATAGACCCGGGGGCCATAGTTTTCACTAGAGGCTTCTCTCAAGAAAATAGCATACGGTGGGTAGACAAATTACTGTTGGGCAATTGATAGAAAAGCAAATAATCATGACGATATCCAAGGCAATGATCATGTATATAGGCTTCACGTCCGAGACAAGTAGACCGACTCCTGCCTGCATCTACTACTATTACTCCACACATTGACCGCTATCCAGCATGCATCTAGTGTATTAAGTCCATAAAGAACGGAGTAACGCCTTAAGCAAGATGACATGATGTAGACAAAGTAAACTCATGCATGAATAAACCCCATCTTTTTACCCTTAATAGCAATGATACATACGTGTCATGTCCCTTTCTGTCACTGGGATTGAGCACCGGAAGATCGAACCCATTACAAAGCACCTCTTCCCATGGCAAGATAAATCAATCTAGTTGGCCAAACCAAATCAATAGATCGGAGAAGAAATACGAAGCTATAATAATCATGCATAAAAGAGATCAGAGAATACTCAAATAATATTCATGGATAATCTGATCATAAACTCACAATTCATCGGATCCCAACAAACGCACCGCAAAAAGTGATTACATCGGATAGAACTCCAAGAACATCGAGGAGAACATTGTATTGAAGATCAAAAAGAGAGAAGAAGCCATCTAGCTACTGCCTATGGACCCGAAGGTCTGTGGTAAACTACTCACGCATCATCGGAAGGGTAGCAAGGTTGATGTAGAGCCCCTCCGTGATCGATTCCCCCTCCGGCGGAGTACCGGAAAAGGCCTCCAGATGGGATTTCTCGAGAACAGAAACTTCCGGTGGTGGAAAAAGTATTTCGTGGACTCCCTTGAGGGTTTCTGATTTTTTTTTGGAATTTATAGTGGTGGAATTAGGTCAAACTGAGCTCTGTGGGCCCCACAAGGCACCAGGGCACACCTGGGCACCCCTTGGGGCTTCTGGCCTCCTCCCGAAGCTTCTAGTGTTGGTATTGTCCAGAAAAAAATCTCCAAAAAGTTTCGTGGCATTTGGACTTCGTTTGGTATTGATATTCTGTAAAACAAAAAACAGGCAGAAAACAGCAACTGGCACTGGGCACTAAGTTAACCGGTTTGTCCCAAAAAATGATATATAATTGCTGTAAATGTATATAAAAAACATCCAAGATTGATAATATAACAGCATGGAACAATCAAAAATTATAGATACGTTGGAGACGTATCAGCATCCCCAAGCTTAATTCCTGCTCGTCCTTGAGTAGGTAAATGATAAAAATAGAATTTTTGATGTGGAATGCTGCCTATCATATTCATCACATATTCTTTTCTTTTGTAGCATGGACATTGAACTTGAATGATTCAAAGCAATAGTCTATAATTTGACATGAAGATATAAATACTCAAGCATGCTAACAAGCAACCATGTCTTTCAAAATATCAACGCTAAAGAAAGTTATCCCTAGCCCATTATGCTCAATCATTGATCAATTCATGAAACACACTCAAATATTAGCTACACACAATGCACAAGTATGACAATAGTGCTCTCTAGTTGGTGCTTTATAAGAGAAGATGGAGACTCAAAGTAAAAATAAAAATTGCATAAAAGTAAATAGATAAGCCCTTCACAGAGGGAAGCAGAGATTTGCTAATGTGCCAGAGCTCAATGCATAAATTAGAGAGATAAAAAAATATTTTGAGAGGCATGCTTTTCCTGTCAACGAAAACGACCGAGAATTCCCAATATCTTCCATGCTAGACACATCATAGGCGGTTCCCAAATAGAAAGTAAAGTTTTATTTCCTTTCCACCATTCTTTCACAATCCATGGCTAGCCGTATCCACGGGTGCCCTACATACCATCACTTTCCAAGGAATTTTGTTGTTATTAATTTTTGATTTCATTGTGGGACTGGGCATCCCTATTACCAGCCACTCTCTCGTGCAATGACAAGTGAATAAACACTCATCGTGAGAATAACACACCTAGAATGGAAAAATATTGGCCACCCCCTGCCGCTTCATGAGCGGTATGGGCACACAAAACAGAAAAATTATTTTGAAAATTAGAGTTGGCACACGCAAATTTACTTAGAACGGCATGGAAATACCGCATATAGGTAGGTATGGTGGACTCATTTGGCACAACTTGGGTTTAAAGAGTTTGGATGCACAAGCAGTATTTCCGCTTAGTACAAATGAAGGTTAGCAAATAGATTGAGAAGCAACCAACCAAAAAGAAAAAATGGTCATAAACATGCATTGAACATAACTAACACTGAATAATGCACCATAAGTAGGATATAATTTCGTTGCATAACTATTGACTTAACGTGCATGCATAGGGAATCACAAACCTTAACACGAATATTCTTACTAAATCACAATTACTCACTAACATGACTCACATATTATCACCTCCATATCACAAAACTATTGCAAGGAATCACACTTATCATATCCAATGATTTATATGAAAGTTTTTATTATATCCCTCTTGAATATTCATCACTTTGGGACCAAATTCATATCTTGTGCAAATTACCGTTACTTTTATCAACTCTCAAAAAGATATAAGTGAAGCATGAGAGTGCAAATATTTATTCAAAATTTTCATCTTATAAACTCTCAAAATAATATAAGTGAAGCATGAGAGTTTATTTCTTCAAAATATAGCCACCGCCGTGCTCAAAAAGATTTAAGTGAAGCATTAGAGCAACTGCCTAGCTCAAAAAAATTAAGTGAAGCACATAGAGTATTCTAATAAATTATGATGAACGTGTGGCTCTCTCAAATTGGTGTGTCCAGCAAAGATGATTGTGACAAACTAAAAAGCAAACAAAGCAAAGACTCATATAATACACGACGCTCCAAGCAAAACTCATATCATGTGACGAATAAAAATATAGCTCCAAGTAAAATTACCGATGGTTGGTAGAAGAAAGAGGGGATGCCTTCCGGGGCATCCCCAAGCTTAGATGCTTGAGTCTTCCTTGAATATTAACTTGGGGTGCTTTGGGCATCCCCAAGCTTAGGCTCTTGCCACTCCTTATTCGTTCATCCATCGTGATCTCACCCAAAACTTGAAAACTTCAATCACACAAAACTCAACAAAACCTTCGTGAGATCCGTTAGTATAACAAAACAAATCACTACTTTAAGTACTGTTGCAAACCCATTCATATTTTATTTTTGCATTATACCTACTGTATTCTAACTTCTCCATGGCTTATAACCCCCGATACAATCCATAGTTTCATCAAAACAAGCAAGTAGTGCATGAAAAACAGAATCTGTCAAAAACAGAACAGTCTGTAGCAATCTATTTAAAAGCCATATTTCTAAAACTCCAAAAATTCTGAAAAAATAGGAAAACGTGGGAAATTCATATACCAATACTTTGTAAAAGTTTAAGATTTTTTTTACTCTCCGGTACAGAACCAAAATTCCAGTATTGGACGCAAAACTTTCTATTTTCCAAACAACATCAATTATACTATCTTCCAAATCATCCCAAAGGCTTTACTTGGCACAAACACTAATTAAAAACACAAAAACACAATCATAACAGTAGCATAAATATTAAAACACAAAATAACAGACACAAAAGATAAAAATTTATTTTATTCATTGGGTTGCCTCCCAACAAGCGCTATTGTTTTATGCCCCTAGCTAGGCATAATGCATAGTTTCAAGTATTGTCATCTTTCAAGTTGATTCCATAAGTGGCCCTCATAATGGATTCATATGGTGCTTTAATGTTCTTCCTAGGGAAATTTTCCATACCCTTTTTTAGTGGAAACTGAAATTATATATTCCCTTCTTTCATGTCAATAACGACACCTATGGTTCGTAAGAACGGTCTACCAAGTATTATTGGGCAAGAAGGATTGCATTCAATGCCAAGTACTATGAAATCAATGGGCACATAATTTCTATTTGTAAGAATAAGAACATCATTAATTCTACCCAATGGCTTTTTAATAGTAGAATCCGCCAAGTTCAAATTAAGAGAACATTCATCTATATTGGTAAAGCCTAGCACATCACATAGAGATTTTGGAATTGTGGAAACGCTAGCACCCAAATCACATAAAGCATTGCACTCATAATTTTTAATTTTAACTTTAATGGTGGGTTCTCATTCATAATATAATTTTCTAGGAATTGAAATTTCTAGTTCTAGCTTTTCTTCTAACGCTTTCATCATTGCTTCTACGATGTGTTTAGTAAAAGCCTTATTTTGCTCATAAGCACTGGGTGAATTTAACATGGATTGTAACAAAGAAATGCATTCAATCAAGGAACAATTATCATAATTAAAATCTTTGTAATCCAAGAGAGTGGGCACATCGCTATTTAAAGTTTTTACCTCTCCAAACCCACTTTTATCAATTTTCTTGTCAAGATTTTCAACCTCCGAATTATGGGGACGCTCTTTAGCTAGAGTTGACTCTTCTTCAGTCCCATTTTCATCAAGTTTAATTTTGCTAAACAAAGAATCAATAGATGAAACACCAATCATTTTAATATCCTCATCATTACTACGATAAAAACCGGGAGGAATCGCTTTTTCTAAAAATTCTCGTTTAGCTTTTAGCATAGCGGTTCTTTTCTTACTCTCATCCATGGAGACATATAAAGATTTAATTGATTCATTAATATCAATTTTAGGTGGCAAAATTTTAGTCTTAAGATTTTCCACATCATGAATAATTCTATCAATGCTCCTAGACATGTCATCAAGTTTACTCAATTTTTCTTCTATCGTAGTGTTAAAAACCTTTTGAGCCTTAATAAATTCTTTAATACTACTTTCAAGATCAGAGGGCATCCTATTATTATTATAAGAATTGCCATAGGGATTGCCATAATTATTAGAGGAATTTCCAGGAAACGGTCTAGCATTGAAATTACCTCTATAAGCATTATTATTAAAATTGTTTCGCGAGACAAGATTCACATCTACGGGATCATTATTTTTCTCAATCAAAGTGGAAAAAGGCACATCATTCGGATCAATAGGAGCATTTTTTCTAGCAACCAATTTCATAAGCGCATCAACTTTATCACTCAAAGTATTAATTTCTTCAACCGAATTCACTTTTTTACTAGCAGGAACTCTTTCAGTATGCCACTGTGAATAATTTGCCATAATATTGTCAAGAAATTTAGTAGCTTCTCCCAAATTAATTTCCATAAAAGTACCACCCGCGGCGGAATCTAAAAGATTTCTAGAAACAAAATTTAATCCCACATAAAAAATTTGTATGATCATCCATAAATTTAAACCATGAGTAGGGCAATTTCCTATCATTAATTTCATCCTCTCCCAAGATTGGGCAACATGTTCATGATCAAGTTGATTAAAATTCATAATTTGATTTCTAAGAGAAATAATTTTCGCCGGAGGAAAATACTTGGTAATAAAAGTATCTTTACACCTATCCCAAGAATCGATACTATTTCGTGGTAAAGATGAAAACCAAATTTTTGCACGATCCCGCAATGATAATGGGAATAATTTTAATTTCACAATATCATTATCCACATCTTTTTTCTTTTGCATATCACACAATTCTACGAAAGTGTTAAGATGGGATGCAGCATCTTCATTAGGACTACTAGAAAATTGTTCTTTCATAACAAGATTTAGCAAAGCGGCATTAATATCACAAGTCTCCGCACTAGCGGCGGGAGGAGCAATCGGAGTACTAATAAAATCATTATTATTAGTATTGGAAAAATCACACAATTTTGTATTTTCTTGAGACATCATGGCTACGCAAACAAGATAACAAGCAAGCAAACAAGAAAAAGGCAAACGGAAAATATTTTTGTATTTTTGTAAAAACTTTTTAGAAGTGGGGGAGATGAAAATGAGAGGCAAATGCAAATAAAGTAAATGTAAGGAGATGAGAGTTTTATGCGTAGGTACTTGATAGATGTTGATGATGTCTCCCCGGCAACGGCGCCAGAAATTCTTCCTGCTACTTGTGAGCTGCGTTGGTAATTCCCTGAAGAGGAAGGGAGATGCAGTACAGTAGAGATAAGTATTTCCCTCAGTTATGAAACCAAGGTTATCAATCCAGTAGGAGAATCATGCAACACCTCGTTAGCAGCACCTGCACACAAAACAACAAATCCTTGCACCCAACGCAAACAAGGGGTTGTCAATCCCTCCGCGGTAAGTTGCAAGATTAAATTGTATGTGATAGATAGATAGATTGAAACAAAAATACAAAATAAAATAAATAAAGAAAAAGTGCAGCAAATATTTTTAGGGTTTTAGTATATGATTTAGATAGACCCGGGGGTCATAGTTTTCACTAGAGGCTTCTCTCAAGAAAATAGCATACGGTGGGTAGACAAATTACTGTTGGGCAATTGATCATGTATATAGGCATTACATCCGAGACAACTAGACCGACTCCTGCCTGCATCTACTACTATTACTCCACACATCGACCGCCATCCAGCATTCATCTAGTGTATTAAGTCCATAAAGAACAGAGTAACGCCTTAAGCAAGATGACATGATGTAGACAAAGTAAATCATGCATGAATAAACCCCATCTTTTTACCCTTAATAGCAACGATACATACATGTCATGTCCCTTTCTATCACTGGGATTGAGCACCGCAAGATCGAACCCATTACAAAGCACCTCTTCCCATGGCAAGATAAATCAATCTAGTTGGCCAAACCAAATCAATAGATCGGAGAAGAAATACGAAGCTATAATAATCATGCATAAAAGAGATCAGAGAAGACTCAAATAATATTCATGGATAATCTGATCATAAACTCACAATTCATCGGATCCCAACAAACACACCGCAAAAAGTGATTACATCGGATAGAACTCCAAGAACATCGAGGAGAACATTGTATTGAAGATCAAAAAGTGAAAGAAGCCATCTAGCTACTGCCTATGGACCCGAAGGTCTGTGGTAAACTACTCACGCATCATCGGAAGGGTAACAAGGTTGATGTAGAGCCCCTCCGTGATCGATTCCCCCTCTGGTGGAGTACCAGAAAAGGCCTCCAGATGGGATCTCTCGAGAACAGAAACTTGCGGCGGCGGAAAAAGTATTTCGTGGACTCCCCTGAGGGTTTCTGATTTTTTTGGAATTTATAGTGGTGGAATTAGGTCAAACGGAGCTTTGTGGGCCCCATGAGGTACCAGGGCGCGCCTGCCCCCCCAGGCGCGCCCTGGTGCCTCGTGGGCACCCCCTGGGGCTTCCGGCCTCCTCCCGAAGCTTCTAGTGTTGGTATTGTCCAGAAAAAAATCTCCAAAAAGTTTCGTGGCATTTGGACTTCGTTTGGTATTGATATTCTATAAAACAAAAAATAGGCAGAAAACAGCAACTTGCACTGGGCACTAAGTTAATAGGTTAGTCCCAAAAAATGATATATAATTGCTGTAAATGTATATAAAAAACATCCAAGATTGATAATATAACAACATGGAACAATCAAAAATTATAGATACGTTGGAGACGTATCAGGTATCAAACGTCACTTCATAACTGAGTGATCATAAATGTTCTCTTTGGGTATTTCGGAAGGTACTAGTTGGGTTGCATGGAACGAGACTGGGATTTGTCACTCCATATTACGGAGAGATATCTCTGGGCCCTCTCGGTAACACGATATCTGAAGTAGCTTGCAAGCATGTGACTAATGTGTTTAGTCATGGGGATATCGTATTACGGAACGAGTAAAGAGACTTGCCGGTAACGAGATTGAACTAGGTATGGCGATACCGATGATCAAATCTCAGGCAAGTAAAATATCGCGAGGCAAAGGGAATTTAATACGGGATTACATGAATCCTTGACATCATGGTTCAAACCGATAAAGATCTTCATTGAATATGTGGGGGTCATTATGGGCATCCAGGTCCCGCTGTTGATTATTGATCGGAGAGGTGTCTCGATCATGTCTGCATGTTCTCGAACCCGTAGGGTCACCCACTTAATGTTCGGTAATGCTAGGGTAGTATTGTGATATTCATAATGGTTTGTCCGAAGGTAGTTTGGAGTCTCGGATGGGATCCGAGACATCACGAGGTGATTCGGAATAGTCCGGAGGTAAAGTTTCATATATGGGAAGTGTTTTTCAGGGTTCTCGAAAAGTTTGGGAATTTACCGGCATTATATCGGGGAGTTTCGAAGGGTTCCGGGGGTCCAACAATGGGTCCCACCTGTCTCGGAGGCCTACATGGGCTGAGGGGTGCCGCCCTGGCCTACATGGGTAAGGCACACAAGCCCCCCAAGGTCCCATGCGGCTAAGGGGGCAAACCCTAAAAGGGAGGGGGGCGTCGCCCCCTTGGCTTGGAGGGGGGCCGCCGCCCCCTTTTCTTGGAGGCGGGGCCGTCGCCCCCTTGGTTTGGAGGGGGGCAACTTTCCTAATCAAAGAAAACTGTGTTCATTAAAAGCACACCTGAAGGCAGCAGGGCGTGCGTGACGAGGGCGGCCGAGTCTCCTCGGAGGAGCCCGAGCTGATTTGCTCGACGGGCGCCGAGGACTGGCTTGTTGCCGAAGCCCTAGTTCTCCTCGGGCATTTAGAAGCTTGGGGGAGGCCAATGCCTTGTTGTACCCCAGCACCGCCTGCTCTCTCTTCCCACATAGGGAAGAAGGGGCCTCGCTGGACTTCTGCTGCTCGGAGCTGGAGTCGAAGTCGGAGTCCGAGTCTCGCTGGCTCCCAGCTGGGACCTCGGGAACAGTGTCCTGAATGACTGGGCCCTTTGCCCTGGTCCTCTTCGGGCCCCTGGTCTTCTCCGGCTTGACTGCCATCATGTATGGGTCCTCGGTCAACAGTTTCTCTAGCTCGGCGCTCACAAGTTCCCCACGTTGAGGCGCTAAGGATCTGACCGACCTGGCGAATGTACAATAGTCCTGCAATATGGACGCATAAACCCAATCATTCAGCCAAATAGTGAAAAGGAAATAACAACCACGAATTATAAGTGGATACATTGCATACTGATGAGTGGATTTTATGCATATTTTTTAGAGTATATTCTAGTGCCAAAGTCCCTCATATCATATCCATCTAGCACTTATTCATGTCTCCAATGCATAGTTTTCGGTATATACTTGTTTTACCAAGTTCGTTGCACACTTTTTACTTTTATTTAGTTTTTATTAGTTTTCCTTTGTTTTGTGGTCTTTGCAAGTGTGTTGACATGTTCCTGAACTTGGGACATCAAAAGAACCAAGTTGGAGGACAAACCGGAGAAGTTCCAGGCACCAGATCAAGGCCCTTTAGAGAGTTTGATGATTTTACATTTATAAAATTGTATAAAATGAAGATCCAAGGTCCCTGATGCATCTGGCTTTTCGCTAGCAATCCAACAAGCCCAAGAACGTCAAAATCGGAGTTCGTGTGACGAAATGGCGACCAAAATAGGAAACAGCTCCCGGAGTCGTGAGTGAAGGATGGCCTTCCATACGAGCGGAGCTGCTCGTATGGATGGTCGTATGACTGATACGTCTCCAATGTATCTATAATTTTTTATTGTTTCATGCTTTTATATTATCAATCTTGGATACTTTATATGCTTTATATGCAATTTTATATCATTTTTGGGAACTAACCTATTAACTCAGTGCCGAGTGCTAGTTGCTGTTTTTTGCTTGTTTTTGTCTTTTTTGGAAATCAGTACCAAATGAAGTCCAAATGTGATAAAACTTTACTATGATTTTTTCTGGACCAGAAGGGACCCTAGAAGGTTCGGGGGGAGGCCAGAAGCCCTACGGGAGAGCCACGAGCTCACCTGGCGCGCCCCTGGGGGGGCGCCACTTGAGCTCGTGGGTCCCATGCAGCTCCGTTTGACCTAATTCCACTTCCATAAATTCCCATAAATTCCAAAACCAATAGAGAGCCACCCAAAATAACTTCCCTGCCACCACAAGCTTCTGTTCTTTCGCGATCCCATCTGGAGGCCTTTTCCGGTGATCTACCGGAGGGGCAATCGATCACAGAGGGCTTCTACATCAACCTTGCTGCCCTTCTTATGATGTGTGAGTAGTTTACCACAGACCTACGGGTCCATAGCTAGTAGCTAGATGGCTTCTTCTCTCTCTTTGATCTTCAATACAAAGTTCTCCATGATCTCCATGGAGTTCTATCCGATGTAATCTTCTTTTGCGGTGTGTTTGTTGGGATCCGATGAATTGTGGGTTTATGATCATATTATTCATTGAAAGTAATTGAGTCTTTTATGAACTTTATTATGCATGATTGTTATTGCTTTGTATTTCTCTCCGATCTATCCGTTTGGTTTGGCCAACTAGATTGATTTATCTTTAGTGGGAGAGGTGCTTTGTGATGGGTTCTTGCGGTGTACCCACTCTATGACAGGAGGAGTAGCAAGGCACGTATTTGTATTGTTGCTACTAAGGGTAAAACAACGGGGTTTAATCATATTGCTTGGTTTTATGTCTACATTATGTCATCATACTCCAAGCATTACTCTGTTTGTTATGAACTTAATGCCTAAGATACATGCTGGGTAGCGATCGAGGGGTGGAGTAATAGTAGTAGATGCAGGCAGGAGTCAGTCTACTTGTCACGGACATAATGCCTATGTACTGATCATGCCATGAATAACGTCATAACTATGTGCTTTTCTATCAATTGCTCAACAGTAATTTGTTTACCCACCGTATTCTATGTTCTTGAGAGAGATGCCTCTAGTGAAAACTATGCCCCCCGGGTCCATTCAAATCATATTACTAAAACCCTAATTTACTTGCTACAATTTGTTTCTTTTTATTTTCTTTTGCAATTTATATATCTACCACTATCAGAATTAATTCTTGCAATTAATGAGTACAAGGGGATTGACAACCCTCTTGCCCGCGTTGGGTGCAAGTATTTTCTTTGTGTGTGTGCAGGTACTGTCGACCTTTTTCTGTGTGTCTCTCCTATTGGTTCGATAATCTTGGTTCTCTACTGAGGGAAATACTATCCGCTATTATATTGCTTCACCCTTCCTCTTCTGGGAAAATCCCAATGCAGCTCACAACTAGCATATGTGCACTCGTATGGATAGGTGCCGACGCCGTGTACCACAACAGAGCAAAATACGGCGGACCATACGACCTCAAGCGGTTGTATGTGCGCTCATACCAAGGCAAAAAAAAGCCCAATTTGTTTATTTCTTCAAGCCGTGGTCAGTGGGCTATATTTTAACTGTTCGTTTGCACTTTAATATCAATTATCCACCCTTGAAGTCTCTCAACCAATAAAATTTGTAGTTCTTCATGTTTTCTTTTATTTCTTTTGCTCGGTTAGGTATACGAATTTCATTCGTACCGAACCGCGTTCTTTTTTATCTTGTGTGTTATTTTCGCAGAGGTTTGGACCCAATGTGGTGACACGTACAGTATGGTGCCAACCGTATGAAAACCCTCACAAGCCACTCGGTCACTTCAATTCAACAAAATCTTCAACTACAAGTGCCAGGTTCTACCGGACAACATCATAAATGGTTGATGAAGCGTAGGTCCATTTCCATTAAAGGAGAGGTTATTTCCACCTCAACGGTAAAAGTTTTTATTAACCTTGCTTACATGTAAGCTTGGGGAGGTAACCACTTTCCATACTCTCCTTTAATAAAATGCACTTTCTCTTTTCATAATTTTCTTGAGACTAGTTCTGGCAAAGTTCTAAGCTTGGGGAAGTTATTTTTGCATGTGTAGAGTCTTGTGCAATGATCTTCATCTGATAAATACTATGCAATCATGTGTCCCACTTTTTATATGCTTGCTTAAGTATGATTGCTCTATATTTGTATACCATATTGCCAAGTTAATGTTTTAATGCACTTCGTTCAAGTTTTTGCTTAGCTTGAGAACAATCTTGTGATCCTCTGAAAGACATTGCCACAATCTCTACTTTTACAAAAGAAAAAAAATGATGATGATGGTTGAATAATTTTTTTGACACTTGTTAGAATTGTTATAAAAGAAAACGTTATGGAGTAGCTCTACTCCATGGTCTTTGAAACAATAGACTCGGTAGTCCTTTCTTTGAGCGTTGTTTATACAGAATCGGTATTCCTTAGTATTCAAGATTATGCCAAAACAAAAATAACTGTCTACACATGGTGGCAGTTGCGCAGCCCCCACTTTTTATCTCTAATTATTTTGGTAAATTATTTTGGACCATGGAGAATAACTGTTTAATGAAAATAAAGTTATTTTTGTGACATAGGACCAGTTAGGCAAGCAAAAAGGCACTTGTGCCAAAAAGGCAAGCAAAAATACAGAGAGAAGTGAGAACAGGCCCTTTCTATACAACGAAAAGGCACTTGTGCCAAAAAGGCAAGCAAAAAGACAAAGAGAAGTGAGAAAACGCCATTTCTATGCAATGAAAAGGCACTTGTGCCAATGCCATAAAAAACCGACACCTCATATATAAAAAAGGCATTTATGCCAAAGGGTGTGTAGCTGTCACCATCTGTGCGTAGCTACCACCATGCATAGGAAATCGCCTCTCTATGCCAAAATCTGTGTTGCAATACATAGCGCTTCAGCTTCTCGCTGGTTCCATGGCCTTGTTGCTATACGCTGCTTTATGCCATGTAAATGTGACTTCGTCACCTCTCTTGATGTTATGCTGAGAACTCCGCTGGCCAATGAACGATCCACTAGAGTATCGGCTCAGATTTTGGCTATGAGTTTGTTAACGTTCGCAGTGGCAACACTGCAGCGAATATTATTCAGCTTTTCTCTTGAGCGTGTGTATGTGGTAATAAAAAAGTACTGATCGCAAGAGCTCGAAAGAGACAACATATTGGTCCATAGTACTCAAACTTAAGCCACAATGAAACCCCGCATATATCACCTTTTGGCATAATCTTGAGAACTTTGAAGTACCTTTTCTGGATGAACCACAACTGAAGTATGTGCTTGAGAATTTTTTACAAGAGGATCCAAGTATTTGTTTTCATGCTAGATTAAACTTTGACAAGGAGGATATAAATTTTTACTGAAGCTCTAGTGGTTTGATGATCAAAATAAATGTTACCTATCTGAGCATGTGCTACCTTGTACAAATATGTTCTACCTTATAGCTTGCAGAGAAGACAAGGATACGCCTATGGGCAACAATGTTATTGATGAGTTAGGTGGATAACTTTAGTTTATCAACCTTCTTGCTCGAGGACGAGCAAGGTCTAAGCTTGGGGATGTTGATGGCTGGATTTTATGCATACTATTTAGAGTATATACTAGTGCCAAAATCCCTCGTATCATATCCATCTAGCACTTATCCATGTCTCCAATGCATAGTTTTCGGTATTCACTTGTTTTACCAAGTTCATTGCACACTTTTCATTTTTATTTATTTTTATTAGTTTTCCTTTGTTTTGTGGTCTTTGCAGGTGTGTTGACATGTTCATGGACTTGGTACATCAAAAGAACCAAGTTGGGGGACAAACCGGAGACGTTCCAGGCACCAGATCAAGGCCCTTTGGAGAGTTTGATGATTTGAAATTTATAAAAGTGTCCAAAATGAAGATCCAAGGCCTTTGATGCATCGGGCTTTTCACTAGCAATCCAACGAGTCCAAAAACATCAAAATCGGAGTTCGTATGAAGAAATGGCGACCAAAATACGAAACAGCTCCCGAAGTCCTGAGTGAAGGACGACCCTCTGATACGTCTCCGACGTATCTATAATTTTTGATTGTTTCATGCTACTATTATATCAATTCTACATACTTTATATGCAATTTTATATCATTTTTGGGAACTAACCTATTAACTCAATGCCCAGTGCCAGTTCCTGTTTTTGCCTATTTTATTGTTTCAGGGAAAAACTATACCAAACGAAGTCCAAACGCAATAAAAAATTTCGGTGATTTTTTCTGGACCAGAAGACACCAGGAAACTTCGGGAGGAGGCCAGAAGATCTATGGGTGAGCCACAAGCTCACACGGCGCGCCTGTGGGGGGGCACGCCACCCGAGCTTGTGAGCCCCCCGTAGACCCCCCAACCTAATTCCACTTCTATAAATTCCTAAAAATCCCAAAAACAAACAGAGAGCCAACCAAAACAATATTTCCGCTGCCGCAAGCCACTTTTCTTCCGCGATCCCATCTGGAGGCCTTTTTCGGTGATGTGCTGGAGGGGGAATCGATCACGGAGGTCTTCTAAATCAACCTTGCTGCACCTCCGATGATGTGTGAGTAGTCCACCACAGACCTACGGGTCCATAATGATTAGCTAGATGGCATTCTCTCTCTCTCTCTTTGATCTTCAATACAATGTTCTCTTCAGAGATCGATCCGATGTAATCTTCTTTTGCTGTGTGTTTGTTGGGATCCGATTAATTGTGGGTTTATGATAAGATTTCATTGAAAGTAATTGATTCTTTTCTGACCTATATTATGTATGATTGTTATAGCTATGTAATGCTTTCTGATCTATGGGTTTTCTTTGGCCAAGTTGATTCGTTGATCTTCAGTGGAAGTGGTGCATAGTAGTAGTTTAAATCTTGCGGTGTCCTCACCCAGTGACAGCAGGGGTAGCGAGGCACGTATTTGTATTGTTGCTACTAAGCGTAAAACGACGGGGTTTGATCATATTGATTGGTTTTATTATATCTACATTATGTCATCTTGCTTAAAGCGTTACTCTATTTCATGAACTTAATACCATGGATGAAGACAGGAGTCGGTCGATTGGTGGAGTAATAGTAGTAGATGCACGCAGGAGTCGGTCTACTTGTCATGGACATAATGCCTATATACATGATCATGCCATGAATAACGTCATAACTATGCGCTTTTCTATCAATTGCCCAACAGTAATTTGTCTACCCACCGTATGCTATTTTAATGAGAGAGATGCCTCTCGTGAAAACTATGGTCCCCGGGTCTTCTTTAATCATATTACAAAAACTAAAAATACCTTGCTGCAATTTATTTACTTTGCAATTTATCTATCTACCACAATTAGATTTGATCCTTGCAATTAACAAGTACAAGGGGATTGACAACCCTCTTGCCCGCGTTGGGGGCAAGTATTTGCTCTTGTGTGTGCGGGTACTGCTAAGGAGTGTTTGCGTGGTTCTCCTATTGGTTCGATAACCATGGTTCTCTACTGAGGGAAATACTTATCCGCTACTATATTGCTTCACCCTTCCTCTTCGGGGAAAATCTCAACGCAGCTGACAAGTAGCACCCTCCATACGAGCAGCTCCGCTCGTATGGATGGTCGTATGACCTCCTGACAGCCACGAAAATTGGCCAGAACTTTCTAGATTTTGCTCCGATTTCATCCCTGTTTTTCCCTACGAGATCCTTCACGACCAAGGCTTGTATTAGACGTGGATTTGGCTCCCCTTGAGCCCTTGGATGAAAGGGAGGAGGCTGGATCAACGGAGGACACCCGAGGAGGACTCCTATATGAAGACCTCCAACCCTAGCCGTCGGCTCATTCCATTTCCATCCTCCTCAAGTCTCATCTACAGCCACCACACCTCCATTCCAGCAACTCCACCATAGAGAGAAGGGGTCGAGAGGGCTTTTCCCCCCGCGGGGTGTGCTACTTGTGAGCTGCGTTGGGATTTCCTTGAAGAGGAGAGGATGATGCAGTACAGTAGAGATAAGTATTTCCCTCAGTTAAGAACCAAGGTTATCAATCCAGTAGGAGAACCACACAGAACCTCGTTAGCAGCACCTACACACACAAAAGCAAATACTTGCACCCAACGCGAACAAGAGGGTTGTCAATCCCCTTGGCGATTACTTGCAAGGATTAATTCTGATAGTGATAGTTAGATAAATAAATTGCAAAACAAAATAAAGGAAATAAAATTGCAGCAAGGTATTTTTGGATTTTATATATGATGGATAAATGACCCCGGGGCCATAGTTTTCACTAGAGGCTTCTCTCTCGAACACATAGCATACGGTGGGTAAACAAATTACTGTTGGGAAATTGATAGAAAAGCGCATAGTTATGACGGATTCATGGCAATGATCATGTATATAGGCATCACTTCCGAGACAAGTAGACCGACTCCTGCCTGCATCTACTACTATTACTCCACCCATCGACCGCTATCCAGCATGCATCTAGGGTATTAAGTTAATGAAAACAGAGTAACGCCTTAAGCAAGATGACATGATGTAGACAAAGTAAACTCAAGCAATATGAATAAACCCCACAGTTTTATCCTTAATGGCAACAATACAAACATTTGTCTTGTCCCCTACTTTGTCACCGGGATAGAGCATCATAAGATTGAACCCATTACAAAGCACCTCTCCCATTGCAAGATAAATCAATCTAGTTGGCCAAACCAAACGGATAGATCGGAGAGAAATACAAAGCTATAACAATCATGCATAAATAAGTTCAGAAAAGACTCAAATATTTCTCATGAATAATCTGATCATAAACCCACAATTCATCGGATCCCAACAAACACACCGCAAAAGAAGATTACATCAAATAGAACTCCAAGGAGATAGAGGAGAACATTGTATTGAAGATCAAAGAGAGAGAAGAAGCCGTCTAGATACTAGCTATGGACCCGTAGGTCTGTGGTAAACTACTCACACATCATCGGAAGGGCAGCAAGGTTGATGTAGAAGCCCTCCGTGATCGATTCCCCCTTCGGCAGAGTACCCGAAAAGGCCTCCAGATGGGATTATGGAAGAACAGAAGCTTGCGGCGGCAGAAAAGTTATTCGAGGTGGCTCTCTGGTATACGGGGAATATTTGAGAATTTATAGGTTTGGAATTAGGTCAAGAGGTGCCACGAGGGGCCCACAAGCCTGGGGGCATGCCTCCCGAGCTTGTCGCTCCCTCGTGGCTCGTCTGGTCTTCTCCCGAACCTTCTAGGGTCTCTCTTGGTCCAGAAAAAATTAATCCAAAGTTTTTTCTTCGTTTGGACTCCGTTCGATATTGATTTTCTGAAAAGCCAAAAACAAGCAACAAATAGCAACTGGCACTGGGCACTAGGTTAATAGGTTAGTCCCAAAAAATGATATATAATTGCATATAATTTCATATAAAACATCCAAGATTGATACGATAATAGCATGGAACAATAAAAAATTATAGATACGTTGGAGACGTATCAAGCATCCCCAAGCTTAATTCCTGCTCGTCCTCGAGTAGGTAAATGATAAAAACAGAATTTTTGATGTGGAATGCTACCTAACATGTTCATCATGTAATTCTCTTTTATGGTATGAATATTAAGATCCGAATGATTCAAAGCAATAGTCTATAATTTGATATAAAGACATCAATACTCAGGCATACTAAGAAATAATCATGTCTTTCAAAATAAAAATGCTAAAGAAAGTTATCCCTACAAAATCATATAATCATGTCATGCTCCATCTTCTTAACATAAAGTATTTATCATGCACAACCCCGGAGACAATCAAGCAATTCGTTCATACTTTTAACGCGCTTCAGCCTTTTCAAACCCCACGCAATACATGAGCGCAAGCCATGGACATAGCACTATGGGTGGAATAGAATATGATGATAGAGATTAATAAGGGGAAGTCAAAAAATGGAACATAGTCTCACATTAACGCGGCTAATAAACGGGCTATGGAGATGCCCATCAATTGATGTCAATGAGAGGAGTAGGGATTGCCATGCAACGGATGCACTAGGAGCTATAAGTGTATGAAAGCGCAAACTTAAAAACTAAGTGGGTGTGCATCCAACTTGCTTGCTCATGAAAACCTCGGGCATTTGAGGAAGCCCATCATCGGAATATACAAGTCAAGTTCTATAATGAAAAATTCCCACTAGTATATGAAAGTGACAACATAGGAGACTCTCTATATGAAAAACATGGTGCTACTCTGAAGCACAAGTGTGGAAAAGGATAGTAAAATTGCCCCTTCTCTCTTTTTCTCTCATTTCATTTTTTTTGTGGGCTCTTTTTGGCCTCTTTTTTTTTTATTTCCTCACTGGGACAATGCTCTAATAATGATGATCATCACACTACTATTTACTTACAACTCAAAATTACAACTCAAAACTAGAACAAATATGACTCTATATGAATGCCTCTGGCAGTGTACCAGGATGTGCAATGAAGCTAGCGTAACATGTATGGAAATGATGAACGGTGGTTGAGCCACAAATACTATGTTAGCTATATGATCATGCAAAGAATTATGACAATGATGATGTGTGTTATGTAAACGGAACGGTGGAAGTTGCATGGCAATATATCTCGGAATGGCTATGGAAATGCCATAATAGGTATGGTGGCTGTTTTGAGGAAGATATAAAGAGGCTTATATGTGATAGAGCGTATCATAACACGGGGTTTGGATGCACCGGCGAAGTTTGCACCAAATCTTGAGGTGAGAAAGGGCAATGCACGGTACCGAAGAGGCTAGCAAATTGCGGAAATGTGAGAGTGCGTATAATCCATGGACTCACATTAGTCATAAAGAACTCACATACTTATTGCGAAAGTTTATTAGCCCTCGAAGCAAAGTACTACTATGCATGCCCTGATACGTCTCTGTCGTATCTATAATTTTTGATTGTTTCATGCTAATATCCTATAATTTCCACATACTTTTGGCAACATTTTATATTGTTTTTTGGGACTAACATATTGATCCAGTGCCCAGTGCCAGTTCCTGTTTGTTGCATGTTTTTTGTTTCGCAGAATATCCATATCAAACGAAGTCCAAATGCAATAAAATTTTACGGAGAATTATTTTGGAATATATGTGATTTTTGGGAGGTGGAATCAACGCAAGGCGGTGCTCGTGGGCCCCTTGAGGCACCAGGGCGTGCCAGGGGGGTCCGGCGCGCCGTGGTGCCTCGTGAGGCCCTCGTAGGTCGGTTGGTGCCCTTCTTCGGCCGCAAAGAAGCTAATATCCAGAAAAAAAATTGTGTTAAAATTTCAGCGCAATCGGAGTTACGGATCTCCGAGAATTTAAGAAACGGTGAAAGGCCAGAAAACAGGAGCGCGAAACAGAAGAGAACTGAGAGAGAGATCCAATCTCGGAGGGGCTACTGCCCCTCCGCCACCATGGCAGCCATGGACCAGAGGGGAAACTGTCCTCCCATCTAGGGGGGAGGCCAAGGAAGAAGAAGAAGGAGGGGGGCTCTCTCCCCATCTCTCCCGGTGGCGCCGGAGTGCCGCCGGGGCAAGGATCGTGACGGCGATCTACACCAACAACTTCGCCACCGTCAACACCAACTCTCTCCCCCTCTATGCAGCGGTGTAACCTCTCTTTTCCCGCTGTAATTCTCTACTTAAACATGGTGCTTAATGCTACATATTATTATCCAATGATTTGTGGCCATCCTATGATGTTTGAGTAGATTCGTTTTGTCCTATGGGTTGATTTATGATCGTGATTGGTTTGAGTTGTATGTTTTATTTTGGTGCTGTCCTATGGTGCCCTCCGTGTCACGCAAGCGTGAGGGATCCCTGCTGTAGGGTTTGCAATACGTTCATAATTCTCTTATAGTGGGCGGCTAGAGTGACAGAAGCTTACACCCGAGTAAGGGGGTTGTTGCGTATGGGAGTAAAAAGGACTTGCTACTTAATGCTATGGTTGGGTTTTACCTTAATAATCTTTGGTAGTTGCGGATGCTTGCTAGAGTTCCAATCATAAGTGCATATGATCCAAGTACGGAAAGTATGTTAGCTCATGCCTCTCCCTCATATAAAATTGCAATAATGATTACCGGTCTAGTTATCGATTGCCTAGGGACAAATCTTTCTCTTGTGTTACAAAAGCTATCTACTAAACAACTAACTTCTATTATCTTGCAAACTACTCCTAGTTTTATTCTCGTTAAGTACTTCTAGTCTTATCCTTACACCCGCAAAATAGTTTCATACTTGTTCTAGGTAAAGCGAACGTTAAGTGCGCGTAGAGTTGTATCGGTGGTCGATAGAACTTGAAGGGAATATTAATTCTACCTTTAGCTCCTCGTTGGGTTCGACACTCTTATTTATCGAAAAAGCTACAATTGATCCTCTATACTTGTGGGTTATCATTCACCCACATCCCCTGTTATAAAATTGCAATAATGATTACCGGTCTAGTTATCGATTGCCTATGGACAAATCATTCTCTTGTGTTACAAAAGCTTTCTACTAAACAACTAACTTTTATTATCTTGCAAATTACTCGTAGTTTTATTCTCGCAAAGTACTTCTAGTTTTATTCTTGCAAACCTATCCTATCACCTACAAAATAGTTTTATACTTGTTCTAGGTAAAGCGAACATTAAGTGTGCGTAGAGTTTTATCGGTGGTCGATAGAACTTGAAGGGAATATTAATTCTACCTTTAGCTCCTCGTTGGGTTCGACACTCTTATTTATCGAAAAAGCTACAATTGATCCCCTATACTTGTGGGTTATCATGCCCCTAGGGGGGAGGTTGGTAGGAGTTAAGCATCACGCGCCCCCAACCGCCATGCAAAGGAAGACAATCAATAATAAATCATGCTCCAACTTCTTAGCATAACAACAGACCATACGTGCATGCTTCGGGAATCACAAACCTTAACACCAATATTATTACTAAACCACAATTATCTACAAGTACCTCCCACATATTACCATCTTAATATCGCAAAACTATTGCAAGGAATCAAACTTATCATATTCAGTGATCTACATGAAAGTTTTTATTATATCCTTCTTGAATACCTATCATATTAGGACCAAATTCATAACCCGTGCATATTACCATGACTATTTATTAGACTCTCAAAAAGATATAAGTGAAGCATGAGAGTGCAACTATTTCTTTAAAATATAACCACCGCCGTGCTCTAAAAGATATAAGTGAAGCACTAGAGCAACTGCCTAGCTCAAAAGATATAAGTGAAGCACATAGAGTATTCTAACAAATCACGAATAATGTGTGTCCCTCTCAAAAAGGTGTGTTCAGAAAAGATGATTGTGGCAAACTAAAAAGCAAACAAAGAAAAGAAAACTATGGCACAAGACGCTCCAAGTAAAACACATATCATGTGATGAATAAAAATATAGCTCCAAGCGATACCGATAGATTGTAGACGAAAGAGGGGATGCCATCAGGGACATCCCCAAGCTTAGACGCTTGGGTCTTCCTTGAATATTACCTTGGTGTGCCTTGGGCATCCCCAAGCTTAGGGTCTTGCCGCTCTTTATTCCTTCATCCATCATGGTCTCACCCAAAACTTGAAAACTTCAGCACACAAAACTCAACAGAAACCTCGTGAGATCCATTAGTATAACAAACAAATCTTAAACTTTAGGTACTGTTATAAATTGATTCATATTTAATATTGTCATAATGCTACTGTACTCCAACTTCCCCATGGCTTATACCCCCCGATACAATCCATAGATTCATCGAAATAAGCAAACTATGCGACAATAACAGAATCTGTCTAAAACAGAACAGTCTGTAAAGATCTATTTAACAGATATACTTCTATAACTCCAAAAATTCTGAAAAATTAGGACAACGTAAAAAATTCATATACCAATACTGTGTAAAAACTTCAGAATTTTATCGTGCTCCAGTAGAGAACCAAAAATCCAGCACTGGACTGAAAACTTTCTGTTTTCAAACAGCATCAATTATACTATCACCCAAATCATCCCAAAGGCATTACTTGGCACAAACACTAATTAAAAGATAAAAACACAATCATAACAGAAGCTAAAATTGTGTGACACAAGAATTTGCAATAAAGATAAATATTGGGTTGCCTCCCAACAGGGAGCGACTACAATAAAATCTGATCCTCTGGTGCAAAAATAGAAAAAAGTAAACTGGACCGTTGGATTGGTGGTAGATGGCACAGATTGAAGAAGAGAGATGACATGCCACTTGAGTGTACATTTTACAAAACACCCCTGCTAAATGTCAGATATGAAATAGGACTTCACAGTAACCACCTCAAGTCTTCATAAAATACATTCATTTTCAATCTTCCACAACGTTGATGCCCCTTCTCTTAGTCTTATAAAAAATCTTTGAACATATATAATGCATGAAATCCATGCATATTTAAGTACATTAGTGCAAGAAGCTGAACATGTTGGCCACTAAAAAGTACATCAATATATATGACAACTATTTGAGCACATGAGAAAATTAATCCATCCTCTTCAAGCACAACTAAAGGTGTGTGTCAAACTGGACATCAATGTTCACTGGCAGCAAAATGAGCAGGAGGACTCGACTTGTGAGTTCCATTCGTAGAGCTGTGAGGTTTACAAACTCTTCTTGCAGACATTGCACTCAGTTATAAAGACTTCTTTTAGGAGGCACTCTATCGCATCTTTGATGGTGCATGATAGAAAAGCTCTAGCCTTTGCCTATAGTTAGTGCTTCTTGCTCATGGCCCTTCTCGTGCTGGGAGAGATCACAACCTCCATGGACTCTTATGTAAGCCTGATTACTTCTTTCTACCTAGCTGATCACAACAAACAAATACGATTCAGTTAAAACACATTATATGAAAGAGACAGTCATTATTTTCTAGCTTCACTCGCCGCTCCAACCCAGGATACTTAATCTAGATGTCAAAAATAGGATGAAATTCCTCAAACATATTAATACAACATGTAACCATCCAAGATAACTTGTAAGGTCGATGCAAGCTTTACGACTTCCACAAGGTAATTTTGAAATCAAATAAAGATGGAATACAGTAACTACAGGATATGCCTAACAGATAGAGGACAAACATTTGTTGCAGCATATTTCGTTATTCCGTTACAAAACTATGTTATCTTGTTATAAGTACTACCTGAAAAACCTGACAACATCTGAACTCTCTCTTTTTTCTTGCAAGAGAGCAGTATAAGTGTATAACACGCTAATCCTTTTGACGCAAAAAGGTCTGTCATGGCTGACAAAGATCATGTTTATACCATTGGATGGCCCTTAGCTGCTTCCATGAAAAGCCTGCTCATATCAGTTTCATGGGGTTAAATATTGGAGATTATGACCTAAGGTAACAAGTATGACCTAAGCCAGCTCATAAAAGTTTCATGGGGTTAAATATTAGCTCTAATCCTTTTTCTTATTACTTGCAAATGTGAGAAATTTGAAGACCTGAAGTTAGGTGTACATAAACGTTGGGTAAATGGCTACAATGTGAAAACTGCCACTTGCTCAGGGAAGTGAGAACTTGTTAATAAATTTGTTGTCCTTCCTGAAATTCATGTTCACAGTTACATAAACATCCACCCATTTAAACTTGGTGCCATAGAAAGACAGAAAACTCCATGGTGGACATAACATTAGTATGAAGCATTCAACCTTAACTTGTTCAGCTATTCCAGTTTAAGTATAAATGTGCAGCAGTTAGTTGCATAACTACAAGTCGGAGTTCGGGCTAATTTGCTGGTGTAGAGATGCAGCAAATCGACTAGCTCATAAATGTTGAGATATTCTTACCCGGAGAATGAGAGGAGTGGCAGGTCGGGAAGGAGATGAGAAGCCCATCACCGGCTTGTCACTGGGGAGCTACGGCTGGATCCTGACAGGGGGATCACGCTCGCGAGCTAGACCTGGAGGCAGGGAGGGGGAGGAGGCTACGATCCCACCACCAGCTTGATGTAGGATGGAAAAGGATGCGAGGACCACACCGCCGGGGCAGAGCTTAGTACTCAACGAGCTCCGATCTGTTCCACCTCTAACTAGGCCGTCGGCGACGAGACGGTGATGTGCCGCCGGAGCTGGGAAGGAAGGGCACCTCTACCGGGCATCTTCGGCCAGCTTTGCTCTGGATCTGGACCACCGCCACCATTGGGGAATTTCGGGGCTTTCACTGCATCTGCAGAGGGGAATCGGGGTTGAAGGAGGACGAGATCAGAAGCAGAAATAGCTAGGAAGGAGGGACCTTTTTGCACAGAAACTTGTAATTTCGCGCACAGACCCCTCCCCATAAGTTGTACCATCCATTTCCGATCCAATGGTCCAGGATTGTTTTTCTATTTTTGCAACTGACCCTCTATTTCTATCATAGTTGCTCCCCTTCCAACAAGCGCTATTGTTTTATGCCCCTAGCTAGGCATAATGCATAGTTTCAAGTATTATCATCCTTAATTTTCGCATCCTGAGATGTCTATTTATCAGGAGGCTTTTCAAAAACAATGGGGAAAACATCATCTATCAAAATTTTAGCACTATCAAGGCAACTTTCTTCGAACCCTTGTTGGTTTCCTTTTACTATCCAAGAATATTGTCGATTAATGATGACCCACAAGTATAGGGGATCAATTGTAGTCCTTTCGATAAGTAAGAGTGTCGAACCCAACGAGGAGCAGAAGGAAATGACAAGCGGTTTTCAGCAAGGTATTTTCTGCAAGCACTGAAATTATCGGTAACGAGTAGTTTGATAGCGAGATAATTTGTAACAAGTGACAAGTAGCAATAGTAACAAGAGTGCAGCAAGGTGGCCCAATCCTTTTTGTAGCAAAGGACAAGCCGGAACAATTTCTTATAATAAGCAAAGCGTTCTCGAGGACACATGGGAATTTAATCTAGTCACCTTCATCATGTTGGTTTGATCCGCGTTCACTACTTTGGCAATTTGATATGTGGGTGGACCAGTGCTTGGGTGTTGTTCTTACTTGAACAAGCCTCTCACTTATGATTACCCCCTCTCGCAAGCATCCGCAACTACGAAAGAAGAATTAAGATAACTCTAACCATAGCATTAAACATATGGATCCAAATCAGCCCCTTACGGAATAGTGCATAAACTAGGGTTTAAGCTTCTGTCACTCTAGCAACCCATCATCTAATTACTATTCCACAATGCATTCCCTTAGGCCCAAAGATGGTGAAGTGTCATGTAGTCGACGTTCACATGACACCACTAAGAGAATCAACAACATACATATCATCAAAATATCGAACGAATACCAAATTCACATGATTACTTATGACAAGACTTCTCCCATGTCCTCAAGAACAAAAGTAACTACTCACAAATCATATTCATGTTCAAGATCAGAGGGGTATTGAATAGCATATTGGATCTGAACATATAATCTTCCACCAAATAAACCAACTAGCATCAACTACAAGATATAATCAACACTACTAGCAACCCACAGGTACCAATTTGAGGTTTTGAGACAAAGATTGAATACAAGAGATGAACTAGGGTTTGAGATGAGATGGTGCTGTTGAAGATGTTGATGAAGATTGGTCCTCCCACGATGAGAGGATCGTTGGTGAAGTCGATGGCTCCGATTTCCCCCTCCCGGAGAGAAGTATCCCCGGCAGAATCGCTCCGCCGGAGAGCAAAAATGCTCCTGCCCAAGTTCCGCCTGGAGATGGCGGCGCACCATCCCAAAAGTATTCTCCTTATTTTTTTCTAGGGCAAATGGGCTTATATACCAGAAAATGGGCACCGGATGCTGGCCAGGGGCCCCACAAGCCAACAGGGCGCGCCTGGGGGGGTGGCGCGCCCTGGTGCCTCGTGGGCACCTGGGTGGCCCCCTCTGGTACTTCTTTCTTCCAGTATTTTTTTATTTATTTCAAAATAAATCTCCGTGAAATTTTAGCTCATTTGGAGATGTGCAGAATAGGTATCTCTGATATAGCTTTTTCAGGTCCAGAATTCCAGTTGCCGGCAATCTCCCTCCTTGTGTAAATCTTGCATATTAAAAGAGAAAAGGCATTAGAATTGCTCCACAAAGTGTTATATTGATTAAAAACACTATAAATAACAGTAGTAAAACATGATGCAAAATGGACGTATCAATTAATACCATTGAAAACTTGTTGGATTATATGTAAAGGAGGGACTTCGTTTTTAGTATTTTCATCATAAGTATGATCGTCACCAAACACATACCTCATCATATAATCTTCATTATACAAAATTTCATCTATCACAGGGTGTTGATGACTCATATTATAAAAATCAAAGATCTCTTTTGCTTCTCGCACTATGTAATCAAATTCATTCATAAGGACAAGAGTAGCTATCTTTTTAGCCTTAGGGTTATTTATAACAGGTAACTCGTAGAACAATCTTTGCAAAGTGGGATGAGTACGTATAAATCTTCTTTCAAGTTTAAGAACAAGTTCAGAGATGGCTTCAGAGTAACTACTGGTTCTTTTAAGGATAGGAACATCATTGCAAGCCAAAGTTCCCATGCAAGTAAAGAATTCCTGGATAATGTTTTTTCCTATGATGTTCCCACTTTCCGTCACAAAAAATTTAGTATCCAAGTTTGCGGGGATTTCTATCTTAGAGGTTTTACCATCCTCGCCTTTTTCAATAACAAACTCAGACATGGTAGAAACTACAAGCAAGCAAACTAGCAAGCAAGCAAATAAAATATTTTTGTGTTTTTGTAATTTTGTTTTAGAAGTGGGGGAGATGAAAACGAGAGGCAAATGCAAATAAAAAAGCAAATGAAAATAAGAGCAAGTAGATGATAGTTTATGAGAAGGTACTTGATAGGTTTTGGTGATGTCTCCCCGGCAAAGGCGCCAGAAATTCTTCCTGCTACTTGTGAGCTGCGTTGGGATTTCCTCGAAGAGGAGAGGATGATGCAGTATAGTAGAGATAAGTATTTCCCTCAGTTAAGAACCAAGGTTATCAATCCAGTAGGAGAACCACACAGAACCTCGTTAGCAGCACCTACACACACAAAAACAAATACTTGCACCCAACGCGAACAAGAGGGTTGTCAATCCCCTTGGCGGTTACTTGCAAGGATTAATTCTAATAGTGATAGATAGATAAATAAATTGGAAAACAAAATAAAGGAAATAAAATTGCAGCAAGGTATTTTTGGATTTTATATATGATGGATAAATGACCCGGGGGCCATAGTTTTCACTAGAGGCTTCTCTCTCGAACACATAGCATACGGTGGGTAAACAAATTACTGTTGGGCAATTGATAGAAAAGCGCATAGTTATGATGGATTCATGGCAATGATCATGTATATAGGCATCACGTCCGAGACAAGTAGATCGACTCCTGCCTGCATCGACTACTATTACTCCACCCATATTGACCGGTAGGGGTACGTCGGGTCGTGACCTTCACAACACGATCACAGAAAAACCGATCACACTCCCGAACGCCAGACACCATGTACGGTCGATCCTATCGCCATCCGATCTCATTGACCAGTTCATAAACCAATTTACATATCACCACATGCAAATTCATCTAGAATGTAACACCACACAACGGAGGCTCTGATATCACTATAGGGACACACGGTACGCTACTCTAGCATCAAATAAAAACTTTCCTACCTCGCAACCAAGATCATCTTGTTAGGGATGGATCACGGGGATCGGGTTTACAACTAGACATGCAGTCACCATAGCGAAAGTAGAGTTGGTGATGCGTGTAGCCAATCAGCCGAGTCGTCTCCTCCTCGTGTAGCCGATCACCTGCGAACGATTCCTCACGGATCCCTCAAACGGCTCCTTGCGGTTCCCTTGAATGGTTCGTGTCGGTACTAAAACCAGCAAACCTCGGGTAGGGGGGGCCCGAGCTGTAGATCTCGGATCGATGGGTAACAGGAGACGAAGGGGACAGTATTTACCCAGGTTTAGGCACTCTCAAAGAAGTAAAACCTTACGTCCTGCTTTGATTGTATTGATGATGATGTATCGAGTATAGGCGTGATCTACCTCGAGATCGTATGTTGAGTTCTAACACTAAGGTGAGTAATGATGATTCTGGCCCTATGAACTAAACCCCTCAGCTTATATAGGCACTGGGGGTATCTAGGGTTACATATGGTCGGTTACTAGCTGGATAAACACATGCCAATAGCCGGAGCAATCCTTGGGGTACACTCCAAGTCTTCGGCAGAGTCCATCTTCTCCACGCCTAGGTTCGTGGCTTCCGGAGTTCTTCCTTATAAGATCGGTGGGCCATAAGCTCGGCCCATGGACGGTGGACCAACTGGGTTGGTACCCCTTAGTCCAGGACACCTTCAGTTGCCCCTGAACTTGTCTTCGGAGCCGAGGACAGCAATCTTCCTCGGACGGATGACTTCGGCTTGGTGTCTTCAGCTTGACAGGCGACTTCCTCCCTCCTGGTGTTTGTTTATATGAACCTTAGGCCTTTTCGTGTAAAGCAATTCTCCGGGCCTTCCCTCTAATGGGGCGACCCTCTGACCACATGTTTGTAAAGCCACACCTCGTCAACCGAGGTCTTTGAGGTAACTTAGCCCTGAAGGCCTGGCACTTGAGTGTGAACAGTGTTTATGCCCTGATAACTTTTCTGAAGCATCGCCACTTATACCAAAGCAGGTCGATTACTGTTACTCGAATCACGGCCCGAGGCAGTTTTCCCATTGGCCCTCAGCCTCCAGAGCTCTAGCGCCCAGGCCAGTTCCCAAAGCTTTCGCTAGTCCTTTCCAGCACTTCGCAAATCCTTCTCCAGCAATGGCGGACGCCACCCTGAAGGGCCAGTGGGCAGCCTCCACCATCACGAAGAATGCCATTCAGGAGCTCCGGATCGCGGGCTACATCCCCGCGGACACCGCCTGTCGGGCCCCGGAGCCTAACCTGCGAATTCCTACTCCCAAGCCATGGGAGAGGGTTATCTTCCTTCCCCACATCGTCCAAGGTCTGGGGTTTCCCTTGCACCCCTTCGTCCATGGGGTAATCTTCTTTTATGGGCTAAATTTCCACCATCTAGCCCCAAATTCCATCCTACACCTCGCGGTGTTCATCACTGTCTGTGAGGCCTTCCTCCGCGTTGAGCCGCACTTCGGCCTATGGCTAAAGATGTTCGGAATCAAGCCGAAGAGAAGTGGTGCCGATCTAGCGGAGTGTGGAGGGGCGATGATTAGCAAGATCCAGAAGGTCGCCTGGTTCGAAGGTATCTTCGTAGAGACGATCAAGGAATGGCAACGGGAGTGGTTCTACATTACCGAACCACTCGCAGGCGGCCAGGCCGAAGTCCCGTCGTTCTCGGTGGCCCCTCCAAGGAGGCTCACCTCATGGATGAGGAAAAGCTTGGATTGGGGCAACCCCGAAGAGGTGTCCTTGCTGCAAAAGAGGATCCAGTCCCTGGAAGACAAGAAGAAGATCAAGCTGGTAAATGTGGTGGACGTCATGCTCCATCGCCGCATCCTCCTACTTTAGCTTCGGGCGAGCCCGATGTGGGCCTACAAGCCGAGCATGATGCCCACGAGGTAACCACAGCCTACAGTTTTAAGTTTGTCCTATCTGTTCTTTACAGATCCTTCCATCAAAATGATCAAATCAACTCTTTCTTCCCCAGAAATGGATCTCCCAAGTGCAGCAGATGCAGTGCCCGGCGCCGCTGCCCGAGGAGGCAAGGTCTCCCCAGCTCGAAGCACTCTTGGCCGAGGATCCATATGTGGGCCCCGCCAAGGAGTAGAGGCAACCGAAGGGAAGGGGCGCCAGCACATCCAAGATCCTTCGGAGGCTAGGTCCGAAGACACCCACGCCTCCTCCACTCATGAGGAGGAAGAGGAGAAGAAAGAGGAAGAGGAGGACTCGAGAGAAGGAGCGCCTTCCCCGAAAAGGAAAAGGGCAGCGTCCAAAGACGCCGAGGAGGGGCACCCTCGGGCCCGCCGAAAACTGCGCAAGGCCTCAACCGTCCCAGCCGATCAGCGGGCCCCGCCCGCCAAGGTCACCCTCTCCAACTCCTCGAAGGATGTCCTGCTACAGCCACGCAGGACGAAGCCGGCGCCCAGGAGGTACTTCCAAATGAACACCCTTAATCCTCCTTATACATGCACTCCTTCATATATGACTCTTTGCTTTTATGTTTATAGCCCGCAACGCACCTTCATCGGCGACCAGGCTTCGGATGACGGGCTCCCTCTGCCTTGTATGGTGAAAAGCGGGACCGCCGAGCACATCGTGCCTTCCCCCGCCCATGACGAGCTGGGGGAGGCGACATCACGCCCGGCCCCCCAAGTCGACAACAAGGGGGCTGGTGCGAGAGTTTTCTCGGCCGAGGTCCAAACCTCGGCCGCCAAGGACCAAGGGGAAGAAGTCCCTTTGGTCAGAGAAGTCGGGCTGGGCCGACTAGAGTCCTCAGCTCGGGCAACTCCGGCGCCATCACAGCAGCCGGAGGTCCCCATCCGCACCCCTACGGCGGGTGGACCTGAGGTGACTCCGCCCACCCCTTCTGCCCCCGATAAGGTCTACAAGGGGTGGCCCGACGAGATGGAGGTGTCCTTGAGAAGCTCCTCCATCATGGAGGA
The DNA here is from genome assembly GCA_039707655.1 of Elymus sibiricus. Classification (NCBI taxonomy): domain Eukaryota; kingdom Viridiplantae; phylum Streptophyta; class Magnoliopsida; order Poales; family Poaceae; genus Elymus; species Elymus sibiricus. The sequence goes on along the minus strand of CM077672.1, from coordinate 169,160,625 downwards.
GTACCGTGCCCTTATTGGCACGGTGCTGAGCGGCTTCTGGTCCGCAGAGACCGGAATATGTGAGGCATTCAAAGGCCTCCTCAAGGGGTTTGAGGTAAATTACACACTTCTTTGTTTGCTACTTTCCTTTTCTTTTAATGAGCTGTAGGTTCTTAGTTCGACCTACCCAGTAGCCCTTGGCGGACTTGGCTTTAAAAAGAATTGTCCGAAGACTTTGTAAAAGAAAGGTGAACTATAAATACACATAGGAGTGTAATAACCAGTAGCCCCCCGAGCCCTTAGTTAGTTTTTTGTTAAAAAACTGACTTGGGGGTCACTTTTGTATGTATGAATTAGCGAGCGAATATGCAGTAGCCCCCGAGACTCTGGTTGGCTTGACAAAGCCAACCAGAGGATCGAAATTGACATCGGTTCTAACTGACAATATTGCTTGTAGGCCTCGGATTTATCTCCAAGCTCTAACTCCGAGGAGTTGGCTGAGATAAGTCGCAAACTAGCACGGTCTGAGGAGGACCTCGATCTCATGAAGAAGGAGATCGAGCGGGCCCAAGGTAAGCAAAGAATAGCTCGTGTGCTAAAAAACACTGAGTAGTGAAAATATTAGATGTTCTAACACTGACTTGTTTCATGCCAGCTGCTACTACAGAGCTTGAGGCCCTCAAAGCTGAGCTGAGGAAGGCTCAGCAGGAAGCCGAGCAGCAAAGGGCTGCGCCAGTGAAGGCCAGGAAAGAGCTGGCCAAGGAGAAGGCAGCCCGGGACAAATACCAAGCCCGGGTCATCGAGGTCGAGGAGGACCTGAAGGTATTGTACGTAGCACGCGACGACCTTCAGGCGGACCAGAAGAATCAAGCCACCTAGCTTGAGAAGTTAAGCTCGGCGTGCGCCGAGGCCCAGACCCAAGCACAGGCTGACCACGAGGAGCTCCAACAAGTGAAGCAGATTGCCGCTGGTAAGCCTTATTTGCTTCACTGCATTTTTGGTCATGACAGGTGCGCCTAGCTTAATCAAATCTGATGTGCCTCAGACACGTTCACAGATCTTCTGAAGAGTGCATCAGACGCCGTCCGCTTCCTCAATGCCCTAGAGGGCCATGCCGAACAGAAGGCCTTCTGGGGACAGTTCCAGGCACCATCGCACCCACCTCGGCTCAACTACCAGATGAAGCAGTTGGTGGAGCTTTACCGGGCTGCGAAGCAGGTAATGGAAGACCTCTGCATCAGCCTCTGGCCCGCCGAGCCCCTGCCGAGTAGTTTCTTCGGCTTGATCACTCGGTTCCAAGGCGCCAGGCCCCAGTTGCTTTGCTGGAAGCGACCGACCTACATGGAGGGATCATAGCGTGCGTACGCTTGCGTGAAGACACACTACCCGCGCATTAATGCGACGAAAGTGGCTTTGGGACCTCCAACAAGCAAGGACCATGCGCCCGAGAAGTACATGGTGGAGGTGACGGAGGGTGCTCGGATCACCGAGGCCCTGTGTAGCAAGGAGAACCTGTTTTACTAGGCTAGTACTTCGGAATGCCGAAGTTATAATTTTGTAAAAAGACAAGTGTTTGAAATTTTGCTATAATCTAATGACCAGCCCCCGGTCTTTTTGAAGTGTTCGGCCTAGCCGAGGTTGATCCATTTTAATCACTTTGGCTCATTTGACAGGAGCCCCTCGTTTGACACGAATGACCTTTATCGGTCTTTAGTTTGACACAGTCATCAGATTGCCGACCAGTTTGCGCCTACCATGACAATCAGTTTTCGGCTTTCTCCACTGAGGCACTTAACCATTTGAGATGGAAGAGCAATTGCAGTGGTTCTCCCTTTACGCCCTTAGCCGAACAATGCGGAAAGGTAAGGGGTAAGCACAAGAGCAGGGCAACCCAACCATTGACCAAAGACATGATGTCGAAACCGATGCATATAATTCCATGTCCGAGATGCCGAATACTTTTATACAAGTATCGGATTAACTTGGCGAGGAATAAATCCGAGCCCCCGGTCTAAGACGGGTGAAATAAAGATACAAATGTATCGCTATGGTTATCTTTTGCTCAGAGGCAAGAAGAAAAAGAAAAGGAACACAAATATATGCGTAGGGACCATAAAGGGTCTGTTTTCTTTGATCTTTATGGGGTCAAACCGTACATGCCGAGCTTTAACAAAGAAACTCTAAAAGATACATGAATAAAGAGGCTCTATACAGGGCGGCCTGCATTTGGATTGGAACATCCGTGATCGGCCCTGTCGCACGTTTGCGCCTCGGTACTGTTTAACAGCATTACCTTGTCCAATCCAAGGTTCGGGGAAGTCACTGGCTATGTCATCGTTGCTATGCATAACGCCTTTCAACTGGAGTAGCCTTTGAAGAGATAGCTGAGTTCGGACAGCTTTATGCTGCTGCCGAACTCAGTCCTGGTGGGCCTGTGATAGTGCCTTGATAATAACTAGGATGGAGATGGGCCACTGTCCGGTTTAAACTGAGCAATGTGATTGCGTATAATGCTCCACAGCCCCCATGGAATTTTAAGTGCAAAGTTATGAACCCGGGGTACATAGTCCTCGGCTATTAGGGGAAGACTGTGGAGCGCGTACCCCTATTTGGGGGTACGACTAGGCTGCCAGGGAGTTGAAGAGACACCTCAGATGTGCTTTGATGAGCACTTCTCCTGTAACTTGGTGAGGGCCATGGATGCCTCCTCGGCTACTTGGACCTCAGTTGTGAAAGCCGCGGTTTTGCTCCTCCGTACGGAGGGATCATTCGGTGTTACCATCAATTGTAATAACACCATTGGGTCCTGGCATTTTGAGCTTTAGATAAGTGTAATGCGGGACGGTATTTAAGCGAGCGAAAGCGGTTCGTCCGAGAAGTGCATGATAAACCACTGCGGAAGGGTACTATGTCAAAGATCGAGTCCTCGCTTCGGAAGTTCTCGGGAGAACTGAAGACTGCTTCCAAAGTTATGGTCCCTATGCAATGTGCCTCCATGCCTGGTATCACACCCTTAAAAGTGGTGTTGCTGGGTTTGATCCTTGATGGGTCGATGCCCATCTTATTGATCGTGTCAGCGTAGATAAGGTTTAGGTTGCTGCCGCCGTCCATGAGGACCTAGGTTAAGTGAAACCCGTCGATAATTGGATCGAGGACCAAAGCCGCCAGCCCTCCGTGATGGATACTGGTCGGGTGGTCACATTTATCAAAGGTGATCGGACAAGCCGACCACGGATTATATTTCGGGGCTACATGCTCTAGGGCGTAGAAGTCCCGAAGTGCTCATTTCCTTTCCTTCTTTGGGATGTGGGTGACGTAAATCATGTTCACATCCTTTACATTGGAAGGGAATTGCTTTTGGCATCCATTGTTCGGCCTCCGAGGTTCATCCTCGTCTTCACTGCGGGATTGGCCCTTTCCCTGGCCTTCGATCGCCACCTTTCTGGCCTGCTTGATGACCCAACAGTTCCTGTTAGTGTGGTTGGCTAGTTTTTTCGAAGTGCCATGAATTTGGCATGGCCTGTCGAGAATTTTGTCGAGCGCGCTAGGGCCGTCCTTGTTCCCTTTAAAGGATTTCCTTTGCTGTCCGGTCTTGGCATTGCTGAACCCAGCGTTTACCGCTGCGTCCTCGGCGTCACTGTCGCTATTTTTGTGCCGACACTTGTTTTTGTTGCGCCTAGGCTTGCCATTGCCATCGCGGACCTCCGAGGTGCCGGCTTCGCCGCCATGAGAGCTGCGGGCCAGGCTGCTGTCCTCGCCCACGCAAAAGGGTTATTAGGGAGGTAAGGGCAGCCATGGTTCTCGGCTTATCTTGTCCAAGCTCTCGCACCAGCCATTCATCCTGGATACTATGCCGGAAGGCGGCGATCGCTTCTGCATCAGGACAATGTACTATCTGGTTCTTCTTGGTTAAGAACCGATTCCAAAACTTCCTGGCTGACTCACCAGGCTGCTGAATGATGTGATTGAGGTCATCGGTGTCTGGAGGCCGGACGTACATGCCCTGGAAATTAGCTCGGAAGGCATCTTCGAGTTCTTCCCAGCTCCCAATGGAGTTTTCGGGCAGACTGTTTAGCCAGTGTCTTGCCGGGCCTTTGAGCTTCAGCGGTATGTATTTGATGGCGTGGAGATCATCTCCTCGGGCCATGTGTATATGGAGAAGGAAATCCTCAATCCATAACGCAGGGTCAGTTGTTCTGTCATATTGCTCAATGTTTACGGGTTTAAATCCCTCCGAAAATTGGTGCTACATCACCTCGTCTGTGAAACACAGCGGGTGTGCGGCTTGTTGGAAATATGCCCTAGAGGAAATAATAAATTGGTTATTATCATATTTCCTTGTTCATGATAAATGTTTATTATTCATGCTAGAATTGTATTGACCGAAAACTTAAATACATGTGTGAATATATAAACAACACCATGTCCCTAGTAAGCCTCTACTAGACTAGCTCATTAATCAAAGATGGTTATGGTTTCCTGACCATAGACATGAGTTGTCATTTGATAACGGGATCACATGATTAGGAGAATGATGTGATGGACAGACCCAATCGTATGCTTAGCATCAGATCGTTTAGTTATTTGCTACAACTTTCTTCATGTCAAGTATCAGTTCCTTAGACCATGCGATCATGCCACTCCCGGATACTAGAGGAATACTTTGTGTGCTATGAAATGTCACTTCATAACTGGGTGATCATAAAGGTGCTCTACAGGTATCTCCGAAGGTGTTTGTTGGGTTGCATGGATCGAGACTGGGATTTGTCGCTCCGTGTGACGGAGAGATATCTCTGGGCCCTCTCGGTAATACAACATCACAAGAAGCTTGCAAGCATGTGAATAATGAGTTTAGTCACATGATCTTGTATTACAGAACGAGTAAAGAGACTTTCTGGTAACGAGATTGAACTAGGTATGGAGATACCGACGATCGAATCTCCGGCAAGTAACATATCGCCGGACAAAGGGAATTGTATACCAGATTAACTGAATCCTTGACATCGTGGTTCAACCGATAAAGATCTTCGTTGAATATGTGGGAACCAGTATGGGCATCCAGATCCCGCTATTGGTTATTGACCGGAGAGGAGTCTCGGTCATGTCTACATGATTCTCGAACCCGTAGGGTCGCACACTTAACGTTCGGTAGCGCTAGGGTAGTATTGAGATATTCATATGGTGAAGTCCGAAAGTAGTTCGGAGTCCCAGATGGGATCCGGGATATCATGAGAACCTCCGGAATGGTCCGGAGGTAAAGATTTATATATGGGAAGTCATGTTCAGGGTTCCGGAAAATGTTCGGGTTTTTTTTGGTATTGTACCGGGAAGGTTCTAGAAGGTTCCGGAGTGGGGCCCGCCTGCATGGGGGACCCACATGAACATGGGTTGTGGGGAAAGGTCCCACATCTCTGGTCTAGGTGCACCAAGATCCTCCCCTAAAAGGAATAGGATCATATCCCGAAGGGATAAGATCAAGATCCCTAAAAAAGGGGATAGCGATCGGTGGGGAAGGAAAGGAGGGATTTCCTTCCTTCCCCCTTGGCCAATGACCCTAGGGGCTTGGAGGGCAAGCCACCAGCCCCCTCCATGCCTATATAAAGGTGGGGAGGCATTGGGGGCAGCCACCCTTGCCGTCTCCCTCCGTTACACCTCCTCCACCTCGCGCAGACGCTTGGCGAAGCCCTGCTGCAGTTTCACTACTGCCACCACCACTACGCCGTTGTGTTGGTTCAGATCTCATCTACCTCATATCCCTCACTTGCTGGATCAAGAAGGAGAGGACGCCACCGAGCCGTACGTGTGCTAAACTCAGTGGTGTCGTCCGTTCGGCACTAGATCGGATTGGATCGTGATTGGATCACGACGAGTACGACTACATCAACCGCGTTACGTACGCTAACGCTTTCGGTCTACAAGGGTACATAGGCAATTCCCCTCTCGTTGCTATGCATCTCCTAGATTAGATCTTGGGTGTTCGTAGGATTTTTTTTGATTTTCATGCTTCGTTCCCCATCACGGCTCCCCTGACACGTGCCACGTTGTGGTGAAGATCGGATGACATCCGAGCATGGGTCTGCTCTCGAGTCCTATCATGCCTGTCCAATTAGGCCTGATATCTGTCTTGTCTAGCAGGCGGTTGCCCTCTAGATCCATAAATGGACCTTGTTTGGGCTGCATTTGTGGTTAACCTCCTCCGCAGGTCATATGGGTCATCAGGCTGGACGGGGTCCTTGCCTGTTCTGCGAGGGATCAAAGGTGGTTTGTTGTTCCCTCCAGCCGTCCTATCCCATCCTCAAGGGGGGCGATCGGGCTGGTTGCCTTGATCCTACCTTAGTGGGATGCGTTCGGCCACATCGTCATGGAATGTCGGAAGCAAGCGTCGTCGCGGGTAGCTCTTCTTCGGCTCCGTGTGCCGTACCTCGAAGTCCTGCTCGGCAGCTAGGACCACCACCCACTTGTCATTGAGGGTGTTCTGGTCCGCTTGAAGCTGTTGCTATTTTTTCATCATACTCCGGGCGGTGGCGATGAGCCATCGCTGGAACTTTTCTTGCTCAGTGGGGTCTTCGGGGACTATCCAGTCTTCTGGTCCGAGGCTGACATCATCCTCAGATTCGGGGAGATAGTTACTATCTGCCAGGTCCTCGGAGCCATCTGGGTCATCGTTATCTAACGCCCCCATGGGTCTATCCCTCTGCTCGGGTGTGGCATTATTGCAATTGTCGAGATCACCGGTGTTAACCGGATTGACGTGGTCAGTAGTGGCGTTGGTGTCCGTATTGTTGTTTCTTCCCCTGCCTCTGCCCTTCCTCTGGCCCGCTTTCGGAGATGCCGGCATTTGGTCAGGTCCTCATCGGGCTCCTCCTCCTCATCTTTAGGGGTGTCGACCATGTACACGTCGTAGGTAGAGGTAGCGGCCCATTTCCCTTGTGGGAAGTGGCCAGTCGATAAGCGGTATATGACATGCCTTCGATGTCTTCATTCATGTCGTCTGCCTCCTTGGAGGCGTAGTCAAACATGTTGGTTAAATCCCTCGACGGTGGTGACTAGGTGGGTGGTGGGTGGGACGTAAATTTCCCTGTCATTGGCTTTAAGTCCGATTTGATCGTAGACCGAGGGTGAGATAGCCAGATTCTGGATTCGGTCCAGCATCTCGTTCATTTGTAAAAGATCCTCGGCATTCATGGCCTGGCTATAGGCCGGGCTGATGTGAAATATGCTCTATGGTTCGCTTGATGCAACTCCAGAGTCCTGGCTGGCCAAGTTTAACTCCTCGTCGGCTGATAGAGTGATCGGATCTGGATCCGATGCTGGCTCCGAGTTCAGATTCGACTCGAGGTCAAGATCCGGTGAGATTGTGATTGGGTCTGCGCTTAAGATCACGTCCGTCGCGACGATGGTTGCATCCATGCTCGGAGCTGGTTCCGGAAAGAGATCTATTCTGAGGATTGGGTCAAGGATCGGTTACGAGGTCGAAGCCGCGGCGTCCGAGGATGTCCCAAGCCGATCTGGCATCCAGCCGGAAAGGGCGAGGTCGCTACAAGAGTCGGCGGTATACTCCAAACTTCCGAACATGATTATCTGGTTCAGGGCAAAGCTTTTGATGTGGTCGAGGTGGCCAGCAGAGTTGGCATGCAAGACCATGCTGCCAAAAGCAAAGAGCTAGCCGGGGACAAAGATGTCACCACAGCCAATGCCGCAGTTGATCTGCAGGCGAGTCATCAATCCTTTTTTGATCGAACAGCAGACTCTCAATGAAAGCACCAGTGTTGGTACTAAAACTGGCAGACCTCGGGTAGGGGGCCCCGAGCTGTAGATCTCGGATCGATGGGTAACTGGAGACGAAGGGGACAGTATTTACCCAGGTTCGGGCCCTCTCGAAGACGTAAAACCCTACATCCTGCTTTGATTGTATTGATGATGATGTATCGAGTACATGCTTGATCTACCTCGAGATCGTATGTTGAGTTCTAACCCTAAGGTGAGTAATGATGATTCTGGCCCTACGAACTGAACCCCTCAGCTTATATAGGCACTGGGGGTATCTAGGGTTACATTTGATCGGTTACTAGCTGGATAAACACATGCCAATAGCCGGAGCAATCCTTGGGGTACACGCCAAGTCTTCGGCAGAGTCCATCTTCACCATGCCTACGTTAGAGGCTTCCGGAGTCCTTGCTTATAAGATTGGTGGGCCATAAGCTCGGCCCATGGATGGTGGGCCAACTGGGTTGGTACCCCTTAGTCCAGGACACCGTCAGTTTGTCCTAGCACCGTAGATGCGATGCCTCCAAGGTATCCACACGTACACGAAGCAGCGTCGGGCGGCGAACTGCTAGGTCTGGTCGCGTGGCATAGGGGCGTGGGGAGCGGCAACAGCTGCTGTGTAGAGAGGACAAAGATCAACCCTAGGAGGTGCGCCCACTCCCCTTTATGTAGACCTCTGAGGTGGGCTCAACACTTCAGGCCCGCTAGGAGTCTACGCCCATTTATCCAAATGGGCTGTAGCCCCTTACACTACAAAAAAAGACACATCCGTGACATTATGGCCCGAACAAAAACTTTTTCTGTCATGGATATGACATTTCTAAGACGATAATTATGACAAAAACACGTATCATCATAGATGTGGTGGGCTCCTACTTCTATGACAAAAAATTATGACAGAAAATGGGCTTTTCATCCTGGGCGGGCCAGAGACGCACCTGCATGACATTCTTTGGGCCGTCCATGACGTAAAAAATCATGGTAGAAGTGAGGGCGAGGAAATTTTCGGGGAGTTCCCGATTACGGTGGGTGGTCGGGGCCGAGCGATGCAGTGTGGTTTGCACGTTTCTCTCATACGCGCGCGTGTGTGAGAGGCGTTCGCTACTAAACCCGAGCGATCGATCGCCCTCACACTACGTACTGAACACGAGCGATCGATCCCTCCCACTACGTACTGAACCCAATCGATCCCTTCACTGCTAACTGAACCCGAGCGATCCCTTCGCTGCTAACTGAACCGGATCGATCCTTCTCGCTGCTTACTGAAGCCGATCGAGCCCCCGTGCGAGACATAGCCAGCCGGTGTTGGGTTGCCTCTCGATGAACAATGTCCATTGCCGCCGCGCGCGTGATATGTAGAACGAGTCGAGACTTGCATCGATCGAGCCCCCTGTGCGAGACGTAGTGAGTTGACCTAGCCGGTTGGTTGGCTGTGGATGAACAGTTCCCCTTGCTGCCACCCACTCGTACGCCCAGCCCCAGCCGGTGGGGGTTGGATGAACAGGACCCCGTGATAGTAGGCGGTTGCCGATGGATGAACAGGACCCCGAGGAGGCCGCCACACCCCAGCCGGTTGGGGGTGGATGAACAGGACCCTGTGGCGGCTGGATGAACAGTAGCCGGTGGAGGCTGGAGGAAGTTGACTGTGGATGAACAGTAGCCCGTGGAGTCCCATTTTACGGTACGCCACACCCCTCCCGATGAACAGGACCCCATTTCGACTGTAGGCGCTCGAAGAGAAGTCCGTTTCCTCCATTTTGCGGTACGCCACACCCCTCTCAATGAACAGGACCCCGTTTCAACTGTAGGTGCTCAAAGAGAAGTCTGTTTCCTCTGTTTTGCGGTACGCCACACCCCTCCAGATCAATAGGACCCCGTTTCGACCGTAGGCGGTTGAGCAGAAGTTCGTTTCCTTCGTTTTGCGGTACGCCACACCCCTCCCGATGTTCAGGACCCTGTTTCGACCTTAGGCGGTCGAAGAGAACTCCGTTTCCTCCGTTTTGCGGTACGCCAGACCCCGAGTCGATGAACAGGATCCTATTTCGGCTGTTCCGTCCAAGCCGGTTGGCTCTCGATGAACAGGATGCATTCTGACCCAGTCGGTTGCCTCCCAATGAACACGACGTTGTTTCTCCGTTCTGACCCAGTCGGTTGGGTGTCGATGAACACGACGCCGTTGGTGTACGCGTTCGAGACCCCGCCCGTATGTACGTACGTGGCCGTATTTTCTACCGAGTGGTTGTACATACGTGTACATGATTTAGACGGGACTGCTTGAACTGCTACGTCGGGGGCTCTACTTTGACACGTGCCGCTACTTACTCGGCACAGTTTATCCTTGTAGAGAGACCGATAGACCAGTATGTATGTACACGTTCCCGACCAGACAGACAACGCTACGTACGCTTCGACGGGGTGGGTCCCAGCTATCAGGGAGGATAAGGAGGCACTTCCTTGCGTGCGAAGATATAGCTGGTGGGTCCCAGCTGTCATGGGGAGAAATCATTTTTTGCGCGTAATAAGGAGGCACTTCCTTGCGTGCGAAGATGTAGCTGGTGGGTCCAGCTGTCCGCCTCACCGCGTACAGTCCACAGTCCTCTTCTGATGGATGTCGTTCATTGACCACGTTGACCACACTGCGCCGAGAGCACCATGGCGGTGGACGACGGTGAGGCCTAGGAAGGGAATGATGCGGAGCCGGGGAAGACGCAGTAGTGGATGCCCACGTGGAGGGGAGTACGAGGGTTGACTGGTTCGGCTGCGGTGTGAGGCTGCCATCGTCAGAGAATAACAGGGGATGTGGGTGAGTAAAGGGAAGGCCTGTCCAGCGGTGGGAGTAGGGTGGGGCGGTGAGGCTTGCGCGGCAGCACAGCCGGCCACGGGAGGCAGGAGCAAGCGGTCCCGCCGGCGCTGGTTTGGGCGGCTGGAGCAAGAAGATCAGAGATTGAAGAAGCAGCACGGCCGTTGGATTAACATACAACGGTCACTGCTGCTAGAATCGTTTGGTGACTAAGTTGACAAAGCCGTGCGTACGCTTCAATTTAGTAGGCCCACAAGTCAGCCTCCAAATCTGGTGGGTCCCAGTTGTCATGAGGAGGAATCATTTTTTCCGCGTAATAAGGAGGCACTTCCTTCCGTGCGAAGATAGAGCTGGTGGGTCTAAGCTGTCAGGGGGAGGAATCATTTTTTCGCGTCATAAGGAGGCACTTGCTTGCGTGCGGCCATGGACCATGTGGGTCCCTACTGTCAGCCTCTCCACGTACATCCCTCTTTCGATGGCTGTCGTTTGTTGACCACGTTGACCACGCCACGCCGAGAGCACTAATGCAGTGGACGAGGGCGGGGCCCAGGAAGGGAACGACCCAGAGCCGTTGAAGCCACAGCAGTGGATGCCCACACTGAGGGGAGTATGAGGGTTGACTGGTTCGGCTGCGGTGTGAGGCATGTGTCGCCAGAGTATAACAGGAGGTGTGAGTGAGTAGAGGGATGGCCTGGACAGCGGTGGTAGTAGGAGGGGGCGGTGAGGCCTGCACGACAGCACAACCGGAGGCGGCAGCAGGCGGTCCCACCGGCACTGGTTTGGGCGGCTGGAGCAAGAAGATCATAGATTGAAGAAGCAGCACGACCGTTGGATATTATCCAACGGTCACTGCCGCTAGAATCGTTTGTTGACTAAGTTCACAAAGCCCTGCATACGTGTCAATATAGTAGGCCCACAAGTCAGCCTCCAAATCTGTGGCAAATAGCATACAGCCCATTTGCTAATTCTTAAGGATTTTTTTGAAGCCCTTATTCTTTTTGTTAGCATTACAGCCCATATTCTGGCCACGGTTAAAAAATTCAACGAAATTTTGCATATTTCGGTGGGGTCCGAACTGTTTTTAATCCAAAAATTTTGAGTCAGATTCAAACTAATTTGAAAAATAATTTTATGTTAATTTAAAATCCAACGTAATTTTCCTCGCAAAAAAATCAAAGAAATTAAAATCTCGAAATCCTAAAAAACTGTAATTTGAAACAAATTGCCGGTTTGCTGTGTTGTTTTTAAAATTTACAGCCCATTTCTTACTACTTATAGCCCATTTTCTGGGCAAGCCCCGAATACATCCCTCCTCTTCTTGAAAGATTTGCAGCCCAGCAGGGCTGAGAAAATCAAGTAGGCCTCGGTTGGGTATTCTGGAAAAAAAAGAACTGGGCTAGCCATTTTCAGAAAGAAAAAAAACAAGTGGGTTGGTCATGTGGTAAACAAAAAATAAAAGCCTGGGCTAAACGGGCTACAACCCCCGCATAGCCTAGTTGATACCCTGCTCTGTCTCAAAAACAAAAAAAAACAACTGCGCGAGTTGCTGGGTCCCTGGTGTCAGCCGCTCGTTGGGCAATTCTCTCGTTTATTGACTACGTTGACAATGGCGTGGGACCCAGATCTCAAACCATTAGGAGGAAGCATTTTTTTGGCTTGTTATAAGGAGGCACTTGCTTGCGTACTACCATGACCCTCGTGGGTCCCTACTGCCATCCTCTCCATGTACAGTCATCTCCTGATTCCTCTCGGTTGTTGACCATGTTGACAACGCCAGACGGTGGCGCCGCGGCGAGCGAACCAAGGAGGAGGACGACGGTGAGGCCTCGGACAAGAACGAATAGGAGCCGTGGAAGATGCGACAGTGTAGTCATAGGTGGAGGGGAGTACGAGGGTTGACTGGTTCGTGTGCGGGTGCGGGTTGGGGCTGACGTCGCTGGAGAATAACAGGACGTGTGGGGGAGTAGAGGGATGGACTGGCCAACATTTGAGGGTACGGTGGGCTGGCAATGCGTGTGTGGAGGCGCAGCCAGCCATGAAAGGCGGGAGCAGGCGGGACCGATGGCGTGGTTTCGTTTGTGCGCCTGGAGGAAGAAGACAAGAGATAAAAGAAACATGACAGATGTTGGATGTCAATCCAATGGCTGGCAGGCAAAATCGTTTGTTGATTAAGTCGACACCACCTTGGATAGGCTTTTTCTTGTGGGTCTGAATTGTCAGAATCCAAATCTGTCACGGCCATGCAACCTTTCTTATTAGGAATTACAGCCCATTTGGTGTGCTAGCTCAAAATAAGTTTGTGGGTGTTGGCGGGCGCTAAGCACTTGGGTTCTGTAATGCACAATGAGCTCAAGGAGCTGGCGAGAGTGATGTTATTTCCCTTGGTTGGGATTTGTTACAATATTTCTCTCTTAATTAAAGAAATGGCAAGCCATTTGCCTTGTTTCAAACAAAATATGACAGCTACAGCCGAGTTGAAAAGGGCAACAACATCAAACTCCAGCTTACAAACTGTACAAAAGCACGAGGGTTAATTGTTCATCAGGTTTAGACAAAACCCAGATTGAAAAGGGCAACAACATCTAACTCCAGCACTGTTTTCGGCAGTCACGATCAAATGGATCGGTTAGATCCATAAAATGAACATCCCGGGTCGTAAAATTTAATGGAATATGACAACAAGATGATGTAAAAAGAAGCCTGGCTCGTTCAGAAGCCCTTTTGTCCACCTGAAACTCCTTTTTTTTCTCTTCAACATATCCATCCATCAAAACTTCGTTGTTAATAAATTTAAGCCTGATGGACAATAGTACCCTCGCATTCAGCAGGAAGAATGTGACAAATCTAGTGTTTGCATGGGTGGCTACATATCCTTCCAGCGTTATTTTCTTCAAACGAATGTCATGAGAACTGAGAAAATCCCGGTGCTTATGATGCCACCGATTGGTTATACCTTTTGTACCCCGTCCTGCTGCCTAAATAGACATGAAGATTGAAAATAGTTAAGGTCTAAAAAAATAGTATGTCGAAAGAGCAACAACTGAACGGTTAATTCTTGTACACTATATATGGGCTTCCAATGTGCGTGAAATCATCACCTTTATATACAATTTCTCCAGACATGGAAAGCATCGCAACAAGCCAATAATCTTGTTTAGATCAAAAGTATTCATAGTGATATATAAGATCTTGACAGAATCCAGCACCACTGATAGGTATCCATGAAAAAACTCTTCATTGGGCATAGAACATAATATTAGTACAAAAAGTGTACTCCAAGATGATATAAAACTTATGTGCACAAATGAAAAATGCAGCTTATGATTACAAAAGTGTAGATGATAATATACAGTACCTGGATAACTGTGGAGCCAAACACCATCTTGAAATGATCACAGAGATCATGAATTACACCCAAGGTCTCCAGTTTAGGCATAGAGACGACAATTATTTGTGAAGGTGAATAACAAGAATCAAGGATCAACCTTTGAAGTGAAGGGGCATCTTCGATGATGAGCTCCCCTACGTCAAAATAAATTCCAATTCTTACAAGGTTAGGCGCCTTTATTCGGAGACAACCGATTTTAACTGTCAAAACATGCACTAAGCACTCCAGGGCAGGGCAACTGGACTGGATGATGTTGTGCAGTGAGGCCTCTGACCAGCACAAGTGAAAGTTTTTTGAGAAGTGGGAGTCGAAGCTTTTGTACCAGATTGTCAGGTAGTATGCACGGGGCAAAGGTGGCGGTGTGGAGAGAGGAGGAAACCCACGAGATGGACATCGGTGGCGACGGGTCAGATACATGGCATTCGGTTCGTGGTATGTGAGTTTCATAGGAATAATAGAACTTAGGCATCTGGAGTTTGCGGAATTCAGGGGATGTCAGCCAGGTGTCCACCATGCAGGGTATGTGCAGGTAGCATGCCGAGATGAAGAGGCGGTGAACGGAGCCCCCGTGGGAGGAGATGATGGATCCGAGGAGTTCAAAATCATCAATGAGAGATAGGCCACGACAGTCGAGATTAAGAGGTGCGACGCACCATGGAGGGCGCCACCGAGATGCGAGGACTTGGGTGTGGCCGCAATCCTTAGTGGGGAGAAGCGAGATGATCTTCCCAAGGATGGCGTCCGAGAGGTCGCTGATGCGGTCCGCCCGAGATTCTTTGAGTTCCTTAGATCTAGGGGGGCCTCGCCACTTCTCCCCGCGCTGCCGGGTGCGGGATCTACAACCGGCTTCGCCGCTGGCGGGGGCCTCATCTTCTTGGCGCCGGGGCCAGCTGACTCCATTTTCCTTGCGGGCATCACATCGAGCTCATGGATTTGATCAGAGTAACGAATGACGAGCCTAGTTGTGGTGCGAGTGAAGAAGAAGGGGAGCTGGGGTTTTTTTGTAGCAGTGAGGAAGAAGGGGAGCTGGGGTTTTCTATAGGAGTGAGGTGAGGAATTTGGAGGTACAACCGTAGGGGGAGATGAGTCGAGCGAGCGGACGTGAGGTGGGAGTGAGGAGGAAGAAGAGCAGCCGGTTTTTATTGGGGGGCGGTGCAGTGGGGAGCACCTAAGTAAAATAAGGGCTTTTGAATTGATTTTATTAATTAGGGTGGATGGGCTATTTTGTCTTGGGCCCAGAAAAACAATTACTACTAGTACTACTGTGGACACGTGCCTTGGCCGGCCATGTTAACTGTAGGGTACGAAACCACCTCAAAGTTATCCTTTCCGATCAATCTATTGAGCCATCCCTATAAGTGTCACAAACAGCCCTAGAGTTCACTGTAAAATAACACCATATGATACGCATCAACCAACTCTAATGTCACCTAGATACTCCAATGTCACCACAAGTATCCGTGAGTTGATTATTCGATATGCATCAAACAACTTCAGATTCATAATATTCAATCCACACAAAGAACTTCAAAGAGTACCCCAATGTTTCTATCGGAGAAAGAAGGATGAAAACGTGTACCAACCCATATGCCTAGATTACGCCAAGGTCACGGAAATCCGCAAGTTGATTACCAAAACATACATCAAGTGACTCAATAGAATATCCCATTGTCACCACGGGTATCCACATGCAAGGCATACATCAAGTGTTCTCAAATCCAAAGTATTCAATCCGACAATAATGAAACCTCAATGGGAAAGACTCAATTCATCACAAGAAGATAAAGAGGGAAGAAACACCATATGATCCAACTACATTAACAAAGCTCACGGTACATCAAGATTGTGCCAAATCAAGAACACGAGAGAGAGAGAGAGAGATCAAGCATATAGCTACTAGTGCATACCCTCAGCCCCGAGGGTGAACTACTCTCTCCTCATCATGGAGACTGACAGGATGATGAAGATGGCCTCCGGTGATGATTTCCCCCTCCGGCAGGGTGCCGGAAAAGGCCTCCAGATGGGATCTCTTTGGAACAGAGGCTTGCGGCGGCGGAGTCGAAGTTCTAGGTTTATTTTTGGGGGTTTCTCTATTTATAAGAATTTTCAGCATTGGAATCACATGAAAAAGAGTTATGAGGGGCCCACAAGGCAACCCCATGCCCCCCAGGGCGCGCCAGGTTGCCTTGTCACCGCCTCATGGGTCTTCTGGTCCTCCCACAAAGCTTCGGGGGTCTCTTATGTTCCAAAAAATCGTCTAAAAGTTTCGTCGCATTTGGACTTCGTTTGGTATGGATTTTCTGGAAAACCAAAAACAAGCAAAAAACAGCTACTGGCACTAGGCACTAGGTTAATATGTTAGTCCATAAAAATCATATAAAAGTGCACCAAAACCATATAAAATTATTGTAAACATGGCATGAATACTTCATAAATTATAGATACGCTGGAGACGTATCAGCATCCCCAAGCTTAATTCCTGCTCGTCCTCGAGTAGGTAAATGATAAAAGAAATAATTTATGAAGTGTGAATGCTAGCATAGTGCACAAGTTTGATCAATGACAATTTCAATCACTTTTTCTAGCATCATTATATATCATAAATAGTAGCTCAACTCATAAAACTTCTCATGATCAAGTAGCAAGCTATTCACATGTTAAAGTATAGACCATAAACTTTCTTGAATACTAACAAACTATGTTCTTAGTCATCAAACATTTACAATTCATCTTATTTTCAGGAAGGGTCTATGTAAGAGCTTTGATTAGGCAGACTCCACATACTCAACTATCGTTTAGTCTTCCATGATTGCTCACACTCAAAGCATATTTTTAGAACAAGCTGTTTCAATCAAACACAGAGGAAGATAGGGGCTTAATGCTTCGCCTCCCAACTTATTTATCTCAGGGCTAATGTCAACAATAATAACTCATGATTACCTATATTCAACTGGATATATGTGTCTGGATCATTCCCTACCACATGATGCTTGCCAAGTGGAGAATAATTAGGTTGAAATAAGAATGAATATTATTGACTCTTGCATAAAAGTAAAAGCTGAAAATTAAAAGATAGGCCCTTCGCAGAGCGAAGCAGAGGTTGTCATGCGCTTTTGATTTTTGGATGTGCAAGCCCTTAATGCAAAGGAACGTCACTTTATATGGCCCCTTGTGATAGCAACCTTTATTATGCAGTCTGTCGCTTTTATTTCTTTACCATCACAAGTTCGTACAAAGCTTATTTTCCCTTGCAATAAAAGATCATACATTTAGGAGCATTTTTATTGCTTTTTGCACCAATGACAACTTACTTGAAGGATCTTATTCAATCCATAGGTAGATATGGTGGACTCTTATGACAAGAAACTGGGTTTAAGGGTTTTTGGATACACAAGTAGTATTTCTACTTAGTACGAAATTCCGGCTAGCAAAAGATTATGAGCAAGCACCACATGTTAGAGGATCCATGACAGTATAACTTCTATGTGAATATAAACAAACATAACCCATTACGTTGTCTTCCTTGTCCAACATCAACTACTTGATCAAGGTTGAAAATAATTAATGGGGGCTCACAATCATAGAAAATGTCCAAGATAGTATATTTATATGTGAAATCTCTCTTCCTTCAATATTCTTTCATGAATTGTTCAAGTGACCAATGCTGTGTTTGCTAACTTTCAATAAATTTTACCACTTATACTTCTCATATGTGAAGTCAATACTCCCCATGGGACAAGCATATGAAGCACATACAATTTCAACTTTATGATATTAAATTCATTCAACAATTTACTCTTAGGATATAAATGAAGCACGAGAGCAAATGACAAACTACTCCAAAAGATATAAGTGAAGAACAAAAAGTAGTTAAGTGAATGGGTAGCTATGTTGTCGGGCCAGTGGGAACCGGGGTACCACGACCCGTCTGCCTGCGGCCCAGGCCGCGAAGCAAGGCACCTCGCGAGGCACCAGCCTCACGAGGACCCCTCCACACAGAGCAGACCACCAGGACTTAGCAGCAGCGGCGGCTGCAGGAAGCCTCGCGAGGCGGCCTCCCAAGGCGGGCTCCCAAGTCCACCCGAGGCGGGCGTCGCCTGGCGCTAGCCACGCGGCCCAGTGCCCACCATGTGGGTGACGCGCTTGGCGACGAACAGCGGCAGGAACCATACCAGCAGGCGCGGACAGAGAGGCTTTCCTCTTTGGTGCTAAAGGAGCAGCACCAGCTCCCCTCCTGCAAAGCAAGTCCCAAAGACTGCCAGTTTGGTGAAAGAAGACCAGGACCATAAGGCGCAGGGCGGAGGTCATCACCGAGCCCACCGGCGCGTCATGGATAACACCTTTGAAGGCAAAGACCGCCTTTTGTCAGGATAAGCCTGTGCGCCTGTCTCCTTTCAAATTGCCGTTGTGTGTGGCTACCCTTCCCGCCAACGTTTTCGGGGGAAGAGGACCAAGGCGGCTATAAAACGGGGCAGTGTTGCCACCATAGGAACAGGAATTCCCCCTTGGTCTTCAACCTTGTACGCGAGAACCTTCTTGCCCACCATAATCCAAACCACAAGCAGGAGTAAGGTTTTACACCGCGAGGTGGCCCGAACCTGGGTAGCTGATGTGTCCCCTGTCGTGCCCTGTGCTTTGCATGCTCTCGCCGTAGCCTGTCGTTACCTGGTCACCGCATAGCGGATAGGAACGAGCGCGCCCCAGAGTTCGAACCAGGGTCCCCGGAACCCCGATTCCGACATTTGGCGTGCCAGGTAGGGGCGCGCTTCCGCTTCATCTGCTCCTCCATCGCCATGGACGACGCTCGCCATGAGCGCGCGGAGCGCCGGGCGGTCGACGGAGCCGGTCGCCCGTGACAACCACCATCGCCGCGCCGGTGCCACCACCGACCCTACTGCTAGGGAGCAGCAGGCCTCCTCCCTCCATCCGTCCGTGGCACCGGCCGGCCCAACCGCCTCCGCCTCCTCGCTCGCCCGCCGTGAGCCGCTGGGCCCGCAGGCCGCGCTGCTCATGGCGTGCGAGCTCCTGGGCTACCGCCGCACCGACGCCGGCTACGACGCCTGGCTCACCCGCATCACCGAGCTCGTCAACGTCGCCGGAGACGCCCCTGCGGCCTCGCACTCACTCCGCCGGGGAGGTGGTGCATGGCGCGCCTCCGCCGCCTCCTCCGACCAACGAGGGCGCCGGGGGCCACCGCGGTGCACGGGCGCGTGAGCCGTCCCGCAACGCGTCTTCGCCAGACCCCGACGATGAGAGCTGCCAGATCGTCAGGCGCGTGCTGCCCGACGCGCGCGTGCTCCTCGAGCAGCAGCGCCAGTGTCAGGACCGCACCATCCAGGAGGTCGCGGCTGCCGGTCGCCAGAACCGGGCCGCCCTCGCAGGCGGCATCACCTCCAGCATCGGGGGCTGCCGTGCCTTCACCCATGAGCTGCGCCGCGTAGTGTGGCCCACGAAGTTCAAGCCGGACCTGCCTGCTCGCTACGATGGCACCCCCAACCCCACAGAGTTCCTGCAGCTCTACACTCTGAGCATCGAGGCGGCGAATGGGGACGACAAGGTCATGGCGAACTGGTTCCCCATGGCCCTCAAGGACGCGTCGCGCTCCTGGCTCATGAACCTCCCCGAGGCGTCCATCTCTTTGTGGGCCGAGCTATGCAAGCAGTTCGTCGCCAACTTCAAGGGCATGCACGAGCGCCCCCTCATGCTCAACGACCTGCGTGCCATGTGCCAGCGCCCTGACGAGACTCTCCGTAAGTACATCCAGTGCTTCAGCCAAGTGCTCAACAAGACCCCGCGCGCTTCCGACGCCGCCATCGTCTCTGCATTCTCCAATGGCGTCATGGACGTCCGGATGCGCGAGAAGCTCGCCATCAACGACGAGCTTGACTCTGTGGTGGAGTTGTTCGGCCTCGCCGACAGGTGCGCCAAGGCTAAAGAGGGCCGCCTCTTCATCCACAACGACCCAGATCAGGCGCCTGATGCTGCCAGGGCCAAGAGCAAGGACGCCAAGCATAAGGGCCCTGTCGTGCTCGCAGCAGAGCCTGAGCAGAAGCGCGGCCGCGACCGTGATGAGCCCAAGAAGGATGGCCGCTCGTACTGCGCCTACCATGACATGTTCTCCCACAACACCGAAGACTGCCACGAGCTCAAGCTGCTTTGCTAGAACCGCCAGGACGGGCGCGGCGGCCGCAACGATCGCGGCGCCGGCCGCGGAGGCAGACACAACAACAACCGCTGGGGTGACCACGGCAACAACGGGAATGGTAACTTCAGGCAGGGCTAGCGCGACCAACTGCGGCAGGCCAATCCTCAGGCCAACGGCGCTCTGTCGTCGCCGCCTCAAAGGAACAACAGCAACCAGCCTGACGAGGGCGCCGAGGGCTACCAGGAGCCTTGCAAGGTGGCTTGCATCCTTGCCGGGGCCCAGGCTCCCCCGTCCAACCGCCACTTCAAGCAGTTCACTCGCGAGGTGAACGCAGCCCTCCCGAGGCCTGAGGCTTCTCAGCCCCTCAAGTGGTCGCAGTACGCCATCTCCTTCGACTCCAAGGACCACCCCAAGTCCATGGAGGTAGTGGGCGCGATCCCCATGTTGTGCACCCCCACCATCAGCAACATCGCTGTCACCAAGAAGCTCGTTGACGGAGGCGCGGGCCTTAACGTGATCTCCATCGAGACCTTCGAGAAGCTTCAAGTACCCTATGAGCAGCTAATGCCGACGAGGCCCTTCTCAGGCGTCACTGACGGCTCCACGCTGCCTCTGGGGCAGGTGCGCCTTCCCGTCACCTTCGGCACCCGTAAGAACTACCGCACTGAGCTCATCGACTTCGATGTGACGCACATTGGCCTGCCGTACAATTCCATCTTGGGCTACCATGCGCTCGCGAAGTTCATGGCCGTGACCCATCACGCCTACAACGTCCTCAAGATGCCGAGCTGCAGCGACATCATCACCGTCTGCTGCGATGAGAAGGACGCAGTCCGCTCCCTCATGAGCACCTACAAGGCTGCCGCCACCGCCTATCCCGCTGATGAAGACGACGTCAAGCCTCCTGAGGCTGCACCCGCGAAGAAGAAGCAGTTGTTCACCATCGGCATGGGCCTCTCTCCTGCATAGAAAGGCACGCTCGTCACCTTCCTTCGGGCAAATGCAGATGTGTTCGCTTGGACAGTATCTAATTTGTCCGGTGTGCCGAGGGAGGTGATCGAGCACCACTTAGCGGTGTGCCCCAACGCACTCCCCGTGAAACAGAAGGTGCAGCGCCAAGCGCCAGAGAAACAAGAGTTCATCATCAAGGAAGTCTAGAAGCTGCAAGAGGCAGGAGTCATCCGTGAGGTGCGCCATCCCGAATGGCTCGCCAATCCAGTCGTAGTGCCCAAGAAAGGTGGCAAGGAGCGAATGTGCATCGACTTCACGAGCCTCAACAAATCCTGCCCTCAAGATCCTTTCCCGCTGCCTCACATCGACCAGATTGTGGACTCCACCACCGGGTGTGAGTTGTTGTGCTTCCTAGATGCCTTCTCAGGCTACCACCAGATCAAGATGGCAAAGGAAGATGTGGCGAAAATGGCCTTCATCATCCCATGCGGGATATACTGCTACATCTGCATGCCCTTCGGCCTGAGGAGTGCCGGAGCCACCTTCCAGAGGCTGATGCGCATCGCCCTGGGGCCTCAGATGGGAAGGAACGCAGAAGCCTACGTCGACAACATCGTTGTCAAGACTCACGAGGCCTGGTCCCTCCTCCCGGACCTCGAGGAAACATTCAACAACCTGCGAAAGGTCAACCTCAAGCACAACCCAGACAAGTGCGTCTTCGGAGTCCCTTTCAGCAAGCTGCTGGGTTTTTTGGTCTCCCACCGCGACATTGAGGCCAATCCCGAGAAGATCAAGGCCATCGAGAAGATGCGCCCTCCCCAGAACCTCAAGCAAATGCAACGCCTGGCGGGATGCATGGCCTCGCTTGGGTACTTCATCTCCAAGTTCGGCGAGCGAGCCCTGCCGTTCTTCAAGCTCATGAAGAGATCTGGCCCCTTCAAGTGAACTCCTGAGGTTGATGCTGCCTTCGAGGACCTCAAGAGGTACCTGACGAGCCTGCCCATCATGGTCGCGCCACGCTCTCGCGAGCCCCTGCTCCTGTACTTGGCAGCCACTCCCCAGACGGCCAGCGCGGCCTTGGTGGCGGTACGAGAGGAGCGCGTCTGCATCTAGAAGAAGCCTACTGAGGCCACATCAGCGCCTGCCGAGGCCGCGCCTTCACTTGCCGAGAGCCCACCTCAGGAGGCCCCTCGCGAGCCACCTCTCCAGCCGCCTCCTGAGCTTTCCGAGCCTCATGAGCCCCTAGGGCCTTCCGGAGAGCAAGATACTACCACAACCACGTGCCTTGTCGAGTACCCTGTGTACTTTGTCAGCACGGTGCTGCGGGATGCGCGCGAGCGCTACCCCATGCAGCAGAAGCTACTCCTCGCGCTCCTCATCGCCTCCAAGAAGCTGCGCCACTACTTCGAGGGCCATCCCATCAAGGTTATCACATCCTATCCCTTGGAGCAAGTCCTGCGCAGCCCCAACGCCGCAGGCCGCGTCGCCGAGTGGAACATCGAGCTGCAGGCCTTCGAGCTGGAATTCTGCACCACATGGGTGATCAAGGGCACAGCCTTGGCGGACTTCGTGGCAGAATGGACGGACCCGCACCAAGAAGAGCCTCGCGAGGACAAATCCCTCCTGCCTGGAGACGAAGCGCTTGGCGGCTGGACCATGCATTTTGACGGCGCGTTCTCGTGACAGGGCGCGGGGGCTGGCGTCGTCCTCATCTCGCCGATAGGAGACAAGCTTTTCTACGCTGTCCAACTCTGCTTCAAGCATGACAATAAGGTCTCCAACAACATCGCAGAGTACGAAGGCCTCATCGCCGGACTCAAGGCTGCCTCTGCCCTGGGCATCAAGCGAATCATCATCAAGGGTGACTCTTAGCTCCTTGTCAACTTCTCCAACAAAAGCTACAAGCCCAAGGACGAGCACATGGCCACCTACTTGGAGGAAGTCCGCAAGCTCGAGAAGCGCTTCCTTGGCCTGGAGCTCCAGCACGTCCCTCGCGGAAGCAACAAAGAGGCAGACGACATCGCCAAGCAGTCATCTCACCGCGAGCTGCAGAACCCCGGCATCTTCGAAGAGAGGCTCCTGAAGCCATCAGCTGCACCACCTGTTGTGAACACCATGGCGCCTCATGAAGAGCTCCCTCCCGCACCACCCACAGGCGCACCCGGTTGCGGCCCATCTTCGGGCGCTCGCTTGCTGCTCACGCTGGAGCCTCAAGCGGACAGTTGGGTCACGGAGTTCAAGGCCTACTTGCAAAGCGGCACCCTCCTGGAGAAGGACTCAGAGGCAGAGCGCGTGGCTCGCCAGGCCACCGCTTACTGCTTGCAAGATGGTGAGCTCTACCACAGGCGCCCCAATGGTGTCGCGTTGCGGTGCATCTCCGAAGGGCAAGGGCGCGAGCTGCTTGCCGACATCCATGGTGGAGACTGCGGCCACCACTCTTCATCGCGCAAGCTCGCCGGCAAGGTGTTCCGCAGTGGCTTCTACTGGCCCAATGCGCTTCATGATGCCACTGAGCTGGTCCAATCCTGCGAGGCCTGCCAATTCCACGCCAAGCAAATGCACCAGCCGGCACAAGGTCTCCAGACGATCCCACTCTCGTGGCCCTTCGCGGTCTGGGGGCTGGATATCTTGGGACCCTTCCCTCGCGCAGCAGGTGGCTATCGCTACCTCTACATCGCCATCGACAAGTTCACCAAATGGGCGGAGGTCAAGCCAGTCCGCACCATCCCGGCAGCCTCAGCCGTCAAGTTCATCAAGGGCCTCGTGAGCCACTTTGGCGTCCCCAACCGCATCATCACTGACAATGGCTCGCAGTTCACCAGCGGCCTCTTCAAGTCATACTGCGCCAGCCTTGGCACGCAGATCTGCTACGCCTCTATGGCGCACCCGCGAAGCAACGGCCAGGCCGAGCATGCCTACGCTGAAGTCCTCAAGGGCCTCAAGACACGAAGCTTCAAGAAAAAGCTTGATGCCTGCGGCAAAGGCTGGCTTGACGAGATCCAGTCCGTGCTATGGTCAATCCGCACGATAGCAACCAAGCCTACTGGCGAGACTCCCTTCTTCCTTGTCTACGGAGCCGAAGCAGTCCTCCCTTCTAAAATCAAGCACGGCTCTCCGTGAGTCCTCGCCTTCAACGAAGCTCATCAGGACAGCTCGCGAGAGGCTGACCTGCTGCTCCTCGAGGAAGCCCATCTCCAGGCCGCTCTACGCGCTGCCCGATACCAGCAGGCTTTGCGTCGCTATCACAGCCGCAACATACGCCCCCGCACTCTTGAAGCTGGAGACCTCGTCCTGCGAAGGATCCTCTCCCGAGATGGACTCCATAAGCTCTCACCCAAGTGGGAAGGCCCCTTCAGGGTGGCACATGTCTCCCGGCCTGGCACCGCTCGGCTGGAGATGGAGGAGGGTGTTCCTGTGCCCAACACATGGAACATCCAACACCTCCGCAAGTTCTACCCGTGACCTCACGCGTACGAACGAAATGGAGCTGTACACACTCCGGAGCTCTCCTTGCACTAGCCTGATGGGCCTGCGAGAGCTCCCTCCCACAACCCAGTGGAAGCCCCATGCTCAGCGCTGGCGGATCGATCAAACTGAGGGCGCCGCCTGGCTGCACCATCCTCAAGCTGTCTCGTGTCCGTCACGGCAACCTCTTCTCTTGTGGATGTGAAAATGAGGGCGCCACATAGCTGCACCATCCTCAAGCTGACCCGTGCCAGACGTGGCAGCCGCATCTTTTTTCTGTTCTGTAATGAACCTTGTTATTATGCTGCAGTAAAGTTTTATTTTCCAGATATTATATGTGTTTGGTAAGTTATCTACTTCAGGAGTCATGCTTGCTCGCGATCTCTCTCCTGCGCATCACGCGAGCGGGGGCTGGACACGGTGTGACTGAGCTCTGGCTCGCGGGCCTGCTCCTGTGCACGCCACCTCACCAAGGTCCTTGGTGCCTTGTCTCCTCGCGTGACGCCCATGAGCAAGCTAGCAAGTGTGCACTGCTCCCTCTTGTGTGAAACCTGTTGGTATGCAGTTGTCACAGGAACAAGGCACGCAGAAGGCCTCGCGAGCGCTGCCTCGCGAGGTAACCCACGTCAAGCCGTCTCCTGACGAAGCCAACAGGAGGCCTCACGAGCGCTGCCTCGCGAGGCGGCCTGCGGTGGCCATCCTCACCAAGCGCCGACAGGAGGCCTCATGAGCAAGAGCCCCATGAGGCGCACTCCGCGGCCACTATACGGCGAGCGCCACACCACGCGAAAAAGCTAAGTCTAAAAAGACATCTCGGCGCCCTCAAGCTCTCCTCTCCCTGCAACCTCGCTGGGTGCTGATGTTCTCTCCTTTGCGCAAGCCGCTTGCACGTCAAAGGGGGGCTTCCTGAGCATCGCGCCTCAGGAGCTCTTACCGCCCCTCCGAGCCCTACACTCTCTGGCCTTGTCTAGGCACGCGTCCTAACATACCAGCGACGGTCGTAGACCGCTCGGGGGCTGGGTCTTGACGACGTAGAGCACCAAGGCATGCGAGAAGGGAAAAACATGACTCACGAGGGGGCCTCATGAGGAACACAAGTTACAGCAAATCATTAAGTACTTAAGCCCAAAAGACATTGTTTTCACGCCCCCATGGGGCTACATTGATTTTGATATGGGAGCAAAAGAGGGGAGCCTAGGAGGAGTGCGGCTCATCTTCAAGACCCGACTCGGGCGCTACCTACTCCTAGTCGGAATCGTCGCCCTCACTCTTGATGCCTGGGGAGCTTTCGTCACTTTCGCTCCCGCTGGTGGAGTTGGTGCCGCAGCTGCTCTCGCTCTCCGTGCAGGACTCCAAACGGCCACCGGAGACCCCGAAGAACTTCACAAAGAGTGTGGCGGCCCCGTCGTACCTAAACTGGAGGAGATGCCCCCACCTTAGACCACGGGAGCGGGCGAACGACTTCCACCCCCGTGTCAGGAACAAGAAGCCAGTGGTGCAAAACTCAGCCGCCACCCAGGAGGGGCCATTGCAGTAGCCATCCGCCTGTAGCCACAGGCCCGAGGGCCTGCTGTCCTCCATCTCTCTCGCAAAGGAATCCGGGAGCCGGAGCCAGCTGCGGGGCCGACGGTGCAGCCCCACGACGAACTCATGCGCCGCCACCGCCGTGTGGGCCTCCGCCTGCGGAGGAGGGGCGGGCACTCCGCCTCGACCACGAGCACCGCGCCTTCCACGGCCGCGGGGGGCGACCCTTCCGCGGGCGCTAGGGATGGCCCCCGCGGCAGCTGCCGAGGAGCGCGTTCGGCCCCGAGGAGGAACCCTCGTGGCGGCAGCGGATGCATGGGCTCGGCCTCTACCCCTCGCCATCATAGCGGTGGTCCTCGGGGAAGACAAGGAAGGGTGGAAGGTTCAAGAAGGGAAGAGGCAAGGGTAGAAGATGAGTGAGGAAGGTCTCTACCCCCCGCTCCTTTTATAACACCCTAGGGGGTCACTCTCCCTACCGCTTCACCTTCTTCTATGCCGGGAATCAAGGGAGGAGATGCGAGGAGTTAGGCGCTAGGAGGCGAGGAGTGCGAAGGAAGGCAATGATGATCCACGCCGCGCGCGGGTCAGCTTTATGGCAGCGCGGGCAGTTATCGAGGCGTAGTGGAGGAAGTGGGGGCGTCCCACGTCCCATCGTGAGCCACGCGCCGCTACCTGGGCCCCGCAGTCGGTTAGGGCCCGCGTCGTTTCGCACCCAACGGGCGGGAACGTGCGCGCCATGGGCCCGAGGGCTACTATTAGGCCAGTGGGAACCGGGGTACCACGGCCCGTCTGCCTGCGGCCCAGGATGCGACACCTGGCGAAGGCCCAAAAGGCAGCCCAGGCACGGGCGCCACGAAGCAAGGCACCTCGCGAGGCACCAGCCTCACGAGGACCCCTCCGCACGGAGCAGACCACCAGGACTTAGCAGCAGCGGCGGCTACAGGAAGCCTCGCAAGGCCCCCTCCTGAGGTGGCCTCCTGATGCGGAGCATCCCACGGTCATCCCCATGGACCTACCCACGTCTCCTCAAGTGCCAAGTGGACCTATGACATGAGCACGTGCAAGAGCTCTCGAAACCGAGGTGACATCCCTCCTAAATGAACTTCCATTTGACTCGAGCGAGACATGGCTACTACCTCAAGCCGAAGTGCTATGTGTGATCAGGTATGAAGAAGACCGCCTCAGGAATGCTCGGAACGAAGACCAAGTCGGCAAGTACACGAACGGATGTGCGCGAGGAGGAAGACCGCTGGAAGGCTACAGCGGCCAGACATCCGGCCCCTGGCCCGGACATCCGGCCCCTGGCCCGGACATCCGGCCCCTGAAGAAAAACACACCAGCAGCAGCCCAGACATGCAAATGCTACAGGGCCCGGACATCCGGCCAGAGGCCCGGACATCCGGCCCGACGAGGCCGGACATCCGGCCCCTGCCCGGAAATCCGGCGCCCATTACAGAAGTTGCACCGCCCGCAGGCCGGACATCCGGCGCCAGGGCCGAACATCCGGCACCCGCATGAACCGCCGGACATCCGGCCCCTGCACAGCGTGACTTGTCCATCCGGTCGTGTAATCTCGTCCACTCATCCCCACTTCGTCCTAGACTATAAATAGACCTCCTCATCCTTTCTAGGGTTAGCAAAGTATTTTGAGACATAGAGTAGAGCTTTGCTCCTTGTATCTCCTCTTGGGGAATCAAGACCTCTCTAGGGAGAAGGATCCCCATCATAGGATCATCAAGACCTCCTAAGGGAGAAGGATCTCACCTAGATCATCAAGACCTCACCTCCTTTGGAGTGGGAAGAACTTTACCTTGTGCTTGTTTCCTTGGATTGTCCTTGTATACTTGTGGATCTCATGTATGCTATCCTAGTGGATGTGTGATTTGGGTTTGTTTGAGTGATTTCCCTTGGTTGCTTTTGTTGTTCCTCTCTTTTCCCCCTCCAAGTGTGGAAAGATCGTCAAATTAGGGTTCCACCCTACATCATCTTGGATCAGAGCCACGTTGATTCACAGTTTGGAGTCTTTCCCCTCGTTTTCTAGCCCAATTTTGTTTGATTTTTACCCAATTACGAAAATTCCCCACAAAAATAGCCATACCAAAAAAATTGTGATTTGTTGGTTTGATGATGTTTTGTTGATTTTGATCCATGGATTTGCTTGGTTTCGAGTGGATCTAGCTTTCCCCCATCTTCTCCATCAATTTCATCCACAAAATCGTCCGAATTTTCCCCCAAAATTTTCTTCTATCCACTTGTTCTTCGAGTTCATCCATGGATCCAGCAGCTCGGACATCCGGCCCGAGTGCCCGAACATCCGGCCAGAAGGCCCGGACATCCGGCCCCTGGGAATCAGCATGCTAACACTTCCCACTTTCTTCCATTTTTCGCCTTTTCCCACCGTTTCTTCCGCAATCACTTGAGCCGCTCCACCACCGACTTCCGCAAACCACCACTTTGTGCCTTTTGAGATTTTGAGTCGCGGATTTGCCGTTTCCTAACATGTTTCGGCTACTTAGGAATGGTTCGACATCGACATCGCCGCCGCTCATCATCGCCACGGACTCGTCATCGACGACACTAACTCCACCATCGTGACACCCTAACCGTAAGCAAGGACGGTAACATCGACGACAACTTGTTCATATCCTTGCCATTGCATTGTGAAACCCCGAGACCATCTTTTGCGTAGCTTTCCTACGAGACTAGCCATTTGAGTATTGCCGGGCAACGCTACTTGTGCACTTTAGTGATACCGATCCGCATAGCTATCATAGCATGCATACATACACATATCATCTCTTGTGCCAAAATTTTGTTCCCGCATATACATCATTGCTATCTTCGTACGAGCATTTCGCATAAGTGCCCAAAGGAAACCATCAAAAGAAAGAGAAGCTTTTAAGCAAAAGAGAAAGAGTAACAAGCTTGTAAGCAATAGCCATAGCATCGCCACATTACATAGCATATTTGATCATCTTGGATCATTGTGACAAGTTCACCGGGAATCATACATACATAGCATAAGTGAGATAGAAAGCCATACGTTTTGTCTCTTATAGGTTGTGTACAAGTTCATATCCGCCTATTGAGCAAGAGTGCTAGCGTCTCTCTAGTGTTGTGCAACAAGAGCATTTTTCGTGGATTCCACATTTTGAGCTCATTCCTTGGTTGCACGACCTCATTTATCTATCCGTGCGTGTGTTTCCGTGTCCTACTAATTGCTATTGGTCTACTCGTTACACTTGCGAACTTGTGAATCTTTTTCAACATTATTGATATCTTACTTGCAAATTGCAATTATTTTGTGCCACCATCCTAACCAAGCTACTCCATAAGCCTTTTGTGTAGGTGTGAGAAACAAACCCGGTACCAATTCTACTATCATAGCAATACATTGAGTGATACTCGATACATCTTCAATCTTCGGAAAAGGTAACTTTGGTTTCGTTCTCTGACGTCCTACTCACCTCTACTTGATCATGATGGATAGGCCAAGTACATCTTCGACTCCTCTCTTCGACGAGCATGAAGCACCGAACGACTACGTCTCCAAGAGCCATATCTTTGGGGTACAACGAGCCTTGCATCAAGAAAATGAAGCTTTGGGCGATCGCATCGAGCAACTCGCCACCGACTTGCGTCACTCCGAAACGCGGACAAGAGACTACCTCGACACCAAGCTTACTACACAAATGGAAGAATTTCGTGCCATGATGATTGAACGCACTTTTACAACTTCGTCCTCGACAAGGAGAACACGGTCAAGACGCCATTCTTCGGATTCATCATCGGATGCAAGTCTTCATCAAGCTCGTCTACATCCTCGGCAAGAACATCAAGCTCGCCAAAATCTATTACATGGCAATGGTTTGCCACAACGACTTCGAGAGCGTGAACATCAACGCCATCAAGTTCAAGGCGATACGCACCAAGAGCAAGTTCCACGACGTCAACAACAAGACGCCCAAGACGGCGATCCACTTCGGCAAGAGCAACAACATCGTGAACAACAAGCCCTCGAAGCACAACGTGCCCTTTGTGAAGCCACTCGTGCTCTCCAAGAACACAACCGTCGCGTGCGTGAAGAAGAAGAGGCACGTCTCCAAGAAGAATCCGCACACCAAGAAGAGAATCAAGAAAGGAGGAACCGAGCAAGAGTACCTCGTCCCCACCGTCAAGCCAATCGCGTGGAGCAAGAAGAACACGGGGATGATGACCCACCTCCAAGACAAGAACGACGACAACATCAGCATAATGATGAACAATGCTACGGCAAGCTCAACTTCAACATGCCCAAGTTTTCCGGAAGCAACGACCCCGAAGACTACCTTTCATGGGCCTTAAAGGTGGACAAGATTTTCCGTCTACACAACTACGATGAAGACGAAAATGTAGCCATGGCATCGCTTGAGTTCCAAGACTATGTTCTCATTTGGTGGGAGCAAGTGGTCGAGAGACGCCAAGAGAAAGGCGAACCACCTATCACAACGTGGACTCAAATGAAGGATGTCATGAGAGCTCGCTTTGTGCCTACACACTATAGCCGCGACCTCTTCAAGAAACTTCAACTCCTCAAGCAAGGCACCAAGTCGGTTGAAGAATACTACAAAGAAATGGAGATTGCAATGATACGAGCCAACGTCAAGGAAGATGATGAACAAACGATGGTGCGTTTCTTGAATGGTCTCAACCATCCAATCAAGAAAATTGCGGACATTCAACCATACTCCAACCTCCTCGAGCTAGTGCACCAAGCCACCAAAGCGGAGCGTCAAGTGCAAGATGATTACAAGTACTCCAAGTACTCTTTCAAGACCTACGGTTCGTACAATCAAGCATCAACAACTACGACACCTCCTCCAACGACTCGTGCTACACCAAGTACCGGTGACAAGTCAAGCCACAAGAACCCTTCGACATCTTCAAGACGTCCTCCTACTACTACAAGCAACTCCAAGACAAGAGCTTCGTCATCAACAACTCCTACAGATGCCAATGACAAGACAAGTGACATCAAGTGCTTTACTTGCAAGGGCCGAGGCCACAAGTCTTTCGAGTGCCCCACACGACGCACTATGATCCTCAACGCCGACGGCACCTACGACTCTATGAGTGACGAAGAAATGGAAGCACTTGAGCACGTGGCAGTGCATCGACAAGTGAATGAAGAAGAAGATGATCGAGTGTTTTGCGACAATGATTCGAGGCCCGCTCTTGTTGTCTCCAAGGTCTTGACACTTCAACAACATCAAGATGAAGACCAACGTTGCCACATCTTCCATACCAAAGCGGGTATCCAAGGACGTTCTGTCAAGGTCATCATCGACGGCGGAAGTTGCCACAACTTGGCAAGTGAAGAGTTATGTACCAAGCTCCAATTGGTCAAGAAGAAGCACCCTCGACCATACAAGGTCCAATGGCTTAGTGACTCCGGCACCATTCAAGTGGAGCACACCGTCCAAGTGTCCTTCAAGATTGGTGCCTACGAAGACAACTTGGAGTTTGATGTGGTTCCTATGTCCGTGTGCCATCTCCTCCTTGGAAGACCTTGGCAATTCGACCGCGGCATCATCCACAATGGACGGACCAATCACTACAGCTTCAAGATGAAGGGCAAGGAATTCGTTCTTTGACCTATGACACCAAGCCAAGTCATCGCGGACAAGCAAGCATCTACCCATCGTGGAGAGATAAGTGAGCGAGTGAACCACCAAAAAGAGAGTGAGTGCCACAAGCCAAAAATGAGCGACTCCACGATGAGCGACAAGAGAGACCTAGTTTTTTTAGCCACCAAAAGAGATTTGAGGGATGTGAGTGAGAGCCCATCAAGTGTTCTTCACTTTGTGCTTGTGTGCAAAGATGAAGTGGTGCGGACTAATACTTCACAACATCTTCCTTTGGTATTATCTCATTTATTGCAGGAATTCGCGAACGTATTTCCCGATGAGCTACCTCCCGGACTTCCTCCACTTCGCGGAATCGAACACCGCATCGACCTCATCCCCGGCGCACCTCTACCGAACAAGGCACCTTACCGCGTCAACCCCGAAGAGACCAAAGAGATCCAAAGGCAAGTGCAACATCTCATGGAGAATGGGTATGTACGCGAAAGCTTGAGCCCTTCTGCCATTCCGGTCATTCTTGTGCCTAAGAAAGATGGTACTTATCGCATGTGTTCCGATTGCAGTCCCATTAATGCTATCACCGTTAGATATAGACATCCCATTCCACGCCTTGATGACATGCTTGATGAACTTAGTGGAGCCACCATTTTCTCCAAAATTGATCTTAAAAGTGGCTACTATCAAATATGCATGCAAGAAGGTGATGAATGGAAAACCGCTTTCAAAACCAAATTTGGCTTGTATGAATGGTTAGTCATGCCTATGGGTTTGTCGCAAGCTCCTAGCATTTTTATGCGTGTGATGCATTATGTTCTTCGCAAATATATTGGCATTTGTGTTGTGGTTTATTTTGATGACATCCTTGTGTTTAGTGAAACTCTTGAAGATCATGTCAAACACCTTAGAGACGTATTGCAAGTTCTTAGAGACGAGCGACTTTATGCTAACATGGAAAAATGCACTTTTGGTGTTGATAAGCTTGTTTTCTTGGGCTTTGTTGTCTCCTCTAAGGGTGTTCAAGTGGATGAAACTAAAATTGATGCTATTAAAAATTGGCCACAACCAACCAATTTGCTTCAAGTGTGTAGCTTCCTTGGCTTAGCCAGCTTTTATCGTCGAAGGATTTTAGCACCATTTCATCACCATTGCACGCATTGAGTAAGAAGAATGCACCATTTGTTTGGGGTCCATCTCAAGATGCCGCATTTCATGAGCTTAAAACCTTGCTTACACATGCTCCATTACTTGCATTACCCAACTTTGACAAAACTTTTGAAGTGCATTGTGACGCTATTGGTAATGGTATTGGTGGTGTGTTGATGTAAGAGAGGCGACCTATTGCATATTTTAGTGAGAAACTCTCCGGCGCGCAACTTAACTACCCCATCTATGACAAAGAGTTATATGCTTTAGTGAGAGTCTTGCATGTGTGGGAACATTATCTCCGTCCACGTGAGTTTGTCATCCATACGGATCATGAAACGCTTAAGTACCTTAAGGGACAAACAAAATTGAATAAGCATCATGCTAAATGGAGTGAGTTCATTGAGTCATTTCCTTATGTTATCAAGTATATCAAAGGTAAGGAAAATGTTGTGGCGGACGCTCTTTCCCGCAAGTGCATGTTGGTTACCCAACTTGAGTTGAATGTTATAGGATTTGAGCACATTAAAGACTTGTATGCGCATGATGCATCATTTTCGATTCCTTATGCCAAATGTTCACCACATAAAACTTGGGAGCAATATTACTTGAAGGATGGTTACCTTATGAAAGCTAACAAACTTTGTATCCCCGAGTCTTCTCTTCGTTTGTTACTTTTGCAAGAAGCTCATGGTGGAGGACTCATGGGACATTTTGGACGCGACAAGACCTTCGCTACGCTCTCCAAGAACTACTTTTGGCCAAAGATGTTTCGAGACGTTTCTCGCTACACCAACCGGTGCTCTACATGCCGCAAAGCTAAGTCCAAAGCTCAATCTCATGGTCTATATATGCCGCTTCCTATTCCATATCACCCATGGGAAGATATTAGTATGGATTTCGTGCTTGGTTTACCTCGAACTCAAAACGGCAAAGATTATGTATTCATTGTTGTGGACCGTTTCTCTAAGATGGCACATTTTATACCATGTAACAAGATAGACGATGCTTCACATGTTGCAAATCTCTTTTGTAGGGAAATCTTGCGATTGCATGGAGTGCCAAAGACGATCGTGTCGGATGGAGACATCAAGTTCCTTAGCTACTTTTGGAAGACACTATGCGCCAAGCTCGGAATCAAGCTCGTATTCTCATCGGCATATCACCCTCAAACCGACGGCCAAACGGAGGTCACGAACCGGACTCTTTCTACACTACTCCGCGTGTTGATCAAGAAGAACATACGGGAGTGGGAGGAATGTATACCCATCGCCGAGTACGCCTACAATTGAGCACGACACTCTACTACCGGCAAGTCCCCCTTCGAGGTCGTCTATGGCTTCAATCCGCTGTCTCCATTGGACATTCTACCGCTACCTCTACAAGAGCGCATCGACATGGACGCGAGTGCACGAGCGAGCTACCTCAAGAAGATGCACAAAGTTACGAGGCATGCGATCGAGCGCCAAGTACAACGACTCGCGACCAAGGTCAACATCAACAAGCAGCCCATGGTATTCCACCCCGGCGATCTTGTGTGGCTACACCTTCGCAAAGACCGCTTCCCCAACTAGCACAAGTCCAAACTATTACCTCGAGCCGACGGACCTTTCAAGGTGCTCGCACGCTTCAACAAGAATGCCTACAAGATCGACATCCCTCACGACAAGTACAACGTGAGCGACACATTCAACATCAAGGACTTATCTCCCTTCCATGGAGATGTGGATTCCAATTCGAGGACGGATCTTTTTCAAGGGGGGGGGAGATGATGCGGAGCATCCCACGGTCATCCCCATGGACCTACCTACGTCTCCTCAAGTGCCAAGTGGACCTATGACACGAGCACGTGCAAGAGCTCTCGAAACCGAGGTGACATCCCTCCTATATGAACTTCCATTTGACTCGAGCGAGACATGGCTACTACCTCAAGCCGAAGTGCTATGTGTGATCGGGTATGAAGAAGACCGCCTCGGGAATGCTCGGAACGAAGACCAAGTCGGCAAGTACACGGACGGATGTGCGTGAGGAGGAAGACCGCTGGAAGCCTACAGCGGCCGGACATCCGGCCCCTGGCCCGGACATCCGGCCCCTGAAGAAAAACACACCAGCAGCAGCCCAGACATGCAAATGCTACAGGGCCCGGACATTCGGCCCCTGCCCGGAAATCCGGCGCCCATTACAGAAGCTGGACCGCCCCCAGGCCAGACATCCGGTGCCAGGGCCGGACATCTGGCACGCGCATGAACCGCCGGACATCCGGCCCTTGGCCCAGACATCCGGCCCCTGCACAGCGTGACTTGTCCATCCGGTCGTGTAATCTCGTCCACTCATCCCCACTTCATCCTAGACTATAAATAGATCTCCTCCTCATCCTTTCTAGGGTTAGCAAAGTATTGTGAGACATAGAGTAGAGCTTTGCTCCTTGTATCTCCTCTTGGGGAACCAAGACCTCTCTAGGGAGAAGGATCCCCATCATAGGATCATCAAGACCTCCTAAGGGAGAAGGATCTCACCTAGATCATCAAGGCCTCACCTTCTTTGGAGTGGGAAGAACTTTACCTTGTGCTTGTTTCCTTGGATTGTCCTTGTATACTTGTGGATCTCATGTATGCTATCCTAGTGGATGTGTGATTTGGGTTTGTTTGAGTGATTTCCCTTGGTTGCTTTTGTTGTTCCTCTCTTTTCCCCCTCCAAGTGTGGAAAGATCGTCAAATTAGGGTTCCACCCTACATCACCTCCCGAGTCCACCCGAGGCGGGCGCCGCCTGGCGCTGGCCACGCGGCCCAGTGCCCACCACATGGGTGACGCGCTTGGCGACGAACAGCGGCAGGAACCGTACCAGCAGGCGCGGACAGAGAGGCTTTCCTCTTTGGTGCTAAAGGAGCAGCACCAGCTCCCCTCCTGCAAAGCAAGTCCCAAAGATTGCCCGTTTGGTTAAAGAAGACCAGGACGATAAGGCGCGTAGGGAGGAGGTCATCACCGAGCCCACCGGCGCGTCATGGATAACACCTTTGCAGGCGAAGACTGCCTTTTGTCAGGATAAGCCTGTGCGCCTGTTCCCTTTCAAATTGCCATTGTGTCTGGCTACCCTTCCCGCCAACATTTTCGGGGGAAGAGGACCAAGGCGGCTATAAAAGGGGGCAGTGTTGCCATCGTAGGAAGGAGGAATTCCCCCTTGGTCTTCAACCTTGTACGCGAGAACCTTCTTGCCCACCATAATCCAAACCACAAGCAGGAGTAGGGTTTTACACCACGAGGTGGCCCGTACCTGGGTAGCTATTGTGTCCCCTGTCGTGCCCTGTGCTTTGCGTGCTCTCGCCATAGCCTCGCCGTGGTCACCGCGGAGCGGATAGGAACGAGCGCGCCCCAGAGTTCAAACCAGGGTCCCCGGAGCCCTGATTCTGACATATGTGAAGACTCTCTCTCAATAAAGATTTCAGATCCAAGTATTTTATTCAAACAGCAAACAAAATGAAAATAAAAGGACACTCCAAGAATAGCACATATCATGTGAACAAGTAAAAACTTAGGCTAACCGATAGGTGTTGATGAAGGAAGGTGGGATGCCTACCGGGGCACATCCCCAAGCTTAGTTGCTTGAGACTTCTTGGAATTTTATCTTGGGGAGCCTTGGGAATCCCCAAGCTTGAGCTCTTGTGTCTCCTTAATTCCTCTCATATCAAGGCTTCTCCTAAATCTTAAAAACTTCATCCACACAAAACTCAACAAGAACTCGTGAGATAAGTTAGTATAAATCAACTCAAAACCTTAACATTCTCTACTGTAGAAAATCACTAAAATTATAATTAAACATTGCATACTAAATTCCTCTGCATATTTAATGCTCTTATCCACATGTAGAAACATTAAATAGGAAAACATATGCAAACAATGCAACTATAAAAGCAATCTGCCAAAATAGAACAGTCTGTAAAGGGGGAATAAAAATTCATACTTTCCTAACTCCAAAATTTCTGAAAAATTACCACGTGACAGATAAATCATGCATACTTACTGTGTAAAAATTTCAGATTTTTATCATGTTCTGACAATTCACATAAATTCAGGACATAACAGAAAACTTTCTATTTTCTAACAGCAACACATAAACTAGCAAACTGAGCATGGTAAAGGCTATAATTGGCATTTTATCAAACTAAAAGATACAAAATATG
Source organism: Elymus sibiricus (assembly GCA_039707655.1). Classification (NCBI taxonomy): domain Eukaryota; kingdom Viridiplantae; phylum Streptophyta; class Magnoliopsida; order Poales; family Poaceae; genus Elymus; species Elymus sibiricus. The sequence continues at coordinate 169,123,661 of CM077672.1, read as the reverse complement.
ATTATTGATAACAGCAAGCAAATCCAAATAAAAGAAAATGGCTCTCCAAGCAATACACATATTATGTGACAAATAAAAATATAGCTCCGAGTGAGGTGTACCGATAGTGTTGAAGACAAAAGAGGGGATGCCTTCCGGGGCATCCCCAAGCTTAGACGCTTGAGTCTTCCTTGAATATTACCTTGGGGTGCCTTGGGCAACCCCAAGCTTAGGGTCTTGCCGCTCCTTATTCTCCTCATATAGATATCTCACCCAAAACTTGAAAACTTCAATCACACAAAACTTAACGGAACTCCGTGAGATAGGTTAGTATGAAAAATATCAATCCATTCACTTTGGTACTGTCAAGACAAGATTCATAATTGTCCTCACATAATACCTACTGTATTCTATCATTTCCACAATTTATATCTCACAATATAAGCTATGGAAACACTAAAACAAGCAAACTATGCATTGAAAACAGAATAGCATGTAGTGAGCGAATTCAAAAGCATACTTATGTACCTCCAAAAATTATGAAAAATTAGAACAACGTAAAACATTTGTATATAAATACTGTGTAAAAATTTCAGAATTTTTGCACGCTCCAGTACAGAATAGAAATTCCAGCAATGGACGCAAAAGTTTCTATTTTTGCACAGAATCTAATCAACAAGCATCCACACTATCCCAAAGGCTTCACTTGGCACATTATTGAAAGAAAACATATAAAACATGATTACTACAGTAGCTTAATCATGTGGACACACAAAAATAGTAGGTATAAATATTGGGTTGCCTCCCAACAAGCGCTTTTCTTTAAAGCCTTTTAGCTAGGCATGATGATTTTAATGATGCTCACATAAAAGTGAAGAACTGAAACATAAGGGGAGCATCATGAAGCATATGGCAAGCACATTTAAGCCTAACCCACTTCCTATGCATAGGGATTTTATAAGAATATAATTTATTGGAGCAAGAATCAACTAGCATAGGAAGGCAAAACAAACATGACTTCAAAACTTTCAACACATAGAGAGGAAACTTGATATTATTGAGATATGTAGAAGCATATATTCCTCTCTCAAAATAATTTTCAGTAGCATCATGAAGAAATTCAACAATATATCAATCACACAACACATTCTTTTCATGATCTACAAGCATAGAAATTTCGTTACTCTCCACATAAGCAAATTTCTTCTCATCAATAATAGTGGGAGCAAATTCAATGAAATAACTATCATGTGATACTTGATTGGCATAATCCGATGGAAAATTAAAATCATGATGACAAGTTTCATAGTTATCATTATTCTTTATAGCATACATGTCATCACAATAATCATCATAGATAGCAACTTTGTTGTCATAATCAATTGAAACCTCTTCCAAAATAGTGGAATCATCACTAAATAAAAGTTGTGACCTCTCCAAATCCACTTTCATAATTATTGCCATAAGATTCAACACCCTCCAAAATAGTGGGATCATTAGTACCTAGAGTTGACACTCTTCCAAACCACTTTGAAAGGATCGATATGGTTGACTAGAGGGGGGTTGAATAGGTAACTACCAATTTTTAGCTTTTCTTAACCAATTAGGTTTAGCAACAAATAGGTTGTCTAGATATGCAACTAGGTGAGCAACCTATATGATGCTAACAAGAAGAAGAAGAAGAAGAAGAAGAAGCAAGCAAATGATACAATAGAACAATAGCTTGCACAAAGTAAAGGTAAGAAGTAACCACAAGTGGAGTCGGTGAAGACGAGGATGTGTTGCTGAAGTTCCTTCCCTTTGAGAGGAAGTACGTCTCCGTTGGAGCGGTGTGGAGGCACAATGCTCCCCAAGAAGCCACTAGGGCCACCGTATTCTCCTCACGCCCTCGCACAATGCAAGATGCCATGATTCCACTAGTGGTGCCCTTGAAGGCGGCGACCGAACCTTTACAAACAAGGTTGGGGCTCTCTCCACAACTTAATTGGAGGCTCCCAACACCACCACGAAGCTTCACCACAAATGGAATGTGGCTCTGTGGTGACCTCTTCCGTCTAGGGTGCTCAAACACCCAAGAGTAACAAGATCCACAAGGAATTAGTGGGGGGAATCAAATATCTCTTGGTGGAAGTGTAGATCGGGGCCCTCTCAAGCAAACCCTAGAAAATCAACAAGAGTTGTTGGCTAGGGAGAGAGATCGGGCGAAAATGGAGCTTGGAGCAACAATGGAGTTTGAGGAAGAAAGAGGCAAGTCTTCTTGGGGAAGAAGACCCCCTTTATATAGTGGGGACAAATCCAACCGTTATGCATCTCACAGCCCGCACATAAGCGGCACTACCGCCCTAGCGGTAGTTCCAAGCACACAGTGCAAAGGCACAGTGCCTCAGGCCGGTAGTGCTGCCGGTACGCCCGCCCCAGCGGTACTACCGTTGTAGTTGCAGTGTAGAGGAACTAGACAGGGGGAAGTACAGAAGTAGCGGTACTACCGCGCTCGTACTGCCGCCCTACTGCCGTGAAGAAGCATTCGAGTCCAGAAGCGGTTGAGTTAGCGGTAGTGGGGCGGTAGTGCCACTCGCAAGCGAGCGGTACTGCCGTGCCATTGCCACTTAGCACTCTGTGCTACAGCGAGCCAGTGGTAGTGGAGCGGTGGTAGGGACAGAAGTACCACGAGCGGTACTACCGCCCTACTGTCGTGCCACTTCCACTGAGCACGAAAAGGCAACAGAACGCCTCAACTAAGCGGTAGTACGCACGATACTGGACCGGTGGTACTACTGCTCGCCAGCGGTACTACCGCTTAACAGCTTACAGAACAGGGACACAGAAAAACAGTTGGAACTCCAAAGTTGCGGGAATAGAAAGAGGGTGCAAAGGGAAATGTGTACGTGATGATTCCACCCAAACCTTTCCGAAGCAGACCCCCTCTTAATAGTACGATTTTACTACGACTCAAGTCCACCGAAAATGAAACGTGGAAAAAATAACCGTCTTGACTTCCACACTCCGAGGGGCATCAATCGTCTTGTGCCATATGATGTATTATTTGAAATGCTCAATGCACATGATTAGTCTGCAAATGCATTGTCATCAATCACCAAAACCACTAAGAGAGAAATATGCCCTAACAATCTCCCTCTTTTTGGTGGATTGATGACAACACGGGATTTGCACAAAAGATATAACGAGATAATAAGCAAACCCAACATCTACAAAATATAGACGGGCTCCCCCTAGATATGTGCACTATTTAGGTATGCTTTTGGAATGCAACACACACACACTAGGATCAACACTCCCCCTATATTTTATAGACAAGGCAACACTTGCAACAACATAATATACGAGATAAGCATGGATGCAAGATATAACATGTGAGCATAAAGATAGGGCACAAGATAAGCATCATCTCACATAGTAACAAAGTACTAGACATAAATAGATAATTGAAGGGTAGCATATGTCTCACACCATATGACTGCGGTCTCCAGGTCTCACAAACACAAATCAAAGCAAACGATAAAAGAGTTCATGAGAGAAAGAAGGCAAAGGCAAATAAGACACACTCGTGACTCGGCAAATCCCTAAACTCTCTCCCCCTTTGGCATCGAGACACCAAAAGGGCAAAGAGCACTAAAACGAGCCTAGGTGGTAGCGGTGCTCCAGAACACCATCAGTACTCCTCGTGGTCGTCAGACTCCTCCTCTACAGCTGCAGGCTGATCATCCTCCTCTGAATCCGTCCACTTGCAGTGCTTGGAGGTCCACTCCTCCTCATCTGTGATCTTATCCTCGGATCCACTGGTGATCTCCATGCCAAGATGCCTCATCATGGCCTTGTCACGACCGCGGGCCTTCTTCTCCGCCACATGAGCCTTGTACTGACCCTGTGCCTGTATGCAGAACAGCTTCTTCATCTTCAGCTTCAGCTTAGCAGCCCATGTTGGTTCCTCAGAGGGAGGCTCATAGTCAGGCTCATCATCTCCCTCGGACTCGGGAGCATATGTCTCACCCTCTGGAGCGGCAGGAGTGCCCTAGAGATCCTTCAGCCTTAGCTTGATAACCTCGTGAGAGACAAGATCACCGGTCACTAGCATCTCATCCGGAAAAGTGGAAGCCCATGTCTCCTCAATGAACCTCATTAGGTAGGGACCGTAGATAGTACACTTGCGGTCAAACACTGCCGAGTATAGTTCTGATCACATCACATGTGACACATCCAACACCTGGTGTGTGTTCTTCTCCTTCTGACAAATGAGTAGCATATCCACAAGGTGCGAGTGAACCATGTCCAGGTTCCCAATGCAGGGAAACAGAGAGTTCCTGAAGATGCGATGCATGATATCCAAGAAGGTGTCAGCTCATATTACTTCTTGCCTGTGGAGGAGATCTTCTCCGTGGAGAAAGGGTAGAGGGCGGACTTGTGCGTGGCTGCATCCTCCTTGTGAGGGCGCAACCCAATAGGGTTATCCTTCCAAGTAGCTTTCAGAACTCGTCCGTTGGTCATCCAGGTGAGAGTCCTTGCATCATCAGTGCCAAAGTGGACCATGGCATAGAATTGGGCCACAAGCTCTGCATCGAAATCTTTGTTGAATGATATGATCCTAAGAATATCCAGTTGAGCACACAAAGCCAAGGCTTCTCCAAAATATTGAGGGTTCTTCTCCAAGTGACCGAGATCGACAGACCTGACATCGGCAAACAAATTTTTCTTGGCCTTGAGAACATCATGATAGATGGACCTCTGCTGCTTGGTCCAGAAAGGCCGGTTGAGGAGAGTGGGATCTTGTGGGTGGCGGTATGGATTGCAACGACGAGCAGCATAGAACTCCTTGGATGGCAACTCATTCATGGACTTCTCCTTCTCTTTCTGCTTGCTTGCAACCTTCTTCACAGTTTGCTTGGGTTGAGCACTGCTAGAGCCGGCACCGGCCTCATCCGCGGTGCGAAAGTGCTTGGATCCACCTTGATGGTCCGGATTCTTGTGACGCGCTTGGTGAGCAGAGCTACCACCACCTAGAACCCACAACACAGAGTGAGGGAAAGCAGGTGTAAATAATAGCATAAGCCAAAGAAAAGAGAAAGGAGAATGAATGTTGGGCACATAAATTCTGAATTGGGCATTACAGGCGGTAGTACCGCCCCTGGGAGCGGTAGTACCACCTACAAGCGGTAGTATCGCTCCAGGTGAGTGGTAGTACCGCCCGAGGCGGATTTGAAACTACCGTTCATAGATCCGGTACTTCCGGTGATGTCAAATTCAAAATTTCTCCGCCCAAACTTCAATTCACCTATCCTAACAGTCATCCACGTCCTACTCATGCCTCGATTTAGCCAAAAATCGAAGAACACAACATGTATTGCCCTAGAGCCTAGATTCAAAAAATAGAACCATAGGAGAGGAAAACGGGGGCAATACTGGCGTCCATGGCAAGAGGGGAGGGTGGGGATCGATCCCACTGGTCGGAATCACGGAAGACGGACTGGAGATGGCGTCCCGGCGGCGGCCACCGGAGCAAGGGCTTCGCTGGGGAGAGAGGAGAGCATGGGAGAGAGAGAGACGAATGGGTATGGGGGGGTTAGAACTCCCCCTGCCCGACTCATAACCCCCCCCCCCCACGATGTCCACTGAGCGGTAGTACCGCTCAAGAGAGCGGTAGTACCGTCCCGGTAGTACTGCAAGCAGGAGGTTGCAGTAGTACTGCACCCAGTGGTAGTACCGTGGTAGGGGCGGTAGTACCGCTTACAAGCGGTAGTACCGTCCCTGCCCAGCGATAGTACCGCGCTAGTGATATCCCTTACAAGGGGAAAAGGAATCAAGGAATGTGGCTTATGCAAATTTTAGGGGCTGTAGATGAGATGGCTTGGGTTGGAGACCAAAAGACTAGCAAATGGGAAGAGACACTCCAAGTTCAAAGAGACAAACAAAATAAGAGCAAACTTGGAGTGACTCAAAGCACAAACAAAGCCCTAAAAGACTAGATAAAACTAAATAGGACCAATGCGAACCAACACCTCTCGAGGAGAGGGCGGTGGCCGAGGCCACCTATGTTTGAGTCAATTGGTATGGCACCACAAAGATTTTAACTTTGGGCCCATGACCAAAACTCATCTTTGAAGCACAAGTACCATCAAAAATGGCTAATGTGAAAGACTTGGTCGATTTATGCATAATGGGCGGAGGGAGAGTTCATTGAGAGAACAACACTCCCCCTATGTCCATGCCTACATCTAGAACAAGATAACATGATGAATGCGGTGGGGTGTGCCTAGTTTAAAGCCACATTGCTCGAATCAATGGTATTTAGCTCATGCCTTAACTTGTGAAATCTTGCTTCATCCAAAGGCTTCGTGAAAATATCCACTAGTTGCTCTTGAGTGTTGACGTAGATAATATCAATCTCTCCACGTTTGATGTGATCCTAGATGAAATGATGACGAATCTCAATATGCTTTGTCTTGCTATGTTGCACCGGATTGTAGAAGATCTTGATTTCACTTTCATTGTCACATAGAAGAGGCACTTTGTCACAAGTGACACCGTAATCCTTTAAAGTTTGCCTCATCCATAGCAATTTTGCACAACAACTTGCGGAGGCTACATACTCGGCCTCGATGATGGAGAGAGACACACAATTTTGTTTCTTCGAAGACCAACTCACCAAAGAGCGACCAAGGAATTGGCACCCTCTGGAACTTGACTTCCTATCCACACGGTCTCCCGCCCAATCCGCGTCTGAGTATCCCATGAGATCAAAGCTTGCACCTTTGGGGTACCATAAGCCAAAGTTTGGGGTATGAGCCAAATATCGAAAGATTCGCTTGACAGCCACATAGTGGCTTTCCTTAGGTGCGGCTTGAAACCTTGCACACATTCCCACACTCAACATGATATCCAGCCTAGATGCACAAAGGTAAAGCAAGGATCCAATCATGGAGCGATATACCTTTTGATCCACCACTTTACCATTGGGATCAATGTCAAGTTGGCATTTGGTGGGCATTGGAGTCTTGGCCGGCTAGACATCATCCAACTAGAATCTCTTGAGCATGTCTTGGGTATATTTGTCTTAGTTGATGAAGGTTCCTTCTTTTCTTTGCTTGACTTCGAACCCGAGAAAGAACTTCAACTCCCCCATCATGGACATCTCAAACTTCTCCGTCATGAGTGCGGCAAACTCATCATTGAAAGCTTTGTTAGGAGAACCAAAGATAATATTGTCGGTTCTAAATCCGGCATATCTCGTAGTAGGGGTCCTAAGCTAGGCGTCTTGGAGCGATGGTAACATGGACACAGGATTTTACCCAGGTTCGGGCTCTCTCGAAGAGATAATACCCTACGTCCTGCTTTTGATTGTATTCATATGGGGTGTAGTACAGAGTACATGTATCTACCACGAGATTGTTCTAATGAATATGAGATTATCTGTTGACTAGCCTGGCCTCGGTTTATATATGCACCGGTGGCCTAGAGTTTAGGAGAGTCTTCGGCTTGTGCACCAAGTCTTGTAGAGTCTTCCTTGTATTCGTCATGGGCTGCCCGAAGTGGCCCATGAGTGAACCGCCATGGGGGTCCTCGGCCCGACCCACAGGTCGGGAGACGACGTGGTGAGTACCCCCTAGTCCAGGACACCATCAGTAGCCCCATGAACCGGTCTTCAAGTTGGGGGACGCTCCTCGGTTCTTCCGAATTGTTCTTCGTCTTTGGTCGTCGGTCTTGAAAACTGGTTCAACAAATCTTCCCATCTCCAATCTTGAGGATCACTGAGGTGTATCCGAAGAGTTCATACGTCGGGTATCCGAGGTGCCCCTTTAGGTTATTGGCCTTATCAATGCCTTGTTATTTTTTACACCATACCTCGGGTTCAATGTTTTCCCCATGTGGCGGTGTCCTCTTGCATCCGAGCTCCAACGCCGGACTGCATCCGAGGTGTCTTTTGCAGCCGAGCTCCAACGCCGGTCTACATCCGAGGTACATTTTAGCAGCCGAGCTCCAACGCCGGACTGCATTCGAGGAGGCATAGAGTACCTCGTCTTTGAAAAAGTTTGAAGGAGGTTATCCGAGCTTAACGCCAAAAAAGTGCTCTATGGAGCCAGCCACTCGCAGCCGAGCTTTATGTTGGACTGCTTCCGAGGTGGTGCACCACCTCGGCCTTGGGCTAAAATATTTTTTCGATTGGTGCAATTTATTATCTACCGAGATATATAGGCAGTAGCCCTCAAGGTGTGTGTCGGCCAAAAATCCGAGATGCACCTGAAGGAAAACATAAAACCGTTGATCCCAGTAGCCCCTGAGACTCGGGTCGATTCGTGAAATCGGCCTGAGGATCAACTCCTAGCTCGGCAGCATACTTAGGAATGGAAATGCGGTGTGCATAGTCCTCGAGACTCAGGTTGGGTGCGTCCGACCAACCTGAGGATCATAATCTCCTCGGAAACTATTTCGCACTTTGTAAATTGTCTGCATTGAATCGTCGATGCAGTAGCCCCCGAGACACTGGTCGGGTGGCAACACCGGATCAGGGGATCGATGTAACCCGTGAATGGCTTTTACGTGAGAAGCGCGAAGCCCAGTAGCCCCCGAGCCTTAATTTGGGCAAGGGTGGCCGAATTAAGGATTGATATCCGGGGTAAATTGACTTTAATCACAATTTATGTGTAATGATTCCACGTATCCAAGTACTTTACATCATTAATGCTCGGATCCGCATTGTACAAAACTTTGTTGACCGACCATCGGCTTCAACCTCCTCGGCCAGTAGCTGAGGAGTGTTTGTCCTACTTTATAAAGCCTTTATAAGGGCAAAGATTTATGGCAAACAAGGCAATCCGGCCATATAGTTTTATAAACAAAGGTACGCGGAGAGATATGTTATATTACTATTTATCGTAAGAAACATCTTCTGGAAAAAATTGTTCCTTTATAAGTTCCTTTTCTCAGGCTATCATGTTGACCATGATCGTGAAACCTCAACTCCGATCAATGTGGGAGGAAAATATTGAGGATTTAGTTTGGGAAAAGTTCCCGAACTCTGTGGTCTTTAATGAACCAAAATTTTCACTTCCGTCGTTGCCGACCAATTATATTCTTAAGATGGCTAGCTTTCGGCTTCACCCAGTCTGAGGTACTAGTCCGGATGACCCGGAAGTAACAATCACAGAGGTGCTCCCTTTACCCCCTAGCCGAACAATCGGGAACGTAAGGGGTAAGCACGGGAGCCAGGCAACCCAGCTTGGCCAAAATCTTAAGTCAAATTGATGCATATTTATGGCTTCATAACGATAATTACGGAAGGCAGCGCTCGTATATTGAATACAAACGCTTTTATGCTATATGCTATTTTGACTCCTTTGTGACCGATTATCATTTGAGAGTGGCCCATCGTCGGCTTCTACCCCTTTGTAGATGCTACGCAGGGTGTTTCCGCAGTAACAAGACAACCCTTAGCCGACGTCTCGGTGCCCGGAGGCGGTTGTGTTAGCGGAAATGAGGCAATCAGATATCCAGGCTTTATAACTTTCACTTAGTCATAGGAGTTTAAAGTTGGGAGGCCAGTTACTAGCCCTCGGTTAGTGTTCGGCGTCAGCCGAGGTCAAGCCATTAACACTTCGGCCAATTTTATGAAAGGCCCACGGGGTAACCTCTATCGATCGATAGTTTGACACAGTCATCGGATCGCTGACCAGTTTGCTCTCATTGTGACAGTCAGTTTTCGGCTTTCTCCACTGAGGTACTTGACCAGTTAAATCGGAAGTACAATCGTAGTGGTTCTCCCTTTGCACACCTAGCCGAACAAAGCGGAATGTAGGAGGCAAGCACAGGAGCCGGGCAACCCAACTATTGACCGAAGACACAATTCGAAACTGATGCATATAAAGCAATATCCGAGAATGTTTTGCCGAGGACTCCTCGGAGTACCTTCGCTTTTGGTGGGTTCGGCTCTAGTCGCAGCCCCCCGTTGATATTGCCGATGCTTTAAAGGCATCTGACGTTGTACTGCGAGAGTTATGCTGGAGACAAACAGTATCCCCCGAGACTCAGGTTGGGTGCGCCTGACCAACCTGAAGATCGAATCTCCTCGGGAACTAGTCCGGATGTCATGTGCATTTCGCCAACGCCGAGGTGTAGGTCGGCAGGAGAGATGACGAGCTGCGGGTCAGAAAAGATCTCCCGAGCTAAATTATTACACAGAGCACCGCGGTCATGAGGATGTCCCGCCTCCTGAAAGAAAAATATACAAATAGCTTAAAAGTGCCATAAGCTTGAAAAGCCAAAAAACTTTACATCCGAACTAAATCAAGTTTTTTGGTGCCAATCCGAAAATTGGTCTTAAAATTAAATTATGCTTCCGTCGTGCTTTAACATGATACATCCGATCTCCAAACTTCAAGCGGGCCAGCCGAAACCTCCTATCCCGAAGGCGGAGTGCTTCTCAGGCCAGTTTAGCGAACTAAACTCGAGCGGCTTTAGAGAGAAACCAGGCTATCCGGCTATTGACCACACACTCACGTCGGAAAAAGGAGTAGTAGAAAAAGACTTTGCAACGACTAAAAGAAAACACTTATTATAACGGCTCATATAAATTTAAGAGCCCCCAGTTAATATGGGAAAAAGAAGCGCTTTTTAACGAACCTCGTTTTTAACAAATAGATTTTAACATAAATATAATGCTTGGTCGAACCGAACAAAAATTGAACATTTAAAAAAGTTGAGTATGAAAGCCACTTAGCTAGTTAATGTGCTCGGCGTTGATGACGTGGTGTGGGCTTGTGGCGGGACGAAGACGCATAGTCCTTGGCTTGATCGAGGTCCCAGACCCCAAGCCCAAGGTGGCCGAGCGAGGAGCTCGGCACTCCGAAGTAGCGACACAGTACGGTCGATGTGGCGAGGCGAAGCCCCCGGTCCAGCCGAGGTGATGAAGCTGATCGGCTGGTGACGCTGAGGTCTCCGGAGTAGGTTGATGAAGAGATGGCGAAGCCCCCGGTCTGGCCGAGGTGTCGGAGTAGGTCGGTAAGGTGACGTTGCAACCCCCATGCCAGCTGAGGTGTCGAAGCAGGTCGGCGAGGTGGACGTCGGCTCGAAGAAGCAACGGCGCGGCGATGCCGACGCAGGTCGAAACTTTGAGACGCGCTCAATGCTGGCTTGACAAGTGACCGCGCGGCGATGCTGGCGCGCCCGACCCATGCAATACGTAAGGTGACGATGTTATCTTGACGATCATTAGGGAGAGCGGTGCCGAACTCTTGGTCGGCTCGCCGAGGTGGTTGTCGTCGGCTCGATGAAGCGACGACGCAGTCGATGTTGGCGCAGGTCGGCAGCCATGGAGCAACGTGGCCAGGCTGGTTTGACACCGGCGCGACGACGAAGATCGCCTCGGAAAAGGCTTAAAATTTGCAGGCACGTGCTTGAAAACAAAACACAATACCCTATAAAAATTCCCTTCAAAAAGGATGTCCGATAATCTATTCATGAAAAAGATGAACTCAGGCCGGATTCGTTTTCGCGCAGAAAACAGATCGGAAAATTGATTCACTCATCGGACGCTTCCCGGAGTTTGAACGGTCGGATCGAGCTGAAATTTTGAGGGATGGTAGATATGGGAATTCCGCAGCCAAAGGACGTCCGAGCTGACTGCTGGACTCCTCGCCCTAAACTCGTCCAGATTCCCGTCCAGATTCGACAGGGCTTCGGTATATCGGAGATCGCCGGAGATTCCTCCATCGGAACGCGACGAAATTTTGCAGGGTTGTTCTACACTCAATTCCGCATAATTTCATCGAAGCAATCCTCAAAGCAACGCTCGAGAAGACGGGGACGGCGAACACGAATCCGCTGTCCAGAAAAAACTGCATGATCGCGCGAGGGCAATGTTGACGTTTAGCCCCCGAGCACCATGGACGATTTTTCCATGATCCCGGATGAGATCGGAGTTGATGATGATGAAGACATCTGTCTGAACTTGATGATCCGAAGAGAAGCCTAGTCCTCGGTCCAGCCAAGGTGACCAGTCAGGTCGGCGACGAAGATGCCGACACTAACGATGTAGCTCGGTTCCGACGCGTAGATCGCGGTGGAGCCGATCTGAATTCCCATCGCACCGCGGCGATTACCCAGCAGACTCTCAATGAAAGCACCAATGTCGGTTCTAAATCCGGCATATCTCGTAGTTGGGGTCCTAAGCTAGGCGTCTTGGAGCGATGGTAACATGGACACAGGATTTTACCCAGGTTCGGGCTCTCTCGAAGAGATAATACCCTACGTCCTGCTTTTGATTGTATTCATATGGGGTGTAGTACAGAGTACATGTATCTACCACGAGATTGTTCTAATGAATATGAGATCATCTGTTGACTAGCCTGGCCTCGGTTTATATATGCACCGGTGGCCTAGGGTTTAGGAGAGTCTTCGGCTTGTGCACCAAGTCTTGTAGAGTTTTCCTTGTATTCGTCATGGGCTGCCCGAAGTGGCCCATGAGTGAACTACCATGGGGGTCCTCGGCCCGACCCACAGGTCGGGAGATGACGTGGTGAGTACCCCCTAGTCCAAGACACCATCAAATATCATCAACATATAGTTGGCATATGAACAAATCCCCTTTAACCCTCTTCGTAAAAAGAGTGGGATCGATTTTCCCAATTTCAAACCCACGGTCTTGCAACAACTCGGTAAGGTGCTCATACCATGCACGTGGGGCTTGTTAAAGGCCATAGAGTACCTTATCGAGCTTGTATACATGATTGGGGAACTTGGGATCCTCGAACCCCGGGGGTTGTTCGACATATACCAACTCATTAAAAGGACCATTAAGAAATGCACTTTTCATATCCATTTGTTGCAACTTAAAATCATGATGAGATGCATATGCAAGCAACATGCGAATAGATTCAAGACGAGCAATGGGAGCAAAGGTTTCACCGTAGTCGATACCCTCGACTTGGGAGTAGCCTTGTGCTACCAATCTTGCCTTCTTTCGAACAACAACACCGTTCGCATCTTGCTTGTTCTTGAAGATCCATTTGGTTCCAATGACATTATGGTTATCCTTTGGTCTTGGCACCAATTGCCACACCTTGTTGCGCTCGAAGTTGTTGAGTTCATCATGCATGGCTTCAAGCCGATCCGTGTACTCGAGCGCCTCATAGACCTTTTGGGGTTCAACACAAGAAACAAGCGCGTGATGCTCACAAAAGTTTGATAATTGTTTACGAGTGGTTACCCCCTTCTTTAAGATTCCATACACATTCTCCAAGACATGCCCTTGATGCTTGAGTTTGGAAGCAATTTTGGTGGCACGACGCTCCAATAGCTCCTCCATAGACATTTGAGGAGAATCATCTTGATCATCTTGAGCGCCATTTTGAGCTTGATCTTGATCTCGTACTTGCTCTTGATCTTCAACTCGTTCTCGATCTTGAGCTTGCTCTTGATCTTGAGCTTGCTCGGAGTCTTGAGCTTGCTCGGAGTCTTGAACTTGATCTTGGGCATCACTTTGTGAATCACCATCATCATGAGATTGATCTTGCCCTTGATCTTGTTCACTCGGTTGAGGGCCTTCGGTTTTGTTCTTCGGAAGCGTGTGGGTCAATTGTTGGTGATGGCTCCACTTGCGTAGAGCATTGTCCTTCTCCTTTGGCCACAAGGGGTTCCTCAATGGGGAGTATTTGACCAATCCCCATTCTTCTTATGACCTGGGGAGGAATTTCATCACCTACATCACAAAGACCACTTTGCTCCACTTGGGAACCATTATTTTCATCAAACTCCACGTTACACGTCTCCTCAATGAGTCCATTGGACTTGTTGAGGACACGGTAAGCATGAGAGTTTGTAGCATAACCAACAAATATGCCCTCTTGAGCTCTAGGTTCGAATTTAGACAAATGAACACCTTTATTAAAAATGAAACACTTACACCCGAACACCCGGAAGTACTTGAGGTTGGGCTTGTTACCGGTAAGTATCTCATAAGGAGTCTTGTTCAAGCCTTTGTGGAGGTAGAGCCGATTGGATGCATGGCATGCGGTGTTGATGGCTTCGGCCCAAAAGTTGTACGGAGACTTGAATTCCGCCATCATGGTCCTTGCCGCGTCCATCAACGTCCGGTTCTTCCTCTCTGCTACACCATTTTGTTGAGGGGTATAAGGTGTAGAGTATTGATGCTTGATCCCCTCATCACTAAGGAACTCATCCAAGGTGTAGTTCTTGAACTCGGTGCCGTTGTCACTTCTAATCATCAATATCTTTGCATCATGTTGACGTTGAGCTTCATTTGCAAAGTCGATGACGGTTTGTTGGGTCTCGCTCTTCCTATTGAAGAAATATACCCAAGTGTATCTTGAATAGTCATCCACAATCACCAAGCAATACTTTCTTGCCCCAAGACTATCAAAGGATGGAGGTCCAAAGAGATCCATGTGAAGGTGCTCCAAGGGCCTCTTCGAGTAGATGATAGTCGTGGGTCGGTGAGCCGTCTCATGTAACTTTCCTTCGATACAATCACTGCAAGCACGATCTTTGGCAAAGCTCACATTTCTTAGTCCACGAACGTGATCCCCTTTGAGGAGACTTTGCAAAGATCTCATATTGACGTGGGCTAACCGGCGATGCCAAAGCCACCCCATGTCAACTTTAGTCATTAGGCAAGTCGCGATCTTAGTGGGTTGCTCCGAGAAGTTAACCACATAGAGACCGTTCTCGACATGCCCAACAAAAGCTACTTTAAGAGTCTTGCTCCACAAAAGGGCCACGGTATCAAGATCAAAGAATGTAGCAAAGCCCATAAGTGCAAGTTGATGAACGGAAAGTAAATTGTATGCAAGGGTCTTAACAAGCATGACCTTCTCAATTGATAAATCATGAGAGATCACAACCTTGCCAAGACCCAATACCTTAGAAGTTGAGGCATCACCAAATTAAACATGGGTGGGCATAGATGGGCTTGGTTGCACGTCCACCACCAAGTGCTTGATTTGTTGCTCCACTATCAAGCAACCATGATCCTCCACCGGAAGCAAACTCCTACATAAGATCAATGCTTGGTTTTAGGTACCCATTTTTGAATGGGTCCTTTGATGTTAGTAACAAGGGTCTTAGGAACCAAAATAGACCATTCAATGTACTCATAATAAGAACCAACAAATTTGGCATAAACATGCCCATCACTAGCACGGCATAAAACATAAGAAGGGTTAAAATTGTCGGCTTTGTTCGAAGGAGTGGTTTTGCCCTTCTTGGCATTTCCACCCTCCACCTTGTCCTTCTTCTCCTTATGAGCACCCTCTCCCTCCTTAACAAATACCTCTTTGAGAGGGAGAGGTTTCTTGGTCTTGTTGTTGTCCTTCTTCTTTGACTTGGGCACAAACCCAAGTCCCTCCTTTGCCACAACTTCCTTTTGATTGCTCAAAAGTTCATTGAGGTTCTTCTCACCTTCTATGCAAGTCACAAGGCCCTTCTCTAGTTGCTCCTTCAACTTGGCATTCTCCTCCACAAGATGAATATGCTCACAACATAGTATGAGCATTATCAATTAGCACAAACGGAGGACATGTGGCAATCTCCTTAGTGAGCTTCACTTGGAGTTGATCATGAGACTCCTTGAGTGTAGCATGTGCACTTTTCAAAGCCTTGTGAGCTTTGTCAAGTAGCTCAAACTCCTCTTTGAGTCTAGCATGGCCAACCCCAAGCTCAACATTCTCGGATTTAAGCACATGAGCAAGAACTAGAGCATGATCATGATCTTTCTTTAATTTAGCAACATCAACGTTTTGCGACTCCTCAAGAGCCGAACGAAGACCTCGCTCTTCCTCAAGGGCAATGGAAAGATCCGCAATCTCATCGGCATAGTCACGACTATGGCCTTCCAAGTTAGTGATGGTCTCTTCGTGAGACTCAATGATATCATTGGCCTCACCTAGTTGTTCCAAGAGAGCAACAAAGTGCTTCTTGGTCTTACCTTTGAGCTTACCCAAGAACTTGTCGAACTCATTTTCATCCACCTTTACCTCCTCGTTTTCATCCACACAATCCGGTAAAGGGAGATTAGTAGTGAATGAAGTGTTGATGTTAGAGGTTACCTTGTTGATGCCTCTTACCATGAGGCACTTGGGGATGAAGTTCTCATTGGGGGCGTCGAAGAGGGACACCGAGGTTGGGGAAGAGGTGGCAATGGCCACGGTGGCCGTTGCATACCCTTCACCACTTGCATCATCATCATCATCATCGGAGTTGTACTCTTCTTGCGCCACCAACCCCTTTTGAGGCACCTTCTTCGTGAAGTTGTTCTTGTTGGGGAAGGACTTGGCCTTGTCTTTGCGGATGAGCTTGCCACCATTGTCTTCTCTCTTCTCGTAGGGGCAATCTGCCACGAAGTGACTCACATTGCCACAATTGTAGCAAGTTCTCACACGTTGCTTGCCCTTGGAGCCACTTGAGTTGTTCTTTGAGAAGTTGGGCCTTGAGTTTCTCTTGTTGCCCCAAAATTACCTTGACGCAAGAGCCATGTGCTCATGGTAAGCATATTTGGTGTCTTCGGGACAACTTTCCTCTTCTTCCTCGTCTTCTAGTTCCGAAATGGCATTGGCCTTCAAAGCAAGGTTGGTCTTCTTTGACCGTTGGACACGAGATAGAGCGTTGTTGGTGGTCTTGTTCAAGATGTTCATTGCAATGAATTCATTCAACACTTCACTTGAGGACAAGGTGTGGAAGTCCGGTCTTTGACGGATCACGGAGGACATGCTCTTGTTGAATGGAATGATGGCCTTGAGGAACTTGCGCTTGACCCAAGTGTCATCCGTATCCTTACTCCCATGGTCTCGGAGTGAGACCATGAGAGTAGTCAATCTCCGGTATTGCTCACGAGGATCTTCATCATCTTTCATCACGAACTCATCGGCCTCGTCAAGTATGACCTCAAAGTTGGACCGTTGAATGCCTTAACTTCCCTTGTACAATGAGACAATGTGCTCCCAAGCCTCCTTGGCACACGTGAATGGCCGCAAATGGGAGAACTCTTCTGGCGGCATTGCGGATTGGAGAATGAACAAAGTGGAGTGATTGATTTGATTGTCCACTTCTTCTCTTGGCATCATGTTGTTCCGATCATGAGGGTAGAAGCCTTGCTCAATGACTCTCCAAAGTTGTGTTGAGCTGTGGTTCAAATGAGACTTGATACGAAAAACCCAATCATGAAAGTTATTCAAATCAAGCTTAGGAGGAGGACCAAGAGAGTTAATGCGAGGTGAAGGTACCGGTCCTTCATAGACCAGGGGAGGAGCAACCGCGGCATGAATGCCTGTCCCATTCTTTCCTTGAGGTGAAGTAGGCTTATCACTACTAGCCCCCTCCTTACCAGAGTTGGCATCCGACTCCGAATTGGTGGGGTTAACCACTTGCAACGGATCGGTAGAAAGTTTGAGGCCCTCAAGGAGTTCTTTAAACAAGGATTTGACCTCGGTCGTCATGGAGGTTTTAAGTGAGGCAATTGCCTCATTTAAGTCCTCATGTGTGACCGTGGCCACCACCTCAGCCGCGGGTAGGTTCTCCGCCCCGGCCCCGTCGTCAACCGTACTCTTTAGGCGATTAAGCCCTTAAAAGAGACGAGGCTCTGATACCAATTGAAAGGATCGATATGGTTTACTAGAGGGGGGGTGAATAGGCAACTACCAATTTTTACCTTTTCTTTAGGCGATTAAGCCCTTTGAGAGGAAGTACGTCTCTATTGGAGCAGTGTGGAGGCACAATGCTCCCCAAGAAGCCACTAGGGCCACCGTATTCTCCTCACGCCCTCGCACAATGCAAGATGCCATGATTCCACTAGTGGTGCCCTTGAAGGCGGCGACCGAACCTTTACAAACAAGGTTGGGGCTCTCTCCACAACTTAATTGGAGGCTCCCAACACCACCACGAAGCTTCACCACAAATGGAATGTGGCTCTGTGGTGACCTCTTCCGTCTAGGGTGCTCAAACACCCAAGAGTAACAAGATCCACAAGGAATTAGTGGGGGGAATCAAATATCTCTTGGTGGAAGTGTAGATCGGGGCCCTCTCAAGCAAACCCTAGAAAATCAACAAGAGTTGTTGGCTAGGGAGAGAGATCGGGCGAAAATGGAGCTTGGAGCAACAATGGAGTTTGAGGAAGAAAGAGGCAAGTCTTCTTGGGGAAGAAGACCCCCTTTATATAGTGGGGACAAATCCAACCGTTATGCATCTCACAGCCTGCACATAAGTGGTACTACCGCTCCATGAGCGGTACTACCGCCCTAGCGGTAGTTCCAGGCACACAGTGCAAAGGCGCAGTGCCTCAGGCCGGTAGTGCCGCCGGGGCGGTACTACCGCCCGCCCCAGTGGTACTACCGCTGTAGTTGCAGTGTAGAGGAACTAGACAGGGGGGAGTACAGAAGCAGCGGTACTACCGTGCTCGTACTTCCGCCCTACTACCATGAAGAAGCATTCGAGTCCAGAAGCGGTTGAGTTAGCAGTAGTGGGGCGGTAGTGGCCGGGCGGTAGTGCCGCTCGCAAGCGAGCGGTACTGTCACGCCACTACCGCTCTACTGCCGCTTAGCACTCTATGCTACAGTGAGCCAACGGTAGTGGAGCGGTGGTAGGGACGGAAGTACCACGAGCGGTACTACCGCCCTACTGCCGTGCCACTTCCGTTGAGCACGAAAAGGCAACAGAACGCCTCAACTAAGCGGTAGTACGCACGGTACTGGACTGGCGGTACTACTGCTCGCTCGCGGTACTACCGCTCAGGGGAGCGGTACTACCGGTTAGCAGCTTACAGAACAGGGAGACAGAAAAATAGTTGGAACTCCAAAGTTGTGGGAATGGACAGAGGGTGCAAAGGGAAACGTGTACGTGATGATTCCAGCCAAACCTTTCCGAAGCGGACCCCCTCTTAATAGTACGGTTTTCCTATGACCCAAGTCCACCGAAAATGAAACGCGGGAAAAAGAACCGTCTTGACTTCCACACTCCGAGGGGCATCAATCGTCTTGTGCCATATGATGTATTATCTGAAATGCTCAATGCACACGATTAGTCCGCAAATGCATTGTCATCAATCACCAAAACCACTAAGAGAGAAATATGCCCTAACACACTTTCATCATTGTAATCATCATAAATAGGAGGCATGCAATCATCATAATAAATTTGCTCATCAAAAGTAGGGGGGATAAAAATATCATCTTCATCAAACATAGCATCCCCAAGCTTGTAGCTTTGCATGTCATTAGTATCATGGATATTCAAAGAATTCATACTAGCAACATTGCAATCATGCTTATCATTCAAAGATTTTATGCCATACATTTTATTGAATTCTTCTTCTAACACTTTGGCACAATTTTCTGATCCATCATTTTCAGGAAAGACATTATAAAGATGAAGAAATTGAGGCAACCTCAATTCCATTTTTTTGTAATTTTCTTTTATAAACCAAACTAGTGAAAAACAAGAAACTAAAAGATTCAGTTGCAAGATCTACAAATATACCTTCAAGCACTCACCTCCTCGGCAACGGTGCCAGAAAAGAGCTTGATGTCTACTACGCAACTTTATTCTTGTAGACTCCATTGGGCCTCCAAGCGCAGAGTTTTGTAGGACAGCAGCAAATTTCCCTCAAGTGGATGACCTAAGGTTTATCAATCCGTGAGAGGTGTAGGATGAAGATGGTCTCTTTCAAACAACCCTGCAACCAAATACAAGAAATCTCTTGTGTCCCCAACACACCCAATACACACTACAAAAAAAGACTCATCCGTGACATTATGGCCCGAACGAAAACTTTTTCTGTCATAGTTGTGACACTTCTATCACAATAATTGTGACAAAAACACGTATCATCATAGATGTGGTGGGCTCCTACTTCTATGACAAAAAATTATGATAGAAAATGGGCTTTTCGTCCTGGGCGGGCCGGAGACGCACCCGCATGACATTCTTTGGGCCATCCATGACGTAAAAAATCGTGGTAGAACTGAGGACGAGGAAATTTTCGGGGAGTTCCCGGTTACGGTGGGTGGTCAGGGCCGAGCGATGCAGTGTGGTTTGCGTGTTTCTCTCATACGCGCGCGTGTGTGCGAGGTGCTCGCTAACTGAACCCGAGTGAGGCGTACGTTTGCTTACTGAACCCGAGCGACCGATCGCCCTCGCACTACGTACTGAACACGAGCGACTGATCCATCGCACTACTTACTGAACCCGATCGATCCCTTCGCTGCTAACTGAACCCGAGCGATCCCTTCGCTGCTAACTGAACCCGAGCTATCCCTTCACTGCTAACTGAACTCGAGCGATCCCTTCGCTGCTAACTGAACCCGAGCGATCCCTTTCGTGCTAACTGAACCCGATCGATCCTTCTCACTGCTTACTGAAGCCGATCGAGCCCCTGTGTGAGACGTAGCCAGCCGGTGCTGGGTTGCCTCTCGATGAACAGTGTCCGTTGCTGCCGCGCGCGCGATACATGTAGAACGAGTCGAGACTTGCATCGATCGAGACGGTTGGTTGGCTGTGGATGAACAGTTCCTGTTGCTGCCACCCGCTCGTACGCCCCACCCCAGACGGTGGGTTGGCTGTGGATGAATAGTACCTTGGCCATGTGAAGGTGGTTGGCGCTGCATGAACAGGACCGTGAGAGGAGGCCACCACACCCCAGCCAGTTGGGGGTGGATGAACAGGACCCCGTGGAGGCTGGATGAACAGTAGCCGATGGAGGCTGGAAGAAGTCGACGGTGGATGAACAGTAGCCCGTGGAGTCCCGTTTTGTGGTACGCCACACCCCTCCCGATGAACAGGACTACGTTTCGACCATAGGCAGTTGGGTAGAAGCCCGTTTCCTCCGTTTTGCGGTACGCCAGACCCCTCCCGATTAACAGGACCCCGTTTCGACCGTAGGCGGTTGAACAGAAGTCTGTTTCCTCCGTTTTGCGGTACGCCAGACCCCCAGCCGATGAACAGGACCCCGTTTCGACCGTAGGCGGTCAAACAGAAGGCCGTTTCCTCCATTTTGCGGTACGCCAGACCCCGAGTCGATGAACAGGACCCCGTTTCGGCTGTTCCGTCCAAGCAGGTTGGCTCCCGATGAACAGGACACATTCCGACCCAGTCGGTTGCCTCCCGATGAACACAACGTTGTTTCTCCGTTCCGACCCAACTGGTTGGCCACCGATGAACAGGAGGCCATTGCTGCCGTACGTTGACTCTCCATGTACACGAGCCCTGGCCGCACGTATGCGTGAGTACGCGTTCGAGACCCCGCCCGTATGTGCGTACATGGCCGTATTTTTTGCAGCGTGGTTGTATGTACGTGTACTCGATTTAGACGGGACTGCCTGAACTGCTGCGTATGGGGCTCTACTACGACACGTGCCGCTTCTTTTTTTTTACATGACGTGCCGCTCCTTACAAGCCCACGGTTCATCGTTGCAGAGAGACCAATCGACCAGTATGTACGTACACATTCGCGACCAGACAGACAACGCTACGTATGCTTCGACCGGCTGGGTCCCAGCTGTCAGGGAGGATATGGAGGCACTTCCTTGCGTGCGAAGATATAGCAGGTGGGTCCCAGCTGTCAGGGGGAGGAATCATTTTTTTGCATGTAATAAGGAGGCACTTCCTTGCGTGCGAAGATGTAACTGGTGGGTCCAGCTGTCAGCCTCACCGCGTACAGTCCTCTTCCGATGGTTGTCATTCATTCACCACGTTGACTATGCCGTGCCGAGAGCACCAAGGCGGTGGACGACGGCGAGGCCTAGGAAGGGGACGACGCGGAGCCGGGGAAGACGTGGCAGTGGATGCCCACGCCGAGGGGAGTATGAGCGTTGACTGGTTCGGCTGTGGTGTGAGGCTGCCGTCGCCGGAGAATAACAGGGGATGTGGGTGAATGATAACCCACAAGTATAGAGGATCAATTGTAGCTTTTTCGATAAATAAGAGTGTCGAACCCAACGAGGAGCTAAAGGTAGAATTAATATTCCCTTCAAGTTCTATCGACCACCGATACAACTCTACGCGCACTTAACGTTCGCTTTACCTAGAACAAGTATGAAACTATTTTGCGGGTGTAAGGATAAGACTAGAAGTACTTAACGAGAATAAAACTAGGAGTAGTTTGCAAGATAATAGAAGTTAGTTGTTTAGTAGATAGCTTTTGTAACACAAGAGAAAGATTTGTCCCTAGGCAATCGATAACTAGACCGGTAATCATTATTGCAATTTTATATGAGGGAGAGGCATGAGCTAACATACTTTCCGTACTTGGATCATATGCACTTATGATTGGAACTCTAGCAAGCATCCGCAACTACCAAAGATCATTAAGGTAAAACCCAACTATAGCATTAAGTAACCAGTCCTCTTTACTCCCATACGCAACAACCCCCTTACTCGGGTGTAAGCTTCTGTCACTCTAGCCGCCCACTATAAGAGAATTATGAACGTGTTGCAAACCCTACAGTGGGGATCCCTCACGCTTGCGCGACACGGAGGGCACCATAGGACAACACCAAAATAAAACATACAACTCAAACCAATCACGATCATCAATCAACCCATAGGACAAACAGAATCTACTCAAACATCATAGGATGGCCACAAATCATTGGCTAATAGTATGTAGCATTAAGCACCATGTTTAAGTAGAGATTACAGTGGGGAGAAGAGGTGTTACACCGCTGCATAGAGGGAGAGAGAGTTGGTGTTGATGGCAGCGAAGTTGTTGGTGTAGATCGTCGTCACGATGATTGCCCCGGCGGCGCTCCGGTGCCACCAGGAGAGAGAGGGAGAGAGCTCCCCTCCTTCTTCTTCTTGCTTGGCCTCCCCCTAGATGGGAGGAGAGTTCCCCCTCTGGTCCATGGCCGCCATGGCGGCAGAGGGCAGGAGCCCCTCCGAGATTGGATCTCTCTCTCTGTTCTCTTCTGTTTCGCGTTCCTGTTTTCTGGCCCTTCACCGTTTCTTAAATTCCTGGAAATCCATAACTCCGATTGCACTGAAATTTTAACATGATTTTTTTCCAGATATTAGCTTCCTTGCGGCCGAAGAAGAGCCCCAACTAACTTACGGTGTGCCCACGAGGCACCACCACGCGCTAGGGGGGGCGCGCCATGGTGGCTTGTGGAGGCCATGGGCCTCCGTTTGCGTTGATTCCACCTCCCAAAAATAACATATATTCCAAAAAAATTCTCCGTAAAATTTTATTGCATTTGGACTTCGTTTGATATGGATTTTCTGTGAAACAAAAAACAAGTAGAAAACAGGAACTGGCACTGGGCACTGGATCAATATGCTAGTCCCAAAAATAATATAAAATGTTGCCAAAAATATGTAAAAGTTGTAGAATATTGGCATGAAACAATCAAAAATTATAGATACGACGGAGACGTATCAACATCCCCAAGCTTAATTCCTGCTCGTCCTCGAGTAGGTAAATGATAAAAAAAATGATGTGGAATGCTACCTAACATAATCTTGATCATATAATCTAATCATGGCATGAATATTAAGATACGAGTGATTCAAAGCAATAGTCTATAATTTGATATAAAGACATCAATACTCAGGCATCCCAACAAACAATCATGGCTTTCAAAATAAACATGCTAAAGAACGCTATCCCTACAAAATCATATAGCCTTGTCATGCTCCATCTTCTTAACACAAAATATAAATCATGTACTACCCCGGTGTCAGCCAAGCAATTGGTTCATACTTTTTAACGCGCTTCATCTTTTTCAACCCCCATGCAATACATGAGCGCAAGCCATGGATATAGCACTATGGGTGGAATAGAATGCGGTGGTAGAGATTAATATGGAGAAGACAAAAAGGAAGAAAGTCTCACATCGACACGGCTAATCAACGGGCTATGGAGATGCCCATCAATTGATGTCAATACGAGGAGTAGGGATTGCCATGCAACGGATGCACTAAGAGCTATAAGTGTATGAAAGCTCAACATGAAAACTAAGTGGGTGTGCATCCAACTTGCTTGCTCATGAAAAGCTCGGGCATTTGAGGAAGCCCGTCATCGGAATATACAAGCCAAGTTCTATAATGAAAAATTCCCACTAGTATATGAAAGTAAAAGCATAGGAGACTCTCTATATGAAAAACATGGTGCTACTTTGAAGCACAAGTGTGGAAAGGATAGTAACATTGCCCCTTCTCTCTTTTTCTCTCATTTCATATTTTTTTGTTTTCTCTTTTTTTCCCTTTTTCTCTTTTTTTTCTCTTTTTTTTGTTGGGCTCTTTTTGGTATCCCTTTTTTTTCTTTTCTCTTTTTTTATTTTGTCCGGAGTCTCATCCCGACTTGTGGGGGAATCATAGTAACTATAAACACCTTTAGCATAAGAGGATACGATTCCATTATCACTAAACTCACATTGGTACTGAAGGTGTTTTTTAGGGTCTTCGAAACAACAAGTAAAATCATGTATTTCACATAAATTCCAAGCATAGCAATTCAAAGTATTAATATGATGCCATAAGAGTTTCCCTTTTTGAGACAAGCGGTGTCACACAAAATGAGCATGCTCATCTAATGATTTTCCCTCAACTAAGCTAGTTGGGTTTTCAGCACGTGCACATAGGGATCGAAGATGATCCAAGTAGAAAGCTTCAGCAGTATGATAGATTTTGGGTGGTTCTTCAACCATTGGTTTAGCACGTAAAACTAATTTTTTTGGTATTTTGCGTTTCCTACCCATAACTAAAGATAGAAAACAAGAGCACAAAATAAAAACTACTTAGTGATAAAGCAAACAAGAACACACGAGAATATCAACCCCACGCTATTGCTCCCCGGCAACGGCGCCAGAAAAAGGTCTTGATAACCCACAAGTATAGGGGATCAATTGTAGCTTTTTCGATAAATAAGAGTGTCGAACCCAATGAGGAGCTAAAGGTAGAATTAATATTCCCTTCAAGTTCTATCGACCACCGATACAACTCTACGCACACTTAACGTTCGCTTTACCTAGAACAAGTATGAAACTATTTTGCAGGTGTAAGGATAAGGCTAGAAGTACTTAACGAGAATAAAACAAGGAGTAATTTGCAAGATAATAGAAGTTAGTTGTTTAGTAGATAACTTTTGTAACACAAGAGAAAGATTTGTCCCTAGGCAATCGATAACTAGACCGGTAATCATTATTGCAATTTTATATGAGGGAGAGGCATGAGCTAACATACTTTCCGTACTTGGATCATATGCACTTATGATTGGAACTCTAGCAAGCATCCACAACTACCAAAGATCATTAAGGTAAAACCCAACCATAGCATTAAGTAACAAGTCCTCTTTACTCCCATACGCAACAACCCCCTTACTCGGGTGTAAGCTTCTGTCACTCTAGTCGCCCACTATAAGAGAATTATGAACGTATTGCAAACCCTACAGCGGGGATCCCTCATGCTTGCGCGACACAGAGGGCACCATAGGACTGTAGGAGATATGCCCTAGAGGCAATAATAAATGTTATTATTTATCCCCATGTTCGTAATTAAGGTTATATTCCATGCTATAACTGCTGTGATTCCCGAGCCCGTATATCCATAAAGGCTCTGAGGAAAACCCATGTGCACGTGTGGAATAATAAACGGTAAAATGTATTCCTAGTCAAGTCTCTAAGACTAGCTCAAGTGTTGCATGATGATTACATTTTCCTAATCATGGGCATGTCTATGCCGACAACTTTGAGGGCACATTGTTAGGAGAACACTTGTGTTGAATCGACCCGAATTGATGTTATGCTATGAGATACATTCGTCACAAGTTAATGGTTAATAACACAGAGAAAGTTAACGTTTGCATAATTCCTTAGACCATGAGAGTATCGAGTTTCTTCTTGCTTGCTTCATGAACTTTGGGGTTTGTTAAACGTCATCCGTAAATGGGTGGCTATTACGGCGGCTTACGGGTTCATGGAAAAGTATGTCAAGGGACTTGATAGCTCGAGATTGGGATTTGCTCCTCCGATGATGGAGAGATATTCTTTGGGCCCTCTCGGTGTTACGGTATCCATCATCGTCTGGCCAGACACAATGTGATTTGATCACAGGGATACCGGAACACGGGAACGAGAAAAGAGAACAAAACCGGTAACGAGGTAACTGGCATAGTGGACAAGTTGTTGATCCATGGGGAAGCCGATAAATCTCATCTCGGGTATTTGTAACATATCACGAAGCAACAGGAATAGCACACGGCAACTGGAGGTTCACTCGAATATTTATTCGTGTGGGTATAGGGGTCAATATGGGTGTCCACGGCTCCGATGTTGATCATTAATCGGAAAGTGTTCCGGTCATGTCTATACTTCACCGAACTTGTAGGGTCACACGCTTAAGGGTGATCTATCTGCTGAATACTAGACAGGGAGTCTGAGAGAAAGTCACCGGAAAAGTTTCGGAGACAACGAAAAAGTTCCGGAGAGAGAACACCGGAATAGTTTCGGTAAAACTGAAAAGTTGTTTCGGAGTATACCATTAAGTCAAAATGGTTTCGGCACATGCCTGCAAATTCTTGGAGGGTGCCAGAATTGTTCTGAGAACTTCTGGGATTTCTTCGGAGAAAAAACCCGGAAATGTTCCGGAGCTGCCGGAACCGCTTTGGTTGCTTTTCGCAGATGAAAATCACTAATCCGGAATTGTTTTGGAACGCGTCCAAAATTATTTTAGTGGGTACTGGAAATGTTCTAAGACCTATAGAAATATTTTTGGATTTAACGGTCACGGAAAAATGTTTCCGTGAATAGTGCAAATCACTTTATGGAAAGCCACTTTTTTGGGCTTTTTCCCAAAATATCTTGGGGATGACATGGATGGATGACGTCCCCTCTACCCCTTGGGTTTTCCTATAAATAAAGGTGGAGAGGAACTCTCCACACTCACTCTTTCTCACAGACAAATGCCATGCATGATCTGGCCTTCTCTCTCCCTCCCCGCGAAATAGTTTTGTAGAGCCGAAAGGTTGTCTGGGTTCCGGTGGGAACTAGTTCTGGACGGCGAAGCCTTGCCGGATAGATGACACCATATGTGTGCAACCCCATAGAGAGGTCGTAGGTTTGATCTTTTTTACCCGAGGGGTTGTTCGAGAGTGCCTCCCGAAGGGCTATTGATAACCCACAAGTATAGAGGATCGCAACAGTTTTCGAGGGTAGAGTATTCAAACCAAATTTATTGATTCGACACAAGGGGAGCCAAAGAATATTTGCAAGTATTAGCAGTTGAGTTGTCAATTCAACCACACCTGGAGACTAAATATCTGCAGCAGAGTGATCAGTAGCACAGTAGTATGATAGTTTGATAGCAGTAGCAATAGTAGTAACGGTAACAGTAACAGTAGCAGCAATAGTAGTAGCGATTGTAACAGCACTAGCGACAATAGTAACTTAGCAAGATCAATATGTGAAAAGCTCGTAGGCATTGGATTGGTGATATTCGTTGGATAACATTCATCATGTAACAGTCATAACCTAGGGCGACACAGAACAAGCTCCAATTCATCAATGTAATGTAGGCTTGTATTCCGTATATAGTCATACGTGCTTGCGATAAGAACTTGCATGACATCTTTTGTCCTACCCTCCCATGGCAGCGGGGTCCATAAGGAAACTAAGGGATATTAAGGCCTCTTTTTAATAGAGAACCGGAACAAAGCATTAACACATAGTGAATACATGAACTCCTCAAACTACGGCAATCACCGGAAAGAATCCCAATTATTGTCACCTAGGGGTATGCGGATCATAACACATAGCAGGTGCATACAACTTGCAAGATCGGGTCAAGAACACAAATATATTCATGAAAACATAAAGGGTTCAGATCTGAAATCATGGCACTCGGGCCCTAGTGACAAGCATTAAGCATAGCAAAGTCATAGCAACATCAATCTCAGAACATAGTGGATACTAGGGATCAAGCCCTAACAAAACTAACTCGATTACATGATAAATCTCATCCAACTCATCACCGTCCAGCAAGCCTACGAAGGAATTACTCACTCCCGGCGGTGAGCATCATGAAATTGGTGATGAAGGATTGTTCATGATGACGATGCCGGAAGATCCCCCTCTCCGGAGCCCCAAACGGACTCCAGATCTGGCCTCCCGATGAAGAACAGGAGGTGGCGGCGGCTCCGTATCGTGAAAGCAATAAAACTTCCTCTCTTATTTTTTTTTCTGGAATTGTGAATTTATAGCGTTGGAATTAGGTCAGACGGAGCCACGTGGGCCCCACGAGGTACCAGGGCGCGCCTGGGGGGGTGGCGCGCCCTGGTTCCTCGTGGGCACTGGGTGGCCCCCCCTTCTGTTGATTCTTGCGCCAATAATTTTTATATATTCCATAAAAATTCTCCAAAAAGTTTCATCCAAATCCAAGAACTTTGATTTCTGCACAAAAACAACATCATGGCAATTCTGCTGAAAACAGCGTCAGTCCGGGTTAGTTTCATTCAAATCATGCAAATTAGAGTCCAAAACAAGAGCAAAAGTATTTGGAAAAGTAGATACGATGGAGACGTATCAACTCCCCCAAGCTTAACTCATTGCTTGTCCTCAAGCAATTCAGTTGACAAACTGAAAGTGATAAAGAAAAACTTTTACAAACTCTTTTGTTCTTGTATCTATATATATGCTTAAATAGTATCCAAGTTTTCAGCAAAGATCATGAACTAACCATGCAAATGATAACTCTTAGAAATTATATTCACTCATATCAATGGCATAATAAACTAGCGAGCAATAATGAGTTATCTCAAATGCCAACACTTTGTCAAAACAATCATGATATAATATGGCAACATGGTATCTTGCTAGCCCTATCTGAGACCGCAAAACATAAATGCAGAGCACCTCCAAAGTTCAAGCAACGACTAAACATTGTAATTCATGGTAGCAGAGATCCAGTCATGATGCACACAACATTAACTATTCACAATGCATGAGAATGACAATAGTGCTCTCAGGTCTGGTGCTTGTTTGAGAAGGTGATGACTCAACAATAAAAGTAAAATAACATAAAAGTAAATAGATAGGCCCTTCGCAGAGGGAAGCATGGATTTGCAGAGGTGCCAGAGCTCAAAGCTTAAATCAGAGATAAATATAATTTTGGGAGGTATGCCTTTCCTATCAACGTCACGACCGAGAGTTTTCAATATCTTCCATGCTAAACACATTAGCGGCGATTCCCAAGCGGTAAAGTAAAGTTTACTCCCCCTCCACCAACAATCACAAGCCATGGCTAGCCGAATTCTCGGGTGCCCTCCATACCAACAACTTTCCGGGGGAGTTTGTTTTATTATTTTGCAATTTTAATAGTGGGATTGGGCATCCCGATTACCAGCCCCTCTCGTGCAAGGACAAGTGAGTAAACACTCATCATGAGAATAACCCGCTTAGCATGGAAGATGCTGACCGCCCCCATCGCTCCATGAGTGGTACGGGCACACAAAACAGATGTTGATTTGAATATTTAGAGGTGGCACATGCAAATTTACTTAGAACGGCAGAGTAATACCGCATATAGGTAGATATAGTGGACTCATCTGGAATAACTTTGGTTTAAGGGTTTTGATGCACAAGCAGTATTCCCGTTTAGTACAGGTGAAGGCTAGCAAATAGGCTGCGAAGCAACCAGCTAGAGAGCAAAAATGGTCATAATCATGCATTATGAATAATCAACATTGAATACTAGCATGAGTAGGATATAAGCACCATGAACATAAATATCATGGAGGCTATGTTGGTTTTGAATCAACTACATGCGTGAACATGTGCCAAGTCAAGCCACTTGAAGCATTCAGAGGAGGATACCATATCATCATACTATATCACAATCATTTTAATGCATGTTGACACTCAAGATAAATCATTATCCACTCCTAGCTACTTAAGCATGGCATGAGCAACTATAATCTCTAATTGTCATCATAAACATGTTTAATCATAATATGCTAAATCAAGGATACTGAGTTAAACATATTTACACAAACAAAGAACAAGTTGAGTTCATACCCGCTTTTCCTTGCCACAGTCAATTCATCAAATCATCGTCATTATTGCCTTTCACTTGCACGACCGAATGATATGAAAATGAAAATAGTGCAAGTGTGCCGCGGACTAAGCTGGAATTTGCAAGCATTTTATTTAAAGGAGAAGACAAGGTAATATGGGCTCTTTGTCAGATAAACCATAATGCATATGAGAGCCACTCAACATTTTCATCGTGGTCTTCTCCTTACAATGACTCAACAAAAGAAAAGAATTTCAGAGAAACACACTGAAATATTTTTGGAGTTTTTAGTTTTTCTGAAGAAAGCAAATTAAAGAAGAAAAACGAAAACGAGAAAAGAAAACTATTTACACGGGAGAACTCCCAACAAGCAAAAGAAGAAACGAGAAATCTTTTTGGGTTTTCTTTTAATTCTACAACTAACTAAGCTAGAAAGAAAAACCGAAAAGAAACGAGAAATATTTTTGGATTTTCTCAAAGTTTTTCAAACACACAAGAAGAAAGCGAGAAAAATAAAATTAACATGGATTATACAATGAAAAAGTATGAACACCGACAACTAAAATGAATGTGTGGACATGAATGTAATGTCGATGAGAAATACGTACTCCCCCAAGCATAGGCTTTTGGCCTAGCTTGGCCATCGCCATCCCTGGTCTGGGTAATAATTGAAGTGGTAGCTCGTAGAGGCGTTCTGAGCCGCCTCCTCAGCCATACGGGCAGCCTCGACCGCCGCCTTGTACTCGTGCACCTCGCTCTCCAATAGACAATGTCTTTGTTTGCTCTGAAAATCAAAGAGGGCAGGAGCAGGCAGGGCAACATACACAGATCGATGTTTATTAAAAACTAAGTTATATTCATATCCCTGTGCATTGCGTTTTAAAAACTTATGTTCTCGCATTGATTCGAAATTTAAATATTTGTAAGGTAAGAGGGGATCATCGGATTTGGGCGAGACTCCCAACCTTGCAGCTACGCGGGAGGCATAAACTCCTCCATACAAATCACCATTACCCGCGTTACGCTGCAACCTACGTGCGACAATAGCCCCAAGATTATAATACTTGTTGCCGATCAAAGCCGTATGAATAAGACTCAGATCAGGGGCACAAAGTGTACTGCGGTCTTGCTTACCAACAATGCACTTGCCATTAAAGAGTGCAAAATACCGAATAGCAGGAAAGTGGATGCTAACTATTCTAGCCTGCGTGACTCCCCTATCCTCACCGTTGCAAAGGCTGTTAAGAAATGGCTCATAATCAGATTTTTGTGGTTCATCTAATGAGCCCCAATACGGAATTTTGCATGCATTACAGAATTCTTCTAGAGACATTCTATAGGATCTGTCATAGAGGTGAAATAAACTCTAGAAGTGCGCAGATGATACTCAAAGTGTTGAGTGAATGAATGAGTGAGGCAGTAGTGCTGTGGTGGCTTATCTGCGATGAAGGCGGAGAGCTCGGTGTTGTGAATATATTGATCGAATTCCTCCTTGATGCCTGCACCTAGCATGAACTCATTGCACGGCCATCTACATGATTTTGCTTCGGCACCTCGCACCGAACTTGCCCTTGGTTCCTCTTATGATTGGTGTGCTGAGCTTTCACTTGATGACGCTTCAGAGGACCTCCTCCTCGAAGAACTCCTCCGGAAGATATTCATTTTCCTAAGAACAAATTTCTGAAAAAATTTGGGCCACAAAATGATGTTAACTAAACTTCACAAGATTGATAGCAACTACTCATATGGATGTCTAGAGGCTATATCAAGCATTCAAACTACTTGGAACTCAAAGAATTCAACATGCAAGCTCATTTTCAGTAGCACCAAGAGTAGCTAATTATGCAAAATATAATCCACTAGAGCAAAAACTAATTGGAGCAATGGAGGAGTCACATACCAAGGAGCAATTTCCCAAAACAGTTTCAAAAACGGAGCTCCAAGCAAAGAGATAAAAAATTTCAGGTTTGTGAGCAAGAACACGAGAGAGAGATTACCAGGAATTGTTGATAGAGGTAAGAGACGAAGTGGGCTAAAGGGATAAGTGAGGGGGTCCCTGTGGGGCCCACGAGCCACCTGGGCGCGCCGGGGGGCTGGCGCGCCCTGGTGCCTCGTGGGCACCTGGGGCACCCCCTGGTATGTTTCCAGTGCCAAAAATTATTAAATATTATATCAAAATTTTATTGCATTCTGAGCACTTTCATTTCTGGACATTTTTTTATTGCACGGATAATTCAGAAAACAGGGTAATCATGGCATTTTATTGCATTTAACTAAAAATAACAGAAAACAAAGAGTGGGTACAGAAGGTTGTGCTTACTAAATTCATCGACCACATGCCTCTCAAAAAGAATCCATTAATAAGGTTGATCAGGTCTTATTAACAAACTATTTCTGAGTTGCATGAAACCGAAGAACTTTCGTATTACACTAAGTTACCTCAACAGGGATATGCATCTCCCCAATAATAAGAGTTTCATATTTCTTTTTAATAGTAGGAAGAGGAAGTTGAAAACTTCCAATAGTAATTGTCAGAGTCTTTCCAATAACACGAATACCATTTACTTGAAATTGTTTCTTCGGAAAGTGCACCGTATGTTCATTACCATTGATATGAAAAGTGACCTTGCTTTTGTTGCAATCAATAACAGCCCCTGCAGTATTCAAGAAGGGTCTACCAAGCATAATCGACATGTTGTCGTCCTCGGGAATATCAAGTATAACAATGTCTGTTAGGATAGTAACATTTGCAACTACAACGGGCACATCCTCACAAACACCGATAGGTATGGCAGTTGATTTGTCAGCCATTTGCAATGATATTTCAGTGGGAGTGAGTTTATTCAAATCAAGTCTTTTATATAAATAGAAAGGCATAACACTAACACCGGCTCCTAAATCACACAAGGCAGTTTTGACATAATTTTGTTTAATGGAGCATGGTATAGTTGGTATTCCTGGATCTCGTAGTTTCTTAGGTACTCCATCCTTAAAAGAATAATTTGCAAGCATGGTGGAAATCTTAGCTTCAGGTATCTTTCTTTTATTTGTCACAATGTCTTTCATATATTTAGCATAAGGGGCCATCTTTAAAATATCAGTCAAACGAGTACGCAAAAAGACTGGCCTAAGCATTTCAGCAAAGCGTTCAAATTCTTCCTCATCTTTTTTCTTAGATGGTTTGGGAGGAAAGGGCATGGGTTTTTGAACCCATGGTTCTCTTTCTTTACCATGTTTTCTAGCAATGAAGTCTTTTTTATCATAACGTTTATTTTTAGAAGGTGGGTTATCAAGATCAACAGCAGGTTCTATTTCAACATCATTATCAGGTTCTTTATCATTATCTGGTTGGGTATCCACATGAGCATCATCATTATTATTATCATCAGGTGAATGTTCATTACCAGATTGTGTTTCAGCATCAGAAATGGAAACATCATTACTATCCTCCAAGGGTTTTTCTACCTCGGGTTCACTAGAAGTATGCAAAGTCCTATCATTTTTCTTTTTCTTTTTCTTTTTAGATGGACTAGGTGCATCAACATTAATTCTTTGAGAGTCTTGTTCAATTCTTTTAGGGTGACCTTCAGGATAAAGTGGCTCCTGAGTCATTCTACCTCCTCTAGTCATTACTCTAACAGCATGATCATTCATATTGTTATTCATTTCATTGAGCAATTCCCTTTGAGATTTAGCAACTTGTTCTAATTGGGTTTGAACCATAGATGCATGTTTACTTACACCCTTAACATCATTAGCAATTCTAAATATCAAGTCACTCAAGCGATCAATCATGTAGGCATTTCGTTTCAATTGTTTCATAACATTGGCATTGAAATGATCTTGCTTAATAATATAATTGTCAAATTCATACAAGCATTGACTAGGAGGTTTGTTATAAGGAATGTCACTTTCATCAAACTTTATAAGAGAATTTACCTCTACTACCTGTGTCGGCTTGTCAAGACCATGTATCTCTTCAATAGGTGGTAAATTTTTAACATCTTCTGCTTTAATACCTTTTTCCTTCTGGCATTTCTTTGCTTCTTGCATATCTTCAGGACTGAGATATAAAATACCCCTCTTCTTCGGAGTGGGTTTAGGCGGTGGTTCAGGAAGTGTCCAATCATTATCATTCTTCAATATATTATTCAATAATTCCTCAGCTTGTTCAATAGTCCATTCCCTGAAAACACAACTCGCACAACTATCTAGGTAGTCCCTAGAAGCATCGGTTAGTCCATTATAGAAGATATCAAGTATTTCATTTTTCTTAAGAGGATGATCAGGCAAAGCATTAAGTTATTGGAGAAGCCTCCCCCAAGCTTGAGGGAGATTCTCTTCTTTAATTTGCACAAAGTTAAATATTTCCTGTAAAGCAGCTTATTTCTTATGAGCAGGAAAATATTTTGCAGAGAAGTGGTAAATCATATCCTGGGGACTACGCACACAACCAGGAGCAAGAGTATTATACCATTCTTTAGCATCACCCTTTAATGAGAAAGGAAATAACTTAAGAATATAGTAATAGCGAATTTTTTCCTCATGAGAAAATAGGGTGGCTATATAATTTAATTTAGTAAGATGTGCCACAACAGTTTCAGTTTCATAGCCATGGAAAGCATTAGATTCAACCAAGGTAATTAACTCGGGATCAACAGAGAATTCATAATCCTTATCAGTAATAAATATGGGAGAGGTAGCAAACTTAGGATCATATTTCATTTTCTCCCTCATAGATTTTTCTTTTATTTCAGCAAGCAATTTTATAACTTCATTTCTATCATTACAAGCAAGAATGGCTCTAGCCGTCTCCCTATCAAAGCAATGTTCATCGGGTGTTTCAACTCTAGTAGGAGAGCTAGGCATAATAGGTGAATCACAATTCTCAAGAGTTTCAGCATTTTCAATTTCTTTAGCTTTAGCAAGTTGTTCACTAAGAAATTCACCAAGTGGCACAGCATTTTCAGGCTTAGTACTAGCATCATCATGAGTATCATTCATGGCAGAAGTGGTATCATCAATAACTTGCGACATATCAGAATTAATAGCATGTTGTGGTGTTGCAAGTTTACTCAAACAGAAGGTGAATCAAGTGCAGAGCTAGATGGCAGTTCCCTACCTCCCCTCGTCTTAGAGGGAATGATCTTGGTCTTAGCGTCTTTCAGATTCTTCATAGTGATCAACAGATATAAATCCCAAGTGACTCAGCAAATAGAGCTATGCTCCCCGGCAACGGCGCCAGAAAAAGGTCTTGAAAACCCACAAGTATAGGGGACCGCAACAGTTTTCGAGGGTAGAGTATTCAACCCAAATTTATTGATTCGACACAAGGGGAGCCAAAGAATATTTGCAAGTATTAGCAGTTGAGTTGTCAATTCAACCACACCTGGAGACTAAATATCTGCTACAGAGTGATCAGTAGCACAGTAGTATGATAGTTTGATAGCAGTAGCAATAGTAGTAACGGTAACAGTAACGGTAGCAGCAATAGTAGTAGCGATTGTAACAGCAGTAGCAACAATAGTAACTTAGAAAGATCAATATGTGAAAAGCTCGTAGGCATTGAATCGGTGATATTCGTTGGATAACATTCATCATGTAATAGTCATAACCTAGGGCGACACAGAACAAGCTCCAATTCATCAATGTAATGTAGGCATGTATTCCGTATATAGTCATACGTGCTTGCGATAAGAACTTGCATGACATCTTTTGTCCTACCCTCCCGTGGCAGCGGGGTCCATAGGGAAACTAAGGGATATTAAGGCCTCCTTTTAATAGAGAACCGGAAGAAAGCATTAACACATAGTGAATACATGAACTCCTCAAACTACGGCAATCACCGGAAAGAATCCCAATTATTGTCACCTTGGGGTATGCGGATCATAACACGTAGCAGGTGCATACAACTTGCAAGATCGGATCAAGAACACAAATATATTCATGAAAACATAAAGGGTTCAGATCTGAAATCATGGCACTCGGGCCCTAGTGACAAGCATTAAGCATAGCAAAGTCATAGCAACATCAATCTCAGAACATAGTGGATACTAGGGATCAAGCCCTAACAAAACTAACTCGATTACATGATAAATCTCATCCAACTCATCACCGTCCAGCAAGCCTACGAAGGAATTACTCACTCCCGGCAGTGAGCATCATGAAATTGTTGATGAAGGATGGTTGATGATGACGATGCATGGAAACATATAAAGCTTTAATTGATTCACTAATATCAATTTTGGGTGGCAAAATTTTTGTCTTAAGATTTTCCACATCATGAATAATTCTATCAATGCTCCTAGACATATCATCAAGTTTACTCATTTTTTCTTCTATAGTAGTATTGAAAACTTTTTGAGCATTAATAAATTCTTTAATATTACTTTCAAGATCAGAGGGCATCCTATTATTATTATAAGAATTACCATAGGGATTGCCATAATTATTAGAGGAATTTCCAGGAAACGGTCTAGCATTGAAATTGCCTCTATAAGCATATTATTAAAATTGTTTCGCGAGACAAAATTCACATCTACGGGATCATTATTTTTCTCAATCAAAGTGGACAAAGGCACATCATTAGGATCAATAGGAGAATTTTTGCTAGCAACCAATTTCATAAGCGCATCAACTTTATCACTCAAAGTATTAATTTCTTCAATAGAATTCACCTTTTTACTAGTAGGAGTTCTTTCAGTATGCCATTGTGAATAATTTGCCATAATATTATCAAGCAATTTAGTAGCTTCACCCAAAGTAATTTCCATAAAAGTACCACCCGCGGCGGAATCTAAAAGATTTCTAGAGACAAAATTCAATCCCGCATAAATTTTTTGTATGATCATCCATAAATTTAAACCATGAGTAGGGCAATTTCTTATCATTAATTTCATCCTCTCCCAAGATTGGGCAACATGTTCATGATCAAGTTGCTTAAAATTCATAATTTGATTTCTAAGAGAAATAATTTTCGCGGGAGGAAAATACTTAGTAATAAAAGCATATTTACACCTATCCCAAGAATCGATACTATTTCGTGGTAAAGATGAAAACCAAATTTTTGCACGATCCCGCAATGAGAACGGGAATAATTTTAATTTCACAATATCATTATCCACATCTTTTTTCTTTTGCATGTCACACAATTCTACGAAAGTGTTAAGTTGGGATGCGGCATCTTCATTAGGACTACCGGAAAATTGATCTTTCATGACAAGATTTAGCAAAGCGGCATTAATATCACAAGTCTCCGCACTAGTGGCGGGAGGAGCAATCGGAGTACTAATAAAATCATTATTATTAGTACTGGAAAAATCACACAATTTTGTATTTTCTTGAGACATCGTGACTACGCAAACAAGATAACAAGCAAACAAGAAAAAGGTAAACAGAAAATATTTTTGTATTTTTGTAAAAATGTTTTAGAAGTGGGGGAGATGAAAACGAGAGGCAAATGGCAAATAAAGTAAATGCAAGGAGATGAGAGTTTATGCAAAGGTACTTGATACATGTTGATGATGTCTCCCCGGCAACGGCGCCAGAAATTCTTCCTGCTACTTGTAGCTTGCGTTGATATTTCCCCGAAGAGGAAGGGATGATGCAGCACAGTAGAGATAAGTATTTCCCTCAGTTATGAAACCAAGGTTATCGAACCAGTAGGAGAATCACACAACACCACGTTAGCAGCACCTGCACACAAACAACAAATCCTTGCACCCAACGCAAACGAGAGGTTGTCAATCTCTCGGCGGTTAATTGCAAGATTAAATTGTATGTGATAGATAGATAGATTGAAACAAAAATACAAAATAAAATAAATAAAATAAAATGGCAGCAATATTTTTAGGGTTTTAGTAATATGATTTAGATAGATCCGGGGGCCATAGGTTTCACTAGAGGCTTCTCTCGAGAAAATAGCATACGGTGGGTAGACAAATTACTGTTGGGCAATTGATAGAAAAGCAAATAATCATGAAGATATCCAAGGCAATGATCATGTATATAGGCATCACGTCCAAGATTAGTAGACCGACTCCTGCGTGCATCTACTACTATTACTCCACACATGGACCGCTATCCAGCATGCATCTAGTGTATTAAGTCCATAAAGAACGGAGTAATGCCTTAAGAACGATGACATGATGTAGACAAGATAAACTCACGTATGAATAAACCCCATCTTTTTACCCTTAATAGCAACGATACATACGTGTCATGTCCCTTTCTGTCACTGGGATTGAGCATTGCAAGATCGAACCCATTACAAAGCACCTCTTCCCATGGCAAGATAAATCAATCTAGTTGGCCAAACCAAATCAATAGATCGGAGAAGAAATACAAGGCTATAATAATCATGCATAAAAGAGTGCAGCAAAGACTCAAATAATATTCATGGATAATCTGATCGTAAACTCACAATTCATCGGATCCCAACAAACACACCGCAAAAAGTGATTACATCGGATAGAACTCCAAGAACATCGAGGAGAACATTGTATTGAAGATCAAAAAGAGAGAAGAAGCCATCTAGCTACTGCCTATGGACCCGAAGGTCTGTGGTAAACTACTCACGCATT
The DNA here is from genome assembly GCA_039707655.1 of Elymus sibiricus. Classification (NCBI taxonomy): domain Eukaryota; kingdom Viridiplantae; phylum Streptophyta; class Magnoliopsida; order Poales; family Poaceae; genus Elymus; species Elymus sibiricus. Next base: position 169,085,088 of record CM077672.1, on the reverse strand, counting down.
ATCGGAAGGGCAGCAAGGTTGATGTAGAACCCCTCCGTGATCGATTCCCCCTCCGGCAGATTACCGGAGAAGGACCCCAGATGGGATCTCTCTGGAACAGAAACTTGCGGCGGCGGAAAAAGTATTTCGTGGACTCTCTTGAGGGTTTCTGATTTTTTCTGAATTTATAGTGGTGGAATTAGGTCAAATGGAGCTCTGTGGTCCCCATGAGGCACCAGGGCGTGCCTGCCCCCCAGGCGCGCCCTGGTGGCTCGTGGGCCCCTCCAGGGTCTTCTGGCCTCCTCCCGAAGCTTCTAGTGTTTATCTTGTCCAATAAAAAATCTCCAAAAAGTTTCGTGACATTTGGACTTCGTTTGGTATTGATTTTCTGTAAAACAAAAACAGGGCAGAAAACAGCAACTGGCACTGGGCACTAAGTTAATAGGTTAGTCTCCAAAAATGATATATAATTGATGTAAATGATTATAAAAACATCCAAGATTGATAATATAACAGCATGGAACAATAAAAAATTATAGATACGTTGGAGACGTATCACACCTCCTCACCTTCCCCGACCGACGAGATCCAGACGGCTCTTTGACCAGCGGTGAGGGGAGATTGAGAGAGGCCACCGCAGTCTTGTTTCGATCTAGAGAGGGTGAGAGAGTGTGAACAGAGCAAACCCTAGCAAACAAACACTGAGGCTCCAGCGTGTATATATATAGTGGAGAGACAGAGTGTGAAGAGAGCAAACCCTTGCAAACAAAGGCTGAGGCTCCAGCTTATATAGTACTTATATGGTGGAGTGGTTTTATTTTTCTCTCCATAACAATCGTTTTAAATTGTGTATGAAACGAAACTCTTTATTTAACATACCAGTGAAGAAAACTGCGATCAAACTAATGCTCCACGCGTCCTGGTCGCACTTTCTATCGTTGACGTGTGGTACCTCCCTCCGGGTTTTTACTACACATCATATTTTTATCAAAGTTTGACCACATATTTAACTAGCAAACGGCTAATACATGCCAACAATTGGCTTCATATTTTTTATGTAGTTATATGAGTAATATATTTTATCAAAGTTTGGCAACATAATTAATTAGTCGCAAAAATTCAGAACCAACTCATAAATAAAATGTTTATACAACTCAATGATTGAAAGATCATAGCCAACATTTAGAAACCAATACAGGGGAGTTGAAGACAAAGTTGTGAGAAGGCTTAGAAACCAATACAAATCTTTTGCTCTTAGTACCAACATGGATGCTTCTCCGAGGAAACATTTGGTTCATAGCGAAAGACAAATTTGCACCAAGGTGAAAGACGGCTGCGTCTCCAACGCAACCAAGGTGCACTGATGAATGATATCTTTGTCTTCATGGCTACCCAGCAAAGAGCTCTGATGGAAGATAGCTCGTATTTCATCGAACATCGGTCAGCTTCACCAGCCGATGCAACCATGATACTCAACCATGAGCATCGATAGGTCACCGTGGTGATGCATCATCCATTTGGCATCAAGTTTGGGTGCGGCACCACTGAGGTTTGATAAAATCCTCACAGTGGTCTGTTTCTTCTCGGTAATCAAGCTCGAGAAAGGTAGAACCATGTGGCAGAGGACAATGAGGTGGAGCAACAGTGGCCATACAATTTTGTGCAGTTCCACTAAAATTGAGGAAGACGTGCCCTGGTGTGGAGATATGCATCCCTGTTTGCAAAAATATAAAAAAGGGATATTTAAGTAGTGTTGTTACATTGTTTTGGCAGTGGTACAAGATTAACAGCGGCATCTGAATTGTCAATAAGACTTAATGAAATGTACCCCACAAATAGAAGCATCATGATTATCTTCATGGGGACTAAGGCAGGACAGAAGCATTTCTTAAAACGGTGTCATTGCTTCTATTTATCGACGCCTCTAGATTGACAGCAGGATTACTTAAAAGGGATGTCACTTTAACATGGGCATTGCTTCATTTTACCAATGATATTAGATTAGCAGCAGCAATAGGGGCACATGGACAGTGAGCGCACAACCACCATGTACCTCCACCGAGGCATAAACCAGGACAACTTTTTTTTTGACGAAAAAACCAGGACAACTTTTGGAGTGGCCTTTCTCCTGTAACCAAAAAATTTAGGTGATGTTGGACCAGCAGACGAAGCCTAGCTAATGTACATGGCGAGCTGGGGAGTACTAGTATATACAAAACCCGCATGCAGTGACGTGGGGAGCTGGACAAGTAGAACGAAGCATGAAATCCAAAAGAAGTTATACCTCAGATGGGCGAGATGTGGCTTAGGCGGGTGGCGGGATCTGCCCACACGACGGCAGCGAACAAGGGCGTGGAGGACCTTCGTCCGGGCCAACGCCGGCTCAGAGAGGACGGTGCGCGTCGGCTTCCTCCCTCGCCGACGGCGACCACGTCAACTCTGCACCTCCTCCCCTCCCGCAGCGGACGTACGGGATCCGGCCGGATCTGTGACCACCGGTGAGGAGAGATATCAGAGTGGACACTGCCGTCTTGTTTCGATTTGGAGAGGGTGAGAGAGTGAGACGAGAGAAACCCTATCAACCAAGCCCTCTCAAGCCTACATATACAATGGAGCAAAAAAATCTCTCCATAGCAATGGTTTCAGATAGAATACGCGCGTTCCCGGAAACAAAAATGAAAACTCGCGGAGGAATCTCTTTTTAACGTACGAGGAAAGAAAACAAGATCAATAACACGCCACCGCTTCCAGGAGTATCGCTCACGTGTGGTCCCCGACCCTCCATTGTTAAGTGACCAAATTAAAGGGTCAAATTATCACGTAAGCTACCACTTCGTGTACAAATGCGCTCCATCGTGTACTCACGAGTGTGTCAGATGTAGAGTGCATGCGTGTACCTCTCCTCTTCTTGTATGTAGTACTACTCCTTTTTTTTGAACTGGTAGTACTACTCCTTTTATCTCACTTCCTATTGTTTCCCACTCCTATGATATTCCTATCCTAGGAACAAAATGAGGCCGAACTATGTGTGTGTGTGTGTGTGCGTGTGTGTTAGAGAGAACGAGACATCAACCTACAGAGAGATGGTGTGTACGAGTAGTCGCGAGAGTCGTGACTATGTGTGTGTGTGTGCGCGCGCACACATACACATACATATCCGTGTTTATGTAAAATTCCTACTTTCATCTGCTACCCCCCGCTGAATTTCAGGGGGGTTGGCCCATCCCCCTTTCGTCTCCAATCATATTTGTACAACTGGCTCATTATTATGTCAATTACATAATAATTAATGATAACCCTAAACCCTAGCAATATTTACGTAGGTCCAGCGTCTCTTGTTTGCGGGTGTCCGGACGGCTGCCACGCCCGCTCCTGCCCGCCCCGGCCCAACAAAACCATCTCCATCACCCGCGCGCACTCCCGGCTCAAAAAGGTCAGTGCCGCATTCATGTCCAGCCAGAGCAGACGCGACCTCTCACTAGCACGGCCGAGAGAGCGCCGCCCGCGCCGCTTCCCGGTGCACGCGACTGCTCCGCGTTCAAACGACACCACGGCCGGCCACAACATGCATGTAAAAAAGTTCTTGGGTGTCCGTGCTACAGCTAGCTGTCCTCTCCCCCCTTGTCTATCTCTTCCAGTAGTAGTACTCCATGGCGCGATCCATCGACACGCGGGCGGGGAAGTTTGCGTATACTCACTTTGCGATGAGCGGCCTGCCGAGCAACCGTGTGGAGTGAGACGCGAACGCGACATACGTGATGTATATAAACGTTAGTTTTGCTCCATGGCGCGATCCATCAACAAGACACGTTGGTTTCCAAAAGAACATTGTAGTATACTGTACTGCATGAGGGAGAAGTGGATTCAACGAAGAGTGATGGTTGCTTCGTCCGTCCAACTTCCTACCGGGTCTATGTGATTTGACGGCTCATTGGACATTATTACTGCAGCGGTACGACCGTCGTGATTGTCAGTTGTAGTACTACACTCTACTTTGGTGCATGGCACGTGGACCCGGATGGTGGATGTCCCATGTTTCGGCGAAAGGAGGTAGAATGATTTTGGAGCCAGGAACCACGCTGTAGAGTGTGTGCACTCTTTTTTTTATTCTGTGATAAAACTAATTTTATCCACTCTTACACCGGAGGAGTGCGAAACACGGCAGCCCAGTGAGTAGTAGTACATGGCCCACCTCACACTATCACCATATTCCTTGGACACCGTGTGACACCTAGCTCTTTAGTAATAGTAGTAGGAGTAGTACATACTACTATAATTTCTCAGCGAGATAAAATTGTACTTACAATGCTATGAAGCTTTCAGCTTTTGTTTCATGTATCTTGCCTCCAAGGTTGCCCCGTTACAACATTCCATCATCAAATACAAAGGAAACTAACATGCATGCTGATGCATCTCAATGATTCACAGATCATAGCCAATATTTACTTCACAACTAAAGACAAACGTTGTGAGAAGGTGTACAAATAAAGAACAAAACTATTGATGCAGTCCCTAGGCCTTGAACCCTAAACCCTAAACAGGCTTTAATTTCCTGGCGAGGTTGAAACTTCCGAAGGAATGAAGTCTGGAACCCATGGACCATCCGATGATTTTGTGCACTTCCAGTAAAATTGAGCTGAGCATCCCTGTTGGCAAAGATATTGAAGAAGTGTGATTAGAATAATAGTAGTGGCACTAGTTGATGAGACATAAACTCATCACAAATAGAAGCCGGTAGAGCAACGTGCGGGGCAAAGAAGTAGAGAAAGATCCGCATGGAGCGACGTGGGGAGCCGGGGCAGTGGAGGAAGCAGGCCCGAAAGGAAGTTGTACCTAAGGGGCGTCGGGATGTAGCTAGGAGGGCGGTGGGAGGCGGCATCAGCCCATACCGCGGCAGTGAGCAAGGGGCAGAGGCTACCGCGTCAGAGCTTTGTGAGAGAGAATGGCTGGGACCCCTGATCGGGACGCGCCCACAGTGGGTTTTCTCCCTCGCCGCTGGCGACCGCGTCTACGCAAAACATCCACCACTTTCCCCGATGATACGTTTCCAATGTATCTATAATTTTTGATTGTTCCATGCTATTATAGTATCAATCTTGGATGTTTTTATATGCAATTATATATCATATTTTGGGACTAACCTATTAACCTAGTGCCCAGTGCCAGTTGCTGTTTTCTGCTTGTTTTTGGCTTTTCAGAGAAACAGTACCAAATGAAGTCCAAATGCCACGAAACTTTTTGGAGATTTTTTTCTAGACAAAAGAACCCTTGGAAGCTTCGGGAGGAGGCCAGAAGCCTCACGGAGGCTTCACAAGGCAACAGGGCATGCCCCGGGGGGGCGTCGTGTTGCCTTCTGGGGCCCACGTGACTCCGTTTGACCTAATTCCACTTTTATAAAGTCACAAATATTGGGAAACCAATAGAGAGCCAGAAGAAATAACTTTTTCGCCGCCGCAAGCCTCTGTTCTTCTGTGATCCCATCTGGAGGCCTTTTCCGGTACTCTGTCGGAGGGGGAATTGATCACGGAGGGCTTCTACATCAACCTTGCTGCCCTTCTGATGATGTGTGAGTAGTTTACCACAGACCTACGGGTCCATAGCTAGTAGATATATGGCTTCTTCTCTCTCTTTGATCTTCAATACAATGTTCTCCTCGATGTTCTTGGAGTTCTATCCAATGTAATCTTCTTTTGCGGTGTGTTTGTTGGGATCCGATGAATTGTGAGTTTATGATCAGATTATTCATGAGAAATATTTGAGTCTTTTCTGAACTCTTTTATGCATGATTGTTATAGCTTTGTATTTCTCTCCAATATATCAGTTTAGTTTGGCCTACTAGATTGATTTATTTTGCAATGGGAGAGGTGCTTTGTGATGGGTTCAATCTTGCGGTGCTCAATCCCAGTGACAGAAGGGGACATGACACGTATTTGTATTATTGCCATTAAGGATAAAAATATGGGGTTTATTCATATTGCTTGAATTTGCTTCTCTACATCATGTCATCTTGCTTAAGGTGTTACTCTGTTTTTATTAACTTAATACTCTAGATGCATGCTGGATAGCGGTCGATGAGTGGAGTAATAGTAGTAGATGCAGGTAGGAGTCGGTCTACTTGTCTCGGACGTGATGCCTATATACATGATCATTGCCATGAATACATCATAATTATTTGCTATTCTGTCAATTGCCCAACAGTAATTTGTTTACCCACCGTATGTTTCTATGCTCAAGAGAGAAGCCTCTAGTGAAAACTATGGTCCCCGGGTCTATCTTTATCATATAAAAAACCTAAAAATACTTTGCTGCAATTTATTTACTTTTATTTTAATTAGTATTTTAGTTTACCTATTTACCTCGATAAGATTTAATCCTTGCAAGTAACCGCTAAGGGGATTGACAACCCTCTTATTTGCGTTGGGTGCAAGTGTTTGCTCTTGTGTGTGCAGGTGCGCTTAACGGAATTTTGCTTGGTTCTCCTACTGGATTGATAACCTTGGTTCTTAACTGAGGGAAATATTTATCTCTACTGTACTGCATCATCCTCTCCTCTTCGGGGAAATACCAACGTAGACTAGAAGTAGCAGGAAGAATTTATGGCGCCGTTGCTGGGGAGACATCATCAAAATTACCAAGTACCTTTGCACAAATTATCATTCACTTGCATTTACTTTATTTACCTTTTATTTGCATTTGCCTCTCGTTTTCATCTCCCCCACTTCTAATTTTTTTTTTACAAAAACACAAAAATATTTTATTTGCTTGAAACTGTTATCAAGTCTGAATTTGAGAAAGTTGTGATTGAAAGTTCTAGTGAGGATAGTGGTAGTGAATCTCTTGGGGATAAAACACATTCTTTTGATCTTAATCATGAAACTCCGGAGACTAACTCCCCCACTAATTTTAAAACTAAAGTCTATCATGTGGGAAGTGGTAATATTATTGGTAAAAACATTATTCAGGAGTTCTTTAATTGCGCGGGAGTTATACCAATAATTAATGGATCTATTCTTGATAAAACTAATTGTTATGTGGATGCTATTTCTATGCTTGTGGTTAAATTAGAAAGATTTTTTTTGCATATCCACCCTGCCTTACAAAAGATATTTTATGAACTTCCCAACATCCATGATCCTAGGGCTAAGAAAATTGCCACTAAAATCCTTATGCATGAATTTGATTATATAATCCGAGAAGCTAGGGATATTTTCTCCTTTTACAAAATAAATTTTGAGCACCCTCCTATAGAGGAGATTCTTCATGATAAAGATACTATTCGTAGGTTGGAATCTAAAGATTACTTTGCTTATGGTAAAAATATTAGAAGGAGAGTTCCATATGCCGAAATAATTAGAACTATGTACCACCATGCTTGTGATAAATTTGAATGGGTTACTAACGGAATTGATGAGGGATTTAGTGAAGAATGGTTCGAGAGTACGGCTAGAGATCCTATTGATGATGAGATACATGTTTTATATGAGGATGTTTATGGTGATGATCCTGAGTTTGAAGTTATGAATGTTAAGGTTACCAACCAAAGCCCCTTCAATTACCTAAGCTCACCCACTAGAAAAGAAGAGCATGAGAGTAGAGAATTAATGAGAATTTTTTTGGAAGATTTAATCAAAAAGGACTTGGGGATGAAGGATGACAACACTTGAAACTATGCATTATGCCTAGCTAGGGGCATAAAACAATAGCGCTTGTTGGGAGGCAACCCAATGAATAAAATAACTTTTTGCTTTTACCTACTGTTTTTGTGTGTTTGCATGATTATAGCTTCTGTTATGATTGTGTTTTTATGTTTTAATTAGTGTTTGTGCCAAGTAATGCCTTTGGGATGATGTTAATGATAGTATAATTGATGCTGTTTGGAAAACAGAAAGTTTTGCGTCCAGTGCTGGAATTTTAGTTCTGTACTGGAGAGTCAGAAAAATATAAAAAAATTACACAGTGTTGGCATAAGAATTGTTTACGTTGTCCTAAGTTTTCAGAATTTTTTGAGTTACAGAAGTATTGCTTTTAAATAGATCTTTACAGACTGTTCTGTTTTAGACAGATTCTATTTTTGTTGCATAGTTTGCTTATTTTGATGAATCTATGGATCGTATCGGGGGGTATGAGTCATGGAGAAGTTGGAGTACAGTAGAATTATGCCAATATTAAATATGAATCAATTTACAACAGTACCTAAAATTTAAGATTTGTTTGTTATACTAACGGATCTCACGAGGTTTCTGTTGAGTTTTGTGTGCTGAAGTTTTCAAGTTTTGGGTGAGACTACGATGGATAAAGGAATAAGGAGCGGCAAGAGCCTAAGATTGGGGATGCCCAAGGCACCCCAAGGTAATATTCAAGGAATACTCAAGCGTCTAAGCTTGGGGATGCCCTGGAAGGCATCCCCTCTTTCGTCTACAATCTATTGGTAACTCACTTGGAGCTATATTTTTATTCATCACATGATATGTGTTTTACTTGGAGCGTCTTGTTATATAGTTTGTTTGCTTTTTATTTTGTCACAATCATCTTTGCTGAACACACCTTTTTGAGAGGGACACACATTATTCGTGATTTGTTAGAATACTCTATGTGCTTCACTTATATCTTTTGAGCTAGGCAGTTGCTCTAGTACTTCACTTATATCTTTTAGAGCACGGCGGTGGTTATATTTTAAAGAAATAGTTGCACTCTCATGCTTCACTTATATCTTTTTGAGAGTCTCATGATAGCAATGGTAATATGCACGGGTTATGAATTTGGTACTGATATGATAGGTATTCAAGAGGGATATAATAAAAACTTTCATGTAGATCACTGAATATGATAAATTTGATTCCTTGCAATAGTTTTGCAATATTAAGATGGTAATATGTGGGAGGTATTAGTAGATAATTGTGGTTTAGTAAGAACAATTGTGTTAAGGTTTGTGATTCCCAAAGCATGCACATATGGTCTGTCGTTATGATAAGAAGTTGGAGCATGATTTATTATTGATTGTCTTCCTTTGTGTGGCGGTCGGGGGCGCGCGATGGTTAACTCCTACCAACCTCCCCCTAGGGGCATGCGTAGTAGTACTTTGCTTCGAGGGCTAATAAACTTTCGCAATAAGTATGTGAGTTCTTTATGACTAATGTGAGTCCATGGATTATACGCACTCTCACCCTTCCACAATTTGCTAGCCTCTTCGGTACCGTGCATTGCCCTTTCTCACATCGAGAGTTGGTGCAAACTTCTCCGGTGCATCCAAACCCTGTGATATGATACGCTCTATCACACGTAAGCCTCCTTATATCTTCCTCAAAACAGCCACCATACCTACCTATCATGGCATTTCCATAGCCATTCCGAGATATATTGCCATGCAACTTCCACCGTTCCGTTTTTATGACATACATCATCATTGTCATATTGCTTTGCATGATCATATAGCTGACATAGTATTTGTGGCTCAGCCACCGTTCATCATTGTTATACATGTTACGCTAGCATCATTGCACATCCTGGTACACTGCCAGAGGCATTCATATAGAGTCATATTTTTGTTCTAGTATCGAGTTGTAATGTTGAGTTGTAAGTAAATAGAAGTGTGATGATCATCATTATTAGAGCATTGTCCCAGTGAGGTAAGAATGATGGAGACTAATGAGTCCTCGAAAAAGTGAGGATGAGGTCCATGAGAATGTTCTAAAAAAAGAGGTGAAAAAGAGCCATGAAAAAAAATGAGAGAAAAAGAGAGAAGGGGCAAAGTTACTATCCTTTTCCACACTTGTGCTTCAGAGTAGCACTGATGACCCACAAGTATAGGGGATCAATCGTAGTCCTTTTGATAAGTAAGAGTGTCGAACCCAACAAGGAGCAGAAGGAAATGACAAGCGGTTTTCAACAAGGTATTTTCTGCAAGCACTGAAATTATCGGTAACGAGTAGTTTGATAGCAAGATAATTTGTAACAAGTGACAAGTAGCAATAGTAACAAAGAGTGCAGCAAGGTGGCCCAATCCTTTTTGTAGCAAAGGACAAGCCAGAACGATCTCTTATAGTAAGTAAAGCATTCTCGAGGACACATGGGAATTTCATCTAGTCACTTTCATCATGTTTGTTTGATTCGCGTTCGCTACTTTGATAATTTGATATGTGGGTGGACCAGTGCTTGGGTGCTGTTCTTACTTGAACAAGCCTCCCACTTATGATTACCCCCTCTCGCAAGCATCCGCAACTACGAAAGAAGAATTAAGATAACTCTAACCATAGCATTAAACATATGGATCCAAATCAGCCCCTTACGGAATAGCGCATAAACTAGGGTTTAAGCTTCTGTCACTCTAGCAACCCATCATTTAATTACTACTCCACAATGCATTCCCTTAGGCCCAAAGATGGTGAAGTGTCATGTAGTCGACGTTCACACGACACCACTAAGGGAATCAACAACATACACATCATCAAAATATCGAACGAATACCAAATTCACATGATTACTTATGACAAGACTTCTCCCATGTCCTCAAGAACAAAAGTAACTACTCACACATCATATTCATGTCCAAGATCAGAGGGGTATTGAATAGCATAATAGATCTAAACATATAATCTTCCACCAAATAAACCAGCTAGCATCAACTACAAGATGCAATCAACACTACTAGCAACCCACAGGTACCAATCTGAGGTTTTGACACAAAGATTGAATACAAGAGATGAACTAGGATTTGAGACGAGATGGTGCCGGTAAAGATGTTGATGAAGATTGGTCCTCCCACGATGAGAGGATCGTTGGTGATGTCGATGGCGACGATTTCCCCCTCCCGGAGGGAAGTATCCCCGGCAGAATCTCTTCGCCGGAGAGCAAAAGTGCTCCTGCACAAGTTCCACCTCGAGACGGCAGCGCACCGTCCCGAAAGTCTTCTCTATATTTTTTCTAGGGCATCATGATCGGTGTGAACAGTGACTTTAGAATCAACTACATAAGATCTGAATTTATCACATGCGAACACAACTGCTAGAAATTCTTTTTCAGTGGTAGCATAATTTCTTTGGGCACTGTCTAGAGTTTTACTAGCCTAATGGATAACATTTAATTTCTTATCAACTCTTTGTCCTAGAACAGCACCAACAACATAATCACTAGCATCACACATAATTTCAAAAGGCAAGTTCCAATCAGGTGGTTGGATAATAGGTGCAGTGGTTAAGGCTTTCTTAAGTGTTTCAAAGGCTTCAAGACAATCATCATCAAAACCAAATGGAACATCTTTTTGCAAAAGATTGGTAAGAGGCCTAGAAATTTTAGAGAAGTCTTTAATAAATCTCCTATAGAAACCAACATGACCAAGGAAACTTCTTATACCTTTAATATCTTTAGGACATGGCATTTTCTCAATAGCATCAACCTTAGCTTTATCAAATTCAATACCTCTTTCAGAAATTTTATGCCCCAAGACAATGCCTTCATTCACCATAAAGTGGCACTTCTCCCAATTCAAGACAAGATTAGTTTCTTCACATCTCTGCAAAACTCGATCAAGGTTGCTTAAGCAATCATCAAAAGAAGTTCCGTAAACGGAGAAATCATCCATGAATACCTCAACAATCTTTTCACAAAAGTCAAAGAATATAGCAGTCATACATCTTTGAAAGGTAGCAGGTGCATTGCATAAACCAAAAGGCATACGTCTATAAGCATAAGTTCCAAAAGGATAAGTAAAGGTGGTTTTCTCTTGATCGGGTTGTGATACGGGTATTTGAGAAAAACCAGAATAACCATCTAGAAAACAAAAGTGTGTATGCTTAGATAATCTTTCTAACATTTGATCAATAAAAGGTAAGGGGTAATGATATTTTCTAGTAGCTTTGTTTAATTTTCTAAAATCAATTACCATCCTATAACCAGTTACAATTCTTTGTGGAATGAGTTCATTTTTATCATTAGGAACAACGGTAATGCCTCCTTTCTTAGGGACACAATGAACGGGACTTACCCATCTACTATCAGCTATGGGATAGATTATACCTGCCTCCAGAAGCTTTAATATTTCAGTTCTTACGACCTCTTTCATCTTAGGATTTAATCGCCGTTGGTGGTCGACAACTGGTTTAGCATCAGGCTCCATATTAATTTTGTGCTGACATAGAGTGGGACTAATGCCCTTAAGATCATCAAGAGTATATCCAATAGCAGCTCGGTGCTTCCTTAGAGTTTTTAGTAATCTCTTTTCTTCATGCGCTGAAAGGTTAGCACTAATAATAACAGGATATATCTTCTTTTCATCAAGATAAGCATATTTCAATGTATCGGGCAATTGCTTCAATTCAAACACTGGATCACCTTTAGGCGGAGGAGGGCCTCCAAGAGTTTCAACAGGCAAATTATGTTTAAGGATAGGTGGTTGATCAAAGAACATCTTATCTATTTCATTTCTTTCATTCATATGCATATCGTTTTCATGGTCTAGCAAATATTGTTCTAACGGATCAGTAGGAGGTACGGCAATAGAAGCAAGACCAATAATTTCATCTTTACTAGGCAATTATTTATCATGAGGTTGTCTACGAAACTTGGAGAAATTAAACTCATGAGATATATCACCAAACTTGACTCGAACCTTTTCTTTAAGACAATCAATTTCAGCATTAACAGTATTCAAGAAAGGTCTACCAAATATAATGGGACAAAAATTATCTTGTTGTGAGCCAAGTACTAAGAAATCAGTAGGGTATTTGATTTTGCCACACAAGACTTCAACATCTCTAACAATCCCAAGTGGTGCAATAGTATCTCTATTCGCAAGCTTAATAGTAACATCAATATCTTCAATCTCAACAGGTGCAATTTCATGCATTACTTCTTGATATAAAGAAAATGGAATAGCACTCACACTAGCACCCATATCACACAAACCATGATAGCAATGATCTCCAATCTTAACAGAAATAACAGGCATGCCAACTATGGGCTTGTTCTTATCTAACATATCTCGTTCATTTCTAACAGGTTTAGCAATTCTAGCAGCCTCCTCACAATAGTAAATAACATGCCCATCTATATTATCGACTAGGAGATCTTTAACCACAACAACATCAGGTTCAACTTTAATTTGTTCAGAGGGTCTAGGTGCTCTAATATTACTTTTGTTAACCACAGTTGAAGCTTTAGCATGTTCCTTAATCCTAACAGGAAAAGGTGGTTTCTCAATATAGGCAGTAGGCACAACTTGATCCACATGGTAAACAATTGTTTCTTCTTTAACATTAATGGGTTCTTCTTTTAATTCAATAGGTGGGTGATATTTAAACCACTTCTCCTGAGGGAGATCAACATGAGTAGCAAATGATTCACAAAAGGAAGCTACAATCTCAGAGTCAAGTCCATATTTAGTGCTAAACTTATGAAAAGCATCGGTAGCCATAAAAGATTTAACACAATCGAACTCAAGTATTATACCTGACTCATTACCTTTGTCGAGTTCCCAATCTTCAGAGTTGCATTTAATTCTTTCTAAAAGATCCCATCTGAATTCAATAGTTTTCTTCATAAAGGAGCCAGTCGAAGAAGAATCAAGCATGGTTCGATTATCATGAGAAAGCCGAGCATAAAAATTCTGTAAGATAATTTCTTTTGAGAGCTCATTGTTGGGGCATGTGTACATCATGTACTTAAGCCTCCCCCAAGCTTGAGCGATGCTTTCTCCTTCACGAGGCCAAAAATTATATATATAATTTCGATCACGATGAACCAAATGCATAGGATAAAATTTCTGGTGGAATTCTAATTTCAATCGGTTCCAGTCCCATGTATTAGTATCATCATATAGCCTATACCATGTCAATGCCTTTCCCTCCAAAGATAAAGGGAATACTTTCTTCTTAACTCCATCTCCGGATAAACCTGCAAGCTTAAACAATCCACAAATTTCATCCACATAGATCAAGTGCATATCAGGATGTACCGTTCCATCTCCTGCATAAGGATTAGCTAGCAGTTTCTCTATCATACCCGGAGGAATTTCATATGAAATATTTTCAGTAGGTGCAGTAGGTTGAGGAGCAACTATTTGTGTTTCTGGTCGAGGCGAAGATACCCCGAACAAACCCCTCAAAGGATTACTTTCCATAGTGACAAGTAACAGTAAATTTCAGCACGTAATATAAATGTTTCCTTACCAAATTCCACTTACCAAAGGCGCTTCACTCCCCGGCAATGGCGGAAGAAAAGAGTCTTGATGACCCACAATTATAGGGGATCAATCGTAGTCCTTTCGATAAGTAAGAATGTCGAACCCAACGAGGAGCAGAAGGAAATGACAAGCGGTTTTCAGCAAGGTATTTTCTGCAAGCACTTAAATTATCGGTAATGAGTAGTTTGATAGCAAGATAATTTGTAACGAGTGACAAGTAGCAATAGGAACAAAGAGTGCAGCAAGGTGGCCCAATCCTTTTTGTAGCAAAGGACAAGCCGGAACGATCTCTTATAGTAAGTAAAGCGTTCTCGAGGACACATGGGAATTTCATCTAGTCACTTTCATCATGTTTGTTTGATTCGCGTTCGCTACTTTGATAATTTGATATGTGGGTGGACCGGTGCTTGGGTGTTGTTCTTACTTGAACAAGCCTCCCACTTATGATTACCCCCTCTCGCAAGCATCCGCAACTATGAAAGAAGAATTAAGATAACTCTAACCATAGCATTAAACATATGGATCCAAATCAGCCCCTTACGGAATAGCGCATAAACTAGGGTTTAAGCTTCTGTCACTCTAGCAACCCATCATCTAATTACTACTCCGTAATGCATTCCCTTAGGCCCAAAGATGGTGAAGTGTCATGTAGTTGACGTTCACACGACACCACTAAGGGAATCAACAACATACACATCATCAAAATATCGAACGAATACCAAATTCACATGATTACTTATGACAAGACTTCTCCCATGTCCTCAAGAACAAAATTAACTACTCACACATCATATTCATGTCTAAGATCAGAGGGGTATTGAATAGCATAATAGATCTGAACATATAATCTTCCACCAAATAAACCAGCTAGCATCAACTACAAGATGTAATCAACACTACTAGCAACCCACAGGTACCAATCTGAGGTTTTGAGACAAAGATTGAATACAAGAGATGAACTAGGGTTTGAGATGAGATGGTGCTGGTGAAGATGTTGATGAAGATTGGTCCTCCCACGATGAGAGGATCGTTGGTGATGTCGATGGAGACGATTTCCCCCTCCCGGAGGGAAGTATCCCCGGCAGAATCTCTCCGCCGGAGAGCAAAAGTGCTCCTGCCCAAGTTCCGCCTCGAGACGGTGACGCGCCATCCCAAAAGTCTTCTCTATATTTTTTCTAGGGCAAAATGACTTATATACCAGAAAATGGGGGCCAGAGGCTAGCCAGGGGCCCCACGAGCCACCAGGGCGCGCCTGGAGGGGGGGGGGGGGGTGGCGCGCCCTGGTGCCTCGTGGGCACCTGGGTGGCCCCCTCTGGTACTTCTTGGCTCCAGTATTTTTTATTTATTCCAAAATAAATCTCCGTGAAATTTCAGCTCATTTGGAGATGTGCAGAATAGGTATCTCTGACATAGCTTTTTCAGGTCCAGAATTCCAGCTGCCGGCATTCTCCCTCCTTGTGTGAATCTTGCATATTAAGAGAGAAAAGGCATTAGAATTGCTCCAAAAAGTGTTATAATGATTAAAAACACTATAAATAACAGTAACAAAACATGATGCAAAATGGACGTATCAACTCCCCCAAGCTTAGACCTCGCTTGTCCTCGAGCGAAAGCCGATATCGATAATCATGTCCACATGTTTAGAGAGAGAGGTGTTGATAAAAACAAAATACGGACATAGTAGCATCATGATCATTATTATAACCGCAATATTCATTATCATAAAACTTCTCATGAGCAAGTAACAATTCATCACAACAATGAAGTATAAGGCATAAACTTTCTTGAAAACTAACAAACTATGTTCTCAGTCAACAATGCAATTGCAATTCATCATACTTTCAGGAAGGGTCTCATGTAGGAGCTTTTTAGCAGGTCCACATACTCAACCATCATATAATCTTCTATGATTTCTAACACTCACAACATATATATGGAGCAAAAAGTTTCAGCCAGACACATAGAAAGATAGAGGCTTATAAATTCGCCTCCCAACTCATTCACCTCAAGGGTGATGTCAACAATAATAACTCATGATCACTCATATCCAACTGGATATATATGCCTAGATCTTTCCCCACCACATGATGCTTGCAAAAGAGAAAAAATAAAAAGGAAGTAGAGGAGAACACTATTGACTCTTGCATAAAAAGTAAATACATAAAAGTAAAGGATAGGCCCTTCGCATAGGGAAGCAGAGGTTGTCATGCGCTTTTTGTTGTTGGATGCAAGAGCTCTTAATGCAAAGGAACGTCACTTTATATTGCCCCTTGTGATAGCAACCTTTATTATGCAGTCTGTCGCTTTTATTTATTTACCATCACAAGTTCGTACAAAGCTTATTTTCCTTACAATAAAAGTTCAAACATATTTAGAGGCAATTTTTATTGCTTTTTGCACCAATGACAACTTACTTGAAGGATCTTATTCAATCCATAGGTAGATATAGTGGACTCTCATGACATGAAACTGGGTTTAAGGGTTTTGGATGCACAAGTAGTATCTCTACTTGGTGCGGATTTGGGCTAGCAAAGATATTGGTCAAGCACCACATGTTGGAGGATCTATAACAATATAACTTCTATGTGAATATAAGCAAACATAACTCACTACGTTGTCTTCCTTGTCCAACGTCAACAATTTGACATAAAATACTTAATGGGGGCTCACAATCATAAAAGATGTCCAAGATAGTATATTTGCATGTGAATCTTCTCTTCCCTTATTAATTCTTTCATGAATTGCATCATTGACTAATGCTATGTTTGTTAACTTCCAATAAATTTTACCACTTATACTTTTCTTTATGTAATGTCATTACTTTCCATAAGATTAGCATATGATCTTTTTCATTATTTTCATTGCTAGAATTGGAACATGAAAGTAAAGAAGCAAAAACTCAAGCTACTCTTTATTATATAACTCTCAACTCGATTACATAGATAGATAGACCATGAAACTAGCACTCGAAAATAGATCATACTAAACTTTTATTCAACTAAATCACGAAATCACTAAGGATCGAACTAAAAGTAGGTAAAGATAATAAAAAGTGATGGTGATACGATACCGGGGCACCTCCCCCAAGCTTGGCACAAGCCAAGGGGAGTGTCCATACCCATGTACTCAAGTGTCCTTCTTCGGAGATGGTGGTGGTGATGAAGTGGTGGGCTTGTCCTCCGGCTTCCATGGCATAGGTTCCCCATCATAAAAAGATGAAGGAGTCTCCGGAGTCCTGAAACTTGCAGCTAAACTCATACCTTTGAATCTTGCCTCATACTCATAATTTTGTTTTTGAAGATCGTAGATTTGGCCTTGGAGATAGTCGATCCGTTCATTGAGCTTGAAGATGATATCCCCCATCGATCGGTCATCCACCTTGCGATCACGGGTGAACTCCGTGATCATGGAGTGGTTGGCGCTGAGTCCATGTTCCGCCATCCCTTGGCACTTGAAGATCTCCTGCTCCACCGCTTCGAGCCTGGACTCCACGCTCCCGGTCTTCTTGGGTCCTTGCACATCCCGGATGTGAAGCACCCCCTCACGCATCTCAATGGCTTGAGGGTGTTTCATCACCTCCGGTAGGTAGGGGTTGATGACCTTCTCGTAGAACTTGTCCTTGGAAGAGCTTGGTGGAGCCATAGCGATCTAGATCTGTCAGAAAAATAGCACGAAACAAGAATAGAGGAGATTTCTGCGATACGGTGGTCAAAACATACTGGAGTATATATAAAGATTTTTTATCTTGCAAAACAAGTAATCCAGGAGAAAACGGAGTCGGGAAGGCTCACGTGGGGCCCACGAGCCACCAGGGCACGCCTGGGGGGTGGCGCGCCCTGGTGCCTCGTGGGCACCAGGTGGGTCCCCTCGGCTGCTTTTTATTTTTATAATTTTTTAAATATTCCAAAACTAACAGAAAATATTTTTATGGAATTTTTGGAGTTGGTTTACTTACCGTATCACATACCTCTTCCTTTTCAGGGCTCTGGAGTGTTCCGGAAGGTCTCTCTTATGTATTACTCCAGTGTAATTGTTTCAATAATATTGGTTTCAACATTAATGGGGGTACCTGAAATATAGTGCTTGATTCTTTGCCCATTCACCACTCTCGGATTAGTGCCTTTGGAGTTGTTTATTTTGATGGCTCCGGAGCGATAAACTTCTTCGATGATATACGGTCCTTCCCATTTAGAGAGAAGTTTTCCTAAAAAGAATCTCAAACGAGAGTTGTACAATAAAACTTGTTCACCCACTTTGAATTCCCATTTTTGAATTCTTCTATCATGCCATCTTTTAACTTTTTCTTTAAACAATTTGGCATTTTCATAAGCTTGGGTTCTCCATTCATCTAATGAACTAATATCAAATAACCTCTTTTCACCGGCAAGTTTAAAATCATAATTGATTTCTTTAATTGCCCAATATGCTTTATGTTCTAACTCAAGAGGTAAATGACATGCTTTTCCATAAACCATTTTATAAGGAGGCATACCCATAGGATTTTTATAAGCAGTTCTATAAGCCCATAATGCATCGTCAAGTTTCTTAGACCAATTCTTTCTAGATCTATTGACGGTTTTCTGTAGAATTAATTTTTTTTCTCTATTGCTCAATTCAACTTGACCACTAGTTTGAGGGTGATAGGGAGATGCAATTCTATGGTTGACATCATATTTAGCAAGCAATTTACGGAATGCACCATGAATAAAATGTGAACCACCATCAGTCATTAAATATCTAGGGACTCCGAACCTTGGGAAAATAACTTCTTTAAGCATTTTAATAGAAGTGTTATGATCAGCACTACTAGTTGGAATAGCTTCTACCCACTTAGTAACGTAATCAACAGCAACTAAAATATGAGTATACCCATTGGATTTAGGAAAAGGTCCCATATAATCAAATCCCCAAACATCAAATGGTTCAATAGCAAGTGAATAATTCATAGGCATTTCCTGACGTCTACCAACATTACCAATTCTTTGACATTCATCACAAGAAAGGACAAACTTACGAGCATCCTGGAAAAGAGTAGGCCAATAAAAACCAGATTGTAATACCTTGTGTGCAGTTCTGTCTCCCGCATGGTGTCCTCCGTAAGCCTCGGAGTGACACTTCCGTAGGATTTGTTCCTGTTCATGCTCACGTATACAACGTCTAATAATACCATCTACTCCTTTATAAAGATGTGGGTCATCCCAAAAGTAATGTCTTAAATCATAGGAGAACTTTTTCTTTTGTTGGTATGTGAAACTAGGTGGTATAAATTTAGCAACAATATAATCAGCATAGTCTGCATACCAAGGAGTATTATGAGAAGCATTTATGACAGCTAATTGTTCATCGGGAAAATCATCATTAATAGGAAGTGGGTCATCAAGAACATTTTCAATTCTAGACAAATTATCTGCTACGGGATTCTCAGCTCCCTTTCTATCAATAATATGCAAATCAAATTCTTGTAGCAATAAAACCCACCTAATGAGTCTAGGTTTAGCATCTTTCTTTTCCATAAGATATTTAATAGCAGCATGATCGGTGTGAACAGTGACTTTAGAATCAGCTATATAAGATCTGAATTTATCACATGCGAACACAACTGCTAGAAATTCTTTTTCAGTGGTAGCATAATTTCTTTGGGCACTGTCTAGAGTTTTACTAGCCTAATGAATAACATTTAATTTCTTATCAACTCTTTGTCCTAGAACAGCACCAATAGCATAATCACTAGCATCACACATAATTTCAAAAGGCAAGTTCCAATCAGGTGGTTGGATAATAGGTACAGTGGTTAAGGCTTTCTTAAGTGTTTCAAAGGCTTCTAGACAATCATCATCAAAACCAAATGGAACATCTTTTTGCAAAAGATTGGTAAGAGGCCTAGAAATTTTAGAGAAGTCTTTAATAAATCTCCTATAGAAACCAGCATGACCAAGGAAACTTCTTATACCTTTAATATCTTTAGGACATGGCATTTTCTCAATAGCATCAACCTTAGCTTTATCAACTTCAATACCTCTTTCAGAAATTTTATGCCCCAAGACAATGCCTTCATTCACCATAAAGTGGCACTTCTCCCAATTCAAGACAATATTAGTTTCTTCACATCTTTGCAAAACTCGATCAAGGTTGCTTAAGCAATCATCAAAAGAAGTTCCGTAAACGGAGAAATCATCCATGAATACCTCAACAATCTTTTCACAAAAGTCAAAGAATATAGCAGTCATACATCTTTGAAAGGTAGCAGGTGCATTGCATAAACCAAAAGGCATACGTCTATAAGCATAAGTTCCAAAAGGATATGTAAAGGTGGTTTTCTCTTAATCGGGTTGTGATACGGGTATTTGAGAAAAACCAGAATAACCATCTAGAAAACAAAAGTGTGTATGCTTAGATAATCTTTCTAACATTTGATCAATAAAAGGTAAGGGGTAATGATATTTTCTAGTAGCTTTGTTTAATTTTCTAAAATCAATTACCATCCTATAACCAGTTACAATTCTTTGTGGAATGAGTTCATTTTTATCATTAGGAACAACGGTAATGCCTCCTTTCTTAGGGACACAATGAACGGGACTTACCCATCTACTATCAGCTATGGGATAGATTATACCTGCCTCCAGAAGCTTTAATATTTTAGTTCTTACCACCTCTTTCATCTTAGGATTTAATCGCCGTTGGTGGTCGACAACTGGTTTAGCATCAGGCTCCATATTAATTTTGTGCTGACATAGAGTGGGACTAATGCCCTTAAGATCATCAAGAGTATATCCAATAGCAGCTCGGTGCTTCCTTAGAGTTTTTAGTAATCTCTTTTCTTCATGCGCTGAAAGGTTAGCACTAATAATAACAGGATATATCTTCTTTTCATCAAGATAAGCATATTTCAATGTATCGGGCAATTGCTTCAATTCAAACACTGGATCACCTTTAGGCGGAGGAGGGCCTCCAAGAGTTTCAACAGGCAAATTATGTTTAAGGATAGGTGGTTGATCAAAGAACATCTTATCTATTTCATTTCTTTCATTCATATGCATATCGTTTTCATGGTCTAGCAAATATTGTTCTAATGGATCAGTAGGAGGTACGACAATAGAAGCAAGACCAATAATTTCATCTTTACTAGGCAATTATTTATCATGAGGTTGTCTACGAAACTTGGAGAAATTAAACTCATGAGATATATCACCAAACTTGACTCGAACCTTTTCTTTAACACAATCAATTTCAGCATTAACAGTATTCAAGAAAGGTCTACCAAATATAATGGGACAAAAATTATCTTGTTGTGAGCCAAGTACTAAGAAATCAGTAGGGTATTTGATTTTGCCACACAAGACTTCAACATCTCTAACAATCCCAAGTGGTGCAATAGTATCTCTATTCGCAAGCTTAATAGTAACATCAATATCTTCAATCTCAACAGGTGCAATTTCATGCATTACTTCTTGATATAAAGAAAATGGAATAGCACTCACACTAGCACCCATATCACAAAAACCATGATAGCAATGATCTCCAATCTTAACAGAAATAATAGGCATGCCAACTACGGGCTTGTTCTTATCTAACATATATCGTTCATTTCTAACAGGTTTAGCAATTCTAGCAGCCTCCTCACAAAAGTAAATAGCATGCCCATCTATATTATCGACTAGGAGATCTTTAACCATAGCAACATCAGGTTCAACTTTAATTTGTTCAGAGGGTCTAGGTGCTCTAATATTACTTTTGTTAACCACAGTTGAAGCTTTAGCATGTTCCTTAATCCTAACAGGAAAAGGTGGTTTCTCAATATAGGCAGTAGGCACATTTGGATCAGCATGGTAAACAATTGTTTCTTCTTTAACATTAATGGGTTCTTATTTTAATTCAATAGGTGGGTGATATTTAAACCACTTCTCCTTAGGGAGATCAACATGAGTAGCAAATGATTCATAAAAGGAAGCTACAATCTCAGAGTCAAGTCCATATTTAGTGCTAAACTTATGAAAAGCATCGGTAGCCATAAAAGATTTAACACAATCAAACTCAAGTATTATACCTGACTCATTACCTTTGTCGAGTTCCCAATCTTCAGAGTTGCATTTAATTCTTTCCAGAAGATCCCATCTGAATTCAATAGTTTTCTTCATAAAGGAGCCAGTCGAAGAAGAATCTAGCATGGTTCGATTATCATGAGAAAGCCGAGCATAAAAATTCTGTAAGATAATTTCTTTTGAGAGCTCATGGTTGGGGCATGTGTACATCATGTACTTAAGCCTCCCCCAAGCTTGAGCGATGCTTTCTCCTTCACGAGGCCAAAAATTATATATATAATTCCGATCACGATGAACCAAATGCATAGGATAAAATTTCTGGTGGAATTCTAATTTCAATCGGTTCCAGTCCCATGTATCAGTATCATCACATAGCCTATACCATGTCAATGCCTTTCCCTCCAAAAATAAAGAGAATACTTTCTTCTTAACTCCATCTCCGGATAAACCTGCAACCTTAAACAATCCACAAATTTCATCCACATAGATCAAGTGCATATCAGGATGTACCGTTCCATCTCCTGCATAAGGATTAGCTAGGAGTTTCTCTATCATACCCGGAGGAATTTCATATGAGATATTTTCAGTATGTGCAGTAGGTTGAGGAGCAACTATTTGTGTTTCCGGTCGAGGTGAAGATACCCCGAACAAATCCCTCAAAGGATTACTTTCCATAGTGACAAGTAACCGTAAATTTCAGCACGTAATATAAATGTTTCCTTACCAAATTCCACTTACCAAAGGCACTTCACTCCCCGGCAATGGCGCCAGAAAAGAGTCTTGATGACCCACAAGTATAGGGGATCAATCGTAGTCCTTTCGATAAGTAAGAGTGTCAAACCCAACGAGGAGCAGAAGGAAATGACAAGCGGTTTTCAGCAAGGTATTTTCTGCAAGCACTGAAATTATCGATAACGAGTAGTTTGATAGCAAGATAATTTGTAACAAGTGACAGGTAGAAATAGTAACAAAGAGTGCAGCAAGGTGGCCCAATCCTTTTTGTAGCAAAGTACAAGCCGGAACGATCTCTTATAGTAAGTAAAGCGTTCTCGAGGACACATGGGAATTTCATCTAGTCACTTTCATCATGTTTGTTTGATTCGCGTTCGCTACTTTGATAATTTGATATGTGGGTGGACCGGTGATTGGGTGCTGTTCTTACTTGAACAAGCCTCCCACTTATGATTACCCCCTCTCGCAAGCATCCGCAACTACGAAAGAAGAATTAAGATAACTCTAACCATAGCATTAAACATATGGATCCAAATCAGCCCCTTACGGAATAGCGCATAAACTAGGGTTTAAGCTTCTGTCACTCTAGCAACCCATCATCTAATTACTACTCCACAATGCATTCCCTTAGGCCCAAAGATGGTGAAGTGTCATGTAGTCGACGTTCACATGACACCACTAAGGGAATCAACAACATACACGTCATTAAAATTTCGAACGAATACCAAATTCACATGATTACTTATGACAATACTTCTCCCATGTCCTTATGAACAAAAGTAACTACTCACACATCATATTCATGTCCAAGATCAGAGGGGTATTGAATAGCATAATAGATCTGAACATATAAGCTTCCACCAAATAAACCAACTAGCATCAACTACAAGATGTAATCAACACTACTAGCAACCCACAGGTACCAATCTGAGGTTTTGAGACAAAGATTGAATACAAGAGATGAACTAGGGTTTGAGATGAGATGGTGCCGGTGAAGATGTTGATGAAGATTGGTCCTCCCACGATGAGAGGATCGTTGGTGATGTCGATGGCGACGATTTCCCCCTCCCGGAGGGAAGTATCCCCGGCAGAATCTCTCCGCCGGAGAGCAAAAGTGCTCCTGCCCAAGTTCCACCTCGAGACAGCAGCGCACCATCCCGAAAGTCTTCTCTATATTTTTTCTAGGGCAAAATGACTTATATACCAGAAAATGGGGGCCAGAGGCTAGCCAGGGGCCCCACGAGCCACCAGGGCGCGCCTGGAGGGGGGGGGCGCGCCCTGGTGCCTCGTGGGCACCTGGGTGGCCCCCTCTGGTACTTCTTGGCTCCAGTATTTTTTATTTATTCCAAAATAAATCTCCGTGAAATTTCAGCTCATTTGGAGATGTGCAGAATAGGTATCTCTGACATAGCTTTTTCAGGTCCAGAATTCCAGCTGCCGGCATTCTCCCTCCTTGTGTGAATCTTGCATATTAAGAGAGAAAAGGCATTAGAATTGCTCCAAAAAGTGTTATAATGATTAAAAACACTATAAATAACAGTAACAAAACATGATGCAAAATGGACGTATCAAGCACCATGTTTTTCATATAGATAGTCTCCTATTTTGTCATTTTCATATACTAGTGGGAATTTTTCATTATAGAACTTGGCTTGTATATTCCGATGACGGGCTTCCTCAAATGCCCGAGGTCTTCATGAGCAAGCAAGTTGGATGCACACCCACTTAGTTTTCATGTTGAGCTTTCATACACTTGTAGCTCTTAGTGCATCCGTTGCATGGCAATCCCTACTCCTTGCATTGACATCAATTGATGGGCATCTCCATAGCCCGTTGATTAGCCTCGTCGATGTGAGACTTTCTCCATTTTTGACTTCTCCTATATATCTCTACTACCATACTCTATTCCACCCATAGTGCTATATCCATGGCTTTCGCTCATGTATTGCGTGGGAGTTGAAAAAGCTGAAGCGTGTTAAAAAGTATGAACCAATTGCTTGGCTAAAACCGGGGTAGTGCATGATAAATACTTTGTGTTAAGAAGATGGAGCATGACAGGATTGTATGATTTTGTAGGGTTAATGTTCTTTAGCATTTTTATTTTGAAAGACATGATTGTTTATTAGTATGCCTGAGTATTGATGTCTTTATATCAAATTATAGACTATTGCTTTGAATCATTTGGATCTTATTATTCATACCGTAAGAGAGATATTACATGATGAAACATGATAGGTAGCATTCCACATCAAAAATTCTGTTTTTATCATTTACCTACTCGAGGACGAGCAGGAATTAAGCTTGGGGATGCTTGATACGTCTCCAATGTATCTATAATTTTTTATTGTTCCATGCTATTATAGTATCAATCTTGGATGTTTTTATATGCAATTATATATCATTTTTTCGGACTAACCTATTAACCTAGTGCCCAGTGCCAGTTGTTGTTTTCTGCTTGCTTTTGGCTTTTCAGAGAAACAGTACCAAATGAAGTCCAAATGCCACGAAACTTTTTGGAGATTTTTTTCTGGACAAAAGAACCCTTGGAAGCTTCGGGAGGAGGCCAGAAGCTTCATGGAGGCTTAACAAGGCAACAGGGCGAGCCCAGGGGGGCGCACCGTGTTGCCTTATGGGGCCCATGTGACTCCGTTTGACCTAATTCCACTTCTATAAATTCACAAATATTGGGAAACCAACAAAGAGCCAGAAGAAATAACTTTCCCGCCACCGCAAGCCTCTGTTCTTCCGCGATCCCATTTGGAGGCCTTTTCCGGTACTTTGCCGGAGGGGGAATCGATCACGGAGGGCTTCTACATCAACCTTGCTGCCCTTTCGATGATGTGTGAGTAGTTTACCACAGACCTACGGGTCCATAGCTAGTAGCTAGATGGCTTCTTCTCTCTCTTTAATCTTCAATACAATGTTCTCCTCGATGTTCTTGGAGTTCTATCCGATGTAATCTTCTTTTGCGATGTGTTTGTTGGGATCCGATGAATTGTGAGTTTATGATCAGATTATTCATGAGAAATATTTGAGTCTTTTCTGAACTCTTTTATGCATGATTGTTATAGCTTTGTATTTCTCTCTAATCTATCGGTTTAGTTTGGCCTACTAGATTGATTTATCTTGCAATGGGAGAGGTGCTTTGTGATGGGTTCAATCTTGCGGTGCTCAATCCCAGTGACAGAAGGGGACATGACACGTATTTGTATTGTTGCCATTAAGGATAAAAAGATGGGGTTTATTCATATTACTTGAATTTGCTTCTCTACATCATGTCATCTTGCTTAAGGCGTTACTCTGTTTTTATTAACTTAATACTCTAGATGCATGCTGGATAGCGGTCGATGAGTGGAGTAATAGTAGTAGATGCAGGTAGGAGTCGGTCTACTTGTCTCAGACGTGATGCCTATATACATGATCATTGCCATGAATCTGTCATAATTATTTGCTATTCTGTCAATTGCCCAACAGTAATTTGTTTACCCACTGTATGTTTCAATGTTCAAGAGAGAAGCCTCTAGTGAAAACTATGGCCCCCGGGTCTATCTTTATCATATAAAAAACCTAAAAAATACCTTGCTGCAATTTATTTACTTTTATTTTAATTAGTATTTTAGTTTACCTATTTACCTCGATAAGATTTAATCCTTGCAAGTAACCGCTAAGGGGATTGACAACCCTCTTATTTGCGTTGGGTGCAAGTGTTTGCTCTTGTGTGTGCAGGTGCGCTTAACGGAATTTTGCTTGGTTCTCCTACTGGATTGATAACCATGGTTCTTAACTGAGGGAAATACTTATCTCTACTGTACTGCATCATCCTCTCCTCTTCAGGGAAATACCAACGCAGACTACAAGTAGCACCCGGCAAACAGGATCCGGCCGGATATGTGTGAACAGCGGTGTGGCCACCGTCGTTTCGTGCGAGAGTGTGTGAAGAGAGCAACCCCAGCAAGCAAGCATGTAGCTTAGGCTCCTGGCTATATTATGTATATATAGTGGAGCAGTTTTCCTTTTCTATCCATATCAACCTTTTTATATTGCGTACGTGTCATTGAAGAGAGAAATGATGGTTGCTTCGTCCGAGCAACTTACTGTGTGATTTGACTGCTCATTAGGCATTATTACTGCATCCCCTGCTGGTACTCCACCTACGTGTGTGACCGTTCCTGAGTCTCACTTGTACTCCCAATTATTTATCTCTAATTTCTTGCATGACACGTGGATCCGGATGCTGGATGTCCCACGTGTCGGCGAAAAGAAGAAGAACGAGTTCCGACGACCGAGAAGTTGTATTTCCATGCAAACGGATCTTACGATGCATGAGTTGTTTGTTATGCTATCGACCAAAATACCCCTGCATGCAGGTTTGTCTCACTCCCATGTGCCCTACCTGCTCTAACATCCATCATTTCAGCAAGGGGTAATGCCGTCAAAAACTCCGTCCACTCAGTACATTATGAAATATGAACATGTGAAGACTACAACCCGCATGCATGCATGCAGTAGTCACACATACACATGCACACAAAAATGCACGCGATGCCCTAATGCATGCATGAGGCAGTCACACGTACACATGCACACATGCATGCATGTGTACAGCACACAACGCAACACACACGCTCACGCTCAAGTGCTTAGCCTACACGTGCATGCGCACACATACTGTGGCACCCCGGCTCAGAGAGATCGGAACACCCCGTATTCCAGCCCAGAGATCAAGTCTTCTGGAATACGACACTGCTTGGCATAGAACAAATCAGCTCTTTATTATGAATAATCGTGGTACAAGGATCCGATATAACAAAGGTTACAGGGGCACGGCGACACTTCGCCTGCTAAGGTAGTTCTATGCTAGCAGCGGAACATCTCGAAGCAGAATAAATTCTAGCAGTGGAACGACGACGACGGTGATGGACTCCACTCCGCAGGGACTCTGGCTGGGACGCATCCTAGAGCGCAACCTCGGAATCCTCGACAAGCAATTAATCACGGCATGACCCGCAATCTGGCATGACACGCCAGGTGAGTACTTTGAATGTACTCGCAAGCTCAGAGCAACCAAAGCAATCAAGATAAACAACAGCATGGCATTTACAGGTTAATTACCATTGATGAACATGATCAACCTGAGAGTGAGCATGGCATGTACATGTTACTCATGATATGAACATGATGATACTAGCACTAGCATGCAAGGGGGTCGACGTTTAAGGTCTCATGGACCAACTTACTCTGCTCGAAGGTTATCTCGTAACCACCATAGGTATCAATCTTTCTTACCGTCGTGATCATCACACGATCACCTCATGATCAACCATCATCAAGAATACCATCGTGATCACCTCGTGACCACATAAAGATCAACCAACTTCTTTCTCATCGAACCAGGGTTGTTATTATTCAGATTATTATTACTATTGACCCATAGTGTGACCTACTATGAACTGTGTCTATGACCGAGGACGCGGCTATCGATAGATTATACACTCTGCAGAGGTTAGTACACTGTACCCACACTACGGAACTCATGGCCTCGTGCTCCCATTCGGGTGGACCAACGACATTCCGACAAAACCAATCTATTGCATGACACTCTCCCGGCCACTCCGACAAACTCCCCTTTGGGCTATGTCATGGGTTGCCCCGATGTCAACTCGTGACATCTGCCACCTTTGTGGCTGCCACCGTCGTGGCCAAAACAAAACATCGTCCCAAACGGGGACCTCGGTACCGTAAAACTCGGGCACACAAGGCTTATGGCCGCCTACCTGATCAGGGTAGCGCGCACCCGTAACCTTCCCTAGTAGGAGGCACCGGCGAGAGGCATGACAATAGACCGCATTAGGGCCTCCCCATCCAGGCAAGTGTGGCTGCACTGGTGAGCTCGATTCGGTGGCGCCATGACTCAGCCAATAGATTTGTTCAAGTTCGATTAATGTCAGGTTCAACTTGAATGGTGATGAGTTGAGTCATAATGAAATAACAATGCATATGAGCATGATATCAGTGTAACCATGGATGGGCAACATAACCATTTAACATCATTACATCAACAATGATAAATCATTTAGTCTACGGGATGCAAATGAGCATGGCATGATGACGATCATGAATATCACAAGTATTTTCATAACAAACCCTAACTATTCATATGAGCATATCGTTATCACTAGCATCGGAAATGATTACAAGAATGAAACATGATAATAATGACATTAGCAATTAATCATTTCACTTACTAGATGAAAATGAACATGGCATAAGCATAGACATGGATTCACAAGCATATTCGAAGCATTAAAATCAATAAACGAGCAAATAATTATTTAAATATTCAAGTGGGAACCATGGCTACTGCAATGCCATCATGCAAGTGGCTGTTGTGGCTTGCCTGGGGTTGATGGATTCACTGGGGAGAGGTGCGATGAACTCGCGGAAAGAATCACCGAAAAAGTTTCCCTCTCGGCGGAGCTGATTAGGGGGCAAGGGCAAAATGGTCATTTTCATAGTGTGACAACCTCATGAAAATGATACCAATAGAACGGGCTCGACGAGTAGAGAACGTGGGCTTTGGAATCACCTGATTCGGAGTCACGGTTAAAAAGTTGTGGACGTTCGTTCGTTAGGCAGAAAAACAAATAAAATATGTCCATTTCTGCTGCTAACGGGTGAACGTTCACAAATTAAAGGTTTCGGCGCCGGGCTGAAAAAGAGAAAGCGCATTTTGAAGAATACGTCTTCGCAGTAATGAAAGCGTATTTTTAACAGAAGACGCAGCAGAGTACGCTTTCAGTAAACAAAGACGTACTTTTCGGAAGTACGCCTCCACTTATCCCGCGCGGGCCCGAGGCTGGGTCAACGCTTGGAGGCCGACTGGTAGGGCTGAAGGGGAGGCGGGACCCACCGGGCTGGGTCAACTTCTTCAACCTCACGCGCCCGTGGACCAGAAAAAGGGGCTCGGCGCCGGCGGCCGTCCCGGCGCCACCGGCCACCTCAGGCGACGCTTCGGCCACCGGAGTGACCAGGGCGACGAGCCGCTCCTGCCTGGAGGGCCCATTCCCGCCGGGAAGCAGCAGAGGGAGCGAGGCTCCGACTCCCGCGGCGGACGGCGGCGACTGAGGTGAAGGGCACGGGGCTACGCGGCACCGGCGACTGAGATGATGGGCTCTGGAGATTCGCCGGGGTTCGAGGGCTCTACTGGTGGAAAGAAAGGTCAAGGGGAAGCAGTGGAGAGCTCGAATTCGAGAGATAAGCCGCGGTGGCCATGGTAGCCGTGCAGAAGAATGGAGGGCTCCGGGGCTTGTTCCTCGAGCTGGTGAAGAGCGGGGAGAGAGAGGAGGCTGGTGGTGAGCTCGGAGGACCTCGGGGATGGCTTTACTTGTATAGAGCTCACTGTTGTGGTCAATCATACATGGCAGTGACAGAGGTTAATGATATCACTTTGTTGGGCGTGAGGAAGTTGGCCTTGATTACCACGTGCTTGCATCATTGTACGAGTGACTTGCATGACCTTGGCAGCATGTTCACAATATATATGGAAGCATTTGTACCTGAGCATTTGATTTCCATGGCAGATATTGATGTCCTGACTAGCTCGTGTTTCTGACCAACCTGTTGCGGATCTGATTCTTGAGGCGCACTTCCATATACTATCAACTCACTGGGTAACATCTTGTACGAATGTCGATGGTTGTTTGTAGTGCCGTACTGACGAAGAATGGATAGCTTGTGTTGGAAGCCATCGAGAGTAGCGTGCTGAGGAAGGCTGAATAGCTTATGCTTGAAGCTTTTGCCGGGATAGCGTGCTGAAGAAGACTGGGTACCGTACCTCAGAAGCTTCTCCCCCTGGTTGCTTACTGGGGAAGATTCGGTGACTTATACCAGAAGCTTTCTGCGGTGGCTTACCGAAGAAGACTGATTATCTTATACTGGAATCTATCCACATATCGTACTGAGGACGATTGTGGAACCTTGTGGCGTAAGCTTCCCTGGTAGCGTGCAGAGAAAGACTGCGTTGCTTACTCCAGAAGCTTCTCACTATGGTGTGCGGACTGAATGCCATATATATATGCCCTTGATATTCCTTTGACTGGAAATGTACTGTTGTCTTGCACACAAATTGTCTTCTAGCTGGTTCATTACGACTGTGATGGTTGCAACACTGATGTAAACTTGATGCTGATAATCGATCAAGAATATCATTTGCATTCAAACCAGATATTCTCAATATAATGCAGTCGGCTGAGAATTCTATAATATTTAGCTGAGCTTCCAAATATTTGAACTCCTTACTGATTCTTCGAGTCCGGTGTCGGTTGATGAGCAACTTTCATAAGGGGAAATAAGGCAACACCGAAGGCCCTAAGAAAAAAGCAAAAGAAACGACTCAAACAAAAGCGCACAACAGGCATTAAGATTACATACAAGCAATACTTAAGCACCCAAACCTCGCAAGAACTCCGATACTACGGTCTAACATGCCGTGGCGGTGTGCACGATGGTGGATCAACGTGTGGAGAGGTTGGTGTAAACGGAGCTACACCAAACACTGGCTCAACACCGGTTGCATCTGGACGGGCTCGGAGGTGAGGACGGACTCGATGATCATGTAGCGGAACTCGGATGTCACGACCACATCATCATCAAGCGGACGGAAGGGAACCTTACTCGTCCAGGGAATGGGTGATAGGGTAGGATATCGGTGGAAAGCAGGGTCTGCTGGCATTGCCCCTTTCTGGTAACAAAGACCAGTAAAGGGTTGCCAAAGCGGCGGGTTGGAAGGCAAGATTCGGGGTAGAAACATGTCTACCACCGAACGATAGGTGTGGCTGAAGAGAAAATATTGGTGCGATACCTGTGCATCAATCCTGCAAATGATCGACACCACTAGGTACCTCGGCATCACTCCGCTGGGACAGAGATGACACCGAACACCAAAGAGCAATTATGCAAAAACTAGAGAGTGCAGGTAGTGGATCGAAACCGATGCCACCTACACTCACAAGCTAAGATCATTAGTGACAAGATAATGAGTCTACATGCATGCTATGCAGCAAGCAAATGCAGCAACCAAGTGCAACAAACCGACTAGACTCTAAACTACCGGTTTCTAACGCTCGCGCTGACTAGGGCGTCCTACAGCCAGACCTGCTCTGATACCAAGCGATGTGGCACCCCGGCTCAGAGAGACCGGAACACCCCGTATTCCAGCCCAGCGATCAAGTCTTCTGGAATACGGCACTGCTTGGCATAGAACAAATCAGCTCTTTATTACGAATAATCGTGGTACACGGATCCGATACAACAAAGGTTACAGGGGCACGGCGACACTTCGCCTGCTAAGGTAGTTCTAAGCTAGCAGCGAAACATCTCGAAGCAGAATAAATTCTAGCAGTGGAACAACGACGACGGTGATGGACTACACTCCGCAGGGACTCTGGCTGGGGCGCATCGTAGAGCGCAACCTCGGAATCCTCGACAAGCAATCAATCATGACATGACCTGTAATCTGGCATGACACGCCAAGTGACTACTTTGAATGTACTCGCAAGCTCACAGCAACCAAAGCAATCAAGACAAACAACAGCATGGCATTTACAGGTTAATTACCATTGATGAACATGATCAACCTGAGAGTGAGCATGGCATGTACATGTTACTCATGATATGAACATGATGATACTAGCACTAGCATGCAAGGGGGTTGACGTTTAAGGTCTCATGGACCAACTTACTCTGCTCGGAGGTTATCTCGTAACCACCATAGGTATCAATCTTTCTTACCGTCGTGATCATCACACGATCACCTCATGATCAACCATCATCAAGAATACCATCGTGATCACCTCGTGACCAAATAAAGATCAACCAACTTCTTTTCTCATTGAACCGGGGTTGTTATTACTCAGGTTATTATTACTGTTGACCCATAGTGTGACCTACTATGAATTGTGTCTATGACCGAGGACGCGGCTATCGATAGATTATACACTCTGCAGAGGTTAGTACACTGTACCCACACTACGGAACTCATGGCCTCGTGCTCCCATTCGGGTGGACCAACGACATTCCGACAAAACCAATCTATTGCATGACACTCTCCCGACCACTCCGACAAACTCCCCTTTGGGCTATGTCATGGGTTGCCCCAATGTCAACTCGTGACATCTGCCACCTTTGTGGCTGCCACCGTCGTGGCCAAAACAAAACATCGTCCCAAACGGGGACCTCGGTACCGTAAAACTCGGGCACACAAGGCTTATGGCCGCCTACCTGATCAGGGTAGCGCGCACCCATAACCTTCCCTAGTAGGAGGCACCGGCGAGAGGCATGACAATAGACCGCATTAGGGCCTCCCCATCCAGGCAAGTGTGGCTGCACCGGTGAGCTCGATTCGGTGGCGCCATGACTCAGCCAACAGATTTGTTCAAGTTCGATTAATATCAGGTTCAACTTGAATGGTGATGAGCTGAGTCATAATGAAATAACAATGCATATGAGCATGATATCAGTGTAACCATGGATGGGCAACATAACCATTTAACATCATTACATCAACAATGATAAATCATTTAGTCTACGGGATGCAAATGAGCATGGCATGATGACGATCATGAATATCACAAGTATTTTCATAACAAACCCTAACTATTCATATGAGCATATCGTTATCACTAGCATCGGAAATGATTACAAGAATGAAACATGATAATAATGACATTAGCAATTAATCATTTCACTTACTAGATGAAAATGAACATGGCATAAGCATAGACATGGATTCACAAGCATATTC
Organism: Elymus sibiricus; assembly: GCA_039707655.1. Classification (NCBI taxonomy): domain Eukaryota; kingdom Viridiplantae; phylum Streptophyta; class Magnoliopsida; order Poales; family Poaceae; genus Elymus; species Elymus sibiricus. Next base: position 169,051,361 of record CM077672.1, on the reverse strand, counting down.
GAAGCATTAAAATCAATAAACAAGCAAATAATTATTTAAATATTCAAGTGGGAACCATGGCTACTGCAATGCCATCATGCAAGTGGCTGTTGTGGCTTGCCTGGGGTTGATGGATTCACTGGGGAGAGGTGCGATGAACTCGCGGAAAGAATCACCGAAAAAGTTTCCCTCTCGGCGGAGCTGATTAGGGGGCAAGGGAAAAATGGTCATTTTCACAGTGTGACAACCTCATGAAAATGATACCAATAGAACGGGCTCGACGAGTAGAGAACGTGGGCTTTGGAATCACCTGATTCGGAGTCACGGTTAAAAAGTTGTGGACATTCGTTCGTTAGGCAGAAAAACAAATAAAATATGTCCATTTCTGCTGCTAACGGGTGAACGTTCACAAATTAAAGGTTTCGGCGCCGGGCTGAAAAAGAGAAAGCGCGTTTTGAAGAATACGTCTTCGCAGTAATGAAAGCGTATTTTTAACAGAAGACGCAGCAGAGTACGCTTTCAGTAAACAAAGACGTACTTTTCGGAAGTACGCCTCCACTTATCCCGCGCGGGCCTGAGGCTGGGTCAACGCTTGGAGGCTGACATGTGGGGCTGAAGGGGAGGCGAGACCCACCGGGCTGGGTCAACTTCTTCAACCTCGCGTGCCCGTGGACCAGAGGAGGGGCTCGGCGCCGGCGGCCATCCCAGCGCCACCGGCCACCTCCGACGACGCTCCGGCCACCGGAGTGACCAGGGCGATGAGTTGCTCCCGTCTGGAGGGCCCATTCCCGCCGGGAAGCAGCAGAGGGAGCGGGGCTCCGACTCCCGCGGCGGACGGTGGCGATTGAGGTGAAGGGCACGGGGCTACGCGGCACAGGCGACTGAGATGATGGGCTCTGGAGATTCGCCGGGGTTCGAGGGCTCTACTGGTGGAAAGAAAGGTCGAGGGGAAGCAGTGGAGAGCTCGAATTCGAGAGGGAAGCCGCGGCGGGCATGGTGGCCGTGGGGAAGAACGGAGGGCTCCGGGGCTTGTTCCTCGAGCTGGTGAAGAGCGGGGAGAGAGAGGAGGCTGGTGGTGAGCTCGGAGGACCTCGGGGATGGCTTAAATAGCCGCGGCGAGATACCCTTGCCGGATGCTGCCACGGACGAGCAAACGATGCTCCGGCACGACCGCGTACGCGTTGTAAGTGCATCAAGTGCCCCCTTAGTGGTTTTGGAGTATTGGAGACAAATAGGTTGAGGAACTAATGTGTTTGTGAGTATACACAGGAGACAGAGTCCCTGAAGATTTGGTTTAACACATGGAAGACGACCCCTAAAAATAGATTTCTTCAAGTGAATAATTTGGTGATGAAATTGGTGCAGCCTTTGAAGAAATTGATGTGAAGACTTTGAAGCTTGAAGACTTTGGTTTTCGTAGTTTCTTTTCTTCTTATTTGAGTCATAGGAAAAACCGCACTGTTAAAGGGGGTCTAGGTGAAACATATTTCACATTTCCAAAGTGATGCTCAAAACTTCTCAAACCTATACACACAAGCTACTTCGAGTGAAGCCTTTGGAAATCTCCAGTACAGCTGACGCATTTGCTAGCGACAGTGACGAAGTTCATCTGGTCGCTGACGAATTTGGCCAGGCTGAGGAGTTAGGAGTTCGCCAGTGCGAGCTGCCTATCGTGAGGAAATTGAGTGCCCTGACAAAATTGAGAGTACAATTTTCTGACCGTTGCTGCGCCGCGTGCCAGCTGTCGAGTGGATCCTTATCCTGACAACGGTCAAATCAGACAAGGGCATTTATGACATTTTATGATGGGTTGCCCCCTGGCTATAAATAGCCGCCCCCCACAACCACTTGTTGGTCGGCTGCTCCGAGAGAACTTGACACTTGTCATTTGAGAGCAACCCGTCCTCTGACGACTTTGTGAGAACCCAAGTGAGGAAAACCCCAAGTGAGGAAAAACCCAACTAGAGCCTAAGTGATTGAGCATCACTGAAGAGATTGATCTGTGTGATCCGACGCTTGTTACCTTTGAGGACTGTCATTCCTCCAGACGGTTAGGCGTCACGTTCTGAGCACCCAAGAGTAATTGTGGAGTGCCGGTGAACAAGTCTGTGAAGGTTTTGGAAGTCTACCTTGAAGACTTACCACGAGTGATTGGGCGAGGTCTAAGTGACCTTAGCTCAAGAGGAATACGGTGAGGACTAAGTGTTCTCTGAGTTGCGACTCAGCCGCCTCAACCAGACATACAGTTGATGCAGCAACTGGAACTGGTCTACCAAATTCCATTGTCTTCACCGAGCCAACCTGGTTTCAAATTCCTCACCCTCTCTTATTTTATTCCGCTGCTGAAGAATTTGTGATCTATCCTCTGACGAATTTGAACTGATGTATAATTGTATGATTGCATGTTCTTCACCCTTATGTATGTTGTTCTCATGTACTCTGAATCTGTGATGACTTAGTTTCCCATGCGTCTCTATTTCTTCACTCTGATCTTCGTCAAATTCATCAGAGTTTGACGAATTTCTAATAATCTCCCATTCACCCCCCTCTGGGAGATAACCTGCGCTTTCACGCGTGCGCACGTGCGGAGAGGTTGATGGCGATGAGAGGGGGCTAGTGGAGCGCCAGAGGAGGGCAGACGCGGTAGAGGTGAAGTCCGGTCGGCCACTCAAGCACTGTGTGTACGCGGCCGTGTCTATCGTGGCATGAGGAGGGCGAAGGAGGAGGGGGGGCAACGCTGTAGACAAGCTTTGGTGTCGCGAGGACGACGTTTGGGCGGCGGCAGAGGGGTCCCAGCGGCCAAAGCACGCGTTTGGCCTGCCAGACCGCGTGGTCACCACATGCACAGGCGCACGTGGTCCATTCTGGCCAGCCACAAGATGTCTACCGAGTAGTTCGTCCTAAGTGGGACCTCCGTGAGGTGATGGTTCGAAGAAAAACATTGTGAGCTGATGGGAGTGATCATCTACAGTTTGCTGTAGCAAACTTGATCATGAAGTTGTGGTCAAATGGGATGGGATAAGGGATAACCAGGATGTCACAGAAGTTTAGGGTAGGAAGGACTATGATCCTGTGGATTTTGAAAAGATTTGGACCAGGATTTAACATAGTTGCTTCACAACTGCAAAAACTGGTCCAGAGACTAGATCATGAAGCTGCACTCACATCGAGTGTTGGATTGGTCTGAAATTTGGTGTATGATGATTATTTTGGCATATGAAGGTACCATAAAAATTTCATACCATTTGGAAAAATAAAAATGGTACTTCCTTCACAATGCTTTCCTCTAGACAGAAACTTGGGGGAATTTTGTGGGGAAAATGGCTTGGAAAAATGATGTGAATTTTTCCATGCTCAAACGATATAGGGATATTTGGGTCCTGGATTAATTTCAGATTTTATGAAGCAATATATAATATCATTGCTTCACAACTTGAAATTATGACCAGAAACAAAGATTTGAAGGTGTGCTCACATAGATTGTTGGATGGAGATGAACTTTTGTGGAGAGTAATTATTTGACCATATAGATGATCTACCAAAATTTCAACTCATTTGGATAAGCCTAGCTAGTACTTCCTTCACAAAGTTTCTCTCTGGTCAGAAACTTTGGGAATTTGCTGAGGAAGATTTACTAGGCAAATGAAACTGAATTTTGGCATGTGGCAATTATTTGGATATGAGAGAGTGCCCAAAATTTTTGAAGGCAATCAAGAAAAGATAAATAGCACTTCCTTCACCAAGTGCCATTCTGGACAGAAAGGAAAAGGAATATTCCTGAATTATTTTTGAACTAGGCAAGGATGGATTTTGACATATTTGTGGAAGATATGATCCAAAGAATTTATGAGAATTTTGTGGGAATTTTATGGAAGACATAAATATAGGTTGCTTCACAACCTAGTGCAAACAGGGTTATTCCTTTAATAGAAAAAGGAATATTCCCAATAAATAAACATTGGGGTTGGGCTAAGATGGAAATGACATGGCCTTGGGAAAGAGTTGAGAGTGAAAAACCACTTGGGAGAAGAAGAAAAGATGATCTTCCCAGGTTTCAAGACCACAGAGCCACCGAAAAGGAACTCCAAATAAAAATTCGAAGAAATCCAAAAGAAAAAGAAAGGGCCAAAAATCGGGGTGTTACACATACACAGCCAGGGTGGTTCCCGCGCAAGGGTTGAACTCCTTCCGCGCCTGTGTAAAATTTTGTTTAACTTATTTCTTTCATCTGCCAACTGACAGGTGGGAGCCACAGTCCATGTGTCAATTTAACCAGTCAACAAAGTGCTATATAGACTATTTGGCCGGTCAACAGAGTGCAATACGGTGCTCTATGGTGAGCTAGTGACCGTATAAACACCGCAAAATGTATATATTGACCGTAATGAGCGTATTATGAAGTCCCGTGACCGCCATTAAGCCATATTAACCGGAAAGGAGGCAGTATGGACTAGTAGTGGACTAGTAATAGTGCTAATACTACACTACGCCCTCTCCCTCTCCCACACGCGCGGTGGCTCGCAGGACGAGGAGAACGAGGAGAAGCTTGCTTACTATGCCCTTTCCCTCTCCCACACGCGCGGTGGCTCGCAGGACGATGAGAAGCTTTTGAGTACTACGTGCTCTCCTCGCCCACGCGGTGGACGTGCAGCAGTTCATTCGGTGTCAGATTGCCAGAAGCATACACTATAGTACCATAATTGTTCGACTTCATGAAGAGGCGAAGATCCAAGCGCAAGGTTAGTAGTACAGTATACAGGTACACTAGGAACCGCACGGTGGACTGTCTGCACTCTTATTTTATTTTAATCTGTGATAAAGCAATCTTCTACTACTAGTACACATTTACTCCGGAGTAGTGCGGAAAATGGCAGCCCAGTGATGTATTTACTTCTCAGATCACACTATCACCATATGGCCTCCGTGCGACACCTAGCCTGTCTGTGTTATCCTTAGTAGAGTATTTATAGTTGCTCCTAGTAGTAGGAGCGGATTCAAAGAAGATTGAATTGATGGTTGCTTCCTCCGAGCAACTTACTGTGGGAAAGGTAGGGCTTGTGATTTGACTGCTCATTACTACTAGTATATTACTGTAGAGAAATGATCGGGCTGGAGTCTCCCGTGCGGTTGTGCACTCTAATTTGGTGCATGGCATGTGGACCCGGATGCTGGAGTAGTAGAATGGCTTCTGGCAATGCTATCAAGCTTTCAGCATTTGTTTACATAATATATGTACACATAATTTTTTAGCGACATGAAATTGTACAACGCTATGAAGCTTTCAGCTTTTGTTTCATGTGTCTTGCCAGCTGGAAGGTTGTCTCATTACAACATTCCAGAAAATACAAAGGAAACTAACATCCATGCTCTTTCGCAAAACAAAAAAACTAACTTCCTTGCTAATGCATCTCAATGATTCGCAGACCAGAGCCAATATTTACATCACAACCGAAGACAAAGTTATGAGAAGGTGTACAAATAAAGAAAAAATAAAAAATGATCGATGCTCTCCATAGGAATGCTTTCATTTCCTGGCCATGATATTCATTGGTTGGTAGCTACTTTCCCGCAGCTCTGTCAAAATCAACACGACATGTTGGCAAAGAAAGGAGCTGTCAGAAGCATGGAACATTCTGATCATTTTGTGCAGTTCCACTAAAATAGAGTTGAGCGTCCCTGTTAGCAAAGATATTGAGTAAGTGTGATTACAATAATAGTGGCACTGTTAATGAAACAATAAACACACAAATAGAAGCCAGTCACCTTTGCAGTCTCTCTTGAGACTAACTACTTGTTGGAGAAGATTAGGCTGAGAGTTGGATGAGGAAGATAGGAACTCCAAACTCCCTTTGTGCAGTCCCATTGAAATGTAGAAACGTTGCCAGTGAGACATTTTAGTAGAACTGCACAAAACACTCTTAAGAAAAAAGTGCTTTGTGCAGTTCACCAAAAGGTCGCAATAGCAACGAGGTGAAATGGATATCCCTGTTTGCAAAAAGAGGTAGAAAGGAAACAATTACTGGCCAATGATAGTTGATGACACATACGCCGACAAAAAGAAGCATATTCATTGTCTTAAGGGAAAGATAACAGCACAGTGGTTTCTCACAAACGGTGTGAGGACGATATTGCAAAATGGAAAGTACGTCGGCCGAGCTAGTACGTTTTAGGCAAAGAACTAGAGAAGATCCACATGTAGCGACGTGGGAAGTTGGGCAGTGGAGCAAGGCCGGTTCCAGAGGAAGCTGTACCTGAGGGTCGTCGGGATGTAAGTAGGAGGGCGGCGGCGGGCGGGATCTGCTGCGGCAACGAGCAAGGGTCGAAGGCCCTACCGCACCGGAGCTTGGTCGGAGAGAACGGCGGGTACCGCAGATCGGGACGCGCCGGCGAGGGTTTCCTATCTTGACGCCGGCGACCGGAGCAACCCTGCACATCCTCCCTTTCCGCCGGCGGACGGGATCCAGCCGGATTAGTGACCAGCGGTTAGAGAGAGAGAGATTGGCCACCGCCATCCTGTGTGAGAGAGTGTGAAGAGACGAACCCCAGCAAGCAAGCATTGAGGCTCCTGCCTATATTTGTAGTACTAGTATAGTGGAGCGGTTTTCATTTTTCTCTCCATACAATCGTTTTATATTCTATACATGCCATTGAAGAATAAAACTTTATTTAAAAATAACACGCCAACGCATCAAGTCGCACTTTGTTTCGTTCACGCGTGGTACACGACCCTCCATCAAGTGAACAACCGACACGCGTCAAATTATCACGTGGGTTGCCTTTTCGTACAAAAATGAGCTCCACCTTGTACCCGCGCGGGTGTGGTTGGGAACGAGATGTGAGTACGTGCGTCGTGCGTGCACCTCTTCTCTTCGTGCACGTACCCCACCTACATGGGTGTGTATGAGAGAGATACAAACCTAGAGAGAGATGGTGAGTGCGTTCGTGAGTGTTTTTTTTGGGGGTGATTTTGTAAGTGTATTTGTGTGCGTGAGAGATAGACAGGGAATATGAGTCGATGATATCTCAAAAAAATGTAACATATGCAATGCGTGTGAAACGGAGGCCTAGATATATCATATATAGAGGGGGCGATCCACGAGAATAGAGGGGAGGGATCATCGGCGTGAGATATCGATAGAATCAAAGAGAGGGATGAAGGTGTATGGGTGCGAGATCGATAAAGAGAGCCAGTGAAATTGTGTGTGCGCACGTCAAAGATATAGGGTGGCTGGCCTACTGGAACGTGAAAGGGGTCAGGGAGACCTAACTAGAGCGTTCGACTATCGGTGTGTGGGGGGGGGCAGAGACCTAACTAGAGAGGTAGATCGACAGGTATATGTGTGCAGAAGGAGAGACCTGGCTATGTATTGAGGGAGATCGATCGGCATCCATACATATGTGTAGGAGAGGAATAATTAAGGTTGGGAGAGAGACAGAGCTAGAGTGCCGGAGGGGTGGTGGTGGAGTTGCTTCTCGGAGATGGTGGGAGAGGCCTACTTGACAAACGGAGGGTACGACTACAATATCAATAAGAGAGGCGATGTGTGTCTGTGTGCGCATGTGTGTGAGAGACGAGTCGGGAGTCATGCATGGATGATGGGGGGCGATATGTCTGTGGTAAGCAGACCTAACTTGATAGGTAGAGCAATCGTCGTGTGTCAGGGAAAGGGAGAGACTTATCTAGTGAGGTAGATCGATCAGTGCGTGGTGAAAAAGAGTTATAGTCGACCTAGCTATATGTACAGAGGGAGATCGATCGATATACATGCATGTGTTAGAGGCAAATAAGGCCCGAAGAGATGGATAGAGAGACAGGGATGCGACTAGGAGTTGGTGTGATAGGCCTACTATATAGAGATGGAGGAGTGTGTGAGTGCGAGATCGATGAAAAGAGGGGCGAGAGTGTGCATATCTGTGTGATCGTATGAGAGATAGGGGGCATGGATGGTGAGATGGAGAAGAGGGAAAGTGTGTGTATGTGGTAGGCAGACCTAGCTAGAGAGGTATATCGATCGGTGTGTGCCGGAAAGAAGGAGCTGGGGAGACCTATAAAGACCGTGGGTGAACGACCTAAAGAAAAATAACGAATGTGCGCGACGGAGAGAATGTTGAGGGAGGGGAGGGCGAGGAGGGCGTGTGCATGCACGAGAGAAAGTTAGTGCTAGCTACATAGAGAACAGGATTGTGTGGTTGTAAAGTCTAACGGAGATCATAATTTATTACAAAAGTGGATTCAGATATTTGAATAAGAGATCATAGTGTTTTAAACCCATGCATGCATGAATATAATGGTGATACACATGGTGTTGTTATGAACATGCTATACTATATATCGAACAAACTCACATTTATTTGAATTTGTGATAATGTGTGGCTTTTGCAGCTCACAGCTAAGTAGTTGTAGGCGTAGGGGGCGGGGCACTATACATTGTGCGATAAACACATTATACATATGAAACATGGTTTAGATTATGAAGATCTAGCTAGAGCTTGAAATGTACTATTATTTGAAATCAGCATAAAGTGGATTAAAAAATTTGAATTCGAGTTCATATAGTACACATAGTTCATATCTAACTTGACATCAATCATGTGGAGTGTTGTGAAGATAATATACAGATGATGGTTTAACTTGACAACAATCATGATTGTAGATTCTTATTCAAATAGTGAAACGAATTCAAATTTAGTTCATATTGCAGCGGTAGTATATACATTTGGAATGCACTAAAATGTTCATTTGAGTAGGTTACATGCATTATACACCTAGCGAAATATTTTAATTGAACATAACATGGATTCAAAGTTTTGAATGACATTTGTAGTAATTCATACAGTAAAACGGGACAAGACCCTCTCTTGTGTGGTGCGAATTGATTTTTTTTTTGGTTGAGGGAAGTGCGAATTGATATGGTACCGTACACGTTAGCCTTGTCCCGAAATTTCAACCCGCGCCTTATTATGCTAAAATTTCAAGATATCTCTTTGTTTGTTTGTGCTCTGAAAACTCACTCCTTCTCAACCCGCGCCTTGCTATCCCAAAATTACAACACGCGCGAAAACTCCCTCCTCCTGCGAAATCCCGACACGCGAAATCCCCGTTCTACCCCTGATCGGAAAGAGCCGCTGGTTCAAATTGGTGGGGGTACTTTTGTAACTTACCCTACATTTCGGACAAGCGCGTCCCTAAAGTCATGGTTCCCCCCTCCCATCCCCTTCTTTTCCCCATTCAAAAACCGAGGCCGCCAAAACCTCTCTCCACCAGCCGCGAAACCCCACCCTTCTCCGTCCGCCCCCCATCGCCGCCCAGCCGGAGTCTCTTCCCCGACGACGTCGTCCACCGCAATAGCTTGACGTCCCTCATCCACCGCACCGGATGAGGATCCGTCGTCGATCTCGTCATCCCGTCGGTTCAGCCGCCCCGTCCTCCACCTCCAAGGAGCTGCTCCGACGATTGCCTCGTCTATCGCGGCTGCTCCATTCCCACAGCGCCGCCTTAACCTGCCCCCCGGAACCGCAGCATCCTCACCGACTCCTCGGATGAAGCTGAGGCCTACTCGGCACCACCAAAGAGGTTGTACACTCATCGCATCTTCTCCTTCACTCGACCTCACGGCGCCACCGGTGCTCGATCCCGCTCCGCCATGGCACGGATACCTCGACACCGGCACCGCTGGCGACATCCTCCACGGCGGATCTCCCCCATTGCGAGGCTCCCTCGGCGGTGGCATCCATACCAGTCGGAGCTGCTGCTGCTGCTCCAGCTCTCGCTCGCGCTGCTGCTCTACTCTTGCTCTCGCTCGTGCTGCTGCTCTACTCTTGCTCTCGCTTGCGCTGCTAATGCTGGTACATGGGCTGCTGCAGCTACACGAGTTGCTGCTCTGGCTCTAGTTCGCGTTGCTACTCTGGCTGCTATCTACTAGTGCATTCCCTGTTAAGCGGCTGCTAATTTAGATCACTGCTTCTCTGCTACTACTAGTGCTCGAGCGGCCTAAACTACCAATGAAGTGCTTCTCTGCTACTAGTGCTTTCAGTTTCAACAGGAAAATTCAGTTTCGATAGTAACAGTCAGTTTCGACAGTAAAATTCAGTTTCGACAGTTAAGTTCAGAGTCAACAGTTTTTACATCATCTGTTGGAGTTGGTTGTTTTTTGGTGATGTAAATTTTACAGCTAGCACTTTTCCGTGATATATTTTACATCATCTATTGGAGATGGTATTAGAATCCCACTTCAGATTAATGATGTCCATCTTGTACTGCTTCAGCCTCGACGTCGCACAGCTCGCCAGAGCTGCTCCAACGACGAAACCATCCATCACAACAGAGCAGTACCCTCGATGCCGTCTACAGACGCCTCGGATCTTCTTCCCCAGCTCCGACAGCCACCTCCGCCGCAACATCTTCAGCGACCGACCCAATGATGCTGAGGTCGAGACGGCTACGCCAAAGAGGTTGTACACTTGTCGCATCACTTTTTACTCTACATTCATGTCGACCCCTTAAGGCTATTTTGGTACAAAGGAAAAGGTGAAGGAAAAACATAGCAATAGGATCTTTTCCTATGGTACTCTACTATTCAATTATTCATGCATTTGGTTGAAAGGAATGGAGCAAAACAAAACCGAAGGATTTTTTCCTTTCGTGTCTGTTTCAAAGGAAAAACACAGAAATTTTAACATCCACCTGGACCTACTTATCAAAATCCTATGCATGAAAAGAAGACTAAGTGCATTAGTGGCATAATAACATTCTAACTTTACACATTTGCAGGTGGTTTGACTTTAATTTGGCCATGTTTCTTTGCATTCCTGTGATCTTCCTGCAAGCCAAAGGAGCCCTTACAGAATTACTTCAGTTACAGATAGGTGTCGAAGAAAACTTTGTGTGGTTTGTCCTGCTCCTGCCGCGCCGTCGTCCACCTCACCTGAGTTGCTCCATCGACAGAAGCGTCCACCATACCAGACATCATGACTCCTTACCGTCTTTCGCCGCCTCAGATCTCCTTCCCCGCCACCGGCAGCCACCGCAACTGCATCACCATCTTCGACTCAGCAGATGAACCTGAGGAGTACACGGGTCCGCAAGAGAGGTCGCACTCTTTTGTTTCTGCTTACTTTATGCATTGCTTAATATTACCTGCTAGTTTATCATCATGTTCATCTCTTAGACTCTAAGTCAGGTCCAAATTAATGTTCAAACTTGAGTTTTAAAATGCTTGTGGGGCACATATCGAGGCAGCAATGAATAGTATATCGATCTACTATCTGTTTCATCTAGGGTATCTACTATGTCGTTCATCTTGGGTCGGAAACAAATAGTAAAGTAGCCATCATCTATCTTTTTATTAAATTAAGCTATCATTTGCCTCCTATCATTATTTTTGGATCTATCCACCGGTTGTTACCATCACTCTAGATTTCTGCATGCTCTCCTTACTTAATCTCACTATATTTTTTCGTATGCATGTCAGTTATTATACACAGTCATGCTGAACATGTAGAGAAAAAGAGAAGAGTCTTGCGCGGCAATACAATGTCATGCAGACATCGCTCCATGGTGGGTGCAATGGCAACCCCACCCCCTCCTCCAGATTGTAATCCAGAGGAAGATAGCTGTTCAGAGGTGGAGTCAGAGGGAGCTGACCACTCCTATTTACCCCCTGAGGTGTTTGCTCTAACTTGGCATGATGATGTTGGTCATATCATGCATATGGTGCCTTGCTTTGCTTACTTTTGACATCATATATGTTATCTGCTTAGTTTAGACATGTTCTGTAATGTTGTTTAGTTTATATATCATATATGTGAATTATGAATGCCATATTTTTTTAGCCAGCCATAATATATGTGAAATATGCAATGCCATCCTGTTTAGCCAGGCATCATATATTTGAATTATATCTTGCCATTCCTTTTTTTTCATTACATTTCCATTTGTCGACAATGTTTGTACATTCAACTACTCTTCCAGTGAATCAGCCATTTGAGTGGGTGATGAAAAAATCTGGAGTGAAAACAAGTTCTTCAGAGCAGACAGTGCTACCTGTCGAAGCAGATCTCTTGCTGGGTCCAGATAGCTCCTTAGAGGAGGATTCAGAGACAGGTGACCAGTCTTGTTCCCCCCTCCCCCCCCCCCCCGAGGTGTCTGCTCTAACTTGGCAGGGTTATACTACTCATATCATGCATATGGTGTCTTGCATTGCATAGTTTAGACATCATATACACAATATTCAACATCATCTGCTTAGTTTAGACATCATATATGCGGATGCCATCTGCTTAGTATATAAATCACATATGTGAATTATATCATGCCATCCTGTTTACTTAGATAACATGTATGTGAATTATGTCATGCGAACCTGATTACTAAAGACATCATATAATTATCTCATGCCATCCTTTTTAGTTAGTCATCATATCTTTGAATTATGTCATGCTATACTGTTTAGATAGACATCATATATGTGAAATTATGTCATGCTATCCTATTTAGTTAAACAACATATATGTGAACTATTTCATGCCCTCTTTTTTCCTCACTATCTATTGCATCTGTCTCATACAAGGTCTGTACATTCAACTACTTTTCTTGTTTATCAGTCATTTGAATTGGAGGGTGTGATGGCAGTATCTAGCGAAGTAAAAACACGGTCTTCAAATAAAACAGTGCTACCTGTCGATGGAGATAGCACCCCGGTTGTACTTGCACAAGAACCAGCCCTACCACACATAACCCAGACTATCGCAGATTGTACCCCTACTCCGATGGATAGAGAACCAGCTTCACCCAATCTAACCCCAACCCCAGCAGATAGTAACCCAGTTCCAGTTGACACAGCACCATCTCCACGACAGAGCTCCCAAACAAGAGTAGTTAGTAAGGCAGCTCCAGTGCCCAAAGCGCCAGGAGTACCACGGCGAACCCCAACTCCACCGGTTAGTACACCTATTCCTGTGGACGAAGCAGAACCAGTCATCCATAGTTTAGCGTCTATCGCATTTGATGTTGTTAAATCCTATGTGCGTATCTTCCCATCATGGAAATATTATACTGAAGATGAAGGAAAAAGCCAGTTGCAGGTGTTCCTCCAGGAGTTATGTGTAAGTATTCGTGGAAATTACTTTGCTTTGTCCCATACTTTCTACCTCCCTGCTGGTTATAACACAGCAAATGTTCCCATTTTTCTGTGTAGAGAATGACCGATTTGGAAACTCAGGATGAGGTAACCTGTGCTAATACCTATGCTATCGTCGAGAATGCTTTGCGGCAGTATCGTAATTACCTGAAGAAAACATATTTCACTGGCAAGGAAACTCATCAAATTCCCTTACTTTCTCCGGAGACACATTTACGGGACGATGACTGGGAACACCTTGTTCTGTATTGGTCTAGTCCCATGAATCTGGTAGGGTCTATGAGATCATATTTCATTTTACTATATGGCTGCGTCTTACTGAACTCTCTTCTTGTAGAACAAGTGCTTAAACCTGTAGAACAACTGTTCTCAGGTAAGATTCCATAGCTGTGGTGCATACTGCTTTGCTCTTGTATCACTGTATTTACTCATACCAACTAATTTTTAAATAGAAGGATCCAATCGAAACTCCAATGGCACAACATGTATGTTTAAACATGTTTCTTTAACTGGTTTGCTCTTCTAAATTGCTCTATGTTGATTTCAATTTCAATTGTGTAGACAGTTGTCTTCTCATATCATGCACATTACTAGAATCAAAACAGAGCCAATAGTGTTGTTAGTTGTACATGTATACCCATGGTACCCATCTGAAATCTTGTGGTGCTGTGTAGTTTCCCACACTTATATTCTTTCAATGCTATTTTGTCTTGAACTGATATGATTTGAACTGTGTCTCTATTTTGATTTGGCAAGACAATGCAGTGACAATAGCACATAGATATATGTTTGTTTGATGCTTTTATAATATAGAACTTTGCAATAGAATACTTGATAGTTTAATCTTGTCCACCTTACTACTGAACTGGTTCACCAAAATGAGTTTCATATACTACATGCTAAACCTGTTATGTGTCTACTTGTTTCTTCTTTTAGAATGCTGACAGAATATTGGAGAAGAGTACCACATTAAGCAATGGTAAAGGAAGTAAGGCAGATAAGGTTGAAGATAGTGAGACAACCTTGCTGGTCTCCAACAAAGCTGATAAAACAGATAAGGAAAACTATCTTGAAGATAGTGATACAACCCCAAAGTCCTGTCTTGATGTAGTGTTCGAGTTACTGGCCACTACCGCTCGCACAAGCTCTTCAAACTCGCTGTCTGAATCAATTCGGTTTCTTGAGTCTGAACTACAAGCTGAAAGACATCGATCAGCTGTGCTGCGACAAGAAGCCGAAGGACTGAGAAAGTTCCTGGAGAATTCAGATGCATACTTTCTGGTGCAATAACAAGCGTTGGAGGATTTTAGCGCCAAACAAGAGAAAGCTAATAAGCTTGCTAAGCTTATTGCCAGCATGGTGGATACCCAGGATAACGTTTCTTGAGCTCTTCTAAAGTTGTTTCAGTTCTGGACTTGTTTTGCTGCCGCATTTATTTGCAATGGTGGCCAATTTAGACGCCCAGTGTATGTAATGTGCTGCTTTGTTGTTCCCTTTATTTGCACTGGTGGCGAACTTTGATGCCCAGTGGATGTAATGTCTGTAATCACCGTAATAGCCTAGCGTTAGTTGCTTGCTTATTTATTTACTTATAGTCTTGTTTATTTGTTTCCTTATAGTCACTGCAGTTCTTTTTCCTCGGTTTGCTAGTGGCTGCAATAACCATGGGCCACATACGGGCCGTGGTAACGATGGGCCTCCTACGGGCCATAGGATCCATGCGCCTCGTACGCGGCGTAGGATCCATGGGTCGTACTGTTCATGGGCCAAAACCGGACCGCAATATGGACCGTAAACGGGCCAAAATTGGAACCGTCCGTTTATGGGCCCAAACCATAACGGGCTGTTAACAAGCCGGAAGACAGCACATGCTTAATTCTATCAACAGGCATGACGGGTCGTTAATGGACCGGATTACTGGAGAGGATGAAAACGGCCCAACGGGTTAACGGGCCACAAACGGGCTGATTGTTACCACGGGCTGAATTTGGCCCATTAGCATAACAGACCAGTAACGGACCGTAAGTAATCGAGGGCCGGAAATGAGCCCAAGAATTTATGGGCCCTTAGAAGGCCGAAAATAAAACACGGGCTGGAAAGGGCCCAGCTGAATCATGGGCCGTTAATGGGCTCAAAGCAGTTTACTGTTCAGGATGGGCCTGATTCACCAAGTGTCGTTAATGGGCCCAGAGATGCAAAAGGCCTCATATGGGCCAAAAGACTTCACGGGCCATAGATGGGCCAAAAGTGACAACGGGATGGAATCATATGGGACGGCCCACATGACGCTACTGGGCCGAATTTTGAAAGGCCATAGCGGGCCGTGAGTACCCGGGCCGTAAATGGGTTGTATGCGAACAGGCCGGTAACAGGCTTTCCATTGGCCGGCCTGCTAACTTTTGACCAAGTCAAATGAGCCGGCCTTTTTAACCTAAATGGGCCACTGTTGGGCCGTGCCATGTGTCAACGTATCATAGGCGTCTCTCGTCCAATGAATGGATGACATCTGTCGCAACGCCGAGCTGACACGTGGATCCGCCGGTGAATGAGAAATTTACACGTGGAAAATCGCCATTGGTCAGGGCTGCTAACGGGTTATCGGATCCAAACCCGCACTCGATAGCTTAACGGCGACCCGTTATGGTGGATGCCACGTGTCGGTTACCCTTGATGAAAACACTTCCATGACGCGACATTTATCGTCATGGAAGTGGACACTTCCGTGATGATAATTTTAGTATTGTCATGGAACACTTCTACGACAGCACAGGTATGACTATCTTGATTCTGTCATAAAATTGTCACGGATGTATATGCATGACAGAAAACTTGACCTACTGTGACAAAGACGTATCATCACGGAAGTGTTTTTTTTGTAGTGACAATGGTAAATTGTATAGGTGCACTAGTTCGGCGAAGAGATGGTGATACAAGTGTAGTATGGATAGTAGATATAGGTTTTTGTAATCTGAAATAATAAAAATAGCAAAGTAGCAAGTAACAAAAGTGAGCACAAACGGTATTGCAATGCTTGGAAACAAGGCCTAGGGTTCATATTTTCACTAGTGCAAATTCTCAACAGTGCTAACATAATTGAATCATATAACAATCCCTCAACATGCGACAAAGAATCACTCCAAAGTTCTTATCTAGCAGAGAACATAAGAAGAAATTGTTGTAGGGTACGAAACCACCTCAAAGTTATCCTTTCCAATCAATCTATTGAGCCATCCCTATAAGTGTCACAAACAACCCTAGAGTTCGTACTAAAATAACACCATATGATACGCATCAACCAACTCTAATGTCACCTAGATACTGTAATGTCACCACAAGTATCCGTGAGTCGATTATTCGATATGCATCAAACAACTTCAGATTCATAATATTCAATCCACACAAAGAACTTCAAAGAGTACCCCAAAGTTTCTATCGAAGAAAGAATGATGAAAACGTGTACCAACCCATATGCCTAGATTACCCCAAGGTCACGGGAATCCGCAAGTTGATTACCAAAACATACATCAAGTGACTCAATAGAATACCCCATTGTCACCACGGGTATCCACATGCAAGACATACGTGTTCTCAAATCCAAAGTATTCAATCCGACAATAACGAAACCTCAAAGGGAAAGACACAATTCATCACAAGAAGATAGAGAGGGAAGAAACACCATATGATCCAACTATATTAACAAAGCTCGCGGTACATCAAGATCATGCCAAATCATGAACACGGGAGAGAGAGAGATCAAACACATAGTTACTAGTACATACCCTCAGCCCCAAGGGTGAACTACTCCCTCCTCGTCATGGAGACCGCTGGGATGATGAAGATGGCCTCCAATGATGATTTCCCCCTCTGGCAGGGTGCCGGGAAAGGCCTCCAGATGGGATCTCTTCGGAACAGAGGATTGCGGCGGCGGAGTCAAAGTTCTAGGTTTATTTCTAGGGGTTTCTCTATTTATAAGAATTTTCAGCGTTGGAATCACGCGAAAAAGAGTTACGAGGGGCCCACAAGGCAACCCCACGCGCCCCCCCATGGCACGCCGGGTTGCCTTGTCACCGCCTCGTGGGTCTTCTAGTCCTCCCATGAAGCTTCGGGGGTCTCTTATGTTCCAAAAAAAATCGTCTAAAAGTTTCGTCACGTTTGGACTTCGTTTGGTATGGATTTTCTGGAAAACCAAAAACAAGCAGAAAATAGCAACTGTCATTGGGCACTAGGTTAATATGTTAGTCCATGAAATTAATATAAAAGTCCTATAAAAGCGCACCAAAACCATATAAAATTATTGTAAACATGGCATGAATACTTCATAAATTATAGATACGTTGGAGACGTATCAGGGACCTAAGCATGCACCCAAGGACACATATATGATTTTTCAACCCATTTTGGTGCACCGGAGCATGTGCATGTAGTTCAAATTTGAATTATGCACATAAAATGCCTAGAAAACTCAGTTAATGTATAAAAATGTCCAAACGAACCCCGAATAATTCCAAATTTTAACACGACACTCCTATTGGTCTATGTTGCATCTAGAAAAAAAAATTCAAGGCGAGAAGAGGCAACGAATGTCGTTTCGTCCACAAAGGTGACACACGTTCCCTACCGGAACCACGAGGCTTCTTGTGAGAAGCTCTGGTTTGTGAGAAGCTTATACCAAAACCTGCCCCAAATGGGATAAAAAATTTACCACAGCATGTTGGTGCCATTCCATGATAGCATGCCAAGTTTCATGAATTTCAGACGAGTTTTGGATTTACTAGAATTTCAAAACCAAGTATCTCAACATTTGCGGTCGAGCCACGATGCCGAGGTGTTTGAAATTCATTCCCATTTCTTGCATGGGACCTAAGCATGCACCCATGGACACATATATGATTTTACAACCCATTTTGGTGCACCGGAGCATGTGCATGTAGTTCAAATTTAAATTATGCACCTTAAATGCCTAGAAAACTCAGTTAATGTATAAAAATGTCCAAACGAACCCTGAATAATTCCAAAAAATTTGACGACACTCCTATAGTTGCATGTTCACTGCAGATAAATGTTCTAGCAATTCAAACACCGTCCTTTGCCGCTGTGACCCCATTCTGTATTTCAAATCAAGACAAAAAATCAAGTACATCACACATAGTTTATTATCACCAACCGTGTGAGATGCAGTACAAAATATCTTGCAGCACCGTCATATATGGCTTACGGGAGAAGGTCCGTTGGCTACAGTCCACAGCCGGCGCGTCAAGCACACTAGCTCCCCAAAAATCATTTCATTGTTCAATCATCGCCGGTCAAAGATGGGGACGTGGACCCACGTCGTGAGGGAAACTTCGGCGGCCCACTCCGGCGAGAGCGCGGCCGCAGCCGCCATGAGCGTGCTCACAACCTGCAAGAGCGCGGCCGCAATCTGCGACCGAGCAGCTGCGGCAGCCGAAACGGCCGCTACTGCAACTCAGATGGCGGCAGCAACATGTGCGACGGGGATAGCAAATGGCGAGAGCGACACAGCAGCTGTTCGTTCCGCGGCAGCCGCCTTAGCCCTGATGGAGGCCGCCCACGCCCAGCTCCTGGCGGTCATCGCACAAATCGCATGAAGCTTCTCAGACAACGGTCGGCAACCCACGGCTGAAGAGTTGGCAATCGCCGAGAGCTTTCGAGAAGCCGTCCGTTCATTCACGGCATACCTTGCCGCGATGGAGCCCGTCCAAGCCCAGACCGCGGTCGCCCACGCCCATCTCGTGGCGGCCTTTTCCAAAGAGATGACGGACGCGGATGGTGAGATGCTTGCCAAGTATGGTGCGATGGATGCCATGGAGCCCCTTCCCCATGAGATCGTCGGGTGCGAGCTGGACATGGAGGAGGCGGCGGACATCGATGAGCGCCACGCGGAGTAGTAGTCTTTGTTTAGAGCGTCGGTCTTTTGTTAGAGTAATGTTTAGGTCAGCTAGCTCTGTTTAATTGCTGAACTTGCTCGATTAAGAAGTGTGGGTGTGTTGTAGGCTCTTTTGTGTACCCAAATTATGCAATGACGTGGATGACCACTGTAACCAAGGAAATTCGAACCAAAATTAGCACGTTCAAACTCATCGCACACAGGGTAAGCCATATGAATCGTTTGTGATGTTCAGATATCGTACATAGTGCTGAATAAGGGACCGTGTCTGATGACACTTTGCGCGCTAGTTTTTCGCTGCACGGAGCGAAAATTTTCGGCATCCGCAGAAATATCTACTTCCCATGCCCCCTCCTCCTTCCTAAAAGCCACATTTCCCCTGTTTCCGCCTTCCATTCCAAGTTCAAACCTTCACTCCTTGCTTGCAGCGCCGCCACCTCGCCGGCGACGCTCCTTCCTGCTGCTCGGCCTCGTCGATCTAGTCAGGTAATCCACACCCGACCCCCATCCTCCTCCTCCTTCTACATCCCACATGCCCCGACCGCCGGCGCGGCACCTTCCACCCAAATCACCGACCCATCCTCCAAATAAGCGCCGCCCTATAGCCATGGTGCACGCAGTATAGCCAGGAGCTCAAGGAGCATTTGGCAGCGGAGAAGCAAATCACGGCCGCACACGCGGATGAGGTCGCGATGGCTGCCATGTGTGCCGACCCCCAGATCTTGGAGGAGCACCTCGCCGTCGAGGCCATGTCGACGCCTCGCGCGCGGACGCCGCCACGAGGTTGGCTGCTTTAAACAACAGTTCGTGGCGTTTTCTTGAGGCCACCGTCGGTGCCTTCGATGAAGACTACGAGGTGTTTTCTCAGCGTGCTCGTGCTTACCTCAACTCCAGAGCTAGCAGGTTGGTGCCCGGAGCGGCTCGGGCGACTCACCACTACGAGGAGGGCACCCACAATGTGGAGGCCTCTCCCTCTTCCAAGTCTAAGGAGCCCATCGTCATTGATATCTCCGATGATGAGGAGTAGCTTGTCTTTTTAGCTCACTATAAGGACCTATGTTCAGCTAGCTAGCTACGTCGGTTAAGCATGTTCGGTTTACCTGTTGCATGTGCTGCTCCTGCCTTTCCTTTACAAATTCTAGTGAATTGTCCTATGTACTGTTACTATGCAATCCGATCCTCTAGTATATATGTTCTATATATTGTGCAATGTGGTGCTCAGTTAACTGTTTGGTTAATTTGTTGTCATGTTCAGTTAACTGTTTGGTTCAATTCTGCAATGTGATGCTCAATTCTTGTGGGTGCAATTTTGTATTCTCTTGCATGTGAGAAATAAATCGAATTTGGATGTACAAAATACATGAGAAATAAATACAATTGCTATATTTCCAAGTTGTTAAGCATACTAGGTTTGGTTAACTGTTTGATCTTCTAGTATGTTCTATTGTGCAATGTGGTGCTCAGTTAACAGTTTGGTTCATTTGTTGTGGTGCTTAGTTAACTGTTTGGTTCAATTCTGCAATGCGGTGTTCAATTGTTGTGGGTACAATTTTGTATTGTTATGCATGTGAGAAATAAATCGAATTTGGCTGTACTAAATACATGAGAAACATATACAATTGCTATATTTCCTAGTTCTTAAGCATCCTTGGTTTGGATAAATGGCTTTTCCATGTGGCTCGAATTAATCTGCTGAATCTGCAATGTGTCTATTTTTCATCAACATATTTTACTGATAGTATGCCAACCCTCACTTAACTTGATCAATAACTACCTTATATGTGTTGCAGGGAAACAATGGGAGACATTGAGGTTTACCATCGAGGTTCGCACATGCATGGTCTTTTATCTAATAGCACATTATTGTGCAACTGCAGGAACCATTCTAATATTTAGGTTTTTAACAATTTGGTCTTGCACATGTAGGTCCTGCTGTCAGAGGTTTTGACCCACTATTCGACCCATTTTGCATATGGGGAAATGAGATGTCCATGAATATCAGTCAAGTCAAGAAACTCAGAAAGATTGTTAGGATAAAGAAACTAGCGACGAAAAACAACAAGATCTTTGTCTGCACAATGAAGAAGACATCAGTGAACCACAGGATGGTACTAACTCTTATACCTTGTTTTTTTATTCCTATGCGCCATTTCAAAATTTAGAGAAGATATTTATGCATATCTTTGTTTTCAGGCCTTTTCAAAGCAGTTCTTAGATGATTACCTTTCAAACCACATGTATGGTCAAGAGGCGAGGAAGGTGTTCATACAACACCCGCGGTACAATATTGAAGTCTTCCTCAAGAGGACAAAGGATGGGCGGTCAATCATCCACAGGCACTGGCCTAAAGTTGCAAGGACCTTCAACATCATTGAAGGCTCAATATTCGCCTTCCGCTTTAGCAGTTTTCCAGATGAGATTCATCTGTCTATCTACCTTCTATGATGCTAATTTCCAAAGGTTTTAGATGTTGCATGTGAAACTTGGTGCTGTTGTGTAATGGGGTAGCCAGCTATATGGCTATATGGTGTAAGTGAGTGTTGAAGCTATATGATGTTGTACTCTGATGTATTTCAATTATGAAATCCTGGTTCCGTAATACGAAAATGAAATATATTGTGTGTTTAATATGAAATGTCAATTTGATTACTAAATGGATTAAAAATAATAGGCCAATTAGCCTACTTATTGGGTTTTTCTATTGCAAATGGTTATTGAGACAACACCGTGGGCGATGATCTCAGACAACGCACTCAGTTTCTAGGAAGTAAACGTGTTGAATCAATGAACAATCACACACGACTTCCTCTGGACAACTGTTTGCATTAGGCCACCTTGCACAAACGTTTTCCACATAAAAAGTGTGTGTGATGGACAGCATATGCCACACAGTTTCTTCTAGGCACCGTGCGTGATGCATTCAATAACACAAGCGATAAAATTATTAATATTGTCTGCAATGGCAACGCTATCACAGACGATGTGATGTGGAAAATTGTGTGTGATGTACGCACGAACGGAAATGTTTGTCTGGGATTCATTGTGTGGGATGTATATACGAACGGAAACGTTTGTCTTGGATTCACTGTGTGGGATATACATACGAACGGAAACGATTGGGCCTGTATAATTGTCTACGATGGCTCGCCCGATCGCACACGAGCTCTTTTTGCACCACGTGTGTGACCGGAGGACCTATCGCCGACGGTTTCTGGGTCATGTGGGAAGGACTCCCCTATCGCACACACAGGCAATGCGACAGTTTAAAACTCTATCGCGGAAAGGGGGTAAAAATCGTTTGTATAGCACGTCACTGCACTAGTGCATCATGCGCATACAAGTCTTTAATGTGCTCAAATCCAATAACATTCAATTCAAGTTGAGTTACAAGCAAGCATTTGCGGGAAAGAGCGTCCGCCACAACATTTTCCTTACCCTTAATATACTTGATAACATAAGGAAAAGACTCAATGAACTCACTCCACTTGGCATGACGTTTATTCAATTTTGTTTGACCCTTAAGGTATTTAAGCGTCTCATGATCCGTATGGATGACAAATTCACGAGGGCGAAGATAATGTTCCCACACATGCAAGACTCTCACCAAGGCATATAACTCCTTGTCATAAACGGGGTAATTAAGTTGTGCTCCGGAAAGTTTCTCACTAAAGTATGCGATTGGGCGTTTCTCTTGCATTAACACGCCACCTATGCCATTACCACTAGCGTCGCAATGCACTTCAAAAGTTTTACCAAAATTGGGTAAGGCAAGTAATGGAGCATGTGTAAGCAAGTTTTTAAGCTCATGAAATGTGGCATCTTGGGAAGGACCCCAAAGAAAAGGTGCATTCTTCTTACTGATCAATGCGTGCAATGGTGATGCAATAGTGCTAAAATCCTTCACAAAGCGACGATAAAATCTGGCTAAGCCAAGGAAACTACGCACTTGAAGCAAGTTGGTTGGTTGTGGCCAAGTTTTAATAGCATCAATTCTAGCTTCATCAACTTGAACACCCTTAGAGGAGACTACAAATCCCAAGAAAATAAGTTTATCAACACCAAAAGTGCATTTTTCCATGTTCGCATAAAGTCGCTCGTTTCTAAGAACTTGCAAGACGTTCCTAAGATGTATGACATGATCTTCAAGAGATTGACTAAACACAAGCATATCATCAAAGTAGACCACAACACAAATGCCAATATATTTGCGAAGAACATAGTGCATCACATGCATAAAAGTGCTAGATGCTTGAGATAAGCCCATAGGCATGACCAACCATTCATATAAGCCAAATTTGGTTTTAAAAGCCGTTTTCCATTCATCACCTTCTTGCATGCGAATTTGATAGTAGCCACTTTTAAGGTCATTTTTTTAGAAAATGGTGGCTCCACTAAGTTCATCAAGCATGTCATCAAGGCGTGGAATGGGATGGCGATACCGAACGGTGATAGCATTAATGGGACGACAATCGGAACACATGCAAAAACTATCTTTCTTAGGCACAAGTATAACCGGAATGACACATGGACTTAAGCTCTCGCGTACATACCCGTTCACGAGAAGATGTTGCACTTGCCTTTGAATCTCTTTGGTCTCGTCGGGGTTGACGCGGTAAGGTGCCTTGTTCGGTAGAGGTGCGCCGGGGATGAGGTCGATGCGGTGCTCGATTCCGCGCAATGGAGGGAGACACGGAGGTAGCTCATCTGGAAATACGTCCGTGAACTCCTTCAAAAGATTAGACAAAACCAAAGGTAGATGTTGTGAAGCATTAGTCCTCACCGCTTCATCTTTACACACAAGTACAAAGTGAAGAACACTCGATGGGCTCTCACTCACATCCCTCATGTCTCTTTTGGTGGCTTGTGGCGCTCACTCTCTTTGTGGTGGTTCGCTCTCTAACTAGTTTCTCCACGATGGGTTGAAGCTTGCTTGTCGGTGGTGACTTGACTTGGCGACATGGGTCGAAGCACGTACTCCTTGCCCTTCATCTTGAAGCTATAGTGATTGGTTCGTCCATTATGGATGACACCGTGGTCAAATTGCCAAGGTCTCCCTAAGAGGAGATGGCACACGGACATTGGTACCACATCACATTCCAAGGTGTCTTCGTATGCGCCAATCTTGAAGGACACTTGAACGGTGTGCTCCACTTGAATGGTGCCGAAGTCACTTAACCATTGGACCTTGTAGGGGCGAGGGTGCTTCTTCTTGACCAATTGTAGCTTGGAGCAAAGTTCTTTGCTTGCCAAATTGTGGCAACTTCCTCCGTCGATGATGACCTTGACGGAACGTCCTTGGATGCCCGCTTTGGTATGGAAGATGTGGCAACGTTGATCTTCATCTTGTCGTTGTTGAAGTGTCAAGACCTTGGAGACAACGAGAGCGGGGCTCGGATCATTGTCGCAAAAGACTTGAGCGTCTTCATCTTCATTCACTTGACGGTGCATGGCCACGTGCTCTAAGGCTTCCAATTCTTCTTCGCTCATGGAGTCATAGGTGTCGTCATCGTTGGCGATCATTATGCGCCGCGTGGGACATTGGTATGTCTTGTGGCCACGGCCTTGGCAAGTGAAGCATTGGATAGATCTTGTCTTGGCGGTAGCATCCGTTGTAGGGGTTGATGACGAAGCTCTTGGCTTGTAGGTGGTTGAAGGAGGACGACTCGAAGATGTCGAAGGTTGCTTGGAGCTTGACTTGTCACCGGTAGTGGGTGTAGCTCGAGTAGTTGTAGGAGTTGTAGTTGTGGAAGCTTGATTATAGGAGCAGTAGGTCTTGGAAGAGTATTTGGAGTACTTGTAGTCCTCTTGCACTTGTCGCTCCGCCTTGGTCGCTTGGTGCACTAGCTCGAGGAGGTTGGAGTATGGTTGGAAATCCGCGATTTTCTTGATTGGATAGTTGAGGCCATTCAAGAAATGCGCCATAGTTTGTTCATCTTCTTCCTTTACGTTGGCTCGTATCATGGCAATTTCCATCTCTTGATAGTATTCTTTAACCGACTTTGTGCCTTGCTTGAGGAGTTATAGCTTCTTGAAAAGATCATGGCTATAGTGTGTAGGCACAAAACGAGCTCTCATGACATCCTTCATTTGATTCCACCTTGTGATGGGTGGGTCACCCTTCTCTTGGCGTCCCTCAATGACTTGTTCCCACCAAATGAGAACATAGTCTTGGAACTCAAGGGATGCCATGGCGATCTTCTTTTCCTCTTCATAATTGTGAAGACATAATATCTTGTCGACCTTCAATGCCCATGAGTGGTAGTCTTCGGGATCATTGCTTCCGGAGAACTTAGGCATGTTGAACTTGAGCTTGCCGAAGCATTGCTCCTCATTATGTTGGGGGCGATGGCGTGTCACTCTTGTCTTGGAGGGGGGTCTTCTAGCTCTTGCTCCTCGTGCTCCGCTTGATTAACTTGGCATTGAGGGCGGTGGATTCTTGCCCGGATCCTCATTTCTTGGCGCTACTCAAGACACGTGGCTTCCTCTTGTCGCTCTCGTCGGAGTGCCTCTTCTTGTTCACGCACTTGGCGGTTGCGCTCGTTGACAGCGCGAGTTGCTTCGCGTAGAGCATGTTGAGCTTCAAGTGCTTATTCCTCACGGCGTTGTTGTTCTTGCCGAAGAGTGTCGCCATCTTGGTTTTCGTGGCGTTGGCGATGTGGAGCTTGCTCTTGGTCCATGGCGTCTTGTTCTTGAAGACGATGTCGTTCGCGCTCTCAAAGGCGGTCTTGAAACCATTGCCATGGAATGGATTTTGTGAAGCTTGTTGATCTTCATGGTCTTGGCGACGATGCGAGCAAACTCGTGGAATACTTGCATCCAAAGACGTGTCCGAAGAGTATCGGCTTGAGTGGCGTCATCTTGATCTTGATGAAGACGATGTGGGAGAAGCGCGGGTGATCATCATGGCACGGAACTCTTCCATTTGAGATGAAAGCTTGTCGTTAAGGTAGTCCCGTGTTCATGCTCCGGACTGCCGCAAGTCGGTGGCGAGTTGTTCGAGGCGGTCGCCCAAAGCTTCATTCGCTTGATGCAAAGCTCGTTGAGCACCAAAGAGTTGATTCTTGGTGACGTAGTTGGTCGGTTCTTCTTGCTCATCGAAGAGTGGGTTGGAAGAAGTGACGGGCCTATCCATCATGCTCAAGCGAAAATGTGAGTGGAAGAAAGGAAAGAACTAGACCAAATGTACCTTATCCAATGTTGAAGATGGATCAATGATCACCCAATATGGTATTATGGAAGTAGCACAATTGGTACCGGATCTTGTCAATCTCACACCTACAAAAGTAAAGCTTTTGGAGGAGCTTGGTGAGGATAGTGGCACAAAATTGATGCAATTGTTAGCAAGATATCAATAATGTTGAAAGAGATTCACAAATTCGCAAGTGAAACAAGTAGACCAATAGCAATGAGTGGCACACGGAAACACACACACACGGATGGATAAGTGGGGTTGTGCAAGCAAGGAATGAGCACAAAATGTGGAATCCACAGAAAACACTCGTGTTGCACAACTCTAGAAAGACGTAGCACGATTGCTCAATAGGCGGATACGAAACTTGTTCACACAACCTATGAGAGACAAAACGTAACGACTTCTATCCCGATTATGCTATGTATGTATGGCTCCCGGTGAACTTTCATGATGATTCAAGATGATCCAATATGATATGCAATGTGACTTGATGCTATGGCTATTACTTACAAGCTCTTTGTGTTTCTTTTTCTTTTTTGCTTAAAAGCTTTTCTCTCTTTTGATATTTTCCTTTGGCCACTTATGCGAAATGCTCGAACCAAGATAGCAATTATGTATACGCGGGAACAATTGATGACACAAGAGATGATATGATGATATATGCACACAATGATAGCTATGCGAAACGTGTATCACTAAAGTGCACAAGTAGTGTTGCCCGACAATACTCAATAGCTAGTCTCGATAGGAAAGTGACGCAAAATTGGCTCGGGGTTAACAATGCAATTGCAAGGGAAATGGACAATGATGTTATCGAGTTTACCGTCCTTGCTTATGGTGGTAGTGTCAAAATGATGAAGTGGTCGTTGTCGATGTCGAGTCCGTGGCGAAGTTGAGCGGCGGTGATGTTGATGTTGAACCGTTCCTAAGTAGCCGAAACACGTTAGGAAACGGAGAACCGCGACTCAAAATCTCAATTAGCAAAACGGTCAAAATCGGAGGTGGTAGCGGAAAGTGGTGGTGTTGGGTCAGAAGCTCAATGGGTTTGTGGAAGTACAATGGTGGTTCTGGAGTTGGCAATGCGGAAGTGGAGATGGTGGCTAAAATTTTCCCATGAAAAATCCAGTTCCGTCAGGCTCGGTCGGACGTCCAGTAAGTGTCGGACGACCGGTGGCCGTTCTGTGTCTAGACGTCCGGTAACGGTCGGTCGTCCGGTGGCTGCCAATTTTGGGGTCAAGAGGAACTCGTGGATATGAAGGTGGGGAAGAATTTTTTTGGCAAAATTGGGATGATTTCGTGGATGAAAATGATGGGAAAGGTGTGGGGAGGCTAGATCTACCTGCAACACTCCAAATCCATGGATCAAAATCAACAAAACATCATCAAACCAACAAATCACAAAAAAATTGGTATGACTATTTTTGGTGGGGATTTTCAAAATTGGGTAAAATCAACAAAATTGGGGCTAGAAAGTGGAAGGGAAGAACTGCTGGAAATATGCCCTAGAGGCAATAATAAAATGGTTATTATCATATTTCCTTGTTCATGATAAATGTTTATTATTCATGCTAGAATTGTATTGACCGTAAACTTAAATACATGTGTGGATACATAAACAACACCGTGTCCCTAGTGAGCCTCTACTAGACTAGCTCGTTGATCAAAGATGGTTAAGGTTTCCTAATCATAGACATGAGTTGTCATTTGATAACAGGATCACATCATCAGGAGAATGATGTGATGGACAGACCCAACCGTAAGCTTAGCATCTGATCATATCACTAAGTTCACTTTGCCGTAGCTTTCGTAATGTCAAGTATCTGTTCCTTAGACCATGAGATCATGCCACTCCCGGATACCGGAGGACTACTTTGTGTGCTATCAAACGTCACTTCGTAACTAGGTGATCATAAATGTGCTCTACAGGTATCTCCGAAGGTATTTGTTAGGTTGCATGGATCGAGACTGGGATTTGTCACTCTGTGTGACAGAGAGATATCTCCGGGCCCTCTCAGTAATACAACATCACAAGAAGCTTGCAAGCATGTGACTAATGAGTTTAGTCATGGGGATCTTGTATTACGAAACGAGTAAAGAGACTTGCCGGTAACAAGATTGAACTAGGTATGGCGATACTGACGATCAAATCTCGGGTAAGTAACATATCGCCGGACAAAGGGAATTGCATACAGGATTAACTGAATCCTTGACATCGTGGTTCAACCGATAAATATCTTCATTGAATATGTGGGAGTCAATATGGGCATCCAGGTCCCGCTATTGATTATTGATCGGAGAGGAGTCTCGGTCATGTCAGTGTTCCCAAACCTGTAGGGTCGCACACTTAACATTCAGTAGCGCTAGGGTAGTATTGAGATATTCATATGGTGAAGTCCGAAAGTAGTTCGGAGTCCCGGATGGGATCCGAGACATCACGAGGAGCTCCGGAATGGTCCGGAGGTAAAGATTTATATATGGAAAGTCGTTTTCGGGGTTCCGAAAAAGTTCGGGAATTTTCCGGCAGTGTACCGGGAAGTTCCGAAAGGTTCCGGAAGTCAACCGGAGGGTCCCACCTGTCCCGGAGGCCTGCATGGGCTGAGGGGGGGGGGGCGTCCTGGCCTATATGGGCCAGGCCCACCAGCCCCCCAAGGGCCCATGCGACTGGGAGGGGGGCCGTGGCTCCCTGGCTTGGAGGAGGGGCATCCGCCCCTGGCTTTGGGGGGGGGGGTATTCACCCCCCACACCCCTATATAAAGTGGGAGGTGCCGGGTGCGTAGGGGGCAGACACACCAAACCCTAGCCGCCTCTCCCTCCCGTTACTCCACCTCCTCGTCCGGTATGCGCTTGGCGAAGCCCTGCTGGAGTTCCGCTGCCACCACCACCACCACGACGTCGTGCTGGTTCCGATCTCATCTACCACTTCTCCCTCGCTTGCTGGATCAAGAAGGAGAAGACGCCACTGAGCCGAACATGTGCTAATCTCGGAGGTCCCTCACGTGCGGTACTTGGATCGGATTGGATCACGACGCGAGTATGACTATGTCAACCACGATCTCTAGATAGTTAACGCTTTCGGTCTACAAGGGTACGTAGACACACTTCCCCTCTCGTTGTTATGCATCTCCTAGATTAGATCTTGGTTGCGACGTAGGAATTTTTTTGATTTTCATGCTACGTCACCCATCAAGAACTCCAAAGTGTGAATCAAGCTTGCTCTGATCCAAGATGATGTAGGGTGGAACCCTAGATGGAGATCTTTTCACACTTGGAGGTGGGGAAAGGAGCAAATCAAAAGAGGAACACACAAAAACACTCAATCAACAAGATCCAATCACACATATGCTAAATCCACATACACATAAAGGAGATACAAGGGTCCAAATCCAACACATGAAGGTAAAGAGGGTAGCTAGTTCATCCCAATTCATGAAGGAGAGAGGTCTTGAATCCAAAGATGGATCTTCCCAAAAGGGGTCTTGAATCCACTAGGGGATCTTCTCACATGGAGGCCTTGGAATCCATGGGAGTAGGTAGTGGATGAGCAAAACTCAATCTCTAATCTGAGCTATCACTTTGCGAACCCTAGTTTGTCCAAGTGAAGGGGTATTTATAGTCTAGGGAGAGAGAGGGGGATACATGGGTGAAAACCCGGGTGGCTGCGCACAGGTAGTGTCGGACGTCCGACATTTGTCGGTCGTCCGGTCGCTCGCGAGCGTCCGGTCGTCCGGAGGGCGTCGGACTTCTGACGATTTGGCTCTGGACAGGTGTCGTCGGATTTCCGGAGAATGTCAGACGTCCGGTGTTTTGGTACTGGACTGGTGGCACCGGATTTCCGGAGGCGGTCGGTCGTCCGGTCGCTGGAGTGGGTCGGACGTCCGGTACTTGTCGGTCGTCCGGCTGCTGTAGAGCTCGTCGGCTGGGCCTTCTGGCTGGTTGGTCATCAGGGCGACGGACGTCCGGTAAGGACCGGTCGTCCGGTGGATGTAGCTTGCAGGCAACTCTTCCTCTTGCTTCTTGCGCTTGGTGTCCTCGCCGTCTTGTCCAGTGTTCGTCGCGTCTCCATGGCCTTCCTCCAAGTACCTGATCACACATAGTGTCTCCGCTTGAGGTAGTAGCCATGTCTCGCATGTAGAACGTGTAAGTTCAGAGAGGAGCGAGTTCACTTCGGTTTCGATAGCCCTTGCACGAGCTATAGTCATTGGTCCATGTGGTGTCTTGGGAGACGATGGTAGGTCCATGGGGATGACCGTAGGATGCTCCGCATCAACCCATCACCCACCGGAGCTGCTCAAACAGGCCAACCACCACATTAGGAAGAGTCGCATCTCGCATCACAGTAGCCGCCACCACTAAGCCTTCCAGATCCGCTTGGATCGAGCCCACATCACCTCCACCTCGCCCGGAGGACGACAACAATGCACCATGGCTGACCGGGGCGAAGCCCGAATCCATCCACGTTGGACCTGGTGGCGCCCAGGCCCTGTCGTCCACGCCGGCCCACCTCCGCCACATCCACCTCCAACCACCACCGCCGCCTTGCCGTCCGGACCCAGGAGAT
Organism: Elymus sibiricus; assembly: GCA_039707655.1. Taxonomy (NCBI): domain Eukaryota; kingdom Viridiplantae; phylum Streptophyta; class Magnoliopsida; order Poales; family Poaceae; genus Elymus; species Elymus sibiricus. Next base: position 169,020,588 of record CM077672.1, on the reverse strand, counting down.
CGTACGGGAAGATGCAGGGCGCCACCAGCGCACGCCACCGGAGCCAGGCCAGCCAGGCACCACGCTCCCACGACCAAGGGTGGTACAGACGTGCCCGTGCCCAAGAAGCGGGATGCCGGATCCAGGAGCCCAGATCTGGCCCGCCCCACGGCGCCGTCGCTGCCCAGAGGCAGCCCTTCTGTCGAGAGGGACGCCGCCCCGCGAGCAGCACGAGTCGCCCGACGCGGGACCGCCGTGCTCCACCGGGACCACCGGCCAATCGAAAGGGAAACGCCCTGCCGCCACCCTCCCAGGGCACGCACGGCTTCGCCGGTGTCCCCTCCGGTGGCGGCGCAGCGGGGGAGGAGGGTGGGGGTAGTCCCCGACGGTGCGGCTAGGGTTTTCCCCCTTGTCGCGAGAGCAAGCAAGCTCGAGTATGATACTGAGTGATCGCATGAGTGACATAATTTTCACCTTTTGCCGTCAATTGTTTTAGTGACATGATGCTCTTAAAGAGGATCCCTTGGTAATCAGCAAAGGGCTATCACTTGCTTTGCAATGGAGCCATATCCGATTTCTTGGAGGCTGACAATCTTGTGAGCAGAAAGGAGAAACAGATCACACTATGGCTTCTTAGTTGAGAAGATCAAATTATTAATGTATCAACAAAAATTTTGCATTACTTATGTTCGATGTAATCGAAACCACTTATTTTGAAACGAAGAGAGTACTATTGATCGTAGCTTGCTACTTGTAATTTCCCTAAAAAGGAACTTCTTTTGCATAGAATCACTTTTTTTAGGAAGGCATAGAATCACTGAATTTGCCTTCTGCCCATTTGTTTATCAAAGAGTCAACGGCCATCCCATAGATAGATCAGAGACCGTCCAAAACCGCAGTGAAATCGCGAGGCGGCAGCTCTATCGGGCCAACCCGACCGAAGGCTCGCGATCGCCTCCTCTTCATCCTCAGATCTCGCCGCCGGCGGAATGCTCCCCTCCTCCCGCGGCGGCGGCCGCAGACGCCTCGTCCTCCTCCTCTCGCTCACCGCCGTCCTCGCCTTCGCTTCTCCGCTCCGCGCGTCCGCCTCAGAGTCTGACCACAAGGTGCGCTGCTCAGCCCCGCCCCGCCTTATCTTCCCTTGGATCTAAAACCTTTTGTCGGCCCCCTCAGTTTGATCGCTCCAGTTGCTCCCATTCCGTGGCGTCAGATCTGAACGCCCATCGGCGCGATCTCGCGCTGGTTTCTCCAGCTCTCGCGTCCTGAGGTTTTAGTTCCTAGAGCTCTTAGTGCAGTTCGGTTGTCTGGAGGTGGTGGCTGATGTGACGCGAGAATCTTGGTGTTAAACGACGGAGGTGGTTCTAAATCTTCGGATGATTCATCATAGCTTAGTTTACGGTGGTGGAAACAATATTAAGTGCTACGGGTTAGTGTTCCAATTGAGATCGATGTGTGCGGGACCTGATCGGAATGGTACCAGTGGTGGTGCCTGATACTCTGAACTTAGATATATAATAACTTGATGTTGATCGGAGGAAATTCGCTTACATCCAGGTACTTTGAGGCTGTAGTGTATGTTCCTGTAGGGTGTAGTGAAGGCTGCATTGTGGTTTCTGCTTCTTAGATTCAGGATATTGTTACTGTTTGGTTCATAGAGAGGTGCTGACAGTTTGGCCTTGTCTTGCATACAAATGTTCTATAACTTGTTTTGCGTGCACTTGGTGGTTGAAAATAGCAGGCTATAATCTAAGGAGTGAGCAGCAAGAGCATAATCTCTTGTCAAATCTATGTGTGCATCTTTTTTTTTTTGTTCATTTGTTTCCTTGTTATCAATATGAATTGATTTGATTTGGTTAATCATGAAAATTGTCAAATAACTTTCGGAAATGATAAATCCCGAACGTTCGGATTTTAAGCATGTCATCCCGAACGTTTTTCATGGCAACTTTAGTTCACGCGAGGTTGGCAAAACATGGCAATTTTCTGACAAAAAAACAAAGTGGGACAAAGTTGCCATGTTTTAACAACTAAAGTTGCCACCTCGCGTCAACTAAAGTTGCCATGAAAAAACGTTCGGGATGACATGCTTAAAATCCGAACGTTCGGGATTTATCGGGGTCCATAACTTTTAGTAGGATAATATTTTACATTCTAGCTTTCATGCATCTGTCATCGCGATCTTCAATTTGGTGAAATAAATGGGAGTATGAGACATTCAGTTGTCCATGCAACTAGGATAATAATTCCTTGCCAATGGTCTTGATCGTGTGTGATGCTGCAACTCATGTGCTGTCCGTGCGATAATATTTGAACATTAAAGAAAGTCAATTGCACTGCTGACTGTCGTATATTTATTCTAGAGAGTTGTATATTGGTTTCTTAATATAGATTGATTTGGAAATAGCTTGTTACCACTAAGATTGGCATTTCTGAAAATACCACTCCATGCCTCGCTGACAGTCTGACATTTAGCCTGAAGGCCCACATGTCAGTGAGAATGTTACTCCATGCCTCATTGACATGTAGCCTGGAATAACCTAGGTAGCTACTGTCATGAAGATGGATGGATGGCACGGTGCATGGGATTGGAGTAGAACATATGTTAGGGAGAAAGAATGAGATAGATAATAGATCAATAAACTAATCTCTTATTATTTGATTAATAATTGATACATATACTGTCCCTTATATAGGAGGACTTACTTGACTGCAGTATTAGTGACTGGAATATTTTAGTTGATCAAACTTGAGTGCTTGTATGAAAATTAAGAAAATGCTTTCGTAACATAGGACTGAGTAATGACGAAAGAGATCCCATGGCTTCTTTCTTCTCTCCATAATGTACCTTACCGTTAGCCATCATCAACCCCCCAATCCCTATTAAGTCACTGCAAATTACTAATGTTTTGCAGATTTACATTATACACTTGTTTCATTCTGTATTATCTTCAAGTATGCTTTCTTTCTAAATTAATTATGCTTAATACCATGTGCTATGAGCATTTCGTGTGGCTTGAAGTTCTTATCTGCTTTATGTTTCTTACATGCAGTACAAAGCTGGAGATTCAGTTAAGCTCTGGGTGAATAAAGTTGGACCTTACAATAATCCTCAAGAAACTTACAATTATCACAGCCTCCCATTTTGTCAACCATCTGAGAACCCTGGACATAAGTGGGGTGGTCTTGGAGAAGTCCTGGGTGGGAACGAGTTGATTGATAGTCAGCTTGACATAAAGTTCTTAAGTATGTTCATGTTGTTCTCAGACCATCCTTGTATTTATTTATGATTTACTGAATGTTGACATGTGCATTTTTCTTTCGGTATGCATTTGCTTGTCTTATTAATTATATAAATGTTATGTTGCCTTTGCTTTAGGAAATGTGGAAAGGGGATCCATTTGCACACTGGAACTAGATTCCCAAAAGATTCAACAATTTGCTGATGCCATTGAAAGCTCGTACTGGTTTGAATTTTTCATAGGTACGGGGATCAATATGTGATGCATTACATTTTGTTCTATTACATTGATTTAGGCATATTTCTTGTTTCTAACATTTTTCACTGGGTTTTGCATTGCTTGTGGCACCATGCACCTAGATGATCTGCCTCTTTGGGGTATGTTCCTGTCAACTTGGTATTTTCTTTGCTATTCTTTATCTTTGTTTCTTTTGCCTAACAAGACAGTTATATGCTTTGACAGGTTTTGTTGGAGAGACTGACAAAAACAGTGAAAACAAACACTATCTTTACACGCACAAGAACATTCTTGTAAAGTACAACGATAACAGGGTATTTATCTTCCATTGATTCTGAACATTAACACATAATTTGGACAAGATTGTACAAGTGAATCTGATTTTATTTTTGTTGATATTTGAACATGAATATATAAGTGGATCTGATTTGATTTTGTAGATAATTCATGTTAATCTCACCCAAGAGTCTCCTAAGCTCCTTGACGCTGGTAAGAAGTTGGACATGACATATTCAGTGAAGTGGGTACCAACAGATGTTTCATTTGCACGCCGTTTTGAAGTTTACCTGGACTATCCTTTCTTTGAACACCAGGTAAATGGTAATGATTGCTTTTTGGAAAAAGAACCGAGTATGCGTAGCACACAACTCTCTCCCTGCTAATGGGAATAACCCTTCAATTCAACAATAGCGAACTGCATCTCCCCTTTGAACTAACCATTGGAAGGTTCTAAATTATTTCTAAATTTTCATGTTCAGATTCACTGGTTCTCCATTTTCAATTCTTTCATGATGGTTATTTTTCTCACTGGTTTGGTTTCAATGATATTGATGCGAACACTGAGAAATGATTATGCAAAATATGCTCGCGATGATGATGATCTAGAGTCACTGGTGAGCATCTGAATTCTGGTGCCTATTTTGCTGCACTTGAATAATATTCCAACCAAATTAACTCTCTTGGTTTTTATACACTGCCACTCAACTGTTGCCTGAACTCATGACTTTGCTTTATTAGGAGAGAGATGTTAATGAGGAATCTGGGTGGAAACTTGTCCATGGTGATGTATTTCGTCCTCCTAGAAGCTTGACACTTCTTTCTGCTCTTGTTGGTATCGGCACCCAGCTGGCAGCTCTTATCCTACTTGTGATTGTATTGGCCATCGTTGGCATGTTATATGTTGGGTATGCTCAAAATCATACACATACTTTTACCTCCTTTCTTCCTTGCCTTGCATGTAGAACACATGGCTTGAAATACATGACAAGCTAAAAAAGTGGCATAGTCGTACCCTATTAATAATACGTAAAAAGATGAATGAAGGGCAGGAATATTTGAAAATGAGCTGGACCAGCGTTCAGAGTACCAGAACATGACTTGTTTGCGAGAAACTCGCCAGGAGCCTTCCAGATCCTGTACTTTTCTTAGGAAATCTTGACTGCCAATCATTTGCATGAAGTATCATTCTGTAAATACAGTAACTGACAGTAATTTAACAAAAAAGTTGGCTCAAGATCAATGTAAAAGTGTCTGGGATTTAATTTCCTCTGGCTGCTTTAAGTGTTAAATTGCTGGCATCTGCCTGTTTCCACCATTTTTAATGATCCCTGGACAGAAATGTGGCAATGTCGTGTCGTGTCTATTTTAAAATGCTGACAACATTCTCGTACCTGCTGGAATTTTGATCTCTTCTAGTTAAATTCATTTTTACCTGAATAAACTATTCACAAATCGATGAGAAAAAATGAGCACCGACTTCTAAACTATTGCATGTGCAAATAAAAATATGTATTACATATAATATATTGATTAGGAAGCATTATTGATGGACTGAAGAAGATTCTAGTCTCTACCATTGCATTTCTCTTTGTTTAGCGCTGGTACTGAAAATTGTCACTGATCTGTTCCTTATTGCAAATAACACTTCAAGATAGTGTTCACTGTTTTGTTTTGTACTCCTATTTGAGCATCTAAAAACCTGCGTGCAGTGTTCTGGAGTACTCCACACATGCGTAGAGTAAAGTACTTGCTTAAGTATCAGTGAGCATCGATGGGCATCTGATAGTTGGAGGATGTAGGATGGCATTACAATTTATTGTCCTTGGGTTTCACCTAACTTGAAATATGGGATTAATAACATAGCTGGTCCCAAGCCCGGGTAAAGGAGAAGCTTGTCCAACATCGCTTGAGATGGTTTGGGCATATACAACGCAGGCCCCCAGAAGCGCCAATGCATAGCGGATGGTTAAAATGTGCTGATAATGTCAAGAGCAGTTGGGGTAGACCAAACTTGACATGGGAGGAGTCCGTAAAAGAGAAATCCGAAGGATTGGAATATCACCAAAGAACTAGCCATGGACAGGGGTGCGTGGAAGTTAGCTATCCACGTGCCAGAACCATGACTTGGTTTCGATATCTTATGGGTTTCAACTCTAGCCTACCCCAACTTGTTTGGGACCGAAAGGCTTTAAGGACAGAAAGTTAATTTTGTGTCATGTGGGGCCGATGCTACCGCCGTTGTTGGCCACATGCATCGGTGGCAACACATGAAGTGTTGTAGATGGATTGGTCTTTATTAAAAGGTAATATTCAAGTTAAATTAGGATGATGAGATAAATTTGGAAATACGTGTTAGGCTGGTCATATATAAAGGATATGACAATGGCTTATCCATTCAAGTCAATGGTTACAAATCTCTCTTTTTCCATATCTTTGGTGCTTCCCGTGACTGCCTACGCCCCTCCCTTCCCCTTGTTATACTGTTTTGTCCTACAGCAACACCACAGTGGTGCCTAAACCTCCTGCCAGTTGCAGTTACCTGTTCTCTTTCTGCTTGGACGTGAACGTTTTGGATAAAAACTGTAACATAGTGTACTATTTCTCCTTTCTCCTCTAGACACACTAAAATAGTTCAGGAAAATAAATCCTGCTTTTGGTTATCTGAAAATTACCTTGTATTCAGTTTTGCAAATTGGAGTGGCAGTATTATGTCCTTCTGTTGAGATGCACAGATCCCATGGAGGTAGGGTATAGAGAAGTGAACAAATCCTGAAATGTCAAAAAACCTATGCTTTGTTACAAAAAGCCTTCGTTGTTTTTAGCATGGAGCATGGTTCTTTCTTGCATGTTGAGCATGCAATTCCTATTCTCTAACTTACATGCCAATGTTTCTCAGGCGAGGGGCTATCATCACAACCTTCATCGTGTGCTATGCTCTTACATCTTTTATTTCTGGATATGTTAGTGCTGGTCTTTACTCGAGGAATGGCGGTATGGTCCTTCACTTCTTGTTGACAAGTTGCACGATTTTGTTTATTTCTTAGACTATCAGTATTTATTTGGACAGTCTTGTCTTTCTTCTGATTTTTTCTTTCTAGTTTCATCATGTTATCATGGCATCTGTTGAAGCGGGAGAGGGAGTACCTGTAGCTAGCTCGGGCTCCTCTGTTCTAGGTCGCACTGGTTTTCTCTTTCTGGTGTGGCGGCTCACATGGGAACGGGAGGGCTGGATGCCCCCTTCTAGGTCAGCACCTCCACATGGGCTTGGGCCCTAAGTGATAAGTTGATGGGCTTGGGCCCATACTGGTTCAACACTCCCCCTCAAGATGGATGGTAGATATCTACCATTCCCATCTTGTCACATGCCAAGTTACAGTCCTTTGTTCCCAGTCCCTTTGTCAAGCAATCTGCAAACTGTTGCCCAGAGCTGACATGAGTAAGGCTGATGATCCCAGCATCAAGTTTCTCCTTAATGAAGAAGCGATCAATTTCCACATGCTTTGTCCTATCATGTTGAACTGGGTTATTAGCAATGGCTATAGCTGACTGATTGTCACACCACACCTTCAAGGGTCCCTTCCTCAGAAGTTTCAACTCGCTTAGTAGGTACTTCACCCAGAGCATCTCACACAACCCTTGAGATAGTGCTCTATACTCAGCTTCTGCTGTTGATCTAGACACAACCGGTTGTTTCTTGCTTCTCCATGACACCAAATTTCCTCCCACAAACACGCAGTAGCCAGAAGTTGATCTTCTATCATCTTGACAACTGGCCCAATCAGAGTCACTATAGCCATCCACCTCAAGATGTCCACTCTTCCCAAACCACAACCCTTTACCCGGAGTCCCCTTCAAGTATATCAGGATTCTGTGCACAATATCAAGATGCCCACTCCTTGGTTCATGCATGTATCTGCTCACCACCCCCACGGCATACGTAATGTCAGGCCTGGTAAACGTAATGTCAGGCCTGGTATGACACAAGTACAATAACCTCCCAACCAATTTCTGATAATCTTCCTTATTCACTAGCTCTCCTGATTGTGCTGTCACTTGATGATTTTGTTCAATCGGAGTAGGGGCAGCACGACATCCCATCATGCCCATGTCACTCAAGAGATCCAAGGTGTATTTCCGTTGGCACAAAGAGATTCCCTTCTCTGTCCGAGCCACTTCAATGCCAAGGAAGTATTTTAGGTTGCCCAAATCCTTTACCTCAAACTCCTTGCTCAGACAGCCCTTCAATCTCTCTATTTCCTCCTTATCATCTCCAGTGATGATAATATCATCCACATAAACAGCAAGGATGGTGATCTTCCGATCAGAGTTCCCGTAGAACATCGTGTGGTCACCGTTACACTGACCATACCCCATACCACGGACGGCACGTCTGAACCTATCAAACCATGCCCTTGGTGATTGCTTCAGTCCATACAAGGATTTCTTCAATCTGCATACCTTCCCGGTGGTCTCTGAAGTACCAAAACCTGGTGGTATCTCCATGTACACTTCTTCCTGCAACTCACCATGCAAGAAGGCATTCTTGACATCTAATTGATGCAACTTCCACCCAAAGTTTGCAGCACAGGAGACCAATATCCTTACTGTGTTCATCTTTGCCACGGGAGCAAACGTCTCATCATAGTCAATTCCATAAGTTTGACTATATCCTCTGGCGACCAATCTGGCCTTATATCTTTCCACCTTCCCCTCGGGATTTTGCTTCACGGTATAGATCCACTTACAACTCACTGCTTTCTTTTCTGTCGGCAATGTGGTTAGCATCCATGTTTTGTTTTTCTTCAGAGCTTCCAACTCCTCTATCATCGCTTCACGCCACTTTGGATCTTGCTTTGCAGCCTTCCAATCCTTTGGGATTGACACTGTTTGTAGAGAGGCAACAAACGCTCTATATGAAGGAGACAGAGCCTCGTAAGACACAAAATTTCCAATGTCATGATCATCAAAAGCATCGGGTGGTAAAGCCTTCTTTGCCGCTTCACGTGTCCCCTTCCGCAACGCAATAGGCAGCTCCACTGTATCAGATGAGCTTGCATCACTACGTTGCTGCTCCCCTTGCACCGACTGCTCCCCCTTCACTGACTGCTCCCCTTGCACCTACTGCTCCCCCTGCACTTGTGGCCGCCGCCGTGAATATACCAGACGAGTGTCAGATGAGGCTATGCACTTGTGGCACTTGTGGCTGCCGTCGTGAGTACACTAAGGGACTCTTCTGCCACCGATCCCGAATAGGAATATGAAGAGTACAAATCGTCACTGTTGGTTGGACCTGAACTTGCACATCATCAATGGGAGTACCAGCTGGAATTGTACCCACTATTGGCTGGACATGAGCCTGCACATCACCATCAGTGTTAGTACCCCCAGAATCACCATGAGTAGCCTTCTCCCCCTCTTGACCATCTTCCACATAGTGTAGGTGGTCAAGCTCTGCAAACAACAGACTCAGGTCTGTTGGCTCGCCATAGAATGGCTCAGACTCCCTGAAGGTGACATCCATACTCACAAATCTGCGTTTCTCAGAGGGACACCAACATTTGTACCCCTGCTGACTAGAAGCATAGCCCAGAAAAACACACTTCACTGCCCGCGGATCTAGCTTCCCAACAGAAGGTCGGTGGTCACGAACAAAGCAGGTACTGCCAAACAACTTTGGGGAAACAACAAACTTATTTTCTCCAAGCAACAATTCACATGGAGATTTCATGCCAAGTATCCTTGAAGGTGTCCGGTTGATCAAGTATGTGGCTGTCATAACAGCTTCACTCCACAAGAACTTGGGCACATTCATGGTAAACATCAACGACCGAGCAACCTCAAGAATATGTCGATTCTTCCTTTCTGCTACTTCATTTTGAGGGGGGGGGGGGGGGGGGGGGTGTCCGGACAAGAAGTTTGATGAAGAATCCCTTGGTCAGACAAGAAGGACCCGAAGGTGTTGTTCACATACTCTGTGCCATTGTCAGTCCTGATCACCTGCACCTGCACCTTAAACTGATTCTTCACCAAGGCATGGAAATTCTGAAAACAGCTAAACACCTCATCCTTGTGACGCATCAAATAAATCCAAGTCATACGAGTATAGCAGTCGATAAAGGTAACAAAGTACTTCATTCCATGCATCGACACAACTGGGCTCTTCCATACATCCGAATGAATAAGCATAAAAGGAGATATGCTCCTAAGCCCCTTACTCACATATGTGGCTCTTGTGTGTTTTGCATATTTGCAAGCATCACATGTCAGCTTGCCCTTGCCTATTCCACACATAACATCCGGAAATATTCTGCTCATCTTATCAAAAGATACATGTCCCATCCTACAGTGATGGATCATCGCCTGCTTCTCCTTGTCCTCCATGGTCGCAGCACACACCAAGTCCGGCTGCACCTCCTGGTCCATATACCAAAGCCCCTACGCCTGGTGCCAGTCCCAACCGTCTGCCTCGTCTGTCGCTCCTGAATCTCGCAACCGAATTGGTGGATCACACGACAGTCTATTTGATCAATGAGAGCACTGAAAGAGACCAAATTGACAGGAAAAGCTGGCACATGCAAAACTGAGGATAAGGAGATGGTTGGAGTGCACTTCACTGTACCAACCCCTATGACAGGCTGTTTTGTGCCATCAACAGTTTGCATAGTGCCCGTGTGAGAAGGAGGATGCTTATTGTAAGACTCGAACACGCAGTATTTGCCCGCAACATGCTGAGATGCTCCAGAGTCTAGAACCCATTTTGAACCATTTGCATTAGTAGCAAGAGATGCCTTTTCCTGATTATCTTCATCAGTGGAGGTCCAGTGAGCACAGTCTCCATAGCGAGCATTCAAGTCTGCAGTTTGGAGCTGTGATATGAAAGCATGGAGCTCCTCCAACTCAGCCCTCAATTTAACGGTCTGAGCATCCTTCTCACGTGTCACCCCCTCAACTGTTTCCTTGTCAGCCTGGATTTCCTCTACCTTCCTTTTGAAGCTCTCCAATTCTTCCCTGAGCCTCTCAACCTCTGCTACAGTCATGCTGTATTCCTTCTCTGACCCTCTCCTTCAGCAGAACAGCACCACAGCTCCTCGAATCTCCCTTGACCAGCAGCTGCACAAAACCAGCAATCCCCCTCCTTCCTCTTCCAAACAGCAGAAGCAGCAGCACTTCCAACCGGAACAGCACACAGGCACACAACTAGCACCAGTCGCAACCCAATTAGCAGCAAGACAACACAACAACCTCTCCAGTACCGAGCGCCCAGCAGCAGTTCCTCTCCGCTGGATCTCTCCCTTGTCTTCTCTCCGCTCGTGCAGCAGCAGCAACTGCAGCTCCAAGCCACTAGCTTCCAGGCGCCCGTGCCTGAGCTCCTGCTTCGCACTGAGCAGGAAAGCCTCCGCGCGCTGCACCTCCACACAGCCGCCGCCGTCGCCTGCCCTCGCAGCCCGCGCACTCACACGTAGCCGCGACCTCCGCGCGCTCACAGCCCGCCGCCTCTTCCTCGCCGGACCCCGCTGCCGGCCGGCGACTATACCGCCGGCGCCGCCGCCTCCAGGACGACCTGGTCTGATACCATGTTGAAGCGGGAGAGGGAGTACCTGTAGCTAGCTCGGGCTCCTCTGTTCTAGGTCGCACTGGTTTTCTCTCTGTGGTGTGGCGGCTCACATGGGAACGGGAGGGCTGGATGCCCCCTTCTAGGTCAGCACCTCCACATGGGCTTGGGCCCTAAGTGATAAGTTGATGGGCTTGGGCCCATACCGGTTCAACAGCATCTAACTCTTTTATAGAAGATTCTAGAGTTTATATACGATTTTCTCACTTCATGACTTGATTCCATGGCAGGTAAAAACTGGATAAAGGCTATGATCCTTACAGCATCCCTCTTTCCATTCTTGCACTTTGCAATTGGCTTTGCACTGAATACAATTGCAATCTTCTATGGGTCATTAGCAGCAATACCCTTTGGTACAATGGTTGTCATGTTTGTCCTTTGGGCTTTCATATCTTTTCCACTGGTGCTTTTGGGAACGGTTGTTGGTAGAAACTGGAGTGGGGCTCCTAACAATCCCTGCCGAGTAAAGACTATTCCACGGCCTATTCCCGAGAGGAAGTGGTACCTTACACCTTCTGTCATCTCATTGATGGGTGGGCTTCTTCCCTTTGGCAGCATCTTCATCGAGATGTACTTTGTGTTCACATCGTTCTGGAACTACAAGGTAAACAAGGAAATCATTGTATACATTTTGTACAAAATACCATTTTTTAATCATCAAAATCATTTAGGCCACTTATCATAGTGTGGAAAGGATTTTACTGTCCTTGGTTCATATTACATTTGTCCATGCCTTATTCTGAAGCACCTTCCTGCAATTTTCATTATATGAGCATCTGATTATGCAATGCCTTATTCTGAAGCACCTTTCTGCAATTTTCATTATATGAGCATCTGATTATGCAGTGTTATTTGGTTCTTGGCAGGTGTATTATGTTTACGGCTTCATGTTGCTGGTCTTTGTCATTCTTCTAATAGTTACAATCTGTGTCACAATTGTCGGTACTTATTTCTTGCTGAATGCTGAGAACTATCATTGGCAATGGACTTCGTTTTTCTCCGCTGCATCAACAGCGCTATACGTGTACCTGTACTCCATCTACTACTATCATGTGAAGACAAAGATGTCCGGCTTTTTCCAGACAAGTTTCTACTTTGGCTACACATTGATGTTCTGTCTTGGTCTGGGCATACTTTGCGGTAAGCACTCTTTACCAAATGATTGCTATACATTGCAATATTTAAAGACCACTTTGATGTCCTGACATGTATTTTGACGATTCAGGTGCTATTGGCTATGTAGGGTCAACTCTTTTCGTGAGGAGAATCTACAGAAACATCAAATGTGATTAATTTCCTGCTACATATGTGGGGTGGGGGTGGAGCGGTATCAGATCGAATCATATACGTGGAAGCGAGTCCTTCGAAATGGATTAATGCTAGTTCCCGATCAGGGTTTCAGAACTACGTCCCCTTTGCTTATTCCATCACACCCCTTCTTTTTGCATACTTATTTGTTCCCTGGAGCTGCTCTCATAGTGTATACATCTGTGGTAGCTGAGGAGTTCAGTACAAGTGCCTGGTGCAGGTTCTTATTTTTCTTTGTTTCTTGCCCTTGTTTTTTTGTTGTTGCATTCCTCCTTTTCAAATCAGAAATAGGAAGTGAGTATCCATGAGGCACTGTCTGGACTTCCCCTCTGAATTGTTACGTCCAATTCAAGGATGTCATGTACTACGTGAGATCTGTGTATTTATATATATCAACATTTAATGCATGAGAGTATATGTGTGTGTCCTCTATCATGTTGGGAAAAATCCTTCCCATGTTGCAGTGCTTTTGTATCTGTGGTACTATTTATTTATTTGTGACTTTTGAGGTAACTTGTGTGACATTTTATTTTCCGCCTTGTGGGGGTTGTGGTGCCACGGTTTCTGTGAAGAGAAACACGTTGACGCGTGAATAGCATTTTGGAGATTAAAGCATTAGCTTTAGTTCGAAACAAACTGGGGCATTTCGCCCACTACAACTTATTGCAGCAACACAAGGCTGGAACGTCTTGCTCCGAGATCACCGTGGTGTGATCTTGACAACCAATGCCAAGCCTGGCAAAGCCATGCGCATCCCTCTTCTGCATCACGTTAACACAGACAGATCGCAGTACATGCGCCGTTCTGGGCGAGTCCGCCCTCTGCATCATTGTGTGTGCATATATCCTTGCTGACATTAACATAGTATTGCTAGCATAATAAATGAGGTGCTACTATTAGTCATACTCCCTCCGGTCCTTTTTAGTCTGCATACAAGTTTTGTCAAGTATCTCTACTTTGACCAAACATATAGAAAAAGGTATTAACATTCACAATACCAAATCAATATTGTTAGATTCGATATGAAATGTAGTTTCATAGTATATATATTTGGTATTGTAGATGTTGATATTTTTTAATATAAATTTAGTCAAACTTTGCAATGTTTGATTTGATAAAAATCTAATACGCGAAGTAAAAAGGACCGGATGGAGTACACAATTCTCCCTCTGTAAACAAATATAAGACGATTTAGATCACTAAAGTAGCGATCTAAGATACCAATGATACCATGCACTATAGATATACTATCTACTCCCTCCGTTTCAAAATATAGTGCGCCCGCACTTATCGAGGTTCAACTTTGACCATAAATTTAACCAACGAGACCGACTGCGGCGGGAGCAAAAATTATATAATTGAAAACTTCTTTCGAATACGAATTCACTGGTATAATTTTTGCCCCCGCCGCAATCGGTCTCGTTGGTCAAATTTATGGTCAAAGTTGAAGCGTGGAAACCGAGGACGCACTATATTTTGGAACGGAGGGAGTACTATCTAGACTAATACTCCCTCCGTAACATAATATAAGACGTTTTTTCCATGAAATCTAAAAACACCTTATAAAATGTTACAGAGGGAGTATACGGCATGTGATTGATACTAGTGTACAATACTTTTCGTTGTGACCAGCGTTATGATCCCCAACGCAATCACTCCCCAACCTCCAAACTAGTGTACAATGATCTTCAACATGCCTTCAGTTGGTGCCTCCCATCTACTAGTTGTTCTCCTTTGGCTCTCGCCTTGGTTTGGATATGTTCTGGTACTCCTTCGGTCCTCGGCCATGCATCTCACTTGAAAAATCAACTCTTCGCTCACGTCATTCTTGTTATTCGACCTTAGGTACCTTCACTGAGGGTTCATAGCACATCAACCACCTCCTCTGTCCTATATGGCGTGTTGAGCTTCTTGCACCTCCGCCTTGTTGAAATATATGCATGCCTCTCTCCATCAGTTCAGACTTTTAAAATAATTGGTTGAAGTATGAATTCAATATGATATCAGAGCCAAGAGGTCTCAAGTTCAAGACCCTGCCAACGCAGTATTAAAAAAAGATTCTACATCCTAGATCAATCTCACGTCCTAGATGTGTGTGTGTGTGTGTGGGGGGGGGGGGGGGGGGGGGGGGTGTGTGTGTTAAAATATATTGCCCGACTCTTTTCATCAAGGTTCACCACACTTGAATGATGGCTTTACACTTCACAAATAAGTGGCTTACATCATTTTGTCTACCGTGCAGTGAGCTTCAGAGGTTCTCAATGGCCGTCTATCCGTTTTATGCCGTCAAATGCATGATAAAAGGAAAAGATTGGACGAGCCTTATGACGTATGTTTCATGTACGTGGACATCAAAAGACAAAATTATCAGTACCATCAACTTAAATAGTTATTGTTTGAAAATTCAAGGTATATTTTGTAGCTCAAGTATTTTACCAATATATTTGCGGTCATATTCACTCAACAGAAATCTTTGTATTTGACTAACAAAGATACTCCGATAACGAGCAAATATTGCAGAGGTTACTCCCCACCCGACCTAGTTTGCGGAATGAGACATATTGTATGTTTGGTTTGAGAGTAGCACGTAGTATGTGTGTATGGCCATCAGCTTGCTTTGGGTTACCGCACAAAATTTAGCATATGTCAAAAATGTAATGATTTTGGTCCGGTTTAGATGAAAATCATATGGTTTGCATAAAATTCATCTGATTTATTCAAATCCGGTTTGCAATGTACGCATGCAGCGTTGGATGGCCGGCTTCCGCTTCATGTCCGCGGACGCGGCCCTGGACGGATGCCATGTCCGTTTTAGGGGTTTGCATTGCAGATGCCAGCACGTAGCATGTATGCATGGCCATCGGTTGCTTTGGGTTGAACTGAAACCGCACAAAATTTAGCAAAAGAAACGAGCGCTGGAGCGGGAATGCGGGCACACAAATACCACCCACCACCACGCCTCGCCAACAGCGGCGGCATCTCCAGGACCGGTTGCCTCCAGTTGGGCACCGGAGATGCAGGCGGCGGTAGCGGCGTCGACCTGGGCGCCGACCACCTCGCCGTCTACCTCCTCCTCCTTCAAGGTAAAGCCTCTTGTTTCTCCGTCTCTTCTTGCTTATCCGCTTCATGTTGTCTAATGAGGAGCTGTTCGTTTCAAGGTCGGGGTCTCGTCGCGCTTGCGTGGGAGGAGAACGCCCTCTGCCGCGGCAACTTCGGTCGCCGTGTCCACTCGCCAGCCGCTGGAAGGTGAGACTTCCGTCCTTGCCGCAGATCAACTATAGTGACAGTTCAGTATGCTGGTCCATATTAGAAGTGGATTTCAAAGTTTCATCTATCACGTTTTGTTGCTGCAGTTGTTCGACCCCTTGCCGACCCGAATCCGGCCGTCGATTCGCCATTAACCGCTGAAAATGTGGAGCTTGTTCTGGATCAAGTCCGGCCGTATCTCATGGCAGACGGAGGCAACGTTGCCTTGCATGAGATCGACGGGAATATGGTGAGGCTCAAGCTGCAAGGAGCATGCGGGGCGTGCCCAAGCTCGGTGATGACCATGAGGATGGGCATTCAGCGGCGTTTGATGGATGAAATACCAGAGATTGCTGCAGTTGAAGCTATCACGGACAAGGAGGCTGGGCTTAAGCTGAACGAAGAGAATGTTGAAAAGGTACTGTTACTTGTTATAGTACCATGGAGAATAATCAAAATTCTAATTGTGGAGACAACGTGCAATTCGATGCAGTGCAAAACTTACACCGGGTATTTGTCAAGCATTAACCTATCTCATACATGAAATGCAAATAAAGATTCACTAGAGGGTCTTGCAGCGTCAGTTTGAGCTAGTTAGGAATAGTTTACCAAAAACGTTTCTTAAATTAAACCAAGGTTGTTATCTTCAAATAGAATGCTAGTGTTGACATACCATTCTGGGGAGTGGGGACTATATACCTGGAGCAACAACCTTCGTGCCATGGACAGTATCGCCGTCCATCTTCTCCTGATAAGAGGATTTGCGATTTGTCTCTTAAATTTTGTGGCAAATTGATGACTGTTCCATGTGGTTGGTTGTCGTTCATTCTTGCTTAGAATGACATTCCAAATACAGAATGCAGAACATGTACTCCCTCCGTTTCTTTTTACTCCGCGTATTAGGTTTCCCTTAAGTCAAAACTTCGTAAACTTTGACTAAATTTATATTAAAAATTATCAACATCTACAATACCAAATATATATAATAGTGCAAGTAATTGTTAGACATTACACTTTGCCTCCTTGTTGCACATTGTCCTACACCTTGAGATGATTTACCTAACTTTTATTTGCCCTTTCCATAATATGGGCGAAAACCAGCAGCTGGAGCAACTAAAGGTACATATTTGAAAATTCCTTCCTTTCACCCAATGGCAGGTACTCGATGAGATCAGGCCATACCTCACCGGCGCAGGAGGTGGTAATCTCAGGTTTGTCGCGATCAACAGATTCTTCGTGAAAGTCCAACTCAGGGGCCCTGCAGCAGGTGTGGCGGCCGTCCGAGTTGCTGTGGCACAGAAGCTCAGAGAGAAGATCCCATCCATCGCAGCTGTCCGTCTATTGCCGTAAACTTCAACTGCAAAACAATGCAGTGAATATCTGGTTATCCAGGAAAATGCTATGAATGTGCTAACTGATCAGATCACCACTGTAGCTGTTAGCTGGTAGCCTCATGGAGAGTTTCTCATCTCTAGTCAGATGATATGCGACTATTGATGTGAAATGTTGTAACAAGGTTCTTTTGGTCTCTTCCTCTTGGGAAGGAAATGGAAAAGGTCAATCTTGGTCGAAATTAAGTCTATGCTTTGCCTAAAAAATTGCGCGATTTGAAAGAACCCAGGGGGGAAGCAGAAGCCTTGTGTGCTCATCTGAAGAAGGGACGCTTCAGATTCAACTGAGCTTCTTGTTTCTGGAAATATTATCCATCTCCAACATATAAATAACGTAAACATGAACAATCAATCTGATATATAATGGACACCATCCAGTCAGGAGTTCAAGCCATGAACAAAGGAACACTGAAGAATTTTATTATTCTAGAACACGGCAAGACTGGGGCATTACAATTCGTCATGCAAAATCGCAAAGAATCAGCATCCGAGCTACTTGTCGTCTCATATTTTGATTGTTACAGAGGCGGAATCCATTGCATCAAACGAGACAAGGAGGAGGTGACCATACCCCGAGCGTCGGGATTTCACACGCATCGCATCCAGAAGCAAACGACGACGGGCGACCGATCTAGATGGCGGAAGGGAGGATCTGGGAGACGACGAGGTAGGAGAGGAACCCGGCGAAGGCGAGCAGGAAGGCGTAGTCCACCGCCACGAACAGCGCGGTGGATCCGTGGCCCCTCTTGCGGCCCTTCTCCTCCTCCGCGGCCGCCGTGGCGCCGGACCCGATGCCGCTGCGCTTGTTCGCCGCTGCCTCCATCCCGCGCGCAGATGACCTCTTCCGCACCTCGCTCCGGCGACGGCGATGTGATGAGATAGGAGACGACGGGGAAGGCTGTGCCTTGGATATGACGACAAGAGAACGGCGGAACGCAAAGAAGACGCAACGCAGAAGACTGAACAAGTACAAGCGTCGGCTGGACGCAGACAAAACCGCGCCTGTGGCCTAATGGATAAGGCGTCTGACTTCTAATCAGACGATTGTGGGTTCGAGTCCAACCAGACGTACAAAAATTTCATCCAGTCAAATCTCCTGCGATAGTTCCTTTGTTTTTCTTTTGGTGTATCAAACACTCTTCAATGAATTTGCGATTTTTTTTTACGTAATTATGTTGCTCTCTTTTTTTTTTTGCGAGAAACTTCCAATCTATTCATCTTCAATCATAGCATTACAGCGAACACTAGAAATAATTAAAATTACATCCATATTCGTAGACCACCTAGCGACGACTACAAGCACTGAAGCGAGCCGAAGGCGCGCCGCCGTCATCGCCCCTCCATCGCCGGAGCCGGACACAACTTGTTGTAGTAGACAGTCAGGAAGTCGTCGTGCTAAGGCCCCATGAGACCAACACACCAGAACAGCAACCGTCGTCGATGAAGATAAGTTTAGATCGGAAGGATCCAACCTGAAGACACAAGAACAAAGACGAACAAAGACTGGATCCGAGCAGATCCACCAAAGACAACCACCGACCGAATCCCGTGAGATCCGCCGGAGACACACCTCCACACGCCCTCCGACGATGCTAGACGCACCACCGGGGCGGGGGCTAGACGGGGAGGACCTTATTCCATCTTCAAGAAGCCGCCGCCGTCTCGTCTTCTTGAGCCGGACACAAACCCTAACAAAACTTGAAGAAGCACAAAAAAACGGAGCCCTGCCATCGGCAAGGGCCGAGATCCACCACGCACCCATGGCCCTAAGGCCACAGGAGACGTGGCAGATCAGCGGCGCCGCCGACGGAAGGCAGAAACCCTAGCCGCCTTTTCTTGGAGGAGAGACGAAGGGATGTAGCCACGTATTTATGTTGCTCTCTTTATCCCCCTAGAAGATAGGTTGAAAGGATCAGTATGGTCGAACAGAAGGGTGAATAGGCGACTAACAATTTTTATTTTCTTTTAAAATTTTACATTTACAACAAGAATATAGGTTGTTTCATAAAAAAACAAGAATATAGGTTGTTCCATAAAAAAACAAGAATATAGGTCGTTTAGATATGCAACTAGATGGACAACCTATATGCAAAGCTCAACACAGTAACAACAAGCTAGAATAAAAGCACAGCAAAAAAAGCTTGCACAAAGTAAGTGAAGGAAGAATAAACCGCAAGTGGAGACGATGAGATTGTTCCTGAAGTTTCCTCCTTTGGGGAGATACGTCTCTGTTTGAGGGGTGTGTGGAGGCACGATGCACCCCAAGTGCCACAGCGCACCCTATTCTTCTCGTGCCCTCGCACAATGCAAGGTGTCATGAATTCACTAACGGTGCCCTTGAAGGCGGCAACCAAAACCTTTACAAACAAGGTTGGGGCAATCTCCACAATATAATTGGATGCTCCCAACACCAGCATGAAGCTTCACCACAATTGAATGTGGCTCCGAGATGACCTCTTCCGTCTAGGGTGCCCAAACACGCAAGAGTTACAAGATCGACAAGAGAAAGTATAAGCGAATCAAAAAAAAAATGGTGGGAATATAGATCTAGGTCTCCTCCCTCAATTCCCAACAAATCACAAGTTTGGTTGGCTAGAGAAGGAGATCGGGTAAGATTGAGCTTAAGTCAATAATGAAGGAGAGAGGTAGGAAAGAGGTAGGTGGGAGGAGGAAAAACCTCCTCCTTTTATAGTCCCACCAAATCCAACTGTTACATGTGCAGAAAAAAACACTGAGTGATAGTTTCGCTCCTGAGAGCGGTACTACCGCTGCCCTATACTGCAACCGCAACCACTAGAACGGTACTACCGCTGGGGTGGTCGGTACTACCGGCTAAAATCAAATAACCGGAACTACCGGTGGGCTGCCGCTCTAGTGCCGTTGGGTTTCCGAAGGAAAACCCCCTAGCATGTAGTTGGTTCAGTACTTGGAGCGGTAGTGCTGCACCAACAGGGGAGCGGTACTACCGCCAAAGTATGTGGTACTACCGGCTAGGTTCCTAGTGGTGGTATTGCTCCACAGGGAAGCGGTACTACCACTTGGCTCCGCGGTACTACCGGGTGCATAGTTTCATAGATTTTGTCCATAGTTTATTTTGGGTGTTGCACCACCTTATTTTGGGGTTAGACCCATGTAATTTCAAAATATACTTAATAGGTTGTTTTCAGAGTCCGTATTAATAGGGAATACGATTTAGGACAGAAGTTAGGGAGCGTTTAGTTACATTGCTTAGTAGGGAAATTGCTCGGCTAGCCCAGTTAGCCAGCTTTCGCTTTGCCAGCCTTGCCAGATCAAACAGTTTGGTTCTTTTTCTTAACAGCCTTGCCCCGTGATAATCGTTGTCAAGAGTGGGTCGTCGATTTTTCCGCACGCGAAGTTTGTCGGCGGAAGCGAGATGATTTGTCTCTCCTGAGCTAGCAAGGTTTTCCTAGCCCACATCAGCTACCTGGCCCACAAAAGCTAATATATTTTAACAGTTCCAAACACCTAACCTTGCCCGACAAGGCTATAACTGTTCTTGCCAAGGATCCAAACGCTCCCTTAGTCCCACCTTGCCAAGGGTGGACGAAATTCCCCTCTATCTCCCTATAAATACAACCCTTAGGGCGTTGTTTTAGACATGGGTTTTGTTTAGATTAAAGTTTGCCATAGCTGCAACTCGCGTCCTTTGTTTGTGTTCAACGACCAGACCAAGACGTCACAGAACCCCACTTGATTAGTAAAGCTTTCCTCTTAAATTCGCAATATTCAGATTGCAATCTCAGTTTCTTGCTTGCTCTTCATTTGCGTGCAGGAAATAGACCCTCGTGGTCAGGTTGATCGTGCTCCGGCGTGGTCAATAACCTCTCGGAGTTGGTTTAGCGATTGCTAAGGCGCGACGTCTTCACACATTCGTAGTCGGTTAGTCAAAGTCGATTTCCACCGAAAACGATAGCTACCTCTCATCAAAACATCGGGACACCTTCGCCTCTATCAAGTGGCATCAGATTTCCAGGTTGATCGGTGATATTTTACCAGTTTTTCATAGTCTAGATCGCATTTGTTCTTCATAGTTCATACCTACAGTCCACGAAAAAGCCACAAAAAAAATTAGGGTTAGATAATCATATCCGAACCAATCTGAGCCTTTTGCAATTTTCTGTTCGGTGTTTTGCTTTGTTGAATTTGCGGTTGCATTGTCGTGTCGAGTTGCTGGTCTTTGCGTCTAGTCCTTTAGGGTTTCGAGTTCTATTCACAAGTTGTCACGCCGTCGCCGCACCATCTTCATCGCCGCTGTCATATACCATCACCGCATATCCATTGCCAATCCGAGTCCATATACCATCACCGCATATCCGCCGCCAATCCGAGTCAATATACAACACCGCATATCCGCAGCCAATCCGAGTCCGTATACCATCACTGCATATTCGCCGTCAATCCGAGTCCATATCCACCTCCACATATTCGGTTTTCTTGAGAGATCCATCTGTACCTAGATTCGTGTTGCCTTGTCTGGGTAGGTTTTAGATTTCATCAATCTTGCTCCGTCCGTAGAAGAGGGTGATTCCCCAAAAAAAAAGCCCGGAGAAAGTTCTACCCCTAGTGTCCAGAAAAGTTCCTTCCTGATTCAGGAAAAAGTTCCATTCTAGTGTCCAGAAAAGTTCCAAAAACATCAAAAATAATTTCGTACCTATCTTGTTTTTAGGCCTTGGGAAGCGTTTTGAGACACTCGCCATTATAGTGTTTTTTCACAAAAAAAGGGGCGCAAAAAAGAGAGCGCCAAAAAAAATTCAGAGTGTGCTTCTCCCTTGTTACGTGCAGCGCCGTGATTTTGTTAGTGTTCTAGGCTCGCATCTCTATTATGGTCTAGCCTAGGACCAGCACAGTGTCGTCGTTGAGTGTTTATTCAACTTTACATCTCTGAATTGATTATTGCTGACAGTTTTGCTACCATATCATAAGAGCATCTACAACCGGACTTGGCAAATCCGGCCCCCTATACGCCCGCGGGCGCGTCCGCGGACAGTGCCCGCCGACCCCTCATATCTTGCCCTGCACATCCACATATCTCAAATCCGGTCTCTCAAATCCATACAAATCTATGCACGTCGATCATATAGGACGTTGTCGCACGTAAATAACAAATGTTTGGTACCGAACATAAATAGTGTTTACATATAATTTATTTTAAGTGCACAACTCAAACAACAGCTCATTGGTTTCCATTGTGGGTCCACATATGCTCCACAAGATCACTGAGGAGCTGCGCGTGCACCCGATGATCTCGAAGATTCTGATGCATCTGTAGAAAGTTCATGAGCTGAGTTGCATCTTGATCTTCCGCGATTTCAACTTGTTCTCCAGGTGCTTCGAAATCATTGGTTTGGGCTACACCATCACCCTCATCCTCGACAATCATGTTATGCAAAATTACACAACATGTCATGAGCTGCCACAAAGTCTCCGATTCCCACATCATTGCAGCGCCACGAACAATTCCCCAACGAGCTTGAAGCACACCAAATGCCCTCTCCACATCCTTCCTAGCCGCTTCCTGCGTTGTTGCAAAGTGGCTTTGTTTATTGCCATGCGGTTCGGATATGGTCTTCACAAACGCCGCCCACTAAGGATAGATGCCATCGGCAAGGTAGTATCCCATGTTGTAGTCTCGGCCGTTGACGGTGAAGTTGCACGACGGTGATTCCCCATTGCAAAGCCTCCTGAACACCGGAGATCATTGAAGCACGTTGATGTCATTGTGAGAACCGGGCATTCCAAAGAAAGCATGCCAAATCCATAAGCCATGTGATGCCACCGCTTCTAGTATGATGGTGGCCTCTTTGGTGTGACCTTGATACATTTCCCGCAAACCTTTGGGGCAGTTCTTCCATTGCCAATGCATGCAGTCAATTGATCCGAGCATCCCTGGAAACCCCCTGGTCTCTCCAATAGCCAACAACTTCTCCGTGTCCTGCACATTTGGTTCTCTGAGATACTCAGGTCCAAACACCTCCACCACGGCGCGGGCAAACTTGACAGTAGTCTTCAGGCATGTGCTCTCCCCCATCCCGACCATCTCACCAACGGCATCTGCAGCAGTACCAAGTGCAAGCATCCTCAGAGCAGCCGTGCATTTCTGCTTGGCACCGAAAGATAGTTGGCCGCAGCAATCCCTTGTGAGCTTGAAGTAGTCATCGTGTGCCTCCACTCCCTCCACAATGCGCAAAAACAATGGTTTCTGCATGCGAAAATGGCGACGAAACCATGGATCATCCGGAAATGTTGGGTTCGGAGCAAAGTAGTCCTTCTGCAGTAGCCGAACTTCGGACACCCTATCCCGATTGATCACTCTTCTCCCTTTGATTGAGCCCTTGAAGTTGAGAATATGCTCCACTTGCCGGTCCATTTCCTCTTGCATGCTCCTGAGCATGATCATGTCTACTTCTTCGTCCGCATCCGAGGAATCAAAGAACTCATCTTGAATCATTTGATCAAGCTCCGTCGGTCCATACTCCTCGTCCGACGAAGCATCAGAATACATCGTTTTCCCTAATAAAATCACAAAAAATCCGGTCAGACAATGTGTCGAACACATGAAGCGCAAGGCGGAGCCAGAGAGTTGCCGGACGTACCGCGGTGGCGTCCGGGCCAGCGACGATGTCCCAGGTGGCGACGACGGGACAGAGGACTGCTCTGCCGGAGCTGGCGGCGTAGAGGCTACGAACGACTGCGGAGCGGGCGCGGCGGCGAAGCTGCAAGACGGACGATGCGGAGGAGGAAGAAGAGAGGACAGAGCAAATGGATCCGGCAAGTTCTGGGGTGGATTTGGTGCAATTTGGGGTGGGGTCAGGCTGTCGGGTCCGACCTGGCGGGCGTGCTCGGGCACCCCCATATCCGCCCCATATTTGGGCTGGATATGAGGGGTGCCGGTCAGCCCGGGCGTTTGAGGCCCGTTTAAGGCGCCCGGCTGGGTTGAAAAATCGTGACTGGTCAGTGACCGAGCGGCCCGCCCGGGCGTATGAGGCGGGTTTGAGGCGCCCGGCTGTAGATGCTCTAAGCCTTCCCAGCTCCACATACATCTACATCATGCATTTGACACCTCCTGACAATCGCTCTATCCAAGCTTTGAGAGTTTTGACTACAACGGTTGCCGATTACCGCCTGCTGCTTGGTAAGAACGGGTAAGAATTTGTGATTAGCTTAACGGAGTTGTGACTGTCCACCACACCACATCCTATTAGTAGTCTGTAGGACATATTCTTGTGTGTTTCTATTGCTGCTAACCATGCTAGGATCACAAGAGAATGAACTGGACTGGGAGAACATGACGAAGAAGGAGCTAGATGATAAATTTCAACAAATGCTGGGTGAACAGGTGCAAGACGTGTTGAATAGCTTTGGAGAGGATAGATGGCATTGAGAAGACAATCGACACCAACTTGGAGGCCAAGTTCAATGAAGTGCTCGCCCGTCTACCACCACCATTGGCTGCACATGTCGCACCTCCGCAACAACAAGAACAACGTCGCCTTCCTGATCAAGTAGGACGAGCGAAGCGTATTCCCATTGGCCGAGGTCAACATTCTGGTGCCGCTACTGCTGCTGCTTCTGCAGTCCTCCTGCTATTATCGAGCAGTATTGAAAGCGCAGGTTTACTCCCAGAGGGGGGTGTGAATGGGAGATTTTTAGAAACTCGTCAAACTTCAAAGATTTTGACGAAAATCAGAATGACGAAATAGAAACATGTGCGAAACTAGATTGACACAGATACAAGTAGCATGCATATGAAATACATACAAGTGAAGAACATGAGATCATACAGGCAGACATGCATGAGGAAGATGAACTGAAGAAATGAAAAACAACATGATTAAAGTCTTCAGTTCAAATTCTTCAGAAAAGTAAAGCACAAGTTCTTCAGCAGCGGAATTGTGTAAAGGTAAAGGGTGAGGAATTTGAAACAAGTTGGGCTCGGTGAAGACACACCGATTTGGTAGACCAGTTCCAGTTGTTGTATCAACTGTACGTCTGGTTGAGGCGGCTGAGTCTTACCTCGGAGGACACTTAGTCCTCACCGTATTCCTCTTGAGCTAAGGTCACTTAGACCTCGCCCAATCACTCGTGGTAAGTCTTCAAGGTAGACTTCCAAAACCTTCACAGACTTGTTCATCGGCACGCCACAATTACTCTTGGGTGCTCAGAACATGACGCCTAACCGTCTGGAAGAATGACAGTCTTCAAAGGTAATAAGCGTCGGATCACACAGATCAACTTCTTAAGTGATGCTCAATCACTTTGGCTCTGGTTGGGTTTTTCCTCACTTGGGTTCTCACAAAGTCGTCAGAGGAAGGGTTGCTCTCAAATGACAAGTGTCAATCTCTCTCTAGAGCAGCCAACCAACTAGTGGTTGTGGGGGGGCGGCTATTTATAGCCAAGAGGCAACCCGACATGAATTGTCATAAATGCCCTTCTCAGACATGACCGTTGTTAGGATAAGAATCCACTCGATAGCTGGCACGCGGCGCAACAACGGTCGGAAATTAAGCTCTCAATTTCGTCGGGGCACTCAATTTCCTCACGATAGGCATATCGCACTGGCAAAATCCTAACTCCTCAGCCTGACCTAATTCGTCAGAGACCAGATGAACTTCGTCACTGTCACTGGCAAATTCGTCAGCTGTTCCGGAGATTTCCAAAGGCTTCACTCAAAGCGGCTTATGTTTGTATAGGTTTGAGCATCGCTTTGAAGTATGATAAATGTTTCACCTGGACCCCCTTTAACAGTACGGTTTTCCTATGACTCAAATAAGAAGAAAAGAAACTATGAAAACAAAGTCTTCAAGCTTCAAAGTCTTCACATCAATTTCTTCATAGGCCGCACCAAATTCTTCACTTGAAGAAATACATTTTTAGGGGTCACCTTCCATGGTTAAACCAAGTCTTCAGGGACTATTTTCTCCTGTGTAGACTCACAAACACATTAGTCCCTTAACCTATTTGTCTTCAATACTCCAAAACCACTAAGTGGGCACATGATGCACTTACAAGTATGATGAATACGAGGGTGATTACGAGGACGAGTTTGATCCAAATCAGAACTACGTGCAACAACCACCAGCACCAGGTTGTCCACATGCCTACAATCACAACGGTAGGGCTGCACCACCCCCACAGGTACGTGATGATGACCATGTCCCCAAACTGAAATTTAATATTCCGCCATTTGAGGGTAGATATATTCCTGATGTATATCTAACTTGGGAGTTAGAAACTGAATAATGATTTACATGCTTAGAATATCCTGAGGATAGATGTGTTGTTGTTGTTGTTGTTGTTTGTGAATTCACTAGTTTTGCTTCTGTTTGGTGGTCTGAACATTGTAGATTGTATCATCATAATATCCCAACTTGCGAGGCTTTGAAAAATGCTATGCATACTCGTTGGGTTCCACCATATTATCAACGTGAATTACTTCAAAAATTGCAACGTTTAAGACAAGGAAAAAATCATGTAAAACAATATTATCAGGAATTACAAACTGGAATGATTAGATGTGGTATTATTGAGGATACTGAAGCTATGCTTGCATGTTTTATGGGTGGATTAAACATAGAAATTCAAACCATCTTAGAGTATAAGGATTATAACAATGTCACTCATTTATTCCATCTTGCTTGCAAAGCTGAACGTGAAGTGCAGGATCGACGGGCCATTGTGCGGACTAATTTTTCAGCATGGACACCATGTGCATCCTCTACTGTTCTGTTGCACCACCGCCTACTTCAACCGCCAACTCCAACCAAGATATAAGAAAGCAGGCACCACCACCACCATCCGCCAAGAGCACACCTTCCGGTCCTGCACAGAGCTCTTCTTCATCCATGGCATCAACAAGGTAAACACATGATATTATATGTCGTCGTTGCAAGGGTGGAGGTCACTATGCGAGCTTGTGCCCATCCAAGCGTGTGATGATTGCTACTGAGAATGGTGGGTATGAGTCCGCTAGTGATTATGATGATGAGACTTTGGCTCTTATTGAGAGTGAAGAACAAGATGGCGATGATTCTGAACAAGAGACACAATACATGGTTGCTGAAGACGCTGACATGTATGAAAGTTTAGTTGCTCAACGTGTTTTCAGTGTGCATGTAACACAAGCTGAGCAAAATCAGAGGCACAATTTGTTCCATACAAAGGGAGTTGTGAAGGAACATTGTGTCTGCGTCATCATCGATGGAGGGAGTTGCAACAACTTTGCTATCATGGACATGGTGGAGAAGCTGGATACGTCTCCAACGTTTCTATAATTTATGAAGTATTCATGCCATGTTTACAACAATTTTATATGGTTTGGGTACACTTTTATATGATTTTTGGGAACTAACCTATTGACCTAGTGCCCGGTGCCAGTCTCTGTTTTTTGGCTATTTTTTGTTTCACAGAAAAATCATACCAAACGAAGTCCAAATGCCACGAAAATTTATAGTGGTTTTTTATGGACAAGAAGAGACCCACGAAGCTTCGGAGGAGGACCAGACGAAGTCCAGGGGAGTCACGAGCTCACCTGGCGCCCCCTCCCTAGGGCGCATCTTCTGAGCTCGTGGGTCCCTCAGGACTCCCCCTGACGTGAAATCAACGCTGAAAAATCCTATAAATATAGAAACCCCAGAAAGAAACCTAGAACTTCCACGCTGCCGCCGCAAGCCTCTGTTCCGAAGCGATCTCATCTAGAGGCCTTCTCTGGCACCCTGCCGGAGGGGGAAATCATCACCGGAGGCCATCTTCATCATCCCGGCGGTCTCCATGACGAGGAAGGAGTAGTTCACCATCGGGGCTGAGGGTATGTACCAGTAGCTCTGTGTTTGATCTCTCTCTCGTGTTCTTGATTTGGAACGATCTATTGGAGATATGCCTTAGAGGCAATCATGTATGATGATATTTCCTATGTGTTTATGAATAAAGATAGTCCTTGGACGTTATCAATGATGTGTATCAGCAAGTACGTGACTTGTTTGTGAGACTATGCATTGTATGATGACCGTCCTAAAAGGTCCCTAGTCGAAAGGGCTGTGTGGACGCGCAGCCGACTAGACTATCATATGACACGGTCGATGGCTCGGTCTCACTAGCCATGGAGCATTGGATGCTAATAGGATAATATGGACTCGGAAGGATCTGGTTAGATTCGACATAGTCGGATCCGAGTCGAGATATGGTCCGAGTCGGACATACCCAACTATGAGACGCAGCAATATGTCATCTGTGAGTCTCTAGTATAACATACGTTCTATGTTCTAAGACCTGAGCTAGTGCATGTACTCAGGATGGCGACAGACCTGCTTTGGGCCGACCAAACGCTACTCCGTAACTGGGTAGTTACAAAGGTAGGTTTCGGGCTTGTCCAGACCCATGCTGCGAGACATGGTCGAGCAAGATGGGATTTGCCCCTCCGATCAGGAGAGATATACTCTGGGCCCCTCGTGTGATCCGACCAAGATAAGCATGGTCATGTGACAAGGATTATGAGATAATTCGGTTTGTGGTCGGCATCAATGGAACGAGAAGGAGGTCGGGCTAGCACAAGGATGACAGTCTCGCCTTGAGCCCGACAACATATATCGTGTGGCAAAGGGAATAGAAGTGTGATGTACAGGTTCGCCTAACCAGCTTCATAGTCTACTTGGTGGTCGGCACGCCTTGCTAGAGGCCGCTACCAATCGAGCAAGTCGGAGGTGACCCGACCTGCGACCAAGCCGACTTGAACCTAAGGGGTCACGCGCTTAAGGGAAGGAACCTACGAGGTCGGATCCGAGGACACTGGTCGGATGTGATCCGAGCTGGCCTTGGATTGTTACCGAGTAGACTTAGGGCTTTAGGGTCCATGCAGGGCCCAAGTGTTGAGCCCGTGATGGATTCCTATATAAGTGGAGGTACGACACACTCATTCGGTGAATCGCCTTGGTGCCGTCATTAGGGCTTTGCATGTGTTGCAACTAGCCACCTCCACTCACCGCCGGTTGTGTGATCGAACCTAGCAGTCCGCCGCACGATGTTCCTCCTGCATGCGCGGATACCGTTAGAGGCGGTGCACTTGCGCCGCTCCGACGAACCTGTTCATGGGATCTTATCGGCTACGTGGGAGATCGATGAGGAGGAGACGACACCGGAGATGCGCTGCCCCAACTCTTCTTCCGCTTCACGACACTGCGCTTCTAGTGGTCACGATCAGTGATCCACCTCCCTTGGCATGTTCCTGGATGTTCTGTGGGTAGGAATTTTAATTTGAAGTTGATGCACCCTACCGTAGATCCCAACAGTGGTATCAGAGCCTCTGCTATAGGATTTTGATTCAGATCGGATTCATATTTGATATGTGGAGGCGGCAGATGAGATCTATTGTCGTTTATGAGATCGGCTATGTGCACGGCTGATGAGATCAATTGCACATGGGGATCATTGAGGCTATGTTTTCTGTCAATCAAAATCGATGAAGTCGTGACACAACCTACCCCTACCGGCCGGTTTCCGCCATCGGGGTTAACAGTGAAACGTAAATCCGAATCGGATTCACGATGATTGATAAGATCGGTTAGATCGGAAAATTCGGCGTGATCGGGACCGCCGTATGTGTAGCGCCTTGTATTTCGTACACGATCACTCAAACCGATAGAATGCAATTCTATGCATAACTTTGTTTTGCAGGTTTGATGTGAATAGTATGGCTCATGTATATGTGATGCATGTGTGTAAATTATACATGGCCTGCGTGTCATGATTTGTCAGCCGACAGGAGCCAAAGTGCTGTCATTATATTGTATAACGACCTGCGTGTCGACTTGTGATTCTCTATAAAACTCATTACTAGTTGTAGTAGTTGAAGGACAGAGATCAAGTTTGTGGCTTGGCGTCCCGGCGTGACGAACAAGATGGAGTTCCTAGATGGTCATCGGAGTCGGAGCCGACCTAGAAGAATGTCCATGAAGGAGCCATACTATTTCACAATATATGTTTATTTGTGATTGTTATGCTTCTTGTTTCTATGCATGTTAAAATGGTAGAAAGATCCCTCATTAAGATCAAGCACGTTTGCCATTCCCGATGTTGCACCTTCGCACATCAAGTACGTCTAGTAGTGGGCTCATAAAATTGGGGTGCTACTAGGTGTCCTTGAACTGAAGGGTTCGTGTCAGACACGGACATGCAGTGCATCAGGTTAACTTGACAAGGCTATCAAAATGGTTTTGGGCCTTGTGGCAAGGAAGGTTGGGAGCTGGGGTATGAGATACCTTCCCGACCGACAGGAGTCGTATAGAGATACGATTAGCAAAGAGTTGCTTACCGGATAGGCACGTTGGCTAGCAGTGATGCTAAAGCTCACTAGTCGCATGCGCTAGTCGGATCCTGAATCACTGAGAGTTTGCGGAGGGATGCTGACTTCAGTGGGAGTATTTCTGCTTAAGGCTTGAATTACTCTACATAAACACATTGCTTAGTGATTGCATAATTTTCTATTGTAGATCAATGGCACCACCTGCTCAACCCAACTTTGCATTGAAATCAATCTTGGAAAAGGATAAACTTAATGGAACAAACTTTACCACCTGGTATAGAAATTTGAGAATTGTTCTCAAGCATGATAAGAAGGAACATGTTCTAGAGGATCCACTTCCAGAGTAACTTGCCGATAATGCTAATGCCACAACCAAGAATGTCTACCAAAAGCTCGTTGATGAATCAACGGAGATTAGCTGTCTGATGCTGGCTTGTATGGAGCCCGATTTGAAACAGCATTTCGAAAATGTTGAGGCTTACGATATGATCAAGAGTCTCAAGAGCATGTTTCAGACACAGGCTAGGACCGAAAGGTTCAACGTCTGGCGATCCTTAATGGATTGCAAGCTGAAGGAAGGTGATCCACTAAGCCCGCATGTGATCAAGATGATCGGATATGTGCAAGCTTTGGATCGGTTAGGCTTCCCGCTCTTGGATGAGCTGGCTACAAATGTTGTTCTGGGTTCTCTTCCACCTAGCTATGGGACGTTCATTTCAAACTATGATATGCACGGTATGGATAAAAAGCTCACTGAATTGCATGGGATGCTCAAGGTGGTAGAGTGGGATATTAAGAAAGGCACACATCAAGTATTGATGGTGCAGAAATCGGCTAAGTTTAAGAAGAGTTGGTCCAAGAAGAAGGCTAAGGCAAAGGGCACGGAGACGGTAACCTCCGCCGCTGAGCCAAAGTCAGGACCGGACTCAAAGACCATTTGCTTTCATTGCAAGGAAACTGGTCACTGGAAGAGGAACTGTAGCAAGTGGCTTGCCGAGCATGGCAAGAAGGCCGGGAGTGCGACTTCAGGCAAAGGTACACTTGTTACATATGTTATAGACATTTACCTTGCTGACATACCTAGTAGCTCTTGGGTATTTGATACCGGATCAGTTGTGCATATTTTCAACTCGATGCAGGGGCTGGTAAGAACTAGGCATGTGGCACAAGGGGAGATTGACATCAGGGTCGGCAACAAAGCAAGAGTTGCTGCGTTGGAGGTCGGCATGATGCAGCTCCAGCTTCCTTCCAGATTCATTATGGAATTGAATAATTGTTATTATATTCAAGCACTTAGTCAGAACATTATATCTGCCTCATGTTTGATGAGTCAGGGTTATGAATTCAATTTAAAGGACAATGGTTGTTCGATATCTTTGAATGGTATGTTCCACGGCTATGCACCCATTGTTGATGGGTTATTTATTTTGAATCTTGAAACGGAACCTGTCTATAATATGAATGTCAAGAGGCATAAGCCTAATGAGATAAATCCGACATACTTCTGGCATTGCCAGCTTGGACACGTTAGTCTAAAACGCATGAAGAAGCTCCATGATGATGGACTCCTAACTTCATCCGACTTCGGGTCATTCGAGACATGCGAATCATGCTTGCTCGGCAAGATGACTAAGTCTCCTTTTGCAAAGAGTTGCAAGAGGGCGTCCGAGCTGTTGGAGCTTATACACAGTGATGTGTGTGGTCCAATGAGCATAACTGCCAGAGGCGGCTATCAGTACTTTGTGACTTTTACCGACGACTTTAGTAGATATGGATATATCTATTTGATGAGGCACAAGTCGGAAACTTTTGAAAAGTTCAAAGAGTTTCAGAACGAGGCTGAAAATCAGCGTGGCAAGACTATAAAGCTTCTATGATCTGATCATGGAGGTGAGTACATGAGCTATGAGTTTGATGATCATCTGAAAAGCCGAGGTATAGTACCTCAGCTCACACCTCCGGGCACACCATAGAGAAATGGCGTGTCAGAACGGAGGAATCATACCTTGTTAGACATGGTTCGATCTATGATGAGCAAATCAGATTTACCCTTGTCATTCTGGGGATACGCTCTAGAAACTGCAGCTTTTACACTCAACAGAGTACCATCAAAATCCGTAGACAAGACACCATATGAGATGTGGACTGGGAAGAGTCCCAAGTTGTCTTTTCTAAAGATTTGGGGTTGTGAAGCATTTGTCAAGCGACTTATGTCGGACAAGCTTACACCCAACTCAGATAAGTGCATATTTGTGGGATATCCAAGGGAAACCTTGGGATACAACTTCTATAACTGCGAAGAGAACAAAGTGTTTGTTGCTCGGAACGGGGTCTTCCTTGAGAAAGAGTTTCTCGGGCGGGAAGCCAGTGGGAGGCAGCTGCAACTCAAAGAAGTTCGAGAACCACTTGGGGACAACTTGGCTGGTGATGCGATCATACCGGAGTCTGTCAGGGAACCCGAGGAGGAAGCGGCACCGGAACCACGGAGGTCGGAAAGATTGCGCAGAGTGCGCGATGTGTTGTTGCTGGAAAGCAACGAGCCGGCTACGTATGCGGAAGCGATGGTGAGCCCGGATTCCGAGGCATGGCTGGAGGCCATGAGATCCGAGTTAAATTCCATGGATGAAAATCAAGTGTGGGACTTGGTTGATCCATCGCCTGGCGTAACAACCATTGGTTGCAAATGGGTCTTTAAGAAGAAAACCGATGTGGATGGAAATGTTCAGATCCACAAAGCTCGGCTTGTCGCTAAAGGTTATGGACAAGTTCAAGGAATTGACTACGACGAGACCTACTCGCCGGTAGCGATGCTGAAGTCAGTGAGGATCGTACTAGCTATAGCTGCATATTTCGATTACGAGATATGGCAGATGGATGTCAAAACGGCTTTCCTTCATGGAAATTTAACCGAGGACGTGTATATGATACATCCCGAGGGTTTTGTCGATCCGACTAGCGCTAGTAAGGTATGCAAGCTCAAGAGATCCATTTATGGGTTGAGGCAAGCATCTCGGAGCTGGAATATTCATTTTGATGAGGTCGTCACTGGTCTCGGTTTCATCAAAAGCGAAGAGGACGCTTGTTTATACAAGCAGTTGAGTGGGAGCTCGGTAGTGTTTTTTTGATCCTGTATGTGGATGACATATTGCTGATCGAAAACGATGTTTCGATGCTGAACTCGGTCAAGGAATCATTGAATGGAAAGTTTTCGATGAAGGACTTTGGTGAAGCAGTTTACATATTGGGCATTAAGATCTATAGAGATAGATCGAGAAGGTTGCTCGGCCTAAGCCAGAGCATGTACATAGACAAAGTGTTGAAACGGTTCAACATGAGTGAGGCCAAGAAGGGGTTCTTGCCTGTCTCACATGGTATAAGGCTAAGCGAGACTCAGAGTCCTTCGACATCTGATGAGCGAAGCAGGATGAGTCGGATTCCGTATGCCTCGGCAATCGGATCGATCATGTATGCCATGATATGTATTCGGCCCGATGTTGCTTTTGCAATAAGCTTAACAAGCAAATACCAGGCCAACCCAGGTGAGAGTCACTGGGCGGTGGTAAATACTATTCTAAATTACCTGAAAAGGACTAAAGAAATGTTCCTAGTTTATGGAGGTGAGGAGGAGCTCGTCGTAAGGGGTTACGCCGATGCTAGTTTCCAAACCGACAGAGATGATTGTCAATCATAATCCGGATTCGTGTATGTCATGAACGGAGGAGCAGTGAGCTGGACGAGTTCCAAGCAAGATACGGTGGCCAATTCTACCACAGAAGCTGAATACATTGCGGCTTGTGAAGCTGCAATGGAAGGTGTTTGGATCCAAAACTTTCTGGATGATCTTGGTGTGTTCCCAGCCTCGGTAAAACCGTTGGACCTTGATTGTGATAATTCTGTTGCCATCGCACAGGCCAAGGGGCCGAGGAATCACCACAAGACCAGACACATAGATCGGAAATATCACCTGATACGAAAGATCGTAAAGAGTGGTGATGTAGAGTTATGCAAAATTCACATGGATGCAAATGTTGCAGATCCATTGACTAAGCCGCTTCCACAACCCAAGCATGAGGGGCACGCTAGAGCTATGGGCATACGATGTCTATTTGATTGACTCTAGTGCAAGTGGGAGACTGTTGGAGATATGCCCTAGAGGCAATCATGTATGATGATATTTGAAAGCGCAGGTTATCTCCCAGAGGGGGGGGGTGAATGGGAGATTTTTAGAAATTCGTCAAACTCTGATGAATTTGACAAAGATCAAAGTGAAGAAATAGAAACGCAAGGGAAACTAAGTCATCACAGAATCAGAGTACATACGATCAGGATACATAAGAGTGAAGAACATGCAATCATACAAGCATGAGGAATATGAACTGAGGAAATAAAAGATAGCACGATCAAATACTTCAGTTCAAATTCGACAGAGGATAGATCACAAATTCTTCAGTAGCAGAATAAAGTAAGGGAGGGTGAGGAATTTGGAACCAGGTTGGCTCGGTGAAGACAATGGAATTTGGTAGACCAGTTCCAGTTGCTGCATAAACTGTACGTCTGGTTGAGGTGGCTGAGTCGCAACTCAGAGAACACTTAGTCCTCACCATATTCCTCTTGAGCTAAGGTCACTTAGACCTCGCCCAATCACTCGTGGTAAGTCTTCAAGGTAGACTTCCGAAACCTTCACAGACTTGTTCACCGGCACACCACAATTACTCTTGGGTGCTCAGAACATGACGCCTAACCGTCTGGGGGAATGGCAGTCCTCAAAGGTAACAAGCGTCGGATCACACGGATCAATCTCTTCAGTGATGCTCAGTCACTTAGGCTCTGGTTGGGTTTTCCTCACTTGGGTTCTCTCAAAGTCATCAGAGGATGGGTTGCTCTCAAATGACAAGTGTCAAGTTCTCTCGGAGCAGCCAACCAACAAGTGGTTGTGGGGGGTGGCTATTTATAGCCAGGGGACAACCCGACATGAATTGTCATAAATGCCCTTGTCTGATTCGACCGTTGTCAGGATAAGGATCCACTCGACAGCTGGCACGCGGCGCAGCAACGGTCTGAAAATTGAACTCTCAATTTCGTCAGGGCACTCAGTTTCCTCACGGTAGGCAGACCGCACTGGCGAACTCCTAACTCCTCAGCCTGACCAAATTCATCAGCGACCAGATGAACTTCGTCACTGTCGCTAGCAAATGCGTCAACTGTACTGGAGATTTCCAAAGGCTTCACTCGAAGCGGCTTTTGTGTGTATAGGTTTGAGTAAGTTGAGCATCACTTTGGAAATGTGAAATATGTTTCACCTAGACCCCCTTTAACAGTACGGTTTTTCCTATGACTCAAATAAGAAGAAGTGAAATTACGAAAACCAAAGTCTTCAAGCTTCAAAGTCTTCACATCAATTTCTTCAAAGGCCGTACCAATTTCATCATCAAATTCTTCACTTGAAGAAATCTATTTTTAGGGGTCGTCTTCCATGTGTTAAACTAAATCTTCAGGGACTCTGTCTCCTGTGTATACTCACAAACACATTAGTTCCTCAACCTATTTGTCTTCAATACTCCAAAACCACTAAGGGGACACTTGATGCACTTACAATCTCCCCCTTTTGGTGATTGATGACAAATTGGTTAGGCTTTCAACGGGAGTAAAAATAATTGAAGTGTAAGTACAGAGTTTGAAGACATTGATTACAAGATATTGAGGAACTCCCCCTGAAGATGTGCACATGAGGAAATTGCTTTGGATTGCAAATGCACATGGCATGTTGAAATTGTGGAGATCTCCCCCTATATCTTGGAATCCAATCATGCATGATCATAAGATATTTGAAGAATATGAATGCATGATGAAAATTGGTGTCTGACGAAATTGTGCATGTATGAGCAGATATATTTAAGATCAGAGCATGCATATAAAACATTGCAAAAGAGTCAGACAACCAACAGTTATTTAAGTTACAACTCGTCAAAGAGCGAATCAAATGAAATTCAAGAGTTGTAACTCAGCAAAAACAGCCCATATAACGACCCGCTTGAAGACTAACTCACACTTCTCCCCCTTTGTCATCAAATGACCAAAATGAGACAAAGGTGAGGACTAACGCCCCTGAAGAAAATCATCGAGGTGAAGTCGAGGGAGCACCAGCGTTGTTGGGGTCGCGTGATGCAGATGGACCAGCCGCAGTGTCTTCAACAGCTTCATTTGCGTCAGTTTTGCGCGATGAAGACTCTGAACTTGGCATAAGAGGAGGAACTTTAGTATTCTTGAACTTCTTCCTTGGCGGTTCTGCCCAGTCGAAGTTCATTTGGAAATCCATATCTGCAAGTTCTTCATCTGTTTTGAGGTGCGAGAGGATGGCCCATGATCTGTCAAATATCTCATGAAGATAATAGCGGTTTTTGCGGACGGCGTTATGCGTCACAGTCATGTTGGCTTGAATAGCTGCAAACTGACGCTTAACCCATCGGTGATTCTTGTTCACTTTCTGATGCAGGCTTATGAGCAACTCACGGTCCGTCATGACACATGGTGCTTCAGGTGAAGAAGTTGGTCTTGAAGCTTTAGCTGCAATGTCCTAGCTAGCAGATTCATCAGCATTCGAGCTTGAGATTGGTTAATGAAATTGTCCATCCAAGGGACGAATTCCTTCATCAATAACCGTCTTGCCCTTGCCAGGCACAGTGGACAGAGTGCTCTGAAGAACTTCAACTTCAGGCATATAGCTTAAGTGATTTTCACCATCAGCCTTGTAGTGAGTTGTAGATCGGGATCTGATGAATCTCATGATCCATGGAGCATACGGTTTCAAGTCAAATGGAGACTGTGCCACTGTGACCAAAGTCCTCAGGAAGAAATCATGAATGTTGATGGGAGTACCATGAATGATGTGGAACAGCAGATTCTTCATAATTCCCACAACTTCTTCAGTATTGGAGTTGTGACCTTTAATGGGACTGAGGGTTTTGGACAGAATGCGATAGACTGTTCTTGGCACATACAGCAAATCCTTCACTAGGAAGGTTGTCCTTGGTGCTTCTCCTTCAGCTATTGGCTTCATAAGCACTTGCATCAGGTGGTTGGGCAGCTCAGTTTCTTCATAAATCCTCTTTGCTTCTTCATGGGGTGGATCAACTGGGAGAGCATGAAGAAGTTCTTCAATTGGTGCTTTGTAGTGAGTGTCTTCACTCATCCAGTCCAGAGCCCATGTTGCAATGTCACCGGCATCTCCAGAGAAATGCACTGTGGCGTAGAATTGAAGAATGAGTTCTTCATTCCAATCGCAGACGTCAGAGCAGAAGTTGAGTAATCCAGCATCGTGAAGAACAGCCAAAACTGGCCGAAAGCACGGTAATGACTCCATATCCATGTGAGGAATATGGCGATGCGGAAATACTTTGTTCTTGTCGAATAAAAGTGACGCATAGAAATTCATCTGTGTCCTTGTCCAGAAGCGCAGGCACCTAATCTTGGCTGTCATATGGGGACTCACCAATGAAGAAGTTCTTCTCTTCGAAGAATTTGGCATTATCAAACTGAGGCCGCCTGAGGGCTCTGCCAATCTTTGGCATCACAGAAACTGGGTGAAGGTTGTGCATCTTTTTGCGTACATCAAACACTTGTCGTGGGGACCCAGTGGAATCATTCGGATCAGTCACCGCAAGTGATTTGGCAATTTCCTCAGCAGTGGCCGTTGGAATTGTATCGGTATCTGCTGAAGGAATTGAGTCATCGCGCTGAGGGGATGTATTGACGATATCAACCATTGGCTCATCTTGAGCAATTTCATCAGTTGCTACAGCTGGAATTTCTTCAGGAATGCTTTGGAGTGATTGTTGTCGTTCCTCAGAGCCTGTGTGAATTTCTTCAGTGACAGCGGGTGACTGTGGCAATTGCGTCAGAGGAGTGGTGAGGGGCGAATTTGGATGGAAAGCTTCCCAAAATTCATCAATGATTGGAGGGGTAGTTGCACCGTCAATGTCCACATCCTCTTCAGTTTCTTCACTACTTCCAGATGAAGCAGTGGTATATTCTTCAGTCACCGGAACCTGTGAGGGCTTCCGAGACATGACTTGGTGAAGCGAAGCATCTTCTTCGACTTCAATTTCTTCAACCACTTGCTCTATGGTAGCAGCAGAGTGGGTTTCAACATCATCTTCATCAGCCTGTGGGATTACATAATCCACCCCATATGGAACAATCTGACGATTATCTGTGGCAGGAGCAGGGGGCGCTGATGAGATAGGAATGGCATCAATTGGAACATCTGAAGACAATGGAGTCGTCTTCACTTTCTTCACTGTTTCAGTGATGGTAGGAGGAGTTGAAGCTTTTCTCTTTTTCGCTTCCTTCTCAGCAGCCTTGGTCTTCTTCACTTCTGATGCAGAAGGAAGGGTGATAGTTTTCACAGATGAAGTCGTTGGTGGTGCTGCTGCTGAGGAACTTGATGGTTCAATTACTTCAAGAACGACTGATGCAGTTGCCCTGGCTGTTTCTTCAGGCACAACATCGTCAGTTGCCCTTTCATTTTCTTCAGGCGCAACCTCTGTTGCCCTGGCAGTCTCACTAATCTGAGCTAATAGTGGTGGAGCTGAAGAACTGGAAGGAGGCACGATGCCAAACTTGGCAGCCTCACTCTTGTTGTGCTCATTAACCACATTGGTGGTGGTTTGGATGAATCTGTCACGCACCCCACAATAGTGACTAGACTGGTGCTCAAATTCTTCAGACTACTGTTAAATCTCTGACTGCAAAGTCACAAGCTGCTCAGGAGATATAGACAGCATGTTCTTCCGCAGCTCCTTCTCTTTCTGCAGCTGCTGTTTCCTCACCAGTTTTGCTTGAGCAATTTTGTGCTTCTCGTTCAAAATGAAAGCAGATAACACATGGCTTGGGCCAGGAGGTAGATTCAATTCATCAAGAGGCGTATATGGCTTGGTGCACCAGATGTCAATGAAGTCCAGAAGCTTCTTGGGGTCCAGCATCATTGGAACTGAAGAATTTTTGGCAATAGCAGCTTGCTCTTGCTTCCTTCTGAGGAACTCCGTGAGCTCATCTTCGTCAGCCAGCCCATGTTCGTCAACCTGTGGCACGACGGCCTTGCTCTTGGGACTTGGCCTAGTTCCACGACCAGCAGTGACCTTTTTCTTCAGCTTGGGCAGTGAACACGATGGTTGCCCACTAGCTGAGGTACTTGATGCAGCAATTGAGGCTGTTGGAAAGCCCTCGGTGCGCTGGCAAGATGCGAGCACGACCGGTGTTGAAGCTTTTGCTGCAGCCATTGATGAACTTGAAGCAGGAGGAGGCACTGAAGATTTTGATATCTTAGGTGCTGAAGCCTTTGAAGCTGCCGGCTGGGCCACTGAGGGCTTTGAGACAGACGACTTTGGCTTGTTGGCAGGCTTCTTTTGCATAGCCTTCTTTGGAGCACTTGCACTGCCACTGGCATCTGCTTCAGCTAAGGCCTTTGCGGCCTTGTTGAATTCTTCAACAGCCTTTTTGGCCTGTTTCTGCAGTTTAGCTTGTTGCTTTGCCCATTCTTTGGGGAATTCTTCACCCCTTCTGTCGGCGTACGACACCTATGGGACCGAGAGGATCCCTTTTACGGTTCGGCTAGGGAAAATATGTACACAAAGAGCGGATCCAACGATCAACGCAGGGATCTTTACCCAGGTTTGGGCCGCTGAGAAGCGTAAAACCCTACTCCTGCTTTGGTTTATTGTGGGTGTTCTTAAGCTCAAGTACACGGAGCGCTTGCGATGAACTGTACGTTCAAGAAGCAGCTACGCATGCAGAATGGGCCAGAAGCTCCTCTCCCCCTCTGTAGCTTCGCCTTGGGCCTCCTTTTATACGTCCAAGGGGTCACCAACAGTGGCGAACAGTAAGTACAAGAGGTGTAAAGTTGCTACAGGGTTTACATGTTTATCACTGACGACTTAGGACAAACGCATTTAATGCTCCACTTAGGTGTCCCTTACTTTCTTGGGGATGGAAAAAGAGCCTGTCCCATCAGCGCCGCTTAACCTCATCCGCCGTTAGTGCCATGACACGCACCCAGGAGGACAAGCCCTAAACGACAGGCTGGTCGCTGCGCTGGAGCGGTGGCAGGGCGGTGGAATCTTGCCGGGTGCAAGACCTTGCCGGGCTTTCACGAGCCTTCCCGGCAAGATCTTGCCGGGAAGCCAGCCTTCGGTCTTCTGTCTTTTAATCATTAGCTTGAGTGCCTTCTTGATAATCTTGTATTTGTTTCCAGCTGTTCTCCGGCAGGCCTTGCCGCTGGTATGGCTGCAACCGTCCGTGCACAAGTATGGGGTACTAAAAGACCCAACTTTAGTACACCGACAGGAGCCCCCGGGCCTAGGCCATACACGGGTGCGAGGTGTTGTTGGGCTAGGCCCAAACAGTGCACGGGCACGCGTGGCAGGAGTTAACTGTTATAATCCTCTTATTTACCGCGCTCCCCCACGACGCGCATTAAATGCGGGACGTGGGATACGTGCGCGGAATGGCCGCAGTAGTAGTGCGCTTGTAAAAATGCATTCACATTGATTAGTAAAGAGGCAGCCCCGCACCTTCCCCATAAAAGGGAATCCGCAGAGGCGCTGCTCATTTACCTCTCGTCTTTTCCAATCTGGAAACCACCGTCGCCTTCTTCCTCGAGCTTGAAACAGAGCCTCCCCCATCCATTCGCCACCTCCATGCCCTCATCATCCTCGGCCTCCGCTCCCACAACCGTCATGCCACCCAAAGCAAGCAAGGGCAAAGCGGTGAAAGCCGTCGATTCGGATGCAGAGGCGGAAAAGCCTGATCTGGTGGAGATGCGGAAGGAACACGCCGTCTTTGCCCCGGCGCTCGACATGCGCGCCCTGGTTGAGCGGTACATGTGTATGTGGGGGAAGGAGACGAGGGCTCACCCTGCTACTCGCGTGCTCCCAGCTTCCGTCAAGGGCGGTCCAGATAAATTCCCCTTCTTTGTCGCTTACTTTTACTGCGGGCTCTGCCCTCCGTTTTCTGATTTCTTCATCGACATCATGTACACATACGGCTTCCGTCTCTTGGATTTCACGTCGAATGCCGTAACATGCATGTCAGTCTTTGCCCATCTCTGTGAAAATTTCGCCGGAGTAGCTCCCAGCACAGCCCTCTTTCGCCACTACTTCATTCCCCGTATCGAAACAGGAGACGCCCTTTCTGGTTCTATTACCTGGATTCCAAGGGCATGGAATAAAGATATATACCCAGACGGTCTCTACCGTAAGAAGTGGGATGAATGGCGGGCCGACTGGTGCTGGATTAAGGAGAAAGATCCTCAGCCGTTCTGTTTGCCCCGGCAAACGAAAGTGGTTCGCGGCAAGAACTGGAGCAGCCTTGATCCTCAAGATGAGAAGCTCGCAATCGCAATTACCAGGATCCACCGTCTCAAGGTTGCCGGGCTCACAATAGAAATGGTTGGCGCTGATTTCCTCCGCCATCGCATCGCCCCTCTGCAGAACAAAGGGAGGCCGGCCTGGGAGTTCAAGAATGCAGCAGATATCATGAGGCTGCTCCCTGGTCTGAACAACAACTTGACAGTCCTGCAACACACAGCTCTCTGCCACAAACTGTTCAGGCCTGACGGGAAATATAAGTTGCCGGCTGGCGTAATTCCCCTGTGCAACAACTCTGCCTTGAGCTCAATTATCGCCATGATGCCGGTGTGTAATGCTCACGGCCTCGACGGAGCCTGGGAAGAGCCATCCGCAGAGCACGCGCGGGAGTTCTTTGATAACTTGTCAGAGAAAGCCATCCGGGAAGAGCCAACCCTTATCCGCCCCACCACTGATGACAAAGTGGCTTATATCGCTAGCAGGGTGGAAGAGGTGAACCTAGCCGCGGAGGCCGGCAACTTTGGCTTCGCAGAAGAGGAAACCAGTGAAGAAGAAATAACGTTAGAGGAGACCCTTCCCGAGCAAGGTGAAGTTGCCGGAGAGCAGAGTGGCATGGTTGCCGGGAGCTCTTCTGTCGAAGACACAGCCGAGGAGCAGCTGCATGAGGAGCCCCCAGCTCTGGAGAAGAAGAAACGTGTTCTTTGAAAAGCCGTCTCTGGCGTCCCAACACGTCAACCTCCCTCGAGTGGCGAGGTTCCCGGCAAGGGGGCGGCCGGCAAGGCTGCGCAGCGGCAAGAAGCCCAACAGCAACCCGTGCGACGTACGAGACACACAACCGCGGCAACAACTGGAGCGGCGGGGGCGTCTCATACGACGGCACCAACAGTTGGAGCAGCAGGATCATCTCAATCTACTGCTTCTGCCGCAGCCAAGCGTCCCAGGACCCCTTCTCCACCCCCTCGCACGGACATTGTAGAGGAGGTTGACTTCGACATCTCCTCTTTTAGTCCGGAAAGAGAAGAGTAAGGGTCCTTGCCGCATCTTTCAACTTCTGAATTCCTGGTTCTGCTTAACTTATTTGTCTTGCTTTGGCCTGTCCCCTCAGAGATACGGAAACGTTGGTGCAAAGGATGGCGAAGAGGGCGAAGACTTCAACGGGTGATGAGCCTTCGGCAAGCACCGTAGGTGCGCCAGAGCCCATTGTCATCAGCCCAGAGCCCAGCCCTCAACGCAGCCTCCAACCCAGCCCCCAGCGTGAGTCCACTATCCATTTTCCGCTGGCGAGCGTTGGGGAGAATATCTTCGCTATTGACATCACCGGGCTTGTAGGAGAAGAACGACAACAAAGAGAACCACTGGAGACTGTGTCTGACGTGCCACCTCCGTCGACCACGCCGCCCAGAGATGAACTTTTGGCAAGGGCTTCCACTGATGAGCCCATTCGCGTTGAAGAGGAGCCGGCAAGCACGGGCACTGGCAGTCCTACATCGACAACCAATGTTGCCGGGAAAGGAGAAACCACCTCTCAACAGCTCGACATAGGTAAACCGTTTGCCTTGGTGTACTTGTCATTCTTTCTTTATTTTTGT
The DNA here is from genome assembly GCA_039707655.1 of Elymus sibiricus. NCBI lineage: Eukaryota > Viridiplantae > Streptophyta > Magnoliopsida > Poales > Poaceae > Elymus > Elymus sibiricus. The sequence goes on along the minus strand of CM077672.1, from coordinate 168,977,030 downwards.
CTTCTTGAACTTCAACCTCGGTCTCATCTTGTTTCCTTTCTTGGTTTTCAGATCTCCCTTCGATGGAACAAATGGATGTTGATATCGTCATCGAAGAGACCTCCAAGGACGCTGCCACCGAGGCCGAGAGAGTCGCAGCTGACGAGGTCGCCAAGGCCGCACAGGAAGAAACCACCAAGGGGTCTGCTAAAGGGGCCGGCAAGGAGACCGGCGACCATACTGACGGCATTCCTGCCGCAGGAGCGCCTGGCGCTACACCAGTCGCGGAGCCCCCAGTTGCTGGCGAGGCGGTCATCGAGGATCAACTGTCAACATCTGACGCCCCCCCGTCAAGCAGATACCTTAAGGTCGGTGACAACCTGTTCGTCAGCATACCAGGGACGGCAAGCATCGGGGTGCCAACCGAAGGAGAAGTCTTTGACGAAGACGTCATCGCCGCCGTTGGACTCAAGATCGTTGATGAGCCACGCGCTAGCAGCAGTGGGTCCAAGGAAGAGCAGCTCCTCCAAGCCATGAGCAACAACTACCAAAAGCTTCAGGCGCTTCACCGCACCCGAAAGGAGAGGTTGGACTCCAGGGCGGCAGTTCTTGAAGCAGCAGAAGCAGATTTCCAGAAGCGCATCGAAGAGACGCAAGTCTGGTACGCCGAGGCTTTCCAGGAACTGACGGCTGGCTGGGAGCAACTGAATCAGAGTTGGAATGAGTTCCTCTTAAGGCTGTCCGACGCCGAGAGGGCACAGGAGGAGGCTGCGCAGCAGGCTGCTGCAGAGGAAGCTCGCTTAACGGAACGCCGCATCGGGCTCGATGCTCATGAAGAGGACCTTGCCGCTCGCGAGGAGGCGCTTGCCGCCAAGCTCCGCAGCAAGGACGAAGAGATCGAGAAGCTTGTCGCGCGGCGAACCCATGAGCTAGAGCAGAGACACAAGGAAACACTCGAAGCTCTGGCCATAGATCACGCCGGCAAGTTAAAGGGAGCCGTCGATGCTGCCGAAGCTGCAGAGGCCGCCAAGAACGAGCTGGGCGATCAAGTGAAGAGGCTGGAAGCAGATCTTGAGGGCCACGGCAAGGAGATCTCAATGCTCAAAGCCGACAGAGAGAAGACTCTCTTCAGCCTGGCGGAGATGCAAGCCGCCATGTCCGACAAGACCAAGGAGGTCACCTCAGCCAATGAATCCATCGCTGATCTGAAACTGAAGCTGGCGACGCTGGAGGAGTCCCTTGAGAATGGCAAGGCTCGCGAGAGGGCTTTGATCAAAGACCTCCAGAGTGAGAAGAGCCTGCTCAACAGCGCCGCCGCCACTTATAATGATTTTGAGAAAGGCGTGAAGATCTGGACTGAGCGCCTTGTCAACGTCGCGGAAAGGCTTGCCGCAGAACTGTCCACCATGGGCCTGCAAGACTTCAACTATTCTTCTGACGATAGGGTGTCTTCGAGCGCCAAGCTGACCATGTTCTTCGAGAGCATCGTTGACGCCCTCAAGCTGCTCCAGTCTAACCGAGAAACCCATCTGGCCAACGAATCCCGCAAGCTCTGCCGGGCCGTCCTCCGCAAGGTACTCGTCAAAGTGGTGCATAAGAACCCTGGCATCAACCTCACCAATGTTCTTGCTAGCTTGCCGAAGGCTGTAGACCTCAAGGCACTCGAAGAGCTTGTCGCGCCCATCGTTGACAGAGTGAGCCAAGTCAAGAGGGTCGAAGGCTAGCGCAGGGACTAGCCGCTTTGCTTCATTTTGTCGCCACCATTCCATGCCAAAGACAGTTTTTATCTTAATGTTAGAATCGCGGCGACCGTCAATGTAATATAACTTGCAATGTTTTGTATGAATGCATGCTATTTCCCTTGTTTGATTTCTTTCTGTATGGTTCATGCCCTACGCTTATCGGGAACTTGCCGGTGCGCGCACCCTTGCCGCGAGCGCTTTGAGGAATGGATTCTTAGCAGCCTGCTGGAGGTGTCGCTGCCGACAAGATACCTTGACGTTTTTAGTGCAGCCACTTAAGCTGTTGAGCAGACTCGAAACAAAGTAAGGGCGCAACCAATCACGACAAGGTTCCTTCGCGTGCAGGTTTTCCATACAAAAGCCGAAATCATTCAAGGAAAAATAGGTCTACAATGGAAATTTGCTTAAGAGTTTTGCAACTTAGCTTTTCGTTGCTATACTCCTTATTGCAATATGTTAACTTGAACGTCGCCTGTTGGTGTCCATACCATCATTCCCCCACGGCAAACTTGCACGCGAGGAAACCTTCTGTCCTTTGAGAAAAAGAAAGAAGAGAAAATAGAGATATGGAACCTTGGCGGTTCATTAGTGCTTACCGGAAGCAGTCGTAATACAATATCTCAGACAAGCATGCACATAGATTGACATGAAAATCGACAAGAATTGTAAAACGCTTAAGTTTATTTAACTATGCACAGGGTCTGCGCCTGGCTTTGTACAAAGGATCATATGCCTTGCCGGCAAAACTTGTACAAAAGGTGGTTGCCGGGAGACCCGGTAACCGCGCCTTATGGGTAGAACTTACGAAGGTGTTTGATATTCCAGGAATTGCTCACTGGAATGCCATCTTCGGTCTCTAGGCGGACTGCGCCGGGCCTGGTGACTCGTACTACCCGATAAGGGCCTTCCCACTTCGGCGTCAACTTGTTAGAATTCTTGGCCGTCTGAATGCGCCAAAGAACAAGGTCGCCTTCCTCAAGGTTTCGGGCACGAACCTTGCGGCTATGATAGCGGCGCAAGGCTTGCTGGTAGCGTGCAGCTCGCACAGCAGCCCGAAGACGATCTTCCTCAAGGAGCGTGGCGTCATCTTGGCACAGCTGCTCTTGCTCAAGCTCATCATAAGCGAGTACTCGAGGTGACCCGTATATGAGTTCTGTGGGGAGAACTGCTTCTGCCCCGTAGACTAGGGAGAAGGGTGTCTGGCCAGTAGCTCGATTTGGTGTCGTTCTGATTGACCAAAGAACCGCCGGCAGCTCATCAATCCAGCGTCTTCCGCACTTGCGCAGCTTGTCAAAAGTCCTTGTTCTGAGACCTCTCAACACTTCAGCATTTTCCCTCTCCGCTTGGCCGTTGCTCCTCGGGTGGGCAACAGAAGCAAAACAGTTTTTGCCGCCAAGGTCTTGGACATACTGCATGAAGGTGCGGCTCATGAACTGTGTGCCATTGTCGGTGATGGTCCTGTTTGGCACACCAAAACGGCACACTATTCCCTTGAAGAACTTAATGGCTGATTGTGCTGTCACCTTTCTCACTGCTTCCACTTCCGGCCACTTCGTGAACTTGTCGATAGCAACGTACAAGTATTCGAAGCCCCCGGCAGCGCGGGGAAAAGGGCCCAATATGTCGATCCCCCAGACCGAAAATGGCCAGGAAAGAGGGATTGTCTGAAGAGCTTGAGCTGGCTAGTGCAATTGCTTTGAATGGAACTGGCACGCTTCACACTTGGTTACTAGTGCAGTTGCATCTTGGAGAGCAGTGGGCCAGAAGAAACCTTGCCGGAATGCCTTGCCGACAAGAGCTCTTGAGCCTATGTGGGAGCCACATATGCCTCCATGTATCTCTGCCAACAGCTCTAGTCCATCCTCCCGAGGAATACATTTCAATTTCACACCGTTCGGTCTCTTTCTGTACAGGACGTCGTCAACGAACTGGTACATACTAGACTGACGGGCTACTTTCTCCGCTTCTTCCTGTTCTTCAGGGAGTTCTCCTGTTTGAAGGAACTGGACGATGTGCTATGCCCATGTTGGAGCCTGAGGCTCGACAACAAGGACCAAAGGCATATCTTCGGCCGCGGGAGCGCTTGCTTCTGCGGCAAGAACCTGAGGTTTTGCGCGAAGCTGCTGCTCACCGGCAACCATGTCGTTCCCAGCAACTTCCTTGCCGGCGGCTCCTGGGAGCTCTGTAGGAAAGTACTGGCCGGAACTCAATTTCCTTCTTTTGTCTTTTCTCGTCGATGGTGTTACGGATGGCTGAGTTAAGCGGAGCACAAAAGTTCCTGGTTCCACAGGTAACTTGAGGGCAGCACGTTTTGACAGGTCGTCGGCAATGTTGTTCTCCGCACGAGGAACATGCTCTGTTTGCAACCCGTCAAAACGCTCCTCCAACTTTCTCACTTCATCTACATATGCTTCCATCAACGGGCTCTGATAATCTTTGTTAACTTGCCTAACGACAAGCTGTGAGTCACCTCTAACAATGAGCTTCTTAATTCCAAGGTCCGCCACGATCCTGAAACCGGCAAGCAGCCCTTCATATTCTGCAGTGTTGTTTGTTGATCTTTCCCGGGGAAAGTGCATCTGAATTACATACTTGAGTTGCTCTCCGGTGGGTGCGACAAGAAGCACGCCAGCACCGGCACCTTGCAGTGAAAAAGCCCCGTCAAAGTACATAATCCATTCTCGATCCGTTTCCTTGCCGGGGATAGTTGTCTCTTGAATTTCTTCGTCTGGCGTTGGTGTCCATTCTGCAATGAATTCTGCCAAGGCTCTGCTCTGAATAGTCGAAGTGCTTTCAAATTTGAGACCAAAGCTTGACAGTTCCAACGCCCACTCCACAATTCTGCCGGTCGCATCTGGATTTCGTAAAATCCGCTGCAACGGGAAGCGAGTGACGACGGTGATTTCATGCGCCTGGAAGTAATGGCGCAACTTCCTTGAGGCCATAAGGAGGCCAAAGAGCAACTTCTGCATGCCAGAATATCTTGACCTAGCCCCTGCAACAGGGAGCTGACAAAATAGACTGGTCGCTGCACCATCTTCTTCTTCTGCGTTGCTTCATTTGACTGCTCAGATCCTGCCTTGTCGGCACCAGACTCTGCCGGGGAGAATCCCGGCTTGTCGCTTGACGGGCTTGTCGCTGCTGCTGCTCCTTCGTCGACTTCTCTCTGCGCCACTAATGCAGCACTAACCACTTGATTCGTTGCCGCTAGATATAGCAGCAACGGCTCTTGTGGTTTAGGCGCGACTAGTGTTGGCGGAGAGGAGAGGTACCTCTTCAAGTCCTGCAGCGCTGCCTCCGCTTCCGGAGTCCATTTCATTGGACCGACCTTCTTCAAGATTTTGAAAAAAGGCAGGGCGCGCTCAGTGGATTTGGAGATGAACCTGCTCAGAGCAGCAACGCAGCCGGCAAGTCGACGCACATCTTTGACACGTCTTGGTGCTTCAATCTGCTCAATTGCCTTGATCTTGTCGGGATTTGCTTCGATTCCACGTTGAGACACAAAGAACCCGAGAAGCTTGCTGGACGGAACGCCAAACACACACTTCTCAGGATTGAGCTTTAGATTGATCCTGCGCAGATTTGCAAATGTCTCTTCTAAATCTTGTATGAGCGTTGCCTTGTCCTTGGTTTTAACCACTATGTCATCCATATAAGCTTCCATATTTCTATGTAGCTGGGGCTCAAAACTGATCTGGACCGCTCTTGCAAACGTTGAACCAGCACTTTTCAACCCGAAAGGCATGCGTATGAAGCAATACGTGCCACATGGGGTGATAAATGCGGTTTTCTCTTCGTCTTCCTTCGACATGAAAATCTGATGATACCCCGAATAAGCGTCAAGAAACGACAGCAAATCGCAGCCAGCAGTGGAGTCCACAATCTGGTCGATGCGCGGCAAGGGAAAATGATCTTTTGGATATGCTTTATTGATATCTGTATAGTCGATACATAGCCTCCATTTTCCATTCGCCTTGCGCACTACAACTGGATTGGCCAACCATGTTGGATGGAGCACTCCTCTGACTAAACCTGCCGCTTCCAGCTTCCTGATTTCTTCGGCAATAAATTCTTGCCGCTCCAAAGCTTGCTTCCTAACTTTCTGCTTGACGGGCTGCGCATGAGGACAGACAGCAAGGTGGTGCTCGATTACCTCCCTGGGAACACCGGGGATATCAGATGGTTGCCATGCAAACACATCGATATTCGCCCGCAGGAAGGCAATGAGCGCGCTTTCCTATTTGTCATCAAGGGTGGAACTCACGGTGAAAGTTCCTCCCGTACCATCCTCCTTGGCGGGCACCTTCTTAGTCCCTGGTGGAGCTGCCTTGGATTTCTTGCTCTTGCCGGCTGAGCTCTCCGGCACATCCTCAACGGGAGCGCAACACTCCGAGGAGGTGCGCTTGCCGGAGTGTGTGCTAGAGGTCTTGCCGGTCCTCTTCCCCCCGGGAACTTCGGCGGCAGGAGCAAGTGCCTTGGCGGCAGGTGCTGCGACTGCCTCCCGGTAGAGTTGGTAGGTGCAGATAAGCGCATCCTTCTTGTCGGAGTTGATAGTGATGACGCTCATCGGCCCGGGCATCTTTAATGTATTATAGGCATAGTGTGATGCCGCCATAAACTTGGCCAGCACCGGGCGACCAAGAATCCCATTATATGGCAATGGAATCTTGGCGACATCGAAGACGATCTTTTCTGTTCTGTAGTTCAGCTCACTACCAAATGTCACTGGCAGTGTGATCTTGCCCTTCGGCTGGCTCCTTCCCGGATTGATCCCTTGAAACGTGCCCGTTTCCTCGAGATCTTCGTCAGGAATTTGCAACTTCTTGATCACATCAGGCGAGATCAAGTTCAAACCGGCCCCACCGTCAACTAACATCTTTGTCACCTTGAGGTTGCGGATCGTTGGTGAAACCAACAATGGCAAACACCCGACCGCAGTTGTGCGATCAGGGTGGTCCTCGGCGTAAAAAATGATAGGCGTGTTGGACCATTTCAATGGTTTCCGGGCATCGACCGATGGCTCTGTCGCATTAATCTGGCGCGCCCACTGTTTAAGTCGGCGGTGTGAGGAATGCAATGAGGCGCCTCCGTCAACGCACATGGCTTCTGTAGCTTTCTGGAACTCGTGCCCGCTGGACTCATCGCCGTCTTCATCATCATCGTCACCCCCCTGTTCCTTGTCGCGGCCCCGAGCGGGCCTCTCATTTTGTTGCTTGGCCTTGCCGCGGCGACCTCCTCGGCCACCGCGTTTCTTACCAGACCCCTCAGCACCATCCTGGGCCTTCTCCTTGTCTCGCCTCTCATACTCAACTTTCTGCTTCTCGACAAGCTGCTCAACTTGCCGGCAGTTTTGGAGATCGTGACCCTTGGTGCGATGGATCTTGCAGTACTGCTTGTCGGAGCCCTCCGGCTTGTCGGCAGCCGCCAAGGCCTGACATGCGGCACACCCGGCAACCTCCTTGCCGGGGCCATCAGCCTTAACCTTCTTGGCGGTGCTGGGGTGGTGGCCTCTTCACCTTCAGAGTCGATTTCCGCGCCAGCATCCTCGCCGGGGAACCTCCTCCCCTCCTCGGCCCAAGCACATCTGTCAGCCAGAGCATAGAGCTCGGCGACATCCTTGACTTTGTTCATCGCCAGCTCTTCCCGCATCTTGCGGTTGCGCACATTCTGATGAAACGCACTAATAACAGCGGCAGGATGAACGTCTGGGATGTTGTGCTGTATACGGCTAAATCTCTGTATGTACTTGCGCAAGGTTTCACCCTCTTTCTGGGGGATGAGATGTAAATCGCTTTCCTGGCCAGGAGCCTGGTGGCCTCCAGTAAAGGCGCCAAAAAACTCATGACACAAATCTGCCCAGGAGGAAATGGAATTCTCCGGCAAATGCATCAACCACGACCTGACGTTGGGCTTAAGCACCAACGGGAAGTAGTTGGCGAATATCTTGTCATCTCGAGCTCCGGCAGCCTGCGCCGCAATGGTGTAGACGCTCAAGAACTCTGACGGGTGAGTCTTGCCGTCGTATTTCTCCGGCACCTCCGGCTTGAACGTTCGGGAATTGGGCCACTGGACTCGCCGCAGCTCACGAGTAAAAGCTGGACAACCCACCTCGTAAGGCAAGTTACCAGAATACCCCGGCACAGGCTCGTCTACAGTGGGTCCCGCGCGCCTGTCGGATTGACGGCGCGCTTCCCGCCGCCGCTCGATGGTAGTTCGAGCGTCTTCTTTGTTCCGTTCCCGAAGAACTTGACGTTGATCGCGGCGAACCCGCGGATCAGACGATGCCGTGGAACCGTCATCACAGGCGTCAGTCCGCCGAGTTAGTGACCGCTGTTGTCGTAGCGGAGGGGAGCGCATCGTAGTCGTACCGCCTCCGGTCTTTTCGCCATCAGCACGCACCGGCTTAGTGGACTGCCGCCGTGAAGGCCCCGCCTGCTGCGGCCTGTCGTCATTAGCCAAGCCGATGAGGCTCTGAATAGCAGATCTCCATTCATCTAGCTTCTCCGCAGCGGGAGGGAAATCTAGGAGCAGCTGAGCTCGCGCCAACGCTTCTGCCGGTGTAGGCGGTGGCGAAAGGTGCGAGGAACGTGAGGTGCTCTAACTCCTAACTATGTTAGAAGGAGCTCCATCACGGTCTTGCGATCGTGCCTTGCTTCCACCGGCGTGTTGGCACGCATGCTGGCCCCGTGCATCTTGGGAGTGATGCGCAGGGTTTTTTCCATGGGGGCGCCTAGAACCACCAACGTCGCGGCGCTGCCCATCGCGCACGACCTGAGAAGGCCGCGGCGCATGCGCCGGCGTGGGTGTCTTGGAAGGCGTCGTCCCGTCCTTGGAGTTCGCTGCGCCACCCGTAGGTATCACGGCTCCGTCCTTAGACCTGGCATCGCTGTTGCGAATGACGCCGCTCGCCTGGCTCTGCTCGCCAGAACATCGTGGAGGCTCGAGACCTCCACCTCATCCACCAGTGCCCACGCCATCGCTCGTCTGTGTGGGTACGGGCAGGCCGGATGCAGATGGATCAACCGCCGTCGCACCCTTCTTCTTGGGAGCCATGGCGATGAAAGTGTTGGTGCAATAATTTGCCTCCTTATGTTTTGGAGATTGTTGACAAACAGTGAGGGACTGATGTGTTTGCTAGTGCACACAGAGTAACAGGTCCTTGGAGTTAAGAGGAGTTTTGGATTCACAACTCCGAAGATTATCCCCTGCGTAGCAGTGAATGTTATCACCGAAGGTTATGATGACAAGAGTGACCCCTCAAAATTGCTGACGTGAAGCATTTGATTCAGTGCCTGTCCGAAGGAAGTGACTGCAGTCGAGGAAATTGAAGACGAAGAGAAGACGTAGCATTCTTTTCATTGTTTCTCTTCCCCTTATTGAGTCATAGGACCACCGTACTATTAAGAGGGGTGTAGCGTTCGAAGCTTTGATTCTCTGATGCTAAACCCAAATCCTACGAAAGCTGTGAGAGAAATCTCTTTGTGTTCTGAGCAAATACTTGCCAGCAAGAGACTGTGATCTTCTTCGCTGCGAGAGATTTGTCTCTGACCGAGGAGTTAGCATTACTTGCTCCTCAAGTAATGTTACCGTTGCTCTTAAAATCCGACCGTTGTGAACGTGTCGGTTGGCCATTGGCTGGACCGCGTGTCGAAAATGGTCATTTCCCATCATGGAAGGCTGCGGCTATAAATAGCCACCCCGCGCCGGCGTTGTCCGGTGGCTGCTCCGTTTGATTCTGAGAAGATTGTTGAGCAACCCCTCTCCGAGAGATTTGAGTTTAAAATCCACCGAGAGAAAACCCTAGAGCCGAAAAATTAGATAGTGGTTCAGCATCACTAGAATCTAAGTCCAGTACGCTCCGCCTATTACTCTTGAGAGCTGCAAACTCTCTAGATGGTTAGGTGTCAATTTCTTCAGAGACCAAGAGTAATTGTGGTTCTCGAAGAAGAAGTCTATAAAGGTTCAGAGATCGCCTTCAAGCATCTACCACGAGTAATCGGCATTGGTTGACGAACCAATTGTCGAGGAGAAAAGGGCGAAGAGAGTTTATCTTCTGTGTTAAATCACAACCCCTCCAACCAGACGTAGTCCTTGTGCAGAAGGGCGAACTGGTCTACCAAACACCTTGTCGCCATCGAGCATCACTGGTCACTTCTGCTACCCTTTTTACATTCGAACTGTGACATGCCATATTTCAATCATGTGATTTACCTCGGTACATGTTGTTAGTTTCCATTCGGTAGTTTGCATTCGCTCACTGTTTACTGTATTTTCATTCGTTCCGCTGCTGGGTTCCGAGAGTTTTAATATTTCCGAGAAAAATTTAAAACTCCCATTCACCCCCCTCTGGTAGACATACTTCGATCCTACAATTGGTATCAGAGCAAGGTACTCCTTGACTCTGCTCATTTTGGTCTAACCACCTTGGAGTTTAAGTATGTCTTCAGTGAGCTACAAATCGCACCTCAAGATTCCCATCTTCGATGGGACGGACTATCCCTTCTGGAAGGAGAAGATGAAGATCCGTCTCCGAGCTATTGATGATGATATGTGGAATGTGGTGCAGAATGGATTCACAGTTGAAGTGCCCCAGGTCCCCACGGACCACGAGAAGAAACTCATTCAGATGGATGCTCAAGCTAAAGATGAAATTGGTGGCCATCTCTCTCGTGCTCAATTTCTTCGCTACCGTCAGTGTGAAACTGCAAAGGAATTGTGGGACATTCTCGAAAAGATAAACGATGGTGTTTCAACTCAGAAAGAAGCTCGCATTGATACACTTCGGGCCAAGTTCAATAGGTTCAAGCGAATTGGAAATGAAAGCTGTCAGCAAACTTTCGATCGTCTGAGTGACATTGCAAACGAGCTACAAGGTCTCGGTGCTAAAGACATCACTGATCATGAAGTTGTGAAGAAGTTGCTCCGATCCCTTGACAGTTCGTTCGACACACTTGTTCTGATGATTCGGGAACGAGCTGATTTCAAAGTCCTCGACTCTGCTGATATCATGGAAAGGCTGAACACCCACGAAGAACAAGAAGAAGAGAAGAGAGATCTCTATGGCTCAAGTCACCAAAAAAGTCATGCTCTCAAGGCTGTGCCTGATTCTTCCTCGGAAGGAAATGCCGATGAAGATTCAAACGACATCGAAAGGATTAGTCAGGATCTCGCATTGATCACGAAAAGATTCCAGCGCCTTCATAGGAAAAATCAGTTTTAGAAGAAAGGATCCAGCAACTCCGGCGGCTCCAAAACTTCATCAAAGCCAACAGGAGATTACACCTGCTTCAAGTGCAAAAAGCCAGGTCATTTCATTTCGGACTGCCCTCTCTGGGAAGCTGAAATCCGTGCAAGTGGAAGATATGATTCAGGAAACCATGGCAAAAGCAAGAGCAAAAGCTACGACTCCGATGATGAGAAGAAAACGAAGAAGTTCTTCAAGAAGAAGGATTCCTCCAAGTCCTCATCAAGATCTTCCTCGAAGAATCCCTCCAAGTCCTCGTCCAACCGCAAGAACACTTCACGCAAGGCCAAGGCGTACATCGGCAAGGAAATGGATTCCGAAGAAGAAGCATCCTCTGACGCTGAAGAGATTGCTGATTCAGAGGAGCACTCCGATTCCGGCATGGCGGGCATAGCATGTGGCTCCGCTCCAGCATCGAACTTCTTCGAGAATCATTCGAGCGACAACGAGTCTCCTGAGTACTGCTTCATGGCCAAAGCCTCGAAAGAAAAGGTATCCTCCAAACATCACAAAGTTCACTCCAGTGATCAATATTCTTCTGATGAGGATGACCATGCTAAACTGATAAAAATTGCCCATATTCAACAAAACTCTCGCGAGAAAATTGAGAAAACCCTCAGGAAGTCTGAAGGGTTGTTGGTTGAGGAGATGGAGAAATATCAGTCATTGACTGAAGAGCATTCTGCTCTCGAGTCTCGAATGAAAGAACTATCAGATCGTCATGATTTTCTCTCAGCTGACCACGAAAGATTGACTTATGATTACCTGAAACGGAAACAGGAACTCGAGTCGCTGAGAGAGGCTCATGATGACATGATCAGGGAAAATTCTCTTCTCACCCAACAACTCAAAGAGAAACTTGAAGTGTTTATACCTCCTTGCTTAAAATGTCTCGAACGCAGTAATGCTGAATCAAATGCTGAATCTTCTGTGAATGCTAACCCCTCGGTCGAGGAAAATGGTTCTGTTTCTGATAAAAATGCTAGGTTGAAGGATCTTCTTCAGACAGGAATGTTCAAGTCTCTCAAAGGGCATCAAACCCTGTGTGATGTTCTGAAGAAATCCATTCTTCACAAAAACCCCAGGAAGGAAGGTATCGGTTTCGAAAGGAAACTAAATGAGAATGGCTCCTACTGGGAACCAGATCAATATCCTCGCACTGTGTGGGTGCCTGCTAAGAGCAAAACGCTCGTTCCAGCTTTACTTTCGGGATATGACTCGCCGATCCCCGAATACTCATATGATGATTCTCTGGACAACTATAAGTTGTTCAAAAACCAACGTGGTGAGGCTGTTGCTCGCTATGTTGGACCGAATAACAGAAATGGCCCTCCAAAGGAAGCTATATGGGTGCCTAAGAAAACTATTGAAGCATTACCTGTTACTAGACTACTAACCATGCAGGAAGAAAATGCTCGATATATTCTGGAAAAGATTCGATAGAATGAGTACATGCTTGTATCTCCCAACCGCTATACTCATTCGTCTGGAAGGAATTTCAATGCATACTCTTTCGATTATTCTCGTACTCATTCAAGTTACAATTCGCATGACTATCGAAAGAAATCATATCTTGCTCGCTCATATGTTTCGAAGCCACCTACAATGATGTGGGTGGTTAAGAAAGCCTGATTTCTCTGCATGACTATGTCTCCGGGTGTACCGAATGGATAATGGATAGTGGATGCACTAGTCATATGACCGGAGACAAGTCGTTGTTTGTCGACCCCAACTTAATTGCTTCATCTGAGAAGTACATTACTTTCGGCGACAACAACAAAGGAAAGGTACTTGGGTTAGGTAAAATTGCTATATCCAAGGACAAGAACATTGATGATGTTTTACTTGTTCAGTCTCTTGGATTCAATCTTATGTCTGTTGGCAAGCTTTGTGATCTAGGCATGCTAGTTCTATTTTCTAAATCCAAATGCATTGTCTTCATGGCCACTGACAATTCCTTCGTGTTCGAAGGAAATAGAAAAGGTGATTTATATATTGTGGATTTCTCTAAGGGTCCCTCAGTCCGAACTTGTTTGCTTGCGAAAGCAACCGAAGGATTGCTGTGGCACCGAAGACTTGGTCATGCAGGTATGAGAAACTTGCAGACTCTCGTGAAGAAAAATCATCTCCGTGGTATTCCTGATGTGAAATTCGACAAGGATCGTCTCTGTGCTGCTTGTGAGGCTGGTAAATTGGCCAAGAAGCATCATTCATCAAAAACTGTCATGACCACAACAAGACCACTGGAAATTCTTCATATGGACTTATTCGGGCCTCAAAACTATGCAAGTTTCGGAGGCAGTCATTATGGTCTGGTTATTGTTGATGATTTTTCTCGATACACTTGGGTATTCTTTCTCGGAGATAAAACTTGCACCCAAGACATCTTCAAAAGATTCGCCAAGAAGGCTGAAAATGAATATGAAGTGCGAATTAAGCATGTCAGAAGCGACAATGGTACTGAGTTCAAAAATACTCATATCGAAGACTTTCTCGATGAAAATGGTATCACTCATGAATTCTCTGCCGCATACACTCCCCAACAGAATGGAGTTGTTGAGCGAAAGAATAGAACTCTTATTGAAATGGCAAGAACAATGCTCAGTGAGTATAAAACTCCTATTCGTTTCTGGGCTGATGCTATTAATACTACTTGCCATGTTGTGAATCGTGTTTATCTTCACAAATTCCTTAAGAAAACTTCATATGAACTTATCACTGGCAAGAAACCGAATGTTTCTTATTTACGTGTTTTTGGTGCACCTTGCTATATTCGTGACATGAATCATAATTCCAAGTTTGCACCCAAGGCACATGAAGGTTTTGTTCTTGGTTTTGGCTCGAACTCGCATACTTATCGTGTCTATAACTCTCACCACGGGAAAGTTATGGAAACGGTAAATGTGCGGTTTGATGAATCTAACGGCTCCCAAAAGGAGCACCTGCCTAATGTGATAGATGAACCTCCGATTTCGGATGCTATTCGGCAAATGGCTATTGGGGACGTCAGGCCAGTTGAAGGAAATGTACCTGATTCTTCCGATGATGATGCTCCCATAGCTCGACGAACACGCCAAGCTACTGCCGAAGCAAATGCCACTCCGAACACAAATGGCAACCCAAATGCGAATGCAAGTGCTGATCAAAATGGCAATCATGATGAAAATGGTGATACTAATGCCAATCCTGATGATGATGATGAGGAAAATGAAAATGATCATCTCGAAGGAAATCCTCACCCACGAGTGGCAAATCGAGTTGACCCTGCATTAATCCTCGAAGATCTCGAAAATCTAGGTTACCGACCAAGTACTCGCTCTCGCACTCGTTTGGCTAACTATTGTGGCAGTTTCTCTTTCGTCTCATTGACAGAACCTACAAAGTATGAGGAAGCTATGAATGATCCCGATTGGATGAATGCCATGCAAGAAGAGTTGGTGCAATTCGAATTAAATGATGTGTGGGAATTGGTTGACAAACCGAATCCTAAGAAGCACAATATCATCGGCACAAAATGGATTTTCCGAAATAAGCAAGATGAAAATGGCATTGTTGTGAGAAACAAAGCACGTCTTGTCGCTCAAGGGTATACACATGTATAAGGTATTGATTTCGGTGAAACATATGCTCCTGTTGCTCGCCTTGAGGCAATTCGTATTCTTCTCGCTTATGCAAATTACAATGATATTCTGCTTTATCAAATGGATGTGAAAAGTGCTTTCCTCAATGATGAAATTGATGAGGAAGTATATGTTAGGCAGCCACCTGGCTTTGAAAATCCTCAATTTCCTAACAAAGTTTTCAGGTTGAAAAAGGAGTTGTATGGGTTGAAGCAAGCCCCTCGAGCTTGGTATGACACTCTAAAGAGGTTTTTGCTCGACAAAGGGTTCAAGCCAGGATCCACTGATTCCACTCTTTTCACTCGTGCTATTGATGGCGATCTATTCGTGTGTCAAATTTATGTGGATGATATTATTTTCGGTTGTACTAACAATGCTTGCAGCATGGAATTCGGGCGAATGATGTCCGAGAAGTATCAAATGTCTATGATGGGTGAACTTAAGTTCTTTCTTGGACTGCAAATTCGTCAACAGGACAATGGAATTTTCATATCTCAGGAGAAATACCTGAGAGATTGTCTTAAGAAGTTCAAAATGCAAGATTGCAAACAGAAGGGTTACAAAACTCCCATGCCCACAAATGGCCAGCTAGACGCAGATGTGTACGGTAAAGATTACGATCAGAAAGCTTATCGTTCGATGATTGGTTCTTTGCTTTACTTATGTGCATCCAGACCTGATATTATGTTAAGTGTTTGTATGTGTGCTCGTTTTCAAGCTGCACCGAAAGAATCGCATCACCAAGCGGTCAAGCGTATTCTGAGATATTTGGCTCACACCCGCACCTTAGGTTTATGGTATCCTAAGGGAGCACAGTTTGACCTCGTTGGCTATTCAGACTCAGATTATGCAGGTGACCGGGTTGACAGGAAATCTACTTTGGGGACATGCCATTTCCTCGGTAGATCATTGGTTTGTTGGTCGTCAAGGAAGCATAATTGTGTCTCACTCTCTACGGCTGAGGCCGAATATATTGCTGCTGGCGCTTGTTGTACACAGTTATTATGGATGAAGCAGACTCTGAAGGATTATGGCATCAAGGTCAAGAAGATCCCTCTATTGTGCGATAATGAGAGCGCGATCAAAATTGCACACAATCCTGTGCAGCACTCTCGCACCAAGCATATTGAGACCAGACATCATTTCCTACGCGATCATGTTGCTCAAGAAGATATTGTTATCAGTCATGTCAATACCGAAGAAAATCTCGCCGATATCTTCACCAAGCCTCTCGATGAGAAAAGATTCTGTGCGTTACGGTGTGAGCTAAATATCCTAGATTCCACAAACGTGCAGTAAGCTGGACTCGGCACCCGTACCAACACTTCCACATCTTAAAAGGAATGGGTGCATAACACTCGAAGAGTTTGAAAATTTCGACAAAGTGAAATTTTCTTTCTGAGAGTGAATACATTAACGAAGAACTAGACTAACCGGGTGCCACGATAATTGTGCGACACTCGGGGTCATACAGTTCTTATACGGTGGGTAACGCCACCACAATTTCTCTTCACTGAATTACATTTGAAACCTTTCGTGTTTGTCCGAATGTATTTCACTCATAGCTTGTTTTTCGGGTATTTGTGTTTCTTCGTCTGAGTGAAATGCCTAGGACCCTGTTTTCCCTCTATTCTATCTCTTCCAGTCTATGTTGTTCCGTTATGAATGCACAAAATTCATCTGGTAACGAAACTTTATCTGGTGTCCTTGACCACGTTAAAGTTTCGGTCCGAACTTAATCTATTTTGGCGAAAGCCGTCCAAAATTTGGGGTTTCCCGCCCAGGTTTGGACCACGTTCTTTGATGACGGTTGCCACATGCTCATCATCAACTGCCAGCTAATCCTATCCGTTGAAGAGAAAGCGTCCCTTGACTCCGTCCGTCCGATCAGATTCAAGGTGCGGTCATTTTCCCCTCGCATATATAAACTGCGCCGCCCCCTTCCTCGTTTCACTTCGCGTCTCCACCATCGCCACTCTCCGAAGCCCTACCGCACTGCTCCTCCTCGAGCTCGACGACGCCAACCATCTTCGCCGCTTCACTGCCGGAAAGAGGTCGCCGAAGTCCTTCCTCGCCGCCGCGGATCATCTTCGTCTCCGCGCCGCCGTAGTTGCTGCACATCACCAAGTTAGGGTATGTGCAGTGTGAACTTGTTCTTCCTTTCATCCAGTTCAAGTTCGTCCGCGGTAGAAATAGCCTTGTTTTTACTGCAATTTCTCAGATCTTTACTGCTAGGTAACTTCTGTGGATGTGGTTTGTAGTTGTCCCTCGCATCCGAAAAACTTCAGATATAGGGTTTGTGTTTTGTCTCGTCCGAACGGAATGCTTAGCACGCTTACTAGTATTTTCTTCGAACCTACTAGTTCGTTCTACACATTTCCTTCGCCCGAAACATTTCTCAAAGTCTGCATCTACTTCATCAAAAACGATTTCTTTTTCAAAATCTTCGCTGTGTGCATTCGTAACCCTGTCCCCATTTTCCCTCGCATCTATCTATGTTCACAGGAAAATGCAGTCAGTTGCAGATTCAACTCAGCGTAGCCCGCCTGACAGAGATGATATTGTATTGGGCACTGCTGATGAATCAAAAGCTCCGAATGCTAAGGGCCCAACGGTAGGCCCGTCAACCAGCAAGAGGAAAAGGACCGAACAGAATGCCGACGAGCAAGTAGAAACTGCTCTGAAGAAGAATTCAAATATCCATATCCCCGTGAAGAATTGCCATTGTTCTCGACAGGCGCAGGCGCAAAAGGACCGCTTTTGAATCGGAATGCGCATCCAAAATTCTATCAGGTCAGTCCGTATGATGGCCCGCGCACCTCTGAATCGCCTCGTTTCTGGACCAAGGAACAAGCTATTTATTACTCTCGGGTCCTTTATGAGAGCAAGAAGATTTTTCCTCATGAATTTCTGGATGTTCCTGCTATGCGAAATATTGGTTGTTTTAATCAATTACTTCAGGATCTGGATGATTTCTGCCTCACAAAGGTCTTTGAGTTCGAGCACCCGTGGAACAGAGAAATTATTCTTCAATTCTATGCAACATTGTACATCTCTGGTGATGAAAAAGATAGCTCAAAATGGATTATGGAATGGATGACCGAAGGAAAACGCATCAAGTGCACTTCGACAGGTTTTGTCTCGCACTTCCATTTCCCTCGCTTTGAGCACGGTAACACTAACATTCAAGTTCACAACATTGATGTCATATCAGATGAACTTTTTCGATGCACAATGGATCCCGAAAAGATTCGTGACTACACTGGTCCTCCTCGTCCTGAGCATTTATCATTCGACAATCAGACACTATTCCATATGCTCTCATACACCATTTGCCCATTGGCTGGTATGAATCCGGACAAGTCCATCTCAGATGTTCTTCACAATGCAATATATGCAATCCCTGAACGATACATTTTCGATGTGGAAGACATGTTCCTACGCATTCTGAAGGATTCTGCTCAATATCCCTTTTGCATCAAAGTGTTTGCGCCATGGATCCAGAAAGTTGTTGATCATGCCATGCGCATAGTGTATCTTGCAAAGGAAAGCCACAAAAGCTTTATTCCTCATGTTCGCGATACTTTGCAAGTCATGAATGATCTTTCTTCGGGTAAGTCGCCTGCTTCAAGCTCGCGCGATTATCACAAGCAATTTGATGGGCCTCGTCTGCCTCAGCGCGACCGAAAGATTTCGCCTCAACCTCCGTCGCAACTTGAAGTGAGTTTGCGCACACAACAACTGCTGCTGTAGCATATCGCTGAGGATCGACGCGAGAAAGAACATCTCGCCTCCGAGCTGAATGAACTTAACAATCGCACGAGGATAATGCATCTGATAGCTGATGAAAATAAGAAGAGACTCTGGAAATTGCTTCGCAAGTTCTTTACCGAGAAACAACTCCTGAATGTCAATCTCCAAGAGCTCTATGACTACATTGACAAAGGCTTCACTATCGAAGATTTTCAAGATAGGACTCCTTCTCTACCTGCTCGTGAGCCTACAACTGATCTTCTTCATCTAAAGCTGCGTAAATTGCTTGATGAATCTGAAGCCACATCACCAACAGAGAAACCTACCGAAGGCAATGTGCAGTCTCGTGCTCCTCCTGTGGTCCCTCCAGCTATTCCTTCATCTGCTCAGCCCCAAGCTCTTATTCTTGAAGAAAAACCTGTTGCTGCTGAAGACGAAGCCATTCCGGTCACTTCCGAAGAGGAAATCACCTCAGACAGCTCATTTGGAGATGCCACCGATTGATCCAAGATCTGCGTTTCTTCACTCATGTTATTCATCACCTTTTTGACACTTGTTGACAAAAAGGGGGAGAATTACATCGAGTCTCAATAGATTTGCTTTTGGTGTTTCATTTGTTTTTGGTTTCGTGCTAGTTTGCAACTTCTGGTTCAAGTCTATATGCTCCTTGTTGTCAAACTCGATTAACTTCTGTGCTGTAATGTTAATAACCCCTCCTGCTGCACCATTTCTCTCGAAGTATTTGTCTTGCAGGTGGATTTATTATCAGAAGTTATCGTTGATTGCACTAAGATCTCGATGGATTATATCTCATCAGTGCGAATCAAATGTCTCGAATGATTGAAATTTCCTCCATATACTTCAATTATTGCAGGAGAATCTATCTCATATCTTTCGTCCCTGCATACATTTAGGGGGAGTTCATTTCATATTCGAGCAAGTAACTCTTAATCACTCTTGTTAGATTCATTTTACACTTATCTATCTTCACTTCGATGATTATCTGTTTTGTCATCAATCGTCCAAAAAGGGGGAGATTGTTGGTGCAATAATTTGCCTCCTTATGTTTTGGAGATTGTTGACAAACAGTGAGGGACTGATGTGTTTGCTAGTGCACACAGAGTAACAGGTCCCTGGAGTTAAGAGGAGTTTTGGATTCACAACTCCGAAGATTATCCCCTGCGTAGCAGTGAATGTTATCACCGAAGGTTATGATGACAAGAGTGACCCCTCAAAATTGCTGACGTGAAGCATTTGATTCGGTGCCTATCCGAAGGAAGTGACTGCAGTCAAGGAAATTGAAGACGAAGAGAAGACGTAGCATTCTTTTCGTTGTTTCTCTTCTCCTTATTGAGTCATAGGACCACCGTACTATTAAGAGGGGTGTAGCGTTCGAAGCTTTGATTCTCTGATGCTAAACCCAAATCCTACGAAAGCTGTGAGAGAAATCTCTTTGTGTTCCGAGCAAATACTTGCCAGCAAGAGACTGTGATCTTCTTCGCTGCGAGAGATTTGTCTCTGACCGAGGAGTTAGCATTACTTGCTCCTCAAGTAATGTTACCGCTGCTCTTAAAATCCGACCGTTGTGAACGTGTCGGTTGGCCATTGGCTAGCCCGTGTGTCCAAAATGGTCATTTCCCATCAGGGAAGGCTGCGGCTATAAATAGCCACCCCGCGCCGGCGTTGTCCGGTGGCTGCTCCGTTTGATTCTGAGAAGATTGTTGAGCAACCCCTCTCCGAGAGATTTGAGTTTAAAATCCACCGAGAGAAAACCCTAGAGCCGAAAAATTAGATAGTGGTTCAGCATCACTAGAATCTAGGTCCAGTACGCTCCGCCTATTACTCTTGAGAGCTACAAACTCTCTAGACTGTTAGGTGTCAATTTCTTCAGAGACCAAGAGTAATTGTGGTTCTCGAAGAAGAAGTCTGTAAAGGTTCGGAGATCGCCTTCAAGCATCTACCACGAGTAATTGGCATTGGTTGACGAACCAATTGTCGAGGAGAAAAGGGCGAAGAGAGTTTATCTTCTGTGTTAAATCACAACCCCTCCAACCAGACGTAGTCCTTGTGCAGAAGGGCGAACTGGTCTACCAAACACCTTGTCGCCATCGAGCATCACTGGTCACTTCTGCTACCCTTTTTACATTCGAACTGTGACATGCCATATTTCAATCATGTGATTTACCTTGGTACATGTTGTTAGTTTCCATTCGGTAGTTTGCATTCGCTCACTGTTTACTGTATTTTCATTCGTTCCGCTGCTGGGTTCCGAGAGTTTTAATATTTCCGAGAAAAATTTAAAACTCCCATTCACCCCCCTCTGGTAGACATACTTCGATCCTACAGAAAGTGATCAAGAACTGGCGCGCTGACCGCTAGATCGGGTTCGCGCAATCTTTTCCCATACCTGGCGCGCCAAAGATGTCGGCGGACGACACCTATGGGACCGAGAGGATCCCTTTTACGGTTCGGCTAGGGAAAAGATGTACACAAAGAGCGGATCCAATGATCAACGCGGGGATCTTTACCCAGGTTCGGGCCGCTGAGAAGTGTAAAACCCTACTCCTGCTTTGGTTTATTGTGGGTGTTCTTAAGCTCAAGTACACGGAGCGCTTGCGATGAACAATACGTTCAAGAAGCAGCTACGCATGCAAAATGGGCCAGAAGCTCCTCTCCCCCTCTGTAGCTTCGCCTTGGGCCTCCTTTTATACGTCCAAGGGGTCACCAACAGTGGCGAATAGTAAGTACAAGAGGTGTAAAGTTGCTACAGGGTTTACATGTTTATCACTGACGACTTAGGACAAACGCATTTAATGCTCCACTTAGGTGTCCCTTACTTTCTTGGGGACGGAAAAAGAGCCCGTCCCATCAGCGCCGCTTAACCTCATCCGCCATTAGTGCCATGACACGCACCCAGGAGGACAAGCCCTAAACGACAGGCTGGTCGCTGCGCTGGAGCGGTGGCAGGGCGGTGGAATCTTGCCGGGTGCAAGACCTTGCCGGGCTTTCACGAGCCTTCCCGGCAAGATCTTGCTGGGAAGCCAGTCTTCGGTCTTCTGTCTTTTGATCATTAGCTTGAGTGCCTTCTTGATAATCTTGTATTTGTTTCCAGCTGTTCTCCGGCAGGCCTTGCCGCTGGTATGGCTGCAACCGTCCGTGCACAAGTATGGGGGTACTAAAAGACCCAACTTTAGTACACCGACACCTTCTATTGCTTGTAGGATGAGCAGTTTGACCCTCAGCAAGCGGTGGCCTATTGCACGGAGGCTTCACAGCAAAATCTTTCATGTATTTGGAAGTGACGAAATTGTAATCTCTCCACTGATAGGTCCAGTATCTCTTTATCTTTTGCATGCGCGTTTTGCGCTGCTCCTTGGTTTCCTTTCCATGAGTCTCTTCATCCGGAGTGCAATATCCTGCATACAGATCGTCAGGAATCTCAAAAGCTGTATGTTCCTCTTTCCTCTTGCCTCCCTTCTGAGGCCTTTTGCCATCAGCCATTTTCTTCAGCTGAGGTTTTTGAATGCGTGAGGTCTCTGAAGATGTTTGAAGGTTTTCCTCAAGCAATGCTGCAAATGAATTAA
Organism: Elymus sibiricus; assembly: GCA_039707655.1. Classification (NCBI taxonomy): domain Eukaryota; kingdom Viridiplantae; phylum Streptophyta; class Magnoliopsida; order Poales; family Poaceae; genus Elymus; species Elymus sibiricus. The sequence continues at coordinate 168,955,108 of CM077672.1, read as the reverse complement.
TTTGATGAGAACCAAGTGATTCGTCGGCAGACATTGTACCTATGAATAGAGTGTAGTTGTGAGGAAATAGGGAAGAGTCACATGCATTCTCAGAGATTTTTCAAAATAAACCAGGTGAAGAAATTGACCCTTATCGTCTTGACGCAATTCACTAAGTGTTCTTGACATAGATTCCAGAGTTGTACGGATTGAAGCAACTGCACAATTGAGGAATCTATTTGTTAAGTATAACTTAGACGAAAATACTCAAGACTGGCCAGAAGGAAGTGCTGAAGAATTGGAAGAGTGGTAAAAACAACACTTGAAGATTTTGTGGCAGTGAAAAGATCAAACTTGGGTGGTAAAAATAAATTTTAATTACCTCAAGGATGAACTCGATGAACTAGACGACGAGACGAAGGAAATCGTCAGTTCAGATCTTCCGTGCCCTAACTTGGCAACGAAAGACATCTACGGCGGTAGCGGAGGTGAAGAAATCCGCGGCCGGCGCGAGTATGATGGCGAAGAAGTCGAGGCAGTGAAGCTCTTCCTCTCCAGCGACGATGAGTTCCAGCGGCGACGCTAGGGTTTGAGAGCGACAGGGGCGCGAGAGTGAAATGAGTTAGGGTTGACGAGGTCAAGCCTTTATATAGGTGCGGTAAAAACTGGGAGGTCCGAAGATTTTGGACGGATAAGCCCCTGGCGTTTCACATCTGAGTGACACATGTCACACATGCAGTTTCACCTTTATCCATGCGTGTGAAGCGCGGGATGAAGTTACTGTGGCAACTGCCAAAAATTGATTAGAATATTTTCAAAATGTGTTCTCCATTTCTTCAGCTGTCAAGGACACAGTGAAGACTTTGAATAGTGTCAAGTAGAACGCATATGAAGAGATTGAGAACAGAGTGGTTTGAGTTTAGCACAGAGGGGAGCGGGTCCGATCACATCCACACAGATGATGAAAAACACTGTTTGAGGAAATAGCTATATGTGGATGTTGTTCAGGACATGAAAAACTCAAATATATATATATATATATAAATATATATAAAAACAATAAGCAGTGAAGAATAACCTCAAATGACGAATTTGAAAAGTTTGGCGAAATTGCAAATGACGAAAAACTCAAATTTGAAGAATGTCAAAACGAGGTGGTGGCGTTACCCACCATATAAGAACTATGATAATTTCAGACACTTTGTACAATTGTCGTAGGGTTCTGAGAATCAAGTTCTTCATTAATTTCTTCACACTTAGAGGGTTAGTCTTCATTGATTGAAGAAAAACGTTACTTCGTGTGTTGTGCATCAAAGTCATCAAGAATGCATAAGCGTTAGGATGTGTGTCCTTTTCAAAGGACATTCAAAGATTCTAAGATGTTTAGCTCACACCGCAGCATGCAAAACCTTCTCTCATCCAAGGGCTTAGTGAGGATATCTGCAAGCTGGTCTTCAGTCTTCACATGGTCGATGACGATGTTTCCCTTCAGCACATGATCACGAAGAAAATGGTGACGAATCTCAATATGCTTCGTCCTTGAGTGTTGCACTGGGTTGTGGGCGATCTTGATGGCGCTCTCATTGTCGCAGTAGAGTGGCACTTTCTTCGCGTTGACGCCATAGTCCTTGAGGGTTTGCTTCATCCATAGTAACTGAGAGCAGCAGGCGCCAGCAGCAATGTACTCAGCCTCGGCAGTGGAAAGTGAAACACAGTTCTGCTTCTTCGAGGACCAACATACAAGAGATCGTCTGAGGAAATGGCATGTGCCTGATGTTGACTTGCAATCCACACGATCACTAGCATAATCAGAATCAGAATATCCAGCAAGATCAAGTGATGAGCCCTTGGGATACCATAATCCAAGCGTTGGGGTGTGAGCCAAATATCGAAGAATTCATTTCACAGCCTGGTGGTGTGATTCCTTCGGTGACGCATGAAAGCGGGCACACATGCAAACGCTAAGCATAATGTCTGGCCTAGATGCACATAGGTAAAGCAGCGAACCAATGATGGAGCGATATACCTTCTGATCGAAATCTTTACCATTTTCGTCAGTGTTAAGTTGGCCATTTGTTGGCATTAGTATCTTGAGGCCTTTGCAATCTTGCATTCCAAATTTTTTCAGGCAGTCTCTGAGATATTTCTCCTGAGATATGAAGATGCCATTGGGTTGTTTACGAATTTGAAGCCCGAGGAAGAATTTCAACTCCCCCATCATAGACATCTGATATTCTTCTTGCATCATATGAGCAAATTCGTCACTGTATTTCTTGTTGGTGCAACCAAAGATAATATCATCAACATATATTTGGCATATGAACAGTTCATCATCATAAGATTTTGTGAAAAGAGTAGGGTCAAGTGAACCGGGCTTGAACCCCTTTTTCTTCAGGAATTCCTTCAGTGTATCATACCAAGCCCTCGGGGCTTGCTTGAGGCCATAGAGAGCCTTGTTGAGTCTGAAGACTTTGTCAGGATGCTTTGGGTCCTCAAAACCTGGTGGTTGAGCAACATATACTTCTTCCTCAAGCTTACCATTGAGGAATGCACTTTTCACATCCATTTGATATAAGAGGATATCATGATGGTTAGCATATGCAAGCAATATACGAGTGGCTTCAAGCCTAGCAACTGGTGCAAATGTTTCATCGAAATCAATACCCTCAACCTGTGTGTAACCTTGAGCTACAAGACGGGCCTTATTCCTCACCACTTGGCCATTTTCATCTTGTTTGTTGCAGTAGATCCACTTAGTGCCGATGATATTGTGCTTGCGTGGATCAGGACGCTTAACAAGCTCCCACACATTGTTGAGCTCGAATTGACGCAATTCATCTTGCATCGCTTGAATCCATTCAGGTTCCAGAAAGGCTTCATCAACTTTGGTGGGCTCTGAAATAGAGACAAACGCGTAATGGCCACAAAAATTAGCTAAATGTGAAGCTCTTGAGCGAGTGAGGGAACCAGGTGCATTGATGTTGTCGAGGATCTTCTCAATCTGCACTTCATTCGCCACTCGTGGATGTGCTGGATGAGGGCCTTGTTGTTGTTGTTGTTGTTGCCGTGCAGAATCCTCAGCATCATTTTCGTTAGGATGTTCATTTTCTTCACGACGAGGAACAACCACTTCTTCATCAGGAGCTATTTCTTCACTGGGCACAATTTCACCAGTGCCCATCAGCTTGATAGATTCCTCAGGAGGCATTTCATCTAGCATAGGAGGCAGGTGATCGCTTTGCAAGCCGTTAGTTTCATCGAACCGCATATCTATAGTTTCAACAACTTGTAGTGGAAGGAGTTGAATACTCTGTAGGTGTGCGAGTCCTTTCCGTAACCAAGCATAAAACCTTCATGTGCTTTCGGTGCAAATTTAGAATTGTGATGAGGATCTCTAATCCAACATTTAGCACCGAAGACTTTGAAATAACTCACATTGGGTTTCTTGTTAGTGAGGAGCTCATATGAGGTCTTCTTGAGGAATTTGTGAAAATATACCCGGTTGATGATGTGGCATGCAGTGTCAATTGCCTCAGGCCAGAAGTGACGAGGTGTCTTGTATTCATCAAGCATAGTGCACGCCATCTCGATGAGGGTTCTGTTCTTGCGCTCCATGACTCCATTCTGCGGAGGAGTGTAGGGAGCAGAGAGCTCATGAGTGATACCAAGTTCATCAAGATAGTCGTCGAGGCCAGTGTTCTTGAACTCGGTGCCATTGTCACTCCTGATGTGCTTGATCTTGAGACCATAATTAGTCATGGACCGATTGGAGAATCGTCTGAAGACATTCTGAACTTCAGTCTTGTAGGTAATGATGTGCACCCAGGTGTAGCGAGAGTAGTCATCAACAATGACAAATCCATAGAGAGATGCTGCATTGGTTAGTGTGGCATAATGTGTAGGACCAAACAAATCCATGTGAAGTAATTCAAAAGGACGAGTAGTGGTCATGATTGTCTTCGCCTGGTGCTTGGCTCTGGTCATCTTTCCAGACTCACAAGCACCACAGAGGTGATCCTTGACGAATTTGACACCCTCGACGCCAATGATATGCTTCTTCTTGATGAGAGTGCTCAAATTCCTCATTCCAGCATGTCCAAGTCGTCGATTCCATAGCCAGCATTCCGAAGCTTTTGCCATTAGACATGTTGTAGGCTGAGGACCTGTAGAGAAATCTACAATGTACAAGTCACCTTTCCAAAAGCCTTCGAAGACTTTGGATTTGTCAGATTCCAATAGCACAATGCATCTATATTTGCCAAAGATGACAATCATATCAAGATCACAAAGCATTGAGACAGACATGAGGTTGTATCCAAGGGACTCGACAAGCATCACCTTTTCCATGTGTCGATCCTTTGAAATGGCAACCTTACCTAGACCCAATACCTTGCTTTTTCCTTTGTCAGCGTAAGTGATATGCTTCAGATGAGACGGAGTAAGGGGAGCATCAGTGAGGAGATTCCTATCTCCAGTCATATGATTCGTGCAGCCACTGTCCAAGACCCATTCAGTGGCTGAAGGTGTTTCATCCTGTAGAAGCATTAGTCTGACTTACAAGTTCATATACTTCAAAGTGAAGAATATGATAATGATCAATTTCGTGTGACAATTTCATCAATGAATTATGTCAAGCAGCATAAGGGATGTGTGAAATGAAGCATTCATTCCAGCATGATTAGCCTGCATCCCAACAGGCATTTTGTCAGGTCTTCAGCAAATTCATCAGACATTTAGTTGTCTGAAGACCTGACTCTGCAGAAGAGATTAGTTCTTCTTCTTAACCACCCACATCTGAATGGGTGGCTGGGAAGCAATGTGACGAAGTGCATTGATGGAGAACTTAGGCATTGAAGAATATGCATTTCTCTTCACAGGAGGGTTATAGTAAGTGAATGAATAAGCAGAGAAATTTCTCAAAGATTTGTGAACATAGTGGTTCGAAGAATAATGCTCATATTCATCAAATCGCTGTCTGTTTCCCTGCGAAACAGAGGCATTAGTGCGACCATAAGTGGGTCTGCGTCTATTTGATGACTTTGATCCCTGTGAAGAATTTTCCCTGGGAAGTTTCTTCTTCATCGGTGGTGTCATGATGACATTCACCTGAAGATTTTCCAGACGGCTTTTAGGAACCCAGCTTTTCTTCACAGGTGGACCGTTCTTGCAGTTAGTACCAATGAATCTGGCAAAGACATCACCATTCTGATTCTTGAACAGTTTATAGTTGGAGTCAAATGACTCATCTGAAGAATATGAAGAATCACAAGTATAGCCAGATAAAGTGGATGGGTCTACTGGAGGTCCCTTTGCAGCAACCCATGAGGTTTGGGGATACTGCTCAGTCTTCCAATACGAACCATCAGCATTGAGCTTTCTCTCAAAGGCAATATCCTCTTTCCTAGGGTTCCTGTGAAGAATTTGCTTTTTGAGCACGTCACACAGGGTTTGATGCCCTTTGAGGCTTTTGTACATGCCAGTGACATACAATTCCTTCAGCCCTGCATTTTCATCAGTATCACTGGTGGCTTCCTCGGATGAGGGGTTAGTGGCCACCATAGTAGTTGAAGCAATTGCAGGAACAGAAGTATTTGAACATTCAGCTGAAGAATTAGCATTATCACGTTCAAGGCATTTTAAGCATGGTGCAACAAATTCTTCCTGAGCGGTACTGATCTGTTGAGCGAGGAGTGAATCGTTTTCTTTTTGAAGATCATCATGAGACGCTCTTAGCTTCTCAAGATCTTGCTTCCTTTGAAGAAATTCATATGATAGCTTCTCATGTTCAGATGAGAGGGACACATGACGACTTTCAAGTTCGTCATATTGAGACTTAAGCATTCTGAGATCCTCAGACAAGGCTTGACTATGATCCATTTCCTTGTCCAACAGGTCATCGCTTTTGTCTCGCAGTTTTTGAATCTTTTCCATGGCATGTTGTTGCTCAGTTGCAATTTTATCAAGTTTCTGATAGCTTGGTTTAGATTCACACTCAGGGTCATCATCACTGGAAGTTTCAAAGTAAGCTTCTTGTGAGGTTACCTTTGCACCTCGTGCCATGAGACAAACTGCAGACGAAGTGGAGGCATCATCAGGTTCCCGGGATCTGAGGGAATTCGCAAATTCCACAAGCCAGGGATCATCACGTCTATATGCCCCTTCATAAACGTCGGAGATCCTGTCCCAGATGAGCTTCGCATTGCTCAGATGGGAGATGCGAGTGAACTCATCCTTGGTCAGACGAGAACAGGTGATGTATTTGGCCCGAGCATCGAGTTGAGTGTATCTGCGAATGTCCTCAGCATTCGCCCTTTTGCAAAGATCAGTCAATCCCAGTTCTGTGACAGTCCATAATTCGATGTTCGAGGCAAGGAGACGCTTTCGCATCATGACCTTCCAGTACGGGTAGTTTGTGCCATCTAAGGTGGGGCACGCAGCGGAGACCTTGATCATACCTGCGGTCGACATAACTAAAACTCCAGGTGATTAAACCAAAATCACACAGAACAAGGGAGTACCTTGCTCTGATACCAATTGAAAGTGTAGGTTATCTCCCAGAGGGGGGTGAATGGGAGATTTTTAGAAATTCGTCAAACTCTGATGAATTTGACGAAGATCAGAGTGAAGAAATAGAAACGCAAGGGAAACTAAGTCATCACAGAATCAGAGTACATGCGATCAGGATACTAAGAGTGAAGAACATGCAATCATACAAGCATGAGGAATATGAACTGAGGAAATAAAAGATAGCACGATCAAATACTTCAGTTCAAATTCGACAGAGGATAGATCACAAATTCTTCAGCAGCGGAATAAAGTAAGGGAGGGTGAGGAATTTGGAACCAGGTTGGCTCGGTGAAGACAATGGAATTTGGTAGACCAGTTCCAGTTGCTGTATCAACTGTACATCTGGTTGAGGCGGTTGAGTCGCAACTCAGAGAATACTTAGTCCTCACCGTATTCCTCTTGAGCTAAGGTCACTTAGACCTCGCCCAATCACTCGTGGTAAGTCTTCAAGGTAGACTTCCGAAACCTTCACAGACTTGTTCACCGGCATGCCACAATTACTCTTGGGTGCTCAGAACATGACGCCTAACCGTCTGGAGGAATGACAGTCCTCAAAGGTAACAAGCGTCGGATCACACAAATCAATCTCTTCAGTGATGATCAGTCACTTAGGCTCTGGTTGGGGTTTCCTCACTTGGGTTCTCTCAAAGTCATCAGAGGATGGGTTGCTCTCAAATGTCAAGTGTCAAGTTCTCTCGGAGCAGCCAACCAACATGTGGGGGCGGCTATTTATAGCCAGGGGGCAACCCGACATGAATTGTCATAAATGCCCTTGTCTGATTCGACCATTGTCAGGATAAGGATCCACTCGACAGCTGGCACGCGGCGCAGCAATGGTCTGAAAATTGAACTCTCAATTTCGTCAGGGCACTCAGTTTCCTCATGGTAGGCAGATCACACTGGCAAACTCCTAACTCCTCAGCCTGACCAAATTCGTCAGCGACTAGATGAACTTCGTCACTGTCGCTAGCAAATGCGTCAGCTGTACTGGAGATTTCCAAAGGCTTCACTCGAAGCGGCTTTTGTGTGTATAGGTTTGAGTAAGTTGAGCATCACTTTGGAAATGTGAAATATGTTTCACCTAGACCCCCTTTAATAGTACGGTTTTTCCTATGACTCAAATAAGAAGAAAAGAAACTACGAAAACCAAAGTCTTCAAGCTTCAAAGTCTTCACATCAATTTCTTCAAAGGCCGTACCAATTTCATCATCAAATTATTCACTTGAAGAATTCTATTTTTAGGGGTCGTCTTCCATGTGTTAAACCAAATCTTCAGGGACTCTGTCTCCTGTGTATACTCACAAACACATTAATTCCTCAACCTATTTGTCTTCAATACTCCAAAACCACTATGGGGGCACTTGATGCACTTACAATATTTCCTATGTGTTTATGAATAAAGATAGTCCTTGGACGTTATCAATGATGTGTATCAGCAAGTACGTGACTTGTTTGTGAGACTATGCATTGTATGATGACTGTCCTAAAAGGTCCCTAGTCGAAAGGACTGTGTGGACGCGCAGCCGACTAGACTAGCATATGGCACGATCGATGGCTCGGTCTCACTAGCCATGGAGCATTGGACACTAACCGGATAATATGGACTTGGAAGGATCTGGTCGGATTCGACATAGTCGGATCCGAGTCGAGATAAGGTCCGAGTCGGACAAACCCAACTATGAGACGCAGCGATATGTCATTTGTGAGTCTCTAGTACAACATACGTTCTATGTCCTAAGACCTGAGATGGTGCATGTACTCGGAATGGTGACAGACCTGCTTTTGGTCGACCAAACACTACTCCATAACTGGGTAGTTATAAAGGTAGGTTTCGGGCTTGTCCAGACCCATGCTGCGAGACATTGTCGAGCAAGATGGGATTTTCCCCTCCGATCAGAAGAGATATACTCTGGGCCCCTCGTGTGATCCGACCAAGATAAGCATGGCCATGTGACAAGGATTATGAGATAATCCGGTTTGTGGTCGGCATCACTGGAACGAGAAAGAGGTCGGGCTAGCACAAGGATGACAGTCTCGCCTTGAGCCCGACAACATATATCGTGTGGCAAAGGGAATAGAAGTGGGATGTACATGTTCGCCTAACCAGCTTCATAGTCTACTTGGTGGTCGGCACGCCTTGCTAGAGGCCGCTACCAATCGAGCAGGTCGGAGGTGATCCGACCTGCGACCAAGCCGACTTGAACCTAAGGGGTCGCGCGCTTAAGGGAAGGAACCTACTAGGTCGGATCCGAGGACATTGGTCGGATGTGATCCGAGCTGGACTTTGATCGTTACCGAGTAGACTTAGGGCTTTTGGGTCCATGCGGGGCCCAAGTGTTGAGCCCACGATGGATGCCTATATAAGTGAAGGTACGACACAATCATTCGGTGAATCGCCTTGGCGCCGTCATTAGAGCTTTGCATGTGTTGCAATTAGCCACCTCCACTCGCCGCCGGTTGTGTGATCGGACCTAGCAGTCCGCCGCACGATGTTCCTCCTGCACACGCGGATACCATTAGAGGTGGTGCACTTGCGCCGCTCTGACGAACTTGTTCGTGGGATCTGATCGGCTACGTGGGAGATCGATGAGGAGGAGACGACACCGGAAACGCGCTGCCCCAACTCTTCTTCTGCTGCACGGCACTGCGCTTCTAGTGGTAACGATCAGTGATCCACCTCCCTTGGCATGTTCTTGGATGTTCTGGGGGTAGGAATTTTAATTTGCAGTCGACGCACCCTACCATAGATCCCAACACGATCTTGATGTACCATGAGCTTTGTTAATAGAGTTGGATCATATGGTGTTCTTCCCTCTCTATCTTGTTGTGATGAATTGACTATTTCCCTTTGAGGTTTCATTATTATCGGATTGAATATTTTGGATTTGAGAACACTTGATGTATGTCTTGCATGTGGATACCCGTGGTGACAATGGGGTATTCTATTGAGTCACTTGATGTATGTTTTGGTAATCAACTTGTGGATTCCCAAGGTGACATTGGGGTAATCCAGACACATAGGTTGATACATGTTTTCATCCTACTTTCTACGATAGAAACTTTGGGGCAATCTTTGAAGTTCTTTGTGTTGGATTGAATATTATGAATCTGAAATTGTTTGATGCATATCGAATAATTGACTCACGGATACTTGTGGTGACATTGGAGTATCTAGGTGACATTAGAGTTGATTGATGCGTATCATATGGTGTTATTGTAGTACGAACTCTACGGCTGTTTGTGACACTTATAGGGATGGCTCAATAGATTGATCGGAAAGATAACTTTGAGGTGGTTCGCTACCTACAACAATTTCATCTTATGTTCTCCGCTATTGATAAGAACTTTGGAGTGATTTTTTGTCGCACGTTGAGGGATTGTTATATGATTCAATTATGTTAGCACTGTTGAGAGATTGCACTAGTGAAAGTATGAACCCTAGGCCTTGTTTCTAAGCATTGCAATACCATTTGTGCTCACTTTTGTTACTTGCTACCTTGCTGTTTTTATTATTTCAGATTACAAAAACCTATATCTACTATCCATACTACACTTGTATCACCATCTCTTCGCCGAACTAGTGCACCTATATAATTTACCATTGTATTGGGTGTGTTGGGGACACAAGAGATTGTTTGTATTTGATTGCAGGGTTGTTTGAGAGAGACCATCTTCATCCTACACCTCCCACGGATTGATAAACCTTAGGTCATCCACTTGAGGAAAATTTGTTGTTGTCCTACAAAACTCTGCGCTTGGAGGCCCAATAGAGTCTACAAGAATAAAGTTGTGTAGTAGACATCAAAGCTGTCTCTCACCACCAGACCACATCCTCATCCTTACTACATACAATGGTTCAACAACAACAATAACAAGGTTAAGGTAACACATACTGTTCGTGTGCATTTTAGTATCGCTACATATGCTGATTATGTTGATTGTGACCCATGCAAGCATGATCCGTTTTACTTGGTAGACCATGGTGTCGGTGTAAAAACTGGCAGACCTCGGGGTAGGGGGTCCCGAGCTGCGGATCTCGGATCGGTGGTAAGAGAGACAATGGAGACGATGTTTACCCAGGTTCGGGCCCTCTTAATGGAGGTAAAACCCTACGTCCTGCTTCTGTTTATATTAATGGAGATGTATCGAGTACAGAGTTGATCTACCTCGAGATCGTAATATGTGTCTAACTTCTAGGGCTAGGTGAGCGATATTGTGTTGATTTCCCTTCTATGGGCTAAACCCTATGGCTTATATACACGCCAGGGAGGGTACCTAGGGTTACAAGGTCGGTATCTAGGAATAAGGCGGCTGGACAAATCTTGAAATGTACTACAAGTCTTCGGTAGAGACAGCCTCGATCATGTCTCCTGTGTGTGGCCTCCGGAGTCCATCTTGATCACGTACGGGGGCATATCGGCCCAACCAAGGAGACGGGCCGGCTAGGTTGGCACCCCCTAATCCAGGACACCGTCAGTAACCCCCGAACTGGTCTTCAACACCGAGGACGATGGTCGACAAACATTACTTCGGATCCGAAGTCTTCGGCTTGACAGACGAGTTCCACTTTGTATTTTGGATCCTCTTAATGGAGCATCAACATCCGTGGTCCGACCGAGCTTGTACCCTACCCGAAGTGGGTAGATATCTTAGCCTCAAAGGTTGGTTGTACAGGTATGAGCAATCCAATGCTGCCTGACACCTTTATTGGAGAGGCTCGCCTCATGACAGGTCGAACAGTTACTGCCTCCCCCTCAAATCGTGGTTCGAGGCAGCCTGTTTACTGGCATGTCCCTTCAAGGCAGAGATCGTGCCCGCTTTCTTAGGGATATCATCAAGATTTTGCTTCCCCCATATGTTTCACGGCATTTTTGATAGCAACCGCGAATTTATCGGCACAACGGGGGGGACTCTTGGCCTTTCATAGGCCTATAAGAGCAAAGGGGAGAACAGCGCGATAGCCTACGCTCCCATTCTTCCCCCACTGTTGCTTCGTCTAGCTCCAGCGCCCAGATCCAACCAGCGCGCCTTTCCCTTTCGCGAGCCCAACTCCTCGACCAGCCATGGCCGACACCCTCAAGGGACACTGGGGCGGCTCCATCGTGACAGCTGCGACCATCGCAGAGCTACGCGACGCGGGGTATGTAGCCCCCGCCATCGCCGCCCGCACTCCAGCAGCCGGCCAGCTAGTGCCTGCTCCCAACGCCGGGGAGCGGGTGGTCTTCATCCCCCACCTCATCCGTGGCCTGGGGTTCCCGCTGCACCCCTTCGTGCGCGGGGTAATGTACTATTACGGGTTAGATTTCCACCATCTGCCCCCTAACTCCGTTCTCCACCTCGCCGCTTTCATCACGGTCTGCGAGCCCGTCCTCCGCTGTGAGTCGCACTTTGGCTTGTGGCTGAAGCTCTTCGGGATCAAACCGAAGTCGAGCGGTTCCGATCTCGCGGAGTGCGGAGGAACCATGATCAGCAAGAATCAGGGGGCAACCTGGTTCAAGGGCACCTTCATCGAAACGGTGAAGGAGTGGCAAAGAGAGTGGTTCTACATCACCGAGCCACTCGCCCCTGGTCAAACCGAAGTCCCAGCCTTCTCGGCCGGGCCTCCCAAGAAACTCAAGTCCTGGAAGGAGAAGGGCGTTGCTTGGGGGAAGCCAGAAGAGGTGGAGACCCTGATTGACAGGATCCTGTGGTGGTCCACGACGGGGAAGGTTGAGCTGGCCGACGTCATCAATCTCATGCTCAACCGCCATATACTCCCTCTCCAACTTCGGGCTACCCCGATGCGGGCACAAAAGCCCGAGGACATGGACACCATCACCTCCTTCTTCCTCTCCACCTTGGCAGCCATGTGGTCGAGGCTCATGAAGCTAGCCAAGGACAAGATCCCCAAGGCAGGGGAGGACCGCGGCCTCGAACACGGCTATGAGGCCCCCTCCGGTGAGTGGTTCCATCCTTCAATCTTTATTGTTTGCTTATCGGTAAGTTTTCACTTGAACCGTCGTGTTTTGACATTTTTGCAGAAGTGGTTGGCCTGGGTACAAGGGGAATGATGCCCGGCCCCACTGCCAGAGCAGCCCCCAACTCCCCTGCTCTCAGCGCTTCTGACCGAGGAGCCGCATGTGGTGGCCTCCAAAGGGACGAAGTCCCAGACGGGGAGGTCAAGTGCTCGGACCCGGGGGACTTCGGTCACCCGGTCCAAAGAGACCCACATCGCCACCGCTCAAGACGGCGGCGCCGAGGAGGGTGAGTAGGAGGAGGTTCCTCCTCCAAAGGGGAAGAGGTCGGCGTTAGAAGACGCCGACGCGGATATGCCGCCGAAGGGCCAAAAGAGGCCAAGGCGAGCCTCATCCGAGGCCGCCAACAAGTTGTCGGAGAGGGCCGGGCTCTCCGGTGACTCAGAGGAAGACCTCCTCGCTATGGGGAGGAAGAAGTCGGCACCCCGAAGGTAAGTCTTTGTCCTTGTCTTCTTTCCTTGAGTCACTTTTTTAGCAAGGGAAATCTTACAGAAGCAACTTTTCACACGCAGCCCGCCGAGGATAATCCCCAACGGTTCTTCGAGCGGGCTGCCATCCGCCAGCGGGACTCCAGAGCCCACCGTTTCTCCCCCGAAGCATGACGGGTTAGGGGAGGCGACATCCACCCTGGTCCCCGACGTTAACTTGATGGGGGCCGACGAGGTGGCGATCATGGCCGAGGTCAACACCTCGGCCCAACAAGACCCGAGGACAGAGTGCCCCGAGGTCATCGAAGAAGGGCTGGGCGAGTCATCGGCCCAGCCGGCATTTACCTCGGCTCCGCCACACCAGGCGGAGGCTGCTCGGGTGGATACGCCCGAGGTCATCCCTTCACCCCAGCCTACTGCCCAAGGACGGACCGGTGCGGGGTGGACCGAGGAGGTGGAGGAGGCCCTAAAGGGCTCTTCCATCAAGGAGGAGCACCGTGCCTTGATAGGCATGGCGCTGGAAGGTTACCGGTCCGCAGGGGCCGGCCTGCACGAGGTTTTCAAGAGCCTCGTAGTAGGTTTCGAGGTACGCCTTCTGCGCATTCAATTTGCGTGTTTAAGCTGTTTGTTTTATGAATTTTGTCCGAGGACACAAAAGTACAGCATGCTAAACGGCTTAGTGAGTGAGTAGCCCCCGAGCCCGAAGTCAGTTTCAAGAAACCGGCATCGGGGTTGCTTGAGTAAGTAGGAGCCCATTGAGTAGTCCCCAGGACGCTGCTCAAGGCAGCCTTCCTGGAGCCTGTTAGTGGTCTTAACTATTCCCTTTGCAATAAGGATCTATTTTGTTCCAGGTTGCGACCTCGGTGCCGGACTCCGTCTCCGAAGAGATGGCGGAGATGAACCGGAAACTTGAGCAATCTCGAGGTAACCAAGTGCAAACTGGCCTTGTATTTTGTATGTTAAAGAAAACAACTAAGGCCGAACTGTGTTGACAGCGAAGCTGGAGACGCTCAAGGCCGAGCTCGAAAAGGCTCAGAAGGAGGTGCGGAAGCAGGAGGCTGCTGCCGCTTCGGCCGAGAAGGCCCGAGCCGCCGAGAAGGCAGCCAGGGAGAAGCACCAGGCGCGGGTGCTAGAGGTCGAAGAGACCCTGAAGGGCGTGTTCGAAGCACGCGACAAACTTTAGGAGGAGGGGCAACGAACGAAGGAGGAGCTCGAGAAGCTTCAACGCGCCCACTCCGAGCTCAAGACCTCGGCCCGAGCTGACCGCGAGGTGCTCCAGCAAGTGGAGCAAATCGCTTCGGGTAAGATATTTTTGCTGCAGTGTTCATTTGGCAGCAAAGGGTGCGTCAAGCTCACCCAGTTATGGCGTTCCGTAGAGGTCTTTGAGGATCTCCCGCAGAGCGCGGCGGATGCGGTGGCGTACTTCGGCCAGCTGGCGGGCCATGAGGCAGAGAAGGCCTTCTGGGGGCAGTTTCCGGGATCGCCATCCGTGCGGCTGCTAAATCATCGAGTGAAGCAGCTGGTGGAACTATTTCGCATGACGAGACCGGCACTCCAGGAGCTCTGCGTCGCTCTATGGCCTGCCGAGGCCGTGCCGAAGAGCCTCTTTGGCCTGACGGCCTGTTTCCGAGATGTCGTGCCCTGCGTGGATCGCTGGAAGAGGTCTGTGTGCTTCGAAGGGGCACGGAGGGCATATGCTTGCGTGAAGACTCACTTTCGCAAGGTTGATGCGGAGACATGTGCCGCGGGCTTTCCTGCCGACAAGCCGCGGACCGCCGAGCAGTTCTTCGCTGAGGTGGAGGCGGGAGCTCGGACCACGGAAGCCATGTGTCCCAAAGACACTTTGTATTTCTAGAGGATACTTCGGAATGCCGGAGTGTACGATGTAAAAACTTTATCTTTTGTTTAATGACAATGGCTTGAAATTCCATGTGTGTTGTGTTATAATTTAATTATTCCTCCGATATGACTGTTTAAAATGAGAGTGGCCAGTCGTCGGCTTCAGCCCCCGTGTAGGTCATACAAAGGGTGTTCCTTAAGTCACGGTGCACCCTTAGCCGACGTCTCAGTACCCGGAGGCGGTCGGTGACTTATAGGAACTAGGCAATCGGACTATAGTGGCTTGATATCTTTCATTTAGTCATAGGAGTTTGACTGGGGGGGCTGATGACCAGCCCCCTGCGTAAGAAGTGTTCGGCCAACGTGGCCGAGGTCTAGGCCAGCGCACTTTGTCTAGGAATAAAAGCCCTTCGTTTGACACAGGTGATCTCTATCGTCACATCGCTTGACGCAGTCTCTGGATGGCAGACCAGTTTACGCCTACCTAGATAGTCAGTTTTCGGCTTTCTCCACTGAGGCGCCATGCCAATTGACCTGGCGGCGCAATCGCAGTGGTTCTCCCGTTACACCCTTAGCCGAATTCATCGGAAACTTAAGGGGTACACATAGGAGCCGGGCAACCCAACTACTGACCGAAATCTAGGTTCGAAACTGATGCATATAAGGCCAAAATCCGAGACGCCGAGTACATCGGACTTTGTTATACAATTGCATCTTTTTAGAGAACTTCATCGTCACAGAGCGATGCTGATAAAGAAATACAATAGAGACCTTGAAAGGGCACAATTTCTTTATTTCATAATATCGATCGTGTACATGCCCAGCTGTGACGAGAGTAATTGAAAGAGTACAATGTAGATGGTAAAGAAGGAAGGGGAAAAAACAGGCCGGATAATTGCTGATGGATTTTAAAGGATCCGGACCGCTACCTGCCGCACGTCTGCGTTTCCGAACTGTTGACCAGATCATCACCATTGATGGCGAAGAATTTGCGAAGATCGATGCCCTTCCGGCCCTTTATACACTCTAGGTGTTTGATTGACCGAGTTCCTTGAAGGGAGGTGTGGCCGAAGTCACTCTGTGGTTTTAAAACCATATAGTCATGTTTGGCTGTTTCTATTACAGATACTTGCCTGTGCAGGGGCTCTAAGCCTCATCCTTGCGTGGTTAATCCGTGCCGACGTTTGGGTAATCGTTCTGGCTCCTCAACGTCCCATGGAATCTTGAGTGTGAAGTTATGCACTCTGGGGACGTAGTGCCCACTCCAAGGAGGGCACACGAGGAGCCCGCATCCCTATTTCGGGTGCGGGGGTACCTAGCCGAGGTCGATTTGTGCAGCCCGGGCGCGCTTCAAAGAGCGGGCTGCGCGTTTATCGCTGCGGGCTGCTTCCTCGGACGCTTGAACCTCGGCTGCAAAAGCCGCGGTCTGTTCCTCTGTCCGGAGTGAACGTTCTGTGTTACCATTGACTGTGATGACGCCGTTAGGTCCCGGCATTTTAAGCTTGAGATAAGCGTAATGCTGGACTGCGTTGAAGCGTGCAAAGACTGTGCGCCCTAAGAGTGCGTGGTATCCACTCCGAAAGGGTACGATATCGAAGATTAACTCCTCGCTTCTGAAGTTCTCGAGCGAACCGAAGACTACCTCGAGGGTGACTATTCCAGTACAACGGGCTTCGACGCCCGGAATGACACCTTTAAAGGTGGTAGAGCTCGGCTTGATCCGGGATGAGTCAATGCCCATCTTCCGAACTGTGTCCTCGTAGATGAGGTTAAGGCTGCTTCCCCCATCCATTAGGACGCATGTTAAATGGTAACCATCAACAATAGGGTCCAGGACGAGCGCCGCCGATCCGCCATGCCTGATGCTGGTCGGATGATCGTGCTTGTCGAAAGTGATCGGGTAGGCCGACCATGGGTTATACTTCGGGGCGACTGGCTCCAGCGCGTATACGTCCCGAAGTGCACGCTTCCTTTCCCTTTTAGGGATGTGGGTGACATAGATCATGTTGACCTCTGTTACCTAATTAGGAAATTTCTTTTGGCCTCCATTATTGGGCTGTCGAGGTTCATCCTCGTCGTCGCTGCGGTGTTGGGTTTTACTCTGACCCTCTGTCGCTATCTTGTTGGCTTGTTTAAAGACCCAGCAATTCCTATTAGTGTGGTTTGCTGGTTTTTCCTGAGTACCGTGAATCCCACATGGGCGGTCCAGGAGCCTATCAAGCTGGCTAGGTCCGTCTTTATTCCCTTTAAAGGGTTTTCTTTTCTACCCGGATTTAGGTCCGGTGAATCCTGCGTTGACCGCGGCGTCTTCAGTGTCGCTTCCGCCATTCTTATACCTGCGCTTATTTTTGTTGCGCTTTGGTTTTCCATTGGCGTCGTGAATTTCCGAGGTGCCTGCCTCGCCGTTATGAGTACTTCGGGCAAGCCAGCTATCTTCTCCCGTGCAAAAGCGAGTCATCAGTGAGGTCAGGGCTGCCATAGTCCTCGGCTTATCCTGACCGAGTTGTCGAGCCAACCATTCATCTCGGATATTGTTTTTAAATGCGGCGATGGCCTCGGCTTCGGAGCAGACTATGATCTGGTTCTTCTTGGTGAGGAACCTGTTCCAGAATTTCCAGGCTGATTCGCCTGGCTGCTGGGTAACACGGCTGAGGTCATCAGTGTCCGGAGGTCGGACATATCTGCCCTGGAAGTTTGCTCGAAAAGCGTCTTCTAGGGACTCCCAGCTGCCGATATAGTGAGGAGGGAGGCTGTTAAGCCAGTGCCTCGCCGGCCCCTTTAAATTGAGCGGCAGATATTTAATGGCATGGAGATCATCTCCATTGGCCATGTGTATATGCAGGAGGAAATCTTTGATCCAAACTGCTGGGTCCGTGGTACCATCATATGATTCTATGTTGATGGGTTTGAACCCTTCCGGGAATTGATGTTCCATCACCCTGTCTATAAAACAGATTGGGTGAGCCAGACCTCGGGACCGAGGAGCATCTCGTTTAAGGTCAGGAGAGAGTCGTGAGTAGGCTTGATCTCGGGCACGGCCGTTCCTATCCATCCAGGCATCGTAGCCGTCGGGCCCGGTGGGTGCACGTCCCCTTGACCCGTAGATGGACCGAGGGGGAGCCCTATTTTCCTCAATACGACGTCTAGCGTCGAGAGGATCTAAGTGATCCACGGGGTCCTTGCCATGACGGCGTGGAGGTGGCCGTTCACCGGGGTCTTCTCGTCTTGGCCTGTCCCGGCCTCTATAGGGCCGATCGAGGTCGTCAGCGAGCTCCTCGTCGAACTCCGGTAAAAGACGCCTGCGTGGGTATGATTTCGGCATACTGTGGCGCCGGTTTTCCATGTCTTGCTCGGCGAAGAGCACTTTGATCCACTTTTCATTTAGCGCATCGGTATTGGCCTGCAGCTGCTGCTGCTTGCGCTTTAAGCTCCGGGCCGTCGCAACGAGGCGTCGTCGGAAGCGCTCTTGTTCAAAAGGGTCTTCGGGGACGATGTAGTCCTCGCTGCCGAGGCTCTCGTCCTCCTCAGATTCCGGCATGTAGTAGTTGTCGGCCCCTTCAAAGAGGTCATCGGGATCTGAGTCCCCAAGAGGTCGGTCTGGTGTGTCGTTCCTTACTGGGGAGGCTTGAACTTCCTCCTCATGGTTATCGGCGTCGCCGTCCTCCGCGTTGCCATTATTGGCTGTCGCGTCGTTGCCACTGGGTTCCCCATTATTGCCCCTTCGGCGCCTTCGCCGACGTCTTGGAGGGGATTTCGGGGTGTCCACCATGTAGACATCGTAGGTGGACGTGGCGGTCCACCTGCCCGCGTTTACCGGGGGCAAGGTGTTCTCGATGGGGCCATCGGCGTCCTCCTCCATGTCTGAGGGTTTGCCGTAGTCCAACACGTCGGTTAAATCATCGATCATGGCGACTAGGTGGGTGGTGGGTGGGATATAAATTTCCCTATCTTCGGCTTTAAGTCCGATCTGATTGTAAACCGAAGTCTTGCCATCCGAGATGGACATGCTCCGGATGTGGTCGAGCATCTCATCGAGGTGAGATAACTCTTCGGGATTCATGGATGCGCCATAGGCAGGGCTGATTCGAAGTACACCCAGCGTGTAACCAGATGCGTCTTCGGAGCGGCGAGAGTCTGAACATAGTTTCGGGTTCCGTGCCGAAATCAATCCTGGCACCGGCGCAATTTCAGGGGTGGGAGCCGGATCCATCTCTGGACTGGCGATCGGGGAGAGACTGGCCGGACTAGCGGTGTCAGGGGTCTCAAGAGGCGCCGTGACAGAGTCCGGCTCCGGAGTCGAGCCTCCGGAACCGTCCGAGCTCTCGATCCGGCCGGGAGTCCATCCCGATAAGATAAGTTCACCACGGGAATCTGCAGTGTACTCGAGGCCGCCGAAAGTCACGATCCGACCTGGGGCATAGTTCTCGACAGAGGTCAGGTGACCCGTCGAGTCGGCGCAAAATACCATTCTGTCGAAGACGAAAAGCTGGCCGGGGCATTAATGTCCCCGTGGCCGTTGGCGCAGTTGATCTGCAGGTGAGCCATCAATCCTTCTGGTGATCGCGCAGCGGAACTCTCAATGAAAGCACCAGTGTCGGTGTAAAAACCGGCAGACCTCGGGGTAGGGGGTCCCGAGCTGCGGATCTCGGATCGGTGGTAACAAAGACAATGGAGACGATGTTTACCCAGGTTTGGGCCCTCTTAATGGAGGTAAAACCCTACGTCCTGCTTCTGTTTATATTAATGGAGATGTATCGAGTACAGAGTTGATCTACCTCGAGATCGTAATATGTGTCTAACTTCTAGGGCTTGGTGAGCGATATTGCGTTGATGTCCCTTCTACGGGCTAAACCCTATGGCTTATATACACGCCAGGGAGGGTACCTAGGGTTACAAGGTCGGTATCTAGGAATAAGGTGGCTGGACAAATCTTGAAATGTACTACAAGTCTTCGGTAGAGACAGCCTCGATCACGTCTCCCGTGTGTGGCCTTCGTAGTCCATCTTGATCACGTACGGGGGCATATCGGCCCAACCGAGGAGACGGACCGGCTAGGTTGGCACCCCCTAATCCAGGACACTGTCACATGGCAATTTGAGAAAAAATATGTACACCATGGTAGGAAAAATCAGTATACTCTTGTTCATAAGGATAAAAATATTACTTTGCTTCCTATGTCTCTGCTACTTGTTAGCTGCGTTGGGATTTTCCGCGAAGAGGAAGGGTGAAGCAGTACAGTAGAGATAAGTATTTCCCTCAGTGAGAACCAAGGTTTATCGAACCAAAAGGAGAACCACGCAAATCCTAGTGAACAGCACCTGGACACACAAAAGCAAATACTTGCACCCAACGCGGGCAAGAGGGTTGTCAATCCCCTTGACTCGTTACTTGCAAGGATCAAATCTTGTATGGGTAGATAGATAAATTGCAAAACAAAATAAAAGTAAATAAATTGCAGCCAGGTATTTTTGGTTTTTATAATATGATTAAAGTAGACCCGGGGGCCATAGTTTTCACTAGAGGCTTCTCTCTCGAACACAAAGCATACGGTGGGTAAACAAATTACTGTTGGGCAATTGATAGAAAAGCACATAGTTATGAAATATTCATGGCAATGATCGTGTATATAGGCATCACGTCCGTGACAAGTAGACCGACTCCTGCCTGCATCTACTACTATTACTCTACCAATCGACCCGTATCCAGCATGCATCTATGGTAATAAGTTCATGGCAAACAGAGTAAGGCCTTAAGCAAGATGACATGACGTAGACAAAGTAAACCCAAGCAATATGATTAAGACCCATCGTTTTACCCTTAATAGCAACAATACAATATGTGCCTTGCTACCCCTTCTGTCACTGGGTGAGGACACCGCAAGATTGAACCCATTACAAAGCACCTCTCCCATTGAAGATAAATCAATCTAGTTGGCCAAACCAAACGGATAGATCGGAGAGAAATACAAAGCTATAACAATCATGCATAATAAAGTTCAAAAAAGACTCGATTACTTTCAATGAATAATCTGATCATAAACCCACAATTCATCGGATCCCAACAAACACACCGCAAAAGAAGATTACATCGGATAGAACTCCAAGAAGATCGAGGAGAACATTGTATTGAAGATCAAAGAGAGAGAAGAGGCCATCTAGCTACTAGCTATGGACCCGTAGGTCTGTGGTGAACTACTCACGCATCATCGGAAGGGCAGCAAGGTTGATGTAGAGGCCCTCCGTGATCGATTCCCCCTCCGGCAGAGTACTGAAAAAGGCCTCCAGATGGGATCACGGAAGAACAGAAGCTTGCGACAGTGGAAAAGTTATTTTGGGTGGCTCTCTGTTGGTTTGGGAATATTTGTGAATTTCTAGAGGTGGAATTAGGTCAAACGGAGCTACGTGGGGCCCACGAGCTCAGGGGGCGCGCCTACTCCCCTAGGGCGCGCCTTGTGAGCTCATGGCTCTCTCGTAGGTCTTTTGGCCTCCTCCCGAACCTTCTAGGGCCCCTTCTGGTCCAGAAAAATCACCGTAAAGTTTCATCATGTTTGGACTTCGTTTGGTATTGATTTTCTGAAAAGCCAAAAACAAGCAAAAACAGGAACTCGCACTGGGCACTGGGTTAATAGGTTAGTCCCAAAAAATGATATAAAATAGCATAAAAGTGCATATAAAGCATCCAAGAATGATAATATAATAGCATGAAACAATCAAAAATTATAGATACATTGGAGACGTATCAGCATCCCCAAGCTTAATTCCTGCTCATCCTCGAGTAGGTGAATGATAAAAACAGAATTTTGTATGTTGAATGCTAATTAACATGTGTATCATGTAATCTCTTTACGGTATAATTATTGAGAAACGATGAAGTAACAATATAAACATAATAAGATCCATGAATATAAGAAGCATAATCATTACTTTTTCAAATTATACGATCCTTAATGAATGTTATCCCTACTTATTTTATCATGTTAGCATAGCATGACTCCGCCTTCACCGCATAAATATAAATCATGAGCACCCCGGTGTCAAACCAGGCAATTGGATCGTACTTCTAACGCGCTTCAGCATTTTCAACCCCACACAATACATGAGCGTGAGCCATGGATATAGCACTATAGGTGGAATAGAATGCGGTGGTAGAGATCAATAAGGGAAGTCAAAAGGAAGAAAGTCTCGCATCAACTTGGTGGATCAACGGGCTATGGAGATGCCCATCAATCGATATCAATGTGAGGAGTAGGGATTGCCATGCAATGGATGCACTAAGAGCTCTAAATGTATGAAAGCTCAACGAAAACTAAGTGGGTGTGCATCCAACTTGCTTGCTCATGAAGACCTCGCGCATTTGAGGAAGCCCTTCATCAGAATATACAAGCTAAGTTCTATAATGAAAAATTCCCACTAGTATATGAAAGTGATAACTCAGGAGACTCTCTATATGAAGAACATGGTGCTACTCTGAAGCACAAGTGTGAAAAATGGATAGTAACATTGCCCCTTCTCTCTTTATCTCTCTCTTTTTTTGTTGGGCTCTTTTTGGCCTCTCTTTTTTCGTCCGGAGTCTCATCCCGACTTGTGGGGGAACTGGGGCAATGCTCTAATAATGATGATCATCACACTTTTATTTACTTACAACTCGATAACTGAAACAATATGACTCTATATGAATGCCTCTGGCAGTGTACCAGGATGTGCAATGGTCTAGTGTAACATGTATGATAATGATGAACGATGGCTTTTCCGCAAATATCATGTTAGCTCTATATGATCATGCAAAGCAATATGATGATGAACACACAAGTCATGTGACGGAACGGTGGAAGTTGCATGGCAATATATCTCGGAATGGCTATGGAAATGCCATAATAGGTAGGTATGGTGGCTGTTTTAAGGAAGATATAAGGAGGTTTATGTGTGATAGATCGTATCATATCACGGGATTTGGATGCATCGGTGAAGTTTGCACCAACTCTCGAGGTGAGAAAGTGCAATGCACGGTACCGAAGAGGCTAGCAAATTGCGGAAAGGTAGGAGTGCGTATAATCCATGGACTCACATTAGTCATAAATAACTCGCATACTTATTGTGAAAGCCTATTAGCCCTCGAAGCAAAGTACTACTCGCATGCCCCTAGGGAATTGGTTGGTAGGAGTTAACCATCGCGCGCATCCGATTATAACAGCACTCAAGGATTTCATTTCAGGCATAAAAATGCTCAAACCTCCCCACCTTGCCATGACCAACACTTAGATGAGAAGTTAATAACAAGATTTAATACTGATATTTCTACTAACCAATGATCATGAACCAATATCCTTTCATATTACGACATCAATATTATTAAACCATATGTTTCTTATTTAGTGATCTACATGAAAGTTTTTATTATATCCCCCTTGAATACCTATCCTTATTGGACTAGTCTTATAACACGTGCACATTGCTATTACTATTTATTAGGCTCTCAAAAAGATTTAAGTGAGGCATGAGAGTGCAATCATTTCTATAAAATATAAACACCGCCGTGCTCTAAAAGATATAAGTGAAGTACTAGAGCAACTGCCTAGCTCAAAAGATATAAATGAAGCACATAGAGTATTCTAACAAATTATGATAAATGCGTGTCCCTCTCAAAAGGTGTGTCCAGCCAACAATGATTTTGGCAAAATAAAAAGAAAACAAAAATAAAACTATGGCACAAGACGCTCCAAGTAAAACTCATATCATATGATGAATAAAAATGTAGCTCCAAGTAACATACCGATAGATTGTAGACGAAAGAGGGGATGCCATCCGGGGCATCCCCAAGCTTAGACGCTTGGGTATTCCTTGAATATTACCTTTGGGTTGCCTTTGGCATCCCCAAGCTTAGGGTCTTTCCACTCCTTATTCCTTCATCCATCGTGATCTCACCCAAAACTTGAAAACTTCAGCACACAAAACTTAACAGAAACCTCGTGAGATCCGTTAGTATAATAAACAAATCATAAACTTTAGGTACTTTTATAAACTCATGTATAATTTATTCTTGCATAATACCTACTGTATTCTAACTTATACATGGCTTATACCCCCCGATATAATCCATAACATCATTAAAACAAGTAAACTATGCAATAAAAACAGAATCTGTCTAAAACAGAACAGTCTGTAAGATCTGAATTAAAGTCATACTTCTGTAAGTCTAAAAATTCTAAAAACTTTGGAAAACGTAAACAATTTGTATTCCAATACTGTGTAAAAAAATCAGAATTTTATCACGTTCCAGTACAGAATATAAATTCCAGAACTGGGCGCAAAACTTTCTGTTTTCAAACATCATCAATTATACAATCATCCTAATCATCCCAAAGGTATTTCTTGGCACAAACACTAATTAAAAAATAAAAACACAATCATTAAAGTAGCAATAATGGTGTGACACAAGAAAAATAAAAATTTAAATAAAGATAAATATTGGGTTGCCTCCCAACAAGCGCTATTGTTTTACGCCCTTAGCTAGGCGTAAGGCAAAGTTTCAAGTATTGTCATCCTTCAAATTAATTCCATAGGTGGCCCTGATAATAGATTCATATGGTGGTTTAATTATCTTCCTAGGTAAGCATTCCATTCCTTTCTTTAATGGAAATTGGAACCTTATATTTCCTTCTTTCATATCAATAATAGCACCTATGGTTCGTAGGAAAAGCCTACCAAGTATTATAGGACAAGACGGATTGCATTCAATATCATGGACAATGAAATCCACGAGCACATAATTTCTATTAGCAAGTATGAGAACATCATTTATTCTACCCAATGGTTTGTTAATATTTGAATCCGCTAAATGCAAATTAAGGGAACATGCATCCATATCGGTGAGACCTAGCACGTCACATAAAGATTTTGGTATAGTAGAGACGCTAGCACCTAGATCACACAAAGCATTACATTCATAATTTTTAATCTTAACTTTAATAGTAGGCTCCCATTCATCATGCAATTTCTTAGGTATAGAAACTTCCAATTCTAGATTTTCTTCATGAGCTTTTATCATAGCTTCTACAATATGTTTAGTAAAAGCTTTATTTTGTTCGTAAGCATTAGGTGAATTTATCATGGATTGCAACAATGAAATACATTCAATCAAAGAAAAATTATCGTAATTAAAGTCCTTATAATCCAAAGTAGTGGGCATGTCGCTATTTAAAGTCTTGACCTCTCCAAACCCACTTTTATCATTTTTATCATTAAGATCTTCATCCTCCGAACAATTGGGATGCCTTCTAGCTAAAGTTGACTCATCTCTAGTCCCTTTTTCATAAAGTTTAATATTACTAAACAAAGTTTCAATGGGTGTCACACCAATAATTTTAATATCCTCATCATGATTACGATAAAAACCGGGCGGAATAGCTTTCTCTAGGAATTCTCGCTTAGCTCTCAACCTAGTGGTTCTCTCTTTACTTCCAATAATGGAGACTTGGATAGATTTAATAGACTCATTAATATCATGCTTAGGTGGAAAATTTTTAATTTTAAGAGTTTCCACATCATGAGCAATTCTATCCATGTTTCTAGCCATATCATCAACTTTATGAAGTTTTTCTTCTACCAAGGCATTGAAAATCTTTTGAGAACTAATAAATTCTTTAATGTTGTTCTCAAGATCAGTATGTATCCTATTATTATTATTAGTATTATTATTATTATATCAATTACCATAATTAATAGAGGAATTTTCGGAATTGCAAAAGCGGTGGGCACAAGGGTCTCGGGAAAACATCGAAGAGTGCTTCGGAATGTCTAGATGTATCAAGGGATGATCTAGAATAAGTGGCTCTCCGGAATGAAGTCGTTATGAGAACCTAGAGTTAGAGTTAGCAAAATCTTTAACCCGAAGAGAAGAGAGATTAGAACCCAGAGTAAAGATGCGGAATAAAAGATCCTAATCCCACCCATAGGTGATGTGGGCCCGTAATCCACACAACATAGTTAGTACTTTAGAAAATAGTTTTTCAAGACTAGACTCAACATCGACCAAGGAGTTTGGAAGGGGTTCCTATAGGCAGTCGGCTCTGATACCAACTTGCGGCGCCCCCGTTTATAATCATGCACTAACCATACATGCATCATGCATGATCACGAACGATGACCCACGTTAATATCACAACACAACTCTACGACACAAATTAAACATAAACCTTTATTTTACAAGCCAGGGTCACGAGGACCCATAATACACCAGTCATGAAAGCAAATATTATCTGAGTACAAACATAGTTAGACAAGTTTTGCCTTAAGAAGGCTGAGCAAAACAACGACACTAGATCGAAAGGCAAGGCCTCCTGCCTGGGACCTCCGGACTACTCCTGGTCATCGGTCTCCACGTAGTACGCACCATCGGGGTAACCTGCATCCGCGGTGCTACCTGCTGTTGCAGCAACCGGGTTGAATGAAAAGGGTAGCAAAGCAATGGTGAGTACTCATCCGAAGTACTCGCAAGACTTACATCAGATCTATACTAGATATGCATCAGTATCAAAGGAATGGGGTAGTATCTATGGATTATACTGCAGAAATGCTAGAATAAGGGGGAGAAGCTCATCCTATCAAAGACTACATCTTTCAGTAGTAGAAGAGAGGAGCGTATATGGTATCATCTTACACATACATATAGCAATAACCTGCCCAGAGATCCTCTCCTCATCACCCTGTTAGAAAGCGATCTCCAGGGGTATCTGTCTATTATCTGGGTGTGTTTTATCAAGTATCCGGTTTTAGTTGTAAGAGGTCGGGATACAACTCCAAGTCGTCCTATTACCGTGGACACGACTATTCGAATAGATTACCTCCCTGCAGGGGTGCACCACATTTCCCGATACGCTTAATTACCTCTGGCCGGACACACTTTTCTGGGTAATGCCCGGCCTCAGATAATTGACACGCTGTAGTCCTACCTAGGCTCTCCAGAGAGGTCAACACGCCGGTCTAAATCCTACGTGCGAAGGGGTCATGGACTGATCACCCTAAGCGCTCCTGCACGTTGCGCGACTGGCCGGGGACCAAACCCACCTCTGTTTCAGGCATGCCGCTCACAATCAGCTCGCCTCTCTGAACTGTGACATCTGGATAGCTTTTGGGAGAATCGTACGACGCCGAGGGTCCCATATACCATTATCCCGTGCGGCGGTTAGTGCGTATATGCCAATGGCAGTCTGAGATCAAATACCCAATCTCGTTAAGCGTGTTATGATGAAATAACCGTGAACACCGACCAGGGACCAGGCCCACCTCTCTCCAAGGTGGTCTCTACCTGCCCTGTCGTTCCACCACAAAGAATCACTCGGGGGGCAGTCGGAAACCTAGGCCCACCACTACCTGGATGGAACCACCTGTCACTTCAGCCCCCAATCTGAACAGTATCATAAGTGTTGTAGTAGTATATAGTATATCCGTGATCATCGCCCGAAGGGATCACGGCCCGATAATATAGCATGGCAAACAGACAAGGAGTAGGGCCACTGATAAGACTCTAGCATATCTATACTAAGCATATAGGATAATAGGTAAGGTATCAACAACAGTTTAACAAAAGTAGTCTATGCAATAGAATAGGATCTACCGATAAGACACCAACTGAACTCTGACTCTCTAATGCAAGAAGTAGAGAGAAAGAATAGGCGATATCAGAATGATCAAGGGATTTTGCTTGCCTGGAAGCTCTGCTGAGAAGGACGGGTCATCGTCGACGTAGTCGTACTCGGGGTCAACGGCAGCCTCGGGGTCTACCGAAAGAATAGAGGAGAGGGGGGAAACAGATAAATAACGGGCATACAAATGCAACACAGATGCATGTCATGGCAATGTGTGTTGATGATATGCTCTAATGCATCCTTAAATAATTAAAAATGTGTAGGTTCATTATCTTAGAGGGATGTGACAGGTATGTGGATGGCATATTCAGATTCGTTATATTTTTCTGATCAACTTTCATATATAAATTATTTTCATTTGAATTATAGATTATTTTATATGAATTTTCAAAGTTTAAATGAAATTCTGGAATTTTTTATTTAATTTTAATTCGAAATTATATTAAATGAAAATGCTAAGTGCACCAAGGGAAGTGCACCCAGCAATGTGCAACAATGGGTGACAGTGGGGCCCAGCTGTTGAGTCAGCAGCTGACTGGGCTGGCCTTATCCACTCGACCAGTGGAGGGGGTCCCACGTGTCATTGACTTGGGTTTAACAGAGTTTTATTTTGAAGCTGTGGTTAATTAGAGGGGTGGGCCTGATGTGCTAGTGGCTCAGTAGGTTAGTTTAATTAGTCTTTTAATTATTCCCGAGGTTAATTAGGGCGTGGGTCCCATTTGTCAGCGACTAGGGATGTAATTAGGCGGGCCATTAGCGGTTAATGGCGTGCCACGTCAGCATCGTCGTAGTGAAACGCCGGTGACCTCTGGACACGGCGAAGGCCATGGGAGCGGTGGTGGAGGGCACCACCGAGTAGCCCTCGCTCGCCCGCATCGAAAGAGCCAAGCGGCAGCTCGTGGGGTTGCCGGAATTGAGGCCGGCGTCAACCTCAAGCGGCGGCAGAAGGCGGCGTTCGAAGGGATTGAGCCATCGGGCATTGATTCGTCGAACCAGTGAGCTAGGCAGCATCTAGGATGCCCTGAGTGTGATGGTGGTCTCGGTTGCAACTGGGACGGGCTACAGCGATGGCGCGGAGTACGGCAGCAGCGGCGGAGCTCCGACCAGAGCACGGCGGTGAAGCTAGCTGGCCTGGGCTCGACATCGAGGCACATGAAGAGGGGGATTTGGTGCGGTGCCCACAGCGAGTCTCACGGTGGTCACGGTGAAGCGAGAGAGGCCGAGGTGGTGTAGATCGACGGTGTGGACGCGCGGCGACCGTAGGTGAAGGAGGCCGTCGATGGAAGAAGACGGCATCGATCCCGACGATGGAGAGGCGCCCGACTCGATCTGGTCCCCGCGGGCAAAGCAATCGACGATGGAGGAGCTCGTGCACATGGTCCTAAGGCGCGGGAATGATGGTGTTATGCGAAGCATCCTATGGACATCACCATGTCAAGAGTCCGTTTGGCAAGTGACACATGCCACATCTACTTCACATACATAAAGGTGAATCATCTCCTTTACACGTGTTCACTTGACCCCTTCGAGGATGGTATACTACTTGACACCCCTCTCGTGTGCATGCATAGGTATTGTCGGAACTACACGAACGAGGAGGAGGAGTGCAAGCGCAAAGGAACGACTACACCATCGAAGAGGGAAGCTTGGAAGCGGAGAAGGAACCGTCAAGAAGAAGGCGAGGTTCCACGTGCATCGACGGATGTCCACGAGAAGGCGACAAGCTACGAAGCTTCGGGAAACCCCGTCCGCACGGGCCCTTAGACCCCGTGCCCACGGTACATGCCCGTGCACACGGGCTAAGTCGCCAGCTCTTTGGACACCCCGTGCGCACGGGCTCCACTTACCCCATGCGCACAGTGTCTCCTGCGTGCAGCTGTTGGGCTTGGCCCATGTAATCCCTATTATGCCCCTGCTTACCCCTTCATGCCTTGGACCTATATATACTCCTCCTCCGCCTCATTTGGAGGATAGCTAAGATTAGATCTAGACATTAGAGCTTAGCTCATGTATCTCCCCTTGTGGGATTCCTCTTCCATTGGAGTTCAAGACCTCCATTGGAGAAGATCCTTAGGGATTCAAGACACCTTCATGGGAAGATTCCTCCATGGAATTCAAGACCCATCTCTCCTAGAGATTTGGATGAACTACCCTTGTATCTTTATTTCCCTTGTTGTTCTTGGATCTTGATGCACCTCTTGTATTGCTTGTGATTTGAGGAGTACGTGGTGTGGATCTTGTCCATTAGAGTGTTGTTCTTGTGTTTTCCCCTTGTGTTCTTGGTGTTCTTCCTCAAATCCACCTCCAATTCGTGAACATCGGGCCACCTAGGGTTTTGCCCTACATCATCTTGGTATCATGAGCCAGGTTGACACGAATTGGATTTGATCCAAGTGATCTACATCATCTTGGATCAAAGCATAGGTTGACATGAATTTGGAGCCCTACCCCCCATGTTCTAGCGTTTAGTTCGAATTTTTCTTGCCAATTTCAAAAATTCCCCAAAAAAGAGCCATACCGAAAAATTTGTGATTTTTTTGTTCCTAGTGCGTTTTTGTTGATTTCAATCCATGGATCTGGTGTTTAGCAAGTAGATCCACCTCCTATTACCTCCCCATAACCCAAATTTTCTTTCCCCCCCCTTCGAATTTGACCTTGAAATCGCGAAATTTCCGCCACCCCCGTGCCCACGGACCCCAGACCCCGTGCGCCTGGGCCCCCGCGAAGTTTCTGGACACCCCATGTCCACGGCCTTGTACTGTGCGCAAGAGACCCCGTGTCCACGGGCCTTTGACCCCGTGCGCACGACCCCCCAGAAACAGCCACCACCGCTTCACTGTTTGCCCATATCTCCCACTCCCGAACTCTGATTTGGGTGTTCTTTGTCTCGTTGGAAAGCTATCGACGTGCCCGAGCTGCTCATCTTGGTTTTACCACCATTTTACCCCATCAAATTTTGTGCATTTTGTCATCTTTGCATAGGCCATCCACCATAACTTCCGCACCACCACACAAAACTTCCACAACCTAACCCATTTTGGTTCCCATTGCATTTGTGGTTGTTTGAGTTGTGATTTGAGTATCCTAAGGTGTTTTGGCTACTTAGGGACGGTTGCTTCTTCATCAACCACCGAACACTTGTATCGTCCCATCGACTACATCAACCACCGAGCTTCCGCATCGACGACGACCATCCATCCTTTGAGACCAGCTTCAACCGGAAGCAAGACCGGTTACCCCGACTTCGTGAAAGGTTAAGTGTGACAAAGGTATCCATTCCATTATAAACTTTTCCTTCCTTGCCATTACATCTTGATAGCCCCACCATCTTTGCGAATACCTCCATACCTATTGAGACTAGCTATCCGAGTATTGCCGGGCTTCGCGAAAACTTGAGCACCATAGTGATACGGTATCATATTGTTGCATCATTTGATATATCATATAGTGCAATTGCTTGATCCCGTGCATATATTGTGATACTTATCTCATGTGTTTGGTTGAGGCTCAAAAAGACTAGTGGAAAGGAAGAGAAGAGTCCCAAAAAAAAGGAAGCTTTTAAGCAAGAAAAGAAAGATCATAAGCTTATAAGCAAAAGAGTGTTGAGCATGAAAAGAGATACTTGTGCATGAGGATATATGGAATAGGAACATTTTGCTTGCATACATATAGGATTGGTGCCAAGTGGTGAATCGTGCCCAAATGTGCAATCAAGCTAGCGTCTCTCCTTGTGTTTGTACAACACGAGCTTAGTCTTCGTTAGGCAATTTTGTATTGCTCATCCCTATAGTTGCACAAGCCCCATTATCCCACCGTGTGTGTTTCTTTATTGCCCTCCTCTATATTTGTGATCACTTGCTTTGCATTTTGAGTCCTTTGGCTTGATTTCAAAATTTACATATCTTGGACTTCAATTTGCATGAATTTGTGGCACTAACCCCACTGAGCTCCACTATAAGCTATTTGTGTAGGTTGTGAGGATTGGACAAGGTTTTTCACCAAGTGCACTCTTTTCCTTGCATACATTGTGGTCTTTGAGATCCATCTACAACTTCGGAAATAGGTAACTTTTGTATGTTCATTCCATCTCGTTCTCACACCTTCTCGAGTGCTTCTATGGATAGGGATGGCACATCTCCTTCGGTCTACAACCACAACGACAAGTTCGATGCCATGAAGAACTTCATCGACGCCAAGATGGACAAGCACATGGAGGAGCTCAAGGTCCTCATCAACACCGGCAAGAGGTCTTCATCATCTTTGAGAAGACACTCAAGTGTAAAGACTCCCGAGCTACCATCTTCGGCAAGGACACACCGGCATCGACACCGACAAGACCAGGACGCTCAAGATCATCAAGAGCGTGCCACAAGAATGGAAGAGCAGACTTCCGGGAGCGTGTTGGCTTCTCTGCCAACCCCGTGCACACGGGCCTGCGACCCCCATGCACACGGGACCCCGTGCACACGGCTTCCTACACCCCCGTGCGCACGGGCCATACAGAGCCACGACATTGACCCCAAGACTGCGACTTCATCAACTACGTTGGCATCTTCGCCAAGTGACTTCAACGCATCTTCGCCTTTGGATGTACGGCATCTTCGCCTACTCCATGAGCTCAAGTCCAGTACTTCGACGAGCTACTTCGACTTCACCGACGACGATGAGATTCCATTCTTTGGGACTCATGACCCTGAAGAGTACCTCGAGTGGGAGCGCAAGATGGACGACTACTTCAAGCTACATCAAGTCCCCTCCGAAGATCACGTGAAGTGCGCCACAAGTAACTTCCACGACTACGCATCGAAATGGTGGCTTCACACACCTTCGAAGAGCTTCAACATGAGTTGGCCCAAGACGAAGAAAGCTATGTGGCGAGAGTTTGTGCCTTCCGCCTACACGGAACATCTTCTTCACCAATTGGAGAACACCATACAAGGATCCAAGTCCCTCGATGAGTACTTCAAGGAGATGAAGAAAGCCTTGCGATGAGCCGGTATGGACGACCCCATTTGGATGAAGTTCCACTTCACGATGGGATTGAAGAACGACATCGCCAAGACTATCTTCACCAACAACTACGAGTCCCTCGACGACCTCTACATTGGTGCTCTCAAGGCGGAAAGAGAACTCAAGAAGGTCATGTCTACTCGATCCCGAGCACACTTCGCGACGACCACGCTCCAAGACGGCGAGCATGAGGCTAGTACCACCGAGATGTCCAAGCCAGACGAGCTCCAAGACGAGGCTCCCAAGTTCGACTTCACCGCCATCCCTCTTTGTGGCATTGAGGATGCCGAGTCCACGATGACTCTTTTTGAAGATGACGCGGCGATGATTACGACTACGGAGCAACTCAAGGATCAAGATTTGGAGGCGAGCGACATGGTGACGAGCAAAGATGATGCTTCCATCTTTGGAGGCGAGAGTGAGATGATCGAGCATGGGATTTTCCCTTTGGTCATGGAGGCGAGTGATGATGTGCCATCTTCGGCCTTCATCCATGGTGATGAGACGATTGAGCATGGGATATTCCCTTCGACCAAGGAGGCGTATGATGATGAGTTGAGCGAGTTGTGCATCCGTATTGACAGTGAGAGTGACTTCACCACTAGCCCCATATATGATGAGATGCCCCAATTCCCATGTGAGGAGAGCCACCACCACCACCACTTGAGTGATTTGAGTGACTACACCATATGTGACATTGAGTGCACCAATTTTGAGGGAGTGAGTGAGCCAACACATAGAGAGAGTGAGGTAGTTGATAGGTCTTGTGAGGCCATTTTGATTTCTAACGACTTAACCTCTACCTCTATTGTGTCTTCTCATTTGGTGCTAGGTCCCATATACGATGACGCCTTGTTCCTCGACGACTCTGCCCTTCCTTTGGACAAGACGATGGCCATGGTGGACTATGATGCACCCCCACATGGTTCCATCATGATGATGATGACCACGAGTTGGTCCTTGCCACCTCACCTACACCACATGAGTGGAATGAGAAAGGTAACATAGGTGAAGGTGATGCTCTTGTCCCACTAGTGGACATTCTTGACATTGATTGCTTGCATGATGTCGATCCTCCTATTAACAAGCTTCATGCTAGTGCGACTCCCCCATGCGATGATTTACCC
Organism: Elymus sibiricus; assembly: GCA_039707655.1. Classification (NCBI taxonomy): domain Eukaryota; kingdom Viridiplantae; phylum Streptophyta; class Magnoliopsida; order Poales; family Poaceae; genus Elymus; species Elymus sibiricus. The sequence continues at coordinate 168,921,501 of CM077672.1, read as the reverse complement.
ATTTATGATGAGTTTGATGATTGCAATGTGGAGTCTACTAGTTGTGATGCCATGTTGCATAGGATTTCTTGTGCTAATTCTCTAGGTCACATCATGTTTGCAACCCCTCTTGACTTGTCATATGCTATGCATGAGATCAACCATATGTCATATTTTCAATCTCATCGTAGTTACTATGCATGTGCCATTAAAATAAACCCAATTTGCACATATGGCATAGATGACAAGCCCATGGTTATTGGCATTTGTTTTTCTTGTGATGATATTGATATGCTTCCTTTGCATCATTGCCATCATATGCCATGCCATGACCACCTACCTTCGGACATGCATTGTTTGCCATGTTGTCAATTTTCTCCATATTATGCTTATGCAATTGCTCATGAGGAGACCCCCATAGTTTCCTCATACCTGTTAGGAGATTTTGATCCATCCTATGAATTGCATGATCCAAATAATTGTGTGCACAATATGGTACCCATGAATAAAAATGCTATTGTTGTGCCATATGCTTGTATGCTCAATTTGTGTCCCCATCATGTTATACATAACAACTATTCTTTCATGATCGATGACATGTTTCTCTACCGTGCCTCAAATTTCTTTGAGCATTGCTTATCTTGTGCTAACTTTCACGTGCACATACACATCATGATGGATGATGTGTACATTTACCACGCACACACATTCTTTCGTTTGTGTCTTTCTTGTGTAGGTCATCACACTTCCTCGTCAACCTCGCAAGCGCAAGAGTTGACGAAACAAGCTCTAGAGAGCAATGATGATTTGGGATCCCGTGGATTGTCATTCCCACCACTCCCATCGCGCAATGACTTTGCGCATTTCTTCTGCATGGCCCTCACATGGTTATGGGTTATTGTCCATTGCATATTCTATGCCCATCTTGCCATGTTCACTTGGCATGATATGCTCATTTCCATTTGGATGACATGCTTTGGTGACCCATGCTTTGCATTACACATGATCCATGATTCTACTACTTGTATGTGTGTTTGCATGCTTGGTGGAGATATCACTTGTTATTGCCATGTTTGCTATGTACCCCATACCTATGATGATACTTTGATCTTGCCTTGTTTTCGTGCTTGCGATATGTCATGCGCATTTGTTATGCCTATTATTTGCTCACATGACATGATTGCCATGATTTCATCTAGTGTGTTGCATCTTCTCTCCACTAGTTTCTTCTCTCCACTAGTTTCCATGACATGATTACTATGATTGCTTGCCTTGTTGCATCACCGATGATTCATACTTGCTCTTTTCATGCGGTTGATGACAACCATTGCCATGCTTTGCACATGATTGCTATTGAATGTTGTCATATGTCTCCATATGTTGCTCTCTCATGCTAGATGATTTGCCATGTATTGAGTGCAACAACGCTTTTAGTGTTGCTAATGAGATTGCCCCCATAGCTTTCTCCCATATGTTTGGAGCTTTTGCCATCTTTCATGTGAACCATGCTTGTTTTACCTCTTTGCACCATATACCTAGTGCCATGAATATAACCATTGTTGTATCATATTATTCATGCACTTTTGCTTCTAATGGTTATGTGCAAGAGAAGAGAACCATCATGATGGATGATGTGTTTATCTACCATGCACATACCTTCTTTGCTTTGTTTTGTGCATGTGTAGGATCGTTCGACCCCGTGTCAACTTCCACTTGACGTGAATTGACCATTCGAACTCTTGAGAGCGAGCCACTTTCGACCGACGTGCTTCTACAATGCATTTTCTACCACTTCGGCATTGTGAAGGACGCACAAGGACATACTTTTGAGGTGATATCCTTCTCTTTTGAGAATCCCAACACCATGAGCATGAATATTGTGGATCATACTTCATGTGTTGCTTGCACCATGACACATTGCACACATGCTAGAGATTTTGTTTTGACTTGTCATTGCCACATTGCCATGCCTCATGATATATATGCCGTGTGTGTTGCATCGAACATGATTATCCCATGATATTCCCATGTGTTTGATTGCAACAATGTCATTTCTTCACATATGCCATGTCCCATTGATTGCTACATGCTTGACTTGATTGCCTCACAAATGATGAACACTTGCTCTTTCCATTCTGTTGAGTGCTACACTATCTTCACTACACCATATGCACATTATGCTTGGATTGTCTTGCACTCGACCCATGTGTTTAGACATCTCATCTTCTTTGGTGTTGTGAATGATTCATATGACTACCATCGACCGTTTATTGAGCGCTTTGTGCATTCTTTCTATGATCTTGAGGTAGATGCTTATTCTCTTGTCACACATATTTGCATTACTACCTCACATTTACATGCTTGTTTTCATGACACCCTTGATTGTGCTCAATTTATATGCTTCAATGCCATGTCACAATCCTTTGTCACATCATATGTTACACATGACGATGACACTTGTTGGGTGAATCACCTCTTGAATGATTGGTTTTGCGCTAATGCTAACCACATTTGTTTTTCCAAGTGTTTGTTGTCTTTGCTCCTTTTGAATGAATCACAAGACGGTGCGACATTGGAGAGTGCCCATTTTGAGATTCAAGACGATGAGTACTTGGTGATCGCCCACTTCTACATGGCGACGCCATCTCTTTCCCATGGTGATTTGGATTTTGTTCCGAGGACGGATCTTTCCCAAGGGGGAGGGGATGATGCGAAGCATCCTATGGACATCACCATGTCAAGAGTCCGTTTGGCAAGTGACACGTGCCACATCTACTTCACATACATAAAGGTGAATCATCTCCTTTACACGTGTTCACTTGACCCCTTCGAGGATGGTATACTACTTGACACCCCTCTCGTGTGCATGCATAGGTATTGTCGGAACTACACGGATGACGAGAAGGAGTGCAAGCGCAAAGGAACGACTACACCATCCAAGAGGGAAGCTTGGAAGTGGAGAAGGAACCGTCAGGAAGAAGGCGAGGTTCCACGTGCATCGACGGATGTCCACGAGAAGGCGACAAGCTGCGAAGCTTCTGGACACCCCGTGCGCATGGGCCCTTAGACCTCGTGCCCACGGTACATGCCCGCGCGCACGGGCTAAGTCGCCAGCTCTCTGGACACCCCGTGCACATGGGCTCCACTTACCCCATGCGCATGGGGTCTGCTGTGTGCAGCTGTTGGGCTTTACCCATGTAATCCCTATTATGCCCCTGCTTACCCCTTCATGCCTTGGACCTATATATACTCCTCCTCCACCTCATTTGGAGGATAGCTAAGATTAGATCTAGACATTAGAGCTTAGCTCATGTATCTCCCCTTGTGGGATTCCTCTTGAGAGAGGCACACTCCATTAGATTCAAGACCTCCATTGGAGAAGATCCTTAGGGATTCAAGACCCCTTCATGGGAAGATTCCTCCATGTAATTCAAGACCCATCTCTCCTAGAGATTTGGATGAAGTACCCTTGTATCTTTATTTCCCTTGTTGTTCTTGGATCTTGATGCACCTCTTGTATTGCTTGTGATTTGAGGAGTACTTGGTGTGGATCTTGTCCATTAGAGTGTTGTTCTTGTGTTTTCCCCTTGTGTTCTTAGTGTTCTTCCTCAAATCCACCTCCAATTCGTGAACATCGGGCCACCTAGGGTTTTGCCCTACATCACGGTGGCTACGTGGGCGACGTCGGTCATGGCGGCGGCGGTTTAGCCAAGCACGGGGGAGAGTGAAGCGGCGTGAGGGAGGGGAAGCAGGGTTGCTAGGGTTCATCCACGGCTTCGGGAGGGTCTTGTAGACGCCGGGGAGGGGCTGGATGGCCGGCACGTGGCCGATCCGTGGCATGGATGAGCGCACGGCGGCCACCCAGCGCGGCTGAACAAGGGGAAGAAGAAGACCCCGGGGTGGGCTGGGCCTCACTATACTACTTGAGCCCAGTAGCACAGTAGGTCCTTTCTCCTTCTCTTTTTCTGTCTTTCATTTTAGCTGTTGTTTTCTATTTTAATTTCGTACCAAATGATTTTTGTTGTATATGAAATTTGTCACATAAATATTAGGCAAGGTGTTGAGCTAGCATGGCAAGTCTTAATTTAATGTGAAGTTCTTAAATATTTATTTAATTTGAAATGGTTAATTTAAATGCTGCTGGCTAAATTTTAGATAGGTTAAGGGCATTTCATTAATTCAAATGAGGTTGATATTATTTTTTCCAAAACTTGGGGATTTTATGACATATTTTAAACACTTTTGTTTAGCCGTTTAAAGAAATGTTATTTTTGACTTGCTATTTAAATTTGATTTTGACTTTGATTTTTATCAAGTGGCAATTTGGCTTAGTAAAACATGACGACATGGCATCATTAGCAAGGAATCATTGTAGCTTAACTTTTGGGGCGTTACAAATCTCCTCCACTAAAAGAAATCTCGTCCCGAGATTTAAGAGGTTGGGTAAGGGGGAAAGGTTTGGTTACGAAATTCTAACGAGTCTTCTTGTTCCTTGTTGCTCTGCACGAAGAGGTCGATCCATTGCGTTGATGCCTTCATTTTTCTGCATCGGGGCATCATGATGAAGTTGTCATTCTTCCTTCAGGATGTTCATCATACTTTATAAAGGGGAAAACTCATGAAGGACGGAGCCCAACACATGTTAGGTACCTGGGGGCTATCTCGGTGAATGAGGCATAGAGGCATCTCTCAAGTTGAAATTCAGGAATAACATCGAAAGTCATATAAGAAGGTACAAGAAGTTCCGAACGGGTAGGCAATCATTCGATGCCTAAAACGGGTTGTGAAAGGAGTTCAGAGCAGCGAGGAATAAACATTATGTCTGATACGAGGGGGGAAACCATTTCAAGGAAGGTGGCTCATGGAAATACATACGAAGCCAAGTACAAAAGATGAATTCGGAATCAAGGATCATACAGTCATTTGCATGGAACTTCATAATCAATGAGAGGGCTTCCGTAAGGAATTCTAAAGAATGATAAGCTCAAGGTAGATTGTTAGTCAATCACAGCAACTGGAATACACAGTCGCAAGTGCTACAGAAAGGCAAACCATAATGCACCAGTATGTATTTGCGGACTCGAGCATTTCTGAATCATTAGGATGATCAAAATCGAAGTGATCAACATACATACCACCATGATGAATAAGAAGGGTGGTGGCATCTTGTGTGATCACGATACAAGGTTTGTCTGAGGGGTATTCTATTGGCAATGTTGGCAACAGCATCGGTACCAAGGGCGGGGAATGAAGAGAATCAGTTTCCTGCTCGTTGAAATGAGGTGGACCAATAGGCAAACTTCTCGTCCATCGGTGGTTACTGGAATGTCATCAACAATAGTAACAGGGTCTTACTGACAGAGTTGTACACCGAGGTGTTTACATAAGCAGGAAATTATTACTGCTTAGATCATATAAATCACAAGAAAGGTTAAACAGACCAATGGAAAGGAAAATGTGATTAATAAATTAATCAGACCAATGGAAAGGAAAATGTGTTTATACACAAGAATTAGGAGTATATCCTTCCCAAGAACAAGCAGAGCATGATATCCATGACATGATAGCAGGTAGATATCCATTTAGGTAAAGGGGCGAGGAAATTCATGATGTTACCCATACAACGGTGCTTGGATAATTGATCAAGAAACATTTAGCATTGCACTTCCAATGTTCTTGTCGATTTACGGAGTACCACACTCATGCTTTGGGGCAGCAATAATATGGTTTTTAAGTAAAGGTTGGGTTTGAAGATCACAAGAATTACACAAGGAATAATTTCAAGAATGGCAAGGAACTCAAGGTATAACCAAAACATGACCAAGTCTATGTTGGAAGGAAGGCAAGGATGTTGTCGATGAGAATACAAATTATCGAGGGGCAAGGATGGTATTTCTCATCATGAATTTGATTGACACTTGGAAGAAGCCAAAATGTTGACGATGATCATGACACATTATGTCGAGAGGTTTCATGAAGAAGTATTCGATCAGCGACGACATCAAGCAAAAGGAATGGTGGAGCAAAATGTTACTAGAACCACTGATAAGATGCACTCTAAGAATCAGAGTTGCCTTTCAAGACAAACAATATGATGTTGAAAGCTAGACTTAAGCTTAGTGCACTATCAAAATTGTGTTCCGGGATGAGGGACTAGGTAGCACAGTCAAGCTTTAGTATGACGATGATGATGTAGCCCATAAGCTATGAATGACATGATTGAGTACAAACTCGTAAGCAACAAAGATTATTAAGAGTTATTGGATCGCAGTGCGGACTCGATTCACTTATTGGTGTTCTCGAGTGGCTAACAACTCAGAACCCGGGGAAAAATTGAAATTGGTGAGAAGCAATACTTGATGAAGAACTCATAAGAAGTAATGTAGTTCCATGATATTATCGAGATACCAGAGGGTAATACTCGAAGGTAGATCAGAATAGAGATTGGAGTGGTGTGTTGATCTGTAGAAGACAAGTGCTTTAACTTGTCTGAGAAATGGAATCAAAGGAGAACAACATGGTCTGAACCATGGTTGCAAAGGACCAAACCACAGATACAAGATGAACTTATAACAAGGGGATAATTATTATTACGAGAAGCTTTCATGATAAGATCTACATCATGCCCATGGGCATGAACATAAAGATTCAAGGTCGACTCCCACTTCTTCAATGCACAACTTCTCATTCACTGCTCCGTTAAAACCGTTTTGAGTCTAAAAATTTACCTAGTGAAATACCAGAAGAGTATGACCCGTGAAAAACCTTCGGGTTCACACAAATGCAGAAGCATAGTTACAACTCATCAGAGGAGATTAGGAAGCTATACAACACACTTATCGAAGCAACGGATACAAGCTCGAAAGTAGAGTACAGCCGACAAGAAGTAGAGGATACACCATGGCTAAAGGCATTTATAATAGGGGAAGAACTCACAAGGTTTTTGAATATGAAGGACACTGTCGGATAATAATCCAACAAAGGATCTGGCAGTCCACAAAGGAGCTGATGTGAGTATCGGTACTCAACCAGAAGAAGAAAGAATGCAAACACATCAGATTATAGAAACATCTGAATAACTCGAAATATAGAAATACAAAGTGATTATGATTTCCAAATCGGGGGAGCAGAAGCAAATGCTCTGATCAAGGATGAGTAAGTTGAATAGACTTAAAGGGTCAACCAATCAAAACTTGATTGGTCAAGAACTAGCTCATACCTGGAATAACGTCTGAGCCGGAAGGATAATTTCTAGGAATCAAGTGATGATTGCGCGTATTCACACACTTGTTAAATCAATATGATCAGAATTACAATCACAAAGGATTTTAACGAGGATTGTCGAACACCTGGATTTTATCACAAGTGCAAGTAGGCGATAAGGAATTTCAACAACAACAAGACATATAGGATTCTCGAAAAGTCGGAGAGTATTTCGGGGCATCTTGTAATAACAAGAGCAACTGGGAATGATTGTATGAACGGCATGTGTATGTAGTTATCCATAGGGATTTATTGGTGGTAGGGAATTGCAAAAGCGGTGGGCACAAGGGTCTCGGGAAAACATTGAAGAGTGCTTCGGAATGTCTTGATATATCAAGGGATGATTTGGAATAAGTGGCTCTCCGGAATGAAGTCATTACGAGAACCTAGAGTTAGAGTTAGCAAAATCTTTAACCAGAAGAGAAGAGAGATCAGAACCCAGAGTAAAGATGCGGAATAAAAGATCCTAATCCCATCCATAGGTGATGTGGGCCCGCAAGCCACACAACACAATTAGTAGTTTAAAAAATAGTTTTTCAAGACTAGACTCAACATTGACCAAGGAGTTTGGAAGGGGGTTCCTACAGGTAGTCGGCTCTGATACCAACTTGTGACGCCCCCATTTATATTCGTGCACTAACCATACATGCATCATGCATGATCACGAATGGTGACCCACGTTAATATCACAACACAACTCTACGACACAAATTAAACATAAACCTTTATATTAGAAGCCAGGGTCATGAGGACCCCTAATACATCAGTCATGAAAGCAAATATTATCTGAGTACAGACATAGTTAGACAAGTTTTGCCTTAAGAAGGCTGAGCAAAACAACGACACTAGATCGAAAGGCAAGGCCTCCTGCCTGTGTCGGTGTACTAAAGCATGGGTGCCCTCGTACCCTGACTTGTGTACAGGCAGTTGTAGCCTCCCTAACGACAAGGGCTTGCCGGAGGGTTGCTGTGACTCAAGACACAGAGTAAACAAGACCGTGAAGAAGACCTCAAGGCAGGTCATCGAGAAGTACTATTCTCGTACTGAAGATCAAGATTGCCCTTGCCGGAAAGCTCCATACCGGCAAAGTGAAAACCAAGACTCTGGTTGCCGGCAAGCAACGGCCCGGCAAGCTTCGCGCCGGCTGGCTTGTTCTGTCCTGCTACCGCTCCACCTCATCATTGGCTAGATAAGCATGCATGATAGGTGTCGAGTGGGCAGGCAGTCAATGCAGCCGGCCAAGGCACGTGTCAGCATGCCACGCCAGGATTAACTTTAACGACACCCATCCTTGGGACGTGTCAAGGTGACAAGAGGGCGCCAGGACCGGTGGTATAGATCTTTTTACCCTAAGTCTCGCCTCCCCGACGTAACACCTAACAGTGCATTTAATGCGCTTGTCCTACCCCTTCTGGAGATAGACGTGGTGACGGGGAAAGTTACTATTCATACTCTATAAATGACCATATTAGCCACTGTGGTAACCCCTTGGCCTATAAAAGGAGGCCCACGGCTACACTTAGAAGGGTCAACTCCTAGCTCAACTACACGTTGTAGCTGCACTTCCCGCGCACTTGGCCGGCAAGCCGCGCTCTTGGTAACCTTTGAGCTAACATACAATCAAACCACTAGAACAGGAGTAGGGTTTTACGCTCACAGCGGCCCGAACCTGGACAAATCGTTGCATGTTCTCATATCTACTAGCTCTGCTCTTCGTAGTATATTGATCCCACAGCCGAACCGCAAAGGGATCCTCTCGATCCCATAGATCGTCATTTTCCCATGACATCTTTGGCGCGCCAGGCAGGGGCTCTTATATTACGAATCAGTGTTCGTAGTTTGAGTACCGGCTCCATCACCTTCATTGATGGCGCCGAAGAAGAAGACCGGAGCCACGACGGCTCCCAACACCTCCAAGCTGCCTTCCCATGCGTCTGAAGACGGCGCAGGTGATGCAGTCGGCGCGGGCGCTACGGTTGGGACGGCCGGGGCAGGAGGCATCGGCGGTGCGGGTGTCCAGCATCCCCACCGTGCCGGCGATCGTAGTCAACACTCCGGAGATGGCGCGGACGACCAATTCCAACAACCCGCTGGTGAGCACGATCATCCCAGTATTACAATTCGAACCCAGTGTGAACCAGGACCCCGCCGCCGCGACATCCAAGGACGGAGCAGCGACGTCCAACAACGCTGCGGTGGGACGTGTGCAGCGACCATCGCAAGATGGGCGCGCCACTCTTCCCCGCGACACTGGCGGTCCTGGACGCCGTCAAGCCGGCCTTGAGCATCGTCCTCACGATGCTCAGGTTCCACCACCATCACGCCAACTCATTGGTGAACATGCGCCGCGGCAGCAGGTACGCGATGAGCTCCCTCCTGGCCCTGCCAGGAGTCGAACGCCGTCCCGTTCCGTGTTTCCCGCCATGCCAACCACGGTGGCAGAGGCCATGGCGCGAGTTCAAATGCTCTTGAACTTCCCGCCAGCCCCAGATAAGATGGAAGAATGGAGGGCCACCATTCAGAGCCTCGTCAGTTTTGCCGATCCCGGCAAAACGCAAGATGTGGGCCCCTCCAGACGACCACCCACAGTGCCGGCAAGACCATCTGGCTGTCATGCCGAAGACGGTGCACCAATGGTGCAATCGCCTCCACGTCAACAACCACCACGGCGACAAGCTCGCCGATCGGATGACTAGGACACCATGTCCATGGCATCGTCAGATCCGTGGGGCCGCCGAGACCAGCGCCAAGTGCTCCACGAACAGCACGACGAAGATGCCCGAACGAAGATTGAGCGGCGCCGGGAAGCACGCCGTCTATCAGACGACCGTGCCGGGCCGGCAGCATACGTGCCAGTGCCAGGGTACCCTGGGTGCTTACCTTACAAGGTGGGCTGCCCAGCGTTTACTCATGAACTGCGGCAAGTTCACTGGTCGTCTGCCCGCCCCTTCAAACCTAAGCTGCCCGACAAGTACGATGGCACGCTCAGTCCAGCAAAGTTCCTTGGCATCTACATCATCGCGGTGCAGGCTGCCAGGGGGCGCGACGACTAGCTTTTAGCCAACTACTTTCCGTTGGCGCTTAGGCCCAACATCAGATCGTGGTTGATGAACTTGCCAGAGGGCTCCATTTCTTCTTGGGCGGATCTATGCCATCAATTCGTGGGTGCCTACCAGGGTGGCCACAAGCTCCCTGGTCAGGAGAGCGATTTGCATGTGATCCCCCAGAGAGATGGTGAGACCCTCCGCAAGTACATACGGAGGTTCAGCCGTGTGCACCATAACATCCCAGATGTTCATCCCGTAGCTGTTTGCACCACATTCCACATGAATGTGCGCAACCACAGAATGCAGTCTGAGATGAATATCGTGAAGGTCAGGACCATCAACGAGTTGTACGCCTTGGCGGACAAGTGTGCGCATGCTGAGGAAGGGAGGCGACTCCCTGGGGAAGATGCTGGCGCCGAAGTCGACTCCGAAGACGACGACGCAGATGATGCATCGACCCCGCAGAAGAAGAGCCGGAAGCACAAAGGCAAGACAGTGATGGTAGTTGAGAGCCTCGGCGACGCCAACGCCGCCAAGAAGTCCAAGGCAGAAAGCCCCGACAAGGAGGTTGCCAGATGCGCTGATTGCCGGGAGGCTGCGGCGGGCGACAAGAGCGGCAAGACCAGGGGGCCGTATAGCAAGATCCACCATACCAAGGGCCATGACCTCCAGGAGTGCGGGCAAGTTGAGCAGCTTGCCGAGAAGCAGAAGCAAGAGTACGAGAAGCGCAACGAGGAGAAGGGCCAAGATGGTGCCGGTGGGTCCGGCAAGCAGAACCGTGGTGGCCGAGGGGGCTACCACAGCAAGGCCAAGCAGCCAAAAGAGAAGGCTGCTCAGGGCTAGGATGACGGAGATGAGGATGAAGATGGGTCGGAGAACGAGTTCCAGAATGTAGTGGAAGCCATGTGTGTTGGCGGAGGCGCATCTTTGCACTCCTCGCACCGCCAACTGAAGCAATGGTCCGCGAGGTGAATGCCGCAGAGCCCATGATGGAAGCGCATAAGCCACTCAAGTGGTCGCACACGCCCATTGTATTTGACGCCGAGGATCACCCTGATCGCACCACTGCGGTCGGGTGTTTGCCGTTGATGGTTTCGCCAACAATTCGCAACCTCAGGGTGACGAAGATGTTGGTTGACGGTGGGGCCGGCTTGAACTTGATCTCTCCCGACGTGATCAAGAGGCTGCAGATCCCCGACAAGGATCTTGAAGAGACCGGCACATTCCAAGGGATCAGTCCAGGGAGGAACAAGCCGAAGGGCCAGATCACGCTACCGGTCACATTCAGCAGCGACCTCAACTACAGGACGGAGAAGATCGTCTTCGATGTCGTCAAGATGCCCCTGCCATACAATGGCATTCTGGGCCATCCGGCGCTGGCCAAGTTCATGGCCGCGTCGCACTTCGCCTACAATGTCATCAAGATGCCAGGGCCGATGGGCATCCTCACCATCAAGTCGAACCACAAGGACGCAATCATCTGTGTCGACAAGCTCTACTGGGAGGCAGTGGCAGCATCTGCCGACAAGGCACCTGCTCCTGCCGGCAAAGCTCCCGGGGGAGGAAAGAAGAAGGAGAAGTCTGGCAAGACCCCTGATACGGACTCCGGGAAGCGCACTTTAGAGTGCAACACGCCCGTTGAGGACATACCAGAGAGCTCTACCAGCAAAAGAAAGAAAGCCAAGGCCTCTGCGCCGGCGACCAAGCAAGTTTCTGCGAGGGAGGATGGGACGAGTGGCACTTTTTCTGTAAGTGCCACTCTCGGTGACAAATAGAAAAGCGAGCTCGTTGCCTTCCTATGGGCGAATGTCAATGTGTTTGCTTGGCAAGCATCGAACATCCCCGGTGTTCCTAGGGAGGTAATTGAGCACCACCTTGCTGTCTGCCCTCATGCGAGACCCGTCAAGCAGAAGGTCAGGAAGCAAGCCTTGGAACAGCAAGAGTTCATTGCCGAGAAGATCAGGAAGTTGAAAGCAGCAGGTCTAGTCAGAGGAGTGCTACACCCTACATTGTTAGCCAATCCAGTCATAGTGCACAAGGCGAACGGGAAGTGGAGGCTTTGTATAGACTTCACCGATATAAATAAAGCCTGTCCAAAGGACCCTTTCCCTTAGCCGCGCATCAACCAAATTGTAGACTCCACTGCCGGCTGTGAGTTACTCTCTTTCCTTGATGCCTATTCTGGTTATCATCAGATCTTTATGGCCAAAGAAGATGAGGAAAAAACCGCATTCATCACTCCATGTGGCACGTACTGCTTTTTGCGTATGCCTTTCGGACTGAAGAGTGCCGGGGCAACCTTTGCCAGAGCAGTCCAGATTGGTTTTGAGCCATAGTTGCACAGAAATGTGGAAGCCTACATGGATGACATTGTGGTCAAAACCAGAGACGAGTCAACCCTGATCCAGGATTTGGAAGAGACGTTTGCGAACTTGCGCAAGCTCAACTTGAAGCTCAATCCCGAGAAGTGCGTGTTCGGTGTTCCGTCCGGCAAGCTTCTTGGTTTCTTTGTGTCTCAGAGAGGGATTGAAGCCAACCCCAACAAGATCAAAGCAATTGAGCAGATTGAAGCACCAAGACGCGTCAAGGATGTCAGGCATCTTGTCGGCTGTGTTGCCGCCCTCAGCAGGTTCATCTCCAAATCGGTAGAGCGCGCCTTGCCATTTTTCAAGATATTGAAAAAGGCAGGTCCAGTGAACTGGACTCCGGAAGCGGAGGCCGCGCTCCAAGATTTGAAGGAGTACCTGTCGTCTCCGCCAGTCCTAGTTGTGCCTAGGCCGCAAGAGACGTTGCTGCTATACTTAGCGGCAACGAATCAAGTAGTTAGTGCTGAACTTGTGGCCGAAAGAGAGGCGGATGAGGAGGAGGTAGCAGCCCTAGAGCCATGACCCGACGAGCCAGAATCTTCTCCGGCAAGGTCAGGTGCCGACAAGCACTACAAGAAATATGGCAACTTGCGACCATCAATATTGGTCACTGAATGGTCGTTGTTTTTCACTTGTGACCTTTTTGTGACCAAAAACAGTTGGTCAAAAGCTGGCCGTCTTTAATGAAACTTAACGACCTTCACTGTGATATGGTCGTAGATGGTTACGACCAAAACAAAAGGTCGTAGATTCTACGACCAATTGTTTTGGTCACTAGCACTCTGGCCAGACCACGTCAGATCCAATGTGGCAAGCTGACGTGGCAAAATTGCGACCAAATGAAAAGGTCGTAGATCAGAATCAGCCCAGTCCAGTTCAACCGTCTATATGGGCCGAGCCAAATAATTCAGCCCATTTCATATATATTTTCCTGTTAATTTTTGTCAGCTACATGGGCCTAGCCCAACAATTCGGCCTTTTTTTAGCTTCATCCATTTTATTGGGCCTCGGCCTTTTTGCGGTCTATTTCTTTTTTTTATTTTCCAGGATTTTGTTTCATTTTATTTTAGAAATGGTCCAATGCTTGTTGGGTTGTGGCCTTTCCAGCCCAATTATTTGTCCAATATTAAATCTCAGCCTTTTGTAAGAACATGTTTGGACCAGCCTTCTAATGTTGAGAATTGTTTGGGCCCAAGGCCTCTTTAGCTCAGTTGCACACATACATCCAACATTATTTCATATTCAAATCAGGAAAACTCCAGGTCAAATTCAAATCATCCATCTTATCACATCACAAAACACATCTCCCAGGTTTACATAACACAACAAATCATCTCAGGAATACATTTCCTTACACAGGAATATAGCAGGAACAAAGGGAATGCACTATAAGACATTTATGGCACATCTGCTACTATCCTAACAGTACAATGGACTTCATTGCTCTCTCTTATGAGACATGCTCGAGCTGCGACAACTTGCCATCCTACAAGAACATTATACTGCACATGAATGGATCAAGAGGAAGGAAACATAAAAAGTAGGCTCCAATCAACGAGCATTTAACAAGTAATAAAACTGTTGCTAGTCAATTTAGGATTCAGTTCGAAAATCGGATAAATAACTCATATGGTGCAATACCAAATCAATTGCATCCAGATACTAACGTTTCGCAAAAAGAAAATTTTCTGAAGTGTCAGACCAATCTTGAAGATAAGTAATATCAATTCTAAAAATATGTTCTTGGTATTTGCAGCATTTGAAACACAGGAAAATTTCTAGCAGGAGAATTATGTTCGAGTTTATTTAAGCATGTGTTCTGTACCATCAAATTTCCATACTGCCACACAAATAATATTCTAATAGGTTCGTGTTCATGCTTACAACATGAAACAAATCTAGATAACTCAATAGACTCATAAGTGTGAGATTACCATGGGTACGCACAGTTCGACAAGTAGGTGTTCCCAAGGCTTGAACGTGAACACTCGGCAATTGAAGCACACAAACCTTAAGTCAGCCAGGCAGAGGACCTACACTTTAAGTAGATTGTGTATAAATAAATATGATGCACTACGCGCCTCTATGACTGGGCAACTTTCAGAAAGAATAGTTTGGAGAAGCCAAAGGTGCGAGAGGCACGACCAATCACACTCGTACCATGGCATAGCTCAAATTACAATAATTTATCTTGGACAAAATAAACCACCATTGTTATACATATACATCAATCAAGCTCAAGCTAGGGACCATCAGCATTTAACATATAGGTACCATGGCATAGTGGCAGCAAATAGTGCAACACCGCAACACATTAATCTTGGACCAAATATAACCATTCAAACATCATGACTACTAAATTCCCAATAGACTAATTGGTTGGCAAAACAATAAAGAGTAGTTAAGTAAGCATCCTTGGCTGTATAAATATAACCACACGTCACCTCTATCTATTTTGTGTGTACACGTAAAGAAAATTATGTACCAATTTTACTCATCTTATATTGTATTAAAGTTCTGTGTTAAACCACATTGAGCATCGAGGTTGAAAATCAGACTGACAAAAATAAACCAAACCAAACAACCCTGTACTTATCCAGTTAGATCATGTACCTGGATTAGAACCTCCAAGCATGGGAGTGAACCAGCAGCAACAGAAGATAGCAGCGGCGTGATGTTGTTAGCAGTTTCGTTGTTTGGCTGCAACAGCAAGGTTTGGAAGAACTAGCTTGAGTACAGAACATAAGGGAATCACATGACTAAATTTGATATGCATACGACAAGCATAAGTTTGACTGCCTCTTGCTGCCCATTGCCAACAGCCCAAACAAGGGGAGTACCGGCGTCGCTCTTGGATTTGTACCGGGGTCATAAGCTCTATGTGTCCTGCATCAAGAAACGAAGCAACGCATCTTTGTTCAGATTTTCCTTCCACTTCAATGTAAAAAACGACAACAAGCACAAATAGATCAGCATCATGAGCCGGCAACTGACATTGCACGGGCCGAGTCATTGTTACCTCTCCCTGCAGTATGATGCAATGTCGTGGCTCCCATATTAGCCCACTAGCCACACGGCACAACTACAGTAATGCAAATGACCCCAGTTATGTAGTTATGGTATCTTGTATCCTATAATTGTCAGTTTTATTAGATAAGTTGAGATCACAAAACATAAGCAAGACGACAACTGCTAGTTCTGGTATCTTGTATCCTATGATGCCAAAGAGGATTGATGGAGGCACACAAATATCATAAGCAAGTATGCACAGATTATGATTGAAATCTTGCTACCGAGCAGTCTAAACAAGTATGCACAGATTACTCCTTTGCATGGTAGGATACAAGTATTATAAACAACTATTTACATTGTTGCATAAACAAGTATTCTAAACAAGTGTTTATATTATAAGCAAATATAGGAGTGCCACTTCAATTGAATGCCAGACATCACATTACATGCTCACAATTAAAAGCTAGACATTCAATGTACATCAGTACGCAGATATTGTGTTCTCAGATCATAAGCATGGGTTGTTGAAGGAAATTTACTAATTAAGGGCATAGTAGTATCTGGTGTAACAAGGGATGATGGGACAAGAGAAATACATCTGGTTTTGAAAATGAGAAAGTATCCAGGAAATTTCTAGATATGGCAGATAGTACATGCTCTGGGTAGAGTACATGCCCTGGATCCTGGTTCATGGTTAAATTCATTTGAATGCTAGAGTAGCTAAAAACACAAAGCACTGGGTCATGCTAGATAGACCTACAGAAAAACTTCAACGCATGCTCACTGAGTCACATGAGAACAGGTAGGCAAATTCACAAACAGATGGAGTGCATACTAAGCATGTACCGAATGAATAACTAGATATCATGGAAGCAATTTAGCAAACATGTAGACTGCAGACCAAGGGAGCACTAGCGAACGGGTCCGGAGTTGCCGCGCTCCTCCGTGTGGCTGCCGAGGTCGGAGACGCCGGATCCGTGCAGGCATCTACCTCCCATCCTTTCTTCCCAAGCTCCAGTGAAGGCCTTCAGATCCGGCGAATCCACGGCCTGCCTGCCGTGGGGCGCCCTCGGGAAGACGAGGAGCCCGGCCTGTAGAACGACGTGGACAATGGCCTCCGAGGTTCGCATCGGCGCCGTCGCCGTCCTGGTGGCCGGAGACCTGTGGCCGGCACGCAGCGCCGCCACCGCAAACCCTAGGCAGGCCACGCGCGCGCCGTGGTCCGGCCAGCTCGACGGAGCACCGCGAATCGAAGCACGCACGCGCGCGCCGGCGAGCAAGCCAATCGTGGTCGCTGGGCGGCGGCGAACAGGACCTGCGGGGGCTCGGTGGATCTGAATCGGGCGAGAGGGAGAGAGACGAAAGGGGGGTCGACGGGTGGTTGGGTAGGTCAGGGTTGGAGACGAAGGCGGGGGTGGTGGGAGGACAGCATCAAAGGGCCAGGAGCTAGTGGCGCCGCCGCCATGGACAGAGAGCTCGGGACGGCTCGGCTGCGGAAGGTGGTGGCGGCGGCGATGGGGAAAAGGGAGCGGCGGCGGCGATGGGGAGAAGGGAGCTAGGGTTTCGTGAGTGGACGAGGATGGGAGGGACACGGGGTGATTCAAGAGGGGGATGAGAGCGACGAGGGGGACGTGGCCTGCCGTTGGATCCGGGAGCATCCGACGGTGCTTAATCCATGATCCGCGTGAGATGCTTTGGGACCAATCAGAATGCAGTACCTCCTTTGATGACATTAAGACCATTCAAATTGGTCGTAATCGATTAAAAATAAGATGCTCAATCATGTCAGCTATTTTACGGCCTAGGAAATTTATAAAAATAAATAGAAAAGAAAAACCTTCTCATTATGTCACCAAGTGTGACCTACTTTTCAGTAAAAATAACAAACTTTGAATAATACAAATATCTTAAAAAAGGTTTCTCAGAAATGAGTTTTTTTAAAGAGAATCATTTTTCGAGTGCCCAAAATGACAATTTTTTGTGAAGAACCTACCAAATATTTGTTGCAAATTTGGACCAAATCAATTTTCTAAAATATTAGGCCATATTTAGTGTACAATTGACCAAATGGTTGGGTGTCAAAAGCTTTTGATCCACCTCTCATGAAAAAGACAAATTTCCACCGATTCAGCAGGAAGCGGGTCAAATTTGAACTACAGTTGCCTCATAGTTTGCTCTTTATTTTTTCCAAAAATCATTTCTAGGTACATAAGTATCTATTTAATCAGAGAAACTCCAAAAGTTTTGCAAGATTCAACCCCTAGCTACGAACGGTCATGCCCATCGTTTTGACCGCATTTTGAAACGGGCATAAGAAATTCAAAAAAAAAATCAAAAAAATTGGAAACCTTCGCATTGTGTCATTATATGTGACCTGGTTTCCAGGAAAAATAACAAACTTGGACTACGACAAATGTCTTAAAAAAGTGTTCTCAGAAACGAGCTATCATGTATGAAGATCCATGCCTTTCAAGGCAAATGGCCAATGTTATGGCAACATTCATGGCATAGTTTGTTCAAATGATCTCTTATTTTGCACAAGGATGCATATTGGGATGACAAACAATGTTGCCTAAGGAAGTTTTCACTTTCTTTGCACGAAAAATCTATTTTCCATTTTTTGAGTGCCCAAAATGGATTTTTTTGTGAAGAACCTAGCAAATATTTGTTGCAAAATTGGACCAAATAAATTTTATAAAATATTAGGTCATATTTAATGTACAATTGACCAAATGGTTGGGTGTCAAAAGCTTTTGATCCACCTCTCATGAAAAAGACAAATTTCCGCCGATTCAGTAGGAAGCGGGTCAAATTTGAACTACAACTGCCTCATAGTTTGTGCTTTATTTTTTCCAAAAATCATTTCTAGGTACATAAGTATCAATTTAATCAGAGAAACTCCAAAAGTTTTGCAAGATTCAACCCCTAGTTACGAACGGTCATGCCCGTCGTTTTGACCGCATTTTGAAACAGGCACAAGAAATTCAAAAAAATCAAAAAAATTGAAAACTTTCGCATTGTGTCATTATATGTGACCTAGTTTCCAAGAAAAATAACAAACTTGGACTACGGCAAATGTCTTAAAAAAGTGTTCTTAGAAACGAGCTATCATGTATGAAGATCCATGCCTTTCAAGGCAAATGGCCAATGTTATGGCAACATTCATGGCATAGTTTGTTCAAATGATCTCTTATTGTGCACAAGGATGCATATTGGAATGACAAACAATGTTGCCTAAGGAAGTTCACACATGGACATGACACATAGGCAAAAATTAACACATGGACATGACACATAGGCAAAATTGATGAGGTGGCGCCTAGTAATATCAATGCATCCACGTTTACAACGTCATGACCATTTATATTGGTCGTAATCAGCTAGAAATAAGGCAACAGACCAGTGTTGTCTGCTTTACGACCATTTCGTGTAAGAAAATTATGACCATTCTGACCAAAATGGTCGTTATGGTTTAGGGTTTGGACCCTCGCAAACAGCTTACGAACAATTGGATCTAAATGGTCGTATATTTACAACCAATTTACCCACGGTCACTAAGAGAAGGCCACAAGTTGACATATTTCTTGTAGTGAAGCCAGAGATTGTGCAGGCCTGCCAACCAGATCAGCAAGTTGTGAAGAAGAAGATCGTGCAGCGCCCAGTCTACTTTGTCAGCTCCCTCTTGCAAGGGGCTAGGTCAAGGTACTCTGGTGTGCAGAAGCTGCTTTTTGGCCTTCTCATGGGCTCAAGGAAGCTGCGCCATTATTTTCAAGCACACCCAGTCACCATCGTCACTCGCTTTCCGTTGCAACGCATCTTGAGAAATCCGGAAGCAACCGGCAGGATTGTTGAGTGGGCATTGGAGTTGTCGGGTTTTAATTTGAAGTTTGAGAGTACCTCGACGATTCAGAGTAGAGCCTTGGCGGAATTCATTGTAGAATGGACTCCAGCGCCAGACGAAGAAGTTCCAGAGACCTCGCTCCCCAGCAAGGAAACTGTTGACGACTGGATCATGTACTTTGACGGTGCTTTCACACTGAAAGGCGCCGGTGTGCTGCTTATAGCGCCCACCATAGAGCACCTCAAGTACGTGCTTCAGATACTGTAGGATCAAAAGTATGTCTAGAGGGGGGGTAATTAGACTACTTAACCAAATAAAACCTAACCTTTTCCCAATTTTAGTTGTGGGCAGATTTTAGCAATAGTACATGTCAAGCATCACCCTACACATGCAATTCTAAGAGTATAGCAGCGGAATGTAAGCAATTGCATATGTAAGTAGAGAGGGGATTGGAGATTTCAAACGCAATGAAGACACGGTGGTTTTTGGCGTGGTTCCGATAGGTGGTGCTATCGTACGTCCACGTTGATGGAGACTTCAACCCACGAAGGGTAACGGCTACGCAAGTCCACGGAGGGCTCCACCCATGAAGAAGCAACCTTGTCTATTCCACCATGACTTACGTCCACGAAGGACTAGCCTCACTCGGGGTAGATCTTCACGAAGTAGGCGATCTCCTTGCCCTTACAAACTCCTTGGTTCAGCTCCACATCAGGTTGGAGGCTCCCAAGTGACACCTAACCAATCTAGGAGACACCACTCTCCAAAAGGTAATAGACGGTGCGTTGTTGATGAACTCCTTGCTCTTGTGCTTCAAATGATAGTCTTCCCAGCACTCAAACAACTCCTCACAGATTTGGCTATGGTGGAAGAGGGATTTGAGTGGAAAGCAACTTGGGATAGGCTAAAATCAAGTTTCAAATGGTAGGAATGGAATAGCTTGATCTCAACACATGAGTAGGTGGTTCTCTCTCAGAAAATGTATGGTGGAAGTGTAGGCACGTTCTGATGGCTCTCCTTACTGAGAAGGAGGTGGTGGAGGGGTATATATAGCCTCCACACAAAATCCAACCGTTACACACTTTTGACCCAACTCGGTGGCACCGATTCAGAAGACTCGGTAGCACCGAACTGTGTAAAAGATATGAACTTTAGGAATCTCAGTGGGACCGATACGAACATCTCGGATGGACCGAAGTGCAATGGCGTTGGGCAATCCTCATCTCGGTGGCACCGATTGCATCAACTCGGTAGGACCGAAGTGAAGCAATAAGGCAACAGAGAGTTGGCAAGCCATCTCGGTGAGACCGATTTGCAAAACTCGGTGAGACCGAAGTGAATGCAAACGATTAAAGAGAGTTGGCAAGGCCATCTCGGTGGGACCGAGATCCATTTCGGTGAATCCGATTTGTTAGGGTTTTGGCAGTGGCTAAGTCTTGGATGAACTCGGTGGGACCGGATAGGAAATTTCGGTGGGGCCGAGTTAGAATGTAGGTTCTGGACATATTTGGGTAGAGAGAGTGGTTGAGGGTTTAGGAGTACTGTCACTAAGCACTTGAGCAAATAGACCATTAAGCAACACCTCATCCCCTTTTAATAGTATTGGCTTTCCTATGGACTCAATGTGATCTTGGATCACTAAACCAAAAATGTAGAGTCTTGAGCTTTTGCGAATCCTTGTCCTTAGCATTTTGAGGGGTCCACTTCTCTAGTCCATGCCATGCTAATCATTGAACATCCTGAAATCTTAATCTTGAATGGACATTAGTTCAATGAGATATATGTTGTTATGAATTACCAAAACCACCAAGGGAGCAAATGTGCTTTCAATCTCCCCCTTTTTGGTAATTGATGACAACATATAGATCAAAGCTTCGACAAATGATTAAAAGAATGAAATACATCGTCGCTTTGAGAAGTATGTGATAAGCAAGAGCTCCCCCTAAATTTGTGCATTATTAAAAAATTGCGTTTGAATGCAAATGCACAATCGATTAGGCTCATGGGTTACTTTTCCATGTCACATACATCTTGGTGGAGCGCGCAAAATGATATGATTGGAATAGAAAGCACGCATCACCAACATAAGTGAGTGATCATACAAGATAATGATAGAGATAAACATGGATCATCATAATAAGCATAGTATGATCATCACAAGTCGTAGCTCACAAGTATGAGCAACATATTAACTGTAACAAGCACACTCATAACAAAGTATCAACAAGCAAATGAGTAGCAAAGAAACTCGAGCAAAACAAAGCAAAGCACTCTCTCTCGAAGCCTATGATCTATACAAATTCTCCCCCTTTGGCAACAAGTACCAAAAAGATCGAATGAGTATAGCACTAGTCGGCACTCTAGGCACGGTCCTCCGAAGCTCTTGAAGGCGATCTCCTGTTGGCAGCTCCGGTGTGCGTAAACGGCATAGAAAGAAGTGCATCCGCGAAGGCTTCTGCAGATGTTTGCTGGGCTGGTGGAGTGGAGACCGGTGGTGGCACTGTGGCAGTAGCAGCTGGTGCAGATACTGTGGTCCGTGGATCCACAACTGGTATCGCGGCAGACCTGGCTGCTCTGGGCACTGTCTGAAATTGCGGTGTAGTTGGTCTGTCATCTCCACTGTCATCTGATTGGGCAGTCTTGACAGCATCAATGTCATTCTGCAGTTGCTCTACGGTGGTCTGAATCTCTGTCACCTTCACATCAAGATCATGAAATTTGGTCTCAATAATCCGCTCAAAGCTAGCCTGGGTCTGGGTGAGGTTGGCCAAACTTTGCTCAATCCTCAGAGTGGCTTCAAGCAGATATGTCATTTGATCCTTGGGTGTTTTGAGATTGGCAATAGGAGCATTTGGAGCTGATGCCTCCTGAGCTGCTTTTGCTTCCTTTGCTATGCGGATCTTCTCTTGGGCTTGTGCTGATGTGGGATGCGAAGGATCCATCACTATCACATTGTCCTCAAACTCTGGACGGAGTGGCAAGTGCTCTCGATCAAGAAGGTATGTGCTGGTTCCAACCTTGGAATTGATCAATATCTGAATGTGTGGAGCATATCCGCACGATCTCTTCTGATCTGCTGCAGTCCTCTTGATAGTCTCTACTATCAGGCTCATCACCTTGAACTTCTGAGGTGTATCAAATAAATGCAGCAAATTGATGGAGTGGCCACGAATCATTTTGTCATCTCCTGACTTGGGTAGCAGAGTGTACCGCAAAATGGTGTTCGTTGTGGCTAATCCTGGGAGCAGATGCTTCACTGATCCAAGTTTGTGAGTCTCAAGGTCTTTCTGAGGAATTGCAGTGTACATGTTGGCCATGGAGTTGTGATCCATCTTGAGCTTGGCATAGATATCAATGTCATCATCCTCTTCCTTGGGAGCACCAAGAAGATTTGCCCACTCAGAGATGGTAGACTGGTATCGGATACCCTCAGTCATCCATATAATGCGGTCATCTGGATAGAAGTGTGCAGTAGAGTAAAACTGCATGACCATCTCATCATTCCACTTGGTCAACTTTTTACCAACAAAGTCGTCAACTCCTGCAATTCCGAAGCTTTCATGGACATGGGGAAAATTGTCTTCATTCTCATCGATGTAGTCCCAATCCACCCATCTCATATCACTGACTATGGGCTTCTTATCTAGCAACACTGTCTCATAAAAATCTTGTTGTTCACGAGTGTGAAAGCGATAGTCACATGCTGTCCTTCTCCTTATAGCATAAGGATCTGTCAATCTCCACTGACGCAGCCCTTTATCCTTCCTCAGCATCATGTTTTCTGCGACTGGGTGTGCATTGTCATGGTCTGGTATCTTTGGCTTCAATTTTCTGAGCACTAGAGGCTCTTCATCAACGTTTGACTCAGGCACTGGGGCCTTGTTCTTCTATGCAGCTGAAATATTCCTTGTAGATCTCTTCGGTGCTGACACCTTTGGCTTGGCCTTGGGGGCAGCAGTCTTAATTGCATCTGACATAAGCTTTTGAGCCTTTGCAGGGGGTGCAGTGGTTGCTGGCTCTTCCTCCTCTTCTTCCTCATCAATCATCATGGAGGGTCTGCCAATCACTCGGGCAGTGGTTTTCCTCACTCTCTTCTTCTTGCTACCTGCTGCTGGTGCTGAGTCACTAGGCTCTTCAAGAGTGAATTGCATAGTCTGCATAGGCACTTTCCTCACAACAGTTCTTTCTTTGGCAGTAGTGGGCTTGGTGCTATACTCCTTAGCAAGCACAACTCTCTTTTTCTTTTGTGCAGCTTCACTTGCAACAAAATCCTCATCCTCACTGTCTGAGGTTTTCTTCTTCCTTGTTCTGGTTGCTGCTTTAGGAAGATCTGGAGAGCTCCTCTCTCCCTCATAGAAACTTCCAGCTGGGCTTGACCCTTCACTCATTTCTGCATTCTGCTCTGACCTGTTCTGACTGTCACTGCTGGAATTTGACATCTTGCTGAGCTGACCCTGTGAATAGATAGGTATGGGCAGAGTAGATAAGTCATCACAAAAAGCAGATAATTTTCATAAAATTTGAGTTCAACTCTTAGTTTCAAGTTTTCACAGGATGCATATCGGATGGACCGAGTTGATCATCTCGGTGATACCGAAGCACACTACAGAAACCTTACACGCCACTTCGGTCAGACCGATATGGGGTTCGGTGGCTCCGAGATGCTAGGGTTTCACAGAGATTTACTTTCGGTCTCACCGATTCGCACAACTCGGTGGCACCGAGATGTACTAGTGCTATGGCCAGAGGCCAAATCGGTGGAACCGAAAACTTCAAATCGGTCGGTCCGAGATGCATTCGGCGGAAACTTAAACCTAAAAATTTTACTCGCATCTAATCTACGGAATTTGTGGTGTAACAAGAGTTCTCAATCCGTGGCAAGAATTCAGGCAGTCCAATCGTGCATTGAATCGGAAAAGGGAAGCACGAAAGGGATCGAATCTCACCCTAACTCGGTGGAGATCCTCTATGGCGGCAACGGCAGAGGAGATTCCCGTTGACGGCGGCGGAATCCGGCGGCGAGAGCTCGTTGGAGACGACGGCGAAGTCCGAAGACGAAGGGCGATGGCAGCAACGGGGAGCGGGAACGAGTGGGGTCAAGAAGTTTCAACCATTCGGTCCGCGCGACATATATACCCGTACGCTATCGGTGGCGCCGAGTTGAACAACTCGGTGGCACCGATATGTGTAACTGCACGCAG
This sequence comes from Elymus sibiricus, assembly GCA_039707655.1. NCBI lineage: Eukaryota > Viridiplantae > Streptophyta > Magnoliopsida > Poales > Poaceae > Elymus > Elymus sibiricus. The sequence goes on along the minus strand of CM077672.1, from coordinate 168,896,792 downwards.
TATAGCACATCGGTGGCACCGAAATGGTTCAATTTGGTAGCATCGAGATTGAAAACCTAGATCAATCTAAGTGATTTCGGTTGGACCGAGTTTGAGTGAATTGATTCGGCCGAAATCAGATAGAAGGTTTTGGAGGTTCAGCCCTTTCAGATTGGTGGCTCCGAGTGCTCCTCACCCGGAGGGTCCGAAAATGACTTGTTCAATTTTTGTGATGCAGCAAGAATAGAATTTGAGACAAGAAAGCGTAGATAGCTAGAGAAGGTACTTAGGCATTCTTGTACATCCACTTGGCCTGAAAAACCAAGACAATCAAAACAACAAATGGATGTCCTCGAATGATGAAAACATGCAATCCAACATGCTCACACAATAAGATAGCAAATGAAATATGTGTCAAACATGCACAACCAATTCTAGCATCTATCAAGCAATGGCGATGACTAGGTCATCTATATATGAGTATATTGACTTAGGAGCCAAATGAGAACATTTGATCATAGGTCATACTCATCGTTTAAGCACAAGTGGGGTTGCCACTTTTACATAAAGCATTAATGTGTTCACACCATTAGAGTTGCTTTAGCTCAATTACTTAGAGCAAAGCTCCCCCTAGATGTGATATCCCCCCTAAGAGGGATGAACTAACCTTGGGTTTTGTCGATGATGACTTCATGTAGATGTTGAAGATGTGGATGCTCAATGTTGATGTAGGCCATCATGAGTTGGGAGCAATCCTTTGGAGTTTTGTGCTTTCAATACCTACATGGGTTAGTCCCACACAAGGAACATACAAGGATATTCATAGACATAGAGTGAAATTCACAAATAATGATGTCCATGAATGCATTAAATACCTTGTCCCTTGCCTTACCAACAAGAGGGTTTGTGACTCCATGAACTAGTGCAAAATGTGGAAGTTGGTTGCACAAGTCCTTGCCATAATGAATGTGAGTGAAGTTTGTTGGCGGAGTCACCCTCAAGAACTCTCTAGTTCTTCTTCTTTTGGACCCACATCAACTTGATGGGAATCCTTGGAGTTGTAGTAGCACTTGATGAAGTAGAACTTGATGAAGTCTTGGGAACCCACTTGACCATGGCTTGAGGAGCTTCTTCAAATGAGTCAATCTCTTCTTGAAGCTTGTCCTTGCCTTTTAGCTTGTGGTCTTGTGGTGGAAGATCTTCTTGAACTTGTGTTCCTTTGAAGGAAGTAGGATCATACTTCTCTTGTTGAGGAACAAACTTCGTCTTGGGGTATTGACCTTCTTCCCACTCAACTCCATCGGCATTGAACTTTCGTTCAAAACCAACACCTTGGTTCTTCCGGTGCCTTCCTTGCTTGCGTACAATTTCCTCAAATTGTTTACTCCCGGCAAGACTCTTGTAGACACCTTTTTCTATAATTCCTTTCAATAGCATATTTTCTTGCTCAAGTGTAACTTGGCTAAGAGAATCATTAGTGGAATCAATAGAACTACTAGAAGCAACAATATTAGATTTAGCATTGTTATTGTTACTACTAGAGGTAGAACCATTTTTACCCTTGTTACTAGTTTGCTTAGATTTAACTTGTGGCATAAAGGTAGACAAGAGTAAACGTTTGGCAAGATATGAAGAACTCTTCTTTCGAAGATCGTCATTGATAGCTTTAAGAAACTCATGCTCTTGCTCTAAATTTAGCTTCTCGAAGCGTAGCTTCTCATGAGTTCTTAGAAGTTCTCTATGATCCTCTTGAGTTGTTTCATGAGCTAACTTAAGAGCATTTAGTTCTTTAGTTAGACGCTCAATCTCCTTCATAGCATTGTCACTCGTTTCCTCTTGACTATCATGATTACTAGCATTTTCATTATAGCTCACATTACTATCCTTGTCAACAAGTAAATCATCATCACCAAGCAAATCATCTTCATCACTATTGAAATCAAGATACTCGGGGTGTGATACCTTACGGCCTTTTGCCATGAAGCATCTTCCAATTCCTTCATTTGGTGAGTCAAATAGATCATAGGAGTTGGATGACACAAGTGCAAGTCCTGCAACACCTTCATCTTGACTATAGTCGGAGTTGGAGTGATAACTTCTCTCGGAGTGGTTGGAGCCGGAAACCCATTCACCAACATGAGCTTGATGTCTTCTTCTTGTGTAGCTCTTGGATGACTTGTCCTTCCTTTCCGAATCCTTGCTTCTTCGAGAGTGTCTTCGTTCATAGTAATCATCTCTACTCCTTCTCTCCTTATGAGGTGATTCATCTCTTCTATGTCTTCCTCTTGGTGATTCGTCTCTTTTCTTGTAGGGAGCCATGCACTCATTGGAGTAGTGTCCGGGCTTTCCACAATTGTAGCAATTACGGTCACGACTTGATGATCTTCTCTCATAGTGTCTTGAGCTAGAACTTCTTTCTTTCCCTTTGTTCTTGTAGAACTTGTTGAACCTTTTCACCATTAGGCTAATCTCTTCATTGGATACTAGCTTGTCACTTGGAGTTGTTGGAGCATCGGTTGAGGCTTTGTAAGCACCACTTGATTTGTTGTACAACTCCTCTTTGTCCTTGAGTGACATCTCATGAGCAATGATCCTTCCAATGACTTCTGTGGGCTTGAGATCTTTGTAATTTGGCATCATTTGGATCAATGTGCAAACGGTATCATATTTTCCATCCAAAGCTCTAAGTATCTTCTTGATGATGAATTTGTCGGTCATCTCTTCACTTCCTAAGCCGGCAATCTCATTTGTGATGAGAGCAAGCCTAGAGTACATCTCAGCAACTCCTTCACCATCCTTCATCTTGAACTTGTCAAGTTGACTTTGAAGCACATCCAACTTAGATTCCTTGACGGACTCGGTACCCTCATGCATATCAACCAAAGTATCCCAAATTTCCTTTGCATTCTCGAGGCGGCTGATTTTGTTGAATTCTTCCGGACATAAACCGTTGAATAGAATGTCACAAGCTTGAGCATTATATTGTAACATCTTCAATTCTTCCGGGGTTGCTTCATGATCTGGTTCCTTGCCATCCTCAAAGAGGTCACCTTGCAAGCCAACACGAACAACAGCCCAAACGGCGGGGTTATGACCAAGAATATGCATTTTCATTTTATGTTTCCAACTAGCAAAGTTTGTACCATCAAAATATGGACCTCTACGGTGATAGTTACCCTCACTAGACGCCATACTCTCCTAGGTTGTGAAACAAAGGCTATGATCACCAAAGCAATGGAAATCAAGGCTTTACGGAGACCAAAGCTCTGATACCACTTGTAGGATCGAAAGTATGTCTAGAGGGGGGGTGATTAGACTACATGACCAAATAAAACCTAACCTTTTCCCAATTTTAGTTGTGGGCAGATTTTAGCAATAGTACATGTCAAGCATCACCCTACACATGCAATTCTAAGAGTATAGCAGCGGAATGTCAGCAATTGCATATGTAAGTAGAGAGGGGATTGGAGATTTCAAACACAATGAAGACACGGTGGTTTTTGGCGTGGTTCCGATAGGTGGTGCTATCGTACGTCCACGTTGATGGAGACTTCAACCCACGAAGGGTAACGGCTGCGCGAGTCCACGGAGGGCTCCAGCCAAGAAGGGTCCACGAAGAAGCAACCTTGTCTATTCCACCATGGCTTACGTCCACGAAGGACTAGCCTCACTCGGGGTAGATCTTCACGAAGTAGGTGATCTCCTTGCCCTTACAAACTCCTTGGTTCAACTCCACATGATCTAGGAGGCTCCCAAGTTACACCTAACTAATCTAGGAGACACCACTCTCAGAAAGGTAATAGATGTGTTGTTGATGATGAACTCCTTGCTCTTGTGCTTCAAATGATAGTCTTCCCAGCACTCAAACAACTCCTCACAGATTTGGCTATGGTGGAAGAGGGATTTGAGTGGAAAGCAACTTGGGATAGGCTAGAAATCAAGTTTCAAATGGTAGGAATGGAATAGCTTGATCTCAACACATGAGTAGGTGGTTCTCTCTCAGAAAATGTATGGTGGAATTGTAGGCACGTTCTGATGGCTCTCCTTACTGAGAAGGAGGTGGTGGAGGGGTATATATAGCCTCCACACAAAATCCAACCGTTACACACTTTTGACCCAACTCGGTGGCACCGATTCAGAAGACTCGGTAGCACCGAACTGTGTAAAAGATATGAACTTTAGGAATCTTGGCGGGACCGATACGAACATCTCGGATGGACCGAAGTGCAATGGCTTAGGGCAATCCTCATCTCGGTGGCACCGGTTGCATCAACTCGGTAGGACCGAAGTGAAGCAATAAGGCAACATAGAGTTGGCAAGCCATCTCGGTGAGACCGATTTGCAAAACTCGGTGAGACCGAAGTGAATGCAAACGATTACAGAGAGTTGGCAAGGCCATCTCGGTGGGACCGAGATCCATTTCGGTGAATCCGATTTGTTAGGGTTTTGGCAGTGGCTAAGTCTTGGATGAACTCGGTGGGGCCGGATAGGAAATTTCGGTGGGGCCGAGTTAGAATGTAGGTTCTGGACATATTTGGGTAGAGAGAGTGGTTGAGGGTTTAGGAGTACTGTCACTAAGCACTTGAGCAAATAGACCATTAAGCAACACCTCATCCCCTTTTAATAGTATTGGCTTTCCTATGGACTCAATGTGATCTTGGATCACTAAACCAAAAATGTAGAGTCTTGAGCTTTTGCCAATCCTTGTCCTTAGAATTTTGAGGGGTCCACTTCTCTAGTCCATGCCATGCCAATCATTGAACATCCTGAAATCTTAATCTTGAATGGACATTAGTTCAATGAGATATATGTTGTTATGAATTACCAAAACCACCAAGGGAGCAAATGTGCTTTCAGATACACTTTCCCAGGGGGCAGGCCACCAACAACACTGCTGAGTACGAATGATTGCTTGCCGGTCTGCGCATTGCAATCGACCTTGGTATTCGGAAGCTAATCATCAGAGGCGACTCACAGTTAGTGGTGAGGCAGGTCAACAAGGATTACCAGAGCCCTTTGATGGAGGCATACGTTGATGAGGTGAGGAAGTTGGAAGAGCACTTTGACGGTCTGCAAGCGGAGCACGTTCCCCGTGCCCAGAATTGGATTGCCGATGACCTGTCAAAGCTTGCCGCCCAAAAGATGCCTGTGGAACCAGGAACTTTTGTGCTCCATCTGACTCAGCCATCCGTTACACCGTCAAGGCTGGCGAAGAAGAGAAAGCAAGATGTTGGTGGTTACTTTCCGGCAGAGCTGGCGGCAGCTGCCAAGAAAGTGGATACCACCAGCAAGATACCCTTGGCCGGTGAGCCGTAGTTTCCGGCAAGCCAGATCCTTGCCATCGAAGTGAGCGCTCCCGCAGAGGAAGAAATACCTTTAGTCCTTGTCATTGAGCCACAAGCTCCGGCATGGGCCCAACCAATTGTCCAGTTCCTTCAGATAGGAGATCTTCCCGATGAGCAAGAGGATGCAGAGAGAGTAGCCCATCAATCAAGGATGTACAAGTTTGTTGACAACATTTTGTACAGAAAGAGACCAAATGGGGTGAAATTGAAGTGATCTGCCGGGAAGATGGATAGTGGATGTTGGAAGAAATGCATGAAGGGATGTGTGGCTCTCACATTGGGTCACGCGCGCTTATCAGCAAGGCGTTCCATCAAGGATTCTACTGGCCGACAGCCCTTCAAGACGCCTTGGTGGTGGTCATCAGATGCGAAGCATGCCAGTTCCACTCCAAGGACATTCACCAACCAGCTCAAGCCCTCCAAACCATCCCTCTCTCCTGGCCCTTCTTGGTCTGGGGGATTGACATCGTCGGCCCCTTCCCCCATGCTACCGGGGGCTTTGAATTCTTGTACGTTGCAATCGACAAGTTTACAAAGTGGCCCGAGGTGGAGCCAGTGAGGAAGGTGACGGCACAGTCAGCCATCAAGTTCCTCAAAGGATTAGTTGCCCGTTTTGGTGTCCCCAACAGGATCATCACCGACAACGACACCCAATTCACTAGCCGCGCCTTCACAGCATATTGCCAAGAACTTGGAAATAAGATTTGCTACGCATCTGTTGCTCACCCAAGGAACAATGGACAGGTAGAGAGGGCAAATGCAGAAGTGCTGCGTGGTCTCAAGACCAGAACTTTCGATAGGCTGCACAAGTGTGGAAGGCGCTAGGTGGAAGAGTTGCCGGCGGTTCTTTGGTCGATCAGGACGACGCCAAGTCGAGCCACTGGACAGACGCCCTTCTCCCTTGTTTATGGTGCAGAAGCGGTGCTCCCCACAGAACTCAGATACGGGTCACCTCGAGTCTTGGCCTTCGATGAGGAGGATCAAGATGAGCTGCTGCAAGATGATGCCATGCTTTTTGAGGAAGATCGTTTCCGGGCTACTGTCCGTGCTGCATGGTACCAGCAAGATTTGCGCCGCTACCATAGCCGCAAAGTGAACGCCAGGAATCTTGAGGAAGGCGACCTTGTTCTTCGTCGAATTCAGTCCACGAAGGGTCAAAACAAGTTGACGCCGAAATGGGAAGGCCCTTACCGGGTGGTACAAGTCACTAGGCCCGGCGCAGTCCACCTAGACACCGAAGATGGCACTCCAGTGCTCAACTCATGGAATATTGAGCATCTTCACAAGTTTTACCAGTAAGGCGCGGTTGCCGGGCTGCCCGGCAACCCCTTCTATACAAGTTTGCCGGAAAGGCATGTAAACCTTTGTACAGAGCCGGGCGCAGATCCCGTGCACATAAATAAAGATAAGTGTTTCACAATTCTTTGTCCAAGTACATATTTGTTATGTGTTGCAGACAGCCTTGTGTTACATTTTTCCCTTGCATAGGATGATTAACGAACCGTCAAGGTTCCAGACTCCTCTTTTCTCTTCTTTCTTTTTCTCAAAGGAGAGAAGGGTTCCTCGTGTACAAGTTTCCCGGGGGGAGTGATGGTATGGATACCAAATGACGTTCAAGATATCGTCCTACGTTAAGAAGCATAGCAAAGAAAAAGCTAAGTTGCAAAACTTTGAAGTAAATTATGTGTTGTAGTGCAACTTCTCCTTGAACGGTTTTGGCTTTGTATGAGAAACCTGCACGCTAAGGAACCTTGTCGTGATCAACTGCACTCTTACTTTGTTTTGAGCCCACTCGGCAACTTAAGTAGCTGCGTTGTGATCGTCAAGTGTGACCTTGCCGGCAGCGGCACTTCCGGCAGGCTGCTAAGGACATGTTCCTCAAGCGCTCGTGGCAAGAGTGCGCGCACCGGCAAGTTTCCGGCAAGCGTAGGGTACAAAAATCATGCAAAGACAGAATAAGACAAGAGAGATAAGATGCATATATCCATCCAAAACACAAGTTGTATTACATCAAAGCCAAGTGCAGTTCTAACTTTACATGAACTACACTTGCAACAAGAAACGGCGAAGGGAGCTAATCCTTGCGACCACCCTCAGTCCTCGGGACCTAATGAATCTTGCTGATGAGGGGAGCGACGGCTTCTTTGGCAGTTGTGGTGTCCGTCCCCGGCGGCAAGCTTTTGAAGGCCTTGGAGACGTCAACTCCAGGGTTCCGGCAGATAACCTTGACGAGCATCTTGGAGACGACGTCGCTGCAGAATTTGCGAGATTCGCTGGCAAAGTTGGCGGACCTCCTGTCGTTATGCTTCTTCAATATCTCAAGGAGTCCTTCAAAGAAGAGGGTGAGGCTGGCACTGGTAGAGTCATGCTCGCCGACGGTGAAGCTATGGTTCTCCTTGTCCATGATGGTCACCTGAGCAGCAAGGCGCTCGGCAACATCGACAAGGCGACCAGTCCACAGATCCAGGGCTTTCTTGTGCTCGTCGAAGGAGTTTGCAGCATCGGCATGCACAACTTTCTCCTTCTCCCAGTTTACCAGTAGCTCCCTCTCCTTTTCCTTGCCAACCTCCAGATCCTTCTCTAGAGTCACGAGCCTTGACTTGAGATCAGCAACGGAGTTGTTGGCGGTCAAGAGCTCTTGGGCTTTGGCGGTGAGTTCCACTTCAAGTTTCGACACTTTGGACTCCAACTGCCTTGACGGCCTCACCGCCCTCTGTGGCCTTGACGGCCTCCAGAAGCTTGGCGGCGTGAGCTTGAGCTTGAGTCTCGATGGCTTGTTTGTCGCCCACCTCTAGCTCTTGGGTCTGCTGCACGAGCAGAGTCTGGATCTCCCCGTCCTTGCCGCGTAGCTTGGCGACAAGTGCTTCTTCCCGGGCGGCAAGGTCTTTTTCCTTGACGACGAGCTGCGCCTCGCGCTCCGTCAACTTGCCGTCCAGAGCTGTTGCATTCTCCTTGGCAGCGTCAAGCTTCTCTTCCTACCTCTTGAGGCTATGGAATCTGCCATTGTGCCAAGTGCGGAGTTCCTCCGCCTTCTCCTTCAGCTTCTGTTCAGCCAGCTCTACGGCTTGCTACTGTGCGTGCAGTCTGTCCCAGCGCTTGCCGTAGCGGTCTTGCACATCCTTGAACCCATTGGCCATCGCCGTCAAGAATGCAAGGTCCGCAGCACCATCATTGGAGCCATCTGGTACTGCGACACTGCTGGAGAAGGACGCCAAGATCTCCGCAATGGCATTGTCAAAAGTAGGCTCCCTGGCACCAGATGTGCTAGGGGTTTCAGATCCGTGCTGCTAATCGGTTGGTACCAAGGGCCCCGTCAGAGCCTGTGCATCAGCCGCACTAGGGTGGACGTCAACGCTTGGCCTATCACCGCCAGCCTCGCCCATCTCGGCGCCCGTTATGACGAGCCTAGATGAACTGCCGGAGGGCATGGCAGGCCCTCTGGGGGTTTTCCTGGCCTCCTCAGCGGTGGACGCGGTGGCTTCCGTGGTGGAAATCCTGGCGGCCTCATCAGCGGCGCTCTTCACGGTTCCCTCCACAGATACTTCCCTCTCTTCAGGAGGGGTTGGTTCTGCAGAATGGAGAAGAAGTGGAGAAAGGGGAAATTCAAGATTCAGATCAAGTTCAAGAAAACAAAAAAGAAGGATTGTCAAGGAATCCAGTGCGTTTGGAAAGAAAGTTACCTGGATGAACACATGGAGGGGATGCTGTTCTTCCTTCGGCAACTTCAGTTGCTGATACGTCTCCAACGTATCTATAATTTTTTATTGCTCCATGCTATTATAGTGTCAATCTTGGATGTTTTTATATGTAATTATATGCAATTTTTTGGGACTAACCTATTAACCTAGTGCCCAGTGCCAGTTGCTGTTTTTTGCTTGTTTTTAGCTTTTCAGAGAAACAGTACCAATGAAGTCCAAATGCCACAAAACTTTTTGGAAAAAAACTTCTGGACAAAAGAAAACTTGGAAGCTTCGGGAGGAGGCCAGAAGCCTCACGGAGGCTTCACAAGGCAACAGGGCGCGCCCCAGGGGGGGCATGCCGTGTTGCCTTGTGGGGCCCAAGTGACTCCGTTTGACCTAATTCCACTTCTATAAATTCACAAATATTGGGAAACCATCAGAGAGCTAGAAGAAATAACCTTTTCACCGCCGCAAGCCTCTGTTCTTCCGCGATCCCATCTGAGGCCTTTTCCGGTACTCTGCCGGAGGGGGAATCGATCATGGAGGGCTTCTACATCAACCTTGCTGCCCTTCCGATGATGTGTGAGTAGTTTACCACAGACCTATGGGTCCATAGCTAGTAGCTAGATGGCTTCTTCTCTCTCTTTGATCTTCAATACAATGTTCTCCTCGATGTTCTTGGAGTTCTATCCGATGTAATTTTCTTTTGCGGTGTGTTTGTTGGGATCCGATGAATTGTGAGTTTATGATCAGATTATTCATGAGAAATATTTGAGTCTTCTCTAAACTCTTTTATGCATGATTGCTATAGTTTTGTATTTCTCTCCGATCTAACGATTTGGTTTGGCCTACTAGATTGATTTATCTTGCAATGGGAGAGGTGCTTTGTGATGGGTTCAATCTTGCGGTGCTCAATCCCAGTGACAGAAGGGGACGTGACACGTATTTGTATTGTTGCCATTAAGGATAAAAAGATGGGGTTTATTCGTATTGCTTGAATTCGCTTCTCTACATCATGTCATCTTGCTTAAGGGGTTACTCTGTTTTTTATTAACTTAATACTCTAGATGCATGCTGGATAGCGGTCGATGAGTGGAGTAACAGTAGTAGATGCAGGCAGGAGTCGGTCTACTTGTCTCGGACGTGATGCCTATATACATGATCATTGCCATGAATCCGTCATAATTATTTGCTATTCTGTCAATTGCACAATAGTAATTTGTTTACCCACCGTATATTTCTGTGCTCGAGAGAGAAGCCTCTAGTGAAAACTATGGCCCCCAGGTCTATCTTTATCATATTAAAAACCTAAAAATACCTTGCTGCAATTTATTTACTTTTATTTTAATTAGTAGTTGAGTTTATCTATTTACCTTGATAAGATTTAATCCTTGCAAGTAACCGCTAAGAGGATTGACAACCCTCTTATTTGCGTTGGGTGCAAGTGTTTGCTCTTGTGTGTGCAAGTGCGCTTAATGGAATTTTGCTTGGTTCTCCTACTGGATTGATAACCTTGGTTCTTAACGGAGGGAAATACTTATTTCTACTGTACTGCATCATCCTCTCCTCTTCGGGGAAATACCAACGCAGACTACAAGTAGCAGGAAGAATTTCTGGCGCCGTTGCCGGGGAGACATCATCAAAATTACCAAGTACCTTCGCACAAATTATTATTCACTTGCATTTACTTTGTTTATCTTTTATTTGCATTTGCCTCTTGTTTTCATCTCCCCCACTTCTAATTTTTTTTACAAAAACACAAAAATATTTTATTTGCTAGTTTGCTTGCTTTGTCGCGATGTCTCAAGAAAATACAAAATTGTGTGACTTTTCCAATACTAATAATAATGATTTTATTAGTACTCCTATTGCTCCTCCCGCCACTAGTGCGGAGTCGTGTGACATTAATGCTACCTTGCTTAATCTTGTTATGAAAGAACAATTTTCTGGTAGTCCTAATGAAGATGTTGCATCCCATCTAAATACTTTCGTTGAATTTTGTGATATGCAAAAGAAAAAAGATGTGGATAATGATATTGTCAAATTAAAATTATTTCCGTTCTCACTACGAGACCCTGCTAAAACTTAGTTTTCATCCTTGCCTAGAAATAGTATTGATTCTTGGGATAAGTGTAAGGATGCTTTTATTACCAAGTATTTTCCTCCCGCTAAGATTATTTCCTTAAGAAATCAAATTATGAATTTTAAGCAACTTGAGCATGAACATGTTGCACAATCTTGGGAGAGAATGAAATTAATGATAAGAAATTGCCCAACTCATGGTTTGAATTTATGGATGATCATACAAAAAAATTATGCGGGACTAAACTTTGTCTCTAGAAATTTGCTAGACTCTGCAGCAGGTGGTACTTTTATGGAAATTACATTGGGAGAAGCTACAAAACTTCATGATAATATTATGGAAAATTATTCTCAATGGCACACTGAACGAACTCCAACTGGTAAGAAGGTAAATTCTGTTGAAGAAATTAATACTTTGAGTGATAAGATGGATGCTTTATTGAAATTGGTTGCTAGTAAAAATGCTCATATGGATCCTAATGATTTGCCATTGTCTACCTTGATTGAGCAAAATAATGATGCTATTGATGTGAACTTTGTCTCTAGAAATAATTTCAACAACAATGCTTATAGGGGTAATTTCAATGCTAGACCGTTTCCTGGAAATTCCTCTAATAATTATGGCAATCCTTATGGTAATAATAATAATAATAATAGTATGCCCTCTGATCTTGAAAGTAATATTAGAGAATTTATTAGTTCGCAAAAGAATTTTAATACGATGATAGAAGAAAAATTGAATAGAGTTGATGAATTGGCTAGGAACATGGATATAATTGCTCATGATGTGGAAAATCTCAAAACTAAAATTTTGCCATCCAAGCATGATATAAATGATTCTATTAAAGCTATCTATGTCTCCATTAATGAAAGTAAAGAAAGGACCGCTAGGTTGAGAGCTAAGCGAGAATTTCTAGAAAAAATGATTCCACCCGGTTTCTATCGTAGTAATGATGAAGATATTAAAATGATTGGTGTCACTCCTATTGAATCATTATTTAGTAACATTAAACTTGATGAAAAAGGGACTGGAGAAGAGTCAACTTGAGATAGAAGGAGTCCCACTTGCTTGGAGGGTGATAATCTTGATCGTAAAAATGAAAAAAGTGGGTTTGGAGAGGTCAAAACTTTAAATAGTAATGCACCCAGTACTTTGGATTACAAGGACTTTAATTATGATAGTTGTTCTTTAATTGAGTGTATTTCCTTGTTACAATCCATGATTAATTCACCAAATGCATATGAACAAAATAAACCTTTCACTAAACACATTGTAGAAGCCATGATGAAAGCACATGAAGAAAAACTTGAGTTGGATGTATCAATTCCTAGAAAATTACAAGATGAATGGGAACCTACTACTAAAGTAAAAATTAAATATTATGAATGTAATGCTCTTTGTGATCTTGGTGCTAGCGTTTCTACTATACCAAAGTCTTTGTGTGATGTGCTAGGTCTCACCGACATGGATCCTTGTTCCCTTAATTTGCATCTTGCGGATTCCACTATTAAAAAGTCATTGGGTAGAATAAATGATGTTCTTATTCTTGCAAATATAAATTATGTGCCCGTGGACTTTATTGTTCTTGACATTGAATGCAATCCTTCTTGCCCCATAATACTTGGTAGGCCTTTTCTTCGAACTATTGGTGCTATTATTGATATGAAAGAAGGTAATATAAGATTTAAATTTCCACTAAAGAAAGGGATGGAACACTTCCCTAGAAAAAGAATTAAAGCACCTTATGAATCCATTATGAGGGCCAGTTATGGAATTAACTTGAAGCATGACAACACTTGAAACTATGCATTATGCCTAGCTAGGGGCATAAAACAATAGCGCTTGTTGGGAGGCAACCCAATGAATAATTTTTTTTTTGCTTTTACCTACAGTTTTTGTGTGTTTGAATGATTATAGATTCTGTTATGATTGTGTTTTTATATTTTAATTAGTGTTTGTGCCAAGTAATGCCTTTGGGATGATGTTGATGATAGTATAATTGATGCTGTTTGGAAAACAGAAAGTTTTGCGTCCAGTGCTGGAATTTTAATTCTGTACTGGAGCATCAGAAAAATCTGAAATTTTTACGCAGTATTGGTATATGAATTTGTTACGTTGTCATAATTGTTCAGAATTTTTGGAGTTACAGAAGTATATCTTTTAAATAGATCTTTACAGACTGTTCTGTTTTAGACAGTTCTGTTTTTGTTGCATAGTTTGCTTATTTTGATGAATCTATGGATTGTATCAGGGGGTATGATTCATGGAGAAGTTGGAGTACAGTAGCATTATGCCAATATTAAATATGAATCAATTTACTACAGTACCTAAAGTTAAAGATTTGTTTGTTATACTAACGGATCTCACGAGGTTTCTGTTGAGTTTTGTGTGCTGAAGTTTTCAAGTTTTGGGTGATACTACGATGGATAAAGGAATAAGGAGCAGCAAGAGCCTAAGCTTGGGGAAGCCCAAGGCACCCCAAGGTAATATTTAAGGAAGACTCAAGCATCTAAGCTTGGGGATGCCCCGGAAGGCATCCCCTCTTTCGTCTACAATCTATCGGTAACTCACTTGGAGCTATATTTTTATTCATCACATGATATGTGTTTTACTTGGAGCGTCTTGTGAAATAGTTTGTTTTCTTTTTTAGTTTGTCACAATCATCTTTGCTGAACACACCTTTTTGAGAGGGACACACATTATTCGTGATTTGTTAGAATACTCTATGTGCTTCACTTATATTTTTTGAGCTAGGCAGTTGCTCTAGTGCTTCACTTATATCTTTCAGAGCACGGCGGTGGTTATATTTTAAAGAAATAGTTGCACTCTCATGCTTCACTTATATCTTTTTGAGAGTCTCATGATAACAATGGTAATATGCACGGGTTATGAATTTGGTCCTGATATGATAGGTATTCAAGAGGGATATAATAAAAACTTTCATGTAGATCACTGAATATGATAAATTTGATTCCTTGCAATAGTTTTGCGATATTAAGATGGTAATATGTGGGAGATATTAGTAGATAATTGTGGTTTAGTAAGAATAATTGTGTTAAGGTTTGTGATTCCCGAAGCATGCACGTATGATCTGTCGTTATGCTAAGAAGTTGGAGCATGAATTATTATTGATTGTCTTCCTTTGTGTGGCGGTCGGGGGTGTGCGATGGTTAACTCCTACCAACCTCCCCCCTAGGAGCATGCGTAGTAGTACTTTGCTTAGAGGGCTAATAAACTTTCACAATAAGTATGTGAGTTCTTTATGACTAATGTGAGTCCATGGATTATACGCACTCTCACCTTTCCGCAATTTGCTAGCCTCTTCGGTACCGTGCATTGCCCTTTCTCACATCGAGAGTTGGTACAAACTTCGCCGATGCATCCAAACCCTGGGATATGATACGCTCTATCACACATAAGCCTCCTTATATCTTCCTCAAAACAGCAACCATACCTACCTATCATGGCATTTCCATAGCCATTCTGAGATATATTGCCATGCAACTTCCACCGTTCCGTTTTGATGACATACATCATCATTGTCATATTGCTTTGCATGATCATATAGCTATCGTAGTATTTGTGGCTCAGCCACCGTTCATCATTGTTATACATGTTACGCTAGCATCATTGCACATCCTGGTACACTGCCAGAGGAATTCATATAGAGTCATATTTTTTTTCTAGTATCGAGTTGTAATGTTGAGTTGTAAGTAAATAGAGGTGTAATGGTCATCATTATTAGAGCATTGTCCCAGTGAGGTAAGAGTGATTGAGACTAATGAGTCCTCGAAAAAGTGGGGATGAGGTCCATGAGATCGTTCTAAAAAAATGAGAGAAAAAGAGAGAAGGGGCAATGTTACTATCCTTTTTCCAGACTTGTGCTTCAGAGTAGCACCATGTTTTTCATATAGAGAGTCTCCTATTTTGTCACTTTCATATACTAGTGGGAATTTTTCATTATAGAACTTGGCTTGTATATTCCGATGACGGGCTTCCTCAAATGCCCGAGGTCTTCATGAGCAAGCAAGTTGGATGCACACCCACTTAGTTTTCATGTTGAGCTTTCATACACTTATAGCTCTTAGTGCATCCGTTGCATGGCAATCCCTACTCCTCGCATTGACATCAATTGATGGGCACCTCCATAGCCCGTTGATTAGCCTCATCGATGTGAGACTATCTTCTTATTTTTGACTTCCCCTTATTGATCTCTACCACCATACTCTATTCCACCCATAGTGCTATATCCATGGCTTGCGCTCATGTATTGCGTGGGAGTTGAAAAAGTTGAAGCGCGTTAAAAAGTATGAACCAATTGCTTGGCTAAAACCGGGGTAGTGCATGATAAATTTTTTGTGTTAAGAAGATGGAGCATGACAGGATTGTATGATTTTGTAGGGATAACGTTCTTTAGCATTTTTATTTTGAAAGACATGATTGTTTATTAGTATGCCTGAGTATTGATGTCTTTATATCAAATTATAGACTATTGCTTTGAATCATTTGGATCTTATTATTCATACCGTAAGAGAAAGATTACATGATGAAACATGATAGGTAGCATTCCACATCAAAAATTCTGTTTTTATCATTTACCTACTCGAGGACGAGCAGGAATTAAGCTTGGGGATGCTTGATACGTCTCCAACATATCTATAATTTTTTATTGTTCCATGCTATTATAGTATCAATCTTGGATGTTTTTATATGCAATTATATATCATTTTTTGGGACTAACCTATTAACCTAGTGCCCAGTGCCAGTTGCTGTTTTCTACTTGTTTTTGGCTTTTCAGAGAAACAGTACCAAATGAAATCCAAATGCCACGAAACTTTTTGGAGATTTTTTTCTGGACAAAAGAAACCTTGGAAGCTTCGGGAGGAGGCCAGAAGCCTCACGGAGGCTTCACAAGGCAACAGGGCACGCCCCGGGGGGGGCGTCGTGTTGCCTTGTGGGGCCCACGTGACTCCGTTTGACCTAATTCCACTTCTATAAATTCACAAATATTGGGAAACCATCAGAGAGCTAGAAGGAATAACTTTTCCGCCGCCGCAAGCCTCTGTTCTTCCGTGATCCCATCTGGAGGCCTTTTCCGGTACTCTGCTGGAGGGGGAATCAATCACGGAGGGCTTTTACATCAACCTTGCTGCCCTTCCGATGATGTGTGAGTAGTTTACAACAGACCTACGGGTCCATAGCTAGTAGCTAGATGGCTTCTTCTCTCTCTTTGACCTTCAATACAATGTTCTCCTCGATGTTCTTGGAGTTCTATCCGATGTAATCTTCTTTTGCGGTGTGTTTGTTGGGATCCGATGAATTGTGAGTTTATGATCAGATTATTCATGAGAAATATTTGTGTCTTCTCTGAACTCTTTTATGCATGATTGTTATAGCTTTGTATTTCTCTCCGATCTATCGATTTGGTTTGGCCTACTAGATTGACTTATCTTACAATGGGAGAGGTGCTTTATGATGGGTTCAATCTTGCGGTGCTCAATCCCAGTGACAGAAGGGGACATGACACGTATTTGTATTGTTGCCATTAAGGATAAAAAGATGGGGTTTATTCATATTGCTTGAATTTGCTTCTCTACATCATGTCATCTTGCTTAAGGCGTTACTCTGTTTTTATTAACTTGATACTCTAGATGCATGCTGGATAGCGGTCGATGAGTGGAGTAATAGTAGTAGATGCAGGCAGGAGTCGGTCTACTTGTCTCGGACGTGATGCCTATATACATGATCATTGCCATGAATCCGTCATAATTATTTGCTATTCTGTCAATTGCCCAACAATAATTTGTTTACCCACCGTATGTTTCTGTGCTCGAGAGAGAAGCCTCTAGCGAAAACTATGGCCCCCGGGTCTATCTTTATCATATTAAAAACCTAAAAATACCTTGCTGTAATTTATTTACTTTTATTTTAATTAGTAGTTTAGTTTATCTATTTACCTCGATAAGATTTAATCCTTGCAAGTAACCGCTAAGAGGATTGACAACCCTCTTATTTGCGTTGGGTGCAAGTGTTTGCTCTTGTGTGTGCAGGTGCGCTTAACGGAATTTTGCTTGGTTCTCCTACTGGATTGATAACCTTGGTTCTTAACTGAGGGAAATACTTATCTCTACTGTACTGCATCATCCTCTCCTCTTCGGGGAAATACCAATGCAGACTACAAGTAGCAGTTGCCGGCGCTTGGTCCCCGGCAAAGCCAGTTGCCGGAGGGGCCTCTGCGCGAAGAAGCCCTTCTTGGGGCTCCTCTGGAGGAGGGCTGCTCCTTGCCAGTGAAGATCTTGGTGACGGCCTGGGAGTCGAGGGAGCCATCAAGGGGTCTACCCCTTGGCGCTCTCCTTCCGGCTGGCTGCTTTCCAACCCCTTGTCGGTCTCCATCGCGGAAGACTCGACGGTAGTGCTCGCCAGCGGAAACTGCACGTGAACCTCACGCGGGGGGCTCGAGCTGACAACCTCAGATGAACCCGCGCCTTGATCGGTGCCGGTTGCCGTCTCACCCTCTTCAGCGGTCCTGGGCTTCTTCTTGTGCCTCTCCGCCAGTGGCATTTCGTCCCTACAAGACCAGAACAAGTAAAAAAATATCAGTTCAACAACAGAGTTTGGACGACTACAAGAAAAATATATGGAGATGGAGATGCTTACTCTTCGTCCTCGTCGGGGTCACTAAGGACTGATAGATCTTAGAGAACTGTGTCCCTGGTACCCGCAGTCGTAGGCGATGGTGGTGAACTCCTGGGACGCTTCAGGGGAGCTGGGGGCTGCGAAACACCCACCTCCTTCACGGTTGGTGGGATGGGTCGACGAGGGGCAGCAGCGCGGGAAGGCTGTGCCTGGGAGGTTGCGGCTTCTACCTTGACGGTGGCAAGCTCCTGACTTGCTGACTCGGTATGCGCTACTCTCTTCCGAGCAAGCTTCTTGGCGACGGTCATTTTCGCCTTGGCAAGAGGAAGGCGAGGTGGCTCTTCTTCCTCTTCCTCTTCCTCTTCCTCTTCCCCTTCGTCCGAAGACCCCTCGGGTTGCACCTCCTCTTCTTCCCCCTCCTCAGGCTCCTTGATCTGCTCTTCCTCTCCGGCATGCTCTTCGGCATGCTCTTGCGGGCGGCCTCCTCCACTGGTCCCCGAAGCTGTGGCCTGCTCTCTGGCCTGGCTTCCGGTACCGTCTCCACTGCCGGTGCCCTTAGCCGCCCGGGAACGAGTTGTCTTCACTCTCTGGAGCTCCTTGGCCCTTACCGCAAGGAACTCTTCCCGATCATCCTTCGTCGAGTGCATCATGTCATCCTCGGCTCCAATGGCCTTCTCCACCAGACCGGCAAACCAGCTGTCCACATTTTCCTTGCTGGGTTCCTCCCATGTGCACAGAACCATCCTGGCATCACAGTTTGGCATCATCGCCAAGATGGAAGCCTTGGCGGTATTATTGCATGAAGGGATTACCTCCGCCGGCAGATCGAAGATGCAACCCCTGTTGAAGAGCTGGCAAATGAGCCGGTAGTGCCCCATTACCGTCAAGTTGTTGTCGGAGCCTGGATGCAGACGCATTGTGTCGGTGGGGCCCTGGTAGTCCCATGCCCGCCGGCCTCCTCTATGTTGTAGCGGGGCAATCCGGCGGCGAGTGAAGTCCGCCCCCACCATCTCGATCGTCAGGCGACCCCTTGAGAGCGAGGATTCGGTGTAGCGCCACTCCCAGTTTGGCGTCGCTGGGGTCGACATTGTTCCAGCTGTCGGGCTTCTCAATCCTCTCAGTCCCGAGGTGGCAAAAGGCTGGAAAATCCTGCTGCTTGATCCAGCACCAGTCGGCCCGCCACTCGTCCCATTTGGTGTGCAGCTTGTCGTCCAAGTAGTGCTTCTTCGAGTTTCCCCTTGGAACCCAGGCGACACTACCAGAAAGGGTGCCCTCCTTGACCCGGGGGATGAAGAAATGCCGGAACATAGCAACATTTGGGGCTATTCCCACAAAGTTCTCGCACAGGTGCGCGAAGGTTGCCAGACAGGTGACCGCGTTGGGAGTGAAATCCAGCAGTCTGAATCCGAAAGTGTTCATCACCTCAACAAAGAAATCAGAGAAAGGCGGGCACAAACTGCAGTAGAAGTACACGGCGAAGAAGTGAAATCGATCATCAGCGGGAGGGAGGGATCCTGGGAGCACTGTTGTGGCCTCATGATCCTGCGTCTTGCTCGCATACATGTGCACGTAATCCTTTGTCAGGTCACCTTCTGTAAGCACCAGTGGGAAAACGGCATGAGCCCGCTGTTGTGCAGCCTTGGCGGCTTTCTTCTCATCCGCCGCCGAACTCGGGGCCCTTCCGGCTCTCTTCGGCGCCATGGCGAGATTTGTGTGTGTGGGGGGGGGGGGGGAGCTGCGCTGCGCGGTGGCGGAAGCGGAAGGCGTGCTCTGCTCTGGCGCAAGGAAGAAGACAAAGACGGCGGCAATGGCGAGATTGGGAGAAGGGGGTAAATGAGCAGCGCCCCTTGCAGATTCCTTTTTATGGGGAAGGCGCGGGGGCTGGCTCTTTACCGTCCTACGTGGCTGCGCTTTTTCAGGCGCACCACCTCCCCGCACCCGTTCCATTCCACCTCTCCCACGCCCGCATTTAATGCGCATCGTGGGGGCGTGATAATAGAGAAGATTACGACAGTTATCCTCTGCCATGCGTGCCTGTGCACTATTCAGGCTTGGCCCAACGACACCTTGCATGCGCGTGTGGCCCAGGCCCAGGGGTTCCTGTCGGTGTACTAAAGCATGGGTTCCCTCGTACCCTGACTTGTGCACAGGCAGTTGTAGCCTCCCTGATGGCAAGGGCTTGCTGGAGGGTTGCTGTGACTCAAGACACAGATTAAATAAGACCGTGGAGAAGACCTCAAGGCAGGTCATCAAGAAGTACTATTCTCGTACTGAAGATCAAGATTGCCCTTGCCGGAAAGCTCCATATTGGCAAAGTGAAAACCAAGACTCTGGTTGCCGGCAAGCTCCTTGCCGGCAAGCAATGGCCCAGCAAGCTCCACGCCGGCTGGCTCGTTCTGTCCCGCTACCGCTCCACCTCATCATCGGCTAGATAAGCACACATGATAGGTGTCGAGCGGGCAGGCAGTCAATGCAGCCGGCCAAGGCACGTGTCAGCACGCCATGCCAGGATTAACTTTAGCGACACCCGTCCTTGGGACGTGTAAAGGTGACAAGAGGGCGCCAGGACAGGTGGTACTGATCTTTTTACCCAAAGCCTCGCCTCCCCGACGTAACACCTAACAGTGCATTTAATGCGCTTGTCCTACCCCGTCTGGAGATAGATGTGGTGACGGGGCAAGTTACTATTCATACTCTGTAAATGACCATATTAGCCACTGTGGTAACCCCTTGGCCTATAAAAGGAGGCCCACAGCTACACTTAGAAGGGTTGACTCCTAACTCAACTACACGCTGTAGCTGCACTTCCCGCGCACTTGGCCGGCAAGCTGCGCTCTTTGTAACCTTTGAGCTCACATACAATCAAACCACTAGAACAGGAGTAGGGTTTTACGCTCACAGCGGCCCGAACCTGGATAAATCATTGCATGTTCTCATATCTACTAGCCCTGCTCTTCGTAGTATATTGATCCCACAGCCAAACCGCAAAGGGATCCTCTCGATCCCATAGATCGTCGTTTTCCCATGATAGCCTGGGACCTCCGGACTACTCCTGGTCATCGGTCTCCACGTAGTACGCACCATCGGGGTAACCTGCATCCGCGGTGCTACCAGCTGTTGCAGCAACCGGGTTGAATGAAAAGGGTAGCAAAGCAATGGTGAGTACTCATCCGAAGTACTCACAAGACTTACATCAGATCTATACTAGATATGCATCGGTATCAAAGGAATGGGGTAGTATCTGTGGATTATACTGCAGAAATGCCATAATAAGGGGGAGAAGCTCATCCTATCGAAGACTACATCTTTCAGTAGTAGAAGAGAGGAGCGTATATGGTATCATCTTGCACATACATATAGCAATAACCTGCCCAGAGATCCTCTCCTCATAACCCTGTTAGAAAGCGATCTCCAGGGGTATCTGTCTGTTATCTAGGTGTGTTTTATCAAGTATCCGGTTTTAGTTGTAAGAGGTCAGGATATAACTCCAAGTTGTCCTATTACCGTGGACATGACTATTCGAACAGATTACTTCCCTGCAGGGGTGCACCACATTTCCCGATACGCTCAATTACCTCTGGCTGGACACACTTTTCTGGATAATGCCCGGCCTCAGATAATTGACACACTGTAGTCCTACCTAGGCTCTCCAGAGAGTCAACACACCGGTCTAAATCCTAAGCGCGAAGGGGTCATGGACCGATCGCCCTAAGCGCTCCTGCACGTTGCGCGATTGGTCGGGGACCAAACCCACCTCTGTTTCAGGCATGCCGCTCACCCCAACAATCAGCCCGCCTCTCTGAACTGTGACATCTGGATAGCTTTTGGGAGAATCGTACGACGCCGAGGGTCCCATATACCATTATCCCGCGCGGCGGTTAGTGCGTATATGCCAATGGCAGTCTGAGATCAAATACACAATCTCGTTAAGCGTGTTATTATAAAATAACCGCGAACACCAACCAAGGACCAGGCCCACCTCTCTCCTAGGTGGTCTCTACCTGCCATGTCGTTCCGCCACAAAGAATCACTCGGGGGGCCGTCGGGAACCCAGGCCCACCACTACCTGGATGGAACCACCTGTCACTTCAGCCCCCAATCTGAACAATATCATAAGTGTTGTAGTAGTATATAGTATTTATGTGATCATCGCCCGAAGGGATCAGGGCCCGATAATATAGCATGTCAAATGGACAAGGAGTAGGGCCACTGATGAGGCTCTAGCATATCTATACTAAGCATATAGGATAACAAGTAAGGTATCAACAACAATTTAACAAAAGTAGTCTATGCAATAGAATAGGATATACCGATAAGACACCAACTGAACTCCGACACTCTAATGCAAGAAGTAGAGAGAAATAATAGATGATATCGGAATGATCAAGGGGTTTTGCTTGCCTGGAAGCTCTACTGAGAAGGACGGGTCATCGTTGATGTAGTCATACTCGGGGTCAACGGCATCCTCGGGGTCTACCGAAAGAATAGAGGAGAGGGGGGAAACGGATAAATAACGGGCATACAAATGCAACACAGATGCATGTCATGGCAATGTGTGTTGATGATATGCTCTAATGCATCCTTAAATAATTTAAAATGCGCAGGTTCATTATCTTAGAGGGGCATGACAGGTATGTGGATGTCATATTCGGATTCATTATATTTTTCTGATCAACTTTCATATATAAATTATTTTCTTTTGAGTTATATATTATTTTATATGAATTTTCAAAGTTTAAATGAAATTCTGGAATTTTTGATTTAATTTTAATTCGAAATTATATTAAAGGAAAATGCTAAGTGCACCCAGCAATGTGCAACAGTGGCCGACAGTGGGGCCCAGCTGCTGAGTCAGCAGCTGACTGGGCTGGCCCTATCCACTGGAACAGTGGAGAGGGTCCCACCTGTCATTGACTTGGGTTTAACAGAGTTTTATTTTGAAGCCATGGTTAATTAGAGGGGTGGGCCCGATGTGTCAGTGGCTCGGTAGGTTAGTTTAATTAGCCTTTTAATTATTCCCGACGTTAATTAGGGTGTGGGTCCCATTTCTCAGCGACTAGGGATGTAATTAGGGGGGCCATTAGCGGCCAATGGCGTGCCACGTCAGCATCGTCGGCGAGAAACGCCGGCGACCTCTGGACACGGCGGAGGCACTCCGTGAGGCCATGGGAGCGGCGGTGGAGGGCACCAGCGAGTAGCCCTCGCTCGCCCGCATGGAAAGAGCCAAGCGGCAGCTCGCGGGGTTGCCGAAATTGAGGCCGGCGTCAACCTCAAGCGGCGGCAGAAGGCGGCGCTCGAAGGGATCGAGCCATCAGGCATTAATTCATCGAACCAGTGATCTAGGCAGTGTCTACGGGATGCCCTGAGTGTGATGGTGGTCTCGGTTGCAACTGGGACGGGCTACAACGACGCGCAGAGTACAGCAGCAGCGGAGGAGCTCCGGTCAGAGCACGACGGTGAAGCTAGCTGGCCCGGGCTCGACATCAAGGCAAACGAAGAGGGGCATTAGGTGCGGTGCTCACAGCGGGTCTCGCGGTGGTCATGGTGAAGTGGGAGAGGCCGAGGTGGTGCAGATCGACGGTGGGGATGCGCGGCGACCGTAGTTGAAGGAGGCCGTCGATGGAAGAATACGGCATCGATCCCGGCGATGGAGAGGCGCCCGGCTCGATCTGGTCCCTGCAAGCGAAGCGGTCGACGATGGAGGAGCTCGTGCACATGGTCCTAAGGCACGGGAGTGACAGTGGCTACGTGGGCGACGTCGGCCATGGCGGCAGTGGTTCGGCCAAGCGCGGGGGAGAGTGAAGCGACACGAGGGAGGGGAAGCGGGGGTGCTAGGGTTCGTCCACGGCTTTGGGAGGGTTTTGTAGACGCCGGGGAGGGGCTGGATGGCCGGCACGTGGCCGATCCGCGGCATGGACGAGCGCACGGCGGCCACCGAGCGTGGGTGAACATGGGGAAGAAGAAGACCTCGGGGTGGGCTAGGCCTCACTATACTACTTGAGCCCAGTAGCACAGTAGGTCCTTTCTCCTTTTCTTTTTCTGTCATTCAATTTAGCTGCTGTTTTCTATTTTAATTTCGTACCAAATGATTTTTGTTGTATATGAAATTTGTCACATAAATATTAGGCAAGGTGTTGAGCTAGCATGGCAAGTCTTAATTTAATGTGAAGTGCTTAAATATTTATTTAATTTGAAATGGTTAATTTAAATGTTGTTGGCTCAATTTTAGATAGGTTAAGGTTATTTCATTAATTCAAATGAGGTAGATATTATTTTTACAAAAACTTGGGGATTTTATGACATATTTTAAACACTTTTGTTTAACTATTTAAAGAAATATTATTTTTAACTTGCAATTTAAATTTGAGTTTGACTTTGATTTTTATCAAGTGGCAATCTGGCTTAGTAAAACATGATGACATGGCATCATTAGCAAGGAATCACTTTAGCTTAACTTTTGGGGTGTTATAAGTAGAGATAAGTATTTCCCTCAGTGAGAACCAAGGTTTCTTGAACCAAAAGGAGAACCACACAAATCCTACTAAACAGCACCTGCACACACAAAAGCAAATACTTGCACCCAACGCGGGCAAGAGGGTTGTCAATCCCCTTGAACTCGTTACTTGCAAGGATCATATCTTGTATAGGTAGATAGATAAATTGAAAAACAAAATAAAAATAAATAAATTGCAGCAAGGTATTTTTGGTTTTTATAATATGATTAAAGTAGACCTGGGGGCCATAGTTTTCACTAGAGGCTTTTCTCTCGAACACATAGCATACGGTGGGTAAACAAATTACTGTTGGGCAATTGATAGAAAAGCGCATAGTTATGACGTATTCATGGCAATGATCATGTATATAGGCATCACGTTCAGAGAAGACTCAAATATTTCTCATGAATAATCTGATTATAAACTCACAATTCATCGGATCCCAACAAACACACCGCAAAAGAAGATTACATCGGATAGAAGTCCAAGAAGATCGAGGAGAACATTGTATTGAAGATCAAAGAGAGAAAAGAAGCCATCTTGCTACTAGCTATGGACCCGTAGGTCTATGGTGAACTACTCACGCATCATCGGAAGGGCGGCAAGGTTGATGTAGAGGCCCTCCGTGATTGATTCCCCCTCCGGCAAAGTACCGGAAAAGGCCTCCAGATGGGATCGCGGAAGAACAGAACTTGCGGCGGCGGAAAAGTTATTTCGGGTGGCTCTCTGTTGGTTCGGGGATATTTGTGAATTTATAGAGGTGGAATTAGGTCAAACAGAGCTACATGGGGCCCACGAGCTCAGGGGGCGCGCCTACCCCCCTGGGGCGCACCCTGTGAGCTCGTGGCTCTCTCGTAGGTCTTCTAGCCTCCTCCCGAACCTTCTAGGGTCCCTTCTGGTCCAGAAAAAATCATTGTAAAGTTTCATCGTGTTTGGACTTCGTTTGGTATTGATTGTCTGAATAGCCAAAAACAAGCAAAAAACAGGAACTGGCAGTGGGCACTGGGTTAATATGTTAGTCCCAAAAAATGATATAAAATAGCATAAAATGCATGTAAAGCATCCAAGATTGATAATATAATAGCATGAAACAATAAAAAAATTATAGATACATTGGAGACGTATCAGTCTCGTGAACAAATTTTGAAAGATGACATTACTAGAGCTAGTAAAGCAAAACGGGAGCAAAATAACAGTCAAAATCAGATTGTGGCAAAAGAATTTGGGCAACACAATAAGACAAATAACAAACCATCATCTAATGTTGCCTCTGGAATAAAATTGAAAAGTGGATGTTTACTTGCCACCAAATCTATATTACTGATCTAGATTTTAGTAAATATGTTTGATATGCTTTTGTGTGCAAAGAGGCTTTATTTTCATTTGAGGACGTGCCTCCCTCTTGCCTCCTGTTGTCACTAACATTTTGCAGGAGTTCGCTGACGTCTTTCCACAAGATGTGCCACCGGGATTATCACCTATTCGAGGGATTGAGCATCGGATTGACTTAATTCCCAATGCCTTGCTGCCCAACCGTGTGCCATACCGTACCAATCCAGAGGAGACGAAAGAGATTATGCGTCAAATATAGTAGCTTCTTGACAAAGGTTATATACACGAATCCCTTAGTCCTTGTGTTGTTCGTATTATTCTAGTGCCGAAAAAGGATGGTACATCGCGTACGTGTGTTGATTGTAGACCATTAATATTATTATTACTCGTTATCATCATCCTATTCCTAGGCTAGATGATATTCTTGATGAATTAAGTGGCTCTACCATTTTCTCCCAAGTTTATTTGCGTAGTGGATACCATCAAATTCGTATGAAATTGGGATATGAATGGAAATCAACATTTAAAACTAAGTTTGGATTATATGAGTGGTTAGTCATGCCTTTTTGGTTAACTAATGCACCTAGCACTTTCATGATATTAATGAATGAAGTTTTACGTGCTTTCATTGGACGATTTGTGGTAGTCTATTTTTATGATATACTAAGTTATAGCAGATCTTTGGATGAGCATTTGGAACATTTACGTGCTGCTTTATTGCTCTACGTGATGCACGTTTATTTGGTAACCTTGGGAAGTGCACCTTTTGCACCGACCGAGTATCTTTTCTTGGCTATGTTGTTAGTTGTTACTCCACAAGGAATTGAAGTTGATAAAGCCAAGATTGAAGCCCTTGAGAGTTGGTCGCAGCCCAAAACGGTCACACAAGTGAGGAGTTTTCTTGGACTCGCTGGTTTCTATAGGCGTTTTACGAGAGATTTCAGCACCATTGTTGCACCTCTCAGTGAGCATACTAAGAAGGATATGCTTTTTGTTTGGGGTACCGCATAGGAAGAAGCCTTCGCGGTATTGAAAGATAAGTTAGCACATGCCCCTTTACTTCAACTTCCTGATTTTAATAAGACTTTTGAGCTTGAATGTGATGCTAGTGGAATTGGATTAGGAGGTGTGTTATTAAAAGATGGTAAACCTGTTGCATACTTTTATGAAAAATTGAGTGGGCCAAGTCTAAATTATTCTACTTATGATAAGGAACTATATGCTCTTTTTCGGACTTTGAAAACATGGCAACATTATTTATGGCCCAAAGAATTTGTTATACATTCTGATCATGAATCTTTGAAAGATATTTAAAGTTAAGCAAAACTGAACTGTAGACATGCTAAATGGGTTGAATTCATTGAGACTTTCCCTTATATCATTAAACACAAGAAGGGTAAAGAAAATGTTATTGCTAATGCATTGTCTTATCGCTATACTATGCTTTCACAACTTGACTTTAAAGTATTTGGTTTGGAGACCATCAAAGATCAATATGTACATGATGCTGACTTTAAAGATGTGATGCATAATTGTAAAGAAGGAAAAACATGGAAAAAGTTCGTCATTAGTGATGGATTTGTGTTCCTTGCTAACAAGCTATGCATTCCAGCTAGCTCTGTTCGTCTTTTGTTGTTGTAGGAGGCGTATGGAGGAGGATTAATGGGACACTTTGGCGTGAGGAAGATGGAGGACGTACTTGCTACACATTTCTTTTGGCCAAAGATGAGACGGGATGTTGAGCATTTTGTTGCTCGTTGCACTACATGTCAAAAAGCTAAGTCACGATTCAATCCTCATGGTTTATATATGCCTTTGCATGTACCTAGTGTTCCATGGGAGGACATATCTATGGACTTTGTTTTAGGTTTACCTCAAACAAAGAAGGGGAGGGATAGCATATTTGTTGTCGTGGATAGATTTTCGAAAATGGCACACTTTATACCATGTTATAAAAGCGATGATGCTGCTAATGTTGCTGATTTGTTCTTTCGTGAAATTATTCGCTTGTATGGTGTGCCAAATACTACAGTTTCAGATCATGATACTAAATTTCTTAGCCACTTTTGGAGATGCTTGTGGGCTAAGTTGGGTACAAAATTGCTTTTTAGTACTACATGTCACCCCCAAACTCATGGACAAACTAAAGTAGTAAATAGAACATTGTCTACTATACTTAGGGTTGTTTTGAAGAATAACCTGAAAATGTGGGAAGAATGCTTGCCTCATATTGAATTTGCGTACAATCGTTCGCTGCATTCTACTACTAAGATGTGCCCTTTTGAAATTGTGTATGGTTTCCTACCTCGTGCACCTATTGATTTGTTGCCTCTTCCATCTTCGGAGAAGGTAAATTTCGATGCTAAACAACATGCTGAATTGATCTTGAAAATGCATGAGTTAACTAAGGAAAACATTGAGTGTATGTGATGAGGACATCACTACTACAGTTACACCCACTACCCCTGCTGCTACATATACTGGACCAATTACTAGAGCTCACGCACGCCAATTAAATTACCAGGTACTTTCGTTTCTTGGTAACGATTCTAATGTTCATGAGAATATGATGCTGCCTAAATTGGATACATTTGTTTTGCTTACAAATGAAGGGCCCAACATGAACAAGAATGATGAACATTGGAGCATGATCAAGCATGGAGGGGATGGCGCACGAAAGGGGAACAAGAACAAAGTTTCCAGTGGAGTTTTCAGCACTTTGGAGCCACCATGATGACATACAAGAATATGGATGAAAATACAAGATGGTCTTTCATAAATTTCGTCCATAGCATAATATAGGTGTTGCGCCACCTTATTTTTGGGCCAGGCCCATGTATTTTTGAAATACACTTAATAGGCTATTTTTAGAGTCCGTGTTAATAGGGAAAACGACTTAGGACAAAATTTAGTCCCACCTTGCCAAGGGTGGACGAAATTCCCCTCTGTCTCCCTATAAATATAGCCCTTAGGGCGTCATTTTAGACTTGGCTTTTGTTTAGATTAAAGTTTGCCATAGTGCAACGCACGTACTTC
The DNA here is from genome assembly GCA_039707655.1 of Elymus sibiricus. NCBI lineage: Eukaryota > Viridiplantae > Streptophyta > Magnoliopsida > Poales > Poaceae > Elymus > Elymus sibiricus. The sequence continues at coordinate 168,868,207 of CM077672.1, read as the reverse complement.
GTTTGTGTCCAACGACCAGGCTAAGACGTTTCAGAACCCCACTTTGATCAATAAAGCTTTCCTCTTAATTAAATTCACAATATCCAGATTGCAATCTCAGTTTCTTGCTTGTTCTTTGTTTGCCTACAGGAAATAGGCCCTCGTGGTTAGGTTGATCATGCTCCGGCATGGTCAATAACCTCTCGAAGTTGGTTTAGCGATTGCTAAGGCGCGACGTCTTCATACGTTGTAGTCGAATCGTCAAAGTCTACTCCACCGAAAACGATAGTTACCATCTCATCGAAAGACGGAACACCTTCGCCTCTATCAAGTGGTATCAGATTTGCAGGTTGCTCGGTGAGATTTTACCAGTTTTTTGTAGTCTAGATCGCATCTGTTTTCGTACCTATAGTCCACAAAAAAGCCAAAAAAATAAGGGTTAGATCAACATATCCGAACCAATCTGAGCCTTTCGCAATTTTCTTTCAAGTGTTTCGCTTTGTTGAATTTTGGTTGCATCGTCGTGTCGAGTTGCTAGTCTTAGTGTCTAGTTATCTTAAAGTTTTGAGTTCTGTTCACAGGTTGTCATGCCGCCGCCACACAATTTTTCATCGTCGCTGCCATATACCACCACCGCATATCCATCGCGAATCCGAGCCCATATACACCACCACATATCCGCCGCCGATCCGAGTTTACTTCCACCACATCTACACTGCCATCATGCCAATCCGAGTCCACCTCTATTACAGATTCGCCACCAGTCCGTGTTCCACCACCCCTACATATATCCGCCACCAGTCTGAGTTCCACCATATTCATCTCCGCCACCAATCCTAGTCCGAGTCCAGTATTTCCTTCTCTGTTATTGATTTCTAGATCACGCCATACTACATGTCATGATCAAGTCGGACTCCCCAACTTTCCTGTTGCCAGTAGAAGAGAAATAGGTCCAAACTCAAAAAAACTAAGTCTGGAAAATTCTGGCTAGGCAGTTTTTAGCCCATTTGGAAAAAAAATTCGGAATTTTTTTTGTTGCCGAGCAAAAAAAAGAGGAAAAAAAGTGAAAAAAGAGAAAAAGGAAAGTGATTCAGAGTGTGCTTCTCCCTCATTTTCGTGTCGCGTCGTGATTTTGTTAGTGTTCTAGGCTCGTGTCTCTAGTACGGTCTAGCCTAGGACCAGCACAGTACCGTTGTTGAGCGTTTATTCAACTTTCTCTGAATTGATTATTGCTGACCCTTTTTGCTACCATATTAATACCTTCCCTGCTCCACATACATCTACGTCGTGCGTTTGACACCACTTGGCAATCGCTCTATCCAAACTTTGAGAGTTTTGACTACAACGGTTGCCGATCACCGCCTGCTGCTTGGTAAGAACGGGTAAGAATTTGTGATTAGTTTGACGGATTTGTGACCATCCACCACACCACATCCTATTAATAGTCTGTAGGACATCTTCTTGTGTGTTTCTATTGCTACTAACCATGCCAGGATCACAAGCGGATGAGCTGGACTGGGAGAACATGACGAACAAGGAGATACATGATAAATGTGCACACATGATGGGAGAACAGGTGCAAGACATTGTGAACAGATTTGGAGAGGCAATGGAAAGGATATATGGTTTTGAGAAGACACTCGACACCAAGATGGATAATTTTTTTAATGAGCTACTCGCACGTCTACCACAATCACCACCAGCTGCTGCACCTGCTGCTCCTCTACTACAACAACCAGCACCTCCTCCACGCCGCAACTCAAACCCAAACCCAAGTCAGTCAGGAAAAGCGCAGTGTATTCCCCTCACACAAGGCCAACATTATGGTGATGTTGTTGTTTCTGCTGCTCCTGCTGCTGAGCAGTATGAGGACAATGACTATGAGGGCGAGTACGAGGATGAGGTTGCTACACATCATGCCTACATGCAACATCTTGGTCGTCCACGCGCCTACAATGGAAAAGGCAGGCATGCACCAGCCCCTCAGGTATGAGATGATGAACATGTTGCTAAACTAAAATTGAATATTCCACTGTTTGAGGGTAGATACAATCCTGATACATATCTTGCTTTGGAATTAGAAACTGAACAATGTTTTACATGTTTACAATATCCTGAGGACAGACGTGTTACTGCTACTGTGAGTGAATTTACTGGTTTTGCATCTATTTGGTGGTCCACACATTGTACAACACTGGTGCCTGCAAGCCAAACAGGGTAGTGTATCACTTTCGCAGAAGTATTCCAATGAGTAAACATCCCAACGAAGAGCGGAGGAGAGTATTTATGGTGGTTCTTCTGTCACACACAAGGTGTCATAGCTCTTGTGTGAAGTAACTGCTTGAGCTTCTGCAAATATTGTTACTGAACTGAACGACGGATAAACCACATTGCCAAATATAAAAGGATGTTTGAAGTAACAACTATAGAACTATTAAAAGTAAATAACATAAATAAGACTAAAAGTTGTGTTTCCTGCAATGAAGAGATTAGGCACGGAGAGACTTCAGTTCATGGTAAGAATGTATCAAGGGTGCCAGTGCGACGGTGATACGTCAACAACGTATCTACAATTTATGAAGTATTCATGCCATATTTATAACAATTCTATATGGTTTTGGTATGATTTGATTAGAACTAACCCGGACTGACGCTATTTTCAGCAGAACTACCGTGGTGTTGTTTTTTGTGCAGAAATAAAAGTTCTCCAAATGCAGCGAAACTTTTTGATGATTTTTTTGGACCAAAAGAGACCCCCGAAGCTTCGTGGAAGGACCAGAAGCCTCACGAGGTGCTCACAAGCCACCATGCCGCGCCAGGGGGGTGGCGTGGCGTGGTGCCTCGTGGGCCCATCTTAGCCCATCTTGACGTGATTCCAACGCCAAAAAATCCTATAAATAGAGAAACCCCAAGAAATAACCCTAGAATTTGGACTACGCCGCCGCAAGCCTCTGTACCTTCAAAATACCATCTGGAGCCCTGTTCCGGCACCCTACCGGAGGGGGGAATCATCACCAGAGGCCATCTTCATCATCCCGGCGGTCTCCATGGCGAGGAGGGAGTAGTTCACCCTCGAGGCTAGGGGTATGTACTAGTAGCTATGTGTTTGATCTCTCTCTCTCATGTTCTTGAGTTGGCACGATCTTGATGTATCGCGAGCTTTGTTAATATGGTTGGATCATATGGTGTTTCTTCCCTCTCTATCCTTGTTGTGATGAATCGAATCTTTTCCCTTTGAGGTTTCGTTATTGTCAGATTGAATATTTCAGATTTGAGAACACTTGATGTATGTATTGCATATGAATACCCGTGGTGACAATGGGGTATTATATTGATTCACTTGATATATGTTTTGGCACTCAACTCGCGGATTCCCGCGGTGACATTGGGGTAATCTATGCATAGGGGTTGATGCACGTTTTCATTATCTTTTCCCCGATAGAAACTTTGGGGCGCTCCTTGAAGTTCTTTGTGTGGATTGAATATTATGAATCTGAAGTTGTTTGATGCATATCGTATAATCAACTCACGGATACTTGTGGTGACATTGGAGTATCTAGGTGACATTAGAGTTGGTTGATGTGTATCATATGGTGTTATTTTAGTACGAACTCTAGGGCTGTTTGTGACACTTATAGGGATGGCTCAATAGATTGATCGGAAAGGATAACTTTGAGGTTGTTTCGTACCCTACAACAATTTCTATCTTATGTTCTCCGCTAATAGGAACTTTGGAGTGACTCTTTGTCGCACGTTGAGGGATTGTTATATGATCCAATTATGTTAGCACTGTTGAGAGATCGCACTAGTGAAAGTATGAACCCTAGGCCTTGTTTTCAAGCATTGCAATACCGTTTGTGCTCACTTTTATAGTTTGTTACCTTGCTGTTTTTTTTATTTTCAGATTACAAAAACCTATATCTACTATCCATACTACACTTGTATCACCATCTCTTCACCGAACTAGTGCACCTATACAATTTGCCATTGTATTGGGTGTGTTGGGGACACAAGAGATTTCTTGTATTTGGTTGCAGGGTTGTTTGAGAGATACCATCTTCATCCTACGCCTCCCACGGACTGATAAACCTTAGGTCATCCACTTGAGGGAAAATTGCTACTGTCCTACAAAACTTCGCGCTTGGAGGCCCAACACGAGTCTACAAGAATAAGTTGTGTAGTAGACATCATGCTCTTTTCTGGCGCCGTTGCCGGGGAGGTGAGTGCTTGAAGGTATATCTTTAGATCTTGCAATCGAATCTTTTGGTTTCTTGTTTTATCACTAGTTTGGTTTATAAAAGAAAACTACAAAAAAATGGAATTGAGGTTGCCTCATATTATTCATCTTTATAATGTTTTTCTTGAAAATGATGGAGCGGAAAATTGTGCTCAATTATTAGAAGAAGAATTCAATAAAATGTTTGGCATAAAATCTTTGAATGATGAGCTTGATTGCAATGTTGCTAGTATGAATTCCTTGAATATCCATGATGCTAATGATATGCCAAGCCATAAGCTTGGGGATGCTATGTTTGATGAAGATGATACTTTTAGCCCCCCAAGTTTTGATGAGCAAATTCATTATGATGATTGCATGCCTCCTATTTATGATGAATCCACTATTTTGGAAGAGGTTCCAATTGATTGTGACAATAAAGTTGCTATCTATGATGATTATTGTGATGACATGTATGCTCTAAAGAATAATGATAACTATGAAACTTGTCATCATTATTTTAATTTTCAATTGGATTATGTCAATCAAGTATCTCATGATAGCTATTTTGTTGAGTTTGCTCCCACTATTATGAATGAGAAATTTGCGTATGTGGACAGTAACAAAATTTCTACGCTTGTGGATCATGAAAAGAATGCTTTATGTGATAGCTATATTGTTGAATTCATTTATGATGCTACTGAAAATTATTATGAGAGAGGATCATATTCTTTTAGGAGTTGCAATAATATTAAGTTTCCTCTCTATGTGTTGAAAGTTTTGAAGTTGCACTTGTTTTGCCTTCCTATGCTAGTTGATTCTTGCTCCCATAAATTGTTTGCTCACAAAATCCCTACGCATAGGAAGTGGGTTAGGCTTAAATGTGCTAGTCATATGCTTCATGATGCTCTCTTTGTGTTTCAATTATTTACTTTTACGAGCATCATTGAAATTATCATGCCTAGCTAAAAAGGCATCAAAGAAAAGCGCTTGTTGGGAGACAACCCAATATTTATACCTACTGTTTTTGTATGTTCACATGATTAAGCTACTGTAGTAATAATGTTTTATATGTTTTGTTTCAATAATGTGCCAAGTAAAGCCTTTGGGATAGTGTGGATACTTGTTGATTTGATTCTGTGAAAAAACAGAAACTTTTGTGTCCAGTGCTGGAATTTCTATTCTGTACTGGAGCCATAAAAAATTCTGAAATTTTTACACAGTATTTTATTACAAATTACTTACGTTTTCCTAATTTTTCAGAATTTGTGGACTTACAGAAGTATGGTTTTTAAATCGCTCACTACATGCTGTTCTGTTTTTGACAGATTCTGTTTTCGGTGCATACTTTGCTTGTTTTAGTGTTTCCATAGCTTATATTGAGTAATATAAATTGTGGAAATGATAGAATACAGTAGGTATTATGTGAGAACAATTATGAATCTTGTCTTGACAGTACCAAAGTGGATGATTTATTTTTATCATACTAACCTATCTCACGAGTTCCGTTAAGTTTTGTGTGATTGAAGTTTTCAAGTTTTGGGTGAGATATCGATATGAGGAGAATAAGGAGTGGCAAGAACCTAAGCTTGGGGATGCCCAAGTCACCCTAAGGTAATACTCAAGGAATATTCAAGCGTCTAAGCTTGGGGATGCCCCGGATGGCATCCCCTCTTTCGTCTTCAACATTATCGGTATACCTCACTTGGAGCTATATTTTTATTCATCACATAATATGAGTTTTGCTTGGAGCGTCATTTTATTTTGTTTGGGTTTGCTTTCTGTTATCAATAATCATGTTTTTTTATCTTTTAGTTCAATAAAATGCCAATTATAGCCTTTACCATGCTTAGTTTGCAAGTTTATGTGTTGCTGTTTGAAAACATAAAGTTTTCTATTATGTCCAGAATATTCCTGAATAGTCAAAACATGATGAAAATCTGAAATTTTTACACAGTAAGCACGCATGAGTTCTCTGTCACATGGTAATTTTTCAGAATTTTTGGAGTTAGGGAAGTATGAATTCTTATTCACCCTTTACAGACTGTTCTGTATTGGCACATTGCTGTTATAGTGGCATTGTTTGCACATGTTTGCTTGTTTATTGTTTCTATTTGTGGATAGGAGTGTTAAATATGCTGAGGAATTTAGTATGCAATGTTTAATTATAATTTTAGTAATTTTCTACAGTAGAGAATGTTAAGGTTTTGAGTTGATTTATACTAACTTATCTCACGAGTTCTTGTTGAGTTTTGTGTGGATGAAGTATTTAAGATTTAGGGAAACCGTGATATGAGAGGAATTAAGGAGACACAAAAGCTCAAGCTTGGGGATGCCCAAGGCATCCCAATATAATATTTCAAGAAGTCTCAAGAATCTAAGCTTGGGGATGCCCCGGTAGGCATCCCACCTTTCTTCTTCAACAACTATCGGTCAGTTTTGGTTGAGCCTAAGTTTTTGCTTCTTCACATGATATGTGCTATTCTTGGAATGTCATTTTATTTTGTTTTCTTTGCTGTTTGAATAAAATACTTAAGATCTTAAATTTTTAAATGAGAGAGAGTCCTCACATAGCTACCTATTTACTTAACTACTCATTTGGTCTTCACTTATATCTTTTTGGAGTAGTTTGTCATTTACTCTTGTTCTTCACTTATACCCTATGAGTAAATTGTTGAATAAATTGAATATCATAAAGTTGAAATTATATGTGCTTCATATGCTTGTATCATGCCTAGTAGTAGTTTCACATTGGGTTTAGAAAGTGAAATCTATTGAAGCTTGACAATCACAATATTGGATTCATGAATGATTAGTATAAGGAAGAGGACTTTCACATATAAATATATTATCTTGGACATCTTTTATGATTGTGAATACCCATTAATTATTTTCAAACTTGAGCAAATTAGTTGAAGTTGGACAAGGAAGACAACGTAATGAGTTATGTTTGGGTATATTTGCATAGAAGTTATATTGTTATGGATCCTCCAACATGTGGTGCTTGCTTAGGATCTTTTGCTAGCCAAAAATTCGTACTAAGTAGAGATACTACTTGTGCATCCAAAAACCCTTAAACCCAGTTTCTTGCCATGAGTGTCCACCATACCTACCTATGGATTGAATAAGATCCTTCAAGTAAGTTGTCATCGGTGCAAAAAGCAATAAAAATTGCTCCTAAAATATGTATAATCTTTTATTGCAAGGGAAAATAAGCGTTGTACGAACTTGTGATGGTAAAGAAATAAAAGTGATGGACTGCATAATAAAGGTTGCTATCACAAGGGGCAATATAACGTGACGTTCCTTTGCATTAAGGGCTTGTGCATCCAAAAATAAAAAAGGCGCATGACAACCTCTGCTTCCCTCTGCGAAGGGCCTATCTTGTACTTTTATGTATTTACTTTTATGAATTTACCCTTATGCAAGAGTCGATAAGTATTCATTCTCATTTCAACCTTAATTATTCTCTAGTTGGCAAGCATCATGTGGTGGGGAAAGATCCAGGCACATATGGCCAGTCAAATATATTTGATCATAAATTATTATTGTTGACAATTATCTCTATGATAAATAAGTTGGGAGGCGAAACACTAAGCCCCTATCTTTCTCTGTGTTCGATGGATGCCATTTGTTCTAAAAATATGCTTTGAGTACTAGCAATCATAGAAGACTATATGATAATTGAGTATGTGGAGCTCTTGCTTAGACTTTGTTGAAATTAAATTGAATTGCAATTGTTTGGTGACTAAGAACATAGGTTGTTAATTTTCAAGAGATTGCATTGTTTGAACCATAACATGTGAATTGATTGCTACTTTATCATCATGAGTTTTATGAGAAAGAGTTGTTGTTATGATGCTAGGAAAAGTGATTGAAATTATCATTGATCAAACTTATGCACTATGCTAGCATTCACACTTCATAAATTATTTCTTTTATCATTTACCTACTCGAGGACGAGCAGGAATTAAGCTTGGGGATGCTGATACGTCTCCAACATATCTATAATTTATGAAGTATTCATGCCATATTTATAACAATTCTATATGGTTTGGTATGATTTGATTAGAACTAACCCGGACTGACGCTATTTTCAGCAGAACTACCGTGGTGTTGTTTTTTGTGCAGAAATAAAAGTTCTCCAAATGCAGTGAAACTTTTCGACGATTTTTTTGGACCAAAAGAGACCCCCGAAGCTTCATTGAAGGACCAGAAGCCTCACGAGGTGCTCACAAGCCACCACGCCGCGCCAGGGGGGTGGCGTGGCGTGGTGCCTCATGGGCCCATCTTAGCCCATCTTGACGTGATTCCAACACCAAAAAATCCTATAAATAGAGAAACCCCTAGAAATAACACTAGAATTTGGACTACGCCGCCGCAAGCCTCTGTACCTTCAAAATACCATCTGGAGCCCTGTTCCGGCATCCTGCCGGAGGGGGGAATCATCACCGGAGGCCATCTTCATCATCCCGGCGGTCTCCATGACGAGGAGGGAGTAGTTCACCCTCGAGGCTAGAGGTATGTACTAGTAGCTATGTGTTTGATCTCTCTCTCTCGTGTTCTTGATTTGGCACGATCTTGATGTATCGCGAGCTTTGTTAATATAGTTGGATCATATGGTGTTTCTTCCCTCTCTATCCTTGTTGTGATGAATCGAATCTTTTCCCTTTGAGGTTTCGTTATTGTTGGATTGAATCTTTCAGATTTGAGAACACTTGATGTATGTCTTGCATGTGAATACCCGTGGTGACAATGGGGTATTATATTGATTCACTTGATATATGTTTTGCCACTCAACTCGCAGATTCCCGTGGTGACATTTGGGTAATCTATGCATAGGGGTTGATGCATGTTTTCATTATCTTTTCTCCGATAGAAACTTTGGGGTGCTCCTTGAAGTTCTTTGTGTGGATTGAATATTATGAATCTGAAGTTGTTTGATGCATATCGTATAATCAACTCACGGATACTTGTGGTGACATTGGAGTATCTAGGTGACATTAGAGTTGGTTGATGTGTATCATATGGTGTTATTTTAGTACGAACTCTATGGCTGTTTGTGACACTTATAGGGATGGCTCAATAGATTGATCGGAAAGGATAATTTTGAGGTGGTTTTGTACCCTACAACAATTTCTATCTTATGTTCTCCGCTAATAGGAACTTTGGAGTGACTCTTTGTCGCACGTTGAGGGATTGTTATATGATCCAATTATGTTAGCACTGTTGAGAGATCACACTAGTGAAAGTATGAACCCTAGGCCTTGTTTTCAAGCATTGCAATACCATTTGTGCTCACTTTTATAGTTTGTTACCTTGCTATTTTTTTATTTTCAGATTACAAAAACCTATATCTATTATCCATACTACACTTGTATCACCATCTCTTCGCCGAACTAGTGCACCTATACAATTTGCCATTGTATTGGGTGTGTTGGGGACACAAGAGATTTCTTGTATTTGGTTGCAGGGTTGTTTGAGAGATACCATCTTCATCCTACGCTTCCCACGGATATATAAACCTTAGGTCATCCACTTGAGGGAAAATTGCTACTGTCCTACAAAACTCTGCGCTTGGAGGCCCAACACGAGTCTACAAGAATAAGTTGTGTAGTAGACATCAGACGGTAATACCAGTTACCTTGTATTGTATTCATAGTTTTTGATATGTGTGTTCTGTAGGCGGATCACCCTAAGGTCATGAAACTCCTCCATGTGGGATTATGTTTCATTCTATGGTCCTGCTTCACCGTTGCCACAGAGTGGTCGTTTCCACAATTACGGTCCTTGGACCGAAACCAGGCATTAAGTTTAATGGATCACCGTTATCTCATATTGTCATTGGTCCTCATAGATATCTCCACCTGTCACGTCAGAGGTCACAGATTTCCTAAACAATATGTGCTACCTGTGTAGGTCTTGAGATCATGTTGACTGGGCCCTTAAATTGGACAACATGCATAGAGTTCACCACAGCCTAACAACGTACTAGACAGATCATACCACTACAGATGCAAATGATGACATATAGAATAGGCACGAATGAATCTTACCACTTACCTACATCTCCCACGCCTATGGGAAATTACTCACACATCATAAGAGGGGAATCAATCACAACGGAGATAAAACCCATGAAAACCATATCGATAATACCGTGAAGATCCACAATAAGATGAAATGGATAATTCAACTAGTCTTGATCTCTAGATGAGATGAAATGGAATTACAATTGTTCTCTCAACCTTGGAATTCCTCTTACAAAGATGAAGGGGGTGATGATGATGGAGATGAAAGGACTAGAACTAAGAAAATCTCCGAAGGTGCTTCGGATCCCTTCTTCTCCTGTTCTGGGTGTGGTGGCGGCGGCTAGGGTTCTCTTCTTCCCCTGGTCCCTTCATGAAAGTGGCTTGTATAGATGTGGTGGAGCTGTAGGCAGTCCATACGACCACTGATACGAGCGCTCACGGCCGTATGGAACGTCGTCTTTTGCTTTGTTGCTCCTGTTGACTTGAGTCTCTTCATGGAAGTTGCACCAATTGGCTTGATTTGTTATAATCCTCCTTCGTTTCCTTCCAAATATGATGTTACCTTCCAAACACTAAGGAAATGAAATTTCTTCTCTTTCGAGGAATTAGCGTTAGGAATATCCGAAGAGTAATAGAAATTCGATGAAAGCCAAGCAAGAATCACTAGCAAAACATCACAAATTCTCGAGCCATCAACTCCCCCAAGCTTTGGATTTGCCCGTCCTCGAGCAAACAAGAAATCAAGAGAATGAAGTAGAGCTTGATTGAGTAGAAAGAAGTTTTACCGGCTCGAGAATATACATCATATCCATCTTTTCTTACCCTGCAATTTCATTCAAGAAAGTATTCGCATTCGAAAAGCTGCACTCAAGCTCGTTGCCTAACCATGTGTAGTTTTTCTATCACTAGTTATAATTTCTCAAACCAATTTTTTTTGTTAACCAAGTGTTTAGGCAAGCGAAAACATTTCTTTCTTGGATGGATATTCAATTCAAATTCATTAGGGTGTTTTGGATATGAAGACAACAGAGAATTCACGCATTTCATTTACTCCCACAAGTATATCCTAATCATGGATTTCAAACACTTCTATCAATCATTGTTCTTTGGAACTAGAACTCTCGGTAATGGGGTTATGCCAAAATTTACTATATGCAATTGGGTTCCGTTGTGGCTTAATTTTGTGCACTTTGGATCAAGAATAGTTGTCTCTTTCGAGCTCAGTGATCAGTGCTCTTATTTACCACATACACACTCCCTTGGAGAAGGTCGATCATTTACCACTCAATCTCCAAGTTTGTGACGGCGTCGTAGTTATGCGAATTGTCTCAACATATAGCAACAGGACGTGAAGCCAGCCATGAGCTGAAGCCCCACGATTTTAGTATCGTGAATAAATTTTGGCATAACCTTAATCACTTAAAATATTCATTCCTCCAAACAATTCTATCAATTGGTGTTATCAAGTCACTCAAATTCAGTATATGGAGTTGAACTATTTGAATGCTCGTTCTCTTCAAGAATTCAAGCCCCCTAAGTTTTTCTTAGAATTTCTTTTGGAACAAAATCATGTGTCACCACAAGGTTTCACTAGAAAAATCTGAAGTTGGGAGTTATGACTAAATGATATTCAACTAACGCGGGGAACTCACTTAGGTGCAGCCAGTCAAATGAAAATTCTTTCTCAAATAATATTGCGAGACAAGGGATTATGTATATGATATACCTCCTCGTGCTGGCTCACTTCTCCCCTTAGTCAAATCTCCGCTTTGTTTTCTTCATTTCCAACTTGCTAATGGTGAGCAAACCTGTGGTCTTGAAGAAACAAAATACAAACGAAGAGAATTCCAACAAGGCAAGAGCAAAGCTTGCTCCTCAAATTTATTATGCAAACTGAAAATAAACATGCTAATAAACAAAAAGAAAAAGAAAAAGAAGAAAATAAAATAAAATATGCACGCATGGATAACTAGGGGATGAGCTCCCCCAAACTTAGGCTCTTGGCCTACTCTCTAGTCCATGTCCTCATCATCGTTGCCCCTCTGGCCAACATGTGGCCACTGCATATGAGACGGGCCACTGGAGGAATCACCTCCAGTGCCAGGGTGTGGCTGCCAGAAAGAAAAGAGGGACTGTAAGTTCCCACTAAGCAGGTTGATGTTGTTGTTGGCCTCACGGAGGTCCGTACGGATCCCTCCGACCTGGTGCTGCAGCTGCTGAAACTCTACCCTAGGCACAAAATCTTGGGGCTGCCCAAAGTTGACCTGCGGTGCAAACTATGGTGCAGGTTGTGGTGCAAAGTGGGGCGCAAATTGGGGTGCATTACCCCATGCATCCAAACCATGAGCATGCCCTGCTGCTGCTGCTGCATCCCACTCTGGAGCGGGCTCGGGATGAACATCATTCCCGAACCCAGCTGCGTGCTTGTGCTCATTAATTTCATCAATGGAGAGCACCCACATATCACGCGTAGAAACAATAAAAGCTTGCGGCAAGGGTAAGTGCACATCAGTGGTTTCAGTGTTAGGTAGGGGGCATTTATAGCAATGTTCCCCTTGCACCAGTCCAATAAAATGAGTTCTAGTCATAATCCTCAGTTAAGCATCATAGGACCTGGAACAAGCGGCATCTCATCCACATCGAGGCCAAAGTGCTCGGCAAGACGAGTCACTATGCCTCCCACAACAATAGTCCCCTCGGCTACTTGTGCTGCCTATCGAGGTGAATCATCAGAAAGGCTCCCAAGTTTGGCTTGGGAGTGTAGTTGGGGTGGAGTGCCGCGTGGGCACATACGTCATAGCTCTACATGCCCCCAATGTTCTCCCTACCAAAAATAGTGTTTGCGAGGAAAATCATGAAGTAACAAATGGCGGGGTTCTGTATGCTTCATACCTTCTTGGCGGAGAGGTCGTGCTCATCCCTGACAGAGATGAGGTCCCATGTCCCCAACGCATCAGCAATGGGCACACCCCTGGTGTCGAGAACCCCTCGGTTCTCAAACCCAAAGGCGTTGCACCACTGCTCAAGCGTCATCGTACGTGGAACTCCCCCGAGTGTGAAGGAGCAGCTCGCCGGCACCCTCGAATCCTCGAGAGTGTGCTCGAAGGTGGAGAGGAACTCCATGGTGATGCTGCGGTACGTCAGGTAATGGAAGTTGCTGAAAACTCCCATCCCAACATTGTCCGCTAGCATGCGAAGTCGTTGTGGAGCCCTTGGGACTCCAAGAACGCGTAACACTTACACTTTGTTGGCGTCATCCCCCGGCTGTTCACTCGTGAAATGTCCTTGTTGGCAGCAGCGCGGAGGTCGTCCCCCTCGATCCGGGCATGCTTAGAGCACGAGCCCATGGCCTTCTTCCCCGTGGCGATCGCCGATCTCATCATTTTCTACACACAACGAAAATAACAATAGAAAAATGTAAGTTTCACGTAGGGGTCGAGTTCTAGTACTACCTAAGCTCGATCCTAACCTATTACTTTGAATCCTAACGTGAAAATCGAATGGAAAAATAAAAAATATTTGCATCTCATATAGGATATGAACATGGATGAAATCACCATCAAAACTTGCAAATGAACCATGGATCAGAGGAGAAACTCACCGAGGATGAAGATGCACAGATCAAACGAACGAAATCCGTGAAGAAACGGAGGATTTGGAGGATTTTTGTTAGGGTTTGAGAGAGAGAGGTGAGAGGCTTGGGCGCTAGGGCAGGAAGAAGAAGATCCCCCCTGTGCCGGCGACGTCATTATATGAAAATTTCGACCATACGACCGCTCATAGGGGCGTGAGCGCCCGTATGGAACGCCAACTCATGTTGAATTTTGCCGATCTAGGGCTTGCGTACCTGGGACGGGCGTTCATACGGACGCGAGCACTCGTATGGAACACCGTCATTTACTCCGTATGCCGAAGACGTTCGGGGCAGAGCATTGCTACTTGTGAGCTGTGTTTGGATTTTCCCCGAAGAGGAATGGTGAAGCAATATAGTAGCGGATAGTATTTCCCTCAGTGAGAACCAAGGTTATCGAACCAATAGGAGAACCAAGCAAATCCTAGTCAAATAGTACCTGCACACACAAGAGCAAATACTTGCACCCAACATGGGCAAGAGGGTTGTCAATCCCCTTGAACTCGTTACTTGCAAGGATCAAATATGATAGTGATAGATATATAAATTGAAAAGTAAATAAAAAGTAAAATAATTGCAGAAAGGTAATTTAGGTTTTTGTAATATGATAAAATTAGACCCGGGGGCCATAGTTTTCACTAGAGGCTTGTCTCTCGAAACATAGCATACGTTGGGTAAACAAATTACTGTTGGGCAATTGATAGAAAAGCGCATAGTTATGATGTTATTCCTGGCAAAGATCATGTATATAGGCATCACGTCCGTGACAAGTAGACCGAAATGATTCTGCATCTACTAATATTACTCCACTTCGAGAGCGCTTCTATGCTTGCCTCTCTACGTATTAAGTTCATAACAAACAGAGTAATGCATGAGGTATGATGACATGATGTAGACGGAAAATAAACTCAAGCAATATGAATAAACCCCATCGTTTTATCCTTAATGGCAACAATACAAATACATGCCTCGCTACCCTTTTTGTCACTGGGTGAGGACACCGCAAGATTGAACCCATCACAAAGCACCTCTCCCACTGAAGATAAATCAATCTAGTTGGCCAAACCAAACGGATAGATCGGAGAGAAATACAAAGCTATAACAATCATGCATAATAAAGTTCAGCAAAGACTCAATTACTTTCAATGAATAATCTAATCATAAACCCACAATTCATCGGATCCCAACAAACACACCACAAAAGAAGATTACATCGGATAGAACTCCATGGAGACCATGGAGAACTTTGTATTGAAGATCAAAGAGAGAGAAGAAGCCATCTAGGTAATAGCTATGGACCCGTAGGTCTGTGGTAAACTACTCACATATCATCGGAAGGGCAGCAAGGTTGATGTAGAAGCCCTCCGTGATCCATTCCCCCTCCGGCAGATCACCGGAAAAGGCCTCCAGATGGGATCGCGGAAGAATAGAAGCTTGTGGCGGCGGAAAAGTTATTTCGGGTGGCTCTCTGTTTGTTTTGGAATATTTGGGAATTTATAGAAGTGGAATTAGGTCAAACAGAGCCGCGTGGGACCTACGAGCTCAGGTGGTGCCCCCCAGGGGCGCGCCAGGTGAGCACGTGGCTCTCCCGTTGGGCTTCTGGCCTCCTCCCGAACCTTCTAGGGTCTCTTCTGGTCCAGAAAAAATCATCGTAAAGTTTCATCATGTTTGGACTTCGTTTGGTACTGATTTCCTAAAAAGCTAAAAACAAGCAAAAAGCAGCAACTGGCACCGGGCACTGAGTTAATAGGTTAGTTCCCAAAAATGATGTAAAATTGCATATAAAGCATATAAAGTATCCAAGATTGATAATATAATAGCATGAAACAATAAAAAATTATAGATACGTTGGAGACGTATCAGCATCCCCAAGCTTAATTCCTGCTCGTCCTCGAGTAGGTAAATGATAAAAACAAAATTTTTGATGTTGAATGCTCCCTAGCATGTTTATCATGTAATCTCTCTTATGGTATAAATATTGAGAAACAATAAAGTAATTGATATCAACATAATAATATCCATGAATACAATAACATAATCATTAAGTTTCCAAAATATACAATGCTCAATGAATGTTATCCCTACTCATTGAATTATGTAAGCATGGCATGACTCCGCCTTCACCGCATACATATAAATCATGAGCACCCCGGTGTCAAACCATGAAATTGGATCATACTTTTTAATGCGCTTCAGCATTTTCAACTCCACTCAATACATGAGCGTGAGACATGGACATTAGCACTATAGGTGGAATAGAATGTGGTGGTAGAGATATATAGGAGAAGTCAAAAAGAAAGAAAGGCTCGCATCAACTCGACGGATCAATAGGCAATGAGGAGGCACATCAATCGATATGAATACGAGGAGTAGGTATTGCCATACAACGGATGCACTAAGATCTATAAGTGTATGAAAGCTCAGTAGAAACTAAGTGGGCGTGCATCCAACTTGCTTGCTCATGAAGACCTCGGGCATTTGAGGAAGCCCATCATCAGAATATACAAGCCAAGTTCTATAATGAAAAATTCCCACTAGTATATGAAAGTGATAACTCAGGAGACTCTCTATATGAAGAACATGGTGCTACTCCGAAGCACAAGTGTGGTAAAAGGATAGTAGCATTGCCCCTTCTCTCTTTTTCTCTCATTTTTCATTTTTCATTTTTTTAAAACAATCTCATGGACCTCATCCCCACATTTTGGAGGAATCATTAGTCTCCATCATTCTTTTCCTCACTGGGACAATGCACTAATAATGATGATCATCACACTTTTATTTACTTACAACTCGATAAACTGATACAAGATGACTCTATATGAATGCCTCTGGCAGTGTACCAGGATGTGCAATGATCTAGCGTAACATGTATAACAATGATGAGCGGTGGCTTTGCCACAAATATCATGTCATCTCTATATGATCATGCAAAGCAATATGATGATGAACACACATGTCATAAAACAGAACGGTGGAAGTTGCATGGCAATATATCTCGGAATGGCTATGGAAATGCCATGATAGCACTACAAAAAAAAGACACATCCGTGACATTATGGCCTGAACGAAAACGTTTTCTGTCATGGTTGTGACACTTCTATGACAATAATTGTGGCAAAAACACGTATCGTCATAGATGTGGTGGGCTCCTACTTCTATGACAAAAAATTATGACAGAAAATGGGCTTTTCGTCCTGGGCGGGCCGGAGACGCACCCGCATGACATTCTTTGGGCCATCCATGATGTAAAAAATCATGGTAGAAGTGAGGCCGAGGAAATTTTCGGGGAATTCCCGGTTACGGTGGGTGGTTGGGGCCGAGCGATGCAGCGTGGTTTGCGCGTTTCTCTCGTACGCGCGCGTGTGTGCGAGGCGTTCTCTTACTGAACCCGAGCGATCACACTAGCTACGTACTGAAGCCGATCGATCCCTTCGCTGCTAACTGAACCCGAGCGATTCCTTCGCTGCTAATTGAACCCGAGCGATTCCTTCGCTGCTAACTGAAGCCGGTCGAGCCACCGTACGTGCGAGACGTAGCCGGTTGGGTTGCCTCTTGATGAATAGTGCCTGTTGCTGCTGCACGCGTGGTACGTAGAACGAGTCGAGACGCACCGATCGAGCCCCTTGCGTGAGACGTGGTGAGTTGACCTAGCCGGTTGGTTGGCTGTGGATGAACAGTTCCCGTTTTCTTTGTTTTTATACATATACAGCCCATTTCATATTACTTATAAGATTTACAGCCCTTTTTGTCTGGGCAGGCCGAATGTATCCCTCGTCGTCTTGAAAGATTTGCAGCCCAGCAGGGCAGAGAAGAAGAAATCGGCCTGTGTAGGCTATTCTACGAAAAAAGAGGTGGGCTAGCCATTTTCACCGAGAAAAAAACAGCTGGGCTCGTCATGTTGTAAACATAAAATAAAAGCCTGGACTAGACGGGCCACAGACACCGCACAGCCTAGTTGATAACCTACTCCCTCTCAACAACAACAACAAAACAACAACAACAAAATTGATCGAGCAACTGGGACCCACGTGTCAGCGGCATTTTTTTTCATGTAATAAGGAGGAGCTTCCTTGCATGCGAAGATGTAGCTGGTGGGTCCCAGCTGTCAGGGAGTGGAATCATTTTTCTTCCACGTAATAAGGAGGCACTTCCTTGCGTGCGACCATGGACCTCGTGGGTCCCACGTGTCAGCCTGTCCACGTACAGTCCTCTTCCGTTGGCTGTCGTTCGTTGACCACGTTTACGATGCCGTGCCGAGAGCACCAAGGCGGTGGACGACGGCGAGGCCTAGGGAGGGAAACGACCCGGAGCTGGGGAAGACTCGGCAGTGGACGCCCACGCGGAGGGGAATATGAGGGTTTACTGGCTCGGCTGCGGTGTGAGGCTGCCGTCGCCGGAGAATAACATGAGGTGTGGGTTAATAGAGGGATGGCCTGGCTAGCGATGGGAGTAGGGTGGCGCGGTGAGGCCTGCGCGGCAGCACAGCCGGCCACGGAAGGCAGGAGCAGGCGGTCACGCCGTCGCTGGTTTGGGCGGCTGGAGCAGGAAGATCAGAGATTGAAGAAACACGCCGGCCGTTGGATTGACATCTAACGGTCTCACGCTGCTAGAGTCGATTTTGTTGACTAAATTGACATAGCCCTGCGTACGCGTCAACTTAGTAGGCCCCCAAGTCAGCCTCCAAATCAGGTGGGACCCAGCTAGCAGGGGGAGGAATTATTTTTCTTGCGCCTAATAAGGAGGTACTTCGTTGAAAAAGATGCAGCTGGTAGATCCCAGCTGTCAAAGGGATGAAACTTTTTTTCTGCGTAATAAGGAGGCACTTCCTTGCATGCGAAGATGTCGTTGGTGGGTCGAACCAGTCAGGGGGAAGAATCATTTTTTTCGCGTAATAAGGAGGCACTTGCTTGCGTGCGGCCATGGACCATGTGGGGCCCTACTGTCAACCTCTCCACCTACATCCCTCTTCCAATGATTGTCGTTTGTTGACCACGTTGACCATGCCGTGCCGAGAGCACCAACGCGGTGGACGATGGCGAGGCCTAGGAAGGGAACGACCCAAAGCCGGCGAAGACATAACAGTGGATGCCCACGCGGAGGGGAGTACGAGGGTTGACTGGTTCGGCTGTGGGGTGAGGCTGCCGTCGCCGGAAAATAATAGGACGTGCAGGTGGGTAGAGGGATGGCCTGGCCAGCGGTGGGACTAGGGTGGGAGCAGGCAGTAAAGCCGGCGCTGGTTTGGGCGGCTGGAGTAGGAAGATTAGAGATTGAAGAAGCACGACGACCGTTGAATGGACATCCAACAGTCACTGCTGTTAGAATCGTTTGTTGACTATAAGTTGACAAAGTTTTACGTAGGCGTCAACTTAGTCGGCCAACGCCAGCCTGGAAATCTGTGGCGTGTACAGCCCATTTGCTATTATTTTTACAATTTAAAGCCCATTTCCTAATTCATATGGAATTTATTACAGCCCATTTGCCATTTTTAGAAATGCTGCCCTTTTCTGGTCAGGACCAGTGTTAAAAAATTGCTAAAAAATATGCGAAATTTTCAAAATTTCGCATATTTTTGCTGGGGTCTTAACTATTTTTAATCCCAAAATTAGGAGTGAGATTAAAACTAATTTAAAAAATGTGAAAATCCAATGAAATATAAAATCTCAAAGAAGAAAAAAAGCAAAATATGAAACTAATTGCCCATTTGTTGTGTTTTTTTACATTTGCGGCCCATTTCATATTACTTTTATGATTTACTGCCCATTTTCTGGCCAGGCCAAATGCATCCCTCCTCATCTTGAAAGATTTGCAGCCCAGCAAGTCAGAGAAAACAAATAGGCCTAGGTTGGGTACTCTTCAAAAAAAATGGTGGGCTACCCATTTTCCCAAAGAAAAAACAGTTGGCCTGGTCATGTTGTTAGACGGGCCACAGACACCGCACAACCCAGTTTATATGCTGCTCCATCTGAACAACCAAAAAAAACTGCTCAAGCTGCTGGATCCCTGGTGTCAGGCGCTCCTTGTGCAATTCTGTCGTTAATTGACTATACGTTGACAATGATGTCGGTCCCAGATATCAGCAAGGTGGGTATGAGTAAAAAATATTGAGGGGTGGATCTGAGTAGTAAGGAGGCACTTGCTTGCGTTCGGCAGTGGACCTGGTGGGTCCCTACTGTCATACTCTCAAGTACAGTCCTCCCCCGATTCACCATGTTGACCATGTTGACAAGGCCGAACGGCGGCGCCTTGGCGAGCGCACCAAGGCGGAGGACGATGGCGAGGCCTCGGACAGGAATGAATAGGAGCCGGGGAAGATGCGGCAATGTGGTCGTAGGCGGCGTGGAGTACGAGGGTTGACTGGTTCTAGTGCGGGGTGGGCTACCGTCACCGGAGAAGAATAGGATTTTTGGGGGAGTAAAGGGATGGCCTGGCCAGCATTTCATGGTACGACAGGGCGGCGATCCGGGCACGGCACCGCAACCAGTCGTGGAAGGGGGGAACAGGCCATCCCGCCGGCGCTGGTTTGGTTTTGGCGCCTGGATCGGCAGACCCAAAAACTCAGCATGCTCAATAATAAGAATTAATTTTATATGGCTACAACTTATTGTAAAATGAATCCGAGCACTTTTTTTTCTTTAGGTGTGAAGCCGAGCACATTCAGAAGCCCTGGGATAAAGTGGGGTCGCCACATGTGTTGGGCTGGGCTGGGCATTCTTATCGAAAAATAATGTTGGGCTGGAACTTTTTATCATAAAAAAAACTCGGCTTGTCAAAAAACTTGTGGTACCTGGGTTTCGAACGGGAGACCTGGGCAGCACAATCCATAAAACATACAAATGCAACAGAAAAAAATTGTGATATTTATTACAACTTGCCGCTAATAATTGTTAGATGTTGACCACGTCGACTATGATTTGCATCGGCTTCAACCTTGTGGGTACCAAATAACAGTCCGCTGGTTGCACGAAGAAAAGGGTGTGAGAAAAAAGACTGGTCGCTATCTTTGCCTAAGAATAATATCGACTGAATGTAAAGATACTCTCATAGGAAAATAATATCCTCCAGTTAAAATCATACTTTTCAAAGAAGGGGGCGGGCGGCGTGACGGCGGGTCCGGTGAGCAACGGCGGCGGTGGAGGAGGGGGTTGGGGGCTGCGCGTAGAGGGGGTTCACAGGGTGGTGGAGTTGGTCTTCGGGAACGCCGGTGCAGAGCGGGGGCGAGTTTGTTTCTTCGGTGAACTCCCGTGCTCCGACGTCGGCGTACGAGCTCAAACGCATTGCTGTGGTCGAGGAGACGGGAAGAAAAGATGTCAAACAAATGCTCCGAAATGAAAGGTCTCCATAGGAAAAAAGAGAAGGCCTCAGGTGGCTTACCGGAGTTGCAAACGGCCGGTTAACTTCATCGTTTCCAGCGAGATTCGTTTTGTTCTCGTGGGTGGTGCGGAAGGTTTTGGGTGAAGATTTTTGGGGCAATCGGCCGAGGAGGTCGGGGTCTATTTATAGGACATGATTTTAGAAGGAAAGAATCAACATAAAATCGAATCCCGGGGAGGAAAGGATTTGGTTCACGTTATGTAAGGAAAGAACAGAGAAGAAAGGAAGGAAGAAGAAAAGGAAAGAAAAATAAAAGGAAAGGGGAGGTGGGCTGGATCCACTAGGTGGGCCGCGGGGATTATTTCCTTTTAAAGGAAATCCCTTTCCTATTTTAAATAAAATAGAGAAGAAAAGAGAAGAAATAAAATATCCTATAGGCATATTATATATCAAAATGATCATAAGAAAATAATGCAAATAATGAACTATTTTCGAGGGGCAAATAAAATACTTACAAAATCTCGAAATTCAAAAAGTGATACTGTTGAAATAAAATCCAATAAAAATCATTTTTAAAATACCAAAATGATTTCAAATTTATTTTCTCCTAATTTTTCATTGAAGGGAATCATTTTACCCTTATTTCCATATATTTATATTTAGGAGAAAAATAATTTGAATAAAAACTTCAAAGGGACTTTCAAAATGATTCTTTTAAACTTCCAACTCTATTTCTTATAATTAGAAGAAGTTATTTTATCTTCTCTCAAGAAAATCATTGAGTTGCATAAAGTTTCTGGTGTTAAAATATTTTCAAATGGAATTCAAATCTTTTCAAATCCCTTTTTCATTCCTTTAAATGGAAGAAGTCATATCATCTTCACTCTAGGGTTTTGTGTTTGAAATGAATTTGAATTCATTGAGATCAAAATGCAAAGTGAAGGATTTGGGAAAGTCTATTTATACCATCTCATTAAAATTTCAATATGTTTCAAATTTCACTCACTTTCAATCAATCAATCAAACAATGACACAATATTTACTTAATTAATATAATATTCCAAAATTTAGAATTTTGGGATGTTACAAACCTACCACACTTAAAATGAATCTCGTCCTCGAGATTCGAGGAGGCTAGCAAGAAAAGGTTAGGGTTTGGGGGTCTTCCAGCAAATCTATGGATCGGAAGGGTCTGGGGTGCTACCACACTTAAAATCCAAGTCATGGGTCCATCAAAACTCAGGTTCTTATTTCCTGGAAAGAATCTGTCTTCTCACATAACTTGAGTCCTTTTATAAGTTCTTCCGAGGCTTGACAGGTCTGACGTCAATACCAAACAACTATCGTAAATCTCATGGTGGTCAACAATTTATGGTTTCCTGCAGGAAAATGGTTTGGGTTGAATCTCACCGTATAACCTACGTTTGGCAAGAACTGCCTTGTTGAAAGATCGTGGATGTCGCCTAGAGGGGGGGTGAATAGGCGCTTTAAAATAATTACGGTTTAGGCTTGAACAAATGCGGAATAAACCTAGCGGTTAATTTGTCAAGCACAAAACCTACAACAACTAGGCTCACCTATGTGCACCAACAACTTATGCTAAGCAAGATAAACAACTAAGTGATAGCAAGATATATAACATGAAACACTATGGCTATCACAAAGTAAAGTGCATAAGTAAAGGGCTCGGGTAAGAGATAACCGAGGCACGCAGAGACGACGATGTATCCCGAAGTTCACACCCTTGCGGATGCTAATCTCCGTTTGGAGCGGTGTGGAGGCACAATGCTCCCCAAGAAGCCACTAGGGCCACCGTAATCTCCTCACGCCCTCGCACAATGCAAGATGCCGTGATTTCACTAAGGGACCCTTGAGGGCGGTCACCGAACCCGTACAAATGGCAACCCTTGGGGGCGGTCACCGAACCCGTACACTTTGGCAACCCTTGGGGGCGATCACCGGTACCCGTCAAATTGCTCAGGCCAATCTCCACAACCTAATTGGAGACCCCGACGCTTGCCTGGAGCTTTACACCACAATGATTGAGCTCTGAAGCACCACCAACCGTCTAGGGCGCCCAAGCACCCAAGAGGAACAAGCTCTAGGGTACCAAGCACCCAAGAGTAAAAAGCTTCTCAAACTTCACTTCCACGTATCACCGTGGAGAACTCAAACCGATGCACCAAATGCAATGGCAAGGGCACACAGAGTGCCCAAGTCCTTCTCTCCCAAATCCCACCAAAGCAACTAATGCTAGGGTGGAAAATGAGAGGAAGAACGAAGAAGAGAACACGAAGAACTCCAAGATCTAGATCCAAGGGGTTCCCCTCACATAGAGGAGAAAGTGATTGGTGGAAACGTAGATCTAGATCTCCTCTCTCTTTTCCCTCAAGAACTAGCAAGAATCATTGGAGGGATTGAGAGATAGCAAGCTCGAAGAAGGTCAACAATGTGGGAAGAACTCGAGCTAAAATGATAAGGTTCAATGGGGAAGAAGACCCCCTTTTATAAGACCTCCTGAATCCAGCCGTTTTTGCACTGCAGCGGTACAACCGCTTGAACCACCGGTACAACCGGTATTCATGGGTTCACACTACAGAAGTGCCCCAGGCGGTACAACCGGTGGAGCCACTAGTAGTACCGGTCGGCCGGAGCCAACCAGGAACTACCGCTCCACCACCGCCCAACAACTGCCTCTCGTACAGAAGGGGTTCACCCCATAGTGGTGGTTGGGGCGGTGGTTGTGCCGGTGCAATCGCCAGACCAGCGCTCCTGTGGTGGCTAAGTCCGGAGCGGTACAACCGCTCCAGACACCGGTAGTACCGGTTCGCCTTAGCCGTCCGGGAACTACCGGGCCACCACCGCCCAGCCACAACTCCAATACAGAAGGGAGTCCGATAGTGGAGCGGTGCTGGACCGGAACAATCGATCAAGCGGTACAACCGCTTTTACAAGTGGTACAACCGCTCGGTACAAACAAAAACACTGCCACAGAGAACAGAGGATACAATAAAACCTGAACTACCACAACTTCTGCAAATGAGCTCCGAATTGAGCAAACTCAAGCTTGTTGGATAGACGACGACGAGTACTATCCAAACAGCGACTGGTTATAGTAAGAAGAGGCAGTAGAAAAATGCCAATGATATAGAGATGTGAAACCTCTATGAATGAAGAACCGGCAAACACTCCAACATCGAAAACATCATAGAAGATGCACATGAACTCCGTTTTCGATGAACTCGAGCTTGTCATGAAGATGACCATAAGATCTAAAACCCACAAAGAGAAACACCAAACAAGAACCAAGAAAGATGATGCAAGGATGCAATGGTTTGAGCTCTCTACGAACGATACGATCAAGCTACTCACTTGAGAGCCCCCTTGATAGTACGGCTATCGATCCTATAACCCGGTCTCCCAACTACCACCATGAGACCGGTAAAATAGAAAACCTATCAAGGGAAAACCTTTGCCTTGCGCATAGTCCACTTGAGCTAGATGATGACGATCTTGACCTCCTCAAGTTGGACCACCTTTCTTGATTGCGTTGGCTCGATGAAGACTAGTTGATTGCTCCCCCATACTCCACTATGGGTGAGCCACTCTTCGGCACATATTCACAAGTCCATTGTCACCACAATGGACGGCAAGCTTCAAGCATGATCTCTTCGTGATGCTCCACTTGAACTTGCACACCGCAACCTTGATGACGATCACCACTTGACGTCATCCTCCATGGGACATATGAGACCTTCCTTTTGATGCACACCCATGGAAACAAACCTAACCCCACAACGAACACTTACGTAGACAATGGGTTAGTACACAAAGCGCAATGGACAATGCTTACCATACCATTAGATCACTTGATCCCACCCGGTACATCTTCTACGCTTTGTGTGTTGATCAACTTGAAAAACTCTTTGTACTTAGTCTTGATCAACCTTGAATCTTTCCAACTCTATTCATTAGGATGATGTCTTGAAGGTAAACATGAATGTTCACACAATCTTCTTCTTCAAGACATGCTTGCAATAGGCTCAACTCTCACATGACCAATCTTTGGATAAATCCTTGAATAGCACCTTGGTCATCACATAATCTCCTTGAAACCAACAAATGGACTTCAAGAAATGCCTATGGACAAACCCTTCAATATAACTCACGGCAACCATTAGTCCATAGAGATTGTCATCAATTACCAAAACCAAACATGGGGGCACCACATGTTCTTTCACTTGTACAAGGGCTTCTCAACATACCATTCTAAGGCTTAAACAAAGTTTTCAACGATCGTCGTCTCTCTACTATAGGTAAGTCACTCCAGATTTACCATTCCAAATAGCAAGAGCGAATGATAAGAGTAAGTCGGTATGGTGATCAATCCATTCCGCACCCAAATCATTACCCTATATGAGGTTTAGCGAATCTAACATTTCTAACACTCGGGCATTCTCACAAGCATTGCAGAATTTCTCTTGTCCTCGAACTGGGTTCGGGTAATTCCATTGCTTCTGCAAGCCAAACATAACATCTATCGTTTCTTCACAACTCTCGGGTTTTTGCGTAATTTCCTATGAAACGTCTGTTGATCAAATCACAGCTTCTTCCAAATCCTTATTAATATTCCTGGGCCTGTGTGTTATGGGTCCACTTCAATTCTTGTACAACTTTAACTCCTCCTTGGAGTTACTATTGTTTCATATTCCAACATTACACCATCCTTAAATCCAATAATACTTCATTCCTTCATTCTCTAGGGGTATCCAACATATCGTAAACAAAACTCCAACTTATTTTGTCCAAACTCCACTCTGTGGAATACATTTTCCTTTCCCTTGGTCAAGTGTTCACACAGAAAAGTATCACTATTAAAATAATATGCACTGGTTCATCCATAAATCCTATTCTCCTCTTATCAAATCTTTTATTACATCCTTAACCACTTCTCAAAACTCCAAATTCAAAAGTACTTTATTACAAATGCTGCCATCCACATAGTTTGGTAGGGTCAAGCATTACTTTCATCTTTATTTATTTGTTCAAACTCCTTGGCATGAACGGTACATTCTTCTCCTTTGTTTCCTGTGGTTTTACCGATTACTACCACACTTAAAATGAAAAGTACTAGTCCATCCATAGGTCTTATTCTTCATATCTCCGAACATGATCACAGTAACATACAATGCAGTAATTGAGATCATGACACATTTGTCTTTATTGATTCATGAACCATTACAATCTCCGTGATTTCCAGTACATAATTTAACTCCACATCCTCAGGAATATACAAGTGCTTCCTACTATATTTATTACATTCCTTATTACAGCACCAAAATCTGAAGTACTCCGCTCAAGCCTTCTTCTGATCTGAACACTCCCTGGCATCATGTCCTACTTCCTTGCAAAGTAAACAGATGACTTCCGACAAGTCTCAGGGCTTCATGGTTATTGTGTCTGCTCCTTGGGTTCTTGGCTCCTTTCCTGGACACATATTGGCGTAGTGACCTAAGGTCTTGCACTTGAAACATGTGATATAGCTCAGGTCCTTCTGTGCAGGGATTTGGCTCTTCCTGGTATATTTTCTCTTCTTCTTCCTGGATTTCTTTGTTCCGATCAATACTTCCATTTTCTGTGGATCAAACTCCACTTCTTCCGTCGGGAAGTTTACCAGATACTCCTTTCTTTGCTTCGTACAATACTGGGAAAAATGTCCTTCTCCATAGGAATAACATGCATTGGAGTAAAATCTAACTAGGCCTTCTTCATCTGTGTCTTTAACAACCTCCTTCATCACAGGTTCTTCTAAACTTTCCTTGAGGGCTTCCTTCATGCCTTCCTTCAGCTGTTTGGTAATTTCTTGTACCTTGAGGTAAATTTTGCACTGAGCTGGGTAATGAGTAGTTCCTTCACATAAGAAACAAGGCACCTGCCTAGTGGGGCATTCTTCCTCTGGGTGATGTTCTTCACAATGAGGGCATCCATCCTTGTGTTCTCCCTAGGTGTGTCCTATTTCTCTGCATATCTTGCAAGCACAAGGTTTCTTCATCGGTTTATCACCGTTCTTTCGGATAAGACAGGATCTTAACAGAGTCGTCTTGAATTCCTCCCAAGTTTTTGCTCTATTACATCCTTGTATGGCTTGGTGCATTTCCCACCAGGTTGCAGCACTTTTTGTAAAGTACTGAAGAGCGTATTGAACCTCATACTTCCTTGCAATCAAATTTTTCCCGAAGTGGTTTTCCATGTTCTGAATCCATAGCTCTGCCACCGGCTGAGTCATCAGTCCAGAGAATACAAGTCCACCTTCATTCTTCATCTATTGGGTCCAAGGGTTTTGGGATGAGATACAAGAGAGAGGTAGAGAGACACACACAATACAAACAATACTTATAAAAAAAGTAGGTTTTATTTGTGGCTGTCGGAAAACACACACAAATGACAGCTCACAAATCATTGTATCTAACGTGAGTAGACAACAGGGGTTTTGGTCTTCTAAAAGGTCTTATAAATCTTGGAATTCTTCAGGGTCTTCAATTTCTTCGAGTCTTCGGAGTCTTCAATCGTTGCAGCTTCAATCCTTGTACTCTGAGGTGGTTCTCAGTTGATCCTTCGTGTGGTCAAACAACTGACAGTGCTCATCCAACCCTACCGTTCGTCTACATCTGCTAGCAACTGTCCCGCCAGAGTCACAACTAAGATCAACCAAGCCAGAGCCCATAATGATTTGTGGCTGCACAGGTAAGCTTCCGGGCATGAAGTATTCTTCCGTCTCTTTGAGCCTGGGTGAAGCTTTCCGCAAGATGTCACGGCGCTTACCCATGCATCCCGGGGTCATCCACTGGGTTTTCCCACGATGCCCGTCGAACCGGGTCATCCACTGGGTTTTTCCCACGATGCCCGTCTAAACCATCCTCCACCCAGAGGTATATTGAATTCTTGTCTCGAGTCTTGAGGTCTTGTAGATGCAGGCCTTGAAGTTGCCATCTTGAAGTTGTCGTCATTGACGTAGTGTCCTCCTTCTCATACCACTCACGAGCACTCATACCAATCCCCGTCTACTATAGCATAGCATTAAAATAATAACGTTCCCGGGGTTTAGTATCAGGGGTGTGGGTTCCTACCTCATGCTTCTACTCAACTACAAGATTCAGTATACTACTGGAGGAAATGGTGAAAAGGTGCACTAAATGCAATAAAACATAGGTATGAAAAATATGGTCAAATTGAACTTGCCTAGTAAAAGTTGATGAAGATTATATCGCTCTCAAAAATAACTTGATAGAACTATTTGTCACTCTCCGATGAAATCTATATTAATCAAACATTGCATTCATATAAGGGAAAAGATTAGAGTCAACCGGCCGATCACGCGTACACTTCTGCCGCATGCGTTGCCGTCAGATACGAGTTTGATCAGCCGACGCACAATCGGCCAGGACCTCCACGACTGGACGCGTGCCTCTGCTACTTACAGTTTTTCCGTAACATTATCCGTGTTGCAGAAGTACTTCCGCAACAACACCCATGTTGCAAAAAAGTTAAGACAAAAAATTATGCAACATCATCTTTGTTGCAGAAGTCCTTTCGCAACAACACCCATGTCGGCAAAAAGTTAAGACAAAAAAATTCTGCAGCATCATCTGTGTTGCAAAAGTCCTTCCGCAACGAAACTCATGTTTCAAAAGAGTTCAGACGGAAAAAAAAGCTCTGCAACAGAACCTCTGTTGCACATGTTTCTGCAACAGGAGGTCTGTTGCAATGGTGAGGAAGGGCCCGGGCCGCTGGATGACCCCGATCAAACGGATGCGGAGGCGGCGGATCTTTTTAGAAGATCCGCCGGCCGACGCGTAGCGTCGCCCTTCATATAAGCAATCACATCTGGCAAGCAATTCTAACACTCAAAATAACAATCAAGAAATAAAAGCAACAAAGAAATCAATGAGAAAACCAAATAAAAACCCAAAGAAAACTTCAAAAGAAAACTATGAAGAAACTACTAAAGAAAACTCTATGACTTAACTACACAACAACAAAATAGTTTTTGTCCTAAGTAAAAACTTTACAGCAAAGAAAAATACTAAACTAATAAATAAACCGAAAGTAAAAAAAAATAAATTTTATGAAATTAACAGAAAGAATTTTTACTTAAAATTTTCATAGCAAAAAGAATAAACCTAAAAGCTATTATAAAACTCTAGTTATGATTTATACAGGTTTTAATACAAAACAAACAAAACAAAAATAATAGCAAAAATAATTTTAAATGAAATAAAAAGTGGCTACTGTTGACTGACAGAAAAAATATAATTTGTCAAAAGTGACAAAACAAAATACTTAAAAACAAATAAAAACTAAAGGAAAAAGAAATAAAGCAAAACTATTCAAAAACAGTACTATTTTTGCAATAAATCAATTTTAAACTCAAATAAAAATAAATTGTGAAGTGCTACTGGATAAACAACAGATCTAGTGACAAGGTGCAAAAAGAATCAACTAAAAATCTATTTTTAAACAAAAGATATAAGCAATTTAGTGTTTGAAGTAAATCTGTTCAAATTCAAATTTACAATTTTCAAACATAAAAACTTTTGGACTTAACAGAAACTACATAATTTTATGAAACCGTAGCAACTGGAATCACTCAATTTGGATAAGTAGATTGAGAGATATGATTTTTCTATGATTGGCTATTTTTCTGAAAATTGAATTACGGGATTAAAACTGAGCTGACATGTGTCATGTTTTGGTTGGCTGAAAAACTGTTTGCTCGGGAGTAACTAGAGGATGGCTGATACTTAGGAAATCTAGAGTTAGATTGACTAAAAACCAGATCGGTTTAGATCTACAGTGAACCAGTCGGTTAACAAACTGAACTAACAAAAAAACCGATCTAGAAAAAAAACATGTACAGAGAAGAACAGAGAGGGGAGGTGTGCGTGCGTGCTTACAGAGAAGGGGGCGGGCGGCGTGACGGCGAGTCCGGCGAGCAACGGCGGCGGTGGAGGAGGGGGTTGGGGGCTGCGCGTAGAGGGGGTTCACGGGGTGGTGGAGTTGATCCTCGGGGACGCTGGTGCAGAGCGGGGGCGAGTTTGTTTCTCCGGTGAACTCCCGTGCTCCGACGTCGGCGTACGAGCTCGAACGCGTTGTTGTGGTCGAGGAGACGGGAAGAAAAGATGTCAAACAAATGCTCCGAGACGAAAGGTCTCTATAGGCAAAAATAGAAGGCCTCGGGTGGCTTACCGGAGTTGCAAACGGCCGGTGAACTTCGTCGTTTCCAGCGAGATTCGTTTTGTTCTCGTGGGTGGTACGGAAGGTTTTGGGTGAAGATTTTTGTGGGAATCGGTCGAGGAGGTCGGGGCCTATTTATAGGACATGATTTTAGAAGGAAAGAATCAACATAAATTCGAATCCGGGGGAGGAGAGGATTTGGTTCACGTTATGTAAGGAAAGAACAGAGAAGAAAGGAAGGAAGAAGAAAAGGAAAGAAAAATAAAAGGAAAGGGGAGGTGGGCTGGATCCACTACGTGGGCCGTGGGGATTATTTCATTTTAAAGGAAATCCCTTTCCTATTTTAAATAAAACAGAGAAGAAAAGAAAAGAAATAAAATATCCTATAGGCATATTATATATCAAAATGATCATAAGAAAATAAGGCAAATAATGAACTATTTCTGAGGGGCAAATAAAATACTTACAAAATCTTGAAATTCAAAAAGTGCTACTGTTGCAATAAAAACCATTTTTTAAATACCAAAAATGATTTCAAATTTATTTTCTCCTAATTTTTCATTGAAGGGAATCATTTTACCCTTATTTCCATATATTTATATTTAGGAGAAAAATAATTTGAATAAAAACTTCAAAGGGACTTTCAAAATGATTCTTTTGAACTTCCAACTTTATTTCTTATAATTTGAAGAAGTCATTTTATCTTCTCTCAAGAAAATCATTGAGTTGCATAAAGTTTCTGGTTTTAAAATATTTTCAAATGGAATTCAAATCCCTTTTTCATTCCTTTAAATGGAAGAAGTCATATCATCTTCACTCTAGGGTTTTGTGTTTGAAATGAATTTGAATTCATTGAGATCAAAATGCAAAGTGAAAGATTTGGGAAAGTCCTTTTATTCCCTCTCATTAAAATTTCAAAAAGTTTCAAATTTCACTCAGTTTCAATCAATCAATCAATCAAACAATCACACAATATTTACTTAATTAATATAACATTCCAAAATTTAGAATTTTGGGATGTTACAATCCCCATCTTCCGTATTGTGTCCTCATAGATCAAGTTGAGGCTGCTTCCTCTGTCCATAAGGACGCGCATCAGGTGAAAACCATCGACGATCGGGTCCAGGACGAGTGTGGCCGATCCACCATGCCTGATGCTTGTCGGATGGTCGTGTTTGTCGAATGTGATCGGGTAAGCCAACCACGGATTGTACTTCGGGGCTACAGGCTCTAACGCGTAGATGTCCCGAAGTACGCGTTTCCTCTCCCTATTGGGGATGTGGGTAACGTAAATCATGTTTATTTCTATTACCTCATTAGGAAACATCTTTTGGCCTCCATTGTTTGGCCGTCGAGGTTCATCCTCGTCTTCGCTGCGATTTTGGGTTTTATGTTGACCCTCTGTCGCTATCTTGCCAGCCTTCTTGAAGACCCAGCAATTCCTGTTGGTGTGGGTTGCTGGTTTTTCTTGAGTGCCATGAATTTGGCACGGTCGGTCCAGGATCTTGTCAAGCTGGCTCGGTCCATCCTTGTTTCCTTTAAAGGGCTTTCTTTTCTGTCCGTATCGAGGTCCGGTGAAGCCTGCACTGACTGCTGCGTCTTCTGTGTCGCTTCCGCCGTTTCTATGCATGCGCTTATTTTTGTTGCGCTTAGGCTTGTCGTTGGCGTTGCGAGTCTCCGAGGTCCCTGCCTCACCGTCATGTGTGCTGCGGGCCAACCAACTATCCTCTCCCGCGCAAAAGCGGGTCATGAGCGAGGTTAGGGCTGCCATGGTCCTCGGTTTTATCCTGGGCAAGCTGGAGGGCGAGCCACTCATCTCGGATGTTGTTCTTGAATTCAACAATGGCCTCGGCGTCTGAGCGGTCTATGATCTGGTTCTTTTTAGTAAGAAACTGGTTCCAGAATTTCCGAGCTGATTCGCCAGGCTGCTGAGTGACACGGCTGAGGTCATCGGCGTCCGGAGGTCGGACGTAGGTTCCTTGGAAATTTGCCCCGAAGGCGTCTTCAAGAGCTTCCCAGCTTCCGATGGAGTGGGGCGGTAGGCTATTCAGCCAGTGCCTTGCCGGCCCTTTAGTTTGAGCGGCAGGTACTTGATGGCGTGGAGGTCATCTCCATTTGCCATGTGTATATGGAGAAGAAAGTCTTCAATCCATACAGCTGGGTCAGTGGTGCCATCGTACGATTCTATGTTGATGGGTTTAAACCCATCTGGGAACTGGTGTTCCATTACCCTATCTGTAAAACAGATCGGGTGAGCTAGTCCTCGGAACCGAGCGGTGTCGTACCGGGCTTCGGGAGAGACCTTCTTTGAGTTTGATCTCGGGCGCGACCGTTCCTGTCCAACCAGGCGTCGTAGCCGTCATGCTCGGCCGGAGCGTGTCCTCTTGATCCGTAAATGGACCGGGGTGGTGCCCGGTTTGCCTCTATCCAACGTCGAACGTCTTGAGGCTCAAGATAGTCCACAGGGTCCTTGCCATAACGGCGTGGAGCCGGTTGAGTGTGGAATTCCTCCCGTGCGGGCCTGTCACGCCCTCGAGGGGGGCAGTCAGGTGCCTCGGTGGTTAGTTCATCATCGAATTCAGGTAGTAGATGCCTGCGTGGGTAAGATTTGGGCACACTACCACGCCGTTCTTCGAGGTCTTGCTCGGCCGAAAGTATTTCGACCCACTTGTCGTTGAGCGCGTCCTTGTTAGCCTGCAGCTACTGCTGCTGCTTGCTCTTCATGCTTCGGGTAGTGGCGACGAGGCGTCGCCAAAAGCGTTCTTGATCGACACGGTCTTTGGGGACTATGAAGTCCTCGGTGCCGAGGCTTACGTCCTTCTCGGATTCCGGCATGTAGTTGTCATCGGTCCCTTCAAAGAGGTCGTCGGGATCTGAGTCCCTGGGGATGCCTTCGGGGTCGACGGGGCATTCCGGGGAAGCTTGAAGGTTCTCCCCTTGGTCTTCTACGTCGTTGGCCACCGTATCGGCGGTAAGGTTGTTCTCGCTGGGCTCCCCATTAGTACCCCTTCTGCGTCTTCGCCTATGCCTTGGAGGGGAGTTGGGAGTGTTGACCATGTACACATCGTATGTAGATGTTGCTTTCCACCTGCCAGTATTAGTAGTTGGCAAGGTGTGGTCCGTAGGGTTGCCGACATCTTCGTCCATGTTGGTTGCCTTGTCGTAGTCTAGCACGTCGGTTAAATCGTCGACAATGGTGACTAGATGGGTGGTGGGTGGGATGTAAATTTCCCGATCGTCGGCTTTAAGTCCGATCTTGTCATAAACCGAGGAGTTCGAGCTGAATTTTTTTGGATCCGGTCAAGCATCTCATTAAGGTGAGATAGCTCTTCAGGGTTCATGGTCTGGCCATAAGCCGGATCGACTCGCAATGGCACGCCTAACGCGTTTTCCGCCGCCGGGATCGGCTCTAAGCCCGATTTGGGGTTACAGGCCGAACTCTGATCCACGTCGGAATCAGGCACTGCGACAGGGTTATCCGAGGAGGGGGAGGGAAGTTCCTCCATAGCCCCCGGCGGTGTTGGGGGGCATGATTCATGGTCTTTAGTTGCGATCTGTTATGAGGTCGAACCTCTGGAGTTTGTCAAATCGGGAATCCGGCCGGGGGTCCAGCCTGATAAGACGAGCTCGCCGTGGGAGTCCGCGGTGTACTACCTCCGAAGGTTACGATCTGATCGGGGGCGTAGTTCTCGACGGCGGCTAGGTGGCCTGTCGAGTCGGCGCAGAAGGTCATGCTACCGAACACAAAAGGTTGGCCGGGGACGTAGGTGTCCCCACAGCCATTGCCGCAGTTGATCTGCAGACGAGCCATCGGTCTTTTGTGATCACACATCGGAACTCTCAATGAAAGCACCAGTGTCGGTGTAAAAACCGGAAGACCACGGGGTAGGGGGTCCCGAGCTATGGATCTCGGACAGATGGTAACAGGAACAGGGAGACGATGTTTACCCAGGTTCGGGCCCTCTTGATGGAGGTAAAACCCTACGTCCTGTTCTTGTTTATATTGATGGAGAAGTATCAAGTACAGAGTTGATCTACCTCGAGATCGTATGATCTAGTCCTAAGACTAGGTGAATGAGATTGTGTTGAGGTCCCTCCTACGGGCTAAACCCTTTGGCTTATATACATGCCAGATAGGGTATCTAGGGTTACAAGGTCGGTATCCAGGCGAGGAGGCAGCAGAGGAAGTCTTGGATTATACGTCAAGTCTTCGGTAGATGTAATCTGGTTCTTCCTTCTCGCATGCATCTTTCGGAGTCCATCTTGATAAGAACGAGGGCCCACTGGCCCAGCCCGAGGAATATGGGCCGACTAGGTTGGTACCCCCTAGTCCAGGACACCGTCACTCAAGATCAGGTTTTGAGGCTAGTCCTATGTGCCAGTTCCCAAATGATGCCGGATTACACACAAGGTGCCAGTTCCCTAATGATGCCAGATTAGACACAAGGTGCCAATTCCTAAATGATCCTGGATTACACACTATCCAGGTGAAGTCGTCAAGTGTTTGTGTCCTCGTGGCTCTAGTAAAGGCTGAAAGAAAGCGTGCATCAGCCCTTGAGAATGTAGCCGAGTTCCTGAAGATGCGAAAAGAGCAATCAGATGCTCTCTTCACCCAAGCCAAACAAGAGATGGAAGAAGCCAGAAAGAAGCTAGCAGAGGCAGAGCAGGCTAAGCGTCTCCTGCTATCTAAAGCTGATGTCAATCCGAATTTTCATTCATAATAGCTAGGTTCAAATGTTGATCCAGTCAGCATGCATATTGTGATGTTCGTGCATCGACTGAGATGTATGTAAGTCTGATGCCGAGATGTGGCACATAATATATTTTTTCTGGGTCATGTAATAACTTACTCTATTTCTAGAACAATAATAGACAAACCATGGGACATGGTATTGTTCACATGCAAGCCCAACATTCCAAGTTTAACTTTCACATCAAACTCATGTTCACAGATATCTTCACATTCATAGATAATGTCCACAAACAATTAATAGCCATACTTGAAATAGTTTATGCATCTCAATGATTCACTTCAAAGCTAAAAACAAAGTGAGGAGAATTAGAAATAAAGAAAAATATATAGTTCTTACTACCAACATCAATGCTTCTCCAAAACAACATTTAGTTCACAGCCAAAACACAAATTCCTTTTGAGAGCATTGATCAAAAAGGTGCATTTTCTACCAATGGCGGAGGGACTCCCATATAATTTTGTGGTTCCACTAAAATTGAGGTATCTGCTTCTGTTTGCACAAACATGCCTGAGATTGACATCCGTGTTTGCAAAAATATGTAAAAGGGTTATCGATGGCAATGCGTCATTTTACAAGTGCCATTGGATTTATCGATGGCACTAGATTGACAGCAGCATATTACTCCCTGTGTGACATTGCATCATTTTTCAAGTGACATTGGATTGACAGCAATTAAACAATAGCAATATAAGGGCATGGCGATGTTGGGCGTGCCAACACCATGTAAAGTACCTCCACAGATGCAATAAATTGTCGAGGCAGAGCTCGTTGCCGAGAGCAACAAACATATCAGTGCGAGCACAACAAAACTAGACCGTACGAAATTAATTACATTTCGGACATTTTTTAACTAAACGAGAATAGCTTATGGAGGCAGGTATAATCTAATGCCGGCCGCGGCAGCCCTCTGTGCCTTCCACCTCCGTGGCCTCCGCCTCCGCCATAACTTCCCTGTGTCCGGCTGCGCTTCAGCCGAAGGGGATGACCCAGGGGAAGAGTGGATCCTCCGCTTCCGTGAAGCCAAGGCGGGGGTCAACGGTGTTGTGTGCTAAACCGGGCAACACACCGGGTGTGTATGCCGGCGACGTGGTGGCGGTGGCCTTCATGGGACCCAAGCGGCGGTGGCTCCCACGGTCTACTTTTCCTCGATGTCGGCGGCGGCCGCGGAGGTGCTGGCTGCCTCCACCGGCAAGCCACGGTACCGCCAACGTTTGTAGCGGATGGCGTCGTCGGCCACGGTGCACTGGACGCCGTGCTCCCCCGCGTGCCGGCGTGGAGCACCTGGCCACTCCTCTGCGAGCTGGCTTGGAGCGGCGAGTTGCTGCACCATGGGCCAGCTTGGAGCGGCGGCTTGCTCCTCCGCTTGCCTGCCTGCAGCCTCGCCCATGGTATTGACGGCCTGGGGCGGGGAGGCAGGTGGAGCAGCGAGTTTCCTGGCTCGTATCCGGCAGGCTCGGCTTGGCACCCAGCCGACTTTTATGCCGGAGAACTCGTCTTCATGCTCGCCGGATGCTATGGAGAGTGTGGAGAAAATGGTGCAAGAAGGAGATGGGGAGCGGAGGTGTGGTGCGGTTCTTGCTAGGCGTCTGGCCTCGTTTAACTAGCGGGCGGACGCTAGGAGCCAAGCAGCGTTGTGTTGAATGCTGGTAAGCTCGCAGACGGACATGTGGGCGGAGTTGGTTTCTCGGCACACGCGAGGGTTCAATGGACGTAGGCGGGGCAGTCTGAAGCTGGTTGAGAGCATGGTTAATAATATAGCCAACAATTGGCTATAAGAAGTTGCCATGTCATTTGTTAGAGTCAACCTAATAGCCGGCTTGTACTACAATAGTAAGATTTAAATATGTACTACTTTGTTAGCTAGCCCACCATACATTCTCACAAAGTGTCTTGGGTCTCATGCTATAGCCGGCTCTTATTCTACAGCCCGCTTTCCTTCTCTCTCCTCTTCTCTCTCCTCCAACTAAGCAAAGATATAATGCGGCGAGGAGGCGTGTTCAGCCTGGCGTGCAGCGGGTGCTGCTCTCTCGGCCGGCGCACCGGTTCAATGCCTGCGCCAGTGGGAGGTCGCGTCCGCTCTGGCATCGGGTGAGAGAGGATGGCACGGTCCACAAATCGGGACGCGCCGGCAGTGTGTCTCCTACCTCACCGACGGCGACCGCATCAACGCTTCATCACCACCCTTCCACGGCGGACAGGATCCGGTCGGATCTTTCACTGCTGGTGAGGAGAGAGACAATGGCTACCGCCCGTCTTGTTTAGATCAGGAGAGGGTGAGAGTGTGAAGGGAGCAACCCTGGCTAGCAGCAAGCGCTGAAACTCCAGCCTACGTGTATAGTGATGATTTTCATTTTTCACTCCATACCAATCGTTTTAATAAATTGTATAACGTGATTCTAAAAAAAATTATAACGCGCCATTGAAAAACGAAACTCGTGTCTTGCTACAAAAATGTATTTCATAAACGTGGCAACTCGATCAGTAGCAAGCCACCGCCTCCAGGTTGTTCACGTGTAGTCCCGGACCATCAACACCTGCGGATCAAATTATCACGCGAGCTGACTCTTCGTACAAAAGTGCGCTCCACCACGTACCCGGTACCTGCGCATGCAGAAATCATGCACCTACGGGTTTATTTGTTTACTGTGCGTTACGTAACTCTCATATGTGCGAGACAGCGAGGGACCAACTGCGTGCGCCCCTTCTCTTCGTAAATGTACTCCACTGTTTGTGTGATGTCCAAAAAATAATTATAATACTCCAGCATTCCTGTGGGGACCGTTGGATCGTCGATCAAACGGACACAGGTAGAGGTCGTAAAAATTTGCAGAAAACCCCTCAAAGAGTCTCAAAATTTCCCTCGGGTCCAAAGGTTTTTTCCACGATCCAACGGCCGGAGAACTATCATATCGTGGGAGCTTGGGAGGCCTTGGAGCACCAGATTTTTTCCTACAAGGGATCGTCCTACAAACAAGTGGTGTGTGTGCGTGAGAACCGGCATAGAGAAAGAGAGTAACCTAGAGAGAGAGAGGGGGGAGAGCGTGCATACGAGAGATCGACCTCGAGATAGATCGTGTGTCTGAGAGAGAGAGGGAGAGAGAGAGAGGAGGGAGTACTGCATGTGTGAAAACACACGAAGAGTGTGTGTGCAAGAGATATAGACATAAAGAGAGATGGTAGCTAGTGTGTATGCACGATTGAGAGAAATAGAGGTAGACAAAAGATCGAGGATCAGTGAGAGACATCGGAGTATGCGGGTGTGAGAGATGTAAGGAAGAAGGCTCGGTGATCGATTGAGCGCGTTTGTGTGCGACGGAGAAAGGATGGGAGAAGTTACATGGAGTACACATGAATGCTTAGGGAGCGAGATACATTGTGTGCAAGGGAGGCCGAGAGAGACGGGGTGCATGGAACGAAGGGGCCTACAAACATTGTGCGAGAGAGACCTAGAGAGAGTGCACGAGAAAGAATGTCGAGTGTGTGTGTATGTGTGCTGCGGAGAAAGATAGTTCTTGCTACAAACAAATAGGGAGCGCGGGAGACACTACACAGAGAGGGTGTGTTTCAAGAAGGTGCGAGATATCTACATAGATACAAGGAGCGTGGGAGAGACATATACGAGAGAGGGGAAGCGAGGGTGTGTAATAGATGGATAAACCTAGCCATAGGTTGGTCTATAAGTGTGTGTGGGAGAGACAGGAGTCGGGGGTGCGAAAGGGAGAGCTGTGTGTGTGTGTGAGGGAGACAAGGGTCGGGAGGGGGCAGTCGAAAGCAAAGAGGTGTGTGTGTGTGAGAGAGAGAGAGAGAGTTAGAGAGAGTGAGAGAGAGATTGTCTGACCAGTAAACAAATGAATAGTTTCAGTTTTGGAATGGAGGTGAAGAGGGAAAGGAGACACCGAGAAACGGTGTATGTGAAAGAGACAGATAAATTTTAGTGGTCGGAGTCATATCTAGAAAGAGATGAGGTGCGTGATAGATCCCTAGAAAGAGAGAGACAAAATGAAAGGCGAGTGAGAGAGTGTGTGTGGCGGGTAAAAATAACGCTAGGTAGCTAGAGAGACACCAGCGCACGATAGAGACATAAGAGATAATGAAAGCCGAGTGGTCTATAGAGATAGAGAGAGTGTGACACGTGTCAAGAGAGACGGCGAGAGACTGTGTTTGTGAAAAAAGAGAAACATGTACTGAGTGTGCGGGTGAGATAGAGAAAAGAGAGTGATAGCTATACTGCTATATGAAGGGGCATGCGAGAGAGACCTAGAGAGAGATGGGCATGAAAGGAGATTCAAGTGTTTAGTTGCGTGTGTAAAATATGTCAACATAAAAGGGATTCAAATATTTGATTTAGAGATGACGATACATGTAATTCATACTCGAACCTAAAATGATCTATCAAACATGCATATTCATTTGAATTTGGGCACATGTATGTTATTTAATTTCTTGATATTAGTGATCCATTCACTTGAGTTGAACATAAAGTGGTTTCAAATATTTGAATTCAACCTTATGAATTTGAGATTATGGCAATTGTAAACCATTTATATATATAAAGGGTGTTGTGCTTTTGAAAGTATATATAAAAAATGATGTATATAGATTTGTATTTGAACACAAACTGGATCCTGCCCAAAAAATAATAATACAAAATGGATTCGAATTGAGATGGCACGGTAAACGTGCAAGCTTATTCTCCTAAAATTTGAACGAAACGGTGAAACACCCAGTCCCTCATCAGCCGAAACCGCCCGAAACCAAATTTTGGGTGATGGAAATTACTGCCTATGCCCTGACACACAAAACTCGCAGGCTCGATTTCTATAGGTCTCGATAGGGGTAGGTTTGTAATTTCACTCAAACGTGAGATAACCGCCTCTCACCCCGATTCATACACGGTGGGCGCCAAAACACAGTCTCTCCTCGGCCGAAATCGGCTCTCACCCCGATTCATACACGGTGGGCTCCAACAGTGGGCGCCAAAACAAACTCTCCTCGGCCGAAATCACTCTCGCCCAACATTCGGGGTATGCGAGATTACCGTCCTACCCCCAACCGACCAATATCGCTTTGATGTCTGAAATTTTAAACGGGGGCTCAGTTTGTAACTTTCCCCACATCTGAGACAAGCGTGTCCCAAAGACATGGTTCCCCCTACCTCTCTCTCCCTCCATTTCCCCATTCGTACTCCGTGGGCGCCAAAACAACCTCTCCACCCCAGCCTCCTCCGTCCGCCACCCCATCCGCCGCCGTCCTCCTCCACCATGCCGGAGCTGATACCCCGATGCCGTCATCCATTACAAGAGATCGATGTCTCTCATCCACGATTCCGGACCAGGATCCTTGCATCGCGTCCTCTCGCTTCATCCGTGCCGTCGTCCACCTTGCCGGGGCCGCTCCTACGACCGTCTCGTCCACCGCGCCGGGACATATCCCCCGCCGCCACCGTCTGCCCTGCCAGATCTGCTTCCACGCCGCCGACAGCCATCGCAACCGCAACACCCTCAACTTCTCAGCAGATGCCTACACGGCGCCGCAACAGAGGCGATACTCTTCCATATTTGCTCAAGTTATCTATCTCAGCCAGAAAATAGATCGCCACTGCTTTACTGTGGTTTCTTGTCCATCACTTAGAATCTTACTTCTTAGTTGAAAGCAAACATTGTTTGCGAAATAGCCTTTGTCTCCTTTGCACCTTTAGATCCGCCATGGTACGCTCAACACTATACAGTACTCGCAATGCTTATGGTTTTCCCCTTTTATATTCACTACCATCATCGTAGGTGCTTCGTGTCATGCCAGTACTGCTCCTCAACCCATCAAGCGAAACAACATGCCACTCATATTTCCAAAGCTTAGTTGTTCAAATACGAATCTGATATTAGTAAAACAGAGAATGTTTAATTGGTCAGCTAATGTTCCTACTTTAGTTTCGAAAAAGCATGTGCGCCACATATAGAGAGACATCAGGGAATTGCATTTCTTTGTGCGCTCTGGTTCATCATGGGTGGGCAACAAAATTGTATTATCCAAAATCTGCTTGCTCTTCTTTAACATGTTCCTCTTCTGTTCTTCTTTAATAAGTATAGTAGTACAGTATGTTCCTTGTCGGGAAGAGGAGCAGGGACACTTGCAGTCCACAGGTCTATTGGGTCGTTTCTGATCGATGCTTTCAACTCTTCGAGTTGGTCTGCCATAATATCCAGGAAATGCTGAGAGTTGTGTCGCCTTTGATAGTCTAGACTGATAGTAACGGTAGTGCCCCTTCAGTTGAAGAGAGTTGCCCCTGTAGGGGATCCAAAGCCTTTGTAGCCGTACCGGCAATACAAGCCCATATTTTCCAGCTAGTTCCACTTTCCGAATTTTACTCGTGATGCTTAGGGTCTTCCCATTTTATCTACACTATCAGCTGCGTAAGTGCTTTGTGTCGTACTAGCAGCACTCCACCCTTCAAGCTAAACAACACACCACTCATATTTCCAAAGCTTAGTTGTTCATATCCGAATGTGATATGATAATGATATTAGTTAACAGACACATTTAATTGGTCAGCTAATGTTCCCACTTGAGTTTCCAAATGCATGTGGCCTGGTTTATCATGATCTTAGTTTCCAAATGTATAGAAAGAAGTGGAATCTCCATAATATGCTTCCTCTTCTATTCTTTAACATGTTCCTCTTCTGTTCTTCTTTAACATGTTCCTCTTCTGTTCTTCTTTAATAAGTACAGTATGTTCCTTGTCAGGAAGGGGAGCAGGGAGATCTGCAGTAAACAGGTCTATTGGCCGCTTCTGCTAGATGCTTTCAGCACTTTGAGTTGGTCTGCCATAATATCCGGGAAATGCTAGGAGCTGTGTGGCCTTTGAGAGACTAGACTGATAGTCACAGTAGTGCGCCTTCAGTTGAATAGAGCTGGCCTCTAGGGGATCGGCATGCTTTTGATTAGTAGCTGCAATACAACCCCATATTTTCAAGCCAGTTCCACTTTCCAGATTTATTTATGATGTTATAGTTTCCCCCTTTTATCTACACTACTATCTGCCTAGATGCTTCTTGTCGTACTAGCAGCACTCCATCCTTCAAGATAAACTACATGCCACTCATAATTCCAAAGCTTAGTTATCAAATTCAAATCTGATACGATACAAATACTAATAAAATAGAGACACATTTAATTGGTCAGCTAATGTTACTACGCGAGTTTTGAAATGCATGTGCGCCACATATAGAGTCATGAGGGAATACTATTTCTCTGTGCGCTCTCGTCATCATGCTTTGGCAATAAACTTTGCATACAGTATATTTTGAACCTATCATTACTTCTGGAGCTCCCAACAGGGAGCCTTTTTTTTAGCAGTAGTGCCAGATTATATTAATGTACGCACCAAATTATAACACACATGGGCTCTCTCATCAGAATTCCAGAGGTAGCACACAAGGGTTTGCAGGGAGCCCCTATTATATTAGGATATCCTATGCATTTCGAAGATAATCTCACTACTATTTCTGTTTTCATGCATATCAGATATTGAACATGATCACAATGAATATGAGAATGCGCGCATCAAAGGAATACTGTGGAAAAGTGCAATGGCTAACAAACTTGGCATCAAGGGATTGAGTTCCAT
The DNA here is from genome assembly GCA_039707655.1 of Elymus sibiricus. Taxonomy (NCBI): domain Eukaryota; kingdom Viridiplantae; phylum Streptophyta; class Magnoliopsida; order Poales; family Poaceae; genus Elymus; species Elymus sibiricus. Next base: position 168,825,426 of record CM077672.1, on the reverse strand, counting down.
TCTGGATGGAATGAAACCCACACGCTCCCCACCTACAGCTTCGTGTTCAGAATATATTCCTAATGACTATTCTGAGCTCATGCAGTCAAAGGCAGATCACCTATCGTGTTCACCCATCAAGGTGCCTGTTCTAATTTGGCAAGGTTTTATTGGTTGCACGTATCTTGCATAAGGTGTCTTGCATTTCTTCTAATTCGTTGCACCGCCATCTGCTTAGTTTACTCATCATACATGTGAAGATGCCATGCTCATCCATTATCAATACCTATTCCATCTGTCATCATACCATGTTTTTCCATTAAAATGATGTTCTTGTGTATCAGACATCCAAAAGGAAGAGGGTGATTGCAGAACCTGAAGGAGTACAAACAAAGTCTTTGAAAAAGGTGGTGGTACCGGAGAAATCAGATAGCACCCCACTTATATTGGCGACAGAACCAGCGCCACAAAACCTAGGTCCGACTCCAGCAGACTGTACCCATACCCCACTAGCCCCACCACACAAGAACCGCACTCTAGCAAAAGGTATGCCGATTTCAGTTGCCATAGCACCAGCAGTACCACAGAAAAATCCCAATCCAGCAAAAAGTACACCAAATCCACAGGCCAAAGACCTATTCCAACTGCTAAGTACCCCAATTCCTAAAGATTGGAACCCCATTCCAGTTATTCCCAGTTTAAAAGACAATGCTTTCAATGTTGTTAGGAACCATGTGCGTATCTTCCCATCATGGGAAGATTATAGTGAAGACAAACACCATTTTCACATCTTCCTGTCACACTTACGTGTAAGTGTTATTATTCATGGTGATTATTCTCTTGTTTTCTGTTGATTGAACACATCAATGATTTACATTACATTCTTCTAAATAGGAGAGGGTCAATCTGGATAGTCATGAAAAGCAAAGCTTGCTTGCGCTTTTCAAGGACGCATTGCAGCAGTATCGGTGTTACCTGAGGCAAACACACTTTGATGGCAAGTCTATAAACAAAATTTTGGTGAAGTCTCCTGTGCTAAATTTACAAGATATTGAATGGAAAAACCTTGTTATGCACTGGTCTCGTCCCCAGGAATAGGTATTGTCTATGAGATCACATGACAATTTGAACTCCTACATTTCTGCATGTGCCTTACCGATCTCTTTTGCAGGAAAACTGCTCGAAGAAGAATAATAGTTTGAAATGGACGACGGGATATCGCAACTATGCTGCTCGCTGCTTTGCTCTTGTTAGTATCTGCTGCCCTGTATCGATGTACTTACATTCATACCTGGTTGATTATGTGACATCTATGTGCATGATAGCTTGCCTATCCATTGTTCGCTCCAAATTATCAGATCTATATTAATGCTTACATTAATGTAGAAAAAACCCAATGCTTATGAACAAGTTTAGCTCTACATTGTTCTTGTAAGTACTTGTTGCCCTTTTGCATTGTACTTATATTGATAGCTAGTTGTTCATGTACCATCACTCTGCAGCTTATTTCCCCTTGCCCTCTATTTTCTAGACCTTATCAGATGTATATTTACTCTTACCAAAATGTTGAATAAAACAAATGCTACTGAAGAAGTTTAGCTCTGCATTGCTCTTGTCAATACCTTTTTGCATGTACCGATGTACTTACATTTCTAGCTAGTTGATTATGTAGCATCACTCGGCATCTTAGCTTAAATATTCTCCATTTGTTCCTATGTTATCACATCTATATTTACGCTTAACAAAATGTAGAATAAAGGCAATGGTTATGAAGAAGATTTTGTGGTAAACTACTTGAATTGCCCCCCCCCCATCAGTATGGACAAGGGCTTTATAGAGCCCGTCTTCACTACTAACGTCAGTTTGTCCTTCTCGAGCCTTCAAACTTAGTTGAGTATATTTGGATAGGCATGACTGCAACTGCTATTTATTTTTCATGTTTGCATCAAATTGCATGTTTAAAGTTTCTTATGAAGAACTTCATAAACATAAGTTTGTCCTTCTCAATTTCAGTTTTTAGTTGTACAACCAAGTTCCTTATTTATACCATGTAAATGAAACTAAACAGAGCAAGTGATCTTCTTTAGAGTGCATGCATGCTTTTGTTCTTGATCTGTAATCCAGGGGTGTGGTGAAACTACCCACTCCAGCACAATGTCATATCCTGCTATGTCTTAACTATGAACTATGCCATATTTTGTTAATGTTATTTAAATCATGTCTCTTTATTTGTCAATCTGAAATGGGATTAATTGACAGCACACTGGCCATTGATGCTTATACGTTCTTTAGCACCGCATGTATGCTTGTGTTCTTGATCTGTAATCCAGTGGAGTGGTGAAGCTGGCCACTCCTGCACAATGCCATATCCCGCCATGTCTTAACTATGAACAATGCCATATGATGTTAATGCTATTTTAAACCGTGTCTCTTTATTTGCCCATAAGAAATGGGATGAATTGACAGCACTGATGCTTATACGTGCAAAACCTGTTATCTGTTTTCTTGTTTGTCTTTCAGAGTGATATCTCTGACGCCAGGAAGAACTGCCACAATGATAGTGAGACAAAACCATTGCTTGTCCCTCTAACATATATTGCAGGGAAGAAGGCAACACATCTTGGGGATAGCGATACAACCCCAAAGTCATGTCTTGATGTAGTGTCGAAGTTACTCGCTAATAGCAGTGACACAAGCTCGATGAAGTCGCCGCCTGAATCTGTTCGACTTCTTCAGTCTCAAATTCAAGCAGAAAGACATGCTTCAGCTCAACTCGTATTGGAACTCCAATCTCTATGGAAGATTAACCAAAAGTACAGGACGTTTATTGATGCTATGCAGCTAGAGTTGGAGGATATAAGCGTCAAACAAGCGCAGTCTCATCAGATTGCTCAGCTGCTTGCACTGCAGCTCCCGGGCAGGGCTAACCTTTCTTGAACTGTGTTGAAGTGCTGTCGGTTCTGTATATTATTTTGTCGGCGCGTTTATTTGCACTGGTGGCGACCTGTGATGCCCAGTGTATGTAATCTGCTATCTGGTTGCGCTTTATTATCACTGGTGGCGAACTTTGATGCCCAGTGGATGTAATATCCCGTTATTTCATTATTGTATAGTCTAGGTTTATTCTTAGTCACTATCCTGTAATTTATTTACTGTATATGCTATCGTCGCTAGGAGCTTCGACGGAGATCAATGGGCCAAAACGTTATTGGTCCGTCAGTGCTATATATTAAAAAATTAGACTACGCAAACGGGCCGGCCCGCAACTTTATATATGGGTCGAAACGTGGGCCCACAATCATCTCGGGCCGTTAGCAGGCCTGAGCGTAAACTGGGCCCAAGTAGTTTAGGGCCTTTAACAAGCTGAGTAAACCACGGGCCTTAGTTGGGCCATAAAATACCATGGGCTTTTAACAGCCTGTAAATTAGATCTGGCCTAAATTGTGCCGAACAATTCACGGGCCGAAAGCAGGCCTAAATATACCTCGGCCCATGATAGGCCCAATTATACGACGGGCCGTTCACAGGCCAAAATTTATCTCGGGCCGTGTTTGGCCCAATAACATGATGGGCTGTAAGCAGGCCGGATGCAAAGCGGGCCATAATTAGGCCCAATTCTTTCACGGGCCTTTAACAGGCTGATAGTCAGAGTGGGCTTAAATTTATCCATGAAGACCATGGGTCGTTAAGAGGTTGAAAGTCACTAGTACCAGAAATGGGCCCAAATGTTGCACGGGCCGTTAAGAGGCCGAAAGTCACTTGTATCAGAAATGGGCCCAAATGCTGCACGGGCCGTTACGAGGCCGAAAGTCACTTGTACCAGAAATGGGCCCAAATGCTGCACGGGCCGTTAAGAGGCCGAAAGTCACTTGCACTTGAAATGGGCCCAAATGTCACATGGGCCGTTAAATGGCAAAAAGTTAAATCGGGCTGAAAAGGGCCCAATTACGCGAAGGGCCGCTAACAGGCCAAAACAATCATCGGGCCGAACTGGGTCAAACTGTTCAACGGGCCTTTAACAGGCCGTAATACAAACCGGGCCATAAATGGGCCAAAAATACAGTGCACTGTTAACGGGCCATATCTGATATGGGCCGTAATTTGGCCCAAAACATTGCAGGCTGTTAACGGGCCGGTCCACTCTTAACTTACAAAATCTTGTGGGCTTTCGGCTGGGCCGGCCCGTTTAACCTAAATGGGCTACTATTGGGCCATGCCACGTGTCGACCTGTAATAGGCGTTTCCCGTCCAATGAAAGGATGACAACTGTCGCGACGCCGAGCTGACACGTGGATCCTTCGGCCAATGAGAATTTTACAAATGGAAAATCGCCATTGGTCCGAGCTGTTAACGGGTTATCGAATCCAAATCGGAACCCAATAGCTTAACGGCGACCTGTTATGGTGGATGCCACGTGTCGGTTACCCTTGACAAAAACACTTCCATGACACGACATTTATCGTCATGGAAGTGGACACTTCCGTGATGATAATTTCAGTATTGTCATGGAACACTTCTACGACAGCACAGGTATGACTATCTTGATTCTGTCATAAATTTGTCACGGATGTACATGCATGACAGAAAATGTGACCTACTATGACAAAGACGTATCATCACGGAAGTGTTTTTTTGTAGTGTAGGTAGGTATGGTGGCTGTTTTGAGGAAGATATAAGGAGGCTTATGTGTGATAGAGCGTATCATATCACGGGATTTGGATGCACCGACTCTCGAGGTGAGAAAGGGCAATGCACAGTACCGAAGAGGCTAGCAAATTGCAGAAAGGTAAGAGTGCGTAATTATCCATGAACTCACATTAGTCATAAAGAACTCATATACTTATTCTGAATGTTTTATTAGCCCTCGAAGCAAAGTACTACTCGCATGCCCCTAGGGACGAGGTTGGTAGGAGTTAACCATCATGCACCCCCGATTATGACAGCACTCAAGGATTTCAATCAGAAATAAAAATGCTCAAACCTCCCCACCATGCCATGATGGACACTTAAATGAGTAGTGCATAACAAACTTTAATATCGATATTCTTACTAACCAATGATCATGAACTAATACCCTTTCATATTACGACATCAATATAATTAGAACATACGTTTCATCTTTAGTGATCTACATGAAAGTTTCTATTATACCATTCTTGAATAACTATCCTTTTTGGACTAATCTCATAACTCGTACACGTTACCACTTCCTATTTAAGACTCTCAAAAATGATTTAAATGAAGCATGAGAGTGCAATCATTTCTATAAAATATAACCACCGCCGTGCTCTAACAAGTATAAGTGAAGCACATGAGCAACTGCCTAGCTCAAAAGATATAAGTGAAGCATATAGAGTATTCTAACAAATCACGATAGTTGTGTGTCTCTCTCAAAAGGTGTGTTCAGCAAACAATGATTGGGGCAAAAGTAAACAAAACTATGGAACAAGATGCTCCAAGTAAAACTCATATCATGTGATGAATGAAAATATAGCTCTAAGTAAAATACCGATAGATTGTAGACGAAAGAGGGGATGCCATCCGGGGCATCCCCAAGCTTAGACGCTCGGGTCTTCCTTGAATATTACCTTGGGGTGCCTTGGGCATCCCAAGCTTAGGGTCTTGCTGCTCCTTATTCCATCATCCATCGTGATCTCACCCAAAACTTGAAAACTTCGGCACACAAAACTTAACAGAAACTTCGTGAGATCCGTTAGTATAATAAACAAATCATAAACTTTAGGTACTGTTCTGAACTCATTCATAATTGTTCTTTCATAATACCTATTGTATCTAACTTCTCCATGGCTTATACCCCCCGATATAATCCATAGTTTCATTAAAAGAAGCAAACTATGCAATAAAACAGAATCTGTCTAAAACAGAACAGTCTGTAAAGATCTGAATTAAACTCATACTTCTGTAACTCCAAAAATTCTGAAAAATTAGGACAATGTAAACAATTTGTATTCTAGTACTGTGTAAACGATTCAGGATTTTATCACGTTCCAGTACAGAATATAAATTCCAGAACTGGGCACAGAACTTTCTGTTTTTAAACAGCATCAATTATACCATCATCTAAATCATCCCAAAGGCATTACTTGGCACAAACACTAATTAAAATATAAAGACACAATCATTACAGTAGAAATAATCATGTGACTCAAGAAAAAAAATGCAATAAATATAAGTACTGGGTTGCCTCCTAACAAGCGCTATTGTTTTATGCCCCTAGCTAGGCATAGTGCATTGTTTCAAGTATTGTCATCCTTCAAATTAATTCCATAGGCAGCTCTCATAATAGATTCATTTGGTGGTTTAATTATCTTTCTTGGAAAGTATTCCATCCCTTTCTTTAGTGGAAATTGGAACCTTATATTTCCTTCTTTCATGTCAATAATAGCACCTATGGTTCGTAGGAAAGGCCTACCAAGTATTATAGGACAAGACGGATTGCATTCTGATATGTCTCCAGCATATATCTATAATTTATGAAGTATGCATGCCATGTTAGCAACAATTTTATATGGTTTTGGTGCACTTTTATATGACTTTTATATGATTTTCATGGACTAACATATTAACCTAGTGCCCAGTGCCAGTTGTTGTTTTCTGCTTCTTTTTGGTTTTCCAGAAAATCCATACCAAACGAAGTCCAAATGCGATGAAACTTTCTGATGATTTTTTTTGGAACATAAGAGACCCCCGAAGCTTCATGGGAGGATCAGAAGACCCACGAGGCGGTGACAAGGCAACCCGACGCGCCCTGGGGGGTCGTGTGTTGTTGCCTTGTGGGCCCCTCGTAGCTTCTTTTCGCGTGATTCCAACTCTGAAAATTCTTATAAATAGAGAAACCCCCAGAAATAAACCTAGAATTTCGACTCCGCCGCCACAACCTTCTGTTTCGAAAATATCCCATCTGGAGGCCTTTTCCGGCACCCTGCCAGAGGGGGAAATCATCACCGAAGGCCATCTTCATCATCCCAGCGGTCTCCATGATGAGGAGGGGGTAGTTCACCCTCGGGGCTGAGGGTATGTATCAGTAGCTATGTGTTTGATCTCTCTCTCTTTCATGTTCTTGATTTGGCACGGTCTTGATGTACCACGAACTTTGCTAATATAGTTGGATCATATGGTGTTCTTCCCTCTCTATCTTGTTTTGATGAATTGAGTCTTTCCCTTTGAGGTTTCATTGTTATCGGATTGAATATTTTGGATTTGAGAACACTTGATCTATGTCTTTGATACGTCCATTTTGCATCATGTTTTCCTACTGTTATTTATTATGTTTTGGGTCATTATTTCACTTTATGATACAATTCTTATGCCTTTTCTCTCTTATTTTGCAAGTTTCACATGAAGAGGGAGATTGCCGGCAGCTAGAATTCTGGACCGGAAAGGGCTACAACAGAGATAGCTATTCTGCACAACTCCAAATGTCCTGGAAATTTACAAAGAATTCTTTTGGAATATATAAAAAATATTGGTGGAAGAAATACCAGAAGGGGACCCACCAGGAAGTCACAAGCCTGGGGGACGTGCCCTACCCCCCTGGGCATGCCCCCCCGAGCTTATGGGGCCCCTGGCAGGCCACCGAAGCCCATCTTCTGCTATAAGAAGCCGTTTCCCTAGAAAAAAATCAAGAGAAGACTTTCGGGATGAAGCGCCGCCGTCTCGAGGCGGAACCTGGGCAGGAGCACTTTTGCTCTCCGGCGGAGCGATTCCGCCGGGGAAAACTTCCCTCCGGGAGGGGGAAATCGAAGCCATCGACATCACCAACGATCCTCTCATCGTGGGAGGACCAATCTTCATCAACATCTTCACCAGCACCATCTCATCTCAAACCCTAGTTCATCTCTTGTATTCAATCTTTGTCCCAAAACCTCAAATTGGTACATGTGGGTTGCTAGTAGTGTTGATTACATCTCGTAGTTGATGCTAATTGGTTTATTTGGTGGAAGATTATATGTTTAGATCCTTAATGATATTCAATACCCCTCTGATCTTGAACATGAATATGATTTGTGTGTAGTTACTTTTGTTCTTGAGGACATGGGAGAAGTCTTGTCATAAGTAATCATGTGAATTTGGTATTCGTTCGATATTTTGATGATATGTATGTTGATGCTTCCTTTAGTGGTGTCGTGTGAACGTTGACTACATGACACTTCACCATACTTGGGCCTAAGGGAAGGCATTGTGGAGTAGTAAGTAGATGATGGGTTCCTAGAGTGACAGAAGCTTAAACCCTAGTTTATGCGCTATTCCGTAAGCGGCTGATTTGGATCCATATGTTTCATGCTATGGTTAGATTTATCTTAATTCTTCTTTCGTAGTTGCGGATGCTTGTGAGAGGGGGTAATCATAAGTGGGGGGCTTGTTCAAGTAAGAATAGCACCCAAGCACCGGTCCACCCACATATCAAATTATCAAAGTAGCGAACGCGAATCAAATAAACATGATGAAAGTGACTAGATGAGAATTCCCATGTGTCCTCGAGAATGCTTTGCTTATTATAAGAGTTCGTTCTGGCTTGTCCTTTGCTATAAAAAGGATTGGGTCACCTTGCTGCACTTTGCTACTATTGTTACTTGTTACTCGTTACGAATTATCTTGCTACAAAACTATCAGTTACCGCTACTTTCAGTGCTTGCAGAAAATACCGTGCTGAAAACCGCTTATTATTTCCTTCTGCTCCTCGTTGGGTTCGACACTCTTACTTATCGAAAGGACTACGATTGATCCCCTATACTTGTGGGTCATCAAGACTCTTTTCTGGCGCTGTTGCCGGGGAGTGAAGCGCCTTTGGTAAGTGGAATTAGGTAAGGAAACATTTTTATTACGTGCTGAAATTTACTATCACTTGTCACTATGGGAAGTAATCCTTTGAGGGGTTTGTTCGGGGTATATTCACCTCGACTGAAAGCATTAAGAGTTGCCCCTCAACCTATTGAACCTACAAAAAATATTTATTATGAAATTCCTTTGGGTATGATAGAGAAACTGCTAGCTAATCCTTATGCAGGAGATGGAAAGGTACATCCTGATATGCACTTGATATATATAGATGAAATTTGTGGATTGTTTAAGCTTGCAGGTTTATCCGAGGATGGAGTTAAGAAGAAGGTATTCCCTTTATCTTTGTAGGGAAAGGCATTGACATGGTATAGGCTATTGGATGATACTGGAACATGGGATTGGAACCGGTTAAAGCTGGAATTTCACCAGAAGTTTTATCCTATGCATTTGGTTCATCGTGATCGGAATTATATATATAATTTTTGGCCTCGTGAAGGAGAAAGTATCGCTCAAGCTTGGGGGAGGCTTAAGTATATGTTACACACATGCCCCAACCATGAGCTCTCAAGAGAAATAATTATTCAAAACTTTTATGCTCGGCTTTCTCATAATGATCAATCCATGCTCGATACTTCTTCTACTGGTTCCTTTATGAAGAGGACTATTGAATTCAAATGGGATCTTCTGGAAAGAATTAAATGCAACTCTGAAGATTGGGAAATTGACAAAGGTAAAGAGTCAGGTATAAATCTTAAGTTTGATCGTGTTAAATCTTTTATGGAAACTCATGCTTTTCATAAGTTTAGTGCTAAATAAGGACTTGACTCTGAGATAGTAGCTACTTTTTGTGAATCATTTGCTGCTCATGTTGATCTCCCTAAGTAGAAATGGTTTAAGTTTCATCCACCTATTGAATTAAAAGAAGAACCTACTATAGCTAAAGAGGAAATACTCATTTATAATGTTGATCCAGTTGTGCCTACTGCTTATATTGAGAAACCACCTTTCCCTGTTAGGATAAAGGAACATGCTAAAGCTATGACTGTGGTTAATAAAAGTAATATTAGAACACCTAGACCTTCTAAACACATTAAAGTTGAACCTAATATTGCAATGGTAAAAGATTTATTAGTTGATAATATTGATGGGCATGTTATTTACTTTTGCGAAGAGGCTGCTAGAATTGCTAAACCTGTTAGAAATGAACGAGACATGTTAGATAAGAACAAACCCGTAGTTGGCATGCCTGTTGTTTCTGTTAAAATTGGGGACCATTGCTATCATGGTTTATGTGATATGGTGTGAGTTCTATCCCTTTCTCCTTATATCAAGAAGTCATGAATGATATTGCACCTGTTGAGATTGAAGATATTGATGTCACTATTAAGCTTGCGAACAGGGATCTATTTCACCGTTTGGGATTGTTCGAGATGTTGAAGTCTTGTGTGGTAAAATCAAATACCATACCGATTTCTTAGTACTTGGTTCAGAACAAGATAATTTTTGTCCCATTATATTTGGTAGACCTTTCTTGAATACCGTTAATGCTGAAATTGATTGTGCTAAAGAAGAGGTTAGAGTTAAGTTTGGCGATGTATCTCATGAATTTAATTTCTCTAAGTTTCGTAGACAACCACATGAGAAAGAATTACCTAATAAATATGAAATTATTGGTCTTGCCTCTATTGTTGTACCTCCTACTGATCTGTTAGAACAATATTTTCTAGAACATGAAAACGATATGCATATGAATGAAAGAAATGAAATAGATGAGATATTCTTTAAACAAGCACCTATCCTTAAACATAAGTTTCCTGTTGAAACTCTTAGAGATCCTCTCCCACCTAAGAGCGACCCTGTGTTTGAATTAAAGAAACTACCTGATACACTTAAATATGCTTATCTTGATGAAAAGAAGATATATCCGGTTATTATCAGTGCTAACCTTTCAGAGCATGAAGAAAATAGATTACTTAAAACTCTGAGGAAGCACCATGTTGCTATTGGGTATACTCTTGATGATCTTAAGGGCATTAGTCCCACTCTATGTCAGCACAAGATTTATATGGAGCCCAATGCTAAGCCAGTCATTGATCATCAACGATGGCTGAATCCTAAAATGAAGGATGTGGTAAGAACTGAAATATTAAAGCTTCTGGAGGCAGGTATAATTTATCCTATAGCTGATAGTAGATGGGTAAGTCATGTTCATTGTGTTCCTAAGAAAGGAGGTATTACCGTTGTCCCTAATGATAAAAATGAACTTATCCCACAAAGAATTGTAACTGGTTTGATTTCAGGAAATTAAATAAAGCTACTAGGAAAGATCATTACCCCTTGCCTTTTATTGATCAAATGTTAGAAAGATTGTCTAAACATACACACTTTTGCTTCCTAGATGGATATTCTGGTTTCTCTCAAATACCTGTATCACAAGAAGATCAAGAGAAAACCACTTTTACTTGTCCTTTTGGAATTTATGCTTATCGTCGTATGCCTTTTGGTTTATGTAATGCATCTACTACCTTTCAAAGATGTAGACTGCTATATTCTCTGACTTTTGTGAAAAGATTGTTGAGGTATTCATGGATGATTTCTCCGTTAACGGAACTTCTTTTGATGATTGCTTAAGCAACCTTGATCGAGTTTTGCAGAGATGTGAGGAAACTAATCTTGTCTTGAATTGGGAGAAGTGTCACTTTATGGTTAACGAAGGTATAGTCCTTGGGCATAAAATTTCTGAAAGAGGTATTGAAGTTGATATAGCTAAAGTTGATGCAATTGAGAAAATGCCATGTCCTAAAGATATCAAAGGTATAAGAAGTTTCCTTGGTCATGCTGGTTTCTATAGAAGGTTTATAAAAGATTTCTCTAAAATTTCTAGGCCTCTTACTAATCTCCTGCAAAAATATGTTCCATTTGTTTTTGATGATGGTTGCTTAGAAGCCTTTGAAATACTTAAGAAAGCCTTAATATCTGCACCTATTGTTCAACCACCCTGATTGGAACCTACCCTTTGAAATTATGTGTGATGCTAGTGATTATGCTATTTGTGCTGTTCTAGGACAAAGAGTTGATAAGAAATTAAATGTTATTCATTATGCTAGTAAAACTCTAGACAGTGCTCAAAGAAACTATGCTACTATTGAGAAGGAATTTTTTGTGTTTGCATGTGATAAGTTCAGATCTTATATTGTTGATTCTAAAGTAACTATTCATACCGATCATGCTGCTATTAAATACCTTATGGAAAAGACGGATGCTAAACGTAGACTTATTAGGTGGGTTCTTTTGCTACAAGAATTTGATTTGCATATTATTGATAGAAAGGGAGCTAAGAATCCCGTAGCTGATAATTTATCTAGAATGGAAAATGTTCTTGATGACCCACTGCCTATTGATGATAGTTTTCCTGATGAACAATTAGCCGTTATAAATGCTTCTTGCAATACTCCTTGGTATGCTGACTATGGTAATTACATTGTTGCTAAATATATACCACCTAGTTTTACATACCAACAAAAGAAAAAGTTCTTCTTTGATTTAAGACATTACTTTTGGGATGACCCACATCTATATAAAGAAGGAGTAGATGGTATCATTAGACATTGTGTACCTGAGCATGAACAGGAACAAATCCTATGAAAGTGTCACTCTGAGGCATACGGAGGACACCATGCAGGAGACAGAACTGCACATAAGGTATTACAATCTGGTTTTTATTTGCCTACTCTTTTCAAAGATGCACGTAAGTTTGTCTTATCTTGTGATGAATGTCAAAGAATTGGTAATATTGGTAGATGTCAGGAAATGCCTATGAATTATTCACTTGTTATTGAACCATTTGATGTTTGGGGATTTGATTACATGGGACCTTTTCCTTCCTCTAATGGGTATACTCATATCTTAGTTGTTGTCGATTACGTTACTAAGTGGGTAGAAGCTATTCCAACTAGTAGTGCTGATCATAACACTTCTATTAAAATGCTTAAAGAAGTTACATTTCCGAGGTTTGGAGTCCCTAGATATTTGATAACTGATGGTGGTTCACATTTTATTCATGGTGCTTTCCGTAAACTTCTTGCTAAATATGATGTTAACCATAGAATTGCATCACCTTATCATCCTCAGTCTAGTGGTCAAGTTGAACTGACTAATAGAGAAATAAAATTAATCTTGTAAAAGACCGTTAATAGATCCAGAAAGAATTGGTCTAAGAAACTTGATGATGCACTATGGGCTTACAGAACTGCTTATAAAAATCCTATGGGTACGTCTCCATATAAAATGGTCTATGGAAAAGCATGTCATTTACCTCTTGAGTTAGAACATAAAGCTTATTGGGCCATTAAAGAACTCAATTATGATTTTAAACTTTCCGGTAAAAAGAGGTTATTTGATATTAGCTCTCTAGATGAATGGAGAACACAAGCTTATGAAAATGCCAAGTTATTTAAAGAAAAGGTTAAAAGATGGCATGATTAAAGAATTCAAAAGCAGGAATTCAAAGTAGGCGATCATGTTCTATTATACAATTCTCGTTTAAGATTCTTTGCAGGAAAACTTCTCTCTAAATGGGAAGGACCATACATCATTGAAGAAGTTTATCGCTCCGGAGCTATCAAGATAAACAACTCCGAAGGCACTAATCCGAGAGTGGTTAATGGGCAAAGAATTAAACATTATATCTCAGGTACGCCCATTAATGTTGAAACTAATATTATTCAAACAATGACACCAGAGGAACACATAGAAGAAACCTTCCGGAACGCTCCAGAACCCTGCAAACAAGTAGGTATGTGGTACGGTAAGTAAACCGACTCCAAAAATTCCATAAAAGTACTTTATGTTCGTTTTGGAATATATAAAAAATTAGGAAAATAATAAACAGTCCGAAAAGTGCACGAGGGAGCGACAAGCTTGGGGGGCGCGCCCTACCCCCCAGGGCGCGCCTACCGAGCTTGTGGCTCCCCCATGGACTTTCCTGACTCCGTTTTTCTTCCATATTACTTATCCTGCACGGAAAAATGCATTATATATACCCTCGGATGTTTTGACCACCGTATCACAAGTTTCTCCTCTGTTCTTGCTTCGTGCTATTTTTTGTCAGATTTTCGAGCCCACGCATCATGTCTTCCTCTTCTTCCAACAACGTGGGAAACGACGCTTGGTTGCTTCAGATGGAACTCAAGAGAGAAGAGGAAGAAGAGGTCACCATGGAAGAAGATGATGGAGATTCGATGGAGGTTCACCCTCCTGCATCTGAGAGGGGTACCCTTGCCGGCATCTCCACAACCCCAAATCCCCATCAAGCCATGAGAAGCACAACGAGCCATGGGAGTCCAGAGGTACAAGGAGGCCTTCCCCCTAGGAGGCCCTTACACAGGTAACATTGGAACAATTTTCATAACTTGGTTCACAATTATGGATTTGAGAATACTCCCCGCATGCACATACCTTCCAATAGGGACATCACTTGTCCAAGTGGAAGTGATGCAGGGAAGAAAGCATGGGGGCCAGAGAATAAACATATTATGGCCGAAGTCCAGAAGAATGCGGAGATGATCCAGCATGTACTCCGGGAAATTCAGAGCCTAAGGGAGATCCTAATTGATGTAATAAAAAGCAAGCCCATCACTTCATCACCACCATCACCGAAGAAGGAGACTTGAGTACACGGGTATGGGCACCACCCTTGGCTTGTGCCAAGCTTGGGGGAGGTGCCCCGGTATCGTATCACCATCACTTTTATCATAATTATCTATCTTAGTTCGATCCTTAGTTATTTCATGATTTAGAAAAATAAAGTTTTAGTATGATTTAGTTTCGAGTGTTTGCTTTGTGATCTATCTATCTATGTAATCGAGTGTGAGAGTTATATAATAAAGAGTAGTTTGAGTTGAGTTGTTTTACTTTTGTTGATCCAATCCTAGAAATAAAATAAAGAGAATAAAGAAAAGAGAGATCATATGCTAATCCCATGGGGAGTGATGACTTCCCATAAAATAAGTATAATTGATAAAACTTGTTGGAAGTTAACAAACATAGCATTGGTCATTGTTGCAATTCATGAAAAAGTAATAAAGGAAGAGAGGTCTCACATATAAATATACTATCTTGGACATCTTTTATGATTGTGAGCCCCCATTAAATATTTTATGTCAAATAGTCGACGTTGGACAAGGAAGAATACGTAATGAGTTATGTTTGCTTATATTCACATAGACGTTATATTGTCATGGATCCTCTAACATGTGGTGCTTGCTCCCTGCTCCCTATCTTTTGCTAGCCAAAAATCCGCACTAAGTAGAGATACTACTTGTGCATCCAAAACCCTTAAACCCAGTTTCATGTCATGAGAGTCCACCATATCTACCTATGGATTGAATAAGATCCTTCAGGTAAGTTGTCATCGGTGCAAAGCAATAAAAATTGCTCCTAAATATGTATGATCTTTTATTGTAAGGGAAAATAAACTTTGTACGAACTTGTGATGGTGAAGAAATAAAAGCGACAGACTGCATAATAAAGGTTGCTATCACACGGGGCAATATAAAGTGACGTTCCTTTACATTAAGATCTTGCACATCCAAAAATAAAAAGCACATGACAACCTCTGCTTCCCTCTGCGAAGGGCCTATCCTTTACTTTATGTATTTACTTTTATGCAAGAGTCAATAGTATTCTCCTCTATTCCATTTTTATTTTCTCTCTTGGCAAGCATCATGTGGTAGGGAAAGATCCAGGCATATATATCCAGTTGGATGTAGGTGATCATGAGTTATTATTGTTGACATTACCCTTGAGGTAAATAAGTTGGGAGGCGAAATTATAAGCCCCTATCTTTCTATGTGTCTGACTGAAGCTTTTGCTCCATAAGTACGCCATGAGTGTCAGCAATAATAGAAGACTAAATGATAGTTGAGTATGTGAACTTGCTAAACAAAGCTCTTACATAGACTCTTTCTGATAATATGATGAATTGCAATTGAACCAGTGACCGAGATCATAGTTTGTTAGTTTTCAATACGGTTTATGGTTCATACTTTATCTTGTGGATGAATTGTCACTTATTCATGAGAAGTTATATGATATTATATTGTTGTTATAATAATGATCGTGATGCTGTCATGTCTGTATTTTGTTTTATCGACACCTATCTCTGTAAACATGTGGTCATGATTATCGATTTTGGTTTTTCGCTTGAGGACAAGCGAGGTCTAAGCTTGGGGGAGGTTATACGTCCATTTTGCATCATGTTTTCCTACTGTTATTTATTATGTTTTGGGTCATTATTTCACTTTATGATACAATTCTTGTGCCTTTTCTCTCTTATTTTGCAACTTTCACATGAAGAGGGAGATTGCCGGCAGCTGGAATTCTGGACCGGAAAGGGCTACAGCAAAGATAGCTATTCTGCACAACTCCAAATGACCTGAAAATTTTCGGAGATTTATTATGGAATATATATTAAATATTGGCGGAAGAAATACCAGAAGGGGACCAACCAGGAAGCCACAAGCCTGGAGGGTGCGCCCTACCCCCTGGGCGTGCCTGATACGTCTCCAACATATCTATAATTTTTTATTGTTCCATGCTATTATAGTATCAATCTTGGATGTTTTTATATGCAATTATATATCATTTTTTGGGACTAACCTATTAACCTAGTGCCCCGTGCCAGTTGTTGTTTTCTGCTTGTTTTTGGCTTTTCAGAGAAACTGGACCAAATGAAGTCCAAATGCAACGAAACTTTTTGGAGATTTTTTTCTGGACAAAAGAACCCTTGGAAGCTTTGGGAGGAGGCCAGAAGCCTCACGGAGGCTTCACAAGGCAACAGGGCGCGCCCCGGGGGGGCGCGCCGTGTTGCCTTGTGGGGCCCACGTGACTCCGTTTGACCTAATTCCACTTCTATAAATTCACAAATATTGGGAAACCAATAGGGAGCCAGAAGAAATAACCTTTCTGCCGCCGCAAGCCTCTGTTCTTCCGCGATCCCATCTGCAGGCATTTTCCGGTGCTCTGCCGAAGGGGGAATCGATCACGGAGGGCTTCTACATCAACCTTGCTGCCCTTTAGATGATGTGTGAGTAGTTTACCACAGACCTACGGGTCCATAGCTAGTAGCTAGATGGCTTCTTCTCTCTCTTTGATCTTCAATACAATGTTCTCCTTGATGTTCTTGGAGTTCTATCCGATGTAATCTTCTTTTGCGGTGTGTTTGTTGGGATCCGATGAATTGTGAGTTTATGATCAGATTATTCATGAGAAATATTTGAGTCTTCTCTGAACTCTTTTATGCATGATTGTTATAGCTTTGTATTTCTCTCTGATCTATCGATTTGGTTTGGCCTACTAGATTGATTTATCTTGCAATAGGAGAGGTGCTTTGTGATGGGTTCAATCTTGCGGTGCTCAATCCCAGTGACAGAAGGGGACATGACACGTATTTGTATTATTGCCATTAAGGATAAAAAGATGAGGTTTATTCATATTGCTTGAATTTGCTTCTCTACATCATGTCATCTTGCTTAAGGCGTTACTCTGTTTTTATTAACTTAATACTCTAGTTGCATGCTGGATAGCGGTCGATGAGTGGAGTAATAGTAGTAGATGCAGGCAGGAGTCGGTCTACTTGTCTCGGACGTGATGCCTATATACATGATCATTGCCATGAATCCGTCATAATTATTTGCTATTCTGTCAATTGCCCAACAGTAATTTGTTTACCCACCGTATGTTTCTGCGCTCGAGAGAGAAGCCTCTAGTGAAAACTATGGCCCCCGGGTCTATCTTTATCATATTAAAAACCTAAAAATACCTCGCTGCAATTTATTTACTTTTATTTTAATTAGTAATTTAGTTTATCTATTTACCTCGATAAGATTTAATCCTTGCAAGTAACCGCTAAGAGGATTGACAACCCTCTTATTTGCGTTGCGTTGGGTGCAAGTGTTTGCTCTTGTGTGTGCAGGTGCGCTTAACGGAATTTTGCTTGGTTCTCCTATTGGATTGATATCCTTGGTTCTTAAATGAGGGAAATACTTATCTCTACTGTACTGCATCATCCTCTCCTCTTCGGGGAAATACCAGCGCAGACTACAAGTAGCAGGAAGAATTTCTGGCGCCGTTGCTGGGGAGACATCATCAAAATTACCAAGTACCTTCGCACAAATTATCATTCACTTGCATTTACTTTATTTACATTTTATTTGCATTTGCCTCTCGTTTTCATCTCCCCCACTTCTATTTTTTTCTACAAAAACACAAAAATATTTTATTTGCTTGTTTGCTAGTTTGCTTGCTTTGTCGCGATGTCTCAAGAAAATACAAAATGGTGTGACTTTTCCAATACTAATAATAATGATTTTATTAGTACTCCAATTGCTCCTCCCGCCACTAGTGCGGAGTCATGTGACATTAATGATGCCTTGCTTAATCTTGTTATGAAAGAACAATTTTCTGGTAGTCCTAATGAAGATGATGCATCCCATCTAAATACTTTCGTTGAACTTTGTGATATGCAAAAGAAGAAATATGTGGATAATGATATTGTCAAATTAAAATTATTTCCGTTCTTACTACGAGATCGTGCTAAAATTTGGTTTTTATCCTTGCCTAGAAATAGCATTGATTCTTGGGATAAGTGTAAGGATGCTTTTATTACCAAGTATTTTCCTCCCGCTAAGATTATTTCTTTAAGAAATCAAATTATGAATTTTAAGCAACTTGAGCCTGAACATGTTGCACAATCTTGGGAGAGAATGAAATTAATGATAAGAAATTGCCCAACTCATGGTTTGAATTTATGGATGATCATACAAAAAATTTATGCGGGACTAAACTTTGTCTCTAGAAATTTGCTAGACTCTGCCGCAGGTGGTACTTTTATGGAAATTACATTGGGAGAAGCTACAAAACTTCTTGATAATATTATGGCAAATTATTCTCAATGGCACATTGAGCGAACTCCAACTGGTAAGAAGGTAAATTCTGTTGAAGAAATTAATACTTTGAGTGATAAGATGGATGCTTTATTGAAATTGGTTGCTAATAAAAATGCTCATATTGATCCTAATGATGTGCCATTGTCTACTTTGATTGAGCAAAATAATGATGCTATTGATGTGAACTTTGTCTCTAGAAATAATTTCAACAACAATGCTTCTAGGGGTAATTTCAATGCTAGACCGTTTCCTGGAAATTCCTCTCATAATTATGGCAATCCTTATGGTAATTCTTATAATAATAATAATAGGATGCCCTCTGATCTTGAAAGTAATATTAAAGAATTTATTAATTCTCAAAAGAATTTCAATGCTATGATAGAAGAAAAAATGAATAGAGTTGATGAATTAGCTAGGAACATGGATAGAATTACTCATGATGTGGAAAATCTCAAAACTAAAAGTTTGCCATCTAAGCATGATATAAATGAGTCTATTAAAGATATCTATGTCTCCATTAATGAAAGTAAAGAAAGGACCGCTATGTTGAGAGCTAAGCGAGAATTTCTAGAAAAAGCGATTCCACCCGGTTTCTATCGTAGTAATGATGAAAATATTAAAATGATTGGTGTCACTCCTATTGAATCATTATTTAGTAACATTAAACTTGATGAAAAAGGGACTGGAGAAGAGTCAACTTTAGATAGAAGGAGTCCCACTTGCTTGGAGGGTGATAATCTTGATCGTAAAAATGAAAGAAGTGGGTTTGGAGAAGTCAAAACTTTAAATAGTAATGCACCCACCACTTTGGATTACAAGGACTTTAATTATTATAGTTGTTCTTTAATTGAGTGTATTTCCTTTTTGCAATCCATGATTAATTCACCAAATGCATATGAACAAAATAAAGCTTTCACTAAACATATTGTAGAAGCCATGATGAAAGCACATGAAGAAAAACTTGAGTTGGAAGTATCAATTCCTAGAAAATTACAAGATGAATGGGAACCTACTATTAAAGTCAAAATTAAAGATTATGAATGTAATGCTCTTTGTGATCTTGGTGCTAGCGTTTCCACTATACCAAAGTCTTTGTGTGATGTGCTAGGTCTCACCGACATGGATCCTTGTTCCCTTAATTTGCATCTTGTGGATTCCACTATTAAAAAGCCATTGGGTAGAATAAATGATGTTCTTATTCTTGCAAATATAAATTATGTGCCCGTGGACTTTATTGTTCTTGATATTGAATGCAATCCTTCTAGCCCCATAATACTTGGTAGGCCTTTTCTTCGAACTATTGGTGCTATTATTGATATGAAAGAAGGTAATATAAGATTTCAATTTCCACTAAAGAAAGGGATGGAACACTTCCCTAGAAAAATAATTAAAGCACCTTATGAATCCATTATGAGGGCCACTTATGAAATTAACTTGAAGGATGACAACACTTGAAACTATGCATTATGCCTACCAAGGGGCATAAAACAATAGCGCTTGTTGGGAGGCAACCCAATGAATAAAATAAATTTTTGCTTTTACCTACTATTTTTGTGTGTTTGCATGATTATAGCTTCTGTTATGATTATGTTTTTATGTTTTGATTAGTGTTTGTGCCAAGAATGCCTTTGGGATGATGTTGATGATAGTATAATTGATGCTGTTTGGAAAACAGAAAGTTTTGCGTCCAGTGCTGGAATTTTAATTCTGTACTGGAGCGTCAGAAAAATCTGAAATTTTTCACGGTATTGGCATATGAATTGTTTACGTTTTCCTAATTTTTCAGAATTTTTGGAGTTACAGAAGTATGTCTTTTAAATAGATCTTTACACACTGTTCTGTTTTAGACAGATTCTGTTTTTGTTGCATAGTTTGCTTATTTTGATGAATCTATGGATCGTATCGGGGGGTATGAGTCATGGAGAAGTTTGAGTACAGTAGCATTATGCCAATATTAAATATGAATCAATTTACAACAGTACCTAAAGTTTAAGATTTGTTTGTTATACTAACGGATCTCACGAGGTTTCTGTTGAGTTTTGTGTGCTGAAGTTTTCAAGTTTTGGGTGAGACTACGATGGATAAAGGAATAAGGAGTGGCAAGAGCCTAAGCTTGGGGATGCCCAAGGCACCCCAAGGTAATATTCAAGGAAGACTCAAGCGTCTAAGCTTGGGGATGCCCCGGAAGGCATCCCCTCTTTCGTCTACAATCTATCGGTAACTCACTTGGAGCTATATTTTTATTCATCACATGATATGTGTTTTACTTGGAGCGTCTTGTAAAATAGTTTGTTTGATTTTGTTTGCTTTTTAGTTTGTCACACTCATCTTTGCTGAACACACCTTTTTGAGAGGGACACACATTATTCGTGATTTGTTAGAATACTCTATGTGCTTCACTTATATGTTTTGAGCTAGGCAGTTGCTCTAGTGCTTCACTTATATCTTTTAGAGCACGGCGGTGGTTATATTTTAAAGAAATTGTTGCACTCTCATGCTTCACTTATATCTTTTTGAGAGTCTCATGATAGCAATGGTAATATGCACGGGTTATGAATTTGGTCCTCATATGATAGGTATTCAAGAAGGATATAATAAAACTTTCATGTAGATCACTTAATATGATAAATTTGATTCCTTGCAATAGTTTTGCGATATTAAGATGGTAATATGTGGGAGGTATTACTAAATAATTGTGGTTTAGTAAGAATAATTGTGTTAAGGTTTATGATTCCCGAAGCATGCACGTATGATCTGTCGTTATGCTAAGAAGTTGGAGTATGAATTATTATTGATTGTCTTCCTTTGTGTGGCGGTCGGGGGCGCGCGATGGTTAACTCCTACCAACCTCCCCCCTAGGAGCATGTGTAGTAGTACTTTGCTTTGAGGGCTAATAAACTTTCACAATAAGTATGTGAGTTCTTTATTACTAATGTGAGTCCATGGATTATACGCACTCTCACCCTTCCGCAATTTGCTAGCCTCTTCGGTACCGTGCATTGCCCTTTCTCACATCGAGAGTTGGTGCAAACTTCGTCGGTGCATCCAAACCCCGTGATATGATACGCTCTATCACACATAAGCCTCCTTATATCTTCCTCAAAACGGCCACCATACCTACCTATCATGGCAATTCCATAGCCATTCCGAGATATATTGTCATGCAACTTCCACCGTTCTGTTTTCATGACATACATCATCATTGTCATATTGCTTTGCATGATCATATAGCTGACATAGTATTTGTGGCTCAGCCACCGTTCACCATTGTCATACATGTTACGCTAGCATCATTGCACATCCTGGTACACTGCCAGAGGCATTCATATAGAGTCATATTTTTGTTCTAGTATCGAGTTGTAATGTTGAGTTGTAAGTAAATAGAAGTGTGATGATCATCATTATTAGAGCATTGTCCCAGTGAGGTAAGAATGATGGAGACTAACGAGTCCTCGAAAAAGTGGGGATGAGATCCATGAGATCAATCTAAAAAAGAGAAAAAAAGAGAGAAGGGGCAATGTTACTATCCTTTTCCACACTTGTGCTTCAGAGTAGCACCATGTTTTTCATATAGAGAGTCTCTTATATTGTCACTTTCATATACTAGTGGGAATTTTTCATTATAGAACTTGGCTTGTATATTCTGATGACGGGTTTCCTCAAATGCCCGAGGTCTTCATGAGCAAGCAAGTTGGATGCACACCCACTTAGTTTTCATGTTGAGCTTTCATACACTTATAGCTCTTAGTGCATCCGTTGCATGGCAATCCCTACTCCTCGCATTGACAACAATTGATGGGCATCTCCATAGCCCGTTAATTAGCCTCGTCGATGTGAGACTTTCTCCATTTTTGACTTCTCTTATTTATCTCTACCACCATACTCTATTCCACCCATAGTGCTATATCCAAGGCTTGCGCTCATGTATTGCGTGGGAGTTGAAATAGCTGAAGCGCGTTAAAAAGTATGAACCAATTGCTTGGCTAAAACCGGGGTAGTGCATGATAAATACTTTGTGTGAAGAAGATGGAGCATGACAGGATTGTATGATTTTGTAGGGATGACCTCCTTTAGCATTTTTATTTTGAAAGACATCATTGTTTATTAGTATGCTTGAGTATTGATGTCATTATATCAAATTATAGACTATTGCTTTGAATCATTTGGATCTTATTATTCATACCGTAAGAGAAAGATTACATGATGAAACATGATAGGTAGCATTCCACATCAAAAATTCTATTTTTATCATTTACCTACTCGAGGACGAGCAGGAATTAAGCTTTGGGATGCTCGATACGTCTCCAACGTATCTATAATTTTTTATTGTTCCATGCTATTATAGTATCAATCTTGGATGTTTTTATATGCAATTATATGCAATTATATATCATTTTTTGGGACTAACCTATTAACCTAGTGCCCAGTGCCAGTTGCTGTTTTCTGCTTGTTTTTGGCTTTTCAGAGAAACAGTACCAAATGAAGTCCAAATGCCCCGAAACTTTTTGGAGATTTTTTTCTGGACAAAAGAACCCTTGGAAGCTTTGGGAGGAGGCCAGAAGCCTCACGGAGGCTTCACAAGGCAACAGGGCGCGCCCTAGGGGGGCGCGCCGTGTTGCCTTGTGGGGCCCACGTGACTCCGTTTGACCTAATTCCACTTCTATAAATTCGCAAATATTGGGAAACCAACAGGGAGCCCGAAGAAATAACATTTCCGCCGCCGCAAGCCTCTGTTCTTCCGCGATCCCATCTGCAGGCCTTTTCCGGTACTCTGCCGGAAGGGGAATCGATCATGGAGGGCTTCTACATCAACCTTGCTGCCCTTCCGATGATGTGTGAGTAGTTTACCACAGACCTACGGGTCCATAACTAGTAGCTAGATGGCTTCTTCTCTCTCTTTGATCTTCAATACAATGTTCTCCTTGATGTTCTTGGAGTTCTATCCGATGTAATCTTCTTTTGCGGTGTGTTTGTTGGGATCCGATGAATTGTGAGTTTATGATCAGATTATTCATGAGAAATATTTGAGTCTTCACTGAACTCTTTTATGCATGATTGTTAGAGCTTTGTATTTCTCTCATATCTATCGATTTGGTTAGGCCTACTAGATTGATTTATCTTGCAATGGGAGAGGTGCTTTGTGATGGGTTCAATCTTGCGGTGCTCAATCCCAGTGACAGAAGGGGACATGGCACGTATTTGTATTGTTTCCATTAAGGATAAAAAGATGGGGTTTATTCATATTGCTTGAATTTGCTTCTCTACATCATGTCATCTTGCTTAAGGCGTTACTCTGTTTTTATTAACTTAATACTCTAGATGCATGCTGGATAGCGGTCGATGAGTGGAGTAATAGTAGTAGATGCAGGCAGGAGTCGGTCTACTTGTCTCAGACGTGATGCCTATATACATGATCATTGCCATGAATCCGTCATAATTATTTGCAATTCTGTCAATTGCCCAATAGTAATTTGTTTACCCACCGTATGTTTCTGCGCTCGAGAGAGAAGCCTCTAGTGAAAACTATGGCCCCCGGGTCTATCTTTATCATATTAAAAACCTAAAAATACCTTGCTGCAATTTTTTTACTTTTATTTTAATTAGTAATTTAGTTTATCTGTTTACCTCGATAAGATTTAATCCTTGCAAGTAACCGCTAAGAGGATTGACAACCCTCTTATTTGCGTTGGGTGCAAGTGTTTGCTCTTGAGTGTGCAGGTACGCTTAACGGAATTTTGCTTGGTTCTCCTACTAGATTGATAACCTTGGTTCTTAACTGAGGGAAATACTTATCTCTACTGTACTGCATCATCCTCTCCTCTTTGGGGAAATACCAACGCAGACTACAAGTAGCAGTGCCCCCCGAGCTTGTGGGGCCCCTGGCAGGCCACAGAAGCCCATCTTCTGCTATAAGAAGCCATTTGCCCTAGAAAAAATCAAGAGAAGATTTTCGGGATGAAGTGCCGCCGTCTTGAGGCGGAACCTGGGCAGGAGCACTTTTGCTCTCTGGCGGAGCGATTCCGCCGGGGAAACTTCCCTCCGGGAGGGGGAAATCGAAGCCATCGACATCACCAACGATCCTCTCGTCGTGGGAGGACCAATCTTCATCAACATCTTCACCAGCACCATCTCATCTCAAACCCTAGTTCATCTCTTGTATTCAATCTTTGTCCCGAAACCTCGGATTGGCACATGTGGGTTTCTAGTAGTGTTGATTACATCTCGTAGTTGATGCTAATTGGTTTATTTGGTGGAAGATTATATGTTCAGATCCTTAATGATATTCAATACCCCTCTGATCTTGAACATGAATATGATTTGTGAGTATTTAGTTTTGTTCTTGAGGACATGGGAGAAGTCTTCACTACAAAAAAAAGACACATCTGTGACATTATGGCCCGAACGAAAACTTTTTCTGTCATGGTTGTGACACTTCTATGACAATAATTGTGACAAAAACACGTATCATCATAGATATGGTGGGCTCCTACGTCTAGGACAAAAAATTATGACAAAAAATGGGCTTTTCATCCTGGGCAGGCCGGAGACGCACCCGCATGACATTCTTTGGGCCGTCCATAACGTAAAAAATCATGGCAGAACTGAGGGCGAGGAAATTTTTGGGGAGTTCCCGGTTATGGTGGGTGGTCGGGGCCGAGCGATGCAGTGTAGTTTGCGTGTTTCTCTCGTACGCACGCGTGTGTGCGAGGAGCTCGCTAACTGAACCCAATGCGAGGCATTCACTTACTGAACCCGAGCGATCGATTGCCCTCGCACAACGTACTGAACACGAGCGATCGATCCCTCGCACTACGTACTGAACCCGATCGATCCCTTCCCTGCTAACTGAAGCCGATCGATCCCTTCGCTACTAACTGAACCTGAGCGATCCCTTC
Source organism: Elymus sibiricus (assembly GCA_039707655.1). NCBI lineage: Eukaryota > Viridiplantae > Streptophyta > Magnoliopsida > Poales > Poaceae > Elymus > Elymus sibiricus. The sequence goes on along the minus strand of CM077672.1, from coordinate 168,799,802 downwards.
ACTGCCAACTGAACCCGATCGATCTCTTGTCGCTGCTTACTAAAGCCGATCGAGCCCCCGTGCGAGACGTAGCTTGTTGGTTGGGTTGCCTCTCGATGAACAGTGCTTGTTGCTGCCGCGCGCGTGATACGTCCATTTTGCATCATGTTTTACTACTGTTATTTATAGTGTTTTTAATCAATATAACACTTTGTGGAGCAATTCTAATGCCTTTTCTCTCTTAATATACAAGATTTACACAAGGAGGGAGATTGCCGGCAGCTGGAATTCTGGACCTGAAAAAGCTATGTCAGAGATACCTATTCTGCGCATCTCCAAATGAGCTGAAATTTCACGGAGATTTATTTTGGAATAAATAAAAAATACTAGAAGCAAGAAGTACCAGAGGGGGCCAGCCAGGTGCCCACGAGGCACCAGGGCGCGCCATCCCCCCCCCCCCCCCCCCCCCGCCAGGCGTGCCCTGGTGGCTCGTGGGGCCCCTGGCCAGACTCTGGCCCCCATTTTCTGGTATATAAGCCCATTTGCCCTAGAAAAAATAAGGAGAAGACTTTTGGGACGGTGCGCCGCCGTCTTGAGGCAGAACTTGGGCAGGAGCACTTTTGTTCTCCAGCGGAGCGATTCTGCCGGGGATACTTCCCTCCGGGAGGGGGAAATCGGAGCCATCGACATCACCAACGATCCTCTCATCGTGGGAGGACCAATCTTCATCAAGATCTTCAACAGCACCATCTCATCTCAAACCCTAGTTCATCTCTTGTATTCAATCTCTGTCTCAAAACCTCAGATTGGTACATGTGGGTTGCTAGTAGTGTTGATTACATCTTGTAGTTGATGCTAGTTGGTTTATTTGGTGGAAGATTATATGTTCAGATCTATTATGCTATTTGATACACCTCTAATCTTGGACATGAATATGATTTGTGAGTAGTTACTTTTGTTCTTGAGGACATGGGAGAAGTCTTGCCATAAGTAATCATGTGAATTTGGCATTTGTTTGATATTTTGATGATATGTATGTTGTTGATTCTCTTAGTGGTGTCATGTGAACGTCGACTACATGACACTTCACCATCTTTGGGCCTAAGGGAATGCATTGTGGAGTAGTAACTAGATGATGGGTTGCTAGAGTGACAGAAGATTAAACCCTAGTTTATGCGCTATTCCATAAGGGGCTGATTTGGATCCATATGTTTAATGCTATGGTTAGAGTTATCTTAATTCTTCTTTCGTAGTTGCGAATGCTTGCGAGAGGGGGTAATCATAAGTGGGAGGCTTGTTCAAGTAAGAACAGCACCCAAGCACCGGTCCACCCACATATCAAATTATCAAAGTAGCGAACGCGAATCAACCCAACATGATGATAGTGACTAGATGAAATTCCCATGTGTCCTCGAGAACGCTTTGCTTATTATAAGAGATTGTTCCGGCTTGTCCTTTGCTACAAAAAGGATCGGGCCACCTTGCTGCACTCTTTGTTACTATTGCTATTTGTCACTTGTTACAAATTATCTTGCTATCAAACTACTCGTTACCGATAATTTCAGTGCTTGCAGAAAATACCTTGCTGAAAACCGCTTGTCATTTCCTTCTGCTCCTCGTTGGGTTCGACACTCTTACTTATCGAAAGGACTACGATTGATCCCCTATACTTGTGGGTCATTAGCGCATGATACACGTAGACATGAGTCGAGACGCATCGATCGAGCCGGTTGGTTGGCTGTGGATGAACAGTTCCTATTGCTGCCGCCCGCTCGTACGCCCCACCCCAGCCGGTGGGGGTTGGATGAACAGGACCCCGGCCATGTAGGCGATTAGCGCTGGATGAACAGGACCCCGAGGAGGCCGTGCCACGGTGCGCCATACCCAGCCGGTTGGGGGTGGATGAACAGGACCCCGTGGAGGCTGGATGAACAGTAGCCGGTGGAGGCTGGATGAATAGGACCCCCGTGGAGGCTGGATGAACAGTAGCCGGTGGAGGCTGGAGGAAGTCGACGGTGGATGAACAGTAGCCCATGGAGTCCCGTTTTGCGGTATGCCACACCCCTCCCAATGAACAGGACCCTGTTTCGACCGTAGCCGCTCGAAGAGAAGTCCGTTTCCTCCATTTTGCGGTACGCCACACCCCTCCCGATCAACAGGACCCCGTTTCGACCGTAAGCGGTTGAACAGAAGTCCATTTCATATGTTTTGCGGTACGCCAGACCCCCAGTCGATGAACAGGACCTCGTTTCAACCATAGGCGGTCGAACAGAAGGCTGTTTCCTCCGTTTTGCGGTACGCCAGACCCCGAGTCGATGAACAGACCCCCGTTTCGGCTGTTCTGTCCAAGCCGGTTGGCTCCCGATGAACATGACTCCTTTCGACCGAGTCGGTTGCCTCCCGATGAACACGGCGTTGTTTCCTCCGTTCTGACCCAACCGGTTGGCTGCCGATGAACAGGAGGCCGTTGCTACGTACCCCCACCGTCGCCTCTTCATGTACACGAGCCCTGGCAGTACGTATGCACGAGTACGCGTTCGAGACCCCGCCCATATGTACATACGTGCCCGTATTTTTTTGCAGCGTGGTTGTACGTACGTGTACACAATTTAGACGGGGCTGCCTACTACGTCAGGGGCTCTACTACGACACGTGCCGCTCCTTACACGCCCACGGTTCATCGTTGCAGAGAGACCGATCGACCGGTATGTACGTACATGTTCGCGACCAGACAGACAACGCTATGTACGCTTCGACCGGGTGGGTCCCAGCTCTCAGGGAGGATACGGAGGCACTTCCTTGCGTGCGAAGATATAGCAGGTGGGTCCCAGCTATCAGGGGGAGGAATCATTTTTTTGCGCATAATAAGGAGGCACTTCCTTGCGTGCGAAGATGTAACTGGTGGGTCCAGCTGTCAGCCTCACCGCGTACAGTCCTCTTTCGATGGTTGTTGTTCATTCACCACGTTGACTATGCCGCGCCGAGAGCACCAAGGCGGTGGACGACGGTGAGGCCTAGGAAGGGAATGATGCGGAGCCGGGGAAGATGCGTCAGTGGATGCCCACGCCGAGGGGAGTACGAGGGTTGACTGGTTCGGCTGCGGTGTGAGGCTGCCGTCGCCGGAGAATAACAGGGGATGTGGGTGAGTAGAGGGAAGGCCTGGCCAACGGTGGGAGTAGGGTAGGGCGGTGAGGCCTGCGCGGCAGCACAACCGGCCACGGGAGGCAGGAGCAGGCGGTCCCACCGGCGCTGGTTTGGGCAGCTGGAGCAAGAATATCAGAGATTGAAGAAGCAACACGGCCGTTGGATTAACATCCAACGGTCACTGCTGCTAGAATCGTTTGTTGACTAAGTTGACAAAGCCCTGCGTATGCGTCAACTTAGTAGGCCCACAAGTCAGCCACCAAATCCGGTGGGTCCCAGTTGTCATGGGGAGAAACGTTTTTTTTTCGCGTAATAATGAGGCACTTCCTTCCGTGCGAAGCTATAGCTGGTGGGTCCCAGCTGTCAGGGGGAGGAATCATTTTTTTGCGTAATAAGGAGGCACTTGCTTGCGTGCGGCCATGGACCATGTGGGTCCCTACTGTCAGCCTCTCCACGTACATCCCTCTTCCGATGGCTGTCGTTTGTTGACCACGCCGCGCCGAGAGCACCAACGCGGTGGACGACGGCGAGGCCCAGGAAGGGAACAACCCGGAGCCAGCGAAGCCACAACAGTGGATGCCCACGCTGAGGGGAGTACGAGGGCTGACTGGTTTGGCTGCGGTGTGAGGCATGTGTCGCTGGAGAATAACAGGAGGTGTGGGTGAGTAGAGGGATGCCCTGGCCAGCAGTGGGAGTAGGAGGGGGCGGTGAGGCCTGCGCGGCAGCATAGCCGGCCATGGGAGGCGGGAGCAGGCGGTCCCGCCGGAGCTGGTTTGGGCAGCTGGAGCAAGAAGATCAGAAATTGAAGAAGTAGCACGACCGTTGGATGTTATCCAACGGTCACTGCCGCTAGAATCGTTTGTTGACTAAGTTCACAAAGCCCTGCGTACGCGTCAACATAGTAGGCCCACAAGTCAGCCTCCAAATCTGTGGCAAACAGCATACAGCCCATTTGCCAAAAAAATTAACAATTTACAGCCCATTTGCTAATTCTTAAGGATTTTTTTGAAGCCCGTGTTCTTTTTGTTAGCATTACAGCCCATATTCTGGCCACGGTTAAAAAACTCAATGAATTTTTGCATATTTTGGTGGGGTCCGAACTGTTTTTAATCCCAAAATTTTGAGTCAGATTCAAACTAATTTGAAAAATAAAATTATATTAATTTAAAATCCTATGAAATTTTCACCGCAAAAAAATCAATGAAATTTAAAATATCAAAATCCTAGAAAAACGTAATTTGAAACTAATTGCCGGTTTGATGTGTTGTTTTTAAAATTTACAGCCCATTTCTTACTACTTATAGTCCATTTTCTGGGCAAGCCCCGAATACATCCCTCCTCGTCTTGAAAGATTTGCAGCCCAGCAGGGCTAAGAAAAGCAAGTAAGCCTCGGTTGGGTATTCTGCAAAAAAATTAGAACTGGGCTAGCCATTTTCAGAAAGAGAAAAAAACAACTGGGCTGGTCATGTGGTAAACAGAAAATAAAAGCCTGGGCTAGATGGGCTACAGCCCCCGCACAACCCAGTTGATACCCTGCTCTGTCTCAAAAACAAAAAAACAACTGCGTGAGCTGCTGGGTCCCTGGTATCAGCCGCTCGTTGGGCAATTCTCTCGCTTATTGACCACGTTGACAATGGCGTGGGACCCAGATGTCAAACAATTAGGAGGAAGCATTTTTTTGGCTTGTAATAAGGAGGCACTTGCTTGCGTACTGCAATGGCCCTCGTGGGTCCCTACTGTCATCCTCTCCACGTACAGTCATCTCCTGATTCCTCTCGGTTGTTGACCATGTTGACAATGCCAGACGGTGGCGCCGCGGTGAGCGAACCAAGGCGGAGGACGACAGCGAGGCCTCGGACGGGAACGAACAGGAGCCATGGAAGATGCGGCAGTGTAGTCGCAGACTCGCAGGCAGAGGGGAGTACGAGGGTTGACGGGTTCGGGTGCGGGTTGGGGCTGACGTCGCTGGAGAATAACATGACGTGTGTGGGAGTGGGGGGATGGACTGGCCAACGTTTGAGGGTACAGTGGGGCGGGAATGCGTGGGCGGAGGCACAGCCAGCCGTGGGAGGCGGGAACAGGCGGGACCGATGGCGTGGTTTCGTTTGGGCATCTGGAGGAAGAAGACAAGAGATAGAAGAAACACAACAGATGTTGGATGTCAATCCAACAACTGGCAGGCAGAATCGTTTGTTGACTAAGTCGACACCACCTTGGATAGGCTTTTTCCTTGTGGGTCCCAAATGTCAGAATCCAAATCTGTCACGGCGATGTAGCCTTTCTTATTAGGAATTACAGCCCATTTTGTGTGCTAGCTCAAAATAAGTTTGTGGCTGCTGGCAGGCGCTAAGCACTTGGGTTCTGTAATGCACAATGAGCTCAAGGAGCCAGCGAGAGTGATGTTATTTCCCTTGCTTGGGATTTGTTACAATATTTCTCTCTTAATTAAATAAATGACAAGCCATTTGCCTTGTTTCAAACAAAATATGACAGCCACAGCCGAGTTGAAAAGGGCAACAACATCTAACTCCAGCTTACATACTGTACAAAAGCACGAGGGTTAATTGTTCATCAGGTTTAGATAAAACCTAGATTGAAAAGGGCAACAACATCTAACTGCAGCAGTGTTTTTAGCAGTCACAATCAAATGGATCGGTCAGATCCATAAAATGAACATCCCGGGTCATAAAATGTAATGGAATATGACCACAAGATGATGTAAAAAGAAGACTGGCATGTTCAAAAGTTCAGTTGTCCACCTGAAACTCCTTTTTTTGCTCTTCAACATATCCATCCGTCAAAACTTCGTTGTTAATAAATTTAAGCCTGATGGACAATAATGCCCTCGCATTCAGCAGGAAGAATGTGACAAATCTAGTGTTTGCATGGTTGGCTTTATATCCTTCCAATGTTATTGTCATCAAATGAATGTCATGAGAACTGAGAAAATCCTAGTGCTTACGACGCCACCGATTGGTTATACCTTTTGTACCCTGTCCTGCTGCCTAAATAGACATGAAGATTGAAAACAGTTAAGGAGTATGTCGAAAGAGCAACAACTGAACGGTTAATTCTTGTACACTATATATGGGCTTCCAATGTGTGTGAAATCATCACCTTTATATACAACTTCTCCAGACATGGAAAGCATCTCAACAAGCCAATAATCTTGTTCAGATCAAAAGTATTTATACTGATATATAAGATCTTGACATAATCCAGCACCACTGATAGGCTATCCATGGACAAACTCTTCATTGAGCATAGAACATAATATTAGTACAAAAAGTGTACTCCAAAATGATATAAAACTTATGCGCACAAATGAAAAATGCATCTTATGATTACAAAAGTGTAGATGATAATATACAATACTTGGATAACTGTGGAGCCAAACACCATCTTGAAATGATCACAGAGATCATGAATTACACCCAAGGTCTCCAGTTTAGGCGCAGAGACGACAGTTATTTGTGAAGGTGAATAACAAGAATCAAGGATCAACCTTTGAAGTGAAGGGGCATCTTCGATGATGAGCTCCCCTACGTCAAAAGAAATTCCAATTCTTACAAGGTTAGGCAACTTTATTCGGAGACAACCGATTTTAACTGTCAAAAGAAGCACTAAGCACTCCAGGCCAGGGCAACTGGATTGGATGATGATGTGCAGTGAGGCCTCCGATATACGAACCACCACAAGTGAAAGTTTTTTGAGAAGTGGGAGTCAAAGCTTTTGTACCAGATTGTCTGGTAGTTTGCACAAGGCGAAGGTGGCGGTGTGGAGAGAGGAGGAAAACCGCGAGATGGACATCGATGCTGAGGGCACAAGTACATGGCGTTCGGAATGTGGTATGTGATTTATGTGGGAATAGTACAACTCAAGCAGCTGGAGTTTTTCGAATTCAGGGGATTCCAGCTAGGCGTCCACGATGCAGGGCATGCACAAGTAGCATGCCGGGATGCAGAGGCGTTGAACGGAACCCTGGTGGGAGGAGATGATGGCTCCGGGGAGTTCAAAATCATTGAACAAAGATAGGCCACGACAATCGAGATTAAGAGGCGTGGCGCGCCATAGAGGGCGCCACCGAGATGCGAGGACTTGGGTGCGGCAGCAATCCTTGGTGGGGAGAAGCGAGATGATCTCCCCAAGGATGGTGTCCGGGAGATCGATGATGCGGTTCGCCCAAGATTCTTCGGGTTCCTCAGATCCAGGGGGGAGGCTCGTCGCTTCTCCCCGCGCTGCCGGGTGAGGGAACTACAACCGGCGTCGCCGCTGGTGGGAGCCTCATCTTCTTAATGATGGGGCCAGCCAACTCCATTTTCCTTGCGGGCGCCTCGTCGAGCTCACAGATTTGAGCAGAGTAGCGAAAGACGGGCCTAGTTAAGGGGGGCTGGGGTTTTCTGTAGGAGTGAGGAAGAAGGCGAGCAGGGGTTTTCTGTAGGAGTGAGGAAGAAGGGGAGTGGGTTTTTTTTGTAGGAGTGAGGTGAGGAAGAAGGGGAGCGGGGGTTTTCTGTAGGAGCGAGCTGCAGTGAATAGTGAAGTGGGAGTGAGGAGGAAGAAGGGTTTTTTTGGGAGCGCCCCTCTTCAAGTAATATGGGCTTTTCCTACAAAAATATGGGCTTTAAGATGGATCAGCTCTTGTACTTGTCGGTCTTAACACTAGAGATAGCCCGCTAGAGACACTCTCCAGCTCTCCAGCTTATGGCCCATTCGCAAAAAATAAAATAAAAGACGCACTCCAGCTTATGACTCCTGCAGTCCTGCTCGGTAACCTTTTTCAACTTGAAAAAAACTTATGGCTCCTCCTCGGGTCCGCTTGGCATCCACCAAATTAGAGGGTGTGGTAATGCATGCAGACACTCACACTGGTCGAAGCGCGGCACAAATGAGGCGTCAAATAACAGTCCCACAATATAGATTCTAAATGTTCACACGCTAGTCAACATTCACATTAAACTAAGCTTCACAAGATACAGTATGCATACTAGCTAACATTCACAAGCACATATATAAGTTCAGCATGTTTATGCATCTCAATGATTCACCAGACTATAACCAAGACAAAGTTGTGAGAAGGTGTAGAAATCAAGAAAAAATGATCGATGCTTCTCTGAGCAAAGGGCCTCCCTACGCATTAATTTCCTAGGCATGCTTCTTTCTTCTCAATGTTGAGTGCACTTTGAGCATGTTGGCAACTCCACAGCTAGCTCGCTGGCTTATCTTGCAATTAACGCTGACACATTGCAGCAAACAGAGGAGGCAATAGAGATCACTCAACATCAGACCAGTTTGTGTAGTTCCACTGAAATCATCTTCATTGTCCTAAATGTGAAAAGATAGGAAAACAATAGTTGTACTTAAACGGTGTTGCAAAACAGTAGCACATATCAATAGCTCAGCATGACAAAACACGATTATCTGGACGAAGGGGTACTGACTTGCGTGAGGAAGATTATCCATAATTTTATAACTGGTTAGTTGATTTCCACCTTGGGTTCTCATCTCATGCCATGGAGGAAATTCGATCCAATCGATTAGTGCAATTCCTTCCGTCTGGCTGTAGAAAATTTGTCCAACTCACCCCAATATCTTTATTGTGCAGTTCCACTAAAATTATGCACCACTGTTTGCACGACCCCTACTCGCTGGCCAGGCCATCTATGACTCGGTGTCTTTTATCTTGCATTGATGGGGCGGCTACAGTGCTTGTTCGCTCCTCCACACATGACAGTCTCGTTCTACACTGCGATCAGCAAGTCAACGTAAGAATAAGCTTATTTCATCTTGTGTTGGTCATTCTACCTAGTTACGAATGTAGGAATACCTCGAGCACCATGAGGTTAGCTGACAGCAGGTAGATGCAGCCATCTAATTTTGTGCGGTTCTACTAAAATTGTGGTTTGTGCTTCTGTTTGCACAAATAGAAACCACATGGAGATAGACAACCCTGTTTGCAGAAATATGTGATGGGGTTATTTAAGCAATGTCATTTTTTGCTGTGACATATGATTAACAGCAGCATCTCATATGTTATCAATGGCATTACATTGACAGTATGAAAAAGTGTCATTAACTAAGAAGTGCCATCACATCAAATCAACGCGGGCACTAGATTAACGGGGGCTTAGATTAACATGCACAACAACTGCATTAGGACTCTGTGATGATAGTAGCACATGATCAGTAGCTACGTGCACGGTTAACATGAATGATCATTCTAACAAAGGGTGATACGGAAAGGAGAAATACATCGTCGTGTCAACCAAATGTGCAATTAAATTTCTGCAGTTCCACTGAGATGATGCTATGTTACCGGCATGAGATTTAAGTGTAACACCCCAAAGCACTCTTCATGGGAAATAAAGCAAGACAGAAGCATTTCATAAAATGGTGGTGGCATTGCTTCAGTTTATCAATGACAATAGATTGACATCAGCATTACTTAAGAGTGACATCACATTAACAGTGGCATTGTTTCATTTTACCAGATATTAGATTAACAGCTGTAGTAAGGGCATAGGGACAGGTGAGGCACAAGCATGTTTTACCTCCACTGAGGCATAAAGTGGTGAGGCAGAGGTGGTTGCCGAGAGCGGCAAACATGCAAGCAGAATGTCTGGATTTGTGCCATTTTTGTTCTCGTGATCTCGTCAGTGACCTTTTGCTGCGTGGCCACAGGAAATCTAGCCGGGCTCATTCTCAGTTGCGTTGTCCACCCAACACCCCCTCACTTTCTTTCCTTTTTCGACCAAGAGACCGGTCAGGCCAGAATCTTACTACTAGTACTTCCCCCCACCCTTCACCCTCACCCCACTTTATTGCCCTTTTCAACAAAGAGATCGGTTCGTTAACCTGTCTTTGCTATCCCGCCCACTCCAAAAAAAATCCACATTCAATCAGGCCATCTATTTATCTTCATGCATTACCTTTTTTCCTCTAATAGTAAAAATTTAGGTGGTGTTCGAGTGTTCGACAAGCCGACGGGGCTATCTAGATACATGGGGAGCTTTGGAGTGAAGAATATCCACATGCAGGATGCAGCGACGTGGGGAGCAAACCAAACTTGATGGGGAAAAAAGGATGCAACAACGTGGGGAGCTGGCCCATTAGAAGAAGGCCGGTTCTAAAAGAAGTTATACCTCCGGTCGGCGGGATGTGGCGAGGCAGGCGGCGGGATCTGCCAACACGACGGTAGCGAGCAAGGGTGCGGAGGACCACCCATGCCGGCGCCAGGTCAGAGAAGACGGCGCGCGTCGGCTTCCTCCCTCGCCAACGGCGACCGCGTCAACGTTGCACCTCGTACCCTACCCAGCGGAAGGGATCCGGCCGGATCTGTGACCACCGGTGAGAAGAGAGAGAAACAGAGAGAGTGGACACCATCGTCTGGTTTAGATCTGGAGAGGGTGAGAGAGTGAGAAGAAGAGAGCAACCCTACCAAGCAAGTTCCGAAGCTCCAGCCTACATATATAGTGGAGTAATTTTTTTCCTCTCTGTAGCAATCATTTTAAATTGAATACGCGCGGAGCCATCTTTCCATTTAACGTACCAGTAAAAAAACTCGATCAATAACCGCACCACCGCGTTCAGGTCGCACTTTGTATGGCTCACATGTGGTCCCAGACCCTACATTAAGTGGACAACTAGATGGGTCAAATTATCATAGCTGCCTCTTCGTGTGCAAATGTGCTCCACTGTGTACCCGCGTGTGTGCGTGAGGGAACGACCGAGTGCGTGCGTGCGCCTTTTCTCTTCATGTGTGTGCGTGTGTGTGTGTGTGTGTCTCTCTCAGAGACAACGAGACACTAACCTAGACAGAGATGGTGTGTACAAAAAGTTGCGAGTGTGTGTGTGTGTGCGCGCGCGTGCGTGAGAGCGGACACGGATGCGGGAGGACGCCATCCAACCGTAGCCGCATACATTTTGACAACAGTTCGAACCAACAAGACGAAATTCATGCAAACACGGTCGGATTTCATATAAACATGACGGATTTCATTACATTTACATCAACTAAGCAGTGCTAGTCCCGCTCTAGAGGTATAATTAATACCTAATCTAAATGGTCGTCAGCAGCTCCTTTTGTCTTCCTCATTTTCGGCTGGCCGATCACCGGACTGACGGGAGCCCCGGAGGTATATGCTTCAGCGCAAAGGGCGGCTCGCTTCCCCACCGCTCATCGGAGTAGAACCCCCGGCTAATGCTTCAGCCGGAGGGGAAGGGGGCACCTCCGCTTCCGTGGAGCCCATGCGGGGTCGACGATGGTCTGTGCCGAAGAAGAACCATGCAAGACACCGGCTGTGTACGCCGGCGTCGCCTCGGCGGTAGCCTTCATGGGATACAAGTGGTGGCGGCCTCCCGTGTTCTACTTATCCTCGATGATGGCGGTGGGCACGGACGTGCTGGCCGCCACCTCATCGACATCCGTGCAACCGGCTTCTTTCTCTGCCTGCATGGCACGGCTACGCGCGCGTTGACGGCGGATGGCGTGGTGGCAGGCATTGGAGGCGCCATGCGGGCGTGGAGCAACTCGCCAGTCCTCCTTGAGCTGGCCTGGAGCGTCGAGTTGCTGAACCACGCGCTGGCTGGGGGTGGCAAATGGCTTCGTCGGGCTAGGCGAGGGAGGTGGAGCAGCGAGCTGCCTCGCTCATAACCGCCGGGCTAGGCAGGCCACCCAGCCGGCTTTTATGCCGGAGAACTGCTCTTCCTGCTCGTCGGATTCCATTGAAAGAGTGGAGAAAATGGTGGAAGGAGGAGCTTGGCCAGCGTTGCATTTAATGCCGGCCTGCTCCTGAATGGACATGTGGATGTACTAGGTTTCTCAGCTTCCACGCGGGTTTAATGGAGGCGTTTGAATGCGGCGAGGAGGCGCGTTCAGCCGGGCATGCAGCGGGCGGCGCCCTCGGCCGGCGCGCCGCTTCAATGGCGGACGCGACCTCTCACTCTCACTATGTCCGCCCTGAGCCGCCTTCAATGTGGAGCGGCGCGCTCTACAGCGGCGTGAATGCGGGCAGCTGGCGTCGGGCGGGAAGCGCGCGCGGGAGGGGGAGGGTTTTTTGGTGGGCCAGGGCAGTCAGAACCTCAGAAGCGGGCATGGGATCGGTCCGGACTCCTGATTTATGCCGCTTCAGCTAGGATGAATCTCCATCGTGTGGAACCACACTAGAAAGCTGGGACCATGGTTCCCATTGCCCGCCACTATGGATCGTGCCTTCTATGAAGAACACCTGGGACTGGAACCAGGTGGTGTACATGGAGTCCATCGATAACGTTTAAGTTGAGTAGTCGTGCACAAAATTATGAGAGCACTGTTAATCTATGTAGAGTAGTGCACAAATTTTAATACAGGAATGGGGTATGAACTTGTGTGGCATGTTGGCATATGTCCCTTAGAACTTACTAGTAAATGTGTATGTGCTACTTGTGTGGCTGTTGCACGGGCTCCGACATGCTTTGTGAGATTACTAAAAGGTGGCGCAGCTTTGGCTATAACTGACCTTGCGCTTGGCTCTTCGCCTCTTCTGGAAGTCAAACAATGATGATGGTACTACTACTGTAGTATGAGTAGTAGGAGTATATAGTTCTGGCAATCTGACACCGAATGAACTGCTGCACGTCCACCGTGTAGTAAGCAAAAGCTTCTCCTCGTCCTGCGAGCCACCGAGCACGCGTGGGCGAGGGAGAGGGCATAGTTAGCAAGCTTCTCCTCGTTCTGCGAGTTGACGGGACACATCAAAGTAGTACTCCCTCCGGTCCTTTTTAGTCCGCATATAAGTTTTGTTCGAAGTCAAAGTATCTCTACTTTGACCAAACTTATAGAAAAAGGTATTAACATTCACAATGCCAAATCAACATTGTTAGATTCATTATGAAATGTAGTTTCATAGTATATATATTTGGTATTGTAGATGTTGATACTTTTTAATATAAATTTGGTCAAACTTTGCAAAGTTTGACTTGACACAAATCTAATATGCGGAGTAAAAAAGACCGGAGGGAGTACTAGTGGTCTCCAAAAAGGGCCAACCATGTCCATGGCTACCATCCCGTGCTCCGTCATTGTACGTGCACGATTCACGTGCCATTGAAGAAGAAAATTTGCCTACGTGCCATTGAAGAAAAAAACTTTAATTATAAATAACGTGCCACCGCGTCATGGTCGAACTTTGATTCATTCATGCGTGGTTCCCGACCCTCCACTTAAGTGAACAACTACTACACGCGTCAAATTATCACGTGAGCTGCCTCTTCGTACAGAAATGAGCTCCACCGTGTACCCGCGTGTGTGTGTTAGGGAAAGAGGCAAAGAGTACGTGCGTCGGTGCGTGCACCTCTTCTCTTCGTGCACGTACTCCTTTTTTTTGTGCGGGTGATTCGTGCACGTACTCCACCTACGTTGGTGAGTCTCACTTACACTACTTATCTCCATATTCTTGCATGACACGTGGACCTGGATGCTGGATGTCCCACGTGTCGGTAAAAGGAAGAAGAACGATTTTCGACGATCGAGAAGGAGCCAGGAACCGCGCGGTGGAGAACTAGACCGGAGGAGTCCAAAACACGGCAGCCCAGTGTAGTTACATCAAACATGGCCCACCTCATGCTATCACCATATTCTCGGCCTCCGTGCGACACCTAGCTCCACCAGCCCGTATTGCTTCTAGCTCCTCTTCTCTCTCAAAGTGCGGTGGGTTGGCGAATTTGGCGTCAATTGAGGTCGGTTTGCTCCCACTCCCTCCCACATGTTAGTGATATGCCAAGAGCATTCTAAAAAAATAAGCCAAGAGGAACCGCTTTGACCGACGGACCAAACGCGACAGGCATGCCGTGAGTGAGTCCAGTTTCTCATTTTGAACTTGTTTGGTGTAGTAGTAACACTGGGTTTTGCACCTTCATAGATTGATGCAAATCCCCGCTAAAAAGGCGCTTCGCTTTCTACTAATCCCGTCAACCGTCCTGCTACATTATATCACTCACATCTTGTTTATAGAGCTTAATCTCCAAATTTTTGTATTACTATACCATTTTGTCAGTCTAAATTTTACTGGTCACATTCGCATGTTTAGATTTCAAAGCGCATTAAATTGTTGCATGCAAGGATTAACAGAAAACTAACCAATGCATGTAAATGTTATTGGTCATTGTACTCCTCATGCATGCATGCGTTGATACGTACTACTCCAAACGCTCACCATCTAGTAGTTCATTGGTTGGTTTTCGACTGAAACTTAATGAAGACTTAGCAAGACTGCTATATATGAAGACAATGGCAATGGATAGTAATTGTCTTACCTATTCAGGAAGACAATTTAAAATGCCACACGCGGCAATGCCCGAAAGACACAGGGGCAAAAGAAGAAGGAAGAAGACGCAGACAACAATCTGGGTCGCTGCTCTACTCCTTCTTGATGGGTTGCTGCAGGGCACGGAGTTCCTCCAACTCCTTCTTCATCGCCACCACGACCTTCACCTCCTTTCGCCTCTCCTCCGCCATCTTTGTCATTGCATCCATGGCGATGGAGTTCTCGCGGCGAACGGCAATGATCTCTTTCACATCCTCAATACTTCGCTTGACAGCAGCTTTGGATTCCCGCACCAGCTTTCGCACTCGATGCGGAGGTTGGCATTATCGTCCATAATTTTCTCGACCATGGCAGCCGTCTTCTTCATCACGCCAGTGCTCTCCTTGTGCTGCTTCGCACTGCCGATGATCTTGGCCCTCAGCAGGTCGCGCTGGGTGCGGAGCTTCGCCTTGTCATCCCTTAGTCCCCGGATGACGCCGATCGCCTTATCAAATGAGGCATTGATCTCCTCGTGCAGCTTCACCTAGCCGGAGATCTCATCCTTCAGCTTATTGAGCTCAGCGCGCATGCGCCTGCGAGAGCCCTCGCCTTCCCGGAAGAGATCTTCCCAGGCCACCGCGGCGCGGCAGGACCTCTATGCTGATTCTGCGGCGCGACGGGTCATCCTTGTGGCTTCCACGGCGCGGCCGGACCACTGTGCTGCTTCGGCGGCATGGCGGGACCTCTGTACTGCTTCGGCGGCACGGCGGGACCACCGTGCTGCATCGGCGGTGCGGCGGGACCTCGCGGTTGCTATCGCGGCGAGGCAGGACATCTTTGCTGCTTCCGCTTCCATGCTCGCCGCTCCCTGGTCAATTCTCGATGAAGAACTCCTACGGGCCATGGCAGACGCAAGGAACGACGAAGAAAGACTTGTTTGTTTGTTGATGAGGAATTGAGGTGGATTGTGCAGTCATTTTCGAGTAGGTAGTATTTAAAACCTAGTAATAAGCTGCTAAGTGGGAAAACGTTTAGGTTTTGATCGGTGTGAACAGGTTTGCAATTAAATATAGCGTGGTAATTTGGAATGTGACGGGAAACAAGCTCAAAATTTATTGAGGGTTCCGGTTTCGAAGTGCGGCACGATTCCCGGATGGTGTAACATGGGCAAGCGTTCTCGGATGCGTACGTGGCGTGTGCACCGCAATCGGCGGTGTTAGCACATGACTTGTTCCATCGTGCACAATTCTTTTAAGGCTATGTCCGTGAGTTATCCGTGCAAATTTTTGTTTTCAAATTTTCTTTTTTCTCCCTTAAATCTCAGTCAACTGAGACCTAGCCAGGCTCGGGCGCCATTAATGGAGAAGTTGGGAGCGAGGTGGGCGGCGGATGGAGGTCAAAGGGCTCGCCTCCCGGTAAGCCTGCGCAGCGGTCTGCTCCACGCCTCCTGTCTTCTCAAATAGCTACCCCGCACGGCGCCTCCTAGCCAATAAAAATGGGGACGCGTGGCGGCACGTAAATAGTTAGTACAACGCCCATGGTTTGAATAACACTTGTGTTTCCGATTGTAACGTGGCAGCTCTTTGTTCCAAAATGACTTTGTTGGTTGTTAAAGTGTGCGCCTTCAAAAAATCAGACAAAATTTTTACCACAGCTTGTTGGTGCCATGTCAAGGCAACATGCCAAGTTTCATGATTAGGCAAGTTTTGGATTTACAGGAATTTAAAAACCAAGTTTGTCAATGTTTTCGGCCGAGCCACGACGCCCGGATGTTTGAAATTCATTCCCATTTCTTGCATGGGACCTAAACATTCACCCAAGGACACATATATGATTTTTCAACCCATTTTGGTGCACTGGAGCATGTGCATGCAGTTCAAATTTGAATTATGCACATTAAATGCCTAGAAAACTCAATAAATGTATAAAAGGCCAAACGAACCCGGAATAATTCCAAATTATAGCACGACACTCCTATTGGTCTTTGTTGCCTCTGTAAAAAAACAAGGCAAGAAGAGGCAGTGTATGTCGTTTCGCCCACAAAGGTGACACATTCCCTATCGGAACCATGAGCCTTCTTGAGAGAAGCTCCGGTTTGTAAAAAGCTTATACCAAAACTTGTTCCAAATCGAACAAGAATTTTACCACAGCATGTTGGTGACATGTCAAGACACCATGCCAAGTTCCGTGATTTTTAGGCAATTTTTGGATTTACAGGAATTTAAAAACCAAGTTTCTCAATGTTTTCGGCCGAGCCACGACGCCCAGATGTTTGAAATTCATTCCCATTTCTTGTATGCGACCTAAACATTAACCCAAGGACACATACACGATTTTTCAACCCATTTTGGTGCACTGGAGCATGTGCTTGTAGTTCAAATTTGTATTATGCACATTAAATGCCTAGAAACTCAATTAATTTATAAAAAAGGCCAAACAAACCCGGAATAATTCCAAATTTTAGCACGACACTCCTATCGGTCTATGTTGCCTATGTAAAAAATCAAGGCAGGAAGAGGTAGCGTATGTCGTTTCGCTCACAAAGGTGACACGTTCCCTGTCGGAACCATGAGCCTTCTTGAGAGAAGCTTCGGTTTGTAAGAAGCTTATACCAAAACTTGTCCCAAATCGAACAAAAAATTTACCAAGGCATGTTGGTGCCATGTCAAGACACCATGCCAAGTTCCGTGATTTTTAGGCAATTTTTGGATTTACATGAATTTAAAAACCAATTTTCTCAATGTTTTCGGCCCCCCAGATGTTTGAAATTCACTCCCATTTCTTGTATGGGACCTAAACATTCACCCAAGGACACATATACAATTTTTCAACCCATTATTGTTCACTGGAGCATGTGCCTGTAGTTCAAATTTGAATTATGCACATGAAATGCCTAGAAAATTCAATTAATGTATAAAAAGGCCAAACGAACCCGAAAAAATCCAAATTTTAGCACGACACTCCTATAGTTGCATGTTCACTACAGATAAAATGTTCTAGCAATTCAAACACCGACCTTTCCTGCCGTAACCCCATTTTGTCTTTCAAATCAAAATGAAAAAATCAAGTACACCACAAACAGTTTATTAGCAAGAATCGTGTGCGATGTAGTATAAAATATCTTGGGGCTCCCTCATGTATGGCCTACGCCGGAAGGTTCGTCGGCTACATTCCACCGACCGCGCGTCAATCTCACATTATAATGGTGATACACATGGTGTGGTTATGAACATGTTATACTATATATATATATATATATCGAACAATCTCACATTTATTTGAATTTGTGATAATGTGTGGCTTTTGCAGCTCACAACTGAGTACTTGTAGGCGTAGGGGGCGGGGCACCATACATTGTGTGATAAACACATTATACATATGAAACATGGTTTAGATTATGAAGATCTAGCTAGAGCTTGAAATGTACTATTATTTGAAATCATCATAAAGTGGATTCAAAATTTTGAATTCGAGTTCATATAGTACACATAGTTCATATCTAACTTGACAGTAATCATGTGGTGTGGTGTGAAGATAATATACAGATGATGGTTTAACTTGACAACAATCATGATTGTAGATTCTTATTCAAATAGTGAAACGAATTCCAATTTAGTTCATATTGCAGCGGTAGTATATACATTTGGAATGCACTAAAATGTTCATTTGAGTAGGTTACATGCATTATGCACCTAGCAAAATATTTTAATTGAACATAACATGGATTCAAATTTTTGAATGACATTTGTAGTAATTCATACGGGACAAGACCCTCTCTTGTGTGGTGCGAACTGATTTTTTTTTGGTTGAGGGAAGTGCGAATTGATATGGTACCGTACACGTTAGCCTTGTCCCGAAATTTCAACCCGCGCCTTATTATGCCAAAATTTTAAGATATCTCTTTGTCTGTTTGTGCTCCGAAAACTCCCTCCTTCTCAACCCGCGCCTTGCCATCCCGAAATTACAACGCGCGTGAAAACTCCCTCCTCCTGCGAAATCCCGACATGCGAAATCCCCGTTCTACCCCTGGGCGGAAAGAGTCGCTAGTTCAAATTGGTGGGGATACTTTTGTAACTTACCCTACATTTCGGACAAGCGCGTCCCTAAGTCATGGTTCCCCCCTCCCATTCCCTTCTTTTCCCCATTCAAAAACCGAGGGCGCCAAAACCTCTCTCCACCAGCCGCGAAACCCCACCCTCCTCAGTCTGCCCTCCCACCGCCGCCCCGCCGGAGCCTCTTCCCCGATGATGTCGTCCACCGCAACAGCTCGACGTCCCTCATCCATCGCACCTGATGAGGATCCGTCGTCGATCTCGTCATCCCACTGGTTCAGCCGCCCCATCCTCCACCTCCAAGGAGCTGCTCCGACGATCGCCTCGTCTATCGCGGCTGCTCCATTCCCACAGCGCCGCCTTAACCTGACCCACAGGAACCGCGGCATCCTCACCGACTCCTCGGATGAAGCCGAGGACTACTCGGCGGCACCAAAGAGGTTGTACACTCATCACATCTTCTCCTTCACTCGACTTCACGGCACCGCCGGTGCTTGATCCCGCTCCGCCATGGCGCGGCTCCCTCGACGCCGGCGCCGCCAGTGACATCCTCCATGGCGGATCTCCCCCA
The DNA here is from genome assembly GCA_039707655.1 of Elymus sibiricus. NCBI lineage: Eukaryota > Viridiplantae > Streptophyta > Magnoliopsida > Poales > Poaceae > Elymus > Elymus sibiricus. The sequence continues at coordinate 168,780,777 of CM077672.1, read as the reverse complement.
TTGCGAGGCTCCCTCGGTGGCGGCGTCCATACCAGCCGGAGCTGCTGCTGCTGTTCTGGCTCTCGCTCGTGCTGCTGCTCTGCTCTTGCTCTCGCTCATGCTGTTGCTCTGCTCTTTCTCTCACTCGCGCTGCTGATGCTGGTACATAGGCTGCTGCAGCTACACGAGTTGCTGCTCTGGCTCTCATTCACGCTGCTGCTCCGGCTGCTATCTGCTAGTGCGTTCCCTATTGAGCGGCTGCTGATTTAGATCACTGCTTCTCTGCTACCAGTGCTCGAGCGGCCTAAACTACCAACGAAGTGCTTGTCTACTACTAGTGCGTTCAGTTTTGACAGTAAAATTCAGTTTCGACAGTAATAGTCAGTTTCGACAGTAAAATTTAGTTTCGACAGTTAAGTTCAGAGTCAACAGTTTTTACATCATCTGTTGGAGTTGGTTGTCTTTTGGTGATGTAAATTTTACAGCTAGCACTTTTTGGTGATGTATTTTACATCATCTATTGGAGATGCTATTAGAATCCCACTTCAGATTAACGATGTCCGTCTTGTACTGCTTCAGCCTCGACGTCGTACAGCTCGCCAGAGTTGCTCCAACGATGGAACCATCCATCACAACAGAGCAGTACCCTCGACGCCGTCTACAGACGCCTCAGATCTTCTTCCCCAGCTCCGACAGCCACCTCCGCCGCAACATCTTCAGAGACCGACCCAATGATGCTGAGGTCGACACGGCTACGCCAAAGAGGTTGTACACATGTCGCATCACTTTTTACTCTACATTCATGTCGATTCCTTAGGGCTATTTTGGTTCAAAGGAAAAAGTGAAGGAAAAACATAGCAATAGGAAATTTTCCTATGGTATCCTACTATTCAATTATTCATGCATTTGGTTGAAAGGAATGGAGCAAAACAAAACTGAAGGATTTTTTCCTTTCGTGTCTGTTTCAAAGGAAAAACACAGAAATTTTAACATCCACCTGGACCTACTTATCAAAATCCTATGCATGAAAAGAAGACTAAGTGCATTAGTGGCATAATAACATTCTAATTCTACACATTTGCAGGTGGTTTGACTTTAATTTGGCCATGTTTCTTTGCATTCCTGTGCTCTTCCTGCAAGCCAAAGGAGCCCTTACAGAATTACTTCATTTACAGATAGGTGTTGAAGAAAACTTTGTGTGGTTTGTCCTGCTCCTGCTGCGCCGTCGTCCACCTCACCTGAGCTGCTCCATCGACAAAAGCGTCCACCATACCAGACATCACGACTCCTTACCATCTTTCGCCGCCTCAGATCTCCTTCCCCACCGCCGGCAGCCACCGCAACTACATCACCATCATCGACTCAGCAGATGAACCTGAGGAGTACACGGGTCTGCAAGAGAGGTCGCACTCTTTTGTTTCTGCTTACTTTATGCATTGCTTAATATTACCTGCTAGTTTATCATCCTGTTCATCTCTTAGACTCCAAGTCAGGTCCAAATTAATGTTCAAGCTTGAGTTTTAAAATGCTTGTGGGGTACATATCGAGGCAGCAATGAATAGTATGTCGATCTACTATTTGTTTCATCTAGGGTATCTACTATGCCGTTCATCTTGGGTGGGAAACAAACAGTAAAGTAGCCATCATCTGTCTTTTTATTAAATCAAGCTATCATTTGCCTGCTATCATTATTTTTGGATCTATCCACTGGTTATTACCATCACTCTAGATTTCTGCATGCTCTCCTTACTTAATCTCACTATATTTTTTTCGTATGCATGTCAGTTATTGTACACAGTCATGTTGAACATGTAGAGAAAAAGGGAAGAGTCTTGCGCGGCAATACAATGTCATGCAGACATCGCTCCATGGTGGGTGCAATGGCAACCCCACCCCGCCCCCCTCCTCCAGATTGTAATCCAGAGGAAGATAGTTGTTCAGAGGTAGAGTCAGAGGGAGCTGACCACTCCTATTTACCCCCGAGGTGTTTTCTCTAACTTGGCATGATGATGTTGGTCATATCATGCATATGGTGCCTTACTTTGCTTACTTTCGACATCATATATGTCATCTGCTTAGTTTAGACATGTTCTGTAATGCCACCTATTTAGTTTCTATATCACATATGTGAATTATGCAATGCCATCTTTTTTAGCCAGCCATAGTATATGTGAAATATGCAATGCCAACCTATTTAGCCAGGCATCATATATTTGAATTATATCTTGCCATTCCTTTTTTCCATTACATTTCCATTTGTCGACAATGTTTGTACATTCAACTACTCTACCTGTGAATCAGCCATTTGGGTGGGTGATGAAAAAATCTGGAGTGAAAACAAGTTCTTCAGAGCAGACAGTGCTACCTGTCGAAGCAGATCTCTTGCTGGGTCCAGATAGCTCCTCAGAGGAGGATTCAGAGACAGATGACCAGTCCTATCCCCCCCCCCCCCCGAGGTGTATGCTCTAACTTGGCATGGTTATATTGCTCGTATCATGCATATGGTGTCTTGCATTGCATAGTTTAGACATCATATACACAATATTCAACACCATCTGCTTAGTTTAGACATCATATATGCGAATGCCATCTGCTTAGTATATAAATCACATATGTGAATTATATCATGCCATCCTGTTTACTTAGATAACATGTATGTGAATTATATCATGCGAACCTGTTTACTAAAGACATCATATAATTATCTCATGACATCCTTTTTAGTTAGTCATCATATCTTTGAATTATGTCATGCTATACTGTTTAGATAGACATCATATATGTGAAATTATGTCATGCTATCTTGTTTAGTTAAACAACATATACGTGAACTCTTGCATGCCCTCTTTTTTCCTCACTATCTATTGCATCTGTCTCATACAAGGTCTGTACATTCAACTACTTTTCTTGTTTATCAGCCATTTGAATTGGAGGGGGTGATGGCAGTATCTAGCGGAGTAAAAACACGGTCTTCAAATAAAACAGCGCTACCTGTCAACGGAGATAGCACCCCGGTTGTACTTGCACAAGAACCAGCCCTACCACACATAACCCAGACTATCGTAGATTGTACCCCTACTCCGATGGACAGAGAATCAGCTTCACCCAATCTAACCCCAATCCCAGCAGATGGTAACCCAGTTCCAGTTGACACAGCACCATCCCCACAACAGAGCTCCCAAACAAGAGCAGTTAGTAAGGTAGCTCCAGTGCCCAAAGCGCCAGGACTACCACGGTGAACCCCAACTCCACCAGTTTGTACACCTATTCCTGTGGACGAAGCAGAACCAGTCATCCGTAGTTTAGCGTCTATCGCATTTGATGTTGTTAAATCCTATGTGTGTATCTTCCCATCATGGAAATATTATACTGAAGACGAAGGAAAAAGCCAGTTGCAGGTGTTCCTCCAGGAGTTATGTGTAAGTATTCATGGCAATTACTTTGCTTTGTCCCATACGTTCTACCTCCCTGCTGGTTATAACACAGCAAATGTTCCCATTTTTCTGTGTAGAGAATGACCGATATGGAAACTCAGGATGAGGTAACCTGTGCTAATACCTGTGCTATCTTCAAGAATTCTTTGCGACAGTATCGGAATTACCTGAAGAAAACGTATTTCACTAGCAAGGAAACTCATCAAATTCCCTTACTTTCTCCGGAGACACATTTATGGGACGATGATTGGGAACGCCTTGTTCTGTATTGGTCTAGACCCATGAATCTGGTAGGGTCTATGAGATCATATTTCATTTTGAAGTACTATATGGCTGCGTCTTACCATACTCTCTTCTTGTAGAACAAGTGCTTAAACCTGAAGAACAACTGTTCTCAAGTAAGATTCCATAGCTATGGTGCATACTGCTTTGCTCTTGTATCACTGTATTTACTCATACCAGCTAATTTTTAAATAGAAGGATCCAATCGAAACTCCAATGGCACAACAGGTATGTTTAAACATGTTTCTTTAACTGGTTTGCTCTTCTAAATTGATCTATGTTGATTTCAATTTCAATTGTGTAGACAGTTGTCTTCTCATATCATGCACATTACTAGCATCAAAACAGAGCCAATAGTGTTGTTAGTTGTACATGTATACCCATGGTACCCATCTGAAATCTTGTGGTGATGTGTACTTTCCCACACTTATATTCTTTCAATGCTATTTTGTCTTGAACTGATATGATTTGAACTGTGTCTCTATTTTGATTTGGCAAGACAATGCAGTGACAGTAGCACATAGATATATGTTTGTTTGATGCTTTTATAATGTACTACTTTGCAATAGAAGACTTAATAGTTTAATCATGTCCACCTTCCTACTGAACTGGTTCACCAAAATGAGTTTCATATACTACATGCTAAAACTGTTATGTGTCTGCTCGTTCCTTCTTTTAGAATGCTGACAGAATATTGGAGAAGAGTACCACATTAAGCAATGGTAAAGGAAGTAATGCAGATAAGGTTGAAGATAGTGAGACAACCTTGCTGGTCTCCAACAAAGCTGATAAAGCAGATAAGGAAAACTATCTTGAAGACAGTGAGACAACCCCAAAGTCTTGTCTTGATGTAGTGTTCGAGTTACTGGCCACTACCGCTTGCACAAGCTCTTCAAACTCGTTGTCTGAATCAGTTCAGTTTCTTGAGTCTCAACTACAAGCTGAAAGACATCGATCAGCTGTGCTGCGACAAGAAGCTGAAGGACTGAGGAAGTCCCTGGAGAATTTAGATGCATACTTTTTGGTGCAACCGCAAGCGTTGGAGGATTTTAGCGCCAAACAAGAGAAAGCTAATAAGCTTGCTAAGCTTATTGCCAGCATGGTGGATACCCAGGATAACATTTCTTGAGCTCTTCTGAAGTTGTTTCAGTTCTGGACTTGTTTTGCTGCCGCGTTTATTTGCACTGTTGGCAAATTTAGACGCCCAGTGTATGTAATATGGGGCTTTGTTGTTCCCTTTATTTGCACTGGTGGCGAACTTTGATGCCCACTGGTTGTAATGTCTGTAATCGCCATAATAGCCTAGTGTTAGTTGCTTGCTTATTTATTTGTTTCCTTGTAGTCACTGCAGTTCTTTTTCCTCGGTTTGCTAGTGGCCTCAATAACCATGGGCCACATACGGGCCGTGGTAATGATGGGCCTCCTATGGGCCGTAGGGATCCATGGCCCTCCTCCGGGCCGTAGGATCCATGGGTCATACTATTCGTGGGCCAAAACCGGACCGCAATATCGACCGTAAACATGCCTAAATCGGAACCGTCCGTTTATGGTCCCAGACCATAACGGGCCGTTAACAGGCCAGAAGGCAGCACAGGCTTAATTCTATCAACAGGCATGACGGGTCCTTAATGGGCCAGATTACAGGACAGGATGAAAACGGCCCAACGTGTTAACGGGCCACAAACGGACCGATTGTCACCACGGGCTGAATTTGGCCCATTAGCATAACAGGCCAGTAACGGACCGTAAGTAATCGAGGGCCGGAAATGAGCCCAAGAATTTTATGGGCCCTTAGAAGGCCGAAAGAAAACATGGGCTGGAAACGGCCCAACTGAATCATGGGCCATTAATGGGCTCAAAGCAGTTTACTGTTCATGATGGGCCTGTTTCACCATGAGCCGTCAATGGGCCCAGAGATGCAAAAGGCCTCATATGGGCCAAAAGACTTCATGGGCCATAGATGGGCGGAAAGTGACAACGGGCTGGAATCATATGGGACGGCCCACATGACACTACTGGGCCGAATATTAAAAGGCCCTAACGGGCCGTGAGTACCCGGGCCGTAAATGGGATGTATGCGAACAGGCCGTTAACAGGCTTTCCATGGGCCGGCCCGCTAACTTTTGACCAAGTCAAACAGCCCGGCCTTTATAACCTAAATGGGCCACTGTTGGGCCGTGCCATGTGTTGACGTATCATAGGCGTCTCTCGTCCAATGAATGGATGACATCTGTCGCAACGCCGAGCTGACACGTGGATCGGTCGGCGAATGAGAAATTTACACATGGAAAATCGCCATTGGTCAGGGCTGCTAATGGGTTATCGGATCCAAACCGGAACCCGATAGCTTAACGGCGGACTGTTACGGTGGATGCCACGTGTCGGTTACCCTTGACGAAAACACTTCCATGACACGACATTTATTGTCATGGAAGTGGACACTTCCGTGATGATAATTTGAGTATTGTCATGGAACACTTCTACGACAGCACAGGTATGACTATCTTGATTTTGTCATAAAATCGTCACGGGTGTATATGCATGACAGAAAACGTGAACTACTGTGACAAAGACGTATCATCACGGTTGCTTTGGTAATATAGTTGGATCATATGGTGTTCTTCCCTCTCTATCTTGTTTTGATGAATTGAGTCTTTCCCTTTGAGGTTTCATTGTTATTGAATTGAATATTTTGGATTTGAGAACACTTGATGTATGTCTTGCATGTGGGTACCCATGGTGACAATGGGGTATTCTATTGAGTCACTTGATGTATGTTTTGGTCATCAACTTGCGGATTCCCGAGGTGACATTGGGGTAATCTAGGCATAGAGGTTGATGTACGTTTTTGTCCTACTTTCTCTGGTAGAAACGTTTGGGTACTCTTTGAAGTTCATTGTGCTGGATTGAATATTATGAATCTGAAATTGTTTGATGCATGTCGAATAATTAACTCACGGATACTTGTGGTGACATTGGAGTATCTAGGTGACATTAGAGTTAATTGATGCGTATCACATGGTGTTATTTTAGTACGAACTCTAGGGCAGTTTGTGACACTTATAGGGATGGCTCAATAGATTGATCGAAAAGGATAACTTTGAGGTGGTTTTGCTACCTACAACAATTTCTTCTTATGTTCTCCATTTGCTAGGAACTTTGGAGTGATTCTTTGTTGCACGTTGAGGGATTGTTATATGATTCAATTATGTTAGCACTGTTGAGAGATTGTACTAGTGAAAGTATGAACCCTAGGCCTTGTTTTCAAGCATTGCAATACCATTTGTGCTCACTTTTATTACTTGTTACCTTGCTGTTTTTTATTGTTCAGATTATAAAAACCTATATCTACTATCCATACTACACTTGTATCACCATCTCTTTTCCGAACTAGTGCACCTATAGAATTTACCATTGTATTGGGTGTGTTGGGGACACAAGAGATTGTTTGTATTCAATTGCAGGGTTGTTTGAGAGAGACCATCTCCATCCTACACCTCCCACGGATTGATAAACCTTAGGTCATCCACTTGAGGGAAATTTGCTGCTGTCCTACAAAACTCTGCGCTTGGAGGCCCAACAGAGTCTACAAGAATAAAAGTTGCATAGTAGACATCACATTCAATATCAAGCACAATAAAATCCATGGGCACATAATTTCTATTTGCCATTATAAGAAGATCATTAATTCTACCCAATTGTTTCTTAATAGTTGAATCCGCTAGATGCAAGTTAAGGGAACATTCATCCATATCAGTGAGACCTAGCACGTCACATAAAGATTTTGGTATAGTAGAGACGCTAGCACCTAGATCACACAAGGCATTACATTCATAATCTTTAATTTTTACTTTAATAGTAGGTTCCCATTCATCATGCAATTTTCTTGGTATATATACTTCCAATTCTAGCTTTTCTTCATGAGCTTTAATCATTGCTTCTACGATGTGTTTAGTAAAAGCTTTATTTTGTTCATAAGCATTAGGTGAGTTTATCATGGATTGCAACAAGGAAATACATTCAATCATAGAGCAATTATCATAATTAAAGTCCTTGTAATCCAAAGTAGTGGGCACATCACTATTTAAAGTTTTGACCTCTTCAAACTCTCTTTTATTGTTTTTATCATTAAGATCATTACCCTCCGAACAATTGGGACGCCTTGTAGCAAAAGTTGACTCATCTTTAGTCCCTTTTTCATCAAGTTTTATATTACTAAACAAAGATTCAATAGGTTTCACACCAATCATTTTAATATCCTCATCATGATTATGATAAAAACCGGGTGGAATCGCTTTTTCTAAGAATTCACGCATAGCTCTAATCCTTGCGATTCTTTCTTTACTTTCATTCATGGTGACTATGACAGACTTTAAAGTTTCAGTAGCATCCATTTTATGTGGCATAATTTCAATTTTAAGAGTTTCCACATCATGAGCAATTCTATCCATGTTTCTGTCCATATCACCAACTTTTTGTAGTTTTTCCTCTACCATGGTGCTACTTGTGAACTGCGTTGGGATTTCCCCGAAGAGGAGAGGATGATGCAGTATAGTAGAGATAAGTATTTCCCTCATTTAGGAACCAAGGTTATCAATCCAGTAGGAGAACCACACAGAACCTCGTTAGCAGCACCTACACACACAAAAGCAAATACTTGCACCTAACGCAAACAAGAGGGTTGTCAATCCCCTTGGCGGTTACTTGCAAGGATTAATTCTGATAATGATAGATAGATAAGTAAATTGCAAAAGAAAATAAAGGAAATAAAATTGCAGCAAGGTATTTTTGGATTTTATATATGATGGATAAATGACCCGGGGGGCATAGTTTTCACTAGAGGCTTCTCTCTCGAACACATAGCATACGGCGGGTAAACAAATTACTGTTGGGCAATTGATAGAAAAGCGCATAGTTATGATGGATTCATGGCAATGATCATGTATATAGGCATCACGTCCAAGACAAGTAGACCGACTCCTACCTGCATCTACTACTATTACTCCACACATCGACCGCTATCCAGCATGCATCTAGGGTATTAAGTTAATGAAAACAGAGTAACGCCTTAAGCAAGATGACATGATGTAGACAAAGTAAACTCAAACAATATGAATAAACCCCATCATTTTATCCTTAATGTCAACAATACAAATACGTGTCTTGTCCCTTTATGTCACTGGGATAGAGCACCGCAAGATTGAAACCATCACAAAGTACCTCTCCCATTGCAAGATAAATTAATCTAGTTGGCCAAACCAAACGGATAGATCGGAGAGAGATAAAGCTATAACAATCATGCATAAATAAGTTCAGAAAAGACTCAAATATTTCTCATGGATAATCTGATCATAGACCCACAATTCATCGGATCCCAACAAACACACCACAAAAGAAGATTATATCAAATAGAACTCCAAGGAGATCGAGGAGAACATTGTATTGAAGATCAAAGAGAGAGAAGAAGCCATCTAGCTACTAGCTATGGACCCGTAGGTCTGTGGTAAACTACTCACACATCATCGGAAGGGCAGCAAGGTTGATGCAGAACCTCTCCATGATCGATTCCCCCTTCGGCAGATCGCCGGAAAAGGCCTCCAGATGGGATCACGGAAGAACAGAAGCTTGCGGCGGCGGACAAGTTATTCGAGGTGGCTCTATGGTATATGGGGAATATTTGAGAGTTTATAGGCTTGGAATTAGGTCAAGAGGTGCCACGAGGGGGCCACAAGCCTGGGGGCGCGCCTCCCGAGCTTGTCGCTCCCTCGTGGCTCTTCTGGCCTTCTCCCGAACCTTCTAGGGTCCCTTCTGGTCTAGAAAAAATTAATCCAAAGTTTTTTCGCCGTTTGGACTCTGTTTGATATTGATTTTCTAAAAAGCCAAAAACAAGCAAAAAACAGCAACTGGCACTGGGCACTAGGTTAATAGGTTAGTCCCAAAAAATGATATATAATTGCATATAAAACATCCAAGATTGATACTATAATAGCATGGAACAATAAAAAATTATAGATACGTTGGAGACGTATCAAGCATCCCCAAGCTTAATTCCTGCTCGTCCTCAAGTAGGTAAATGATAAATATAGAATTTTTGATGTGGAATGCTACCTAACATGTTCATCATGTAATTCTCTTTTATGGTATGAATATTAAGATCCGAATGATTCAAAGCAATAGTCTATAATTTGATATAAAGACATCAATAATCAGGCATACCAACAAACAATCGTGTCTTTCAAAATAAAAATGCTAAAGAAAGTTATCCCAACAAAATCATATGATCTTGTCATGCTCCATCTTCTTAACATAAAGTATTTATCATGCACAACCCCGGAGACAATCAAGCAATTGGTTCATACTTTTTAACGCGCTTCAGCTTTTTCAACCCCCACGCAATACATGTGTGACGCCCCCGACTCGATCGTGCAGTAATCATACACGCAAATGCACACGATCAAGCCCAGGGACTCACGGGAAGATATCACAACACAACTCTAGACACAAAATAAAATAATACAAGCTTTATGTTACAAGCCAGGGGCCTCGAGGGCTCGAATACATAAGCTCGAATACAAGAGTCAGCGGAAGCATCAGTATCTGAGTACAGACATAACTAGACAAGTTTGCCTTAAGAAGGCTGAGCAAAATAACAACAACTAGATCGAAAAGGCGCAGGTCTCCTGCCTAGGAGCCTCCGAACTACTCCTGGTCGGCGGTCTCCACGTAGTAGTAGGCTCCGTCGGGGTAGTAGTAGCCATCGATGGGGTCGGCTGGCTCCGGGGCTCCGTCATCTGATCGCAGCAATCAGGTATGGGGAAAAAGGTAGCAAAGCAACCGTGAGTACTCATCCAAAGTACTCACAAGACTTACATCAGATCTATGCTAAGTATGCGTCGGTATCAAAGGGAAGGGGCTGTATCTGTGGACTAAACTGCAGAAATGCCAGAATAGAGCGGAAGGCCTAGCCTATCGAAGACTAGCATCTTGTAGCGTCTTGCAGCAACAGAAGATAATAGAGTAACATAGCATTTAGTAACAAATATATATTAGCAACGCCCAGAGATCCTTCCTCGACTCCCTGCGAGAAAGTGATCCCGGAGCCATTATATCAATTTAGTATCACAAGTATCCAGTTCTAGTTGTAGTAGATCGGGATACATCTCCGAGCGTCTGTTACCATGGACACGGCTATTCGAATAGATAACTTCCCTGCAGGGGTGCACCAACTTACCCAACACGCTCGATTAACTCTGGCCGGACACACTTTTCCGGGTCATGTCTGGCCTCGGCTGATCGACACGTCATAGTCCTACCAAGGCTCCGCAGAGAGGTCCCCGCCAGTCTACATCCTAAGTGCTTAGGGGTCTTGGGCCCATCGCCCTTTATACTCCGGGTCGTTGTGCGCAGGGGGATACCAGTGCCACCTCTGCCTAGATGGCGCGATCCGGCCTAGCCACAATGTTGAACTGGATGTCTGACAGAGCTTTCGGGAGAAATGTACGACGCCGAGTGCCCATAACTTATCCCGCCTGGTGGTTAGTGCGAAAAGGCCAGAGGCCTACTCAGATCTCATATCCAAACTGTTAGTGTATTGGGAGCTCGCGGTGACGATTAGTGCTCCTGTCGCCCCATCTCGCGGACTTACGACAAGGGTTAGGCCCATCCCTCTCTAGGGCGGTCTCTGCCTGCCCGGCCGTGCCGCGTAATTATCTCGCGGGTACCCTCCAGGTCAACCCGACTTCACAAGAGACTGTCGGGCACTCAGGTCCACCTCTACCGGGGTGGTACCGCCTGTCCCTTCAGTCCCGCAGAAACAATAAAAGGGGCAACAGTGGAATGTAACAGTGTGTCCGTAACATCAAGGGGAAATCCGAGGAACCACCCTCGATGGATTCCCACTCGATGTAACTGTCAAGGTGAACTTGGAGGAATCACCCTCGATGGGTTCACACTTGAGGGGCTGCACGACAGAGGCATCATCGGAGGTGGTGAAAGAGGAATCACCCTCGGTAACCCACAACCAATTAGCTACACTACAGAGGTAACATCAGGAGTGAGGTAAGAGGTATCACCCTTGGCACTCGATAGTGGCTCTGCAGAGTCGTACAACCAAGGGGGGGGTGCGGTGCTGTGTCGGTCTCTGCACATCGATCACATTGATCGAATCTTCCGGTAGTAAAGCCTGGCAACACGGACAAGGGTGCGGGGCCACTGATGGATCACTAACCAATCTATACTAAGCATTTAGGATAGCAGGTAAAGTATCAACAGCAGGTTACAATATCAGGCTATGCATCAGAATAGGAGCTGTCGAATACAGTGGCAAAATCTAATGCAAGCACGAGAGAGAAAGAATGGGCGATATAGGAATGATCAAGGGGGTTTTGCTTGCCTGGAAGCTCTTCTGAAAGGGGCTGGACGTCAGGGGCGTAGTAGTACTCGGGAGCAGCGTCAGTCTCGGAGTCTACCGGAGAGAAAGAGGGGGAAGAAACAATAAATATAAAGCAAACAGATGCATCACAAGGCATGGCATGGCAATATGCTGAGCTAGGGGTGACCTAACGCAGTGCTACATGTTACAGACGGAGCGGGAAAATATTTGGGAATATTTTCCCGGCTCTAGGCAATTATCGGACAGACGATCCAGAGGGGAAGGTTCCATGTTTGCAGTGTTGGAGGCATGTGATAGGTATGTGGATGGCATATTCAGATTCGTCTCATTTTTCTGAACGTTTTTCATATATAAATTATTTTCATCCGAGTTACGGATTATTTTATATGATTTTCCAAAGTTTAAATGATTTTCTGGAATTATTTTTATTTCGAAATTAAATGGAAAATTGCTAGGTGCACCCGGTGTAGTGCACCCAGCTATGCACACAGAGGCTGACAGGTGCGGCCAGTTGACTGGGTCAACAGCCCAGTAAGCAGAGGCTGACTGGTGGGGGCTTTGCTGAGTCAGCAGGCTGACTGGGTTAACCCTATCCACTTAAACAGTGGTAGGGCCCCACATGTCAGTGAGTGTTTAGCAATTAACAGAGTTAAATTAATCTAACAGGTTAATTAGCTAGGTGGGACCCCACTGTCAGTGACTAATTAACTAACAGATTAAGTTTAATTATAAAAACAGTTAATTAAACGCGTGGGGTCCACATGTCAGTGACTAGGGGTTGCCCAGTCAGCACGTTGACTAGGTCAACGAAGTCAACGGGGCCCACGGGACCCACTGGCAGTGACCCAGGGGTGGGCCCCAGGCGATGCCACGTCGGACCACCGGCGTTTAAACGCCGGCGACGTCGAAACGCGGCGGAGGGCTCGGGACCTCGCCGGAAATCGGCTACAGACGGCCATTTGCCGCGGGGTTGGTCGCGTTCGAACGAGCGCACGACGGCGTGTCGAATGGTGGCGGTGGCGTCGCCGGAGAGGCCCTATAGCGACGGCGGCAACGAGCGCGGCGGACGTCGGCATTCTGGTGAGGTCGGGTTCGGTGCTAGGAAGCACGAGGAGGCGCGCGCGTGTGCTTGCTGGGCTCCTGGAAGCACCAGGAGCACGATGTCGTGCCTGGACGGGAGCCGTGATGGCTACGGCCAAGACGGCGAGCATGGCAGGGGCGGCGAGCTTCGGCAAGAATGGCGGCAGCGGCTGCAGCTCGAGAGCGAGCCCAAGCGGGGAAGGGTGAGGTGCAGGAGCTCATCGGGAGGCTCAAGAAAGGCCGGCGAAAGGTTAGGAGCAGCAGGGTGGCCGGACTCGATGACGAACGCCGGCGGGTCCCGAGGTAGACGACGGCTCGATCCCGGCGATGCAGGGGCTCCGAGCTCCAACGGCTGGCACCAAAGGGCGTAGCGGACGACGGCGGAGCGAGCGGACACGGTGGCGAGGCGAGGCGACGACGGTGGCTACGAGGGCGAGCTCGCGATGGCAGAGACGGCCATGGGGGAAGAAGGAGGAAGCAGCATGAGGAGAGGGAGGATAAGGGCCAGGGGCTGCCCCAAGGCACGGCGGTGGCGTTCTTATCCCCTCCCGACGCCTGTAGCGACGCGGAGCGGCAAGCTGGTTCGGTGGCGACGGCGCTCGGTGTCGGGCGCACGCGCGGCGCTGACACGGGGAGGAGAGAGGAGGGAGACGACGGGGAAGCAGGCTGGGCCAGGCACTGTGCACTAAGGCCAGTGCACAGTGGCCTTTCTCCTTTTCTTTTTCTGTTTTTCTATTTTTCTTTATTCCTTTCTGTTTTGCATTTTTATTTAGCTAGCAAATGATTTTTGTAAAATGTGAAACTTGCCACATAAATAGATTGCATTATTTGGCACTGCCACAAAAGGTTTGGGAGGGATTTGGATTTGTTTGAATTTTTCATAATTGGAAAGGCATTTAAAAATGTTGATTTGGTACTGTTTTAATTCCTATAGTCCATTTAAGCAAATAAGTGATGTTGTTTTCCTTAACAAATAATTGTTATGGAATATTTTCTAAATGATGGACTATTTTGCAACCATGTTTGTGAAACTTTAAATTTCACTTGCAAAATGAATTTGAATTCAGTGAAGGAGTTTGAAATGAGATATGCTTCCACTGTGATCATTCTTTGCAAAACAAAGTAGCTTAGCATTAACATGAAGAGCACTGTAGCTCATTTACACATGGGTGTTACAACATGAGCGCAAGCCATGAATATAGCACTATGGGTGGAATAGAGTATGATGATAGGGATTAATAAGGGGAAGTCAAAAAAAGGAAGATAGTCTCACATCGACATGGCTAATCAACGGGCTATGGAGATGCCCATCAATTGATGTTAATGCGAGGAGTAGGGATTGCCATGCAATGGATGCACTAAGAGCTATAAGTGTAAGAAAGCTCAAAATAAAAACTAAGTGGGTGTGCATCCAACTTGCTTGCTCATGAAGACCTCGGGCATTTGAGGAATCCCATCTTCGGAATATACAAGCCAAGTTCTATAATGAAAAATTCCCACCAGTATATGAAAGTGACAACATAGGAGACTCTCTATATGAAAAACATGGTGCTACTTTGAAGCACAAGTATGGAAAAGGATAGTAACACTACCCCTTCTCTCTTTTTCTCTCATTTTTTCTCATTTTTTTCTCATTTTTTTCTTTTTTTTCTTTTTCTCCTTTTTCTCATTTTTTCTCCCTTTTTTTTGGGGGCTCTTTTTGGCCTCCTTTTTTTTCTCACTGGGACAATGCTCTAATAATGATGATCATCACACTTCTATTTACTTACAACTCGATACTAGAACAAATATGACTCTATATGAATCCCTCTGGCAGTGTACCAGGATGTGCAATGATGCTAGCGTAACATGTATGAAAATGATGAACGGTGGCTGAACCACAAATACTATGTCAGCTATATGATCATGCAAAGCAATATGACACTGATGGTGTGTGTCATATAAACAGAACGGCATGGCAATATATCTCGGAATGGCTATGGAAATGGCATAATAGGTAGGTTTGGTGGCTGTTTTAAGGAAGATATAAAGAGGCTTATGTGTGATAGAGCGTATTATATCATGGGGTTTGGATGCACCGGCAAAGTTTGCACCAACTCTCGAGGTGAGAAAGGGCAATGCACAGTACCGAAGAGGCTAGCAAATTGCGGAAAGGTGAGAGTGTGTATAATCCATGGACTCACATTAATCATAAAGAACTCACATACTTATTGCAAAAGTTTATTAGCCCTCAAAGCAAAGTACTACTACGCATGCCCCTAGGGGGGAGGTTGGTAGGAGTTAACCATCGCGCGCCCCCGACCGCCACGCAAAGGAAGACAATCAATAATAAATCATGCTCCAACTTCTTAGCATAACGACAGACCATATGTGCATGCTTCGGGAATCACAAACCTTAACACCAATATTCTTACTAAACCACAATTATCTACTAGTACCTCCCACGCATTACCATCTTAATATCGCAAAACTATTGCAAGGAATCAAACTTATCATATTCAGTGATATACATGAAAGTTTTTATTATATCCCTCTTGAATACCTATCATATTAGGACCAAATTCATAACCCGTGCATATTACCATTACTATTTATTAGACTCTCAAAAAGATATAAGTGAAGCATGAGAGTGCAACTATTTCTTTAAAATATAACCACCGCCGTGCTCTAAAAGATATAAGTGAAGCACTAGAGCAACTGCCTAGCTCAAAAGATATAAGTGAAGCACATAGAGTATTCTAACAAATCACGAATAATGTGTGTCCCTCTCAAAAAGGTGTGTTCAGCAAAGATGATTGTGGCAAACTAAAAAGCAAACAAAGAAAAGAAAACTATGGCACAAGACGCTCCAAGCAAAACACATATCATGTGATGAATAAAAATATAGCTCCAAGTGATATACCGATAGATTGTAGACGAAAGAGGGGAAGCCATCCGGGGCATCCCCAAGCTTAGAAGCTTGGGTCTTCCTTGAATATTACCTTGGGGTGCCTTGGGCATCCCCAAGCTTAGGGTCTTGCCGCTCCTTATTCCTTCATCCATCGTGGTCTCACCCAAAACTTGAAAACTTCAGCACACAAAACTCAACAGAAACCTCGTGAGATCCGTTAGTATAACAAACAAATCTTAAACTTTAGGTACTGTAATAAATTGATTCATATTATTGGCATTATGCTATTTTACTCCAACTTCCCCATGGCTTATACCCCCCGATACAATCCATAGATTCATCAAAATAAGCAAACTATGCACCAAAAACAGAATCTGTCTAAAATAGAACAGTCTGTAAAGATCTATTTAAAAGATATACTTCTGTAACTCCAAAAATTCTGAAAAGTTAGGACAACGTAAACAATTCATATACCAATACTGTGTAAAAAAATCTGATTTTTCTGATGTTCAATTACAGAACCAAAAATTCAGCACTGGGCGTAAAACTTTCTGTTTTCAAACAGCATCAATTATACTATCATCCCAAAGGCATTACTTGGCACAAACACTAATTAAAAAATAAAAACACAATCATAACAGAAGCTAAAATTGTGTTTGCACACCAAAATGAAAAAGCAAAAATAAATATAACTATTGGGTTGTCTCCCAACAAGCTCTTTCTTTATAGCCATTAAGATAGGCTTCAAGATTTTAATGATGCTCATATAAAAGATAATAATTGAAACACAAAGAGAGCATCATATAACATGTAACAACCACATTTAAGTCTAACATACTTCCTATGCATAGGCATTTTATAAGAAAACAATTTATCAAGACAAGCAATATCTAGCATAGGCAAATAGAAAAAATGAAGCATTAAAAATTTCAACATAAAGAGAGGTAATTCAGTGACATGAAAATTTCTACAACCATATTTTCCTCTCTCATAATAATTGCATGTAGGATCATAATCAAATTCAACAATATAGCTATCATATAAAATATTCTCTTCATGATCCCTATGCATATAAGTTTTATAATTTTCCAAGATAGTGGGATTAACATCAACTAAAGTCATGACCTCTCCAAACCCACTTTTATCAAAAATTTCATAAGATTGAACGCTCTCCAAATATGTGGGATTCTTTTTACCTAAAGTTGACACTCTTCCAAACCCACTTTAAATATTATTGCAAACATTATTATCAATAACATATTCATCATGAGGCTTAAATAAATTTTCAAGATCATAAGAAGCGTTATCACCCTAATCATGATCGTTGCAATAAGTAGTGGACATGACAAAATTATCATCCCCAAGCTTGTAGCTTTGCATAGTATTAGCACAATTGACAATAATAGAATTTATAATAACATCATTGCAATCATGCTTTTCATTCAAGGAGCTATCATGAATCACTTTATAAACTTCTTCTTTAAGCACTTCATCACAATTTTCAGATTCACGATTTTCAAGCAAAACTTCATAAAGATAATCAAGTGCACTCAACTCACTAGCAATTGGTTCATCATCATAATTGGATTGTTTGAAAAGATTAGCAAGTGGATGGGAATCCATATGTCTATATTCTTATTTTCATTGATTCACACAATTATAGCTAGCAAACAAACAAGCAAACAAAAATATTTTTTTGTTTTTGTAATTTTTATGAGAAGTGGGGGAGATGAAAACGAGAGGCAAATGCAAATAAAAAGGCAAATGAAAATAAGAGCAAGTAGATGATAGTTTATGCGAAGGTACTTGATAGGTTTTGGTGATGTCTCCCCGGCAACGGCGCCAGAAATTCTTCCTGCTACTTGTGAACTGCGTTGGGATTTCATCAAAGAGGAGAGGATGATGCAGTAGAGTAGAGATAAGTATTTCCCTCAGTTAAGAACCAAGGTTATCAATCCAGTAGGAGAACCACACAGAACCTCGTTAGCAGCACCTACACACACAAAAGCAAATACTTGCACCCAACGCAAACAAGAGGGTTGTCAATCCCCTTGGCGGTTACTTGCAAGGATTAATTTTGATAGTGATAGATAGATAAGTAAATTGCAAAAGAAAATAAAGGAAATAAAATTGCAGCAAGGTATTTTTGGATTTCATATATGATGGATAAATGACCCGAGGGCCATAGTTTTCACTAGAGGCTTCTCTCTCGAACACATAGCATACGGTGGGTAAACAAATTACTGTTGGGCAATTGATAGAAAAGCGCATAGTTATGACGGATTCATGGCAATGATCATGCATATAGGCATCATGTCCGAGAAAAGTAAACCGACTCCTGCCTGCATCTACTACTATTACTCCACCCATCGACCGCTATCCAGCATGCATCTAGGGTATTAAGTTAATGAGAACAAAGTAACGCCTTAAGCAAGATGACATGATGTAGACAAAGTAAACTCAAACAATATGAATAAACCCCATCGTTTTATCCTTAATGGCAACAATACAAATACGTGTCTTGTCCCTTTCTGTCACTGGGATAGAGCACCGCCAGATTGAACCCATCACAAAGCACCTCTCCCATTGCAAGATAAATCAATCTAGTTGGCCAAACCAAACGGATAGATCGGAGAGAAATACAAAGCTATAACAATCATGCATAAATAAGTTCAGAAAAGACTCAAATATTTCTCATGAATAATCTGATCATAAACCCACAATTCATCGGATCCCAGCAAAAACACCGCAAAAGAAGATTACATCGAATAGAACTCCAAGGAGATCGAGGAGAACATTGTATTGAAGATCAAAGAGAGAGAAGAAGCCATCTAGCTACTAGCTATGGACCCGTAGGTCTGTGGTAAACTACTCACACATCATCGGAAGGGCAGCAAGGTTGATGTAGAAGCCCTCCGTGATCGATTCCCCCTCCGACAGATCGCCGGAAAGGGCCTCCAGATGGGATCGCGGAAGAACAGAAGCTTGGGGCGGCGGAAAAGTTATTCAAGGTGGCTCTCTGGTATATGGGGAATATTTGAGAATTTATAGGCTTGGAATTAGGTCAAGAGGTGCCACGAGGGCCCACAAGCCTGGGGGCGCGCCTACCCCCCTGGGCACGCCTCCCGAGCTTGTCGCTCCCTCGTGGTTCTTCTAGTCTTCTCCCGAACCTTCTAGGGTCCCTTCTGGTCCAGAAAAATTAATCCAAAGTGTTTTCTCCGTTTGGACTCTGTTTGATATTGATTTTCTGAAAAGCCAAAAACAAGCAAAAAACAGCAACCGGCACTGGTGTAACAGGCCCGATCTACTCTGCTCTCTCTCGCTCGATCAGATCTGGGGAGGAGGTAAGGAGGAACAGAAGGAAGAGAGGAAGGGGATAACTGGAGGAGGATCAGCCTCTCTCTCTGTTCGTTTCAGCAATCAGATTCCATGTCTCCAGCTGTGGCCTAGCCACCAACATAAGTACTACGCGTGCACGCAGGCAACGCTCAACCCAACACATGCGCCCACTCCTCGGCCCGACACTGGCCCAGCACTCGGCCTTCAGGGCCCTTGGTGGTGGTGATGCTTCCGCCCATGCCATCTTGCTCTTCTATAGGTGGAGCCCACCTGGCAGGCGTGACATTCTCCCCTCCTTGAGCGGTGGCTTGTCCCCAAGTCACCGTAGACGGAAATCGATGAAGGGCCACTGGATCCTCCCACGTGGCCAGCGATGGTGGCAACGAGGACCACTGCACCAGTAGTCGTGGCTGTAGCTCACCTTTGACCTGGACCAGCTTGTCGCACAGGATCGCTTCTGGGTGATGTTCAGCCTGCAAAATGGAGTTAGTGGGAGGCAAGGCAGAACTCACCGTCGTCTCTGGCCCAACTGTGCGTTTGAGCTGTGATACATGCACTATCGGGTGTATTTTCCTGTCCTCTGGAATGTAACACCCCGATAATCATGTTACAATAATCTCAACCTAATGATGCCATGTCGTCATGCTTTACTAAGCCAAATTGCCACTTGATAAAAATCAAGCCAAATTCAAAATTCAAATAGCAAGTCAAATTGTTATTTCTCCAAACAGTAAAACTAAAATGTCCACATTATTCTATAAATTCCCCTGATCATTGGTCATGTTGAAACCAACATCATTTGACTCACCAAATAATCCCTAGTAAATTATAAAGTGGTCCAACGGCAACTAAAATGGCTGCTTCTAATTAATCAAATAGTTAAACATTTCCAATTGACCCCAAACCTTGTGTGCACCCATAATATATGGCTTAAGTATTTATGTGCCAAATACCATGTTGAAGAAAAGTAATTTACTATTTATAAAAATATGCAAAACAGTAGAGAAAATAAGAAAAGAGAAAAAAAAGAGAAAAGGCCCATGTGGACTGGGAGAGGCCCAGCCCACACCCCCACTCATCTCCCACCTCGCTACAGGAGGCAGGGGGCTCGTGGCAGGCATCTGGCCGCCATGGCTGTGCCCTGGCCACGTGTCGGCCATCCCCGGCCCATTGCGGGGTTAAAACGGCGCCGGCACCCCTTCCCCGAAACCCTAGCCTCGCGTTCCCCACTCCCTCGCTCGCCCTCGCCGATTCCACTCGCGCCCGAGCAACCGTCGCCATGTCGTCATCGTCACCGCGGCCTCCGGCTGCCCCGCGCCACACCAGCATGTCGAGGAGCTCCGGCGTAGACGGCTTCTCCATCATCGCCACTGGATCGAGGACGAGGAGCCCTGTCAATGCCGCCTGCGCCCTTTCCCCTCGCCGGAATCCGCCTCGGCCGCCGCCTCGATCCGCCCGTGTCCGGCAACGCACGTCCTCCCCGAGCCCACCATGCTCCTCTACAGGCTCATCGTGAGCTCCTCCTCCGCCCCCCCTCGCCCCGCTGTCGATCCGTCGCCGTAGACCCGTGCCCGCCGGAGGCCGCCATGGACAGGAGCTTCGCTCCAGTGTGCGCCCACGCTGTGCTGCTTGCGGCGCTGCTGCTGTTGCCGCTGCCTGCCATGCTGCTGCCTGCTCTTGCTGCTGCCGCTGCTCGTCGTGCGCTCGCCGCGCCCCTGCTCGCCTGGCCACACCCCCGCGCGCGCCCACCCGCGCGTGGCCGCACCGCAGCCGCCCGCTGCCACGCTCACCCAGCCGCATCCGCCCTGCCGCGCTCACCCGCCGCAGCCCCTACTGGCCGGCTGCGCCGCGCCGGGCTCCCTGCGATGGCCGCGTGCAGGCCTCTGGCCGCCGCCGGCTGTGCCTGCCAGTAGAGCCGGCCCAGTTTAATTAGGGACTAACCCCAATTAGTGCTAACCCTCCTCTAATTAGGCACTGACAGCGGGCCCCATAACTAATTGGATTATTTTAAGCAATCTATTAAAATATGTGACAATGATAACCGGGCCCCACTAGCACTGTTCATCAGTTGACCAGTCAACCGTGGACCAGTCAATTGCTGACTGGGCAGTTGACTGGCCCCACCTGTCAGCCCCTGTGCCACTCTGCTGGGTACACCTCTGTGTACCCATTGCATTTTAGTCATTTAATATTTCGAATTAAATTAATTCCAGTAATTTCAAAATATTGTTTAAACTTCAAAAATTCATATAAATTCAACTGTAGCTCGGATGAAAATGTTTTATATATGAAAACGTTCAGAAAAGTGAGACGAATCCGTTGGTGCCTTCCTTGTAGCTGTCACATGCCTCTAACACTGCAAACATGGAACCTTCCCCTCCGGATCGACTGTCCGATAACTGCCCAGAGCCAGGAAAATATCCCCAGATATTTTTGCTCCGCCTGTAACGTGTAGCACTGCGTTAGCTCACCCCTAGCACAGCATATTGCCATGTCATGCCTTGTGATGCATTTGTTTGCTTTATATTTACTGTTTCTTCCCCCTCTTCTCTCCGGTAGACCCCGAGACTGCTGTTGACCCCGAGTACGACTACGTCGTCGACGACCCGTCCTTCTCAGCAGAGCTTCCAGGCAAGCAAAACCCCCTTGATCATTCCTATATCGCCCATTCTTTCTCTCTCATGCTTGCATTAGATTTTGCTACTGTTGTTCGGTGACTCCTATTCTGATGCATAGCCTGATTTTGTAACCTGTTGTTGATACTTTACCTGTTGACCTATATGCTTAGTATAGGCTGGATAGTGATCCATCAGTGGCCCCGCACCCTTGTCCGTGTTGCCATGCTTTGCTACCGGATGACTCGATCAATGTGATCGATGTGCATAGACCGACACATCACCGCACACCCCCTTAGTTGTACGACTCTGCAGAGCTACTATCGAGTGCCGAGGGTGATACCTCCTACCTCACTTCTGATGATATCTCTGTAGCGTAGCTAGTCAGTTGTGGGTTACCGAGGGTGATTCCTCTTTCACCACCTCCGATGATGACTCTGTCATGCAACCCCTCAAGTGTGAACCCATCAAGGGTGATTCCTCCAAGTTCACCTTGACGGATACATCGAGTGGGAGTCCATCGAGGGTGATTCCTTGGACTTCCCCCTTGATGATAAAAACACACTGTTACTACGGGACTGAAGGGACAGGTGGTACTGCCCCGGTAGAGGTGGACCTGAGTTCCCGACAGTCTCTTGTGAAGTCGGGTTGACCTGGAGGGTAACCGCGAGATAATTACGCGGCACGGCCGGGCAGGCAGACCACCCTAGAGAGGGATGGGCCTGGCCCTTGCCGTAAGTCCACGAACGGGCGACAGGATCACTGATCGTCACCGCGAGCTCCCAACACACTAATGGGTTTGGATATGTGATCTGAGTAGGCCTCTGGCCTTTTCGCACTAACCACCATGCGGGAATAAAAGTGGGCACTCGGCGTCGTATGATTCTCCCGAAAGCTCTTCAGATGTCATAGTTCAGAGATGTGGGCTGATTGTTGGGGTGGACGGTAACCGCCTGCGCTTGTATAAGGGGGTGGGTCTGGTCCCCGGCCAGTCGCGCAACGCGCAGGAGTGCAAAGGGCGATGGGCCCAAGACCCCTAAGCACTTAGGATGTAGACCGGCGTGCTGACCTCTCTGCGGAGCCTAGGTAGGACTACGGCGTGTCGATCAACCAAGGCCGGGCATGACCAGGAAAAGTGTGTTCGGCCAGAGTTAATCGAGCGTGTTGGGTAAGTTGGTACACCCCTGCAGGGAAGTTATCTATTCGAATAGCCGTGTCCACGGTAACAGGACGCTCGGAGTTGTATCCCGATCAGCTACAACTTGAACTGGATACTTATGATACTTAATTGATATTATGGCTCCGGGATCCCTTTCTCGCAGGGAGTCGAGGAAGGGTCTCTGGGCATTGCTATTACCTACTTATTGCTTTATTATACTGCTAATCTGCACTCTTCTAATGCTGCAAGACGCTGCAAGATGCTAGTCTTTGTTAGGCTAGGCCTTACCCCTCTACTCTGGCATTCTGCAATATAGTCCACAGATACAGCCCCTTCCCATTGATACTGATGCATACTTAGCATAGATCTGATGTAAGTCTTGCGAGTACTTTGGATGAGTACTCACGGTTGCTTTGCTACCTTTTTTCCCCTACCCGATTGCTGCGATCAGATGACGGAGTCCCGGAGACAGCTGATCCCGCCGACGACTACTACAACATTGACGGAGCCTACTATTACGTGGAGACCAACGAGCAGGAGTAGTTTAGGAGGCTTCCAGGCAGGAGGCCTGTGCCTTTTCGATCTAGTTGTCGTTGTTTTGCTCAGCCTTCTTAAGGCAACCTTGTCTAATTATGTCTGTACTCAGATAATGATGCTTCCGCTGACTCTTGTGTAACTCGAGCTTATGTATTCGAGCCCTCGAGGCCCCTGGCTTGTAATATAGAGCTTGTATTATTTTATTTTGTGTCTAGAGTTGTGTTGTGATATCTTCCCGTGAATCCTTGGGCTTGATCGTGCGCATTTGCGTGTATGATTAGTGCACGATTGAGTCAGGGGCGTCACATGGAAGTTTTAGTTTGTACGCCACGGCTCCAATCTTGGCGATCACTGGATAGGGCCCAAAATATTTGAAGGCCAGTTTTTGATACGGACGCTGCGCCACCGATGTCTGAATGAAGGGTTGTAGCTTCAGAAATACTTGGTCGCCCATAGCAAATGAGCGATCTGTACGATGCTTATTAGCTTGCTTCTTCATACGATCATGAGCATGCTTCAGTTGTTGCTGTAGAAGCTGCACCATCACCTCGCGCTCGTGTAACCATGCAGCCAAATCTGGAACTGAGCTCTCCTCAACTTGAGTAACTGTGAATTCCCTTGGTAACTGCCCATAGATCATTTCAAAAGGAGTACGCCCCAAGGATGAGTGGAACGCCGTGTTATACCAGTACTCGGCTAGGAACAACCACTTTCTCCAATTACCTGGGCAGGAATGGACCGCGCAACGCAGATACCCTTCCAAGCACTGGTTCACTCGCTCCGTTTGCCTGTCGGTTTGTGGGTGATATGACGAGCTCAACCTCAACTGAGTCTGAGATAGCTTGAAAAGCTCCTGCCAAACTGCACTTGTGAAGATACGGTCACGGTCAGAAATGATGGCCAGGGGCAGCCCATGCAAACAGAAGATGTCCTTCATGAATGCTTTAGCCACGGTCAGGGCTGTGAACGGGTGCGTCAGAGGCAGAAAATAAGAATATTTCGAGAACTTGTCGACGACCACCAAGATCACATCATATCCAACAGATTTGGGCAGTCCTTCGATGAAGTCCAGAGAGACGACAGCCCATGGACGCTTTGGGATCGGCAGGGGTTGGAGTAGACCAGCTGGTGCAATCCTTTCAGTCTTTGCTTGCTGGCAAGTAACACACCCCCGGACAAATTGTTTGATCGTCTCTTTCATTCCTTTCCAAAAGAAGAGGTTCTTGACCCTGTGATAGGTCGCGTAGAACCCGGAATGACCGCCGATAGCACTGTCATGAAGGACTTTAATCAAGGACTATTGAATTTCCTTGCCGGCGCCAATATAAATGCGTCCTTTGTAATGCATCACTCCATCCTTGAGTGTATAGTCAGGGTCACTCGATGGATCAATGGCCAACTACTCTAGTTTGAGTTGGATCTCTTTGTCCTGCCGGTAACTGACTGAGACCGCTTCCAGCCATGCTGGTCTGCAGACCAAAATAGCTGCGATTTCTGCCTGCTCGCCATGCTCTCTACGCGATAGGGCATCCGCTGCCTTGTTTGTGATCCCCACTTTGTACTGAATTTGGAATTGGAGCCCCACCAACTTAGTGAACGCCCGTTGCTGTATCGGTGTATTCAGTCATTGATCTGTCAAGTTGAGCAAACTTTTCTGATCTGTGCGCACTAGGAATTGTGCATGCTGTAAGTATGGCCTCCAATGGTCAATTTCTAGCATCAAGGCAAGGCATTCTTTTTCATAAGCTGATAGCCCAAGATTGCGCAGTCCGAGGGCCTTGCTGAGGTAAGCCAAAGGGTGTTGTTCTTGCATCAGAACCGCGCCCACTCCAGTCACACTCGCGTCCGTCTCCACAACAAATTGCTTGCTGGAATCTGGCAAAGCCAGCACTGGAGCTTGAATCAATGCCTTCTTCAGCTCATGAAATGCAGTGTGAGCAATGGGGGTCCAAATGAACAGTGTTCCCTTTTTCAACATGTCAGTCAATGGTCAAGAGATGATGCCAAAGTTCTTGACGAACTTACAGTAATACCCAGCCAATCCAAGGAACTCTCGCAACTTGCGGACTGAGTCTGGTCTGGGCCAATCACGCACTGCTCGGATCTTCTCATCGTCGGTAGCTACACCAGCCTTGCTGATTCGGTGCCCCAAGTAATCGATTTGTTGTTGTGCAAAGGAGCATTTAGACTTTTTCACCTTCAGGTCATGCTCTGCTAACAGCTGCAACACTTGTCGTAGTAGTTTTACATGCGCATCCAGAGTGGAAGAATGGACGAGTATATCATCCATAAACACCAGTACTCCATGTCGCAAGAGTGGCGCCAGCACTGTATTCATCCCTCCTTGGAACGTTGCTGGCCCCCCCGAAACACCGTACGGCAACACCCGAAATTGATAATGCCCTTGATGCATTTTGAAGGCCGTCTTCGGCTCGTCTTCCTCGCATAGACGGATCTGGTGGTAACCTGCTCGGAGGTCTAGTTTAGAGAACCAACAAGAACCGGCAAGCTCGTCCAGGAGCTCATCGATCACCGGCATTGGATAAGTGTTCTTGACCGTGATGGCATTGAGATGACGGTAGTCTACACATAAACGCCAAGTCATATCCTTCTTCTTGACAAGAAAAATGGGTGAGGAGTACGGGCTTGTGCTGGGTACAATCAGTCCCGCCTTGACCATCTCTTTCACTTGGGCTTCGATCTCATTTTTCTGTTCCGGTGTGTGCTACTTGTGAGCTGCGTTGGTAATTCCCTGAAGAGGAAGGGAGATGCAGTACAGTAGAGATAAGTATTTCCCTCAGTTATCTTCTCTACTCCTAATGTCTCAGTTGGTAGTGTAGCATCCACGGTTTTTTTTCGTCCCCCACTTTTGTCTGGTTTTTTTTCGTCCCACCACCCCTTCCACTCGGGTTTCCATCGATTTTTCACCCTCCCCCACGGAAAATACACGCTTTGCGTGTCATACAGAAAACAGACTGTGAGCGGCTCCTCTCCGCGCGCACTAGGGTTCCCTATGCCGCCGCCGCAGGGGAACTCCTCGACCAGCCCAGCCTCCTGCTGCTCTGCCCCTTCCCTTCTCGCTCGCCGCAGTCGCCCCCTCCTTCCCGCTCGCCTCCCCCACCGGTCCTCACCGAGAAGCCTACGAATCGCCGCCGTGCACGCCCCGCCGTGCACGCCCCGCCGTCTCCCACACCCACCTCGTCCAACCGGAGGCTGCTCCCCTCCACGCGGCCTCCGCAAGAGCAGCCGTCTGAGCCTGACATGGTGACGCGCCGGCGACGGTGACTACGATGGGTGTGACGCGCCGGTGCCGGATACGGTGACCGTGATAGCTGATAGGCGCCGGCTCCGTTGACCGCGACGAAGCGAGGCACCAGCGACCATGATCTTGACGAGAGGCAGCCGGTGGAGTCGAAACCGCCTTATCCATGGCCGCCGGTTGCTTCCCGATCCGTCCGAGATCCGTCCAAGCCGCCGGAACGCTTCCTGTGTGCAGCGCACATAGTAGGTATGTGCCGCTCGCACGTCAGCCCGTTCATCGCTGTGTGTTGTGCTCGAGGAGCAAGCATCATTCTCCTTGTTAATTAGCTAGGGTTCTTGCGCTTGGTTTCTTGGCTTCACACAAAGCGATTTCATTTTGAGCTCGTAGTTTCCTTCCGTCTTGATCAATACGGCAGTTTAATTGTAAGTCTAATTAATCCATATCGTCTCTGAAACATTTAGTTCTAATTGGTTGCATACTTGCCAAAGATCGCATGACTCAGCAGCCATGGACGCCACATCTGCTTGGGAACGTGGCCGCAACAGATTGGTATCTTCTCTTCTTAAATCCAATAGCTGTCGTCCATTTGTTTGATGATACGCCTGACTGAATTTGCAAAGAGTTATCAAGTCTGTATTTGCGACGAGTTTCTCATCGTCTGATTGATGTGACGAACAGGTATTTGTTGGACGGCAACTCTAAGCTGCATGTTCATTGGGAGAAGCATGATGAATCTTCGATGAACATTGTCAAAGATGAAAGGGCGAATTCTTCGATTCCCCGGGCTGTCAGGGATTTTGTACTTCCAGCAGGTTTTCCATGTGAATGCTGGCATCCCGGTGTGGTTTGGTTATGCATCTATGCATTGCTTTTGCTCTTTGTCATGGAGTATGAATTGTGGAGGTTCAGGTTTACAATCTTGGAAATGCAGTGATTGAGGTGTTTTCTAATCGTAATGCAGTAAACAAGTTGTTTTGCAAGTTCTGTACTTTAATATTCTTTATCTTGCCATTCTTATCAAGTACTATCAAATGTAGAGCTTGATTTTGTATATGTATTTCCCTCAGTTTCTTGAAGGTTCCTGCATAAGAGGTCATTATTGCAGAGTTGTAGACTGACACTATGTTTATTAGGTAATCGTTTGAAACTATATACCACTTCTCAAACCTATAACTCTCTGTTGTCCCTCTTTATATTTCAGAATCTGTTTCGGATGATTACCTGCAGTACATGCTATTGGAATTCCCAACAAACGTGACAGGATGGATCTGTCACACGTTGGTTACATCAAGTCTTCTGAAGGTATCCCGTAATCTATTAATCAAGATGTTTGCAGAAGTAAATAATGTTGTAGTGACTGAAACGATTACCTGATAAATTTAATTCAGTAAGTATATCATTTACAGTAGCATCTTATTCTTATGTGATGCAATATATGATCATATGGATTGCAGTATTTGATAGCTCCGAAATAACTTCAAGATTTTGCCACGTGCTCTCAAACAATTGTAGTCTGAAAATTTGGTGGCCAGTTGCTGCTATCTCTACTCTGCTTCGTCCTTTCGTAATGGCAATAAAAAATCTTCATTGCTGCCGACATGAAATTCTAACTGAATTTGTTATTCAGCGGGCAAATCCAATATTTTTTTGTACTGTATTTGCATGTTCCAGGATAATTTGGTGGCAAAAGAGCTTCATCGTTTCTCACTAGACCCACAGACAATAGTAAGTGATACCTTTTCATTTATATACCATTTACTCATCTATATGCACTGTTCCTTTGATTCCTCACATCACAAATATCTAACAGCCGGATAGGTCCAGTCCAGCCGAGACACATATATTCCAGTCCAACATATATAGTCCAGTCACACATGCTCTAACGTGGTTTCACGAGCGGCATCTAGGCCAGCAATGGTATGTGCGTAAAGAAGAGCGACAGCTAAAGGAAACCAATCAGCAGGTGAGAATGAGATAGACTTTTCAGTGCCAGGCAACCATTACGCTGCAGAGAAGTGGAGCAACATTCATGGTACTGTTTGTTAATCGAAACATCTTTTTTTTTGTTGACATGGTACCCACTAACGAGTGCATATGCATTTTTCTCCTGTAGTCCTAGAGGGATCAAGACACATACAATTGCAATGGAGTTGACAGGCTTGAAAATGTGAGAATTGAAGCAATATATTCCCTTGTATATATGTTTTCTGTTTTGAAATATCTCAATGGTTTTGCAATTTGTTTCCTGTAAATCTCATATTTTAATACTCCTTAGACCTTAGTAATGCATAGGTGTAATATATGTTGATACTGCAATTTTGAAGGATCTGTTTTTCTTGTATAGCTCTCTCTTTTTTCTAATCTTGAAGGCAGTAGCACCCGCAAAAAAAAATCTTGAAGGCAGTAGGAGAGGCTCCTAATGACATACAGTACTAACAAGAATATGGGAGCTT
Source organism: Elymus sibiricus (assembly GCA_039707655.1). Classification (NCBI taxonomy): domain Eukaryota; kingdom Viridiplantae; phylum Streptophyta; class Magnoliopsida; order Poales; family Poaceae; genus Elymus; species Elymus sibiricus. The sequence goes on along the minus strand of CM077672.1, from coordinate 168,751,355 downwards.
TCATAACTTGAGGTAGCTTCCATTTTCTTGTTGTGTATTTAATTATCTTAGTTGAAGATCTTACACCAAGAAGTGGGGTCTCTCAGAAAATTATCCTTGTTATTCTCCTTTTCATTCTTTGGGCTTTGTGTCTCAATATATGCTTCTGTTTAAACTTTTGATGGTATTACTTGCTCTCGTATATTTGAAACTCTCGCGAGAATTCTTTTCATGGCAGCTATCAAATCTCTCCACTGGTTGCAAAGAAGACAACTACTGTACTCAGCTCTATTCCGTCACTGATGCAATACCAGGTGTGATCGTTAGATACAACATAACATTTCACTGCTTTTTTCATTGTGAACTTGCTGACACGAAAGCTTTTTATTGTGGGTTTCATTTGCTTATAACAGGCCATGATTTTAAAACAACATGGTGGGAAATCCGATTATCTTGGCAGCATCCAAATGAATATCTCCAGTACAATAGTTTACCTAAGTCTATCATTGACGTGAGAGGGCTCCTGTGAAAAATGTCCTGCTATGGCGGGAAACCAAGCGGGAAGGGGAGGGTTCAGCGGGAAAAGAGAAGGGGTCGTCGTGGGTGTGGGGTTTTGTGTTGGGCCCGTGTGTTGGAGATAACCTGGTAGATAGTCTGGACAACCATATTTCTTCCTCACATATGGATACGTATGGATTTGAAGGTGCCCGTTTGTTGTCCGAACACACTCGGACGTACGAGGGAGAAATGAGCTTTTATCTTAGACTTTAATTATTTTTTGATTCATTTATATGCATTGTATCCCGTAGCAACGCACCGGCTCCGGAGGCGCGGGGGCGACGGCCACGCGAGGCGGCGACCTGGGACAACGATGTCCCGGCGGCAGGAGCTGGCGCTGTTGTTGTGGTGCCCGTCGTGGCAGAAGGAGGGCAGATCCTGGCGACGACCCTGACGGCGCCGTCCCCTCCGACGAGCGCCGGCGCCGCCGATGCCACCGCCTCCTCCTCGATCGAAATCAGATCCACAACGCTCAACAGCAGCTGCCGCTTCCACATCCAACGCCTCCATCGCTCACCACCGGCGCAAAAAATCTATCTTTTCACCATCGGACTCACCGGCGCACACGGTGGTGGGGAGAAAGGGGGTGGTGGAAGAGGCCGGCGACGTCTGAGAGGGAGAGGCAGAGGGGAGGCCGACGTCGAGGGGGAGTGGCAGAGAGGAGGCTGGCGATGGGGCCGCGGGCCGCCGGCGAGCGGATCTGGGAGAGCGATGGGGAGAGCGAGTAGAGCTAGCGGTGCGAGTGAGCGAGCGGTGCGGACGAACTGCAGTGAGCGAGCGATGCGGGAGGGCAAATTAGGAAAGTGAAAGAATTTCGTAACGTGACGAAAATTACACTACAATCGCTTAAACGACCTACATTTTGAAACAGAGGGAGTATATATTAAAGTGTGTGTATATATATATAAAAAAAAATTAAACATGGATCATACAAATAAATAATTTTTATACTTATTAGATATATTCAGAGTATCACAAAAAAAATTAAAATTTTGAGAGAAGAAACTGAATATACTTGGTTTATGTTGGATTGCTTACATGTTTTTATCTTTTGTTGGACAATTTTCCTTGGCCTATATAAATAAATTAAAAATTCTCAAAAAAATATAAATAAATTAAAATGATTTAAGAAATTTCATATGACATATTATTTATATATGAACATTATAGTTGGTTGTTTGCTCCGAAAGAAATGCAACATCTTTTTTTTAATATAATATGAAAAACGGTTTTTCTTTTTTACAAAATAAAACAGCTGTGTTAGTTTCACTTTTATTTTTATTATATATTATATATGTTTATATGATGCAGTAGGAAATATCGTTTATATTTCATCAGAGATAAAAAGTGATGGGTTCCGACATACACACTGTTGTAACGATGACAGACCGGACTGAAACACCACGAGAAGAGGTAGCTGATCCTTCTTTGTCTGTATCTTATACATGATAACACAAAATGTTTATTTTTTACATTATTATTTTTTAGAATATAGGAAACATAGATATGGATTTTGGAGATGCACAAAAAGAATCCATCGACAAGGGTTCCGAAGCGGCGTCACTGAAAGGGGCCGAAAATTCATCGAGTTTTTTACAACATAATGATGTGGAGGCGGTGATATCTCATAACAAACCAAAAAAGGATGCCAATTTAAATGTTATCACACAAGGTATTTTTTTCAATGTTATTATCGATCTTCCCTTCATCATATTGCCTTTTGTATTCAACTAATTTGTCTCATTTTTTATACTAATTTGGTTCGTTTTTGTATCATGCCGACAGACTATGTTTGTACCCCTAGAGATATTAGGGTCATCGAATCAATCATGTCTGCCCCCAAGAAAACCAAGTTCGTGGACATTGAAGATGCCTTTTATCAAACGACGATTTGGAATGCCTTATGAAGGATGATATGTTCTTACACGATGGTGTAAGACCAATTGCATAACTTTGTAATTAATAATATAAACAATATATAATATCGTAAAACATAAATATAATCTAAACGTGGAATTACAGGTGATAAATGCTTACATATATTGCATGCTGGCTCACGACCATCTACGAGAAAGGGCGGGTGAAAAGGTACATATTATTAGCACGTTCGTATCTGGCCAGATAAAAGAAGATGGGGAAAAAGACATAGACCCATCAAAATATCGTCACATCGTACAACATGTTAATACTTATCTACAGCAAGATATGGTTAGTCCTGCCTCATTATCCATGCATATAATGATGTATTGTTTTTAATTAATCCATGTGTATAATTATTTATTATTATTTTTATCTTATTGTGACTATGACTTATATGATATTTACACCAGCTATTCATTCCGATTAACATTCCGACATACCATTGGTATCTAGCAGTCGTCAATGCCAAAAAACATGAGATTCATGTATTAGACTCACTTGGTTCTCGGGTCAAACGGAGTGACCTTACTACTACGGTAACTATCTATTGTTTTTGGTCCTCTTTACATATGTCTTGTTTGCCTTAATCCCTACTATTTTCCATATATAAAATAGTTACTAGGACTCGAGAAGCGTCTGAAACTTGGAGAACAGAGTCCGGAGTTTAACAGAGATCATAAGTGGCTCGATCTCAATGTTACAAAATGGAGGGTCGTAGAAAAGTTCGATGAGGCAATACAAACGGATGGGTAAGCACTTGTCAAAAACTAAAAATTATTGTGTTTGCTACTCATGAACACAAAGATATCATGTAATAGAAAATATTGATAGTAAAATGTCGTAGTGTATCTATTAGCTGATGCAAGCAGGTGGGTATAATGAACACTATTGTTTGTTCAAATGGTTTGTTTATTTGATTCATCTGGGTGATATTCTAAAGCATTATTTTATAATATTATAGGGTATCATGTGGACTCTTTATGCTAAATTATATGGAATATTGGACAGCAGATGCACTATCAGATGAGTTCACCCAGGTATTTCATTTATATACATTATCTCATTATTTTATTTTAAAATATTATATCAAATTTGTTTTTTTTTATATTTTGCAGGAGGATATGAAACACTTTCGACGAAAATTAGCTGTCATTTTGCTCGATTCAGAACTGAATAAGCTAAAAGGATGTCCGATATACCATCAATCTGACAATGAAGAAAGTTTATCTAATTCTGATCTCGAGCTCCTGGAGAATCCACCTGATGGAGTCAAAGACAAACGTCCTACCCCAATCCCCATCATTCCCACGGATCAATGTCAATTACTTGCCGGCCTCTGCAACTACATCATGTCGATCGATGATGCTGAGTGTTTGGAGTAAGTATCATTTATCAATATGTAATGTGCCATTATACATTGTTATTATTCTTACCGTCCAATTTTCAGGAAGGAATGGGTCCGAAGCTCGACACCCCATCCAATGGGCGTAAGTCTCAAAAAACTTCAGGGCATACTTAACATGGAGCAGTCTATGGATAATGATTGTTTCAACATCGCCGTGCGTATACTGGCATGTGACGAGGGAGTATTGTTCACAGACCCTCCTATACACTACATGGATCTACAATTTTGTGTAAGTTATCATAATTCTTCATTCAACATCATTATTATCAACATGTTTCTAAATAATTTTTCTTTTACTCAGTCCATGATGCGGGATTCAACACGAGATCAAAAGTTCTGCGATAAGGAAACTATTCAGATGTTGGCAACTTTGTTTGATAGCTGGCCTGGGATAGACAACAACATCTCATCGTGCAACATGGTAAGTAAGGTCTTTTGTCCATCGTTTGTCATGGTTTATTGTTGTTTCTAATAGATCCCACTTGTAGATTTATCTTCCATATGAATCCATTGGTCGATACATCTTGTACGTCATCGACAAAGAGGCACGTCGTGTATCTATTCTGGACCCTATTCATACAACACAACTGTTGGAGATGAAAATTCTGAGGCACTTAGTGAAATTAAAAAATTTGCGAGGGAATTCAAAGAAGCACTCGAAATAAAGCAACCGGGATGGCATTCCGATATATCAAAATGGCAATGTTTATTTCCTAATGGTATTCCAACGAGCGTAGACGGGTAATAAATTCAGAATACAAACATTTTTTTTATCACCATATTTAATATAATAACAATTTAGGAATTTGCAGGGATTCGTCTGGCTATTTTGTTTTTCATTTTATGCTCTTGTGGAATGGTAAAGACTTGGCGAAGCCGGTTTGCGTGGTGAGTATTGTCCGTTACACATGTTTTTAGACCTTCCACGTGAAGTATTCATGCTAACTACATATATTGCTTTTGCAGGATGGGTATGAGTTGAGGAAGCAGTTTTTATTATACTTGCTCAAACATCGTGCGAATGAAGCTAAAGACAGCTTTCCTGATATTGTGCAAGAATTTCTTAAGCGCATCAAGTAGATCTCAATAATTTGTAATAGATTTTTAGTTGAATTATCACTTTATATATATACATTGTCAATTTGCCATTTTGTTATCAGTTTACATTACAAGTGAAGTGGACTTTAATTATTATGCAATTGTGACCGTGTTATATTCTCTCTACCTGTGAAATTTAGCATGAATTATTAGTTGGATCATTGCTCTCTATGTATACATCATCAAATTATTATTTTTATGAAATTACACTGCAAGTGAAGTGTATTTCAATTATTATCCGATTGTTACAGCTATCTTTTCTATGTATGCAAAATTTAACATACATTATGTTCATATATAACTCCAGCAAAATATTTCAGAAGCCCGTGGCAACGCACGGGCATTCTACTAGTGAAACCAAGGTTATCAATCCAGTAGGAGAATCACGCAACACCTCGTTAGCAGCACCTGCACACAAAACAACAAATCCTTGCACCCAACGCAAACAAGGGGTTGTCAATCCCTCGGCGGTAAGTTGCAAGATTAAATTGTATGTGATAGATAGATAGATTGAAACAAAAATATAAAATAAAATAAATAAAGAAAAAGTGCAGCAAGTATTTTTAGGGTTTTAGTATATGATTTAGATAGACCCGGGGGCCATAGTTTTCACTAGAGGTTTCTCTCAAGAAAATAGCATATGGTGGGTAAACAAATTACTGTTGGGCAATTGATAGAAAAGCAAATAATCATGACGATATCCAAGGCAATGATCATGTATATAGGCATCACGTCTGAGACAAGCAGATCGACTCCTGCCTGCATCTACTACTATTACTCCACACATCGACCGCTATCCAGCATGCATCTAGTGTATTAAGTCCATAAAGAACGGAGTAACGCCTTAAGCAAGATGACATGATGTAGACAAAGTAAACTCACGCATGAATAAACCCCATCTTTTTACCCTTAATAGCAACGATACATACGTGTCATGTCCCTTTGGTCACTGGGATTGAGCACCGCAAGATCGAACCCATTACAAAGCACCTCTCCCATTGCAAGATAAATCAATCTAGTTGGCCAAACCAAATCAATAGATCGGAGAGAAATACGAAGCTATAATAATCATGCATAAAAGAGTTCAGAGAAAACTCAAATAATATTCATGAATAATCTGATCATAAACTCACAATTCATCGGATCCCAACAAACACACCGCAAAAAGTGATTACATCGGATAGAACTCCAAGAACATCGAGGAGAACATTGTATTGAAGATCAAAAAGAGAGAAGAAGCCATCTAGCTACTAACTATGGACCTGAAGGTCTGTGGTAAACTACTCACGCATCATCGGAAGGGCAGCAAGGTTGATGTAGAGCCCCTCCGTGATCGATTCCCCCTCCGGCAGAGTGCCGGAAAAGGCCTTCAGATGGGATCTCTCGAGAACAGAAGCTTGCGGCGGCGGAAAAAGTATTTCGCGGACTCCCCTGAGGGTTTCTGATTTTTTGGGAATTTATAGCCCTGGTGCCTCGTGGGCACCCCCTGGGGCTTCTGGCCTCCTCCCGAAGCTTCTAGTGTTGGTATTGTCCAGAAAAAAATCTCCAAAAAGTTTCGTGGCATTTGGACTTCGTTTGGTATTGATATTCTGTAAAACAAAAAACAGGGCAGAAAACAACAACTGGCACTGGGCACTAAGTTAATAGGTTAGTCCCAAAAAATGATATATAATTGCTGTAAATGCTTATAAAAACATCCAAGATTGATAATATAACAGCATGGAATAATAAAAAATTATAGATACGTTGGAGACGTATCAGCATCCCCAAGCTTAGTTCCTGCTCATCCTCGAGTAGGTAAATGATAAAAACAAAATTTTTGATGTGGAATGCTGCCTATCATATTCATCATATATTCTTTTCTTTTGTAGCATGGACATTGGACTTGAATGATTCAAAGCAATAGTCTATAGTTTGACATGAAGATATAAATACTCAAGCATGCTAACAAGCAATCATGTCTTTCAAAATATCAATGTTAAAGAAAGTTATCCCTAGCCCATTATGCTCAATCATTGATCCATTCATGAAACACACTCAAATATTAGCTACACACAATGCACAATTATGACAATAGTGCTCTCTAGTTGGTGCTTTATAAGAGAAGATGGAGACTCAAAATAAAAATAAAAATTGCATAAAAGTAAATAGATAGGCCCTTCGCAGAGGGAAGCAGAGATTTGCTAATGTGCCAGAGCTCAAAGCTTAAATTAGAGAGATAAAAATATTTTGAGAGGCATGCTTTTCCTGTCAACGAAAACGACCGAGAATTCCCAATATCTTCCATGCTAGACACATCATAGGTGGTTCCCAAACAGAAAGTAAAGTTTATTTCCTTTCCACCATTCTTTCACAATCCATGGCTAGCCGTATCCACGGGTGCCCTCCATACCATCACTTTCCAGGGAATTTTGTTGTTATTAATTTTTGATTTCATTGTGGGACTGGGCATCCCTATTACCAGCCACTCTCTCGTGCAATGACAAGTGAATAAACACTCATCGTGAGAATAACACACCTAGCATGGAATATATTGGCCACCCCCTGCCGCTTCATGAGCGGTACGGGCACACAAAACGAAAAAAATATTTTGAAAATTAGAGTTGGCACACGCAAATTTACTTGGAACGGCATGGAAATACCGCATATAGGTAGATATAGTGGACTCATTTGGCACAACTTGGGTTTAAGGAGTTTGGATGCACAAGCAGTATTTCTGCTTAGTACAAACGAAGGCTAGCAAATAGATTGAGAAGCAACCAACCAAAAAGCGAAAACGGTCATAAACATGCATTGAACATAACTAACACCGAATAATGCACCATAAGTAGGATATAATTTCTTTGCATAAATATTGACTTAACGTGCATGCATAGGGAATCACAAACCTTAACACGAATATTCTTACTAAATCACAATTACTCACTAACATGACTCACATATCATCATCTCCATATCGTAAAACTATTGCAAGGAATCGCACTTATCATATCCAATGATCTATATGAAAGTTTTTATTATATCCCTCTTGAATATTCATCACTTTGGGACCAAATTCATATCTTGTGCAAATTACCGTTACTTTTATCAACTCTCAAAAAGATATAAGTGAAGCATGAGAGTGCAAATATTTCTTCAAAATTTTAATCTTATCAACTCTCAAAATAATATAAGTGAAGCATGATAGTTTATTTCTTCAAAATATAGCCACCGCCGTGCTCAAAAAGATTTAAGTGAAGCACTAGAGCAACTGCCTAGCTCAAAAAATTTAAGTGAAGCACATAGAGTATTCTAACAAATTATGATGAACGTGTGGCTCTCTCAAATTGGTGTGTACAGCAAGGATGATTGTGACAAACTAAAAAGCAAACAAAGCAAAGACTCATATAATACACGACGCTCCAAGCAAAACACATATCATGTGACGAATAAAAATATAGCTCCAAGTAAAATTACCGATGGTTGGTAGAAGAAAGAGGGGATGCCTTCCGGGGCATCCCCAAGCTTAGATGCTTGAGTCTTCCTTGAATATTACCTTGGGGTGCCTCGGGCATCCCCGAGCTTAGGCTCTTGCCTCTCCTTATTCCTTCATCCATCGTGATCTCACCCAAAACTTGAAAACTTCAATCACACAAAACTCAACAAAACCTTCGTGAGATCCGTTAGTATAACAAAATAAATCACCACTTTAAGTACTGTTACAAACCCATTCATATTTTATTTTTGAATTATACCTACTGTATTCTAACTTCTCCATGGCTTATACCCCCCGATACAATCCATAGTTTCATCAAAACAAGCAAGCAAAGCATCAAAAATAGAATCTGTCAAAAACAGAACAGTCTGTAGCAATCCATTTAAAAGCCATACTTATGTAACTCCACAAATTCTGAAAAAATAGGAAAACGTGGGAAATTAATATACCAATACTGTGTAAAAATTTCAGATTTTTCTGATGCCCCAGTACAGAACCAAAATTCTAGCACTGGACGCAAAACTTTCTATTTTCCAAACAGCATCAATTATACTATCTTCCAAATCATCCTAAAGGTTTTACTTGGCACAAACACTAATTAAAAACACATAAACTCAATCATAACAGTAGCATAAATATGAAAACACACCATAACAGAAACAAAAAGTAAAAATTTATTTTATTCATTGGGTTGCCTCCCAACAAGCGCTATTGTTTTATGCCCCTAGCTAGGCATAATGCATAGTTTCAAGTATTGTCATCTTTCAAGTTGATTCCATAAGTGGCCCTCATAATGGATTAATATGGTGCTTTAATTTTATTCCTAGGGAAATGTACCATACCCTTCTTTAATGGAAATTGAAATTTTATATTCCCTTCTTTCATGTCAATAACGACACCTATGTTTAGTAAGAACGGTCTACCAAGTATTATTGGGCAAGAAGGATTGCATTCAATGTCAAGTACTATGAAATCAACGGGAACATAATTTCTATTTGCAATAATAAGAACATCATTAATTCTACCCAAAGGTTTTTAATAGTAGAATCTGCAAGATGAAAATTAAGAGAACATTCATCTATATTGATGAAACCTAGCACATCGCATAGAGATTTTGGAATTGTGGAAACGCTAGCACCCAAATCACATAAAGCATTGCACTCATAATTTTTAATTTTAACTTTAATGGTGGGTTCCCATTCATCATATAATTTTCTAGGAATTGAAATTTCTAGATCTAGCTTTTCTTCTAACGCTCTCATCAATGCTTCTACGATGTGTTTAGTAAAAGCCTTATTTTGCTCATAAGCGTTGGGTGAATTCAACATGGATTGTAACAAAGAAATGCACTCAATAAAAGAACAACTATCATAATTAAAATCTTTGTAATCCAAAATAGTGGGCACATCACTAGTTAAAGTTTTTACCTCTCCAAACCCACTTTTATCAATTTTCTTATCAAGATTTTCACCCTCCGAATTATGGGGATGCTTACTAGCTAAAGTTGACTCTTCTTCAGTCCCCTTTTCATAAAGTTTTATATTGCTAAACAAAGAATCAATAGATGAAACACCAATCATTTTAATATCCTCATCATTGCTACGATAAAAATCGGGAGGAATCGCTTTTTCTAAAAATTGTCATTTAGCTTTTACCATGGTGGTTCTTTTCTTACTCTCATCCATGGAGACATATAAAGCTTTAATTGATACATTAATATCAATTTTAGGTGGCAAAATTTTAGTCTTGAGATTTTCCACATCATGAATAATTCTATCAATGCTCCTAGACATATCATCAAGTTTACTCCATTTTTCTTCTATCGTAGTGTTGAAAACTTTTTGAGCATTAATAAATTCTTTAATATTACTTTCAAGATCAGAGGGAATCCAATTATTATTATTATAAGAATTACCATAGGGATTGCCATAATTATTAGAGGAATTTCCAGGAAACGGTCTAGCATTGAAATTACCTCTATAAGCATTATTATTAAAATTGTTTCGCGAGACAAAATTCACATCTATGGGATCATTATTTTGCTTAATCAAAGTGGACAATGGCACATCATTAGGATCAATATGAGCATTTTTACTAGCAACCAATTTCATAAGCGCATCAACTTTATCACTCAAAGTACTAATTTCTTCAACCGAATTCACTTTTTTACTAGTAGGAACTCTTTCAGTATGCCATTGTGAATAATTTGCCATAATATTATCAAGCAATTTAGTAGATTCTCCCAAAGTAATTTCCATAAAAGTACCACCCGCGGCGGAATCTAAAAGATTTCTAGAGACAAAATTCAATCCCGCATAAATTTTTTGTATGATCATCCATAAATTTAAACCATGAGTAGGGCAATTTCTTATCATCAATTTCATCCTCTCCCAAGATTGGGCAACATGTTCATGATAAAGTTGCTTAAAATTCATAATTTGATTTCTAAAAGAAATAATTTTCGCGGGAGGAAAATACTTGGTAATAAACGCATCTTTACACCTATCCCAAGAATCGATACTATTTCGTGGTAAAGATGAAAACCAAATTTTTGCACGATCCCGTAATGAAAATGGGAATAATTTTAATTTCACAATATCATTATTCACATCTTTTTTCTTTTGCATATCACACAATTCTACGAAAGTGTTAAGATGCGATGCAGCATCTTTATTAGGACTACCAGAAAATTGTTCTTTCATAACAAGATTTAGCAAAGCGGCATTAATATCACAAGTCTCCACACTAGCGGAGGGAGGAGCAATCGGAATACTAATAAAATCATTATTATTAGTATTGGAAAAATCACACAATTTTGTATTTTCTTGAGACATCGTGGCTACGCAAACAAGATAACAAACAAGCAAACAAGCAAACAAGAAAAAGGGCAAACGGAAAATATTTTTGTATTTTTGTAAAAACTTTTTAGAAGTGGGGGAGATGAAAACGAGAGGCAAATGCAAATAAAGTAAATAAAGTAAATGCAAGGAGATGAGAGTTTTATGCGTAGGTACTTGATAGATGTTGATGATGTCTCCCCGGCAACGGTGCCAGAAATTCTTCCTGCTACTTGTGAGCTGCGTTGGTAATTCCCTGAAGAGGAAGGGAGATGCAGTACAGTAGAGATAAGTATTTCCCTCAGTTATGAAACCAAGATTATCAATCCAGTAGGAGAATCATGCAACACCTCGTTAGCAGCACCTGCACACAAAACAACAAATCCTTGCACCCAACGCAAACAAGGGGTTGTCAATCCCTCGGCGGTAAGTTGCAAGATTAAATTGTATGTGATAGATAGATAGATTGAAACAAAAATACAAAATAAAATAAAGAAAGAAAAAGTGTAGCAAGTATTTTTAGGGTTTTAGTATATGATTTAGATAGACCCGGGAGGCATAGTTTTCACTAGAGGCTTCTCTCAAGAAAATAGCATACGGTGGATAAACAAATTACTGTTGGGCAATTGATAGAAAAGCAAATAATCATGACGATATCCAAGGCAATGATCATGTATATAGGCATCACGTCCGAGACAAGCAGACCGACTCCTGCCTGCATCTACTACTATTACTCCACACATCGACCGCTATCCAGCATGCATCTAGTGTATTAAGTCCATAAAGAACGGAGTAACGCCTTAAGCAAGATGACATGATGTAGACAAAGTAAACTCACGCATGAATAAACCCCATCTTTTTACCCTTAATAGCAACGATACATACGTGTCATGTCCCTTTCTGTCACTGGGATTGAGCACCGCAAGATCGAACCCATTACAAAGCACCTCTTCCCATGGCAAGATAAATCAATCTAGTTGGCCAAACCAAATCAATAGATCGGAGAAGAAATACGAAGCTATAATAATCATGCATAAAAGAGATCAGGGAAGACTCAAATAATATTCATGAATAATCTGATCATAAACTCACAATTCATCGGATCCCAACAAACACACCGCAAAAAGTGATTACATCGGATAGAACTCCAAGAACATCGAGGAGAACATTGTATTGAAGATCAAAAAGAGAGAAGAAGCCATCTAGCTACTAACTATGGACCCGAAGGTCTGTGGTAAACTACTCACGCATCATCGGAAGGGCAGCAAGGTTGATGTAGAGCCCCTCCGTGATCGATTCCCCCTCCGGCAGAGTGCCGGAAAAGGCCTCCAGATGGGATCTCTCGAGAACAGAAGCTTGCGGCGGTGGAAAAAGTATTTCGTGGACTCCCCTGAGGGTTTCTGATTTTTTGGGAATTTATAGTGGAGGAATTAGATCAAACGGAGCTCTGTGGGCCCCATGAGGTACCAGGGCGCGCCTGCCCCCCAGGCACCCCTGGTGCCTTGTGGGCACCCCCTAGGGCTTCTGGCCTCCTCCCGAAGCTTCTAGTGTTGGTATTGTACAGAAAAAAATCTCCAAAAAGTTTTGTGGCATTTGGAATTTGTTTGGTATTGATATTCTGTAAAACAAAAACAGGGCAGAAAACAGCAACTGGAACTGGGCACTAAGTTAATAGGTTAGTCCCAAAAAATGATATATAATTGTTGTAAATGCTTATAAAAACATCCAAGATTGATAATATAATAGCATGGAACAATCAAAAATTATAGATACGTTGGAGACGTATCAGTGTGTACCTATAGGGTCGGATGTTGACTGGTTTTGCTCCAGGAATAACCAGAATTGAGTGATCCCATGAGCGATGGGGAGGCAGTCTAGTCGGTTCCTCGAATACTGCCTGGAATTCATCCAAGATAGCTTGTATCTCCACAGGGATGTGCTCCACAATCACATCTTGACCAACAACATGTAAACAGACAATGTGAGCCACTGCATTATTTTCCTTGAGGGCGCACAACTGAGCACATGAAATGGTTTGCACCTGCTGCATCTTCCTCTGAACTCTAGTTAGCTGAATCAAGTGCCCCCGGTGTGTGAACTGCAACTGTTTTGCTGTCCAGTCAATCAACATAGGGCCACAGGACTCCAACCAATCAATACCGACGATCATATCATAGCAGCCCAGCGTCAGTACCCTTTGATCTGTCGTGAATTCCTGCCCTTGAGTTGCCCAAGTGCACTCTGGCACGATGCCGGAACAGGTCAGCACGCCCCCATCAGCAATCTTCACTGAAACTGTGTTCACCTATCGAATAGGCAACTGCAATCATTCTGCCACTGCATCACTGAGGAAGCTGTGCGAGCTACCAGAATCAACCAATATCAGGAGTTCTTGCCCATTGATTTTTCCCAATAATTGAACGGTTTTTGGAGTCGTTTGACCAGTGGTGGCCATCTTCGAGATACACATCAGAACCTCATCATCTGAATCTGGCTCTTGAACTGCAGGACCCTCGTGATCTGCCTGCAACATTTCCAACAACTCCTCCACTACATGTAACTGAACTGTTGGCCCGCACTGATGCCCTTGCCCCCAGCGCTCCCCACACTTGAAGCACAACCCTCGCGCTCTGCGATAGTTGCGGAGAGCAGCCACACGATCATCTCCTCTCCCTGGGTCACGTCGATCCGGCGGGTGTGCTGCATCGAGGGCTCTGCGATCCTCAGCTACTGCCGGTGGTCCGGGCAACATCTGACGCGTCGGGGGTGCACCGATCACCAAGAGAGGACGCGGTGCTTGAGGGCACTGGTTGTCCGCGTCCTGCCGCCTGTACTCTCGCCGTGGCAGGGCCTCCATGAGTTCCTCCTGCAAGGTAGCCAAGGAAAAGGCAGAATCCAGATCTTTGGGCTGATGCAACATAACAACTGAACGAATTTCCCCTTTTAACCCATCAAGGAATTGAGTAATGAAATACACCAGATCAAATGTTGGGTTGTGGGCTAATATGTGATGCATTAGTTCTTCGAACTTAAGCATGTATTCCCCTACAGTACCCAATTGCCTTAAGGAATTGAACTGACGAAGATGTGCTTGATATTGCTCGCTACCAAACTTGGAACAAACATAAAGCGGTACAAAGTGACTCCCAAGTAAAAGAAGTGCTCTGTGATTCATGGAGTTGCAACCATCGGGCCGCGTTGCCAGAGAAATTGAGAGTGGCTACCCGAACCCACAGATCCAGAGCGACTCCATACACATCAAAATATTTCTCACACCTAGTTTTCCAGAATTGTGGATTTTCCCCATCGAATGACGGGAAATCCATCTTAGGCAAGGCCCAGTGTGAAGACTGAGATGGGTACTGTGTGTCATGGGAAATTCTACCCCCTGCCTCATGACTGAACTCAACCCTAGGAGATGCAGGAATAACAGATCGGGAGGAAAACGCACCCCTGACCGGAGGTGGCTCGAGGGTAGTGACTACCCCCTGTGCTGGGCCTCCGGAGTCGATGAGCTCGCCGTGGCCATCGAGCCCATGGTGTCACGGGTCAGCAGCAGAAGGAGCCTATGCGCCGTGCACCACTTGATCCGCGGCTGGTCCTTGTGGATTGGCCAGTGCGGGGTGAAGGGCGATCCGCCCACCTGGGATCGAAGCTCATCCAGTTGGTGTTGGAGGTTGGTGACCGCGGGCCGCCAGAACTCGAGGGACGTTTGGATGGCATCGAACCTGGCGACGCGGCTGTCGTTGACTGCTTTGGCCAGCACGGCTAGCTGTTCCTCCATCGCCGCCGCTTGCGTCACCTGCTTGGTGTGGTAGCGAGGCTTGAGGTAAGGGTTCTCCAGATCGTCCAACCTCTGATACCAGATGTAACAGGACCGATCTAGTCTGCTCTCTCTTGATCAGATCTGGGGAGGAGGTAAGGAGGAACGGAAGGAAGATAGGAAGGGGATAACTGGAGGAGGATCAGCCTCTCTCTCTGTTCGTTTCAGCAATCATATTCCATGTCTCCAGCCGTGGCCTAGCCACCCACGTAAGTACCATGCGTGCACGCAGGCAACGCTCAACCCAACACACGCGCCCACTCCTCGGCCCGACACTGGCCCAGTACTCGGCCTTCAGGGCCCTTGGTGGTGGTGATGCTTCCGCCCACGCCATCTTGCTCTTCTGCAGGTGGAGCCCACCTGGCAGGCGTGACAACTGGGCACTAGGTTAATAGGTTAGTCCCAAAAAATGATATATAATTGCATATAACATCCAAGATTGATACTATAATAGCATGGAACAATCAAAATTATAGATACGTTGGAGACGTATCACATGGCATTGAAAATCTTTGGAGAACTAATAAATTCATTAATGTTGTTCTCAAGTTCAGTAGGTATCCTATTATTATTATATGAATTACCATAATTATTAGAGGGGTTACCGGGATACGGTCTAGGATTGAAATGCCCCCTATAAGCATTGTTGTTGAAATTATTTCTAGCACCAAAATTCACATCAATAGCATCATTATTTTGCTCAATCAAGGTAGATAGTGGCACATCATTAGGATAAACATGAGCATTTTTACTAGTAAGCATATTCATAAGAGCATCCATTTTATCACTTAAAGTAGCAACTTCTTCGACAGAGTTTACCTTCTTACTAGTTGGAGTTCGTTCGGCGTGCCATTGAGAATAATTTGTCATCATATTATCGAGAAGCTTTGTTGCCTCTCCCAATAATGTAATTCCCATAAATGTACCACCTGCAGCAGAATCTAGAAGATTTCTCGACACAAAGTTTAATCCCGCATAGAAATTTTGTATTATCATCCATAAGCTTAATCCATGAGTGGGACAATTTTTAATCATCAATTTCATTCTCTCCCAAGATTGTGGAACATGTTCTTGCATAAGTTGGTTAAAGTTCACTATTTGATTTCTAAGAGAAATAATCTTAGCAGGAGGAAAATACTTAGCAATAAAAACATCCTTACATTTATTCCATGAATCAATACTATTGCGAGGGAAGGATGAAAACCAAGTTTTAGCACAATCTCTTAGCGAGAAAGGAAATAATTTCAACTTAACAATATCATTATTCACATCTTTTTTCTTTTGCATATCACATAATTCAACGAAGGTATTAAGATGGGATGCAGCATCTTCATTATGGTTTCTAGCAAATTGATCTTTCATAATAAGATTAAGCAATGCATCATTAATATCATAAGACTCCGCACTAGTGGCGGGAGGAGCAATTGGAGTACTAATAAAATCATTATTATTAGTATTTGAGAAGTCACACAACTTAGTGTTTTCTTGAGACACAGTGACAATTCAAACAAGCAAGCAAACAAGCAAAATATTTTTATTGTGTTTTTTGTTTTTTTAACGAGACTAATTGAATAAGCAAAGGCAAATAAAAAGTAGAACAAGTAATTGATAATTTGTGTGAAGGGACCTATAGGTATTTGATGATGTCTCCCCGGCAACGACGCCAGACATTCTTTCTGCTACTTGTGAGCTGCGTTGGGATTTTCCCCGAAGAGGAAGGGTGAAGCAATATAGTAGCGGATAGTATTTCCCTCAGTGATAACCAAGGTTATTGAACCAATAGGAAAACCAAGCAAATCCTAGTCAAACAGTACCTGCACACACAGGAGCAAATACTTGCACCCAACACGGGCAAGAGGGTTGTCAATCCCCTTGAACTCGTTACTTGCAAGGATCAAATCTGATAGTGATAGATATATAAATTGAAAAGTGAATAAAAATTAAAAATAATTGCAGAAAGGTAATTTAGGTTTTTGTAATATGATAAAAGTAGACCCGGGGGGCATAGTTTTCACTAGAGGCTTCTCTCTTGAAACATAGCATATGGTGGGTAAACAAATTACTGTTGGGTAATTGATAGAAAAGCGCATAGTTATGATATTATTCATGGCAATGATCGTCCATGACAAGTAGACCAAAACGATTCTGCATCTACTATTATTACTCTACTTCGAGAGTGCTTCTATGCTTGCCTCTCTACGTATTAAGTTCATAACAAACAGAGTAATGCATGAGGTATGATGACATGATGTAGACAGAATAAACTCAAGCAATATGAATAAACCCCATCGTTTTATCCTTAATGGCAACAATACAAATACATGCCTCGCTACTCTTTCTGTCACTGGGTGAGAACACCGCAAGATTGAACCCATCACAAAGCACCTCTCCCACTGAAGATAAATCAGTCTAGTTGGCCAAACCAAACGGATATATCAGAGAGAAATACAAAGCAATAACAATCATGCATAATAAATTTCAGCAAAGACTCAATTACTTTCAATGAATAATCTGATCATAAACCCACAATTCATCAGATCCCAACAAACACACCGCAAAAGAAGATTACATCGGATAGAACTCCATGGAGATCATGGAGAACTTTATATTGAAGATCAAAGAGAGAGAAGAAACCATCTAGGTACTAGCTATGGACCCGTAGGTCTGTGGTAAACTACTCACACATCATCGGAAGGGCAGCAAGGTTGATGTAGAAGCTCTCTCTGATCGATTCCCCCTTCGACAGATCACCGAAAAAGGCCTCCAGATGGGATCGCGGAAGAACAGAAGCTTGTGGCGGCGGAAAAGTTATTTCGGGTGGCTCTCTGTTGGTTTTGGAATATTTGGGAATTTATAGAAGTGGAATTAGGTCAAATGGAGCTGCATGGGACCCACGAGCTCAGGTGGCCCCCCCCAGGGGCGCGCTAGGTGAGCTTGTGGCTCTCCCGTAGGGCTTCTGGCCTCCCCCCGAACCTTCTAGGGTCCCTTCTGGTCCAGAAAAAATCATCGTAAAGTTTTATCATGTTTGGACTTCGTTTGGTACTGATTTCCTAAAAAGCCAAAAACAAGCAAAAAACAGTAACTAGCACTAGGTTAGTTCCCAAAAATGATATAAAATTGCATATAAAGCATATAAAGTATCCAAGATTGATAATATAATAGCATGAAACAATCAAAAAATTATAGATACGTTGGAGACGTATCAGGCTCCAAGAAATATGGTGATAATGTGAGGTGGGCCATGTTTTAATAAAATCGGAGCACTCCTTTGTACTGCTTGCAGAGTTGATTTGACACATGTCCAGATTTGACGGAAATGTATTATAAAATGCACCGTTTGAAAGTTTTTGTACGCCAATGTTCAAGGATTTGTACGTTTCTGTATGATTTTGTGGCGGACTAAAAAGAAATGTAGGGCCTTTCTCTCTCTCTCTCTCTCTCTCTCTCCAGGTCTCTCTCCATCCGACGACCCCTCTCTAACACACGTACACACACTCTATGTAGGCACTCCAAAAGTACTACGTCAACTACACATTCACGCTTCTCGCAAAAAAAACACTACACATTCACGCATGTTACAAGTACCAATTTATCATATGTTCCGAATGCTGGCTATTAATGCGAATGTATCTGTGAACCAGCTCTTTGAGTTTGATGTGAATGTTGAACTTGGAATGCACTGTGTCTGTCCATTAATGTATATTGTGGGCTATTGTCTGATCGATCGCTAAGCCTACAATTTTTGGAGCGTGGGCTATTGTACAATCGATGGCCAAACCTATTAGTGTAGAACGAGTTGATCAGCACCAACATTTCTCTTCGGTTAGTGTTTGCAAGTAGTATAGCTCGCAAAGTAGCTAGCCTACTAACAAAGCGCAGAATCAGAAGAGGTTTGACACCAAGAATCATCAAACACTCATTTCATCAAACAAGCCCTGCTTATATGATAAACAGTGCAAACTTACGTCTCAACATGCCATATATTACATCAAAAGTTGGTGAGGATACATCTGTTTCCATAACTCGGAGAGGGTTCGCATGATTCACTAACAAACAAAAGTAGCAAGTACCGCCCACACAAACCCTAGAGGGTTTGATAACACGCGTCGTTCTGGTAATTAAACACAATGAAAACTACGTTGAAAGATTAGCCCGACCAACTATTTATTGTCATCGATCTCTGGGGCAATGTCCACAGGACGGACCACGGCATGGGAATCATCAAGGACGTCCACCGGCAGCTACACAACCCTAACATATTAGCAAGCACATTGCAAATAATCAAAAACCACAATTATGGTAAACCATTTTTTTTACCTTGGGCAGCTCACCGGAGGATCCCATCCCTCCGGGGGCCATCTCCTCGAAGGGGGCCATCGTCTTGCCAGGGGAACACTGCTCCTCAACGGCGACTATCTCCTCAAACCCGGCCTTGAGTCTCTCATAGGTGGCCATTAGAGTTTCTGGGGTTGGCACGGTGGGGCCCTTGTTGTTGGAGCTCTCTGTGTTCAGTTATTCGTCCGCCAACATCGTCAACTCTTTGGCCAGTGCTTGTTTCTTGGAGCTCTTCGTCTCCATGGGTTTTCCCGCCAGCATCGCCAACATCGCCAACTCGTTGGCCGGTGCTCGCTTCCTGGAGATCTTCGTCTCGAGTGGGTTGTCCGCCGACAACTCTTTGCCTAGTGCTCTAGGATCCAACAATAAACTGACAAACAAAAAGGAATCGAAAGAAAACCACAATCACAATGACAGGGAGAAGAATAGGCAGCGAGGATCGGTCAGTGCTTCGCAAAAAGAAGATTCTTGGAAAGAAAATAGAGCAGCATCACTGATTCGCTCACCTTTCCTTCGTCGGTAGAGAAGAAAAATGGCAGAAGTGAGTAGCCCGGAGTGTGGTTTTCTTCAAGATAGGGGAGAAAGGGATTCAGCGAGCGTTCCAGTGAAATGATGGTTGCTTCGTCTGTCCAACTTACCAGGCCACTTTACTACTGCTAGTAAAGGTGTGGGTTTTGTGATATGAGGGGTCATGACTGCCACACCGGGGTGACTGGTGAGTCTCGCCTGTAGCACTTAGCTGTGATTTGGTGGGTGGCACGTGGGCCCGGATGCTGGATGGCCCGCATGCGCGTGAAACAATGTAATAGAGCGGCTAGTCATAGAAACAGTTTCGACCGAGGAGGAGCTACCAAGCGGTCAAGCGTGTCTACTATTAGTACCACTGAGATACTAGTCCCCTCATATTCTGTGTTATATTTTGACCATAATTTTAAATAATAAAATATAAATTGTATGTAGAAAAAACAATACTCCATAAAAATAGGAATCCAACAATATAATTTTTGGTGACATGCATTAAAAGTTTGCTACTTATATATGTGGTCAAACTGTACATAGACTAGTAAGTTATACGCGCATAGCACGTGAGAGCTTACATAGTCAAATTACAACTAAAGATAGACATGTTGGTATATTAATTATAACATAGAAATGGAATTGTTAGCCATATGCATGAAGTATAAGATGCAAAAATCACGTAAAATATATAGTGCGTGTTTTGTCTAGGTGTCTTTTTTGGCTATCTCAAAGCTAATGTTCTATCCACAAAGATAAAATATGATTTATGAAGGTACATAGCCTTGAATACGAAGTAAAAATGGATGACAGTTTGGATAAAAAAGAAGTTAGGACAGTATGAGTATGGAAGAGTATAGAATAAAGTAGAAGTGTGCTTTAAATTTTGTTCAAAATGTCCATATAGCTTAAGCCCATCCATAGAATCTTCTAGATAGCACATGTGGCAAAATCTGGTGAAGTGATGAGAAGATCCAACGGTCAGCAACACAAGGATTTGCCACCTCTCTACTATCGGATGGGCTTCATCCAGTGGTTGTTATTTGAAGTTATTCGTACACTATATAGTGGAGGTATAGATATAGAAAATATAAATAATATTGCAGGTTGGTGCAGCCCACGTTTCCCATAATTTGAGGCGTGGGCTTGTTCACAAATTTTATGAGGGGGTGGTTGTTCACTTAATGGAGGGTCGAGTACCACACGTGAACGATACAAAGTGCGACTCGCCACGTACACAATTTTAAACGATTGTTTTTATGGAGAGAAAAGAAAAGAAAACTACGTACTCCACTATATGTATATATAGGTAGGAGCCTCCGCGCTTGCTTGCTAGGGTTGCTCTCTTCACACACTCCCATCCTCTCCAGATCTAAACAAGATAACGGTGGTCACTCTCTCTCTCTCTGCTCACCGCTGGTCACAGATCCGGACGAATCCCCTCCGCCGGGGAAAGGGAGGAGGTGTAGCGTTTAGGCCGTCGTCAACGGCGAGGGAGGAGACCCACTGCCGGTCGCACCGTTCTCTCACCCAGCGCCGGCGCGGGAGGGCCTCCGATCCCTTCGTCACTGCAGTAGTGTGGGCGGATCTGGCCTCCCGCCCCCACTTAGCCACACCCCGACAACCTTCAGGTATATCTTCCTTCGAAACTGGCCTTGCTCTACTGCCCCAGCTCCCCATGTTGCTGCATGTGCATCATTTTCTACCTCCCAGCCCCCCACATAGCTAGCCTCGATCGTCTGGTCCAACGCCACCTAAATTTTTACTATTATTAGAGATAAAGCTACTTCATGCAGTCGAATCTAGTACTTGGTTCAAACAGGAAAGAAAGGGGAAAAAAGATGTAGCATGCATATAAAACGCGGTTCAAACAGGAAAGAAAGGGGGTGAAAGTAGTACAGACTGGCTATCCAACCGGTCTCTTGGTCGAAAAGGGAAATACAGGGGAAACATTGTACACACTGGATAAGCAACCAATATCTTGGTTGAAAAAGGAAAGAAAGTGAGGGCTGGGGGTGACAAGGCAATAGAGTATGACCAGGACTAGATTTGCTATCCACACATAGGAATAAGTGGCTAAAGAGAACAAACTCTGCATCACCACTTTATGCCCCGGTGGAGGTACATGGTGCTGGTGCACCCATTGTCCCATGCCCTTATAACAACTATTTAGCTGTTCTTAATCTAATGCCCCTAGTAAAATGAAGCCATGCCACTCTTATAAGTAATGACACGTTTAACCAATTGTTATTGCTAGTAATTGTTTGAGACTCTGATTGTTTTCTTTGTAGCTTTTTGTGCAAATAGGGATATCCATTTCACCTCATTGCTATTGCGACCTTTTGGTGCACTGCACTTCTTAAAAGAAGTGAGAAGTGTTTTATGCAGTTCAACTAAAATGTCACACCGAAAACGTTGCTCAATTTTAATGGAACTGCACAAAGGGAGATCTGAGTTCCTATCCTCCTCATCCATATTTTCACCCTAACCTTCCCTTAGGTAAGAAGATGATATTTACCGCATGTGTTCACCTCTATTTTGCTACTGTCACAAGAAAATAATGCTATTGTTTACTAGTATACTTGTACTCCCTCACTGACAAAACCAAATCTGATATTGAAGACCAATCATGTCCTTGGTTTCACCAATTGGTGAGGAGGAAGGTGAACAGACCAAGAAGAGGAAGACAAAGAAGAAGAAGACGGAAATGAAGAAGGATTACACCGTTGTATTGCAGTTGACCAAATGATCACATGCCCATCTTTTGGTATGGTTGACAAGGCAAAGAGTTCAAAGGACAACATGCAATCCACAAAGCATATAAGAAGAAGATTGAAATTTGTCAGACATTCAAGAAACTCCGGAGTAATAGTGTTGGATTATATCCAGACGGCTAAGAATCAGGCAGATCCCTTTACAAAAGGGCTATCACATAGCACATATTCGTGCAGTGAAACCGGGATGCTCAATTTTAGTGAAACTACACAAAATGAATATGAGTTAGTGAGCCTCATATTCCTTTGCCCAGATGGAAGCTAGGTCACTGGCCATTTCTCTGATCAACCTTAGATCCTCTTGGACGAGATCTCTGAACCCCAAATGTACATGATTTTCTCTCCCTAACACCCCCCTCATGCAGGTACCGTTCTTTGTTTTCCTTACATCTTGCTAGTGGTATTGTATTGTTGTGTTTTGATACCTCCTTTAAGTGATCCGGTAAAGGAACGTAAAGTATCCCGCACCTGTTTCCTCAGAGATGACCCTAGGTTATCGAACCCACGAGAGGAAGGCTCCCTTGAAGCGACGGTCTCTAGCAAGCTTTCGTTAAAGGATCAATTCTAGCTTTTGACCGGATCAATCAAGCAAATGATGATTCAAACACTAGTAATAAAAATAGGTACGGGTATGAGGTCTTAATGCTTACAACCATGCATTTGTGTTGGGACCAAATATGATCTTAATTTGTGCGCTGGAAGTCACCCATCGAGATGTGCTTGTTACAAACCGAAGTGGGGGATGTGTCCAAATAACATCTTGACCGGCACGAGTCCTGCATCAAGAATTAGTTGTCCTACCGCAGGCCCTATCCGTCACGCGGGGTTGCCTCAATAATTAGAGCTTTGGGCGTTTAATGACTACACCTCATGAATCCCCAAGGATTGGATCCATTTCACCGTACTAAACCCTTCTATCACTGGTGTTCATAATGACACTTCACGTTCTCCCTGCCCTTATCCTCTCCGTGGCTCGATCTCCATGATCTTGGGTACCTGCAGGGATGAAGATCGCGGACGAGACAAGAGACATCTACGGAACAATTTTATTTCACACATACGGCATTAATTCAAAGCACTTTCATTGATCCCTACAACAAATACAGAGGGTTGCAAGGCCTATGCCTCAACCCATACCTTACCGAACTACTCACACATGAAGATCAAATCGCAAGAGGAACACATTGAAGAACACATCTCGAAGATCGATTGATTGCAAATATGTCTTACAATGGATGCCTTGTGCGATGCACGATTGTTGCGTGGTCACCTTGGACAGCCGCCAGTCCCCCTGGTTCCAACCAGGCGGAGGGACGGAGCTCGATGTCGAGCCTTTCTTCACTTTCTTCTTCTTCTCCAATGCAGCGGTCTTGTCCTTCCCCATTTCCACAAGCAGCTCCAGAGTCAAGCGAAGAGTGAGAGGTGAGCTGGAGAGAGTAACTGGGCGAAGAAAGGGGATCTGGAGATTACCCTAGAAGCCTTCCAATTTATACCCCTGGGTAAATTCGCCAAGGCGGCCCGCCGCTGTCGATCTGGTCATCCAACAACGCCCAAGCATCCCGCAATAACAGAGAACATGGGACAGGTGGTGGCATCTGGGGCGGAAATCGAGGCGCCGCGACCCACCTCCCCATGATCGCAGCGATTTCGCGGGGACGTGCGCGCGAGATTTTAGCTGCGAAAATTTCGGTCGCTGATCAATCCGTTGATCCCTCCGGGGATATCTTTTCGAAGATACGTACCCGGCCGCCGAAGATTTATAAAAGCGTGCATCCACTCGGACAGACACTCGAAACGACCTGGAGTCATCTCCAGAGACTGCTATAGGATGAGATCGACGCTCCTCTGCGGATCCACTTGGCCCTTCTTCTAGGCTCCAAGGCGTAAATTTCATAAACTTGGACCTGGAGTTAGCCTGTGTCGGCGTTCCTCCGGGATAATGAGTGGCATCTTTCCGAAGGGTCAAACCACGCGCTAGCATCGCTACTCGGGTTTTCATGGCACATCCACACTCGGATCACTAGTCAGCCTCCTCTGGGAGAAGAACGAGTGCCACCAAGTTTTCCCTCGCAGTCAAATATCCCCGATCAGTTGGGAAGCGCCAAGTCCAGAATCCGTTGGAGTTTTGTTCAAGTCGTAGTTCACTAAAGCTTGACGACAGGCGTCGGTGCCCCTGCAGTACTCGGGCCAAATCAAGTTCTTAGTAAACTCGCTCTAATGTTGGGGTCACCCATTACAGGTAGGGTCAAGAGAGGTACATTCTAGATCGTACATGGGAACAACAACACCAGACACTGAGGCCCCTGGGTCGCAAAACCATTCGGACGCCAAACAAGGTTCCCTCCACTCGGACGACGTTCATCCACTCGGACACCACTCATCCACTCGGCTACACTAAGCTCACTCGGCTACCTCACAGTGACTCGGTCAAGGGGAGACAAACGGTTCGCGCGGATACTGGAGCATCAAGAGGTGCACGTCTTCGTGCGTTACTAGCATTTAATACATCAGTTACCATGAGTAATGCCTATAATGATTCATGTCAATCAAGTCCCTCTTTGTAACGTAGCTAGCTCAAGGGGCGGCGCACTATATATAAGCCGCCCCGTAGCACAGGAAGAGGGGTTGGGATCCATTGTAATCATCAGACACAAAGAAGAAAACACAACTCCCAGAGCTCGAGACGTAGGGTTGTTACCTCCTCCGAGAGGGGTCCGAACTCGTAAAACCCTTGCGTCACGCTTGCGCCGTTGCTTGATCTAGCCCTTATTCGTACCCCTAGTACTCAGTGTCGGAGTAATTCCCACGACACCCGCCAAGTCGTGCGACGGATAGAGGGAGCGGCAAAAACCGAGGAGGGTTAGATATATGGCGGGCGCGGGTTGAAATATGCAGCTCCCCGCAAAAAATTTTTAGACGGCCGTGGGACGATTTTTTGTCCCCATTCCGTAATGATTTTTTCCCATCGTGTAAAACGACGGTTATTTTAGCCAACGCGGCAGGATCTGCTGGTAGAGATGCTCTCAGACGCGAAAGGGAGAATCAGAGGTTCCATCCCAATCTGGCCAGCAAAACCCTCGATTGAGGCGTGCGGGAAACACCGAGCCAGAAGCCCCCTCCACAGTCCACACCCACCCACCCCTTAAAACCTCAACCCCCCAAAACACAGCGCGCGAAACCGAGACAGCCGCCCGCCGCTCGCCCCCGCCTGCGCAGGCCTCACCATTTCCCTTCGTCGCGGCGGCATCCGAGGAGGAGAGATGGCGCCGCTCGTGCCGTCGTCACAGCCATGGGTGGAGAAATAGTAAGCACCCGGTCCCCCCCCCCCCCCCTCGATTTCCCCATTTTTCGCGCAGTTTGCGAAGAAGCCCTCGTGGTTTTGCTCTAATTGCGCCTGTTCCTGACGTCGCAGCCGGCCGAGGCAGGTGAAGGACGTCGCGCACCAGGAGGAGGTGGTCCGGGTGCTCACCAACACCCTCGAGACCGCCGACGTACGTTCGCGCGCGCGCGCTCTCTAACCCTAGCTCTCCATTTGATTCGTGACGATGTTTTTGTTTTCTAATCTGTTCATTGAGCCCCTTGGGAGGTGTCTTATTTGATGTTTGCTCCCTTGCAGTTGCCGCACATGCTGTTCTACGGTCCGCCTGGCACGGGCAAGACCACCACTGCGCTCGCCATTGCCTACCAGCTCTACGGGTACTCCCTTGCTGGCCATTTTTCTTTGGTTCTGTGTATTTGTCTCTGCTTGGGTTAGTATTAGCAGTAATCATTAACTTAGAAGGTGCCATACTTGTCAATGGTCAGCGATAGTGTAACAGTAGTCAATGTAATGGGAGCATTAGATGCGCATGGTGCATTGTGCAATGGTCTGAGTCAATGGATGTTGAGCTTTAATCGATTCTACTTCTGTATATAGTTTGTTGTAGAGTTCTATGGAGATCCATTTCATCAGAATGGCGCGCTAACTCTGTTCATTGTTGTGCGCAAACAGTGTGTAGTAACGGGATTACATTTCTTTCTAGAAAGTTGGAGATTTTGATAAGAATGGACCGTCACGATGTTATTTTTTTTTATTTGGCAGATGTTGGATTGTCTAATCAGTACAATCTTAAGAATTGGGTGCATGTTTGAAAACAGAAACAATTTTTTTGAGGGTATGGTTTACTAACAAGTAGAATACCTGCTTTATTATTGGACAGTGAGGATATCTTTGTGCCATAGGTTTAGCAATACTCGTTAGAATATGCAACGTGTTAATGGTTCATCATTGGGTTTATTAGTTGAATGATGCATATTCAATCCTAATTCAAGAAATGAGAACTTCGGTAGTTTAAGCTTTATAGATGCTTCCCTCAAGGTCTTATTCTTTGATTGTGATAATTAATTGGTTCCAGCATCTCTGGTAGTAAAAACTATATGAGATTACTGCCGGTATGATTGGAAACTCAGTTTTGTTTTCTGGTCTTTGGATAACTCAGTCCAGAGCTCTACAAGGCAAGAGTTTTGGAACTTAATGCCAGTGATGAACGGGGAATTAATGTGGTGAGGACGAAGATCAAGGATTTTGCTGCTGTGGCTGTTGGTTCTGCACGGAAAGGGTAAGCTCAACACAATTAGGAACCTTCAGATTTTTCTTATTTTCATTTGATAGTTACATTGTTGATTACTCTCTATTTCTGTTTTGCTATGGCCTTCAGTGGTTATCCCTGCCCACCATACAAGATTATTATATTAGACGAAGCAGATTCGATGACAGAAGATGCCCAGGTACATTACCATATGTAGCACTCATATATCATCATTGTTACAGTACTTTATAAAGTATTACCTCTGTCCCAAATTAGTTGTCTTAGATTTGTCTAGGTAGTATCTAGACAAATCTAAGACAACTAATTCGGGACGGAGGGAGTATGTGTGAGTCGTTGATACCATGATTTTTTTTGCAGAATGCGTTGAGGCGTACTATGGAGACTTACTCCAAAGTGACAAGATTCTTTTTCATATGCAATTATATCAGCAGGTATTCATCAAACTCTTTATTATTTTTCCTGTGGTACATTATTTATTGAATTCATGGACCCATGATCATTGTGCAATACAGGATAATAGAGCCACTTGCATCAAGATGTGCAAAGTTTAGGTTCAAGCCTCTTTCAGAAGATGTGATGAGCAACCGCATTTTGCATATATGCAATGAAGAAGGGCTCACTCTGGATGCTCAGGTAACCTTACTGTTTTCACTTCAAAATATATGTCCACACCAAACATATTCCCAGCTAAAGTGTTGCCACAAATCCTTTAATCAATTGTTGGCTTATCTTGACTTATTGAGTGTCTTCTGTATTTTCCATATTAGGCGCTATCCACATTAAGTGCCATCTCTCAAGGAGATCTTCGTCGTGCTATAACTTATCTTCAGGTCTGATGGTTTTCTCAGTTACCACTTTACATTATGCTATGGTTTAAGTATGACCATTTTCATGTTACTTTTTGTGGTTGCAGAGTGCAGCTCGCTTATTTGGATCTTCTATTTCTTCCAGCGACCTGATTAGTGTTTCAGGGGTATATCATCACACACTTTCTTGCAAATGCCAACTTACATGTCAAATTACAAATTTTGGTACTTCCTGCAACATATTGTTATACGAAAAACCTGCTTGCTTGATAATGTTGTTCTCTTGAACTTTAATAAAATGAATTGGGAGCAGGATTTGGTTTTGGTAAGGTTCTGCACATGGTGTGATCAAATTGTTTAGTTGCAATCTCACGGCGTGATAATTTTTACTGTGAAAAGAGTTGGTCATTTGAACAAGAAACTGTTTTTTCTCTGTCTTCTCTTGGGAGGTCAAACTATTCCGTTCATCAAGTTGACCTTCCTGTATCAGGCTATCCCTGAAGATATTGTCAAGTCATTGCTTGTAGCATGCAAATCTGGTGAATTTGATGTGGCAAACAAGGAAGTTAGCAATATTATTGCAGACGGATATCCAGTTTCCCAGCTGCTCTCGCAGGTAAGCTCTCTTTGCTTTGTACATAGATGACATGATGTGTTACCTGTTGTTTTCATCTTACAATTACCACTGACTAAAGTGTTCACATTCAGTTTCTAGATGTGATTGTTAATGCGGATGATATTCCAGATGAGCACAAGGCAAGAATATGTAGAAAGCTTGGGGAAGCTGATAAGGTTTTGTCTCATTCTTTATATGCTAGTTTCACGGGTTAGACATCCAAAATTGTAGTATGAGAACAACCATTTTTTCTTATTTTCATGAGTTGCATGTTGCCATAGAGAAACCTAAAACATAAGTAAAAAAAATAAAGCATTGAGAACATAAAACATAACAAAATTAAAGCATTGGGAACCTAAAACATAAAAAAAAATTAAGGCATAGGGAAATTTGATGACAGAGGATTATAACGGAGGATAAGATAAGTAATGTTCTGCTTCTCGGTTTCTGGGAAGCTTGACCCGAGTATTTTAGCAATATCGATCAAAGTTGGAACATGACTTTTTGTTTACAGTCGGAATAATTCCACAATTTATATGTGCTATGACATAATGAATCTCTCAAAAGACTTGGTCCTTCTGTTCCATTCTTCTCATAGTCCTTTCATTTATCTTTTATGATTTGCAGTGCTTGGTCGATGCGGCAGATGAGTATTTACAGCTCTTAGATATGGCTAGTGAGACAATCCGTGCTCTGTTTAACATCCCGCAAGGGCTGGTCTTCTAAGAGCAAGATGATGGAGATGAACAGTGATACTGCTGCCGGCTGTCTGCAAACTCTGGCAATATATCTTGTGTCTCCTTCCCAACTTAAGATGCTAGAGAGGCCTAACCTCATTCTCATCATACTCTTGTGCTATTTTTAGGTTGGTTTGTGACGTTTTAAGTGCGATGAACTCACTCTGTTTTTCAACCAATTGAATTGTGCCTGAATATGTCAACGATCACAAGAACAGTTCTGACTTGTCATGCATTCCTCATACTTGCTTTCCTTTGCATAATATGATTCATAGCATAATTAATAGTTATATATGATATGCTATTTGTTCCCTTCCCCTTCCTTACCCAGACTGCTTGCTAATTAGGGTCTTGTTTGGGAATCACATAAATATGAGAGTACCAGGCTGTGGCTGGATGCTTTTTTTAGGGACTCTGGTTGGATGCTTGGTGAGAAGAGTTATCCCCTTCAGATTTCAAATCATGTGGTTTAACAAGGCAAAATGTTCTGTTATTGTAGGCGACAACATTCGTAGTTGTCATAAGGCTTGCTGCATTTGAACGTCGCAGGGAAGGGCATGCCGGGTAGTTCCGGGTTTCGGGCAAGGTTCTGGGGTTTATAGAAACTTTGCATAGACGTGCAAACTTCCGGGACCCCTCGGAAGCTGGCTCGGAAGTTCCCGGGTACCTAGAGACTGTGAGCCAATAACAGATTAGATGCCCTCTCTCTCTCTCTCTCTCTCAGATTGTCGAAATGACTTGGGTGCAATTTTTTGTGTAAGAGTAGTTGATTCCCACAATGTCTTCAAGGTGCACTCCTCTTACTAGTACGGTTACCATATGGACTCTCACTAGTACGGTTACCCTACGGACTCAATATATAAAGTAAAAAATCACGGCAAACGCTTCTTTTTCCTTATTCCGAATTGAGGGGTATCTAACCATCCGAGTAGTAAATGCGTACGTGCAACGTCGATCGATATGAGGCAGTATATTAATTGCATGTAGATATTAGGTAGGATATTATTTGTGCATTAATTATGTAATTAGCGCTGACATTGATATTTGGTATGATATTAACTGCACGCTAGACATGTTGAGCGTTCACCATTGGAGCAGTCTGAGTCGTTGGATTGACCTGGTTTGATGGCCAATATCAGTTGTATATCAGTTGGATATGCCCTTTGTGTCTTTTTATATTGATATATAATTATGTAACTAGCCTGACATTGATATTTGGTATGATATTAACTGCACGCTAAACATGTTGAGTGTTCACCATTGAAGCAGTCCGAGTCGTTAGATTGACCTGGTTTGATGACCAATATCAGTTGGATCTGCCCCTTTGTATCTTTTTGCTAGGTATTTGCCCGTGCGTTGCTACGGGATATAAATATTCTAGTAAATTAGCCCATAATTTACCTGTCCATATTACATGATTGTGTAAATAAATGTAAATCCAGTCCATGATTTTATACTGTAATCACTTATTGACTTACCAAAGAAAATATAGTTTATTTGGTAAGTCAATAAAGATGGGACAGTTAAGGCAATTTTCAAGGAACGATCATTAGGAAAAAAAAATAGTTAACTGCCCGTGCGTTTTAATGGGGAGACAAATATTCCGCTGACAACAGATGTATGCCTTTAGAATTTACATGCATATATCCATCATCATTTTTTAACAAAATGTAGTCGATTTTATTCTATGCATATATGCATGTATTCTTTAGATCTCTTTTGTTGACAATCAGTCAATTTAAAGGAAACTTAAGTGAAGTACCTCTCAAAACTATATAAACACTAGTAATTGTGCACGTGCAACGCACGTGTGACTTTAGTAAAAAAGGTTTGCATTAAGTTTATTCTGAACCCTGAACTTGTATGCATACTATTATACCAACTTAAACTTCTAATCCCTAAAATCAGAACCCTAAACCTTGTTCTCGAGCTGCCAACAACCTGCGGTCGCAGGCTCATGTATTACTGAGCAAAGCCAAGAGGATCGCCCAAAAGGAAGAAACAAAGCAGATAGCCTCACATGGACCAGCAGAGAGAAGAAAAGTACTCTTTGTATCTGAATTTTGCCTTCCTTTTTGTGTGCGCAGGCTGCATATGTGTCATGTGGAGAATTAATCGAGATCTGCAATGAAAATGTTAACACTTTGCATGTGTTCTCGTGGGTTATGGTCCGAACTCCGAAGCCTATGGAATGAAATGCATTGTACTTGTAACATTGAAGTTGTCTATTGTATGCAAAGAAAACACCATTATTTTCTTGTTGAATCATCAACGTTGTCTTACTCTGTAATCTGCACTG
The DNA here is from genome assembly GCA_039707655.1 of Elymus sibiricus. NCBI lineage: Eukaryota > Viridiplantae > Streptophyta > Magnoliopsida > Poales > Poaceae > Elymus > Elymus sibiricus. The sequence continues at coordinate 168,719,588 of CM077672.1, read as the reverse complement.
AAAAAACCAGTGATTCTGCATTGCTTGAACTGTATTCTGCATATTCCTTGGAACCTGACACAAGGCAGTTTGTCCACTTTGGCATTTCACTCTCACATTAAGTAGTTTAACCAGCATGAGATTATCGCCCAAATAATAAGAGCACATGGTTCGTTACAGTTTTACACAAAAGAGAAAGCTTTACTGCAACACAGTACTAAATAAGAAAACAATCTTCGAAGACAAGCCACCTGTGGCATCAAGGATGTCATCTATACCAGAAACCAATGGCACCTACAGAGCTAAATTCTTCATAGCTCCAAAATACACAACAAAGTGTCAAGTGCTATTTAGGAAGAACCTAGTGCTTTACATTGGTTCACATTGCCCTCACATAGAGCTGGCTATACTACAGATCATATTGTACAGGAGTGACCGCTGCATCATTTAATTAACTGAATTGTATCCAGGATACATCATCAGATCACACCATTTACAATAATAAATATTACCAGCAAAGAAATAATACCAGTTGAAAAAAATACCTTTGGTTATTGGACGCCATGAGACGGGGGAGCAGCGAGATGGGGGCGCCATGAGACGGACGGTGCCGCCAGATGTGGGTTCTTATCTAATCAAATTCCATCATACAAGCAGAACAGAATTAAGAGGAATTTTTTTTAGATAGCCTCACATGGACCATCCAACACGTCCCAATTTTGCGAGAAACAAGCAGATCATCAACAAGCTCTTACAACATTGCTCATGAGGCTCTAAACTCTGAAATCGAGTGTGTCTTGTACTGTAATTGTTTAGCTCATAGAGATAGCCCTTGTGGGATCATAGATTCTAGCGGCTGTAGGCAAATGTTGCAGGGTATGCAATTCACGCTATAATTGACTGAAAATTTGGCACGTCTCCCTGTTAAAGAAAAGGTTGCAATGCAGAATAGTGGTATAAAAAATAGAAGATCAAAGGAACTACAAATTACCAAGAAGAAAAAAAATAACAAGTGTGAAGCATATCAGTGTTACCTTTGTGACGTACTCGCCTACACCCTTCCAAAAATAACAATCAAAGCAAGCGGCTGCAGATTCAAAAAGGAAGGACATGTGTACAGCTCGTGAGCTCTTGCAATTTTTGGTATGAAAGAATGCATTTTATTTCAGCGCAAAAAAGAAGAAAATGATGATAGGTTACAGAAAAACAAGTACATACACCAAATTAAAGGAACACATTTTTTATTTGCAAAAAAGAAACCAGGAAACTACGCAATTTAAAGGAACACATTTAGTTTTATTCTAAACTGGATCCAATAGGACATCAATGCATGAATCCAATGTTGTGACACTGTCACGGAGTACAGGCAACATTCCCAGCAACTTGACAGAAGATGTGTTGTCGAACACACCGTATCTTGACAGTCATGTACTTGAACCAGTTACAAATTCTTACTAAATGATTCGTCATTTCTTAATAAAAAAGACAGACAAATCACGATCTCTTAATATGCTCAATAGAAAAGCATTGCCAAACAAAACTCTACTTGTGCGTCTGACAGATTGTGAGACTGCAAGCGGCCAATAGCTTTCCATGTTCCATCCCCCCAGAGTCAGATCCCACCAAGTGGTGTTGATTTAGCCTACAGGAGAGTGAAATCTCATTATAACTCATTGGTAAAACATAGACATATTCTGCCTCAACTAATGCGAGTACTGTCATACAGAGACAAATAGTAAGTAATACTCCCTCCATTCCGCAATGTAGTGCCTATAGATTTTTCTAGAAGTCAAACATTATAAACTTTGACCATATTTTTAGAGAAAAATAGATACATCTAGAATACCAAATGCACATCATTGGATACATCATGAGTTATATTTTCATAATGTACATGTTTAGTAGTGTAGATGCAGACAGTTTTCTCTATAAACTTGGTCAAAGTTGGCAAAGTTTGACTTTTAGAAAAATCTATATGCACTACATTATGGAATGGAGGGAATATATGAACTCTTGCCAAATGAGGATGCGTAAACACAGCAGTATATTTCTCTTGCAATGCCAAAATTTTCAGTGGTTCCTAGAGTTTAGAAAGCTCAGAAATACTATGCATTCATCCATTCCCAGAGTTTCTATGAAAACAAAAAGAACAAGCATCTACTTGCAACCTCACCATTTGAGCACTTAGATTGAGCACACATGTTCTGAACAAGAAAAATCAAGTACAGTAACAGGTAAGGTCACCACGCACCTGGGAGCATGATCTCAGGGAGAAGGCGTTTGACATCAGCCAGCAACCGGGTTCCCTTGTCCGACCGACCATACAACACCATCAGGTAGAGCGAGACGGCGAGAGCGTGCGGGCGGATTTCTTCCGCCTCCCCTTTCCTCTCGGCTTCTTTTTTCGCCGCCCTCCTGGAGAGTCCTCTAGCCACCACCTGGCCCTAGAGAGGAGGCCATGAAGCCGAGGGCGTCTTCCTCTCCGCCGGGGCAGGAAAGCAAGGAAAAGGAGAGGGGCGGCGTGAGGAGGAGGGGAATGGAGGAGCGGAACCCGTCGCCGCCGCCGCCGCCGCCGACGCAGGTTCAGGCGTTCAGCCCGCTACATCCCGCGCCGCCGCCGGCGCCGCCGACGCTCGACGGAGGAGAGGGACACCGGCGCCGCCGATGCAAGTTGAGCCCGCTGCGTCCCGCGTTGCCGACGCTGCTCCAGGGATGAGAGCGACCCGGGGGCGTCCTGTAGCGGCAGCGAGGAGAGAGGAGGGAGGGGGAGGCATGTGGAATCGATCCGGTGGGTGATCCGCGTGTTGCGGGAGGGGCCGCGGAGCGCTAATAGGACCAGTAAGCGTGCACGTGCAATGCACGCTCAAACGTTGATCAAATACTTCACACGTTACAAAATAAAACGTATTTCTTGCAAAAATACAAATGAAACTGATACAGAAGAACATGTCATTCAAATTGTATTTTCAGAAGTGAGACACCATTGTCATCCAACAACCAAGGGAAGAATCAACTGTCTGGCCACGACCACCAAGCTTCTTTGACAAACTGAGACATTACATTTAGAAGAGGCAAACGTTTCAATATGATCCGGGAATGTCTATTTCACAATCGACTAAAAGCTAATTAGCAATTATTCAACTTTTTTACAGCTAGTAGAAGATTGAAAGCTATATGTATGACTCATGTATTGTATGTCCTGTGTGGACAGCCCAAAAAAGACTGAAAATGATCAGCTTCATTCAAATTTGAGAGCCAATGAAAAGATTAGAACTATATGTATGACAAAAATGTGACATAGACCACATGTCAGTTCTAAAGGCTTTTAAAGATGATATGTTTGTAGCCCATCTACAACCAGACATACGACAACACGTGCATATACTGGCACCAATTCCTATACAATCTCGTTTCATGCAAAATGAAGGAACAATAAATGCAACACCATTTTAGAAATTCAGTATTACCAAAAAATAACTGTAAAACACATATAGGCAAATATTAAGTCGTGAATAATCCAATACTAAATTATGTGCATTGAAATCGTGCATGCTGGCAAAAAAATGCTATCCTGCCAAATGTTAGTGAACTTGTCAGATCATAAATCCAGGAATATTGTATAACACATATAAGAAAACTGTAAGTCATGAATAATCCAAGGGTTGAACATTTCATCTGAGTCGTTGATCTGGTTGGCAGACTATTAACGTGATGTAGACGGTGGGATGTGTTTAAGTTAATTTGATCGAAGGGTTCTGCTTATCCTGTGTACACTTTATGGTGTGGGTTTAGAAAAACTCAAGTTCACTCTTTCAATAGTAGTATAGATGAACTATGATGAAACAGAAGAACAAAATCTTATTTTTCTAAAAAAAATAACCCTCTCTATCCCGAACCCAAAGGAAAAAAGAAGACTCTACAGAAGATATATATTTACTGCAAAATATCTGAACTTCAGGCCATGTCACAGAAAGCTTTACACTCTTACAGGCCAAAGCATACGATGTTATCACCTCCAAGTTCCAATTTTACCTTTAGCCTATGACATGCTTTCTGGTCTCATGTAGCTGCAGACCAAAGCTCCAAGCATGACTAAAAATCAAGAGCAATATGATTAGTTAGAAATTAAGTAGGACAACTAACATGTCTGGCTAACAAAAAAATGACAATGACAGAAAAGGATAATGCCACACTACTGTCGCACATAATATGTAAAGTTCTGGTTGTGTATGTGTTTTTAGGTCACCACACAATATTTGTTTGACACTTTCAGCTTGTAGTACATTAGAATTAGCCTAAACCTTATAGTACAGAACAGTTTCACGTAGTGCACAGCCTGCTTTGCAGAGGTATGCATACAATTGCGGATGCACATCATACACTTATGGATTCCTATTTTTTTGACAGTTTCATCCACGTTTTTTTCTAAGCTTAATTGGCCATATTAAAATCTTAAAACCAGCTTCAGTTTGTCACCAATGAACTTTCGTTCTTAGTAGAGCATTTACATACAGAACTGACGTTGATATGATGTAGTAGAGGCAGAGCACTTACATATTTATTGGGATCTACCAAAATCAAAACAAAAAGAAGAAGAAAAAGTTTTTCACTGCGGTGGTGTGTCTTCCACGTACCTTGGAATTAAGGCCGGACGAGGACCACTGCAGCAGTTCTTCCGCATCTGTTGTTCCCGCTGCTGAGCGCGAGACAGTGGTCGTCTCCTCCATCGACGCCGCGTGTGAGACGTCGTTCTGGTGCGGCCGCGAGGAGGGGCGGCCTGCCCCGTCTCGCCGCTGCTGGGAGCTACACCGGACACCTCCTACGGTGGCTCACCCACGACCTCCTACCAGGGTGAACGAGGACGAGGAGGACCGTCACTACTGTAATGGATCTGGAACCGGAAGGAGATGAGCGCTCACATATGCCACCGCCGCTCCCATAGTTCGTCCACTTCCGCCGCCACAAGTTGAAAGAGGAAGAGAGTCGTGTGTAGTTGGGTTGGATTCTTCCGATCTACGTTATTCTTCATCGGCGGCGGTTGCTGTTCTGCTGCGCTGGTCCTATGGGGCCTTAGCACGACGACTTACTGACTGTATATTACAATAAGTTGTGACCGACTCCGGTGATGGAGGGGTGATGACGGCGACGCGCCTTCGGCTCGCGTCAGTGCTTCTAGTCGTCGCTAGGTGGTCTATGGATCTGGATGTAATTTTTATTATTTCTGGTGTTCGTTGTACTGCTATGATTGAAGATGAATAGATCGGAAGTTTTCTCAAAAAAAAAAAAAGGAAGAGAGAAATAGTAGAGCTAGGTATTTATTTAGTTCGGATCTCGTGAGCGTACGTTTCGGGAAGGGCCGATGGATTGCTTAGGAGAAGGAGATCTTTACCAACAAGGAAAGATGGTGATATGCCTCATCCATGATTGATTCCTTCCCTGTGATTTTATTCCGTTACCAAATACTCGTACTTGTTACGAACGCTATTGATACCTTCCTTTTTATTGATTCCTTCATTTCTTTTTGAACATGATTGGGTTATCAGGATTGACATTGATTGTCCACGGTGAATTGAGTCCTTCCCATGTGACTTTTATTACGTTACCAATTACCAAAGATCTGATTTGGCAGTCCAGATGGAACCGGTTTAAATAGAAAACCGGATGGGTGGGCGATAGAAAACGGTGGGAGGTGGGAACGTACGAGGGAGTTGACGAAGGGGTTGGACGAAATGTAAGATGGGAGAGGGAACCTTACGTGTTTTTTTAGGTAGTAGAGATATGGCTATATAGAGGTATATATATTAACTGCACGCTAAATGTGTTGAGCGCTCACCATTGAAGCAGTCTAAGTCGTTGGATTGACTTGATTTGATGGCCAATATCAGTTGGGTCTTTTTATATTGATATTGAAAGATCGTGGATGTCGCCTAGAGGGGGGGGGGGTGAATAGGCGCTTTAAAATAATTACGGTTTAGGCTTGAACAAATGCGGAATAAACCTAGCGGTTAATTTGACAAGCACAAAACCTAAATCGACTAGGCTCACCTATGTGCACCAACAACTTATGCTAAGCAAGATAAACAACTAAGTGATAGCAAGATATATAACAAGAAACAATATGGCTATCACAAAGTAAAGTGCATAAGTAAAGGGGTCGGGTAAGAGATAACCGAGGCACGCGGAGACGACGATGTATCCCGAAGTTCACACCCTTGCGGATGCTAATCTCCGTTAGAGCGGTGTGGAGGCACAATGCTCCCCAACAATGCCACTAGGGTCACCGTATTCTCCTCACGCCCTCGCACAATGCAAGGTGCCGTGATTCCACTAAGGGACCCTTGAGGGCGGTCACCGAACCCGTACAAATGGCAACCCTTGAGGGCGGTCACCGAACCCGTACACTTTGGCAACCCTTGGGGGCGGTCACCGGTACCCGTCAAATTGCTCGGGGCGATCTCCACAACCTAATTGGAGACCCCGACGCTTGCCCGGAGCTTTACACCACAATGATTGAGCTCCGAGCACCACCAAGACACCAAGCCGTCTAGGGTGCCAAGGCACCCAAGAGGAACAAGCTCTAGGGTGCCCAAACACCCAAGAGTAATAAGCTACTCAACTTCACAACTTCCACGTATCACCGTGGAGAACTCAAACCGATGCAACTAATGCAATGGCAAGAACACACGAAGTGGACAAGTCCCTCACTCCCAAATCCCACCAAAGCAACAAAAGCTATGGATGAATATGAGAGGAAGAACAAGGAGAACACCAAGAACTCCAAGATCTAGATCCAAGGGGTTCCCCTCACTTAGAGGAGAAAGTGATTGGTGGAAATGTGGATCTAGATCTCCTCTCTCTATTCCCTCAAGAACTAGCAAGAATCATTGGAGGGATTGAGAGTTAGGCAAGCTCAAGAAGGTCAACAATGGGGGGAGAAATGAGCTCAAAGGATAAGAAAACCGTTGGGGAAGAAGACCCCTTTTATAGGGCCACCCCAAATCCAACCGTTACCCGTGCAGGACGCGCACAAGCGGTACTACCGCTCTTGCGAGCGGTACTACCGCTCGTGCGGTAGTAATTCAAAAACAGCAGGCAACAACAAGAAACTGGAGCGGTAGTGCCGCACCAAGCGGTACTACCGCTCAACTTAAGCGGTACTACCGCTTAAGCTTTCGCAGGACAGAGGAAACAGAGGAAGTGGGGTAGCACTGGAACGGCAGTACCGCGACAAGCGGTACTACCGCTCCACTACCGCCCCACTACCGCTTAGGGAAAAATAACACCAGAAGAAAACACGGTAGTGCAGCGGTAGTAGGGGCGGTAGTACCGTGTCAAGCGGTACTACCGCTCCACTACCGCTTTACTACCGCTAAACGAAAAAGAATGCCAGTAGAAATCACGGTAGTGCAACGGTAGTAGGGGCGGTAGTACCGTGTCAAGCGGTACTACCGTGGTCCCGAGCGGTACTACCGCTTTGGTGACAGGTAAACTGCCCAGACAAACAATAAACCCTGAACTGCCATAACTTCTGCAAATGAGCTCCGAATTGAGCAAACTCAAGCTTGTTGGATAGAGGACGACAAATACTATCCAACAGCGACTGGTTATATTAAGAAGTGGCAGTAGAGAAAATACCAATGATATAGAGATGAGAAACCTCTATGAATGAAGAACCGGCATAAACTCCAACATCGAAAACATCATAGAAGATGCATATATGAACTCCGTTTTCGATGACCTCGAGCTTGTCATGAAGATGACCAAAAGCTCAAAGACTCACAAAGAGAAACACCAAACACAAACCAAGAAATATGATGCAAGGATGCAATGGTTTGAGCTCTCTACGAAGATATGATAAAGCTACTCACTTGAGAGCCCCCCTTGATAGTACGGCTATCGATCCTATAACCCGGTCTCCCAACTACTACCATGAGACCGGTAAAATAGAAAACCTATCAAGGGCAAACCTTTGCCTTGCGCAAAGTCCACTTGAGCTAGATGATGACGATCTTGACCTCCTCAAGTTGGACCACCTTTCTTGATTGCGTCGGCTCGATGAAGACTAGTAGATTGCTCCCCCATACTCCACTATGGGTGAGCCACTCTTCGGCACATCTTCACAAGTCCATTGTCACCACAATGGACGGCAAGCTTCAAGCATGTGATCTCTTCGTGATGCTCCACTTGAACTTGCACACCGCAATCTTGATGACGATCACCACTTGATGTCATCCTCCATGGGTTGTATGAAATCTTCCTTTTGATGCACGCCCATGGAAACAAACCTAACCCCACAAAGAACTCTTGCATAGAACATGGGTTAGTACACAAAGCGTAATGGACAATGCTTACCATACCATGAGATCACTTGATCTCGCTCGGTACATCTTCTACGCTTTGTGTGTTGATCAATTTGAATCACTCTTCATATTTTAGTCTTGATCAACATGACCAATCTTTGGATAAATCCTTGAATAGCACCTTGGTTAACACATATTCTTCTTCAAATCACCTTGAGACCAACAAATGGTCTACAAGCAAATCCTATGGACAAACCCTTCAAATATAACTCAAGGCAACCATTAGTCCATAGAGATTGTCATCAATTACCAAAACCAAACATGGGGGCAGCACATGTTCTTTCAGATATAGATATAGATATAGATATATAGATGTGGTGGCGTTTTTTTGTTGAACATCAGCACAGACACAGTCGCTCATATATACGCGCATACACTCACCCCCTATGAACGCATACACGCACACCCTACCCCTATGAGCACCTCCGAGAGACTGAGCCGGCATATCATCTTGAGATTTTACGAAGTCACCGTAGACGCCTCGTAGTCGAGAGGAACGTCTCCTCCCACTGAACGCGCATCGCCGAAAATCCTGAAATAAATTCAGCATAAATGCGAGCACCAGGACTTGAACCCTGGTGGGCTAGAGATACCACTGTCCATCTAACCATCCAACCAAAGGTTGGTTCGCTAGATGTGGTGGCGTTGTTTATAGATTTAAGCATGCGGTTAAAACATCAATTATGTTGTCATGAATGTCAAAAACAATTAAGGGCATAAATTCTCTTTCAATCTTATCTTTTTGGCATCGATGACAACACAACTTTATAAGATAAGAAAATACTCCCCCTAGATTTATGCCTTGTTTTATACTTTGCATTTGAACACAAAATGCACAAGTGGAGATGAACTCCGGCTACTTCATTGCTACCTAACATGTGCAACTGAAACGGAATGAATCATTGTGAAGTATACACTTGCAACTAGCTTATGGTTGGAAATATAAAGTTTGATAGATAATAAGCGAATGCGAAATGTAAAGTGAGAAGATAATAAACGAATCCTAGCCATAAGAGGTGTGTGACATGGCAATAGTATATGCGAACAACAACATCTTGATAGATAGTTTTAACACATATAGTCTTGCACATACGAATTAAAACAAGGTTCACACAGGCATGTGTTACCAACACACCATACATACTAATGTTGTGGGAGTTGTTTTTTCACGTATAGTGATTAAGGGGGAAGTTGCTTGGGACGTCCAGTTGCGGTGCTTACGGGAGTATTTTTGATTGGAGCACTCTCTTGAGCGGACAATTCTTTAGTTACTTCTTCTTCATGGGGCTCCGGATCTAGCAACAGACATTTGGAATTCGTATGAATATTGTCAAAATTCTTTCGCATGGTAACCAAATTCATATTCACCGTTGCTTGAAACTCCCGGAACTCTTTTCTATCATCCTATCGATTTCTCTGCAAGATCTTGACATCGAGCTCCAATGACTCTAGTTCCAGATCTGCAATGTTGCCTGATTATATAACGTTTGTCATTTTTACTCAGCCACAACACTGTGTTACCTTGCTATTGACGAGAACAGGTTTGGAAAGGGACAGATGATTTTGCGCTCCTCTTCTACCTCACTTACCCCAGTCTACCGCCGCCAGTCGCCTTCACTGCCCACCTCCAAATGGTGCACTGTCAGACAACAGGTGCTGGGATTTTACCGCTGAAGAGATGGGCTTCAGCAACCAGACTGCGTTACTGACTACACCTGAACTAGTGCCACTCCGCTACCAAAATCCAAGCTTGTCAAGGGATTTTACGAGAGAACCCAACCCCAACTTACACTAGATCCATGCGCCTCCGGGGAAAAACAGGCTCTAGATACCAATTGTGAAGATCTAACCAACCAATCACTAAATTTTAACAACTATCAAGTCGAGATTCAGAGCTGAATAGCTTCACAATTTAGGGTTTGTATTGAAATGGGAAACGAGAGTACTGTAGCACGCCGACGACGGCTAGGGTTACAACCCAAATTACATAAAGATAGTCTTCAAATGAAGGGAGAACGTGGCCTTATACCATTACATCATGTGAGCATGTAGAAAGCTAATTAGAAAGTGAAAAAGGCGTCGGACGAGGAAGAAGGACACATAGGAGTCTGTGGGTCATCCGATCCTTGAGCAACGGCTGAGGTAAACGCTCATGATGCAAACCGGTATCTAATCAGGAGAGCCGTTAGAGCAATCGACATCTGACGAGTCGTCCAAACCGGAAACCAGAGAAATGGGTGACACTTCAATTTAGAGGCGAGGCTGACAAATTTCCTCACAGGACATTCGCTTCTTTTCCCTTTTTAAGGTATTCGGATCTCAGAATTCAAATGAAGAGCCCTAAGATGGAGTGAAAAATTCGGACAATAGAGCTCAAATCTCCTCGTCACTCCTCTCGCACGTGCCTACCCGCCCCGCCGTGGCCCCCCTCACTCGCGGGCACACTGTCCAAGCTTCCACCACCGTTTCCGCCTCCGCCGGCGCCGGCGACGATGCCTCGCAAGGCCTCGTCCTCCTCAGGTACGCGTCCCAACCCCTTCGCACCTCGCAATTCTCCGGAACGAGCCCCTTCTCCCGCACTGACGCCGCTCTTCCCTCCCCAAAACCCTAATTCCTTCCCAGATGCGAAGCTCAAGTGGCGGAAGCGGAAGCGCTCACAGGACATCTCCCCATCGAAGCAGTCCGGTGGGGCCGACCACTCCGACGACTCTGACTCCGCAGCGGCGAACGACGAAGACGACGCGCTCCACGGCTCCGCCAACGGGGGCGAAACCCTAGGTGCCCGTGGCGGCGATGACGACACCGTGCCCGACCTCCGGGAGGCGGAGGTGCTCTCTTCAGCGGAGCCCGTCTCTGGCTTCCCCTCGGCTACCCGCCGCACTATCAGCCGGCTCCATCCCTCTGTACTCGCAGTTATCGCCGCCGATCGTGCCTTGGCGGCTGGTGCCAGCTGTGCTTCGGCTCCGCCTGCACCCGCGCTGGAGAACATTTCGCATGGGCAGCTCCAGGTGCTCGCAGCCATGCTCCCCGACCACCCATCCCTGTCCAACGACCCTGACAAGCCGTCCTCCTATGTCTGCACCGTGCCTCCACTCATGGAATGCCAAGGCGTGCCCAAGCAGTTCTACAGCAAGTTACTCGTCGTCCCCAGACACTCAGGTTTGTTCTTGACTCCAGTGATGCTTTCTAGCAAACTAAAGTTGTGGAGCAAATTGTTAATTCTCATTTGTTGGTCATGTGGGATGATTTGCAATTTGTAGATTGGTTCTCGCCGGCGACGGTACACAGGTTGGAGAGGCAGGTGGTGCCACATTTCTTCTCAGGGAAGTCCCCAGGGCATACACCAGAGAAGTACATTATGCTGAGGAATAAGGTGATTGTGAAGTATTTGGAGCGCCCGTCGAGGAGACTTGCATTTGCTGAGTGCCAGGGGCTTGTCACAAGCACGGCTGAATTGTATGACCTGAGTCGGATAGTCAGGTTCTTGGACACTTGGGGGATTATTAATTACCTCGCGGCTGGATCTGTGCACCGGGGCTTGAGGCTGGCATCATCTTTAATCAGGGAGGAGCAAACAGGGGAGCTGCAGCTGGCGTCTGCACCATTGAAGTCAATTGATGGTCTGATTTTGTTTGATCGGCCAAAATGCAGTGCCCGAGCAGAGGATATTGCTTCTGTGGCATCAACTTTGTCTGCTCTGGAGGTGCCAAATGGTGATACTGGCTTTGCAGACTTGGACGAAAAGATTTGGGAGAGGCTGTCTGAGAACTTTTGTAGTTATTGTTCACAACCTTTGCCCAGTTTGCACTATGAATCACAAAAGGAGGTGCGTACAATTATAACAGTATGGAGATTTTTTCGTTCTCCATATATGGGATTATTTATCCACGTTTTTAGAGAAAATCTTTCTCCACACCGTCAGAACTGTTGTTTATGTAATTCTCTTCACATTTATACTTGATTGGGTTCTTTTGTAGAATGATTCCATATTATTAATTTTCTCACATTGAAAATTTAGTATTGGTTTACCACATGAGTATGCTTGAAGGCTACATTTCAACTCTTAAGCTCATTTGCAATTTTAAATTCCAAAAGCTCGATAGAATGGTTTGATTAGAAGAGTATCAGTGAGTATCACTGTGTTGCAAATTATCAATGTATACTTGCTTTGTAAAATGACAATTATCATGTTAGTCCAGTATACAGGGCCGCACACAAGAATTTGAGGCCCTGGTGCTAAACACAATGTGTGGCCCTACATTTTGAAAATGCCAATAATCAAACAATTATTCTATTTTATTATATAACCGCAACATATGTTTTTCTTACAACACTAAGAATTACATTGGATATTCATGGTAAAAGAATTACATTGGATATTTATGGTGGTCTTCAAGCACTAAACTTACCTGCACTTGTATAAAGCATCATCCAGCTAGTATCTCTTGAAATGAAATTTTCATAGTTCATCTCTCTCAAAACATCATTTTGAAGTGCATATAACTGCAATATCATTATCATGATTAATTGGTCCTGATATCATGATTAATTGGTCCTGAATCATTATCTGCACTTTGAGCCTCAACTGATAGGAGGGGAATTAGGAGTAGGGATGGATCCACTACCTCGGATGGTTCTTGTTTTGCAGGATAATCACTTAGTGCCTCTTCGATTTAATTGGTTTTCATGGAAATTTTGGAGGATTAGAATGGTTAGAAAATGTTCCCACGTGGCCTGTTTGATCTGTGGGATCTCTTTCTAAGGATTCCTTTGCACTACATTACCTTTCATTGGAAATTTTCCATCCACCACCCAAAAGAATTCTTTGTTTTTCATGCGCTGCAATCAAACAGACATTATTGCAAACAAAATCCTGTAGGATTCAAGTTGGCATGTCATTATAATCTGTGTTTTTGGAATCCTGTGAATCAGAAGGACCCTTATAGAGAGAGGTGGGAGGGGTTGTTGCCCTAAGAAATGAAATAGAAGGGGGGGGGGGGGGGGTACTGCAATTAGGAAGTTTCATGGCCAAAATGCTTTCCTTCCTAGGAAATGGAAAGCTTAAATGGTGTAGATTTCCTTTTAGATGACCGGCTGATGTGCAATTTATGAATCACCCTAGGATAAGAATTGATCAGCTAACATTTCAGTTCCTGTACATACATGGATTATTTTCTTTGTCCTTATTCCAGTATGCTGCTCATTATTAGTATTTATTCTATAATATGTTGTAATTCATTGGAAAATGCTATGGTACAATAACAAAATGTGATCAGAAGAGCATGTAGAGATCAGTTTGAAGGATAAATAGAAAGAGTCCTTATTTGGCGCATTTATGTGCATTTGTTTAGATCTTCCAACAGACAAATTATCTGTAAATAGTTGACTTCTCAAATGACTGGATCTTATCCTCCAGCTCGTCTGGAACATCAGCTTTGAGTTGAAATTGTTACAATGAATCATCATGCTATTTGCTTCGATCTAAAGGTATTATCTTTTCTCGGGATAACATCATACCGATGTTTCTAACTTGCATAAAATACAAACAGTTTGTGAAGTGCAACCGCAGTGGCAAAACAAAACCAATTTGGAAAAAATACAACACCACACAAAAATAATGAAATACAATACCGCATGAAAATGTGCCCTGAATCAGTAAAAAAACTGCAACCTGCCCATGGCTGGTGTTATTGTTACTAGTGGCACACAGGTCACAATCTGAATAGCTGCGCAACACTAGAGTTCGCTCTGTGGCCGGGGATGGGCTTAAGTGCAGCGTCTGAATCAGATCTCACTCCTATGATGACACATGCCAGCTCTGTTGAATGAACGTTATTAAATAGCATCTCTGTAGTTAATCTATACGTAGATGCCCTGTAAACTATAGTTATCTAAGTTATGCATAATGTCCTTAAGGTTAAGCTCTTTATCCTTGCCCAATGTGGTGGTAATGGAGGGAAAGTCGGTGGCAGCCAGAATGGCGCAGTGGCTGTCAGTGATGGGGTTGGTGCGGTTGATCTTCATTGTAGGGGGAGGGTGCGCAGGAGTTGTTTGGGACGACATACGATGAGTTCCCCTAGTTTTAATGTTCTACTATCTCTTGGACTATGATTTCTACTCCCTGCGGACGGAGGGAGTAGTAGATATGCTTAGTTCCAGTACACACTGTTTTAAGGATACTAGCTATCTTATTGCAGTATGATTTTTTCTCCAGGTAGATGATCATGGATATCTTATTTTTCTGCTATCATAGCAATTTTACTGTACTTATGTAAACTGCTCTTTTTGAGAGTAGCCTGTGAAGATGCAGCAAGCTGACTCATTTTTACTGATTGAGTAGGCAGACATTGCTCTTTGCTCGGATTGCTTCCATGATGCAAGATTTGTTCCTGGGCACTCAAGCTTAGATTTTCAGAGAGTGGATGGAACGAAAGATGGATCAGACAATGATGGGGACAGCTGGACTCACGAGGAAACTTTACTGTTGCTGGAGGGCTTAGAGAAGTACAATGATAATTGGAATGCTATTGCTAAACATGTCGGATCAAAGTCTAAGGCGCAATGTATTCACCATTTTATTCGTATTCCAGTGGAAGATGGTCTGTTAGAGAGCATTGAAGTACCAGAAGCATCCGTTTCATCTAGAGTACAAAGCAATGGCTTTTCGTATTCAAATTCCAATGGCGGCATTTCAGGTTTACTCACTATTTGCTCTGTCGATAAACTTTGGTTACATTTCAGTTCTGACGGCAGTGAAATTTATCTGCCTCCATTTTGTAACTGTGACGATTATTTATCTTAGGTAGCTTTCCTCAAAGTAGCCAACCTGGACAACAGCTTCCATTTGTTAATTCTGCTAATCCAGTCATGTCGCTGGTAAGTGATTCACTATGTGTTGTATGTAAATTTATCGAATTCCTCAATTCTGTTTTAGGCGTCGAATAGTATTATACTTTTGATCAGTAACATTTATAGTTATTTCCATTTTTTTCACACAGTTGATTTTTAGTGATGTACATGCATGTAGACTGCAAATTCCAAAGTTGTTTAACCGGAATATTTGTAAATCAGAGCCCACACTGGGTTTAAGAAAAAATATTTTAGAAATTTTGGAAATTGAGTTGACTATTATTAGTTGCTGACCACGTGCTGGCACTGCTAATCGAGATGTCTATGCTGTAGCGCTGTTGAGCTTTACTGACTGCATGAGTAGATAGCTTATTGCAGTTTATTTTTCTGTTCAAACATCAAAAGCTGTTGAACAACATAGAATCTGGATAGAATCCCGTAAAGGTGTAAATCACATTTTAAGTATTTGTCTGCATAAATAGCTTATTGCCAATTTGCCATTGATTGAATGCTAAAACACACCTGATTGAGGGCACTGGTGGTACATTATATATGCAATCCCGTTGATAGGGGATTATTCGGTTCCTATTATAGGGCTAACATGATACTCCCTCTGTAAACAAATATAAGACTGTTATTGAATGAAACTTGAAGGGGAATATTGAGTGCATAGCATATTATAACGCAAACATGATAACCCTGAACGAGAGTCATTGAATGAAATTCGAGAGCATCATATTTAGATGGACCTAAGGAGTGAGGAGCAGATAAGTCAACAATTTTGCTCAAAACCCCCCTCACAATTCAGAATCACAGAGCTTCTTGCTAGTACATATACAGTTTCCTGTTATTGCTATGCATCTGTTCAGGCTGTTCTTGATCTATTATATAGCTGGTCTAACCGTTCAGGAATGTTTTGCAGGTTGCATTTTTGGCCTCTGCAGTAGGACCAAGAATAGCAGCATCCTGTGCAAATGCAGCACTATCTGTTTTGACAAGAGATGATTCCAGGTGAGCAACCTATATGGCATATCAGTATCATCACTCGTGCTTTGCTGCTGTTTTTTGAATGCTTATTATACTTTTACTAACAACACTAATGGAAGTATTGATATACTACTATTTATAGTTCCTGAAGGGCGTCTTACAAATGTGTTTGTCCACAAAGAATGTCAAACGGTTTTACAGACTTCCATGCTGTTGACTAAAAACTTTCTAATCAAACGTCTCTTGGAAGTATTTAAGATCTAGTGATATTTGAAATGAGTTTGATCTAGTGGGCTAATGTAACTTTAATGATTACATTATGGTTATGTATTAAAGTCAATTTTAGATTAAAGGTGCTGGAAGAATCTACTACTGACCTAACCCTAATTACTGAAAAGTAGATAAAAGTAAATGACAATATTCTTCTCTGCTTTATTGAGAGGGGTTGGCCCCTTTATATAGCAGACAAGACTTGACCAACAAGCCGGTAAATCTATTCAAACTCTAATACGATCTCTAAACTGACTGGACTCTTCCTAACAAAGATGCTTAATCAACTAGGATTCTAATTAAGGGATAAGACTCCACGTTTGATGGGCTGGTCCACATAACATCTCCCCCTTCCTTGAAAAATAGCTTGTCCACAAGCTGTAGGTTGTCAATTGCCTCCCAGGGGACCTTGGGTACTACCAGATGTGGAGCTATATTGGTCGTAGTCATCAGCCTCGATGAAGAAGAGCCGCGCACACTGGTGACCCCGAAATATAAATCTTGTCGCAGTTGAAGCAAAGGCCCCGACTATGACGTTCTGCTAACTCAGCTGGAGTGAGGTGCCTAACCTGCCGTGGGTTGGCTCTGGAGTGGTCGACGGCAGAACAGGTGCTAGTGGCGCAGGCGGGGAAGGTATTGTAGCTGCGTTGACCGGAGGAAGATCGGAGGGGCACAAGGGCTCTGTAGGACGAGAAGGCTGGTGTGGTGATGTTGGAGGGAAATGCCGCTGCTCATAGGCCTTGGCGAAGTAGATGGTGGTGTGGAAGTCAGATGGCTGCTGAAGCTCGACGTCAGTGCGAAGACCATCGGGCAGCCCTGCTGTGTACAGAACCGTTGTTGGGACGGTGTTAATGGCTCATTGTTGTGTCACATGAGCGCTAGAAACCTGCTGGTGTAGTCGGCCACCGAGGAATTGAGCGGCAGACGTGCCAACTCGCCCAAGGGATTGGCGTGGAGTGACGGCCCAAACTGAACGTGGCAAGCTTCCTTGAACTGCTCCCATGTCGGCATGCTGAAATCACGCTCAAGTTGTAAGTACCAGAACTGAGCGTCATTGGTGAGGTGGTAGGCTGTAGTCCAGACCTTGTCGTCCGTGCGCTGTCCACGAAAAAACCGCTCGCACCTATTGAGCCAACCAAGAGGATCGACCGAACCATCATACATCGGGAAGTCGAGCTTGTGGAAGCGACGCACGCCTGAACCAGAAGCTGATCCGAGGTGATTGTTAGGTAGGGGCGGAAGGGAGGTAATGGGCGGGGTGGATTCATAGATGGGTTGTGGAGGGGGGTGCGGCCATAACGGCATATGAAATCGATTGGCAGGTGGAGGCGTGAAGGCGTAGATGCGGCAGCAAAAATCTGCGGCTGCTGCTGGTAGGTGGGCGGCAAAAGTGGGGTGAGATTTGGGCTGTAGGGTGAGGGTGCCAAGTGGCCCAGATTGATGTTAGGGGGTGGCTGTGCTGAGTAAGGAGATGGCTGGAGGTGGTAAAAGGGCGTTGGCGGCTGATGGTGGTTGGCAGTGGTCGGGGCACAGGGTTATGTTGCAAGGGGAAGTAGACGCTAAATGGTGGAAGGCAGGAAAGTGAGGGGGTGGTGGGGGTGGGCAATCTGCCCGGCGGGTGGAGGTCCGCCGCTAGCGGTGGAGACGATTCCCGCGCTGGATAAGGGTACACCGGAGGTGCTGTTGGCGAGGGGAAGCACCAGGGGCGCGTCGTCGCTGGGGAGCAGGAGGCGGAGGTGGCGTCATGGGCGGCTGCTGCTGCTGTGGAGTCTGGCGGTGGGGGCAGGGCTGTCAGCCATTGTTCGATGGCGTGTGAAGGCCTCCAATTGCTTTGTGATGATCTTCATATGCTACACAGCCTCGATCTCAATGTCTTTTTCACTAAATGACCCTGTCTGAAACTTAATTTCCTCACTGACCCCTCAAAAACTTATTTCGGGAGTTTACCCCTCGCATAGACGCCTATTAATTTGGCGTTTCTAGTACTCCCTCCGCACCGGTGCATTAGGCATCTTAGGTTGTGCACCGCGACCAAGGCGGAGGAAAAAACGAGAGAACTTGATGTTTATTTGCTAATTAATACCATTGCATGCAGAGAACTGGCCACTGCATGTCGTGATAGGTAATCTCAAGTCATTGAAGGCATACATGCCCCACATCCTCTATTGGCTGATTCCTTTTTTCGTGGCAAGAAACAGGAACGAGGTGTTAAGTTAATGCATCACGCCTAAGCATTTTGGGATTATCTGGTTTTTGTAACGTGCCTAATGCACTGGTACGGAGGGAGTGCACGAAGTAATGCCAGATAATTTGGCACAATCTAATCCCATCTGTCAGTCCGTCCTACGTGGAAAAAAGGTCAAAGATGACAAATCAGCTGGCGCCTTTCTCTTAGCCATCGAATGATTCCCCTTGTGCGCGCTGGCGACGAGACGCGTAAGGCCTAAGCCATTGCCGAGCTAGTCGTAGATGATCAGCTTCTCGTCCAGGGCGTAGTAGTATACGAACGCGACATGGGAGCCATCCCCTGGCCAGGCGCGTGAAGGGCGGCGTCCCTGCCCCGCGCTTGAACCAGCAGCAGCACAGTAGCGCAGAGAGGTGCAGTGAGGGTGCGCAGCTAGTAACACCGGAAGGTGAGAGATCTAAGGCCGGCGAAGGTGCCCGGGATGCTGCCGGTGAGGTTGTTGTAGCTGAGGTAGACTTCTGCAGCTACGCGAGCTGGCCGAGCGTGCTCGGGATGTGGGCCCGAGAAGGAGTTGTAGCTGAGGTCGAGAGGTGGACGAGGCCGGCGAGCTCGCCGATGCAAGTTGTGGCGGCAGCGTGCGGGACAACGATGGGTTGGGGAATCGCTAAGGAATAGAGAGGCCCCAACTGATTTGGCGTCTTCTGATTTTTTTTTCCATGTAGGACGGACTGACAGCTGGGATTAGATTGTGCCAAATTATCTGGCGTTACTACGTGTACTAGAAACGCCAAATTAATAGGCGTCTATGCGAGGGGTTAGCTCTCGAAATAAGTTTTTGAGGGGGTCAGTGAGGAAAGTAAGTTCCAGAAAGGGTCATTTACTGGAAAAGACTCGTAGATGACTAGAAGAATCTACAACTGACCTAACCCTAATTACTGAAAAGTATATAAAAGTAAACAACAATATTCTTCTCTGCTTTATTGAGAGGGGTCGGCCCCTTTATATAGTAGACAAGACTTGACCAACAAGCCAGTAAATCTATTCAAACTCTAATACCATCTCTAAACTGACTGGACTCTTTCCTAACAAAGATGCTTAATCAACTAGGACTCTAATTAAAGGATAAGATTCCTATAACAGATGCTGCATTAGGGGTTCTTCAGTGATGCGATTAATGGACAGAAAATGCAAGTCTCAGTTTTGTTGATATTGTTTCATTGTTTTCAACTCGACAAGTTGAGTCTATTCGGAGATTTAATTAGGTAGGCTGTGGGTTTTCAAGTCATATAGTGCATGTTTAGGACTACTTTGAGTGGTCATTACACAGGTAAGCATATTTTAACGGCACAAGTTTGAGTTAGCTGGCAGGAATTTCCAGGGCTTGGTTTTCCGCTGCTCATGCCCCCATCCTTGCTTGATTTGACACGCTATTTTTGGTATCCTACACTATCTGGATGCATGATACTGACTTAACCTCCCAACACTCCTGTCAGTGGGGCTATTGTCCATCAAGTAAAGCGACTTGAGGTTCCCAGTCGAGATTATTAGTCAGAGCTGAGCTAGCCAGTGACTAGCACATGAGCCGCTTGACTTGCTCTGCTACTCAAGAGTCTGCACTGAGTTGGGCTGGCAAAACTGTCTAGTTGACTAGTCGCGGACTAGTCGTCGACTTACAGTCGATGTTTTTTTTTTAATATTTTGTGTTACTTTTTTATTATTATCTCTTACCATTTATTTTTTACTGTATTAAGGATGTGTTCAGAAGGCAATGATGTCATGGGTCAAGCTGCTCGTCCAAACTATGGTAACTGCTTTATTCCCAAAATTAGTCTGTCATCTGTGTCTGATGTTTTACAAATTATTGTAAAGTGCATTGTTATTCTGAAACAGATGCCTCATCATCCGTCTCTCCCGAAAACGTCAAATACGCTGCAATGTGTGGCTTGTCAGCAGCGGCAACAAAGTGCAAACTTTTTGCAGATCAGGAGGAGCGTGAAATTCAGAGATTAGCGGCCACCATCATAAATCACCAGGTTCGTAGGAACACAAAAGTTTAGCGTGCTGCAATTTGCTATGAGGTTGATGATAATCTAGTTTGCTTCCTGTTGTTTTGCTGCATATGTTGCATTTACTGTGTGCTGCTGTTGTACCAGTTCTTGCACATTTATTTTATGAGTGACAATGGAAGCCTTGAAATCTAATTCGGCACTGAAGTTGCTGTAACATACCACATCTTTTGCTGTTCTTTGATAAAACCTCAAGTCCTCAACAAGAGTCCTTGGCATTGTTTCCCGACGTCGCCTTTTGGCGATGGTAGTTCAGAAGTTATACCACATTTCAGACCAAAACACTGCTAAAAGCAAAGATGTTTCGGGAATGGAAGGACACTGGCTCGGGATCCCATTGGGAAGTATTGGTTTGTGCTCCAGATGAGTTTTTTTTTTTGCCAAGTTTGGCTGATTCAGGGTATTTTCTGAATGTGGTAAAAGAAACAAATTGTTCTGTCATAATATTTTTAGAAGTTTGCATAAGTAGGTGATATCTTTGCAAAAAGAAAAAAGAAACCCTAGCTTTTACTGAAGTGCAGGACGATCAAGCAAGTATCATATGAGATTTGGTTTGAAACCTTAACCTGCCTGCTTCTGTTAACAACTTGGTAAAGGGGTGATATATGTTGCTTTCATTATTCTAATATAACTATGTTGGATTTACAGTTAAAGAGATTGGAGTTGAAGCTGAAGCAATTTGCAGAGGTGGAGACCTTGCTTTTGAAGGAAAGCGAGCAGGTTGAGAGGGCCAGGCAGAATCTTACAGCCCAGCGTGTCCGGTTTATGTCAGCTCGATTTGCTTCCTCCGGAGGTTCCATGCCCGGAGGCAGCAGCAGCACCATGGCATCAAATCCAATGAATCAAGCCAGCCCTCGACCACCAGCAATGCCAGGCTCAATGCCTCCGGCCAGCATGCAAGCGTTTTACGGCAATAACATGCAGGGGCATCCAGCCCAGATGGCTTTCTTGCAGCAGCAACAGCGGCAACAGCAGCAGCAGCAGCAGCAGCAGATGCTCTCATTTGGGCCGCGCCTGCCGCTCTCAGCTATCCACCCCGTCTCATCGTCATCAGCAGCACCCAGCCTCATGTTCAACCCTGGCATGCCCAGTTCGGCTACCCCTAACCATCATTCCATGCTGAGGCCACCACCCTCGGGGAGCAACAATTCAAGTTTTGGTTAAGGAGAGATTCTTTGCCTCATCCTAAGTTACCCGTGTTTGTAGCTCTGATGTCAACCATTGTAATTCAATTGCACAATCACAGGTAGATGCATTTAGTCTTTTAGGTTTTCCATCCTAATTCCCTTTCTCCCAGAATCTCTCGGCTATCTCATAAGATGAATGTTTGATAGGTAAGATTGTGTTATAGAGAAATGGGAGTTTCACCCTTTTTTTTTTTGAAGATGTTACCGCGCTTCACATTAACCAACAAGGAGCTTACAAACTCGTACACACGGGAACAACCTGGAAACAAGCAGAAGGGACAGATGTCCCAGCCCAACAGCGAAAAAACCCCTGAAAGAAGGAAAATTACAGAACGGTCCCTGGGATTTTCTACGCTGGAAACCAACACCGCCTGCTGCCTCTGAACGCCAGCACCGGAACGCTCGCCGGAGAAAGAGACAGGCCGCCTGCTTGCCTGGAGACGAAGGCGCATCATCGCGCATCTGCGCTTTTCTTGACATCTGGAGTGGCCTGAAAGCCGTCTTCTTTGTGGTTCGCCGGCCGGAGGAAGTCTCCGGTACGCCAACA
The DNA here is from genome assembly GCA_039707655.1 of Elymus sibiricus. Classification (NCBI taxonomy): domain Eukaryota; kingdom Viridiplantae; phylum Streptophyta; class Magnoliopsida; order Poales; family Poaceae; genus Elymus; species Elymus sibiricus. The sequence continues at coordinate 168,697,158 of CM077672.1, read as the reverse complement.
TCTCTGGATCCGTCACCATCCGCAGTCGCAGCGACGGTGCCACGCCGGATCCCCGCCTTCCAACCTCGCTCCCTGAGCTGGAGCCACTGCCACCCTGCACACGCCAGATCCATCACTCCCGAAGGAGAAGAGCAGATCAGGCCAGCCTCCTGTACAAGGAACCCCAGAAGCTTCTCATCGGCGCCGGAGAAATCGACGATGAGGCGGAGACGAAGCTCTGGGACAAAAGCTTCAGCCAAAGGCGCCGCCGCCGCCTCGACGACCTCGGCGAAGACGGACACAGTCCTACAGGCTTCCCGACGGCACCAAAACCGGCGGGGCGCGGACGAAGCCGAGGACACGTTATTCCGACGCAGTGTCGCCGCCGACGCCCCGACGCCACCACCAGGAAACCTATCTACACACCAACGGAGCCCCGGGGCTCCCCCCCCACCTCCCGAGGCCAAGCGGCCATCGGAGGCGAAGGGGAGCGACGGGGTCACCGGCGGAAGAAACGAAAACGCCAATGGGAGTTTCACCCTGGTGCAAGTAATTGCTCCCAACTAGATGCTACAAAGTGACGGAAATTGAATTCGTCTGTATTCTTTACCTGCAACTGTGGTTTATAGTTTAGAGTCTTGTCAAGTAAACTTTTACCGTGTGAGAGCATCTTTAGCAGATCCCGCAAAACACCCTGGCCACTATATTAACCGCTGTTTTTTGGGATCGGGGCGAAAAAACCGTCCCACGCAGGTCCCGGAAAACGGCCGCGCCTTCTCGCGTCGCCGCGCCACCCAATCGAGGACATGGAGCATCCGCTGCCACCGACTATCGGCTTTCATGTCTCGCAGACCCCATTAGTGCCGCCTCTACCTTCCTCGCTCCCTGTGGCCAGCTTCCATGTCGCTGCGCCAATTCCAACCGCTGCTGGGGTGAAATGGAAGCGACAGGGTGTGACGCCCCCGACTTAATCGTGCACTAATCATACACGCAAATGCACACGATTAAGCCTAAGGACTCACGGGAAGATATCACAACACAACTCTAAACACAAATAAAAGTCATATAAGCTTTATATTACAAGCCAGGGGCCTCGAGGGCTCGAATACATAAGCTCGCGAACAAGCGTTAGCGGAAGCAACAACAGTATCTAAGTACAGACACAAAGTTAAACAAATCTGCCTTAAGAAGGCTGAGCAAAACAACGACATCTGATCGAAAAGGTGCATGCCTCCTGCCTGGGAGCCCTCTATCTACTCCTGGTCGTCGGTCTCCACGTAGTAGTAAGCTCCACCGGTGGGGTAGTAGTAGTAGTCGTCAGCGAGGGCAGCAGGCTCCGGGGCTCCGTCATCTGGTCGCAGCAATCGGGTATGGGGAAAAAGGGGAGCAAAGCAACCGTGAGTACTCATCCAAAGTACTCGCAAGACTTACATCAGATCTATTCTATTTATGCATCGGTATCAAAAGGGAGGTTGAATCTGTGGACTAGACTGCAGAATTGCCAGAACAGAGGGGAAAGCCTAGCCTATCAAAGACTAGCAACTTGCAGCATCTTGCTGTTGGGGAACGTTGCATGGAAAACAAAATTTTTTCTACGCACACGCAAGATCTATCCATGGAGATGCATAGCTACGAGAGGGAGAGTGTGTCTACGTACCCTCGTAGACCGTAAGCGGAAGCGTTAGAACAACGCGGTTGATGTCGTCGAACAACTTCACGATCCAACCGACTGAGTACCGAACGTACGGCACCTCCGCGATGAGCACATGTTCAGCTCGGTGACGTCCTCGACTTCTTGATCCAGCAAGACGGCGAGGTAGTGGATGAGTTCCGGCAGCACGACGGCGTGGTGACGGTGATGGTGATGCTATCTCCGCAGGGCTTCGCCCAAGCACTGCGAAAATATATGACCGAGGGACGGAACTGTGGAGGGGGGCGTCGCACATGGCTAAGACAATGTTGTGTATCCTTTGGGGCGCCCCCTCTCCTCTATTTATATATGTGTATGGGCTTGGAGTAGAAGGAATAGTGCCACGTGAACAGTAACCGTGAATAGTACACACGTGGACTTGGACTCCAAAGTCCAATCCTATTCCTACTAGGACTCTCCCTTTTTCCTTTCCCTAGCTGCGTGGGCTTTTGAGGACTTGGTGCGCCTGGCCCAATAAGGCCAGGGCGCCTCCCCTTAGCCCATGCCAGCCCTTGGGACATGGTGGACCCACTTGTGGACTTCCGGACCCCTCCGGAATCCTCCAGAACCTTCTGGAAGCTTCCCGGTACAATACCGAAAAAACTGCACCTTTTTCCGGAACCCAAAATATGACTTCCCATATATAAATCTTTACCTCTCGACCATTCCGAGACTCCTCGTGACGTCCGGGATCTCATCCGGGACTCCGAACAATATTCGGTTACCAATTCACATAACTCATATAACACTATATCGTCAACGAACGTTAAGCGTGCGGACCCTACGGGTTCGGGAATGATGTAGACATGACTGAGACGCCTCTCCGGTCAATAACCAATAGCGGAACCTGGATGCTCATATTGGTTCCTACATATTTCACGAAGATCTTATCGGTCGAACCGCAATGACAACATACGTAATTCCCTTTGTCCGTCGGTATGTTACTTGCCCGAGATTCGATCGTCGGTATCTCCATACCTAGTTCAATCTCGTTACCGGCAAGTCTCTTTACTCGTTCCATAATACATCATCCCATAACTAACTCCTTAGTCACTTTGCTTGCAAGCTTCTTATGATGTGCATTACCGAGAGGGCCCAGAGATACCTCTCCGAAACACGGAGTGACAAATCCCAGTCTCGATCCATGCCAACTCAACGGACACCTTCGGAGATACCTGTAGAGCATCTTTATGATCACCCAGTTACGTTGTGACGTTTGATAGCACACAAGGTATTCCTCCGGTATCCGGGAGTTGCATGATCTCATGGTCTGAGGAACATGTATTTGACATTCAAGAAAGCAGTAGCAATAAACAGAACGATCATATGCTAAGCTAACGGATGGGTCTTGTCCATCACATCATTCTCCTAATGATGTGATCCCGTTATCAAATGACAACTCATGTCTATGGTTAGGAAACCTTAACCATCTTTGATCAACGAGCTAGTCTAGTAGAGGCTCACTAGGGACACGATATTTGTTTATGTATTCACACATGTATTTGTTGGGAAACGTTGCATGGAAAACAAAAAAATTTCTACGCACACGCAAGATCTATCCATGGAGATGCATAGCTACGAGAGGGGGAGTGTGTCTACGTACCCTCGTAGACCGTAAGAGGAAGCGTTAGAACAACGCGGTTGATGTCGTCGAACAACTTCACGATCCAACCGACCGAGTACCGAACGTACGGCACCTCCGCGTTCAGCACACGTTCAGCTCGGTGACGTCCTCGACTTCTTGATCCAGCAAAACGGCGAGGTAGTGGATGAGTTCCGGCAGCACGACGGCGTGGTGACGGTGATGGTGATGCTATCTTCGCAGGGCTTCGCCCAAGCACTGTGAAAATATGACTGAGGGACGGAACTGTGGTGGGGGGCGCCGCACACGGCTAAGACAATGTTGTTTCTCCTTTGGGGCGCCCCCCTCTCCTCTATTTATATATGTGTAGGGGCTTGGAGTAGAAGGAATAGTGCCACGTGAACAGTAACCGTGAATAGTACACACGTGGACTTGGACTCCAAAGTCCAATCCTATTCCTACCAGGACTCTCCCTTTTTCCTTCCCTAGCTGCGTGGGCTTTTGAGGACTTGGTGCGCCTGGCCCAATAAGGCCAGGGCGCCTCCCCTTAGCCCATGCCATCCCTTGGGACGTGGTGGACCCACTTGTGGACTTCCGGACCCCTCCGGAATCCTCCGGAACCTTCTGGAAGCTTCCCGGTACAATACCGAAAAAAACTGCACCTTTTTCCGGAACCCAAAATATGACTTCCCATATATAAATCTTTACCTCTCGACCATTCCGAGACTCCTCGTGATGTCCGGGATCTCATCCGGGACTCCGAAAAATATTCGGTTACCAATTCACATAACTCATATAACACTATATCGTCAACGAACGTTAAGCGTGCGGACCCTATGGGTTCGGGAATGATGTAGACATGACTGAGACGCCTCTCCGGTCAATAACCAATAGCGGAACCTGGATGCTCATATTGGTTCCTACATATTCCACGAAGATCTTATCGGTCGAACCGCAATGACAACATACGTAATTCCCTTTGTCCGTCGGTATGTTACTTGCCCGAGATTCGATCGTCGGTATCTCCATACCTAGTTCAATCTCGTTACCGGCAAGTCTCTTTACTCGTTCCGTAATACATCATCCCGTAACTAACTCCTTAGTCACTTTGCTTGCAAGCTTCTTATGATGTGCATTACCGAGAGGGCCCAGAGATACCTCTCCGAAACACGGAGTGACAAATCCCAGTCTCGATCCATGCCAACTCAACGGACACCTTCAGAGATACCTGTAGAGCATCTTTATGATCACCTAGTTACGTTGTGATGTTTGATAGCACACAAGGTATTCCTCCGGTATCCGGGAGTTGCATGATCTCATGGTCTGAGGAACATGTATTTGACATTCAAGAAAGCAGTAGCAATAAACAGAACGATCATATGCTAAGCTAACAGATGGGTCTTGTCCATCACATCATTCTCCTAATGATGTGATCCCGTTATCAAATGACAACTCATGTCTATGGTTAGGAAACCTTAACCATCTTTGATCAACGAGCTAGTCTAGTAGAGGCTCACTAGGGACACGATATTTGTTTATGTATTCACACATGTATTTAAGTTTCCGGTCAATACAATTTTAGCATGAATAATAAAGCTTTATCATGAACAAGGAAATATAAAATAATAACATCTTTATTATTGCCTCTAGGGCATATTTCCATTAGTCTCCCACTTGCACTAGAGTCAATAATCTAGTTCACATCGCCATGTGATTAACACCCAAGAGTTCACTAGAGTCAATAATCTAGTTCAAATCACCATGTGATTAACACTCAAAGAGTTCTAAGGTGTGATCATGTTTTGCTTGTGAGAGAGAATTTTAGTCAACGGGTCTGCCACATTCAGATCCGTGTGTACTTTGCAAATTTCTCTTTCTCCATCCTTGACATATTCACGAATGGAGTTGAAGCGTCTCTTGATGTGTTTGGTCTTCTTGTGAAACCTGGGCTCCTTGGCTATGGCAATTGCTCCAGTGTTGTCACAAAAGATTGTCATTGGACCCGATGCACTAGGTATTACACCTAGATCGGATATGAACTCCTTCATCCAGACTCCTTCATGTGCTGCTTCCGAAGCAGCTATGTATTCCGCTTCACACGTAGATCCCGCCACGACGCTCTGCTTGGAACTACACCAACTGACAGCTCCACCATTTAATATAAATACGTATCCGGTTTGTGACTTAGAGTCATCCGGATCAGTGTCGAAGCTTGCATCGACGTAACCCTTTACGACGAGCTCTTCGTCACCTCCATAAACGAGAAACATGTCCTTGGTCCTTTTCAGGTACTTCAGGATATTCTTGACCGCTGTCCAGTGATCCACTCCTGGATTACTCTGGTACCTTCCCGCCAAACTTATGGCAAGGCACACATCAGGTCTGGTACACAGCATGACATACATAATAGAACCTATGGCTGAGGCATAGGGAATGACTTTCATTTTCTCTATATCTTCTGCCGTGGTCGGGCATTGAGTCTGACTCAACTTCACATCTTGCAAGACAGGCAAGAACCCTTTCTTTGACTGATCCATTTTGAACTTCTTCAAAACTTTGTCAAGGTATGTGCTTTGTGAAAGTCCTATCAAGCGTCTTGATCTATCCCTATAGATCTTGATGCCCAATATATAAGCAGCTTCACCGAGGTCTTTCATTGAAAAATTCTTATTCAAGTATCCCTTTATGCCATCCAGAAATTCTATATCATTTCCAATCAACAATATGTCATCCACATATAATATTAGAAATGCTACAGAGCTCCCACTCACTTTCTTGTAAATACAGGCTTCACCGTAAGTCTATACAAAACCATATGCTTTGATCACCTCATCAAAGCGTATATTCCAACTCCGAGATGCTTGCACCAGTCCATAGATGGATCGCTGGAGCTTGCACACTTTGTTAGCACCCTTAGGATCGACAAAACCTTCTGGTTGCATCATATACAACTCTTCTTTGAGAAAACCATTAAGGAATGCAGTTTTGACATCCATTTGCCAGATTTCATAATCATAAAATGCGACAATTGCTAACATGATTCGGACAGACTTAAGCATCGCTACGGGTGAGAAAGTCTCATCGTAGTCAACCCCTTGAACTTGTCGAAAACCTTTCGCGACAAGTCGAGCTTTGTAGACAGTGATATTACCATCAGCATCCGTCTTCCTCTTAAAAATCCATTTATTCTCAATGGCTTGCCGATCATCGGGCAAGTCCACCAAAGTCCACACTTTGTTCTCATACATGGATCCTATCTCAGATTTCATGGCCTCAAGCCATTTGTCGGAATCCGGGCTTATCATAGCTTCTTCATAGTTCGTAGGTTCGCTGTTGTCTAACAACATAACTTCCAGAACAGGATTACCGTACCACTCTGGTGCGGAACGTACTCTGGTCGACCTACGAAGTTCAGTAGTAACTTGATCTGAAGTTTCATGATCTTTATCATTATCTTCCTCTCTTATTGGTGTAGGCATCACGGGAACGGTTTTCTCTGATGAGCTACTTTCCAATTCGAGAGAAGGTACAATTACCTCATCAAGTTCTACTTTCCTCCCACTCACTTCTTTCGAGAGAAACTCCTTTTCTAGAAAGGACCCATTCTTGGCAACAAAGACCTTGCCTTCGGATCTGTGGTAGAAGGTGTACCCAATTGTTTCTTTAGGGTATCCTATGAAGACGCACTTCTCCGCTTTGGGTTCGAGCTTATCAGGTTGAAGCTTTTTCACATAAGCATCGCATCCCCAAACTTTAAGAAACGACAGCTTAGGTTTCTTGCCAAACCATAGTTCATACGGTGTCGTCTCAATGGATTTAGACGGCGCCCTATTTAACGTGAATGCAGCTGTCTCTAATGCATAACCCCAAAATGATAGTGGCAAATCGGTAAGAGACATCATAGAACGCACCATATCCAATAAAGTACGGTTACGACGTTCGGACACACCATTACGCTGTGGTGTTCCAGGTGGCGTGAGTTGTGAAACAATTCCACATTTTTCTTAAATGAAGGCCAAACTCGTAACTCAAATATTCGCCTCCGCGATCAGATCGTAGAAACTTTATTTTCTTGTTACGATGATTCTCTACTTCACTCTGAAATTTTTTGAACTTTTCAAATGTTTCAGACTTGTGTTTCATCAAGTAGATATACCCATATCTACTCAAATCATCTGTGAAGGTTAGAAAATAACGATACCCGCCGCGTGCTTCAACATTCATCGGACCGCATACATCGGTATGTATTATTTCCAACAAATCAGTAGCTCGCTCCATTGTTCCAGAGAACGGAGTTTTAGTCATCTTGCCCATGAGGCATGGTTCGCAAGTATCAAATTATTCATAATCAAGAGATTCCAAAAGTCCATCCGCATGGAGTTTCTTCATGCGCTTTACACCAATATGACCTAAAAGGCAGTGCCACAAGTATGTTGCACTATCATTATCAACTTTGCATCTTTTGGCATCAATATTATGAATATGTGTATCACTACGATCGAGATTCAACAAGAATAGACCATTCACAAAAGGTGCGTGACCATAAAAGATGTTACTCATATAAATAGAACAACCATTATTCTCTGACTTAAATGAATAACCGTCTCGCAATAAACAAGATCCAGATATAATGTTCATGCTCAACGCTGGCACCAAATAACAATTATTGAGGTCTAAAACTAATCCCGAAGGTAGATGTAGAGGTAGCGTGCCGACGGCGATCACATCAACCTTGGAACCATTCCCGACGCGCATCGTCACCTCGTCCTTAGCCAATCTTCGCTTATTCCGTAGCTCTTGTTTCGAGTTACAAATATGAGCAACCGAACCAGTATCAAATACCCAGGCGCTACTGTGAGCATTAGTGAGGAACACATCAATAACATGTATATCAAATATACCTTTGCTCACTTTGCCATCCTTCTTATCCGCCAAATACTTGGGGCAGTTCCGCTTCCACTGACCAGTCCCTTTGCAGTAGAAGCACTCTGTTTCAGGCCTGGGTCCAGCTTTGGGTTTCTTCGTGGGAGCGGCAACTTGCTTGCCGTTCTTCTTGAAGTTCCCCTTCTTTCCCTTGCCCTTTTTTTTGAAACTAGTGGTTTTGTTAACCATCTACACTTGATGCTCCTTCTTGATTTCTACCTCCGCTGATTTCAGCATCGCGAATAGCTCGGGAATTGTCTTCTCCATCCCTTGCATATTATAGTTCATCACGAAGCCTTTATAGCTTGGTGGCAGTGACTGAAGAACTCTGTCAATAACACTCTCAACCGGAAGATCAATTCCCAGCTGAGTCAAGTGGTTACCCAGACATTCTGAGTATGTGTTCACTGACAGAACTGTTCTCCTCCATCTTACAGCTAAAGAACTTGTTGGAGACTTCATATCTCTCAACCCGGGCATTAGCTTGAAATATCAATTTCAGCTCTTGGAACATCTCATATGCTCCGTGGCGTTCAAAACGCTTTTGCAGTCCCGGTTCTAAGCCGTAGAGCATTGCACACTGAACTATCGAGTAGTCATCAGATCGAGCCTACCAGGCGTTGACAACGTTTGTAGTAGCTCCTGCAGCAGGTCCATCACCTAGCGGTGCATCAAGGACATAATTCTTCTGTGCAGCAATGAGGATAATCCTCAAGTTATGGACCCAGTTCGTGTAGTTGCTACCATCATCTTTCAACTTAGCTTTCTCTAGGAACGCATTAAAATTCAACGGAACAGTAGCACGGGCCATTAATCTACAACATAGATATGCAAAGAAATCATCAAGACTAAGTTCATGATAAATTAAGTTCAATTAATCAAATTACTAATGAAATCCCACTTAAATTAACATCCCTCAAGTTAACTAAATGATACATGATCCAAATCAACTAGCCATGTCCGATGATCACGTGAGATGGGATAGTCATCAATGGTGAACATCTCCATGTTGATCATATCTACTATATGACTCATGTTCGACCTTTCGGTCTCCAGTGTTCGACCTTTCGGTCTTCCTCTTAAAAACTCCTTGAACTAGCTAGCGCGTTGAGTTCCTACGCGCGCGCTGAGCACGTTGCCGTGCTCGGTTGAGCTCGACGGCCAGCGTGGCCACGACGGCGAGCTCAACGGCGGCGATGCGTTCGGCCATGTTGAATGCGGCGGCTACGACACGGATAGGGGCAAGGGAGTGAGGGGAAACGGCGAGGAGCTCACCGTGGGAGCACAAGGAGCCTCGTCGGGGTTCGGGAGCAGCAGAGGCGGCCGGAATTGACGGAGCACGCTGGTGACCCGAGGAGGAAGAAGACGGCGCAGATCCGTGCGGTGGGGCTCCCCGGCTAGCGCTCGTGGCCGTAGTCGACGTAGTGGACCGCGGCGGAGCAGCTGGACACAACGGGAGGGCTTGGCGACGACGGTGGCCACGCGGGCGCGGCGGCGCAGCCATGGCAACGCTCGGTTGCGCTCGCGCACGGGCGAGAGAGAACGAGAGAGAAGGGGGGAATGGATGGGGACGACGAGGGGAGGCCGCGGTGGAGGCCTTATCCTCTCCCCGACACTGTAGCGTCGCCGTGTCGTCCCCTGGCCGGCGAGCGCGCGCGCGGCCACGGCCATGTCGACACGGGGAGGAGAGAGGCGGGAGGTGGGAGAGAGAGAGGGTGGTGGGTTGGGCCGGTGCCACTGTGCACTTAGGCCCAGCTCACAGTAGTGCTAGGGCCTTTTTCCCTTTTTCTTTTCTGTTTCTTTTTTCAGCAACTGTTTGCATTTAATTTTAGCCATCAAATGACTTTGCAAAATTATGAAGCTGGTCAAAACAAATACTAGGGAATATGGTGCACTGCCACAAAAAGTTTGGGAAAAGTTTGAATCCATTTGAATTTTTCATAAATGGAAAGGCATTTAAAATGCTGTTTTAACACTGTTTTAATTGCCATAATCCACATTTAGCTTGATGGTGATGTTGTTTTCCTGAACAACTATTTGTTTTGGAATTTTTGCTAAATGATGAACTATCTTTTAGCAATTTTTGAGCAACTTCAAATTTCACTCATAATTTGAATTGAATTTGGTGGTGGAATTTGAAATGAGATATTAATCCAATATGATCAAGCATTGCAAATCACAGTGACTTAGCATAATCATTATGGATCACTGTTGCCCATTACAGAGGGGTGTTACACAAGGCAACCACGTCGCTGCGCCAATTCCGACCGCTGCTGGGGGGAAACAGAAGCGACAGGGCAACCACGTCGATGCGCCAATTCCGACCACTGCAGGGTGAAACGGAAGCGGCAGGGCAACCACGTCGTCCACGGAGGCGTTCCCCTTCCGACCGTGGGCACCCTGCTCCTTCCCGCGTACGGCGGTGCCTTCTAGGGCGCCGGCTCGGCTTCGGTGGCCTCTGCCAAGGGCCCGAGGAAGGCCAAGGCTCCGGCAGCACCTGTCAAGGTCCCGAAGAAGGCCAAGGCTCCGACGGCTCGACGATAGGCGCCTCCTCCACCCAATCCGGAGACCCATGTACCCCGCACTCCCGTCTACTCCACCGGCATCCACAACATGTTCGAGGAAACATCGAAGAGGTAAAATTTCTTCCTTTCCACCGGTGTGCGCCGAATTGGGTTCATTTGATTAGTGTTTTGCCCTTTGGATTGTGTAGCTACGACTTGCATACCGTTCATACATCATATGCGGATTTGTTGGAGGAGAACGAGGTGAACATCATGAGTGCTCCTTCATCGAGGACAAGTACCATAAGCTCATGCCGACCCCATCCGGCCGTTCATTGAAATCACTCCAAGGCCAGTGGGATGTGATCAAAACACATTGTGGCCGTTGGAGTGGTTTCTTGGAGAAAGTGAGGATGCACCTCCAAGTGGTTGCACAATTGACGACTATGTGAGTTTGTTGTCATTTTGTTGCACACATTTGTGATCTTGTTTGCTTTGATGACAATTTGAGCTCACACTTGCCTCTTTTCCAAATGTAGGATCGCATTGCCCATGAAAGATTCAAGCAAATGGCGGCTCCCAACGCAAACCATTCGTGCTCCAACATTGTTGGAACTTGCTTCAAGAAAATGAGAAATGGAGGTTGAGGGATCAAGAAGCTCCACCAAAGAAAGGTGCACCCTAACTTGGAAGACGGTGATGCACGAAAGGGAGGAAGAAACAAGGGAAAGCCTGATGGAAGAAAGTTGGAGAAAGACAGTGTGAAGAGGTCGTCCGAGGCCTCTAGCTTGAGGGAGCAAGTTAGTACAATGGTGAAGTAAGGAAACTATGATGGAGAAGCATTTGGCAACTAAGTTGGCGTTGGCCGAGAAGAAGAACCAACAAAAGGAGGCAAAGTGGGATAGAAGATGTGCCTCCGAGGAGCGCGATATCACTCTTGAGGAGCAAAAGAGGAAGGACAACAAGATCGCCGAGGAGGACCGATTCTTGATGATGGATCCGAGTGGCATGGAACCGACAAGGGAATTTTGCGAGTTGAAAAGAATGGAGATCATGGTTCGGAGGAGGTAAGAGCTTCACGATCTTATGGCCGGTGGTGGTGGTGGTGGTGCTTCGGCCAATGTTGTGCTTCCGGCAATGGCAATGATGGTGGTGCTATGGCCGGTGGTGGTGGCGATGATCTTGTAAACAATAGTGTTGCTTGATTTGGTCACGTCTAATTGTGTTTGATTGCGCATTCTTTTGGACAAACTTAATTGCTACCTCTTATATTGCGCATGCTTTTAGACGTGAACTATTGTCGTACTAGTATTGTACGATATTTGCATATTTATTTGGTGTATTGCATCTAATATATGAGTTTGTAGTTGATATCAATGTGAAAATCAAAACTGATTTGCGGTATCGCGCGGGCATTTATGTCATTTGTCCCGCCCGAGCCCGCGAGGTACTGCAAACTAGTTTTCGAGGCACCGCAAACTGGTTTTGCGCGACGTGTTTTTGCGGGATTTGCTAGAGATGCACTCAGCCAAAATAGCCACGTTCGGAAAGACGATAAAAAATATGCCTCTGGAATGAGCAGCTTAAAACTCCACGCATTGCTAGACAAGTTCTTTTTGGAGCTTTTGAGTCTGTGGAGGCTATTTCTCTCCTAACTTCTCCCATCAGTTTTCCATCAATTCCCTTTGTGAATTATTACTATGTTTGTGCTGATTACACAATCACATGAATGGCTATGGTTGTGTGTCGTACCAAAATCATATCAGTTCAATCGTACATGTAAGCATGCCTGTTTGCTTGACAATTTACCATGAAACTGCCACTGGGCCCCATGGCCCGAGCTGTCAGCACGTGCGTATTACTTCTCTGAACTGAAGAAGCACACCTCCTAGCAATTATACCCGCAAGTTCAGTTACTCAACGGTTCAGATCACGCCAAGGCAGCCAATGGCTTGGATGGTCCCATGCGACCATAAAAGTTTAAACTCGAATTATCCATGTGTAACAATGAATCATCTTCATTGATTTTACAATGTTTACCTTTTCACTTCTATTAAACTATGTAAGCTGATACTTGAAATGAGAGAAGCAAGATTCAAGATGCTATCTTAGAGTACTGTAGCTATAGCGTATCTCCTCTCTTCACCTGCGCGATCCCCAAAATTCCCACAAATCTCAGGAACCATAGCCCGAGAACCACACAAATCCGATGACCGCAAACCTCAAGGCATCACAAGGGTATCAAAGCGCCAGTCCATGCTTGGATTTGACCGTCAACTAGGCGAATTTTGGAGGGCGGAAGGTCGGAGCAACCTGGTAAAACCCCTCCCTCCCAGATTCAAGGCGGCGATGTGCGGCGAGGCGAATTTGGGAGGGCCGAAGGTCGGGGCGACCTGGTAAAATCCCTCCCTCCCAGATTCAAGGCGGCGATGTGCGGCGACTTAGCAATTTCTGCGCTCACCTGGAGGCATTGGCGGCGGTTGATCATTCACACGCAGAGCAACCGATTGGTGCATGTTGCGGACGAGCAACTCGTTCGAGGTAAAAATCCTCAGCTCCAACTTGTTCCGTGAGTCTTCTGGTTGCGAGTTTGTGGCGGCAGTTGGATCGTTCTCACAATTTGGATTTCTAGGTAGTGTAAATTTCCCCATTTGTTTGTTTCCAAAAAATATCTCATTTTGAATCTGTTTATTGACTTATCTTATCTTTTTTGTTGATTAAACCATGACTTGTGCAAAAACTTGACCAACACATGAGCCCTATGGTTTTTTTATGCGAAAATATCAGATCTATTATATTATAAAGATTCATAAACACCTCAAATATAATAAAAACTACATCGAGGTCCATGGACCACCGAACGACCATTGCCGCCGCCAGAACGAGCCGCCGACGCGCTGCTGTCGCCGCTCCCATACCGGAGCCGGCCTGACCTTGTCGATGACAGCCGGGAAGTCTTCGTGCATGTGCCCCTAAGGACCAGCATCCGGGAGCCGCAGTTGTCGCCGTTGAATACTTGAATCGATCTGAAGAATTTGACACCAAATATCGCCATTGCGTATGCACGACGAGAAACCCTAACCTCGCCGCCCTGAGGAGATGGCAGGAATCTACGCCGGAGCTCCGTCCAATCCGTCCCAGCGGACGAACTTGAGGAGGATCGGAGCCCGAAAGATTGACTCGAAGAAGAAGCGCCGCCATTTGTCCAAACGCCGCCCCTGCGAGAACTAAAACCCACCTATCTACTAGCCAGAGACAAGGCACCAGAAATCCCCTCCCCGCCACCGGTCGCCGGAGCGGCAGGCGAAGGGGAGGCGAATCCATGGGCTCGTCGGTGGAGATCGAGGGGAGGAAGGCTTTTCCTAGTCGGCTTGCGAGAGGGAAAAGAAAAGCACATGAGCCCTACCGTTTTGACTTGAGAGAAAGACTAATTATATAAGACAGTTAAAGGAAAATGTAAGACTTGCACGATGTTGGAAGACCGAAGATAACTTTTTCCTAAAACTATCCTCTCTTTCTTTCTCCGGACGTTCACCTCCTGTCGTTATGATTCCAGCTAATTTGGAACAAGCGAAGTGGTAGCATCTCCTCAACCCATCATTGCCACATAGGTAGTAGAAAATGGCTATTTTTTTAAATAATACATTTTTTTATTAAATTTCAGAAATATTACACCGTTTTTTTTAAATAATACATCATCGGCTTACTGCAGGCCGACAGGAGCCAGTCGGCTTACTGCAGGCCGATTAGAGCCTTTCGGACTACTGCAGGCCGATTGAAATCCTATCGGCCTAGGGGAAGTCGACAGGCCTCTCGTCCGTTGGTGGTGGTTCCTGTCGGCCCACTGGTAGCCGACTGGGACCTGTCGGCCCACTGGTGGCCGAGTGCAACCCGTCGGCTCGCTGGAGGCCGACTGGAACCTATTAGCCCACTGGTGGCCGACTGGAATGCCACGTTTTTCCCGGTTTTTTCATTCTTTATCTACTTTTTTTTTTTACTTTTTTACTTCTTTATGAAATGGATGAAACTAAAACTTTTTCCCAATTCACAAACTTTTTCAAATTCATGAACTTCTTTTTGAATTATCAATGAATATTTTGATAATTATCATTAATTTTTCCATTTTGTAAAATATTTTTGCAAATCTATGATTTTTTTAAAAATGATGAACTTTTTGCAAATTTCGGATTTGTTTTGAAAATATATGAACTTTTTCCCGCTTTCTAGTTCCCGCCATATTTTCGCGCTTTCTAGTTCCCGCCATATATTTCCCGCTTTCTAGTTCCCGCCATATTTTCCCGCTTTCTAGTTCCCGCCTATATCTCCCGCCATATTTCCCCGCTTTCGAGTTCCCGCCATATTTTTGTCTTCTCAACCTATAAAACACCCTCGGCAGTAAGGTGGGTAAGCAATGTAGTGTAGTGTCGTAGTCTCGCGAAGATGTCCGGATATCCTTTTGATCGTAGTTTTCACCCTGGTATGTCTCGATGTCTTCTGCATTTAGCCGCCAATTTCAGGGTTGACAACATATTAGTTCCGTGGGACGAACTCATAAGTAGTGACATGCTACTGAATGAGCTGGCTCACACATTAAGTAGGTCCGGATGGCCTTCCAGGACATTTGAGGAGATACGGAAAGAACTTCTCAGGTTGCATGGAAGATGGAAGAAGCAACTGCATAAGGGTGAAGCATTCCTAAAGGCTGCAGCAGAAGATACTTATTTATGGACCCAAGACAGCAAGGACGAAGACGATATCTTCATGCCGAGTACCAAGGCCAAGAGTACCGCATCGTCGAGGGGCAAGAGTTCTGCATCGTCGAAGGGCAAGAGTTCTTCATCGTCAAAGGGCAAGAGTTCTGCATCGACGGAGGATGACGATGATGACTTCATGTAGTTTTTACGTTGTATGTTGTAAGTTCCGTCCTACCTACCGTTTAATTCAGATGTAGTTGTATCCAGTTGTTTGTACTGTCTTATTGTAGGAGAAGTATGTTCTATCTAAATATGATGTTGTAGTTGGCGCACGACGGTGGATAACAGAGTACTAAAACAGAGTAGGCATATGTCTCATACATAAGTACATAGTCATTTGTCTCATACATAGAATAAGCATAAGTCTCATACATAGGTAGATAGTCATGTCTCTACTGATAGATAGAAGCGTCACTGACGACTTCTGCCATGGCGCTCAGGCTGTGCATCAGGCGTCGACCATCCTAACCTGTGGGGTGCCCTAATGTTACGAGGAGGAAGCTCAGACTCGCCCTGGTCATACTGTGTTTCCTGTGTGGGGCCTGGTGGAGGAGTGGAATACATGTTCATCCAGTGGGTGTGCTGCGACATGTGATCCTGTATGTTCTCCTCAGGATCTTGATCACTCCCCCACGTGGATCCGGATATGGACGCCTGATATCCGTAGGCTCCTGCAGGAGGGAACGTTAAGTCATGAAGAAATAGGTCGCCTCGATTCATATTGAAAACAATAAATATGAAGAGACATACCAGCTGGCTCTGGCTGAAACACGAAGCTCGACGTGGGACCCTGCTGCTGTGGCTGTGGCTGAAACACGAAGCTCGAAGTGGGACCCTGCTGCTGTGACTGTGGCTGAAACACGAAGCTCGACGTGGGACCCCGGTGCTGTGGGTGCTGCCACGTCGAACTGCCAGGTTGGTCAGGAGGGGGTGGCCTGGTCATCGGCGTATGTGCTAGACGTGGACGTGGCTGATGTCGGTGCGTGGAGGGACGCGGCTGCTGCTGCTGCTGCTGAACAACGTCGCTTCTCCGGGTGCACGTGATAGCCTCATAGACAACTCGTATCTTGTTCTGCAGGCGTGTCACGAAGGGCTGGAGCACAGGCCGGTGCTGAAGAAGAGGTCCAGACGAGAGTGAACGTCCAAAGGTGGACACATCCTCGTAGAGTCCGAGTGTCAAGTCAGCCTGAAAATTGTCAGGACGATTATCAAGTATGCACGGCAAAGTACGTGATAACTAGATGCATTACATAAAGAGTATATATCTTACCGCGTACTGCCTAGAGCCCGAAGTATCATAGCTCGGGTACATATCCGACGGACTAGGGTCAGGTATCTCATCTGGGTGAGAGTGATGAACGATGCATAACCGTGTTCCAGTCATGTACCGCTGCAAGTAGCGATGGAATTCATCGAGATCAAAGTCGATATTCTCGTGCCACAGATTTGTGTTCGCAGTCTCCCATTCTGTAACGTACGGCTGAAGCCTAACTAGCCACTCAGCAGCTGTCCTGTGAATCCCCTTCCTCGTGGTCCTAAAATTGTGGTGTGTGTTAAAAAATTAACTAATGCTTCAAATGGACAATTGTGAAAGACAATGCAACATTGAATAAGTAGACAATACCTGTGGATGTGTCCTGGCACCGGGTTCTCTGTAGGGTGAGGGGCCTCTAACTGCTGAAGACCAAATTGCCTCATAACCCTCTGCTGGGACATCTCCTCGACGAAGACATCGAAGATGATCTTAGATTTCGTCATCCAGTAATCACGATCTCTTGTGCATAGCTCAGACATACCGCCGGGGTATCTTGCCTCTATGGCTGCTTGATTGTAGGGCTGCCAGATGACCCCAGTGTACGCATCAAACTCTCGTTCAATGCCGTGTATGCTCGCCTAGTCTGATCAGCAGCAAAGCGTCTCTGCGGAAAACAAAAGTTAGTTTCAGCCATAGTGTGCACAAATAAGATGCATTAAATTATAACACGAGACATACCGTGCGACGTGTCCAACACAGAGCGAAAGTAGGCATGTCGATGCCATCAGCATCGAACATGGCTTCCATAGGCTGATCAACACGTATGTCCGGTCGTCCTATAGAGAACCTCTCCCACGACCACAGCTGGAGAAATAGAGGGCATCCAAGAAGGGCTGCCGTGTCCAATATAAGCTAGCAAGCGTTGCACATACCTCGGTATGTAGCCGCTAAGACCGCCGAACCCCAACTCCTCTGTGTGATCTGATCCGGAATCTCAGCGTTCGCGATCTCCAGTGCAATAGGGATGTAGCACGCGCTAATAGTGGTGACATGGTTCTCTGTGAACATCACCTTGCCGAGAAGCCACAGTAGGTATGCCTCCAGGCTGCGAGTGATCTGTGCATCATTCAACGGCTGCTGGAACTTCTGTATCTGTATTGAGCAAAGAGAAAGTAAGTATTAGTAAACAGTGAAGGTATCTTCTGTAAAACTATATGAACGACAACTGAAAGATATGAGGTAGGGGAACTAACCTGGAAACGGAGCAACCAATCATACTTAGGTCCGTGACGCTCCGATGCCAGAGCCGGAGCACCGGGAAAAACAGCACCGAAACATTGTGCCATATCTAGCTGCCAACCAGCCGGTGCCTCCAACGGTCCTATGGCATGACCTGCCAACGGTAGTCCCAGCAAAAGTGACACGTCCTCCAGAGTAGGAGCCATCTCTCCCCAGCGGAAGTGAAACGTGTGGGTCTCAGGCCTCCAACGGTCCACTAAGCAGGTGAGCAAAGAGGAGTCGATGGCGAGGCGTTTGCATCCTTCCGTCTTCTCAACCAGACGCGCGAAAGGTAAAAGGCCGGCCCATTTGAGTCTGCATGTCAGAACAATTCAGGTAGTGTCTCCCATTAATATACATGCTTGAAGGAAATAAATAAAGCACGTACCGGTCAACCCATTGCGGGTGTATCTTCCAATATTCCTTAGAAGTGCGAGTGACCAGGGGCTCGAGCTTCTTATAAGAACATATCGCAGAACGATGCTTACTATCAATGTCCCGCTTAAGCAACCACATTCCAGCCATTCCTGCACATACAAATTTAGAACATAGTGACACACTTAATACAAATTTAGAACATAGTGCCACACTTAATACAAATTTAGAACATAGTGCCACACTTAATACAAATTTAGAACATAGTGCCACACTTAATATAAATTTAGAACATAGTGCCACACTTAATACAAATTTAGAACATAGTGCCACACTTAATACAAATTTAGAACATAGTGCCACACTTAATACAAATTTAGAACATAGTGCCACACTTAATACAAATTTCAACGCAGCCTAGCTTCTTCCTCTCCCTCTTACTCCTCTTCCTCCTCTCCCTCCTCTTCGTCCCCGGTTGCCTCGTCCACGCCCAGTGACGAAAGTGGGACAAATAGTGTCCCTATGGCCAAATTCATTGCATAAAATGCATTGCATAGTGGGGCCTCCCGCTTCAGATTCATCCATATCATTCCGGATGCGCCGACACTGTCGTCTACCTCTACTTGTACGCATATTCTCTGGATCTGGAATGTAACGCCTTTCAGCAGGGTTGACGGTGTTGAAATTACCCATTGATCGAAATCCCAGCAACTCACCTGTCCAGGTATTGAGGACAGACTCTTTCAGATAAAATGGAGACACGAACGATATTGCGTCCATTCCTAGCTGCCCGCAAGTAGCAAGTACATGTGAGCAAGGTAGGTGAAGCAACTTCGGTTTGTTGCACGTGCACTCACACGTTGGCCAGGCTTCATTTCCAATTTTCACCTCATGCGTCCTCAACTCATTTGCACATCCGAATTTGTTGTTAGCTAAGCGGACCTCAAACCTTCTTTCTTGATTACCGATGGCGACTACAGTGTGTGACCTAGCTTTTTCCATCTTTTCGTGCATGTACTTCATGACTCTTTCACAGTAACGTGTGTTCGGGTTGTTCAAGATATGCTGCTCTGCTTTTTGACGTCTATCTCTGAAATATTTCACGGTGCCATAGAAAATACCCTCAACGATGGCTGTAAGTGGTAATGCTCGGTTTCCTCTGAGGACAAAGTTGTATGTTTCTGCGAGGTTGGTAGTCATGACACCGTACCTTGCTCCATGTGTGTCATGCAGCAAAGACCACCTCTCCAGAGGCTCATGCTCTATCCACTGCTCGAAGGTTTTAATCGACCTCCCGAGCCTTTTCCTAGTACCAGGTGGGTCAAATCCTGGCAAGTCACATAGCCCAACAGGCTCCTCCTCCACGGCCGCTGTTCCTGTTGCTAACTGTGCAGCTACTGCTTCAACATGTGCCCTCACCGCTGCATCTCTTGCAGCTTTCCTGTCCCTAACGTGTCTCTGCGTGCACACATTAAGTCTGCCACGTATCAAATTGTATTTCCATAGCTGGTTCTGCTTGCAGAGTTTTTTGAATAGATTCATCAGGCTCTTATTTCTGAACTGCGAGAAGAAATTAGCCCCCAGATGGCGCATGCACCAACGGCTCTGCAAGTGCTGCCATGGAGTTTGTTCCTCAGGGCCAGGGTTTGTCAGTGTCTTTATCGCACTGAGTATACCTGCATGCCTGTCATAAAGGATGCACACATTGGGCTTATCCTTCACAACTGATATTTTCAGTTGCCTGAAGAACCATGTCCAACTTCCAATGTTCTCACTCTCAACAAGCAAATGCGAGTGGGACTACTTGATTTTGGCCGTCTTGACCAATGGCTGTCAGGATCTGACCCTTGTACTTGCCAGTGAGAAAAGTGCCATCTACACATATCACCGGTCGGCAATGCCTGAAAGCTTCGATGCATACACCGAAAGAGAAGAACAGTCGATGCAGCACCCTCACAGTTGGGAACTCTGGCATGAAGAGGTCTTGGATATCGACATAGGTGCCAGGATTCCGCTGTTGCAGTGTGTGGAGGAGCCGGACAACAGAGTCATATGCATCGAAATAAGAACCAAATCTCCTCTGAAGGGCCGTATGCTTAGCCCTCCAAGCCTTACCATAAGAAATTCTGTAGTTGAACCTGACGAAGACTTTTGTCTGGATTGCCTTCACTTCCATCGCTTTGCTCTCCACTATCTCGCTGTAAAACAACCTCGCAATAAGCGTGGATGAAAGGTTGGGATGATCTTGAGGGATGCAGGGAATAAGACAAGTGTGATGAACTAAGTCACTGATCACCCAACTTGTGCCATACTTAGGGAGATAGCCGTGCACCCTGGCAGGACAACCTGCATTCTTGCATACCATTGTCAAGTATTTCTGACTGGACACCTCAGCTATGAAAACCCTTTGCGTGGACATTGCCCAATTTATTATTGCGTCCTTCAGAGCTTCTTTGTTGGGATATAGAGCACCCGTCGCAATGTTGTTCTGGTGATATTGCCAGGCAGAATCATGCCCATCGTTCACGGTCATTGCAGATGAGAAGTCATGATTCCATGATGCAGGATTCGGGACCTCCTCTGCATTTTCTTCTTCACCCGACTCGTCAGAATCATCGGCATGACCACGGTCAATATCGGTGTCTTCTTCTTCCATCAGGTTCTGCATGTGCCCATCTACCTCGTCAGCGTCCGCCTTGCCACTATAAGCCTCGCCACTGTAATAACCATCGGCATTTCCTCCTTCTGCCTGACTACTCTGCCCTGGTTCATAACCATCATCTCCAGCATTTGACTGCATCCCTTCACTGCTCTGGCCAAGATCGTAGCCACCCTCGCCTTCATGTGCAGTTACCTCCTTCACGACGGGAAGCACTAAGGCAACATGATTGCATCCCCTGCGTTCACAACCTTGTAACCAGCGCAGCCACTGGGAGTCTCGCTCTATTGGCCTCAAATAAAAGTAAATGATTGAACTTGACTGTGTCCACAATGCATGAACACCGACGGTGTGTGTTTCAGTATTAAGCCCTAAACTTGTTGTCACCCATTCTTTCAACTAACTGACTGACCATGTTCGAGGGGCGGTCAGTGGCACCTCTATGTAATCAAATTCACTCAGATCAGCTCCCGTCTCAGTTGTTTGGACAGTACCAGAACCGTAGTAAAATACGAACTTCACTACATCAGACATCTCGGCTCACCTAAATTTTTTTCAACAATGAAAGACAACTATTAAGCAGCATGACAAACTAAATATATTAGCACTCCTAAATAATTGACATGTACATATATTACGGAGTATTACCGAACCAACTACAAATATTCACACACATAAAAATTTGAACTCTAAATATATTAAGGATATTACCCGACCAACTACAAATATTTGACACAACTAAATATTACCGGAGCAACTAAATATTACCGGAGCAACTACAAATACTGACATCTAAATATTACCCTTGTATACTGACATCTAAATATTACCGAACCAACTACAAATATTCACAGAACTAAATATTTGACATCTAAATATATTACGGATATTACCGGAGCTACTACAAATACTGACATCTAAATATTACCGGAGCAACTACAAATATTGACAAAACTAAATATTTGATATCTAAATATATTACGGATATTACCGGAGCAACTACAAATACCGACATCTAAATATTACCGGAGCAACTCAAAATATTCACACAACTAAATATTTGACAACTACATATATTACGGATACTACCGGAGCAAATAAAAATATCCGCACACCTAATATATTTTACATCCAAACATACTACCGAATACTACCACCGGAGCAACTACGACAGGTAAAATGTATGTTGAATTATACCCTTGAAGCGTGCGAAGCAACGACGAACGGCGGACTTCAATCACCGGAACCGGAGCCGAAAACTCCACCACACCGCCGGAGCTTCACCTCCACCACCTCCACCACACTGCCCGAGCTTCACCACCGCCACCTCCACCTTCACCGCCACCACAACCTCCTCCAATGTGCTAAAAAAAAGCTCCAAAAAAATTCTCACCACGACCACCACGAGCTATCCCATCAGTAGATCGAGGTTTCCCTTGCCTTCCCCAACTATCTACAATGCATCCACGGTGGCAAATCGGCAAAACAATGGCTGATTTTGGTGTATAAATGAGAGAGTTTTCGACTGGAGAAGAGATGAACATCAACCAAAAACGAGCCAGAGGAAGAAGAGAAGGGAAGGAAGGAAGAAAAGGGATCGGGCGGGGCAGGCCACCCTGTTGGCCTGCAGTAAGCCGATCGGCCTGCGGGTGGCCGACAGGGCTGTCGGCTGGGCCCCAGCCACCGACGGGGAGCGGGGTGACGTGGGCTGGCCACTACTCGGCTGGCACGTAGCCGATAGGCGACTTGTCGGCCAGCGATAGGCCGATGGGCTCTAATCGGCCTACAGTAGACCGAAAGGGCTCTAATCGGCCTGCAGTAAGCCGACTGGCTCCTGTCAGCCTGCAGTAAGCCGACGCTGTATTATTTAAAAAAAAAACGACGTAATATTTCTGAAATTTAATAAAAAAAGTGTATTATTTAAAAAAAATTAGCTAGAAAATGATGCAAAGCCGATAAACCAGGCAATACCTTTCTCCACCGAATCAACCAAAAGAAAAGAAGGTCCCGCAACATAGAACTACTTGACTTGACTTGGGTGAAAAGGCCACCGGAAAGGCATCAATAAACTGGAGCGCAAGCCTTTTCTGTTCCTTGCCGCAGCCAAAGGAAAGGAAACTTTCCACAGAAGCTTCCATCGCAACACAACGCACGCACACACACTGCTTCTTCTCCCTTCCCCCTATCCCCTATAAAAACCGCCGTCCCTCCCATTCGCTCTTGCCATCCATCCCCATCCTTCCCTCCCCTGAGCGAGCTGTGCTGTGAGGGTGGGGGGCAAACCATTCAATCCGTCCCAGTCTCCTCTCCATCCTCTGCTCAGGCCGAGGTCTCCGTCTCCCCTGCCTTGCCTCCTACCATGGCTGCCAAGTGGGCCCCGCCGGCCGGCTTCCTCTTGCTCCTGCTGCTGGCGGTCCTGCTGCCGGCGCGCGCGGACAGGCCGTCGAGGACCGACCACGCGGACGGGGACCCGGAGGCCTCCTCCGCCGTGTTCCAGCTCTACGGCAACGTCTACCCCCACGGGTATGCCTCCTCCCTCCCTCCCTCCCTCCCAGACCAACCCAACCCATCAATCAACTGATTGCGGATTTTGGCCCTACTCGCCAGTGCCGTCCATAGATCTCTGTGCCCATTTTTGTATGCCAATTCCAGCATTTTTAGCCTTGTTGGTCGTATTACTTATCGATTGGCCTTTTTTTTTTTTTTTTTTGAGAAACATCGATTGGGCTTGATGAGTCATCACGAGCTCCTGTGGTGACATTTCGAATATTTGATCCTGATTTTCCTGGATGGCGCTTCCTTCTGCAGCTTGTACTACGTGGCCATGAGCATTGGCAACCCGGCGAAACCATACTTCCTTGACGTCGACACCGGCAGCGACCTCACCTGGCTGCAGTGCGACGCCCCCTGCGTCAGCTGCTCCAAGGTATAGTAACATTCCCTTGCCTTCCTTATTTATCCAATCCAATTTGCTGCTATTGGACCCTTGACTTGAGGCAGCACCGATTCCTTGTCACTGTTGGCTGTTACGGGTGTTCAAGGCATCAGGGGTCCATCATATTATTTTGGTACAGAAAGTTGGAGCTTGATTTTCTCTTTATACATATACATATCCATGGATATAATGAATTCAGTGGAAATATGATCTATGAATTTCATGATTGCCCCATTTACTTTGCTGGCCCAACACTAGTAGTATGTTAGTTTGCGGTGGACAAGTCTATTATTGGTATGAGTTCACAGCTTTGCATTTGCCCAATTTTATTGTGGTCTCCAAGATTTAGTGTCCAAGACTAGTACTCCCTCCGATCCGAATTAATTGACGCAGCCTCTGATCAGAGGGAGTAGTATTTTAGTTTGCGGTGGACAAGTCTATTATTGGCATGAGTTCAGAGCTTTGCATTTGCCCAATTTTACCGCGGTCTTCAAGATTTAGTGTCCGATTCCTTTATTGTTCGAGATTTCATATGTGAAAGCCAAATTTGGTATCGCCTTTCTCATCAAGGATTCTTATGGTGTTCTGCATGTTAATGGTGGGTGTAGGTGCCACACCCGCTCTACAGACCAACAAAGAACAAGCTGGTACCCTGTGTTGATCAGCTATGCGCCTCTCTGCACGGCGGCCTGGGTAGAAACCACAAGTGCGACTCACCGAAGCAGCAGTGCGACTATGAAGTTAAGTATGCCGACCAGGGTTCATCCCTTGGCGTGCTTGTCAACGACAATTTTGCAGTCCGCCTTGCGAATGCTTCCGTTGTCCATCCCAGTCTTGCATTCGGGTATGCTACTTGGAACTTGTAAAGTAAAACAACATTGCATGGCCATGGTGAGTCACTTGAACTGCTTATCTTCTTGCCTTCAGGTGTGGTTATGACCAGCAGGTCGGGAGCAGCACTGAGGTGGCGCCCACTGATGGTGTGCTTGGGCTTGGGAGTGGATCGATCAGCCTGCTTTCACAGCTCAAGCAGCATGGGATCACCAAGAACGTGGTCGGCCACTGCCTCAGCATGAGAGGAGGGGGATTCCTCTTCTTTGGGGATAATCTCGTGCCTTATTCACGTGCAACATGGGTACCAATGGCTAGGAGTGCATTCAGGTGAGCCCTATTTTTGATGATTTTTTTGTCACACTATATATTGTAGAAAGAACAAGTGCTCATTGCCTGCTTGTAATAATGTTCAAACATAGGTGTGTATTTCACTTTCTAAACACTAATGTGTAATTGACCAGTCGCTCACAACTATTGTGGAAAGTATCTAAATGAATTGCAAAGCTGTAGACTAACGACATCGACATGCTATATTTTTCTTGGAAATCACTACCAATTATATACTCTTCACAGCTGGGACTAAAAGCGATCAACGTAAGAAGTAGAGAAAAAAGAATCCCCATGCACTTCCACATTGGTTTTTTTTGTGGGCCGAAAACATAAAGACAGTCAAGTATTTTCCGTTATAACTATGTTCAAACTTCATGCCTGTCATGCAAATCTTCTACGACACCCATTGCCATTTTCGTATGATCGAATCAAGTAAAATTAGCAGGGCAGGAATATGAAAACAGCCTACTAAATCAACATTTCTTTACCTGCAACTGTTAAGTATAAACAGTCTTGAAACCAATCAATCACACGATAACACTAATACAAACAGAGTACAGGGAGAACTAATAGTAGCGTAGATAGTTAAGCTAACTGCAAGAACCCCACACAAATTAATCCCCCAAACCAAATTAACCAAAGAATCGTCTCTAGCAGATCAATCGACCTCTCAGTCTAGGTGGAACTGTAGTGTACGGTGCCGCTGTCCTGTAATCTAACCATCCTTGTTGAAGTTGACGAACTCATCATGATCAACTATATCCTCCAAAGAGCCCCACTCCGGTCCCCCCTTGACCGTCTCCGCTGGCTCGTCAAGTATTCTCATGAACTGATCCATCGGCATGCTGAGATTATCCAACGGCGCGTCCTCATCATGGAGGCCCGGCGGTTCAGGTGGAGCGACCCCCCTACAGTAGTGCCTATGCTGCTGCTAGTACTGACCAAGAACGTTCGCTGGCATTGCTGCCCCCATGAAGTTCTGCCCCTTCTGGCTGTCGTAATGAAGAAGACCCACCGGCATTATGTCCCCCATGAAGTTTTGGCCGTCGTAATGAAGAAGACCCACAGTCGGAGGCGACGGCGGCGGCGGCTGTGACGCCTGTGGCAGCCCAACGTGCTCTTGACCGAGACCACGGGTACTCCCCGGCGGCAGTAGCGCGGCGGCGGCGTGAAAATAGTCTGCCGGGACAGGCTTCTTGTTCCCCACCGTGACGCCGTCCTCCCCGTAGATTGCCCTCAGGTCGTCGTCGGTGGCGCGCGGTGTGACGTAGAGCTTGTGGAGCGCGGGCACGCCCTTCTTGCCGGCGCCGTTGTCCTTGTTGCTGGTGAATTCTTGCATGAGCCACGGCGTCTTGCGCTTCTTGGACGGGCCGAAGTAGAAGCCGAAGCTGTTCTTGAGCCCGCCCTCTTGCTCCAGCTCCTCCTTGCCCTGCTCCAACCGCCAGTATCCGCCGGTCTGGACGCTGCGGTCGGCGCGCTTGGTGGCCGCGGACGGGCTCTGGAACTTGTTCTCGCTGAGGAACCACCATGTGTGTTGGCCCGCGCGGCTGCTGGCCGGCGAGTGCAGCTGCCACAGCGCGTACGGGTTGCTGGCGTACACGTCGGCGTGGAAGATGAACCCCCGCGCGTCAGGCATCTTCTTGTCGCCGGCGATCCACCGGTTGAGGAACGCCAGGCTCTCCTTATGCGTCGGGCTGAAGTAGACGCCGGGGGGCAGCGGCGGCGGCTTGAGTTTGCTCGCGCCAGCGGGCCCGGGAGGAGGCGGAGGGGCCATGGAGCTGCTGGCTCCGGCGTCGTCGTCGGAAGTTGGTTTCTTGGCTACTTTTCTCGCTTTCTTGAGGGCCATGGTTTTCCTAGTTGTGTTTGAGGAGGGATCGATCGGTGGGGCGGGCTGGGCTTATATGTTGGCGACGTGCTTCCGTCTGAAATCGGATTCGCCTCCCCTCGTCCCGAACACGGAGCCGGACATGGATTTCCATGTTTTGTTTTACCTCGATCGACCTGGAGCTGGAACCTGGTCTCAGATCTGATTTTGGCACCCTCTTGGCCTCTTCCCGCTATTCCTGTTTGCCGCCTTTTGCGGGAACTCGCGTACCCCCTCCGCCTCATTGGGCCTGGCCCAGCAACCATCGCCTATACGCTTATTCGAGCTGGGAAAGTACATGGATAACCCATGGGCATATGAACCCACTTCGGAAAACTCATTTCTAAATGCCAAAAAATTCTGAAAAAAGTTCACGCATACATCTTCACATTCTATGTGCGCGCATTCAGATGCCCATGGGTTCAGGGCGTCTACACTATTCGAGCTACCATTTTTTTTATCTGAGTTACTTTCTTCATTTTTTTAATTTGTTCATTTCCTATTTTTATTTGATTCCTATTTTAATTTGATTTGTTCTCATAGTTGTGAGCAGATTCTCTCATTTATATGTCTGAATGAATCGCATTTCCAGGAATTATTACTCACCTGGCTCAGCAAGCCTGTATTTTGGTGGCCGGTCACTTGGCGTGAGACCAATGGAAGTAGTACTGGACAGCGGAAGCTCGTTCACCTACTTTTCTGCGCAACCATATCAAGTGCTTGTCACTGCAGTAAGTTTCACAACTTTTTTCCTATTCTAATGTGGAATTAGGATTATGGCACAGATATATCAAGTTCATGAGGTTTTGTGTCTTGCAGCTTAAGGGTGATCTAAGCAAGACGATGAAAGAGGTATCTGACCCCTCTCTGCCTCTATGCTGGAAAGGAAAGAAACCATTCAAATCCGTGCTTGATGTAAAAAAGGAGTTCAAATCATTGGTTCTGAACTTTGCCAATGGCAAGAAAGCGCTCATGGAGATCCCTCCTGAGAACTACCTCATTGTCACGGTAAGCATTCCACAACCCGATAGATTATTCTGTAAATAACTCCGGAGTTCTTGGTTACTAAACATTTGCTGCAATGTTCGTGCCAGAAATACGGGAATGCGTGTTTGGGCATCCTTAACGGATCAGAGATTGGACTCAAGGATCTGAACATTGTTGGAGGTAGGAAGTTCAGGCATAACAACCAAGCAACATAGCTTCAAAATCCATGATCTCTTTCAAATCATGTACAGAAAAATGATGCTACTTGTCTCTTGTTGCAGATATTACAATGCAGGATCAGATGGTGATATATGACAATGAGAGAGGGCAGATCGGATGGATCCGAGCACCCTGTGATAGAATCCCCAAGTTCGGATCTTCCCTTCTGTGATCATTTCACACACCTGAACATATATACCCTTAATTCTCTTCTGTTTATTCAAACAGTGAAAATACCATTCATGGATTTGAGGAAGGTTATTGTTGGCCCCAGTTCCCCAGCAGCATCTTTGGTATTCAGAACGAAGAGTGTCCAGCTAACTACCGTTCGAACAAAGAGTGAATAACAAGGGGAGGCCATTGGGTTGATGGATGGACAAAATAATCATCCCAGGGAGGCTCTATACGAAGTTAGGAACGTGTATTCTTTAGAAAAGAGAAAAAATCTGGTAGCATGTAATCATCGCCATGTGCATATGAAATATATAATTATTCCGTTCTTATGAAGCACGGATGTTATTACTTGTTGTGTTTACTTGAGATGTTTTATGGAGCATGTGGCGGATGAGGAAGGCGCTCTTGCAAATTAACCTGGACTGCATTGCAGGTATTTCTGGAGTTGGCTTTCGGAACTTCAAGAACTGAAACTTGAGCAACTGAACTCGTCCTTGTGCGCAAAACTGAAACTTGAGCAACCAACTGAAGAAGTGTGTTGCTGCCACGCTGCAACTCATTACCTGATGTTGGATGGAGCCGAGGGAAGATTGATGTCATGGTTTAGATCTTGCGGTAGTCATTCTTTAGTTGTGATGATGTTTGTAAGGTGATGCTGTTAGTCCCAGGTATGTCGTGAATGCAGTCACTTTATTTCAGTATAATTGTTCTTTGTGTGCTAGTCTTTGGCGATGTTTGTGATGCTTCCAGTTAGATCACCATGTTTCGGAACTGACATTTCACATCTAAGCTGTTCGCTGATAGAACGGTCCATCTTCTGATGTTTATCTTCAAAATTCATGTGATTAATTTCCATGATCAAAGAATGAAACCACCAAACTTTTCGTCTCCAGTACAATTATAAACACGCCATGACAACTGACAAGAGTCAATGCGTTAGTTCTGTACCATCAATGCACTAGATCAGTACCAACTCTATACTGGAGTATACGTACTTGATGACACCAAGCTGTTTTGGTATGGCGGGCGACTAGCCACTGAAAGGGCGGAACACCTTGAACGCGCCGACCATGCCAGCGATTGATCCCACGGTGGCGGCGACCGACACGACGAGGCAGGCGACGGTGAGCGCCTTGAGGCATAGCCACCTCGCGCTCCCGCGCGCCACGGCGCGCTGCTTCATGTACATCTCCACGGGGAAGTAGACGGTGAGCGGCCAGAACGAGAGCGCGCCCATGAGCCCCACGATGGCGCCGAAGGATGGCATCGCCATGGCGACCACGGTGGTCAGGCACACGAACGCCGAGCGCCAGACAAGCCGGAGCGCGCTCAGCGCGAACGGCCCCAGCCCAAGTTCCCGCGTGACGAAGCCGCTCTCTGGCCATCTGGCGGCGGCCCAGCGCTCCACGAATGCGAAGATGGGCTGGCAGAAGACCTGGTAGGCGCCGACGAGGTGCACGACGATGGCGGCGTTGGCGACGTCCACCAGCCAGAAGGGCTCGTAGAAGCCGAACCCGGTGAGGAGGTTGTCCGGCGCGTCGTTGCCGAAGGCCGCGTAGCCCATGCACCCGCACATGACGTAGAACGCCGTGGTGGTGGCCACGCTCAGCGCCGTGGCCTTCTTCATCACGGCTGCCTCCGACGGCGGTGGCGCCTTGATGGTGTCCTGGATCTCGATGAGCACGTTGGAGAAGGAGTAGGCGAAGGCGATGTTGCCCAGCGCCTGCAGGACGCGCCACAGCTTCTGCATCACGGTGACGCCCGCCGTGCCGATGGCGACGCCGGTGAGGGTGCCTCGGAACCCGCCGTTGGCCACGGTCTGGGCGATTCCGAGCCCGAGCCCGATGCCGGAGTAGGTGAAGGACATGACGGATGCGACGACGGAGAGCCACCGTATCTGATCGAAGTTGGGTATCTGAGAGAAGACGATCTGCGCGGCGCCGAAGCTGATCATGTAGGGCGTGCTGGAGCTGTGGCACGCGTTGTGGTGCCCCTTGTTGTGGAAGCAGTTGGCCCTCGTGATGGCATGAAAGCTGATGGAGGCGGCGATGGTGTAGCCAATGGCGATGCCGACGAGGTTGGCATACTGTATGACGCCGCAGAACTTCACTTTGGTGCCGCCGAGGATGGCTCGGACGGCCTCCACGTAGGAGTAGTTCCGGCTGCCGGCGGCCGGGTCGCCCGTGCGGTAGCAGTCGGCGAGAAGCGTGGAGCTGTAGTAGATGACGCCGCCGAAGAGCGCCATGGTGGTGGGCCCCGCGACCCAGCCGAGCTGCGCGGTGGCCCAGGCGAGCGAGAGGACGCCGGAGCCAACGACGGCGGTGACGATGTGCGCGCTTGCGGTGAGGACGGTGCCGGTGCGGCGCGGGCTGCCGTCGTTATCGAGCGCGGCCGCGGCGGAGTCGGCGAGGTTGCCGGCCTCGAGAGACACCTCGAGCGGCTGGATGTGCACCATTGCGAGGCTCGGGTTTGGTGGCCCGTGGGTGGGTGGCTTGGATTCACGAGTCACACGAAGTGTACATGCTTTACCGAATCGCAGTGGCACTCGGTTCTGTTCAGTGCCTTCGGCTGGAAGGAAGGGCGCGAGTTCGAGAAATTGAAGAAGAAGATGAGGGGAATTGCCGCTGGTGCCTTCCAGCTTTCAGTTGCGTGCGGCATCGCCTCGAGCCCCTGTGCTCTCGTCGTCCATGGTCGTGCTCTCCTCGAACGGGCGGCTGGACGACAACTGCTCGGCGAAATGCCAACACAGAAAAAGAGGATGATGAGGAGGAAGAAGGCAAGATGAAAAATTGGATGCCATTTCAGACCGACACGTGTCGTCGGCAAAAAAGGCTCGAGTCCGGAGAGAAACCAAAAGTGTCTGATTGCAATAGTTGAAAAAAAAAGATAAATCTGACCTTTTTTTAGGGCAAAATCTGACCTTTGTTACAAAGTATAACCTTTCACAAAAAGTTTAACACAAACTGACACTTGAGTTGAGGTTACGTAGACAAACACCAGGGTCAATGACATTTAGGTCATGGTCCATGGTAGATCGAGCACCGTTGGACGATGCGGGCAAGCCAAACGTCTACATTGATGTGCAACCTAAACACATGTGCTCTTGGTGTTTGCCTATGTTACCTAAACTCCAATTACTCTGATGTCTAGCTTCGGAGGAGGTAAGTAACCACGGGCTGCGGGTGGGCCACCGACCCACTCAGCTCATTCTTCCTCCTTTACCTCCCTCCCTCTCCCTCTCCCCTCCTCTTTGATGTAGGGTAGAACCCTAGATGGCCCAATCTTTCATAATTTGGAGGGGATTCAAGAGGAGCACACAAATCCCCTAAAAAAAAAAAGAGGAGCACACAAATCACAACGGGGAACATTCAAAGACAAGTCCAATCACACATCCACTAGATGTGCAACACATTAGATCCACAAGCATACACAATCAATCCATGGGAAATAGCAACAAGAATAAGGTTCATCTCAAATCCAAGAGGAGATGAGGGCTTGATGATAGATAGTTCTTCCCAAATCTCTAAGAGAGGTGGGGCCTTGCATCCATGGGCGGATCTTCACTTCTAGGGGTCTTGAATCCTCTAGGGATCTTCTCCAATGGAGGTCTTGGCCTCCAAGAAGAGTGGTAAAGGATCTATGCTTTGCTAACCCTAATCCGTCCAAGTGAAGGGGTATATATAGTCTAGGGGGGTGGGAGAGAGATACAAGGGCTGACACCCACATCTGTGCCCAGACAGTTACCGGATGTTCGGTCGCTCGTGAGGTACCGGATGTCCGGTGGCTCGCGAGGGTCCGGACGCCCGGTGGACTTTGGACTTCTGTTAATTTTCGTTCTGGATAGGTGGCACCGGATTTTTAGTAAGGACCGGATGTCTGGTGGCCCGGGACCTGCCAGATGTCCGGTACTGGCCGGATGTTCGTTCGCTATAGTTTTTTTCTGCGGCTGGTTCTTCTAGGCGTTCGCCTCCTCAATGCACCGTATTTTTGGTGAGGACCGGATGTCTGCTGGCTCGGGACTTGTCGGATGTCCGGTACTGGCCGGATGTCCAGTCGTTGTAGGTGTCTTATGCGGCCGGTTCTTCTGGGCGCTCACCTCCTCGATGCACCGAATGTCCGGTGGCTGATGATATTCAGCAGCTCCTCCGCTTGCGTTGCTTGCTCCGCTTCTGCACCGTCTTGGTCATTGCTCCTAGCTTCTTCATGGTCATCTTCTCGGTACCTAGGTACACATAGCATCTCCGTCTTAGGTAGTAACCATGCCTAACATGTATGAAAAGGATAATCACTAAGGAGCGAGTTCACCTCATGTTCAATTGCACGTGCACAAGCCCTTGGCATAGGTCCACTTGGTACTTGGGGAGTTGGTGTAGTGTCCATGGGGATGACCGTAGGGTGCTCCACACCACTCTCCCTCTATCTCCTCAAACTACGCTCAAATCCTTGAAAATCAGTGGCCTTTACTCGGGGAATTGGACTCACTTGCATGTGGGATTCTCTCTCATCCCTCACGATTTGGTTGGTTGAAATTGGTTCATTCGGTGGCATTGTTCACCTTTGGCCAAACCCTTGTGTGGAGATTTCTCTCAGATCCATTGTTGAAATGGTTAAATTAGGGTTAGTATGATGTTTGTGATGCGAGACGCCCTAATGTCATCACCATGGAATTGGCTCCATCGCCAAGGGACACACGCATCACATTTACTAAGGTGGATTCTATGCTTTATGCGTTCTTTCTTGGTTGGTTCTCCCGTGGATGGTATACTACTTGATACTCCTCCCATGTGTGTTGGACCTAACTAATCTCAATTGCAATGTTTAGTTAGTTTGTTTCTCTATTAATAATGCATGGTCGCCTGTGACA
Organism: Elymus sibiricus; assembly: GCA_039707655.1. NCBI lineage: Eukaryota > Viridiplantae > Streptophyta > Magnoliopsida > Poales > Poaceae > Elymus > Elymus sibiricus. Next base: position 168,663,952 of record CM077672.1, on the reverse strand, counting down.
CATGCATGTAGCTACGGTGGACCTGTTGCATGTACGCACACGATCCCATGTTTTGTTTTCCCTCCCGATCGGCAGGAAGCTGCGCGAAGTGGGCGCAGGATGGCACGGTAGGATCGGGTTGTAGCTGGCCGTTCAGGAGTTAGTTAGCTCATTGATCTCCTCTGTAACAAACGGGAGTTAGTTAGGCACAAAATAACCACCAAAATTATCATGTAAATTGGACTCATCAGTGGCCCCCCTCTGGTCCATCTTTGCTCCATAATTCCTTAAATATTCTAGAATAATTCTCGAAAAAACCCCATCCAATTCCGAGCACTTTAATTTCTGCACAAAAATAACAGCAAGGTAGTTCTGCTGGAAACAACGCCAGTCTAGGTTAGTTTCATTCAAATCATGAAAATTAGAGGCCAAAACAATAGCATGCCTACATATGATTGATGAATTGGAGCCAGTCTGCCGTCTTAGTAGGTTATGACCGTTGCATATTGAATTTCATCTGAACAAACCCGTCGCTTACTCCATGCCTACGCTTTTATTACTGTTGCTCTCTTCAAAGTTACTACCGCTGCAATCTACTACTACTCTGTAATACTATTATTGTTCCTACTACTATAATTTTATCACCACCACTATCATATTACTGTACTACTAATAAATTGTTGCAAGCAAGTTATCTATCCAGGTGTGGTTGAATTTATGATACGTCCCAAATGTATCTACTTTTACAAAAAACTTTGCTCTTCTTTTGGCCTCTAATTTGCAGGATTTGAATGAAACTAACCCGGACTGACGCTGTTTTCAGCAGAATTACCATGGTGTTGTTTTTGTGCGGAATAAAAGTGCTTGGAATTGGACGGGGATTTTTCGAGAATTATTCTAGAATATTTAAGGAATTATGGAGCAAAGATGGACCAGAGGGGGGCCACTGATGAGTCCAATTTATGTGATAATTTGGTGGTTATTTTGTGCCTACCTGATAGGCTTTGTGGAGTTTTACCGTGTTCGCGCACCTCTTTTTGTCATTTTCCCCCAGAAAACACTTTTGGAGCAAATAAATGCATATGGAAGGAATCCCAGGAAATTATGGTGGAATCACGTTATTTAAAGTGATAATCTTCTACCATAAAAGAATTAAGCAAAGGTACTAAAGGAGAGGCACTGGTGGCGGCTCCAGAGTCAAAGACGACCAACCATAAGAGCGCGATCGCTTGTATAGGCGGTCGTATGAGGTGCCAGGAGAACCGCCTCGTCAAGTATTTCCACCCCGTGGAATCAGATCGTGGATCAGAAGCACAGAGACACTAGAAACTCACCTAGAAGGAGGAACCCTAGCCTCCGGAGTGATCCAGAGGGGGAAATTGGCAAGGAGGAGATCACCGTATTCACCACCATCCACAAGGAGGGCTTCAACATCATCACCACTGTCATCATCATCATCATCCATATCCATCTCATTGTAATATATCAAGAACCCTAGTGGATCAACTTGTGTGTCACATGTGTAATCCATTCATGTTCACTTTTACCCCTCGTATGATGTTTGTTGCCTTCATGTGTGAGTAGTTCCTCTAGTTCTCGGGGATATGGATGAATCCTAGCGTGTAATAGATCGTTTGATACTAGGATTTAATATCCTCTTTGCATGTTTATGTTAATAGTCTTCTTGATGTTGGGCGAAGTCGACCATCCAATGTATGCCAATTTTGGACGAAAGGTTATTACTGTTGGCGGACCGGCTGGTTGTGGAAGTAGGTGCGTGACAAGCCCTATCTACCTTCGTCCCGGACCGTTGCAGCAGGGGGTAAAACAAAGACCACTTATAGGCTGCGTCCACGGGGACCTTTTTACCCTTAATCACCGTTTGGTAACCTGAGTGGGGAAGAACGGTGGTGGCGTATGTGATACGGGGCTGCCATGTGTATGCACGTATCTGTACCGGCTCTGCCCACAAATAGAAGTATGAAAAGTGGCTTAGGGATCTGACGTAGCTTTGTGTTTAGGCACCTCTATAGACGCATGCTAGTGGGGAATCCGGACTCCCTGGGAACGCTTTAATCTTATTAGTTGCAACGCTACTTTGTGCAATCTTTATTATTTGCTTTTATTACAATATTTACTTTTATGCTCGCTACACCATTCCTATTGCACTACTATCACTTTGGATAACTCACAACTTGCAGGCAAAATATTTAAATCTCTCCAGAGACAAAATTTTGATTCATGTGCTCCCTCTGGGATCGATACTCTTACTTCGAAAAGGCTACAACTAAACCCTGTGCACTCGCATGACATCAAGCTTTTTATGGCGCCGTTGCCGAGGAGATAAGCACTTTTGATCTTTGTCTTAAGTTTGGTTTGAATTGCGTGTACTAAGTTGTTTGCAGATCCAGAGCAATCATGGTTGAGTTTGGGCACCATTACCAGCTCGAAGTCATGCGCCTTACTGGACCACCTATGCAGGAGATGTTCACACCATTGGGTCCCAACCCCATGGGTGTAGCTTTTGAGGTGAATCTAAGTGTCCTTGAACTATTGCACAGTAAGCAATTTAAGGGTGAAGAAGGTGATGATCCTTACCAACATTTGCAATTTTTTGATGACATATGTGGGAAATTCAAATTAAATGCTTTTGGCCCAGATGATATGAAACTTAAGCTATTCTATCACACTGTGGCTGATGCAGCAAAAACATGGTTAGTGTCTCATCCTGCATGTACCTTTGATACATGGGATAAATTGACCGCAACATTCTTATCAGAATACTACCCAGAGACAAAGTCTTATAAGGCCAGACGTTGGATTTTAAAATTTTGGCAGAGACCTAGGGAAAGCCTGGTAAATGCATATCAAAGGTACTGAACTCTACTAAATGATTGCCCTCATCATAAACTCCCTGATTGCCTTGTGTTAAATCTCTTTTATGGATGACTTCGGGATGATTCCAAAGAAGAACTAGATTTAACTTCGGCAGGTTCTTTCATTACTAGCTTGGTGCCTAGAGCTTGGGAATTATTAGACAATAAACTTGTCAATCACGAAGCTTGGGGGAGTGATGAGGAAGGAGAGGGTAAAGTTGAGATAGATTTTGATTGCGTAAAAGCTTACCTTAATTCGGGGAGAGTTAATAAAGTTAGTGATGAACTTTATCTTAATCCTGATATTATCCTACGATTTGTTAAAAGCTATGCTGTACATATGGAACTTCCAAAGAAAAAATGGTAGTGTTACACAGATGAGGATCCCGAGGAAGAGGTTGTTGCGGAGACGTTGGAGGTAGAATCATCAGTAACTCCCATTGAGGATGATTATGAACCAGTGTAGGAATTGCCCTTTACAGCGAGAAAAGCACAATTAGAACACAAGAGTAAGGTGCAGCAAAAGGAGGAAGGTAAAAATATATGCAATATCCAGGTGAAGCTACAGGAGAAGAAAAAGAAGGGAAAGCCAATCGAAACTATGGAGAAAGAGGTAACATCTTTTGTAAAAGGCTGTGTTAAAGCAGCTGACACAGGAAAACTAGTGGTGCCTTGCTCCTTTGGCAGTACTTCTTATTTTGGGCTTTGCGATATGGGCTCCTCCATTAATGTAATACTTTATACTCTTTATGCCAAACTTCACGATGAAATCTATTCTTGTGATCTGCAGCCTACTGATATGGAGGTAAAATTAGCTGATGGAACTCTGAGAAAACCTTATGGGATGGGGATAGTTCCTGATGTTTATGTCATTCTAGGAACATTTACTTACCCTGTAGATTTTGTTGTTATGAAAATCCGTGAAGATGATTTTTCCCTATTATTTTTGGAAGACCTTTTCTTAACACTACAGGTGCAAAGATCGATTGTAAAAGGGAAGTTGTCTCTCTTAAGTTTGGGGAAGAGGTAAGAGAATTTCATTTTTCAAGGTTTAAAAACCGCCCCGACCAAGAGAGCATGATACCAACGAAGAAAAAACTATTGCGCAACTGGCTGCAATTTACTTTGGGACCCCAGAAGATGAACTGAAGAGAAGTTTAACTGATTATGAACAGAGCCCTGAAGACCAAGCTAAAGTGGAAATTGATCAATGTCTGAATGAAGCACCAATACAAGATCTCGTTGCTAATGAACAATATGAAGTACCAGAAAAGAAAGGAGATGAGGAACTTCCACCTCCTGAATTAAAACACTTACCTAAGGAACTAAGGTATGAATTTTTAGATGAAACAAATAAATATCATGTGATTATCAACGCTAATCTTTCAGATGAAGAAAAAGAGAGACTAATGAAAACTCTGAAGAAGCACCGGAAAGCCTTCGGGTATTCAATGGATGACCTGAAGGGTATAAGCCCTTCCATATGCACACATTGTATATATATGGAGGGACTGAACGAGTGCGCGAGTACCAAAGGAAATTGAATCCTGAAATGAAGGGAGTGGTATGAAAAGAAATAGTTCGCCTACTCGATGCAGGTATTATATACCCAGTGTTTGAAAGTAAGTGGGTGAGTCCAGTTCATTGTGTGCCTAAAAAGGAGGGTTTACTGTACCGCCTAATAAGCATAATGAACTAATCCCCACTAGGACAATAGTTGGGTGAGACGTCTCCAACGTATCTATAATTTATGAAGTATTCATGCCATGTTTACAATAATTTTATATGGTTTTGGTGCACTTTTATATGACTTTTATTGACTAACATATTAACCTAGTGCCCAGTGCCAGTTGCTGTTTTCTGCTTGTTTTTGGTTTTCCAGAAAATCCATACCAAACGAAGTCCAAACGCGACAAAACTTTTTGACAATTTTTTTGGAACATAAGAGACCCCCGAAGCTTCGAGGAAGTACCAGAAGACCCACGAGGCGGTGACAAGGCATCCCGGCGCGCCCCGGGGGGGGCATGGGGTTGCCTTGTGGGCCCCTCGTAACTCTTTTTCGCGTGATTCCAACGCTGAAAATTCTTATAAATAGAGAAACCCCTAGAAATAAACCTAGAACTTTGACTCCACCGCCGCAACCTTCTGTTCTGAAGAGATCCCATCTGGAGGCCTTTTCTGGCACCCTGCCGGAGGGGGAAATCATCACCGGAGGCCATCTTCATCATCCCGGCGGTCTCCATGACGAGGAGGGAGTCGTTCACCCTCGAGGCTGAGGGTATGTACTAGTAGCTATGTGTTTGATCTCTCTTTCTCTTGTATTCTTGATTTGTCACGGTCTTGATGTACCACGAGCTTTGTTAATATAGTTGGATCATATGGTGTTCTTCCCTCTCCATCTTCTTGTGATGAATTGAGTCTTTCCCTTCGAGGTTTCGTTATTGTCGGATTGAATACTTTGGAATTGAGAACACTTGATGTATGTCTTGCATGTGGATACCTGTGGTGACAATGGGGTATTCTATTGAGTCACTTGATGTATGTTTTGGTAATCAACTTGCGGATTCCCATGACCTTGGGGTAATCTAGGCATATGGGTTGGTACACATTTTCATCCTTCTTTCTCCGATAGAAACTTTGGGGGTACTCTTTGAAGTTCTTTGTGTGGATTGAATATTATGAATTTGAAGTTGTTTGATGCATATCGAATAATCAACTCACGGATACTTGTGGTGACATTGGAGTATCTAGGTGACCTTAGAGTTGGTTGATGCGTATCATATGGTGTTATTTTAGTACGAACTCTAGGGCTCTTTGTGACACTTATAGGGATGGCTCAATAGATTGATCGGAAAGGATAACTTTGAGGTGGTTTCATACCCTACAACAATTTCTTCTTATGTTCTCTGCTAGATAAGAACTTTGGAGTGATTCTTTGTTGCACGTTGAGGGATTGTTATATGATTCAATTATGTTAGCACTGTTGAGAGATTGCACTAGTGAAAGTATGAACCCTGGGCCTTGTTTTCAAGCATTGCAATACCGTTTTTACTCACTTTTATTACTTGTTACCTTGCTGTTTTTATAATTTCAGATTACAAAAATCTATATCTACTATCCATACTACACTTGTATCACCATCTCTTCGCTGAACTAGTGCACCTATACAATTTACCATTGTATTGGGTGTGTTGGGGACACTAGAGATTTCTTGTATTTGATTGCAAGGTTGTTTGAGAGAGACCATCTTCATCTTACGCCTCCCACAGATTGATATACCTTAGGTCATCCACTTGAGGGAAATTTGCTACTATCCTACAAAACTCTACGCTTGGAGGCCCAACAGAGTCTACAAGAATAAAGTTGCATAGTAGACATCAAGCTCTTTTCTGGCGCCGTTGCCGGGGAGGTTAGTGCTTGAAGGTATATCTTTAGATCTTGCAATTGAATCTTTTAGTTTCTTGTTTTATCACTAGTTTGGTTTATAAAAGAAAACTACAAAAAAATTGGAATTGAGGTTGCCTCAATTACTTCATCTCTATAATGTCTTTCTTGAAAATTATGGATCGAAAAATTGTGCTAAAGTGTTAGAAGAAGAATTTAATAAAATGTTTAGCATAAATTCTTTGAATGATAAGCATGATTGCAATGTTGTTAGTATGCTTTCTATGAATATCCATGATGCTAATGATATGCAAAGCTACAATCTTGGGGATGCTATGTTTGATGAAGATGATATTTTTAGTCCCCCAAGTTTTGATGAGCAAATTTATTATGATGATAGCATGCCTCCTATTTATGATGATTATATTGATGAAAGTGGATTTGGAAGAGTGTCAACTCTAGGTACTAGTGATCCCACTATTTTGGAGGGTGTTGAATCTTATTAAAATATTGATAAAAGTGGATTTGGAGAGGTCATGACTTTATTTAATGATCATTCCACTATTCTGGAAGAAGTTTCAATCGATTATGACAACAAAGTTGCTATCTATGATGATTATAGTGATGACATGTATGTTATAAAGAATAATGATAGCCATGAAACTTGTCATCATGATTTTAATTCTCAAATTGATTATGGCAATCAAGTATCTCATGATAGTTATTTCATTGAATTTGCTCCCACTATTATTGATGAGAACAAATTTGCTTATGTGGAGAGTAATAAAAATCCTATGCTTGTGGATCATGAAAGGAATTCTTTGTGTGATGGATATATTGTTGAATTTCTTCATGATGCTACTGAAAATTATTATGAGAGAGGAAGATATGCTTATATATATTTCAACAGCATCAAGTTTCCTCTCTATGTGTTGAAAGTTTCGAAGTTATACTTGTTTTGCCTTCCTATGCTAGTTGTTTCTTGCTCCCACAAATTGTTTGCTCACAAAATCCCAATGCATAGGAAGTGGGTTAGGCTTAGATGTGCTAGTCATATGCTTCATGATGCTCCCATTATGTTTCAATTCTTTACTTTTATGCGAGCATCATTGAAATCATCATGCCTAGCTAAAAAGGCATTAAAGAAAAGCGCTTGTTGGGAGACAACCCAATATTTATACATACTGTTTTTCTGTGTCCACATGATTAAGATACTGTAGTACTCATGTTTTATATGTTTTCTTTCAATAATGTGCCAAGTAAAGCCTTTGGGATAGTGTAGATGCTTGTCGATTTGATTCTGTGCAAAAACAAAAACTTTTGTGTCCAGTGCTGGAATTTCTATTTTGTACTGGAGCGTGAGAAAATTATGAAATTTTTACACAGTATTGGGTTACAAATTTTTTCCTAAGTTTTCAGAATTTTTGGAGGTACAGAAGTATGCTTTTTAATTCTCTCAATACATGATGTTCTGTTTTTGACAGATTCTGTTTTTATTGCATAGTTTGCTTGTTTTAATGTTTCCATAGCTTATATTGAGTAATGTAAATTGTGGAAATGATGGAATACAGTATGTATTATGTGAGAACAATTATGAATCTTGTCTTGACAGTACCAAAGTGAATGATTTATTTTCATACTAACCTATCTCACGGAGTTTCGTTAAGTTTTATGTGATTGAAGTTTTCAAGTTTTGGGTGAGATAACGACTTGAGGAGAATAAGGAGTGGAAAGACCCTAAGCTTGGGGATGCCCAAGGAACCCCAAGGTAATATTCAAGGAAGACTCAAGCGTCTAAGCTTGGAGATGCCCCGGAAGGCATCCCCTCTTTCGTCTTCAACACTATCGGTATATCTTACTTGGAGCTATATTTTTATTCATCACATAATATGAGTTTTGCTTGGAGCATCATTTTATTTTAGTTTATTTTGCTTGCTGTTATCAATAATCATGTTTTCTATCTTTTATTTCAATAAAAAAGTCAATTATAGCCTTTACCATGCTCAGTTTGCAAGTTTATGTGTTGCTGTTTGAAAACATAAAGTTTTCTGTTATGTCCTCAATTTATGTGAATTGTCAGAACATGATAAAAATCTGAATTTTTTACAAAGTAAGAATGCATGATTTCTCTATCACGTGGTAATTTTAAAGAATATTTAAAGTTAGGAAAGTATGAATTTTTATTCCCCCTTTACAGACTGTTCTGTTTAGATAGATGTTGCATTGTTTGCATATGTTTGCTTGTTTAATGTTTCTATTTGTGGATAGGAGTATTAAATATGCAGAGGAATTTAGTATGCAATGTTTAATTATAGTTTTAGTGATTTTCTACAGTATAGAATGTTATGGTTTTGAGTTGATTTATACTAACTTATCTCACGAGTTCTTGTTGAGTTTTGTGTGGATGAAGTTTTTAAGATTTAGGAGAAGCCATGATATGAGAGGAATTAAGGAGACACAAGATCTCAAGCTTGGGGATGCCCAAGGCTCCCCAAGGTAACATTCCATGAAGTCTCAAGCAACTAAGCTTGGGGATGCCCGGTAGGCATCCCACCTTTCTTCATCAACACCTATCGATTAGCCTAAGTTTTTACTTGTTCACATGATATGTGATATTCTTGGAGTGCCCTTTTATTTTTGTTTTGTTTGCTGTTTAATAAATCTCATTAGATCTGAAAGATTTTATTGAGAGAAAGTCTTCATATAGCTACCCATTCACTTAACTACTCTTTGTTCTTCACTTATATCTTTTGGAGTAGTTTGTCATTTACTCTCTGTAACACCCATGAGTAATGAGCCACAGTGATCTTCAAATTAATGCTAAGCTAATTAGTTTTGCAAAGAATGATCACAGTCAAATCATATCTCATTTCAAATTCCACCATCAAATTCAATTCAAATTATGAGTGAAATTTGAAGTTGCTAAAAAATTGCTGCAAAAATGTTCATCAATTAGCAAATATTCCCTAACCAATATTTGTTAAGGAAAACAACATCACCATGTTGCTAAAATGAGCATTAGCATTTAAAACAGTGCCATTCCAGCAATTTAAAATGTAAATTCATTTATGAAAATTCCAATTGGGTTCAAATAATTCCCAACCTTTTTGTGGCAGTGTCTAAAAATGCAATGGATTTATGTGGGCCAGCTCCACATTCTTCCCAAGTCATTAGGTGGCCCCAAATAATCTTTTCTGTCTCTATTGTATTTAAATAAATGCAAAAAACAGAAGAAACAGAAAACTTACCTGGCCTCTGGGCCGCAGCTACAGGCCGGCCCAGTCCACCTCACTGTTCTCCTACCTGCTCCCGCCGCCGTGTCGTGCCGACCGTGGTCGCGCGCGCGCGCTCCGGCAAGACGGCGCCACGCCGACACCCCAGGCCCTCGCGGGGATAAGGCCGAGCTCACCTGCCTCGCGGCATCTCCCCTGGCCACTCCTCTTCCTCACTCCCGCACTCGTTCACTCTCTCCACCCCTACCCGAGTGCTGCCGTGGCTGCGCCGCCGCACCCGCGCAGCCACCGTCGACGCCCAGCCTCGTCGTCGTGTCTCCGAGCTCCCCCTTCTTCGGCTACGTCGACTACGCCCCTCGTTGCAAGCCGGAGGCCACCGCATTGACGGGATCGACCACGTCTACGCAGTCGGCCACCGGAGCTCCGCCGCGTCGATCCACTCCCTCTGCTGCTACTAAGCACTCCAAGGGCCACCGTGAGCCGCGCCGTAAGCCCCTGCACCCCCTCTTTCCTCTGTTTCGTCCCATCACGCCGTATCTAGCTCTCCGTGCCGCCGCCGCCATTGCCGCGTACTGCCATGGCCGCGAGCTCGTTGCGCTCGTTTCGGCCACCTCCGAGCCAAGCCAGGGCCTCCGTCGAGTTCCTGGAGGTCCATAGAGCTCGCTGGCGACATCAGTTAGCTCGAACGCGGCGTGTAGCGCTGTTTTCAGAGAAGCCCGAACTCCGGCGCCGCTCCGGTCGACGCCGCCGTAGTTTTAGGCCACCGCAGCTCGCGTGACCGCCGTCGTTGGACGCGGCGTTCCTCGCTCGTTCGAACGAGCCCAAGAGCGCGCGATTTGGTGCCCCCTAGCGAAAATCCGAGGCTCGCCGTGGCTCTCCGCCTCGTTCAGAGCTTGCAGGAGCTGTTCTGGCGCTGGCGTCTGACGTGGCCTGACCGGTGGGCCACCCTGAGTCACTGGCAGCTGGGTCCCGCGGGCCCAGTTGACCAGTTGACCGGGTCAACTGTGCTGACTGTGCACGGTTGACCCTGACACGTGGGCCCCCACTGTTAATTAAACTAATTAAACCATTTTATAATTAAAACTTAATTACTTAGACTAAATAGACACTGACAGTAGGGCCCCACCTCACTCATTAACCCTATTTAGTTTAAACTAATTCCTAATTAGCCCAGAGCCACTGACCAGTGGGACCCACTGGTCAGGTTTGACCTAGCCAGCTCAGTTGACTCCCTGACGTCACTCTGACGTCATGCTGATGTCATCAGTCACTGTTTCGGATAATTCGAATTTAAATAATTAAAACAATTCCAGAAATTCAATAAAACTTTGAAAAACCATATAAAATCAACCGTAGCTCGGATGGAAAAGTTTTCAACATGAAAGTTGATCAAAAAAATGAGACGAATTCGAATATGTGGTCAAATTGCTTGACCATCACTCCTAACTATCTGAACATGGAACCTTCCCCTCCGATTCAGTATACCGAAATCGGCCTAAACGCCGGGAAAATATCCCAGATATTTTTCCGCTTCGTCCGCAACGTGTAGCATTGCATTAGGTCCCCTCTAACGCTGCATTTTGCCATGCCATGCACTGTGTTGCATTTGATTGCTTTTATTTATTGTTTCTTCCCCCTCCTCTTATCCGGTAGACCCCGAGACCGACGCAGCCCCGGAGGACGACTACCCCGTTGACGACCCCTCCTTTGTCATAGAGCTTCCAGGCAAGCAAACCCCCTTGAGCATGCCTATATCACCTATTCTTTCTCCCTCCTGCTTGCATTAGAATTTGTTACTGCTTTTGATTGATCCTATTCTGATGCATAGCCTGTTTTTGTAAACTGCTATTGATACCTTACCTGCTATCCTAAATGCTTAGTATAGGTTGGGTGGAAATCCATCCGTGGCCCCTCATCCTTGTCCTAGTTGCCCCGCTTTAGTACCAGTGCCCCGATCGAGATGATTGACGGGCTGAGACCAGCACATCACCGCACACCCCCCTAAGTTGCTCGACTCCGCCGAGCTACCATCGAGTGCCGAGGGTGATACCTCTTATCTCACTCTCGATGTGGACTCTGTAGTACAGCTACTCGGTGGTGGATTACCGAGGGTGATTCCTCTTTCACCACCTCCGACGAAGCTTCTGTCGTGCAACCCCGCATGTGTGAATACCATCGAGGGTGATTCCTCCGGGTTCACCTTGACGGGTACATCGAGTGGGAATCCAACGAGGGTGATTCCTCGGATTCCTTCTTGATTTTATGGACACACGGGTACTTTGACTTTACTACAGTTACTTGATAAAGTCGGGTCGACCCCGAGGGGTACCCGCGAGAGATGTGGAGTCTGGTTGACCATGAGGGTACCCGCGAGATAATTACGTGGCACGGCCAGACATTCCTAGCCCTTGCCGTAAGTCCACGAGACGGGGCGACGTGGCCACATGTTTCGTGGATCTCTGCTCGTTTCCGCGAGCTCCCAATACGCTTAACGGATTTGGGTATTTGATCTGAGTTGGCCACTGGCCTATACACACTACCACCACGTGGGATAATGGTTTAATGGGCCCTCTGCACCATATGTATCAGCCAAAAGCTCTGTCAGACGTCCAATTCAGCATTGTGGCACGGCCGGGTCAGCACCCCAGAGGTGGTGCCTGGATCGCCCTGCTCGCAACGACCCGGAGTGCAAAGGGCGATGGGCCCAAGACCCCTGAGCACTTAGGATGTAGACCGGCGGGGACCTCTCTGCTGAGCTCTAGGTAGGGTTGCGGTGTGTCTATCAGCCGAGGCCGGGCATGACCCAGGAAAGTGTGTCCGGCCAGAGTTAATTGAGCATGTTGGGTAACAGTAGTGCACCCCTGCAGGGAAGATTTATCTATTCGAATAGCCGTGTCCACGGTAACAGGACGCTCAGTAAAGTATCCCGATCTACTACTTGAACTGGATACAAGTTAATTAAATTGGAAGCTCCGGGATCGCTTTCTCGCAGGGAGTCGAGGAAGGATCTCTAGGCTTTGATTCTACATGCTTGATACTTTATGTTATGATACTAATCTGCACTCTTCTAATGCTGCAAGACGCTGAAGATGCTAGTCTTCGATAGGCTAGGCCTCTCTCTCTATTCTGGCATTTCTGCAGTCTAGTCCACAGATACAGCCTTCCCTTGATACCGATGCATATGTAGATTAGATCTGATGTAAGTCTTGCGAGTACTTTGGATGAGTACTCACGGTTGCTTTGCTTCCCCTTTTTCTTTCATACCTGATTGCTGCGACCAGATGACAGAGCCCCGCAGTCAGCTGCCCCAGTTGATGACTACTACTACCCCTCTGGTGGAGCCTACTACTACGTGGAGACCGCCGACGACCAGGAGTAGTTAGGAGGCTCCCAGGCAGGAGGCCTACGCCTTTTCGATCTGTTTTGTTGTTTTGCCCCGCCTTCTTAAGGCCTATCTGTTTTACTTTTATATCTGTACTGAGATATCTAATACTTCCACTAATGCTTGTATGACTCAAGCTTATGTATTCGAGCCCTCGAGGCCCCTGGCTTGTAATATAAAGCTTGTATTATTTTATTTTGTGTTAGAGTTGTGTTGTGATATCTTCAAGTGTGTCCCTAGACTTGATCGTGTGCATTTGCGTGTATGATTAGTGCACGATTAAGTCGGGGGCGTCACAAGTTGGTATCAGAGCCGACTGCCTGTAGGAAGCCCCCTTTCCAACTCCTTGGCCAAAGTTGTGTCTAGTTTTTCAAAAAACTATTTTACTAACATGGCTGTGTGGCTTACGAGCCCACGTCGCCAATGGGTGGTGTTAGGATCTTTTATTCCTCTTTCTTACTCTGGGACTCTGAATCCTCTTCTATTCGGGTTAAATGATTTTGCTAACACTGACATTAGGTTCTCGTAATCACATTCACCCAGAGAGCTGGATTGTCTGCAACTAATCCTTTCCTTTGGTCTGATTAATCTGATAATCACATTTTCCTTTCCATTGGTCTATTTAACCTTTTCTTTCTACGCTATCTTATGCTTCTCACACTGTCTTTTGACATCTTGCACTCCTTATTTCAGATGCGTCCCGCAAGACAGCTTGTGCGCCAGACCATGGCTCGTGATGCGACTGGGTTCCCAGCCATCTTGGTCGATCTCTTGACCAGACTGGGATATCGCTGGTACCCCGAGTACACTGTTTACGAGGATTACCGCGAGTTCAACCAGGTGCAGTACCATGCTGTGGTTCGCATCTTTGATCGGCAGAACATCTCCATCACTGAGTTGCACACCTTCCATGGTGTTGGAGTGACTGTCGACATGGCCGTCCATGATGCTGCCTACACTGCTATTGCCCGTCTCCGTGGAGAGCATAACAGTCGCTTGGAGGAGACCGCTTTCAGATACATTCCGTATGCTCCTGCTGGGGATGAGACTGGATACTACACTGCTATCTGTGCTCCTTACGTGCTGCGTCACTATGACCCGCAGGTTATGGTACAGCTCATCCAGGCTCTGGATCGCACTGCTCGAGCTCTTGTTGTCAAGTTGTACGCCACTCGTGATCGTCTTTACGACGCTCTGACACAGTTGCTACCAGCAGTCAGTGCCCGGATGCACCCAGAGTACATTCTTTACCCACGCAGGACGGAGATGCCACCAGGTCTTGAGTGGCCTGTTGTTGGAGGTTATACTCCTCCACGTGGTCCTCTTCTTCCAGTCCGGGACCAGGTTCTGCACCAGAGTGTTCACGGAGCGCAGGATCCTTACATCGAGGGTACCCTGCGTCGTCACCTGCAGCTTCCTGGCTTCAGTGGTTTTCTCCGACGTTGATGTAGCACATCGCTATGTCCCGTTGTTGTATCCCTCCACCGCGTGCCTGCGTGCCACCTAGTTGTCTAGCTTTCCTTTCTACTGTTCAAACGTTGGCTTGTAACCGAACTTATGTATGGATTTGTATGTCGTGTTTGGCTATAATGATGTATCTATTGCACTTCCTTTGATTGTGCGAGTTACTTTATGAATATTTCCATACAATTGCATTGCTCGTTGCTAAACTACCCCCTATTGAATTTTAGCAGGATGGTTAGACCAGCAGGTCGTGGTCGTGGTGACAACAATCCGCCACCGCCAGACTATATGGCTGCTATGATGCAACAGTTTGAAATGCACCGCCAGTTCATGCAAGGGCTTATGGATTAGTTTCCTCGCCCCAATGCCAACCAACAGCCAGCCACAATCACTTTACAAGAGTTTGTGCGCCTGAATCCAACCATCTTCCGCAACTCGGTACAGCCGCTTGACGCTGATGACTGGCTCCGCGACATCACTTTCGAGATGGAGTCTGCGGATGTGGCCCCTGTCAACTATGTCACTTTCGCCTCATACTTTCGGAAGGGTCCCGCAGCCCAATGGTGGGACACTCACAGGCATACCTTAGCTGCTGGAACTATCATCACCTGGGTGAAGTTCAAAGCTGCTTTCCGTGCCCGTTACATACCTCAGGGAGTTATGGACCGGAAGAAGCGCGAGTTCCGCAACCTTACCCAAGGCAACAAGACTGTGGAAGCCTATCAACGGGAGTTTCTTGAACTATCCCGTTATGCTGAAGAGGACATTGCTACTGATGCCCGCAGACAGGAGAAGTTCCGTGAAGGGCTCAACCCAGATATCAAGCTTGCACTGCTAGTCCAGGACTTTGCCGACTTCGCCACCTTGGTGAACAAGGCTATCCAGGTTGAGACTGGTCTGAAGGAACACAGGGACGCTCTTAAGCGCACCCGTGAAGCGGGCTCATCTTCGGGCTCGTCTTCCCAGAAGCGCCGCATCTGGATTCCTCACAGCATGTACCATCCAGCCGCACCTCCTCCACCGCTGGTGCAGCCAAGACCTCAAGCTCCAATGTTTCGAGCTCCTGCTCCCCGTCCCGATAGTGGGCTCTACTTCAAGTGTGGTCGTCCAGGTCACCGTTCCAGAGAATGCCCTCAGAACCAGAAGCAGCTTGCACTTCCTTCTGCTGGCCGTGGTAATGGCCGCGGCAACAACCAGCCCCGCAACAACAATGCCAGACCTTCTTATGGTCGTGGTCAAGCTTACCATGTTGATCTGAGTGAATCCCAAGATCAGCCAACTACTGTGAAGGGTACTCCTCTTGTTAACTCAGTACCAACTTCTGTTTTAATTATTCGGGAGCATTGTACTCATTCATGCCAAAATTTTTTGCATACATGCATGACATTAAATTTGTGGGATTAAAATGTCCCAGTCATTCACGACTTCTAAGGGTACTTCCAGGAAAATTCCACGAATACCCCGATCTTATCCCTTCTACCTCCTAAATTCTCGGGACGAGAATTTCTTTTAGGGGAGGAGAATTGTAACACCCCTGAGTAATGAGCCACAGTGATCTTCAAATTAATGCTAAGCTAATTAGTTTTGCAAAGAATGATCACAGTGAAATCATATCTCATTTCAAATTCCACCATCAAATTCAATTCAAATTATGAGTGAAATTTGAAGTTGCTCAAAAATTACTGCAAAAATGTTCATCAATTAGCAAATATTCCCTAACCAATATTTGTTAAGGAAAACAACATCACCATGTTGCTAAAATGAGCATTAGCATTTAAAACAGTGCCATTCCAGGAATTTAAAATGTAAATTCATTTATGAAAATTTCAATTGGGTTCAAATAATTCCCAAACTTTTTGTGGCAGTGTCTAAAAATGCAATGGATTTATGTGGGCCAGCTCCACATTTTTCCCAAGTCATTAGGTGGCCCCAAATAATCTTTTCTGTCTCTGTTGTATTTAAATAAATGCAAAAAACAGAAGAAACAGAAAACTTACCTGGCCTCTGGGCCGCAGCTACAGGCCGGCCCAGTCCACCTCACTATTCTCCTACCTGCTCCCGCCGCCGTGTCGTGCCGACCGTGGTCGCGCACGCGTGCTTCGGCGAGACGGCGCCACGCCGACACCCCAGGCCCTTGCGGGGATAAGGCCGAGCTCACCTGCCTCGCGCCATCTTCCCTGGCCACTCCTCTTCCTCACTCCCGCACTCGTTTGCTCTCTCCACCCCTACCCGAGCCCTGCCGTGGCTGCACCGCTGCGCCCGCACAGCCACCGTCGATGCCCAGCCTCATCGTCTTGTCTCCGAGCTTCCCCTTCTTTGGCTACGTCGACTACGCCCCTCGTTGCAAGCCGGAGGCCACCGCATTGACGGGATCGACCACGTCTACGCCGTCGGCCACCGGAGCTCCGCCGCGTCGATCCACTCCCTCTGCTGCTACTAAGCACTCAAAGGGCCACCGTGAGCCGCGCCGTAAGCCCCTGCACCCCCTCTTTCCTCTGTTTCGTCCCATCACGCCGTATTTAGCTCTCCGTGCTGCCACCGCCATTGCCGCGTACTGCCATGGCTGTGAGCTCGTTGCGCTCGTTTTGGTCACCTCTGAGCCAAGCCAGGGCCTCCGTCGAGTTCCTGGAGGTCCATAGAGCTCACTGGCGACATCAGTTAGCTCGAACGTGGCGCGTAGCGCTATTTTTGGAGAAGCCCGAACTCTGGCGCCGCTCCGGTCGACGCTGCCATAGTTTTAGGCCACCCCAGCTCGCGTGACCGCCGTCGTTGGACGCGGCATTCCTCGCTCGTTCGAACGAGCCCAAGAGCGCGCGATTTGGTGCCCCCTAGCGAAAATCCGAGGCTCGCCGTGGCTCTCCGCCGCGTTCGGAGCTCGCCGGAGCGATTCCGGCGCCGGTGCCCGACGTGGCCTGACCGGTGGGCCATCCCGAGTCACTGGCAGCTGGGTCCCGCGGGCCCAGTTGACCAGTTGACCGGGTCAACTGTGCTGACTGTGCACGGTTGACCCTAACACGTGGGCCCCCACTGTTAAGTAAACTAATTAAACCGTTTTATAATTAAAACTTATTAGTTAGACTAAATAGACACTGACAGTAGGTCCCCACCTCACTAATTAACCCTATTTAGTTTAAACTAATTCCTAATTAGCCCAGAGCCACTGACCAGTGGGACCCACTGGTCAGGTTTGACCTGGCCAGCTCAGTTGACTCCCTGACGTCACTCTGACATCATGCTGATGTCATCAGTCACTGTTTCGGATAATTTGAATTTAAATAATTAAAACAATTCCAGAAATTCAATAAAACTTTGAAAAACCATATAAAATCAACCGTAGCTCGGGTCGAAAACTTTTCAACATGAAGGTTGATCAGAAAAACGAGACGAATCGGAATATGTGGTTAAAATGCTTGACCATCACTCCTAACTATCTGAACATGGAGCCTTCCCCTCCGGTTCAGTATACCGAAATCGGCCTAAACGCCGGGAAAATATCCCAGATATTTTTCCGCTTCGTCCGCAACGTGTAGCATTGCATTAGGTCCCCTCTAACGCTGCATTTTGGCATGCCATGCACTGTGTTGCATTTGATTGATTTTATTTATTGTTTCTTCCCCCTCCTCTTATCCGGTAGACCCCGAGACCGACGTAGCCCCGGAGGACGACCCCTCCTTTGTCGCAGAGCTTCCAGGCAAGCAAACCCCCTTGAGCATGCCTATATCACCTATTCTTTCTCCCTCCTGCTTGCATTACAATTTGTTACTGCTTTTGATTGATCCTATTCTAATGCATAGCCTGTTTTTGTAAACTGCTATTAATACCTTACCTGCTATCCTAAATGCTTAGTATAGGTTGGGTGGAAATCCATCTGTGGCCCCTCATCCTTGTCCTAGTTGACCCCCTTTAGTACCAGTGCCCCGATCGAGATGATCGACGGGCTGAGACCAGCATATCACCGCACACCCCCCTAAGTTGCTCGACTCCGCCGAGCTACCATCGAGTGCCAAGGGTGATACCTCTTATCTCACTCCCGATGTGGACTCAGTAGTACAGCTAGTCGGTGGTGGATTACCGAGGGTGATTCCTATTTCACCACCTACGACGAAGCTTCTGTTGTGCAACCCCGCTAGTGTGAATACCATCGAGGGTGATTCCTCCGGGTTCACCTTGATGGGTACATCGAGTGGGAATCCAACGAGGGTGATTCCTCGGATTCCTTCTTGATGTTATGGACACACGGGTACTTTGACTTTACTACAGTTACTTGATAAAGTCGGGTCGACCCCGAGGGGTACCCGCGAGAGATGTGGAGTCGGGTTGACCATGAGGGTACCCGCGAGATAATTACGTGGCACGGCCGGAGATTCCTAGCCCTTGCCGTAAGTCCACGAGACGGGGCGACGGGGCCACATGTTTCGTGGATCTCTGCTAGTTTCCGCAAGCTCCCAATATGCTTAACGGATTTGGGTATTTGATCTGAGTTGGCCACTGGCCTATACGCACTACCACCATGCGGGGTAATGGTTTAATGGGGCCCTCTGCGCCGTATGTATCAGCCGAAAGCTCTGTCAGACGTCCAGTTCAGCATTGCGGCACGTCCGGGTCGGCATCCCAGAGGTGGTACCTGGATCGCCCTGCTCGCAACGACCCCGAGTGCAAAGGGCGATGGGCCCAAGACCCCTGAGCACTTAGGATGTAGACCAGCGGGGACCTCTCTACTGTGCTCTAGGTAGGGCTGCGGTGTGTCGATCAGCCGAGGCTGGGCATGACCCAGGAAAGTGTGTCCGGCCAGAGTTAATCGAGGGTGTTGGGTAACAGTAGTGCACCCCTGCAGGGAAGATTTATCTATTCGAATAGCCGTGTCCACGGTAACAGGATGCTCAGTAAAGTATCCCGATCTACTACTTGATCTGGATACAAGTTAATTAAATTGGAAGCTCCGGGATCGCTTTCTCGCAGGGAGTCGAGGAAGGATCTCTAGGCTTTGATTCTACATGCTTGATACTTTATGTTATGATACTAATCTGCACTCTTCTAATGCTGCAAGACGCTGAAGATGCTAGTCTTCGATAGGCTAGGCATCTCTCTCTATTCTGGCATTTCTGCAGTCTAGTCCACAGATACAGCCTTCCCTTGATACCGATGCATATGTAGATTAGATCTGAAGTAAGTCTTGTGAGTACTTTGGATGAGTACTCACGGTTGCTTTGCTTCCCCTTATTCCTCCATACCCGATTGTTGCGACCAGATGACGGAGCCCCGGAGTCAGCTGTCCCAGTCGACGACTACTACTACCCCTCCGGTGGAGCCTACTACTACGTGGAGACCGCCGACGACCAGGAGTAGTTAGGAGGCTCCCAGGCAGGAGGCCTGCGCCTTTTCGATCCGTGTTGTTGTTTTGCCCCGCCTTCTTAAGGCCTATCTGTTTTACTTTTATATCTGTACTCAGATATCTAATTCTTCCGCTAATGCTTGTATGACTCAAGCTTATGTATTCGAGCCCTCGAGGCCCTTGGCTTGTAATATAAAGCTTGTATTATTTTATTTTGTGTTAGAGTTGTGCTGTGATATCTTCAAGTGTGTCCCTAGGCTTGATTATGTGCATTTGCGTGTATGATTAGTGCACGATTAAGTCAGGGGCGTCACACTCTCGTGCTTCACTTATATCCTAGAGTGAATTGTTGAATTAATTGAATGTCATAAATCTGAAATTATATATGCTTCATATGCTTGTCCCATGGGGAGTAATGACTTCACATATAAGAGGTATAAGTGGTAAAATTTATTGAAAGTTAGCAAACACAACATTGGTCACTTGAACAATTCATGAAAGAATATTGAAGGAAGAGCGATTTCACATATAAATATACTATCTTGGACATCTTCTATGATTGTGAGCCCCCATTAATTATTTTCAACCTTGATCAAGTAGTTGAAGTTGGACAAGGAAGACAACGTAATGGGTTATGTTTGTTTATATTCACATAGACGTTATATTGTCATGGATCCTCTAACATGTGGTGCTTGCTTAGGATCTTTTGCTAGCCAAAAATTCGTACTAAGTAGAGATACTACTTGTGCATCTAAAAACCCTTAAACCCAGTTTCTTGTCATGAGAGTCCACCATATCTACCTATGGTTTGAATAAGATCCTTCAAGTAAGTTGTCATCGGTGCAAAAAGCAATAAAAATTGCTCCTAAATATGTATGATCTTTTATTGGAAGGGAAAATAAGCTTTGTACAAACTTGTGATGGTGAAGAAGTAAAAGCGACAGACTGCATAATAAAGGTTGCTATCACAAGGGGCAATATAAAGTGACGTTACTTTCCATAAGAGCTTGCACATCCCAAAATAAAAAGCGCATGACAACCTCTGATTCCCTCTACGAAGGGCCTATCTTTTACTTTTCTGTATTCACTTTTATGCAAGAGTCAGTAATGTTCATCCTTGTTCCGCTCTATTTATTCTCTAGTGGGCAATCATCATGTGGTAGGGAATGATCCAGGCACATATATCCAGTTGAATATAGGTGATCATGAGTTATTATTGTTGACATTATCCCTGAGATGAATAAGTTGGGAGGCGAAACATTAAGCCCCTATCTTCCTATGTGTTTGACTGAAATGGTTTGTTCTAAAAATATGATTTGAGTGTCAGCAATCATGGAAGACTAAATGATAGTTGAGTATGTGGAATTTGCTAAAACAAAGCTCTTACATAGACCCTTCCTGAAAATAAGATGAATTGTAATTGTTTGATGACTGAAAATAGAGTCGAATAGCTTGCTACTTGATCATGAGAAGTTTTATGAGAAATGAGCTACTGTTTATGATATATAATGATGCTAGAAAAAGTGATTAAAATTATCATTGATCAAACTTATGCACTATGCTAGCATTCACACTTCATAAATTATTTGTTTTATCATTTACCTACTCGAGGACGAGCATGAATTAAGCTTGGGGATGATGATACGTCTCCAACGTATCTATAATTTATGAAGTATTCATGCCATGTTTACAATAATTTTATATGCTTTTGGTGCACTTTTATATGACTTTTATATGATTTTTATGGACTAACATATTAACCTAGTGCCCAGTGCTAGTTGCTGTTTTCTACTTGTTTTTGGTTTTCCAGAAAATCCATACCAAACGAAGTCCAAACATGACGAAACCTTTTGATGATTTGTTTTGGAACATAAGAGACCCGCGAAGCTTCGAGGAAGTACCAGAAGACCCATGAGGCGGCGACAAGGCACCCCGGCGCGCCCAGGGGGGTGGGGGCGTGGGGTTACCTTGTGGGCCCCTCGTAACTCTTTTTCGCGTGATTCTAACACAGAAAATTCTTATAAATAGAGAAACCCTCAGAAATAAACCTAGAACTTCGACTCCGCCGCCACAACCTTCTGTTCCGAAGAGATCCTATCTGGAGGCCTTTTCTGGCACCTTGCCAAGGGGGAAATCATCACCGAAGGCCATCTTCATCATCCCGGCGGTCTCCATGACGAGGAGGGAGTAGTTCACCCTCGAGGCCGAGGGTATGTACTAGTAGCTATGTGTTTGATCTCTCTCTCTCTCTCTCTCTCTCTCTCTCTCTCTCTCTCGTGTTCTTGATTTGGCACAGTCTTGATGTACCACGAGCTTTGTTAATATAGTTGGAACATATGGTGTTCTTCCCTCTCTATCTTCTTGTGATGAATTGAGTCTTTCCTTTTGAGGTTTTGTTATTGTCGGATTGAATACTTTGGATTTGAGAACACTTGATGTATGTCTTGCATGTAGATACCCGTGGTGACAATGGGGTATTCTATTGAGTCACTTGATGTATGTTTTGGTAATAAACTTGCGGATTCCCGTGACCTTAGGGTAATCTAGGCATATGGGTTGGTACACGTTTTCATCCTTCTTTCTCCGATAGAAACTTCGGGGTACTCTTTGAAGTTCTTTGTGTGGATTGAATATTATGAATCTGAAGTTGTTTGATGCATATCAAATAATCAACTCACGGATACTTGTGGTGACATTGGAGTATCTAGGTGACATTAGAGTTGGTTGTTGCGTATCATATGGTGTTATTTTAGTACGAACTCTAGGGCTCTTTGTGACACTTATAGGGATGGCTCAATAGATTGATCGGAAAGGATAACTTTGAGGTGGTTTCGTACCCTACAATAATTGCTTCTTATGTTCTCCGCTAGATAAGAACTTGGAGTGATTCTTTGTTGCATGTTGAGGGATTGTTATATGATTCAATTATTTTTAGCACTGTTGAGAGATTGCACTAGTGAAAGTATGAACCCTAGGCCTTTTTTTCAAGCATTGCAATACTGTTTTTACTCACTTTTATTGCTTGTTACCTTGCTGTTTTTATAATTTCAGATTACAAAAATCTATATCTACTATCCATACTACACTTGTATCACCATCTCTTCGCTGAACTAGTGCACCTATACAATTTACCATTGTATTGGGTGTGTTGGGGACACAAGAGATTTCTTGTATTTGATTGCAGAGTCTACAAGAATAAAGTTGCGTAGTAGACATCATTGGGTATAGATTGTGCATTGATTTTAGGGAACTTAATAAGGAGACACGCAAGGACCATTATCCTCTACCATTTATTGATCAAATGCTGGAGAGATTAGCAAAGCATACTCACTTTTGCTACCTAGACGGATATTCGGGATTTTCACAGATAGCAGTGCACCCTGAGGACCAAGAGAAAATCACCTTCACTTGCCCCTTCGGTATGTACTCTTATGCCGTATGCCACTGGTGCAGCAACGTCCTATACAAACGGTTTTTACCCCCTTTCCACGACACTGTTTTATTCCATCGCCTTGCTTGTGTGGGCGATAGGCGGGTCCATCCCACATGACCCAGATAAATCGTTGGCGATAGGGTGGAAGAATGCATACGTTTGGCGGAACGAAGCGTATGCGATGAACGAATCTATCCCAAACGTGAGTCATAAGACAACCATTTGTGATATATAAAATTTCCCAAACGCTACATCCGTGCTACTCATGTGGGATGGCATTACTATCGCACGCGCTATTCTGTGGCGCAACGTTTACGATGCGCGCCGCATCATAAACAGTTCATGATTGCAAAGCGTGTATGATAAGGAGACTATCACAAACATTTAGTTCTCCCACACCGTTTGCGATCTATCAAGTTCCCCAAATGCTCCAACAGTCGTACTCGTGTCAGATGGTATAACTATCACACGCGCTATTCTATGGTGCAATGTTTATGATGCGGACGACATCACAAACAGTTCATGATTATAAAGCGTGTATAATAAGGAGAGTGTCACAAACATTTAGTTCGGTCGAACTTTTTGTGATATTGTCTAACATCACACCTGGTTTGCAAATGCCAATTGTGTGCATGCTCACACACGTTTACGATTGACGGAATGTGTGTGATAGTATTATTCATCGCACACAATTTCTCTCTGTGAAATGTGTCGGATCATGAGGTATATCACAGACGTTCTGCTTTACAAACCGTGTGCAGCGTGATGACATGCAAAGCATATTTTCTCCCTAATTTAATCACCGCAATTTGAAATTCTACAGAATTTGATTTTGAAAGTAAACAATAACTTTATTCATATCCATCGTATATAGACATTGGTTCAACAACCATTACATTATTCGATTCATAGGTACATATGTTTAAGAAGTACAGAAGCACCAAATAAAGAATGATGAACCACAATAGTATTAAATACGGTAAAGAGAGAGGCGAAAGATATGCTGGTTGCTGTACAAGGTGAAACGGAATGCCCATATTGTGCCCTCCTCCATGCCGAATGCACGCACGACTCTATCCAACCCCTTGTGATGGCTGACTGCCCATCCTTCACTTTCTCCATGAGGACTTCTAGATAGTCATTGTAGTGTGGTAGAAATACTTTAACCTTTGTGGCTCCACCAATCATGTAGTTTGAGAGGTAATGTTGAGTAAAGTGCTTTGGGAACCACTGCAAACGAAAAAGATTCAGACATTGTCATCTAACAACTCATTATGGGTAGTAAAAAGAAGGCTACAGAGTTCTTAGTTACCATCCTACAGTTCACTGTTGTCTTGGATAAAGTGTAAACAAATAGATTAATTGCCATCTTTTATCCCCTTTTCCTAACAATCTTTATTAGTTTCCTCACGTGATGCTGGTTCATGAATATCTCATTGCCCCATACGCAAAAAGGGTCAAAGCGTGGATCTTTACTAATGACATATGTACCTACAAGCAACAAGTTAATATTAGAAGCTAAACTGCAATTGGACAATGATGTAATACAATACTCCTCCCATTATATAAGATCTTATTACATCCAATATACTCACATATTGGATGTATTAACATCTTCTATTATGGGGCGGAAGGAGTATAAGCCATGGGATGAAACTAACCTCGATGGTAAATAATAGCCATACCCGATGTTGTCCTGTGAAGAGGATATTAAATCCTAGTATCAAACAACCTATTACACACTAGGGTTCATCCATACCCCGAGAACAATGGGTCTAATCACACATGGGAACGACAATCATCATGGTAATGGTAATGGAATACATGGATGAATGGATCAACCGATACACTGAAGGATCCACTAGGGTTCTTGATGTTGCAGATGATAAGGATGTGGATGATGATGTAGATGGCGATGATGACTTCGTCCCCCTCATGGTGAGAGGAATCCTGTAACACCCCAAAATATTTCCTTGGGATTTAAAAAAAAATCTTTTCTTTAAAAGAAAATACTTGGAATTATTATGGCCTTTTTCTTCTTCTACTTTCTTCTGTTCTGAAAATCATTTTTAATTTTTAATTGGGTTTCAAAATTTTAAATGGTTCTGTTTTGGATGGTTTATTAATTGAGTAATTATTTTTGAAAGATCAAAAATATTTTTCATTTATAAAAGTTTTTGGAATAATTAAAATTATTCCATGGGAATGGCCATTTCACTCCTTTCTAGCCCTTCTAAATTCCTCCAATAATTTTTCTGTCACTTCTAAATTT
This sequence comes from Elymus sibiricus, assembly GCA_039707655.1. Lineage (NCBI taxonomy): Eukaryota > Viridiplantae > Streptophyta > Magnoliopsida > Poales > Poaceae > Elymus > Elymus sibiricus. The sequence continues at coordinate 168,638,597 of CM077672.1, read as the reverse complement.
TCCCTTAAGTCATTCTCACATTCTAGGGCAGTGTCCAATACTTTTCCTCTCCACAAAAATATTTCTCCTATTTTAAATAAATTCCAAAGTTGGAATTTATATCTATCCTAGTTTCTTTGGTTTACAAAGGAACCACATTTTCTATGATTCTTCTGCACCCACAAAAAATTACCCCAACAACTAGGCAGTACCCACAACCCAGTTCACCAAAAACTTTGGGTTCTACAGTTCAAAATTTTCAAATTCCATCCATTTCAAATTTGGTCCAGATTCAAACTCCATGGCCAAAACCTATTTTTAATTGCTCCAAAAATTCTGAAAATTTGCCAACCTCTCTTATATGCATCAACACCTCACCACAAAAATTCCTACAAATTCCTAAAATCCCTAGCACTCTCTGTCATTTCATCAAACATGTGGTGGGCACACTGTTCATCGCTGTCGAAATTCAGTTAACTAAATTAGTTTCAGAGAGAGGGGGAAGTGTCGCCGTGCACTGCACTCCATCGCCTCCCCTTCTCCTCCACGCCTCCTCTGGCCATTAATTGATCGCCAGGACCCCCCTGGTCAGCCACCCACCACCGACGGCACAGGAGGTGACCGGTGCACCTGCCACTGTCCTCGGCTGCGGCGAGCCGAGCGGATCAGCACAGCGCCCGCCGTCTTCACTCCTCCTGCTGCTCCCCCCACCTACCTCCTCCACGCGTCGCCTCTCTCCGCAGCCTCGCACGCCATCCACACCGCACTGGAACCCGCCTGGCAGTTGCCGGAGACGGACGTCGTCCGCCACACCCGTACGGAGGCCTCGCTGTGGATAAGGATGAAGAGCTCGAGCTCGTCCACGCCGACTCTTCCAGGGCACTCCACTGACCTCTCTTATCCTCGCACCGCCCTTGACCACCGCCTCTAACCACCTCGCCGACTGGAGTAACTCCGACATGATTGGCCCTCACTGGACCTCCTCGGATCGCCTATAAAAGGGCCTCCCGAGCACCGCAGATCACTCACACCACCTCCACTGCCTCCCAATCGACCGCTACGCCACTCACCCGACCTCGGGGAGGTCGTCTTCCTCCTCTCCGGTCACCGATCCGCCGCCACCCTCCCCGATCAGTACGTCGTCGTTAGGCCACCTCCACTTCCAAAACTCCACCAGTAGCCTCTCACCACTCCCTCTCGTCAATCCCGCGCTTCAATTTCACAACCGGAGCTCTCTCCGGCGAGATCCCACCTTGCCCGAAACCACCGTCCGCCGGCGTCGACCTCGCCGTCGTTCAGGTGCTCGCCGGCGACCACCACCGCCACCCACCGACGCGGAAGTCCACCCCGATCACGCTTCGACCATCGCCGTCTCCTAAAACCCCGGCGATCGTCGCCGGTGATCACCGCCGCCTCTCTGTTCTCGCGCGCGAGCGCGTTCAAATTTAAACCTGACGGGTGGACCCCACCCGTCAGCGTTTTCTTTTTTTCTGATTTTAAACCGAAGACGTATTCTTCTGTTTACGCCTTCTGCGCTGGACAGCGTACTTTTGCCGAACCGTTTTCTGTTTAAACCGCACAGGGACTGGCTGTTTTGCAGAAAGACCCCTGGGTTAAAAATTTAATAACTTTTTAACCACAACTCTGTTTTAGTTGATTCTTTTTTTGAAATTCTTATTTTTCTCTCTAGTTTTTTAGTATTTATTTAAAAATATTTTGAGACAACTTTTTGGCACTGTTGTAGAAAATTTAATTTGAAATTTGAATTTGATTTTTCAGCAAAAGAAGAGGGGAACTTTGCCGGGAATTTCGAGGGATCTCTTTCTGACTACTTTGATCAAGGAAAGCATTTTTGAACTTGGGATATGGTGAATTGCATGCATGGTTGCATCGGTTTGATATTGCACCGCATATGTAGTAATAGTGTATGCATGCATGGTCATGTCACCTTGTGGATTTCTTGCATGCATCATGGTATCTTGCTAACGTGTGGAAATGGTGAGAACCAGGAGTGTACTCCTGCCTTGGACGTGCCGGTGGGCACGGGTCACGTTTTGACACGGTGGTGTCACGGTGACATATGTGGAGTATACCGGTCATAATAACAACACCTCCTGAGTCGACCTAGATCGAGTCTTGTTCCGTCACACCTAGCTAAACACCGTGCTGCCATGGGTCTTTCCGCGAGGGAAGTACGGTGTAGTAAGTTGCTAACCCCTATCTGTGTACACACCACATAGAGGGCCATGATGTAGGTTTCCACGGCCATGGACTAATGCCCGTCATCAGGTCAGGGGGCATGGGCGTATCCGGCTGGCCCGAGAGGGGGGCACCCCTTGTAATCCGCGTGTATGAATAGTGATCCCATGCTAGTCGAGACGATGGTCTCCCCGACTTAGAGTTTTTCTTGAACGATGCTTTGGGTGATTCCTAGCATCCGGAAGGTTAATCTGGTGTGTGCTGGTCAGGCGTGTTTTCAACCTAAAGACCATAATGGGAATTAGCCAGCGTCATGGTGCTGACTAAAGAAATCTCATACACGTGGGTAAAGAGTACACCCTCTGCAGAGTTATATCTATTTGAATAGCCATGTCCGCGGTCAATGACGTTAGCTGGGAAGGGTCAAGTGTCGGTTCCGGTGTCGGTCTTCGGAGGAAATAATTAAATTGAGCATGAATTATTTTGCAGGATAATTATTGCCACTACTAATATTGTCATGAATATTATTGATGATATGAAGATTAATATGGACTAACCCTGTCATTTTATTTTTTTGAGTGTCTCAGGGGCTGGCTAGACTACCCCGGGCACTCAGTTTTTATTTTCTTTTCTGAGTGTCTCCGGGGCTGGCTAGACTACCCCGGGCACTCGATTTTTATTTTCTTTTCTGAGTGTCTCAGGGGCTGGCTAGACTACCCCGGGCACTCAGTTTTTATTTTCTTTTCTGAGAGTCTTAGGGGCTGGCTAGACTACCCCGGGCACTCAGTTTTATTTTCTTTTCTGAGTATCTCATGGGCTGGCTAGACTACCCGGGATACTCATTTATTTTCAAGACCTCTCGTGGCGTCGCTTTTAGACACCCGTTTGGCATTTCTTTTCAAGACCTCTCGAGGCGTCGCATTTAGACACCCGTTTGGCATTTCTTTTGGATTCTCGGGCGGTCTTGTCTCGCCCGATTCTCCACGTTATATTTTTTCTTTTGGATTCTCGGGCGGTCCTGTCTCGCCCAATTTTCCATTAACTTTCTTTGTTTGTCACTAATATTTTATTTACTCATACTCCTGCACATGCTATTATTTAACGTGCCATAATTTAATTTCAGCCAACATACGCATATCATTTAATCCAGCATGAGCATATGCATTCGGTATATCTTTCGTTCATAATGTTTGCGAGTACATTCCAACGTACTCACTGGCTTGTCCCTGGCTATTTTATTGGCCAGACCTGGAGGAGGACGAGCTTGTGGAGGACGAGTGCGCTAGCGAGCCCGACACTTAGAAGCGTTCCCAGTCAGTCAACCTGTGATCTTGGAGTCTACCACATGTATCATCCGCTGTGTTTCCGCTACACCAATAAAATAGCCAAGCCTCACTCTAAGGCTTAACTTTATTTTATTGTACTAGTGTTATACCACCACCACACCACTGTGTTATTCCACCACCGTAGTATATTGGCAAGTTTGTTATAATTGTTGAGCACTCTGACTCAACCCTGTGTAATATTATGTATGTACTGGATATCTGTATCAAGGAAGTCCACCAGTTGTTCTGATCTTGGGGCTGGTGTGACTTGAGGCTCTTCTGTGATTTATCCCAGAAATGGGCCTGACAAACCTTGGTATCAGAGCCAGGCTGACTGTAGGAAAACCCTAGGCACGAACGCTAGTAATAGAGTCAGTACTAACATTTTTTTAGCATGCATCTCATGCATTTATTATTAAATCTGGCATGTATAATTAAAGCTGCATGTGTAATATAACCTGTTACTTTTATGCACTTACGTTTTTGGGGGATATTATTTTCAGTCTCTTAAAAATTTATGTCTTTCCGTTATGATTTTTTTTCTCATTGGTGTTACACAAATACCCCAGAAAGGAAATGCATCGTCCCTGGACCCGTTCTATGCCCAGTCCGCCCGAGGACAACTTTGCACAGATGGGAAATAATTTCACACAAGGACAGACAAGTCAGCAGAGCAATGATTCAGCATTTTCACAAGTATGCTGTCTGTATGAACAAAGCCAGCAACAGCACTAGGAAATGATGCAACACTTAATAAATATGGGGAATCACCAAGGACAACATCAACACCGGTCAAAATTATCTGAGCTCCAGAGGACCAATCCAACGGTCTTTTCTCACACAGACAAACCTCTGGAGGCAGACGATTGGCTGCGTGATATGGAAAGGAAATTGAACATCGCCCAGTGTACGGACCAGGAAAAAGTGCTATATGCTCCGCACTATTTTTCTGGGACAGTAGAATCATGGTGGGAAAGTATATGCCACACTCATCCAAATGGAGCAGATATGACATGGGAACAATTCAAGGAAAATTTCCGGGGAGCACATATCCCCAACAGTATTATGAAATTGAAGAAAAGGGAATTTGAGGATCTCAAGCAGCGAAGCACCACGGTAACTCAGTACCTGGACCAGTTTACCCAGTTATCTTGGTACGCCAATGATGAGTACATGACAGAAAGCAAGAAGATGGAGAAATTTCTTGATGGATTCGTTCCATCTCTAAAGTGCCAACTGGTGGTTCACACTTTTCCAGATTTCAAGACACTGGTAGACAAGGCGAATATACTGGAGAACGAGCACCGCAACATGAATGAAATTCGTAAACGCCCCATGACCCAGTCAGTACAGGTTCGCAACAGCAGGCCCCGAAATGAATTTCAGAGGCCTGTGGCACCCCGACCAGCAATTCCAACACCACGACCGCAACAGAGTCGCAGCACCTTCAACAACAGGATCAAGGGCGCAACGTTTTGTCCTGGCTTTACCTGTTTTGCCTGCGGAGAAGAAGGGCATTATGCCAGGCAATGCCCAAAGCAAGGGAATAATATCCCGAAGCCCAACAACAATGGCCGCAACACCAACGCAGCACCACGACGCAACAACCCCAACAACAATCAAAGGAAGGGACAGGTGAATCACGTGACATTTGAGGAAGCGCAAAATGCACCGGACATCGTGTTTGGAACGTTCCCTGTCAACACAATTAATGCTACAGTTTTATTTGATTCTGGAGCTTCGCATTCGTGCATCTCTAAACAATTTGCTTCGAAGAATCAATTTTCTTTCTCGCCTTTGCAAAATTCAATGGTTATTCAGTCCCCGGGATCGAAGCAAAACACCCAATGGTACTACAAGGATGTGAATATTGAAATACAGGGGATGAAGTTTTGAGCAAACCTTATTGTATTGGAAGCAGTCGATCTGGATGTTATTTTGGGAATGGACTGGTTGACCACAAATAAAGGTTTCATAGACTGCTACAACCGCACAGTGACTCTCACTAATTGTCAAGGGAAGACAATAAAATTTGGTACAAGGAGGATTTCTACTTCACAGAGAAAATTAAACCAGGTAGATATGACAGAATTAAGCAAGGTTCCGGTGGTATGCGAATACCCCGATGTATTTCCGGAGGAGCTACCAGGCATGCCACCTGATCGTGAAATTGAGTTCGTTATTGAACTAGCACCTGGAACCACACCCATTTACAAGAAGCCTTATCGTATGGCTCCGACAGAATTGGCTGAGCTAAAGAAACAAATTAAGGAATTAATGGAAAAAGGATATGTCCGACCCAGCTCATCACCATGGGGATCGCTGGTTTTATTTGCCAAGAAAAAGGATGGTACGCTGAGGTTATGTATTGACTACAGGGCACTCAATATGGCTACCATCAAAAATAAATATCCACTGCCAAGAATCAATGACCTGTTCGAGCAACTAGCAGAAGCCAAGGTATTCTCAAAAATAGACTTGAGGTCAGACTACCATCAATTAAGAATTCGATTGTCAGACATACCCAAGACTGCCTTTACCACCAGATATGGATTATATGAGTTCACAGTGATGCCCTTCGGTTTGAGCAACGCTCCTGCTTATTTTGTGCATCTCATGAACAAGGTCTTCATGAAATATTTGGACAAGTTCGTGGTTGTGTTCATCGATGATATACTTATTTATTCCAAGACATCAGAAGAACATGAGCAACACCTTCGGATAGTCCTGGAAGAATTACGGAAAAATCAACTATATGCCAAATTCAGTAAGTGTGAATTTTGGTTACGAGAAGTTGGTTTTATGGGACATGTACTGACACAGGATGGGATAGCAGTGGACCCAAGCAAAGTAAAGGATGTCTTAGGGTGGAAGCAACCCACCAACATGACTGAAGTCAGAAGTTTTCTCAGTTTGGCTGGCTACTACCGGTGGTTTATTGAAGGATTCTCCACCATAGCCAAACCCATGACTCAGCTACTCAAGAAAGATAAAAGTTTGAATGGACCGAAGCTTGCGAGAAAAGTTTCCAGGAATTAAAGAAAAGGTTAACCACGGCACCTATTCTGATCGTGCTAGATGTGCACAAGAATTTTGAAATATATTGTGACGCTTCCAGGAAGCGACTTGGATGTGTATTAATGCAAGAAGGAAAAGTCGTAGCATATGCTTCAAGACAGCTACGGCGACACGAAGAAAATTACCCTTCCCATGATTTGGAGCTGGCAGCAGTAATATACGCACTCAAGGAATGGCGACATTACCTTCTTGGTAATCGATGCGAGATATACACGGACCACAAAAGTCTTAAGTATATCTTCACCCAGCCAGAATTAAACTTGCGACAGCGTCGATGGCTTGAGTTAATTAAGGATTATGATGTGGGAATTCATTACCACCCGGGTAAAGCAAATTTTGTGGCAGATGCTCTCAGCCGAAACCCATGCACCGACAATGACAGTGTGCAATTCTCACAGCATGAGTTCAACCAGGAATTTGCCAAACTTAATATGGTTCTAGTCACGGAAGGAACCATTGCCCGTCTAGAAGTAAAATCAACACTGGAGGATCAGATCAAAGAAACTCAGAAAGGACACCCCAGCATCGAAGGAATTAAAAAGAAAGTAAATTCAGGCAAGGCCTCCGAATTTACCATTGATGAACAGGGAATCCTATGGTACGGAAAAAGGCTGTGCGTGCCCAATAAGGAAGAGCTAAAGCAACAAATTTTGGCAGAAGCTCACACTACCCCATACTCCATCCACCCAGGAGGAACCAAGATGTACAAGGATCTACAGGAAATTTTTTGGTGGCACGGGATGAAAAGGGATATCGCCGTATATGTCGCACGGTGTGACTCCTGTCAGCGTATAAAGGCAGAACATCAGAGGCCAGCAGGATTATTACAGCCACTCAGAGTGCCTGAATGGAAATGGGATGTGATAGGAATGGATTTTATTGTTGGATTACCGAGGTCATGACACGGAAATGATGCTATCTGGGTTATCACAGATTTATTAACCAAGGTGGCACATTTCATTCTGGTAAAAACCACATACTCAACACAGATGCTTGCTAGGTTATACCTCTCCCGAATTGTTTGCTTACACGGAGTACCCAAGACCATAGTCTCTGACAGAGGCACTCAGTTTGTCTCTAGGTTTTGGGATCACCTGCAGCAAGCCTTAGGGACTCAACTGGTATTCAGTACAGCATATCACCCACAGACAGGAGGACAGACTGAACGGGTAAATCAAATATTGGAGGACATGCTGAGAGCATGTGTGCTTACTTATGGAGTCAGCTGGGAAGATAGTTTGCCATATGCAGAATTTTCCTACTACAATAGTTATCAAGCCAGTTTAAAAATGTCACCCTTTGAAGCCCTATACGGACGTAGATGCCGTACCCCACTCAATTCGTCTAAAACCGGAGATAGCCGAATCTTCGGTCCAGAAGTTCTCAAAGAAGCAGAAACGAAGGTAAAACTTATCCGAGACAGACTGAAAGCAGCTCAGAGCCGTTAGAAGAGCTACTACGATCAGAAGCACCGTCAAATCAGTTTTAAACCCGATGAATACGTATATCTCAGGGTATCCCCAATGAGGGGGCTATAGAGATTTAAGGTCAAAGGAAAATTGGCACCGAGGTTTATTGGACCATTCAGAATAATTGCAAGGAGAGGCAAGGTGGCCTATCAACTGGAGCTACCAGCAGAATTATCGGATGTTCACGATGTGTTTCACGTGTCACAGCTAAGGAGATGTGTCAGTAACCCAGAAAAGCAACTCCAACATCAAGACCTGGACATCCAACAAGATCTTACATATAGGGAGCGTCCTATAAAGATATTGGAGGAGTCTGAACGGAGAACTCAACAGAGCGTGATAAAATTTTACAAAGTTCAGTGGAGTAATCACACCGAGGAAGAAGCAACATGGGAAAGAGAGGATCACCTGATGACTGAATATCCGTACCTGTTTGAGGGACAGCTGAAATCTCGGGGACGAGATTTTTCTTAAGGGGGTAGGTGTTGTAACACCCCAAAATATTTCCTTGGGATTTAAAAAAAATCTTTTCTTTAAAAGAAAATACTTTGAATTATTATGGCCTTTTTCTTCTTCTGCTTTCTTCTGTTCTGAAAATCATTTTTAATTTTTAATTGGGTTTCAAAAATTTAAATGGTTCTATTTTGGATGGTTTATTAATTGAGTAATTATTTTTGAAAGATCAAAAATATTTTTCATTTATAAAAGTTTTTGGAATAATTAAAATTATTCCATGGTAATGGCCATTTCACTCCTTTCTAGCCCTTCTAAATTCCTCCAATAATTTTTCTGTCACTTCTAAATTTTCCCTTAAGTCATTCTCACATTCTAGGGCAGTGTCCAATACTTTTCCTCTCCACAAAAATATTTCTCCTATTTTAAATAAATTCCAAAGTTGGAATTTATATCTATCCTAGTTTCTTTGGTTTACAAAGGAACCACATTTTCTATGATTCTTCTGCACCCACAAAAAATTACCCCAACAACTAGGCAGTACCCACAACCCAGTTCACCAAAAACTTTGGGTTCTACAGTTCAAAATTTTCAAATTCCATCCATTTCAAATTTGGTCCAGATTCAAACTCCATGACCAAAACCTATTTTTAATTGCTCCAAAAATTCTGAAACTTTGCCAACCTCTCTTACATGCATCAACACCTCACCACAAAAATTCCTACAAATTCCTAAAATCCCTAGCACTCTCTGTCATTTCATCAAACATGTGGTGGGCACACTGTTCATTGCTGTCGAAATTCAGTTAACTGAATTAGTTTCAGAGAGAGGGGGAAGTGTCGCCGTGCACTGCACTCCATCGCCTCCCCTTCTCCTCCACGCCTCCTCTGGCCATTAATGGATCGCCAGGACCCCCCTGGTCAGCCGCCCACCACCGACGGCACAGGAGGTGACCGGTGCACCTGCCACCGTCCTTGACTGCGGCGAGCTGAGCGGATCAGCACGGCGCCCGCCATCTTCACTCCTCCTGCTGCTCCCCCCACCTACCTCCTCCACGCGTCGCCTCTCTCCGCAGCCTCGCACGCCATCCACACCGCACTGGAGCCCGCCTGGCAGTTGCCGGAGACGGACGCCATCCGCCACACCCGTACGGAGGCCTCGCCGTGGATAAGGATGAAGAGCTCGAGCTCGTCCATGCCGACTCTTCCAGGGCACTCCACTGACCTCTCTTATCCTCGCACCGCCCTTGACCACCGCCTCTAACCACCTCGCCGGCCGGAGTAACTCCGACGTGATCCGCCCTCACTGGACCTCCTCGGATCGCCTATAAAAGGGCCTCCCGAGCACCGCAGATCACTCACACCACCTCCACTGCTTCCCAATCGACCACTACGCCACTCACCCGACCTCGGGGAGGTCGTCTTCCTCCTCTCCGGTCACCGATCCGCCACCACCCTCCCCGATAAGCACGTCATCGTTAGGCCACCTCCACTTCCAAAACTCCACAGTAGCCTCTCACCACTCCCTCTCGTCGATCCCGCGCTTCAATTCCAAAACCGGAGCTCTCTCCGGCGAGATCCCACCTCGCCCGAAACCACCGTCCGTCGGCGTTCAGGTGCTCGCCGGCGACCACCACCGCCACCCACCGACGCAGAAGTCTACCCCGATCATGCTCCGACCATCGCCGTCTCCTAAAACCCCGACGATCGTCGCCGGTGATCACCACCACCTCTCTGTTCTCGCGCGCGAGCGCGTTCAAATTTAAACCTGACGGGTGGACCCCACCCGTCAGCATTTTCTTTTTTTCTGATTTTAAACCGAAGACGTATTCTTCTGTTTACGCCTTCTGCGCTGGACAGCGTACTTTTGCCGAACCGTTTTCTATTTAAACCGCACAGGGACTAGCTATTTTGCAGAAAGACCCCTGGGTTTAAAAGTTTAATTACTTTTTAACCACAACTCTGTTTGAGTTGATTCTTTTTTTGAAATTCTTATTTTTCTCTCTAGTTGTTTTAGTATTTATTTAAAAATATTTTGAGACAACTTTTTGGCACTGTTGTAAAAATTTTAATTTGAAATTTTAATTTGATTTTTCAGAAAAAGAAGAGGGGAACTTTGCCGGGACTTTCGAGGGATCTCTTTCTGACTACTTTGATCAAGGCAAGCATTTTTGAACTTGGGATATGGTGAATTGTATGCATGGTTGCATCGGTTTGATATTGCACCGCATATGTAGTAATAGTGTATGCATGCATGGTCATGTCACCTTGTGGATTTCTTGCATGCATCATGGTATCTTGCTAACGTGTGGATATGGTGAGAACCAGGAGTGTACTCCTGCCTTGGACGTGCCGGTGGGCACGGGTCACGTTTTGACACGGTGTTGTCACGGTGACATATGTGGAGTATACCGGTCATAATAACAACACCTCCTGAGTCGACCTAGATCGAGTCTTGTTCCGTCACACCTAGCTAAACACCGTGCTGCCACGGGTCTTTCCGCGAGGGAAGTACGGTGTAGTAAGTTGCTAACCCTTGTCTGCGTACACATCACATAGAGGGCCATGATGAGGGTTTCCACGGCCATGGACTAATGCCCGTCATCAGGTTAGGGGGCATGGGTGTATCCGGCTGGGCCGAGAGGGGGGCACCCCTTGTAATCCGCGCGTATGAATAGTGATCCCATGCTAGTCGAGACGATGGTCTCCCCGACTTAGAGTTTTTCTTGAACGATGCTTTGGGTGATTCCTGGCATCCAGAAGGTTAATCTGGTGTGTGCTGGCCAGGCGTGTTTTCAACCTAAAGACCGTAATGGGAATTAGCCAGCATCATGGTGCTGACTAAAGAAATCTCATACACGTGGGTAAAGAGTACACCCTCTGCAGAGTTATATCTATTCGAATAGCCGTGTCCGCGGTCAAGGACGTTAGCTGGGCAGGGTCAAGTGTCGGTCCCTGTGTCGGTCTTCGGAGGAAATAATTAAATTGAGCATGAATTATTTTGCAGGATAATTATCGCCAGTACTAATATTGTCATGAATATTATTGATGATATGAAGATTATTATGGACTAACCCTGTCATTTTATTTTTTTGAGTGTCTCAGGGGCTGGCTAGACTACCCCGGTGAAAGCACATTTGCTCCCTTGGTGGTTTTGGTAATTCATAACAACATATATCTCATTGAACTAATGTCCATTCAAGATTAAGATTGCAGGATGTTCAATGATTGGCATGGCATGGACTAGAGAAGTGGACCCCTCAAAATGCTAATGACAAGGATTGGCAAAAGCTCAAGACTCTACATTTTTGGTTTAGTGATCCAAGATCACATTGAGTCCATAGGAAAGCCAATACTATTAAAAGGGGATGAGGTGTTGCTTAATGATCTATTTGCTCAAGTGCTTAGTGATAGTACTCCTAAACCCTCAACCACTCTCTCAATCCCAAATATGTCCAGAACCTACATTCTAACTCGGCCCCACCGAAATTTCCTATCCGGCCCCACCGAGTTCATCCAAGACTTAGCCACTGCCAAAACCCTAACAAATCGGATTCACCGAAATGGATCTCGGTCCCACCGAGATGGCCTTTCCAACTCTCTGTAATCGTTTGCATTCACTTCGGTCTCACCGAGTTTTGCAAATGGGTCTCACCGAGATGGCTTGCCAACTCTCTGTTGCCTTATTGCTTCACTTCGGTCCTACCGAGTTGATGCAATCGGTGCCACCGAGATGAGGATTGCCCTAAGCCATTGCACTTCGGTCCATCCGAGATGTTCGTATCGGTCCCACCGAGATTCCTAAAGTTCATATCTTTTACACAGTTCGGTGCTACCGAGTCTTCTGAATCGGTGCCACCGAGTTGGGTCAAAAGTGTGTAATGGTTGGATTTTGTGTGGAGGCTATATATACCCCTCCACCACCTCCTTCTCAGTAAGGAGAGCCATCAGAACGTGCCTACACTTCCACCATACATTTTCTGAGAGAGAACCACCTACTCATGTGTTGAGATCAAGCTATTCCATTCCTACCATTTGAAACTTGATTTCTAGCCTATCCCAAGTTGCTTTCCACTCAAATCCCTCTTCCACCATAGCCAAATCTGTGAGGAGTTGTTTGAGTGCTGGGAAGACTATCATCTGAAGCACAAGAGCAAGGAGTTCATCAACAACGCACCGTCTATTACCTTTTGGAGAGTGGTGTCTCCTAGATTGGTTAGGTGTCACTTGGGAGCCTCCAACCAGATGTGGAGTTGAACCATGGAGTTTGTAAGGGCAAGGAGATCGCCTACTTCGTAAAGATCTACCCCGAGTGAGGCTAGTCCTTCGTGGACGTAAGCCATGGTGGAATAGACAAGGTTGCTTCTTCGTGGACCCTTCGTGGGTGGAGCCCTCCGTGGACTCGCGCAACCGTTGCCCTTCGTGGGTTGAAGTCTCCATCAACGTGGACGTACGATAGCACCACCTATCGGAACCACGCCAAAAACCACCGTGTCTTCATTGCGTTTGAAATCTCCAATCCCCTCTCTACTTACATATGCAATTGCTTACATTCCGCTGCTATACTCTTAGAATTGCATGTGTAGGGTGATGCTTGACATGTACTATTGCTAAAATCTGCCCACAACTAAAATTGGGAAAAGGTTAGGTTTTATTTGGTCAAGTAGTCTAATCACCCCCCCCTCTAGACATACTTTCGATCCTACAAGTGGTATCAGAGCTTTGGTCTCCGTAAAGCCTTGATTTCCATTGCTTTGGTGATCATAGCCTTGGTTTCACAACCTAGGAGAGTATGGCGTCTAGTGAGGGTAACTATCACCGTAGATGTCCATATTTTGATGGTACAAACTTTGCTAGTTGGAAACATAAATTGAAAATGCATATTCTTGGTCATATCCCCGCCGTTTGGGCTGTTGTTCATGTTGGCTTGCAAGGTGACTTCTTTGAGGATGGCAAGGAACCAGATCGTGAAGCAACCCCGGAAGAATTGAAGATGTTACAATATAATGCTCAAGCTTGTGACATTCTATTCAACGGTTTATGTCCGGAAGAATTCAACAAAATCAGCCGCCTCGAGAATGCAAAGGAAATTTGGGATACTTTGGTTGATATGCATGAGGGTACCGAGTCCGTCAAGGAATCTAAGTTGGATGTGCTTCAAAGTCAACTTGACAAGTTCAAGATGAAGGATGGTGAAGGAGTTGCTGAGATGTACTCTAGGCTTGCTCTCATCACAAATGAGATTGCCGGCTTAGGAAGTGAAGAGATGACCGACAAATTCATCATCAAGAAGATACTTAGAGCTTTGGATGGAAAATATGATACCGTCTGCACATTGATCCAAATGATGCCAAATTACAAAGATCTCAAGCCCACGGAAGTCATTGGAAGGATCGTTGCTGATGAGATGTCACTCAAGGACAAAGAGGAGTTGCACAACAAATCAAGTGGTGCTTACAAAGCCTCAACCGATGCTCCAACAACTCCAAGTGACAAGCTAGTATCCAATGAAGAGATTAGCCTAATGGTGAACAGGTTCAACAAGTTCTACAAGAACAAAGGGAAAGAAAGAAGTTCTAGCTCAAGACACTATGAGAGAAGATCATCAAGTCGTGACCGTAATTGCTACAATTGTGGAAAGCCCGGACACTACTCCAATGAGTGCATGGCTCCCTACGAGAAAAGAGATGAATCACCAAGAGGAGGACATAGAAGAGATGAATCACCTCATAAGGAGAGAAGGAGTAGAGATGATTACTATGAACGAAGACACTCTCGAAGAAGCAAGGATTCGGAAAGGAAGGACAAGTCATCCAAGAGCTACAAAAGAAGAAGACATCAAGCTCATGTTGGTGAATGGGTTTCCGGCTCCGACTCCGACAACCACTCCGAGAGAAGTTATCACTCCAACTCCGACTATAGTCAAGATGAAGGTGTTGCAGGACTTGCACTTGTGTCATCCAACTCCTATGATCTATTTGACTCACCAAATGAAGGAATTGGAAGATGCTTCATGGCAAAAGGCCCTAAGGTATCACACCCCGAATATCTTGATTTCATTAGTGATGAAGATGATTTGCTTGGTGATGATGATTTACTTGTTGACAAGGATAGTAATGTGAGCTATAATGAAAATGCTAGTAATTATGATAGTCAAGAGGAAATGAGTGACAATGCTATGAAGGAGATTGAGTGTCTAACTAAAGAACTAAATGCTCTGAAGTTAGCTCATGAAACAACTCAAGAGGATCATAGAGAACTTCTAAGAACTCATGAGAAGCTACGCTTCGAGAAGCTAAATTTAGAGCAAGAGCATGAGTTTCTTAAAGCTATCAATGACGATCTTTGAAAGAAGAGTTCTTCATATCTTGCCAAACGTTTACTCTTGTCTACCTTTATGCCACAAGTTAAATCTAAGCAAACTAGTAACAAGGGTAAAAATGGTTCTACCTCTAGTAGTAACAATAACAATGCTAAATCTAATATTGTTGCTTCTAGTAGTTCTATTGATTCCACTAATGATTCTCTTAGCCAAGTTACACTTGAGCAAGAAAATATGCTATTGAAAGGAATTATAGAAAAAGGTGTCTACAAGAGTCTTGCCGGGAGTAAACAATTTGAGGAAATTGTACGCAAGCAAGGAAGGCACCGGAAGAACCAAGGTGTTGGTTTTGAACGAAAGTTCAATGCCGATGGAGTTGAGTGGGAAGAAGGTCAATACCCCAAGACGAAGTTTGTTCCTCAACAAGAGAAGTATGATCCTACTTCCTTCAAAGCAACACAAGTTCAAGAAGATCTTCCACCACAAGACCACAAGCTAAAAGGCAAGGACAAGCTTCAAGAAGAGATTGACTCATTTGAAGAAGCTCCCCAAGCCATGGTCAAGTGGGTTCCCAAGACTTCATCAAGTTCTACTTCATCAAGTGCTACAACAACTCCAAGGATTCCCATCAAGTTGATGTGGGTCCAAAAGAAGAAGAACTAGAGAGTTCTTGAGGGTGACTCCGCCAACAAACTTCACTCACATTCATTATGGCAAGGACTTGTGCAACCAACTTCCACATTTTGCACTAGTTCATGGAGTCACAAACCCTCTTGTTGGTAAGGCAAGGGACAAGGTATTTAATGCATTCATGGACATCATTATTTGTGAATTTCACTCTATGTCTATGGATATCCTTGTATGTTCCTTGTGTGGGACTAACCCATGTTGGTATTGAAAGCACAAAACTCCAAAGGATTGCTCCCAACTCATGATGGTCTACATCAACATTGAGCATCCACATCTTCAACATCTACATGAAGGCATCATCGACAAAACCCAAGGTTAGTTCATCCCTCTTAGGGGGGATATCACATCTAGGGGGAGCTTTGCTCTAAGTAATTGAGCTAAAGCAACTCTAATGGTGTGAACACATTAATGCTTTATGTAAAAGTGGCAACCCCACTTGTGCTTAAACGATGAGTATGACCTATGATCAAATGTTCTCATTTGGCTCCTAAGTCAATATACTCATATATAGATTACCTAGTCATCGCCATTGCTTGATAGATGCTAGAATTGGTTGTGCATGTTTGACACATATTTCATTTGCTATCTTATTGTGTGAGCATGTTGGATTGTATGTTTTCATCATTCGAGGACATCCATTTGTTGTTTTGATTGTCTTGGTTTTTCTGGCCAAGTGGATGTACAAGAATGCCTAAGTACCTTCTCTAGCTATCTATGCTTTCTTGTCTCAAATTCTATTCTTGCTGCATCACAAAAATTGAACAAGTCATTTTCGGACCCTCCGGGTGAGGAGCACTCGGAGCCACCGATCTGAAAGGGCTGAACCTCCAAAACCTTCTATCTAATTTCGGCCGAACCAATTCACTCAAACTCGGTCCAACCGAAATCACTTAGATTGATCAAGGTTTTCAATCTCGGTGCTACCGAATTGAACCATTTCGGCGCCACCGATGTGCTATACTGCATGCAGCTACACATATCGGTGCCACCGAGTTGTTCAACTCGGCGCCACCGACAGCGTACGGGTATATATGTCGCGCGGACTAAACGGTTGAAACTTCTCGACCCCACTCGTTCCCGCTCCCCGTTGCTGCCGTCGCCCTTCGTCTTCGGACTTCGCCGTCGTCTCCAGTGAGCTCTCGCCGCCGGATTCCGCCGCCGTCAACGGGAATCTCCTCCGCCGTTGCCGCCGTAGAGGATGTCCACCGAGTTAGGGTGAGATTCGATCCCTTTCATGCTTCCCTTTTCCGATTCAATGCACGATTGGACTGCCTGAATTCTTGCCACGGATTGAGAACTCCTGTTACACCACAAATTCCGTAGATTAGATGTGAGTAAAATTTTTAGGTTTAAGTTTCCGCCGAATGCATCTCGGATCGACCGATTCGAAGTTTTCGGTTCCACCGATTTGGCCTCTGGCCATAGCACTAGTACATCTCGGTGCCACCGAGTTGTGCGAATCGGTGAGACCGAAAGTAAATCTCTGTGAAACCCTAGCATCTCGGAGCCACCGAACCCCATATCGGTCTGACCGAAGTGGCGTGTAAGGTTTCTGTAGTGTGCCTCGGTATCACCGAGATGATCAACTCGGTCCATCTGATATGCATCCTGTGAAAACTTGAAACTAAGAGTTGAACTCAAATTTTATGAAAATTATCTGCTTTTTGTGATGACTCATCTACTCTACCCATACCTATCTATTCACAGGGTCAGCTCAGCAAGATGTCAGATCCTAGCAGTGACAGTCAGAACAGGTCAGAGCAGAATGTAGAAATGAGTGAAGGGTCAAGCCCAGCTGGAAGTTTCTATGAGGGAGAGAGGAGCTCTCCAAATCTTCCTAAAGCAGCAACCAGAACAAGGAAGAAGAAAACCTCAGACAGTGAGGATGAGGATTTTGTTGCAAGTGAAGCTGCACAAATGAAAAAGAGAGTTGTGCTTGCTAAGGAGTATAGCACCAAGCCTACTACTGCCAAAGAAAGAACTGCTGTGAGGAAAGTGCCTATGCAGACTATGCAATTCACTCTTGAAGAGCCTAGTGACTCAGCACCAGCAGCAGGTAGCAAGAAGAAGAGAGTGAGGAAAACCACTGCCCAAGTGATTGGCAGACCCTCCATGATGATTGATGAGGAAGAAGAGGAGGAAGAGCCAGCAACCACTGCACCCCCTGCAAAGGCTCAAAAGCTTATGTCAGATGCAATTAAGACTGCTGCCCCCATGGCCAAGCCAAAGGTGTCAGCACCAAAGAGATCTACAAGGAATATTTCAGCTGCAGAGAAGAACAAGGCCCCAGTGCCTGAGTCAAACGTTGATGAAGAGCCTCTAGTGCTCAGAAAATTGAAGCCAAAGATACCAGACCATGACAATGCACACCCAGTCGCAGAAAACATGATGCCGAGGAAGGGTAAAGGGCTGCGTCAGTGGAGATTGACAGATCCTTATGCTATAAGGAGAAGGACAGCATGTGACTATCGCTTTCACACTCGTGAACAACAAGATTTTTATGAGACAGTGTTGCTAGATAAGAAGCCCATAGTCAGTGATATGAGATGGGTGGATTGGGACTACATCGATGAGAATGAAGACAATTTTCCCCATGTCCATGAAAGCTTCAGAATTGTAGGAGTTGACGACTTTGTTGGTAAGAAGTTGACCAAGTGGAATGATGAGATGGTCATGCAGTTTTACTCTACTGCACACTTCTATCCAGATGGCCGCATTATATGGATGACTGAGGGTATCCGATACCAGTCTACCATCTCTGAGTGGGCAAATCTTCTTGGTGCTCCCAAGGAAGAGGATGATGACATTGATATCTATGCCAAGCTCAAGATGGATCACAACTCCATGGCCAACATGTACACCGCAATTCCTCAGAAAGACCTTGAGACTCACAAACTTGGAACAGTGAAGCATCTGCTCCCAGGATTAGCCACAACGAACACCATTTTGCGGTACACTCTGCTACCCAAGTCAGGAGATGACAAAATGATTCGTGGCCACTCCATCAATTTGCTGCATTTATTTGATACACCTCTGAAGTTCAAGGTGATGAGCCTGATAGTAGAGACTATCAAGAGGACTACAGCAGATCAGAAGAGATCGTGCAGATATGCTCCACACATTCAGATATTGATCAATTCCAAGGTTGGAACCAGCACATACCTTCTTGATCGAGAGCACTTGCCACTCCGTCCAGAGTTTGAGGACAATGTGATAGTGATGGATCCTTCGCATCCCACATCAGCACAAGCCCAAGAGAAGATCCGCATAGCAAAGGAATCAAAAGCAGCTTAAGAGGCATCAGCTCCAAATGCTCCTATTGCCAATCTCAAAACACCCAAGGATCAAATGACATATCTGCTTGAAGCCACTCTGAGGATTGAGCGAAGTTTGGCCAACCTCACCCAGACCCAGGCTAGCTTTGAGCAGATTATTGAGACCAAATTTCATGATCTTGATGTGAAGGTGACAGAGATTCAGACCACCGTAGAGCAACTGCAAAATGACGTTGATGCTGTCAAGACTGCCCAATCAGATGACAGTGGAGATGACAGACCAACTACACAGCAATTTCAGACAGTGCCCAGAGCAGCCAGGTTTGCCGCGATACCAGTTGTGGATCCACGGACCACAGTATCTGCACCAGCTGCTACTGCCACAGTGCCACCACCGGTCTCCACTCCACCAGCCCAGCAAACATCTGCAGAAGCCTTCGCGGATGCACTTCTTTCTACGCCGTCTATGCATACCGGAGCTTCCAGCAGGAGATCGCCTTCAGGAGCTTCGGAGGACCGTGCCTAGAGTGCCGACTAGTGCTATACTCATTCGATCTTTTTGGTACTTGTTGCCAAAGGGGGAGAATTTGTATAGATCATAGGCTTCGAGAGAGAGTGCTTTGCTTTGTTTTGC
Source organism: Elymus sibiricus (assembly GCA_039707655.1). Taxonomy (NCBI): domain Eukaryota; kingdom Viridiplantae; phylum Streptophyta; class Magnoliopsida; order Poales; family Poaceae; genus Elymus; species Elymus sibiricus. The sequence continues at coordinate 168,619,174 of CM077672.1, read as the reverse complement.
TCGAGTTTCTTTGCTACTCATTTGCTTGTTGATACTTTGTTATGAGTGTGCTTGTTACAGTTAATATGTTTCTTATACTTGTGAGCTACCTCTTGTGATGTTCATACTATGCTTATTGTGATGATCCATGTTTATCTCTATCATTATCTTGTATGATCACTCACTTATGTTGGTGATGCGTGCTTTCTATTCCAATCATATCATTTTGTGCGCTCCACCAAGATGTATGTGACATGGAAGAGTAACCCATGAGCCTAATCGATTGTGCATTTGCATTCAAACGCAAATTTTTAATAATGCACAAATTTAGGGGGAGCTCTTGCTTATCACATACTTCTCAAAGCGACGATGTATTTCATTATTTTAATCATTTGTCGAAGCTTTGATCTATATCTTGTCATCAATTACCAAAAAGGGGGAGATTGAAAGCACATTTGCTCCCTTGGTGGTTTTGGTAATTCATAACAACATATATCTCATTGAACTAATGTCCATTCAAGATTAAGATTTCAGGATGTTCAATGATTGGCATGGCATGGACTAGAGAGGTGGACCCCTCAAAATGCTAAGGACAAGGATTGGCAAAAGCTCAAGACTCTACATTTTTGGTTTAGTGATCAAAGATCACATTGAGTCCATAGGAAAGCCAATACTATTAAAAGGGGATGAGGTGTTGCTTAATGATCTATTTGCTCAAGTGCTTAGTGACAGTACTCCTAAACCCTCAACCACTCTCTCAATCCCAAATATGTCCAGAACCTACATTCTAACTCGGCCCCACCGAAATTTCCTATCCGGCCCCACCGAGTTCATCCAAGACTTAGCCACTGCCAAAACCCTACCAAATCGGATTCACCGAACTGGATCTCGGTCCCACCGAGATGGCCTTGCCAACTCTCTGTAATTGTTTGCATTCACTTCGGTCTCACCGAGTTTTGCAAATCGGTCTCACCGAGATGGCTTGCCAACTCGCTGTTGCCTTATTGCTTCACTTCGGTCCTACCGAGTTGATGCAATCGGTGCCACTGAGATGAGGATTGCCCTAAGCCATTGCACTTCGGTCCATCCGAGATGTTCGTATCGGTCCCACCGAGATTCCTAAAGTTCATATCTTTTACACAGTTCGGTGCTACCGAGTCTTCTGAATCGGTGCCACCGAGTTGGGTCAAAAGTGTGTAACGGTTGGATTTTGTGTGGAGGCTATATATACCCCTCCACCACCTCCTTCTCAGTAAGGAGAGCCATCAGAACGTGCCTACACTTCCACCATACATTTTCTGAGAGAGAACCACCTACTCATGTGTTGAGATCAAGCTATTCCATTCCTACCATTTGAAACTTGATTTCTAGCCTATCCCAAGTTGCTTTCCACTCAAATCCCTCTTCCACCATAGCCAAATCTGTGAGGAGTTGTTTGAGTGCTGGGAAGACTATCATTTGAAGCACAAGAGCAAGGAGTTCATCAACAACGCACCGTCTATTACCTTTTGGAGAGTGGTGTCTCCTAGATTGGTTAGGTGTCACTTGGGAGCCTCCAACCTGATGTGGATTTGAACCAAGGAGTTTGTAAGGGCAAGGAGATCGCCTACTTTGTGAAGATCTACCCCGAGTGAGGCTAGTCCTTCGTGGACGTAAGCCATGGTGGAATAGACAAGGTTGCTTCTTCGTGGACCCTTCGTGGGTGGAGCCCTCCGTGGACTCGCGCAGCCGTTACCCTTCGTGGGTTGAAGTCTCCATCAACGTGGACGTACGATAGCACCACCTATCGGAACCACGCCAAAAACCACCGCGTCTTCATAGCGTTTGAAATCTCCAATCCCCTCTCTACTTACATATGCAATTGCTTACATTCCGCTGCTATACTCTTAGAATTGCATGTGTAGGGTGATGCTTGACATGTACTATTGCTAAAATCTGCCCACAACTAAAATTGGGAAAAGGTTAGGTTTTATTTGGTCAAGTAGTCTAATCACCCCCCTCTAGACATACTTTCGATCCTACACCCGGGCACTCAGTTTTTCTTTTCTTTTCTGTGTCTCAGGGGCTGGCTCGACTACCCCGGGCACTCAGTTTTTATTTTCTTTTCTGAGTGTCTCAGGGGCTGGCTAGACTACCCCGGGCACTCAGTTTTTATTTTCTTTTCTGAGAGTCTCAGGGGCTAGCTAGACTACCCCGAGCACTCAGTTTTATTTTCTTTTCTGAGTATCTCATGGGCTGGCTAGACTACCCGGGATACTCATTTATTTTCAAGACCTCTCGTGGCGTCGCTTTTATACACCCGTTTGGCATTTCTTTTCAAGACCTCTCGAGGCGTCGCATTTAGACACCCGTTTGGCATTTCTTTTGGATTCTCGGGCGGTCTTGTCTCGCCCGATTCTCCATGTTATATTTTTTCTTTTGGATTCTCGGGCGGTCCTGTCTCGCCCGATTTTCCATTAACTTTCTTTGTTTATCACAAATATTTTATTTACTCATACTCCTGCACATGCTATTATTTAACATGCCATAATTTAATTTCAGCCAACATACGCATATCATTTAATCCAGCATGAGCATATGCATTCGGTATATCTTTCGTTCATAATGTTTGCGAGTACATTCCAACGTACTCACTGGCTTGTCCCTGGCTATTTTATTGGCTAGACCTGGAGGAGGACGAGCTTGTGGAGGACGAGTGCGCTAGCGAGCCCGACGCTTAGAGGTGTTCCCAGTCAGTCAACCTGTGATCTTGGAGTCTACCACATGTATCATCCGCTGTGTTTCTGCTACACCAATAAAATAGCCAAGCCTCACTCTGACGATTGACTTTATTTTATTGTACCAGTGTTATACCACCACCACACCACTGTGTTATTCCACCACTGTAGTATATTGGCAAGTTTGTTATAATTGTTGAGCACTCTGACTCAACCCTTTGTAATATTATGTATGTACTGGATATCTGTATCAAGGAAGTCCACCAGTTGTTCTGATCTTGGGGCTGGTGTGACTTGAGGCTCTTCTGTGATTTATCCCAGAAATGGGCCTGACAAATCCCCTTCTTCTTCTCGTTGATCCTCCCTCCGGATGGGCTTTGGAGGCTAGGGTTCTGCCTTCTGGATGAGTTTCTGGAGTCTCTGCTCATCTGATTCACGATCCGATTCGATGGGGTGAAAATAGCTGATCCCCCAGAGGTGGCGGCGCGCCAAACGACCGCTTATGTGAGCGTGTGCGGTCACATGGAACGCAGTCGTTCATTCTGGAAGCGTGAGGACGGCTGTTTCCTTGGCCTTCTTTTTATGGAATGTGTTTATCACTTTTAACACGTGATTCCACTGCCATTTTTGGGGATTTTCTCCATTAAACGAATATTGCTCCAAAAGCCGTTACCTGAGGAATTATCAACAAAAAGAAGTGCACGAATGCGGTAAAATTCCACAAAGCCTACAAAGTAGGCACAAAAATAATGGTAAAATGGTCTCATAATTTGGACTCATCAACTCCCCCAAGCTTAAAGATTTGCTTGTCCCCGAGCAAATACCGCAGCTTGTAATGAAGAGGTCATCTTGATTATGAGCTGTGGATGAATCAAATGAATGGGTCCAAAGTAAAATTTTATAATTTACATCATATGATCAGTTACACCATGCACCATTACATCCAAATTTCCATCAAATGAGTATGAAGGCTTCCACACCTTACTATCAATCGTTAACGAGACTATTTTTAGCTCTTAGTGATACTTTATTCTCTTCTTTCAGTCGGGCAAGTTTTAGTGCTATACATCTTTCTTTTCATTGTTCTTCACTTCCATTTTTATTTCCTGAATTGCCAAGCCTGCCACATATCACTCAAAAAATTTCTCTTCTCTTTTCGAGATGTGATATGAATTGTATGTTTAAACATCCAAGTTCAACCATTTGGAATTATATAAGTTTTCTCGAATCTATAATGTTTTGTTTTTTTGCACAAGAACTTGTCCACATTTCATACTTGGTTCACTGGTTTTAAGAGACCTTACCAAGTAATCACTAAATAAACTGAAATCAGTTCCAAAGCATCACATCAAATTGTCAACTTCTCATTCCCGATTGATACTAAAGATGTGGAAGGCTTATAATCATCATCTAAAAGCAAAGATGCAAAGCACACAAAGATGCATAATCATACTAAGCAAATTCACCAAGATCATAATAGACTATTCATCAAACCATCCATGACTCAATGGATAAGACTCTTCCCTCTTCACCAAAAGGTATGATAGTACTTTTATTGCTCGAACTAAATAGACTCTTTTAAGCAAGCTTAATAGAAAATAATAATGATAAAGGAAACGAGAAAGGGCTTCAAAATCCCCCCAAGCTTAACATGCTAACACTACTGCAGGCGACCACTAATGCGACACATGAATTAGAGACCCCGCGACCAAACTGTGTGCGATGCATGAATCGCAAACGGTGTCGTAATAAAACCGTCGCCAATAATATGAACTGTGTGCGATACCGGGGACATAAAGCATGATTCAGATTAGAGATGCGTGTGCGATACGTGGCATACAGTTGATCCATACGAACTATTTGCGATGAGCCAGAACAACAAACACGGTCAACCAGTTTGAGGTGTGTGCGATACATGGCATACACTTCACTCGGATGAACTGTTTGTGATTACCCAACACAACAGAAATGGTCAGGCAGATCAAGGTGTGAGCGATATATGGCATGCGGTTCACTCGGATGAACTGTTTGTGATTACCCAACACAACAGAAATAGTTCAACTTAACAAGATGTGTGTGATACGAGGCAAACATGTCAGTAATCAGAAATGTGTGGGAAGACCGATAACAACACAGACGATTCCTGCTAATAACCCGTGTGTGTTGTGGGCAAACGCTTGCTCGTAAACAATTGTCAGTGATTGATGAAATCATCACCGACGGGTTCCGTAGTTTAATCCGTGTGCGATGTGATTTGCTCAGTCTGCACAACATCTACGCTCTCTGTCTACAGAACAACACCATATATACTTATAAGGACATGATTGCATAACCAAATTAAACATCCAATTACATAACTGACTACACACATAACATTTGCACACACCAAAGTAAACAATTACATGCATAATAAACTAGGATAAACGATCATATCTAATCATCATCTACTTCTTCTTGTGATGCTTGCCACTGCTGCTCTACTGGTGGCTCGATCCCTCGTAGTCTACAGGAAGGAGACACTCCCTCATGTCGACGATCCGCCTGTGCATCTCATAGCATGTGTACACGTTCTTGGCTACAAACTTGAGGTGAGGTTCATCTTGTCTCTGCACCCAGGCACCGTGCCAGGATCCAGGATTTCTCTTGGAACCTTCCTTCATGTTTTCGTAGAAGGGGTCGATGATGGCCGCGGCAAGTTCAACCTGGGAGTCCTTCTTCATGCTGCCCCAGACCCTGTAGTGGCCATGAATGTCGACAAGCTTCGAGCTGGCCAAGCCCGAAATCTGGAGCGCTTTTACATCGTCGACGGTGTCCACCGTAGCGAACTTGTAGTTAGGGCTCTTGACAAACCTGGCGAAACACTCGCAAGGTCTTGTGGCCAGGCAGTAGTGGTAGACGAGGACGTGATAGCCCACGCACAACTGGGCGACAGCAACCGCCTGATCAACCCCGGGACGACCGGCGGTGTACTGGAGGTCGAAGTCGACCACTTTGTACTTGTCGTCCTTAGCAAGCAACTGCTCCATGGTGTTGATGGAGTCCTCCACCACGGCTGGGTCGATGGTGTACACCACCGTGAGTTCCTTCCCCCTCACGTGGGTGTCCACACGATGCACGCCGAACTCCATTGGAGCGCCGATGGATATCTTCTCTCTATGTGTCGTCATGGGTGTGCTTGTTGTGTTGTGGGGCGCGATCAAAAGGTTGAACAGACTAAGGTTATAATGGCCGTGGGAATAAATGGGGAGGCCGAATGGCCTGGAGTATCGGTGCGCGCGGATGGTAGTTGTTGCAGCGCATAACTGCATCGTGCCTCACGTATTAACTGCATCGTGGCGACGCGCGCGGACGCAACTGCATGCATATGGCGCCCAAAACGTGATCGTGCGCCGACCCCAACCGCTGAAAGAGCGCGCGTGGAGGGACGCGAGCATAGCGCGCCGCGGCCGCCTCAACGTCAAGCAGAGCGTGCGATGGGACGTGAGCAGAGCGCCGCGGCCGCCTCAATGGCGAGCAACCACATGCATAATTATTGCATATAGCATTTATGATTTTAGGCATTCAACTAAAGAAATGGGACCTAAACATTCACCCAGGGACACATTTATGATTTCTAGGCATTTAATTAAAGAAATGGCAAGCCATTGGCCCTGTTTGAAAGAAAATATGAGTCACAGCCGAGTTGAAAAGGGCAACAACATCTAACTCCAGCTTACAAACGGTACAAAAGCACGAGGATCAGTTCATCAGGTTTAGACAAAACCCAGATTGCACTGGGCAATAGCATCTAACTCAACCAAAGTTTTCGGCAGTCACAATCAAATGGATCGGTCTGATCCATAAAATCAAGATCCTAGGCTAGAAAATTTACTGGTACATGATCACAAGTTGTTGTAAATAGAAGCCGAGCACGTTCAGAAGCCCTTTTGTCCACCTGAAACTTCTTTTTGTGTTGTTCAACGTGTCCATCCGTGAGAAACTTTTTGTTAAAAAACTTAATCCTCACGGACAATAGTACCCTCGCATTCAACAGGAAGAATGTGACAAAGCTAGTGTTTGCATGGTTGGATGCATATCCTTCCATCGTTATTGTCCTCAAGTGAATGTCATGAGAACTGAGAAATTCCCTGTGCTTCTTACGCCACCGATTGGTTATACCTTTTTGTCCATGTGTTATTGCCTAAATAGACATGAAGATTGAAAATAGTTAATGTCTAAAAAAAGAGTATGTCGAAAGAGCGACAGTTGAACGGTTAATTCTAGTACATTATATATGGGCTTTCAATGTGCGTGAAATCATCACCTCTATATACAAATTCTCCAGGCATGGAAAGCATCGCAGCAAGCCAATAATCGTGTTTAGATCTAAACACCACATACTGATATGTAAGGTCTTGACAGAATGCAGCACCATTGATAGGCTATCTGATGACCCACAAGTATAGGGGATCAATCGTAGTCCTTTCGATAAGTAAGAGTGTCGAACCCAATGAGAAGCAGAAGGAAATGACAAGCGGTTTTCAGCAAGGTATTCTCTGCAAGTATTGAAAGTAGCGGTAATAGATAGTTTTGATAGCAAGACAATTTGTAACAAGTAACAAATAGTAACGGTAACAATAAGTGCAGCAAGGTGGCCCAATCCTTTTTATAGCAAAGGACAAGCCGGAACGAACTCGTATAATAAGCAAAGCGTTCTCGAGGACAAATGGGAATTTCATCTAGTCCCTTTCATCATGTTTGTTTGATTCGCGTTCACTACTTTGATAATTTGATATGTGGGTGGACCGGTGCTTGGGTACTGTTCTTACTTGAACAAGCCTCCCACTTATGATTACCCCCTCTCGCAAGCATCCGCAACTACGAAAGAAGAATTAAGATAACTCTAACCATAGCATGAAACATATGGATCCAAATCAGCCCCTTACGGAATAGCGCATAAACTAGGGTTTAAGCTTCTGTCACTCTAGCAACCCATCATCTAATTACTACTCCACAATGCCTTCCCTTTGGCCCAAGGATGGTGAAGTGTCATGTAGTCGACGTTCACACGACACCACTAAAGGAAGCAATAACATACATATCATCAAAATATCGAATGAATACCAAATTCACATGATTACTTATGACAAGACTTCTCCCATGTCCTCAAGAACAAAAGTAACTACTCACAAATCATATTCATGTTCAAGATCAGAGGGGTATTGAATAGCATTAAGGATCTGAACATATAATCTTCCACCAAATAAACCAACTAGCATCAACTACAAGATGTAATCAACACTACTAGCAACCCACAGGTACCAATCTGAGGTTTTGAGACAAAGATTGAATACAAGAGATGAACTAGGGTTTGAGATGAGATGGTGCTGGTGAAGATGTTGATGAAGATTGGTCCTCCCACGATGAGAGGATCGTTGGTGATGTCGATGGCTTCGATTTCCCCCTCCCGGAGGGAAGTATCCCCGGCGGAATCGCTCCGCCGGAGAGCAAAATAGCTCCTGCCTAGGTTCCGCCTCGAGACGGCGGTGCTTCGTCCCGAAAGTCTTCTCATTATTTTTTCTAGGGCAAATGACCTTATATAGCAGAAGGAGGGGGCCAAACGCCAACTGTGGGCCCCACAAGGCATCAGGGCGCGCCCTGTTGCCTTGTGGGCAACTGGTGGGTCCCCTCTGGTATTTCTTCTCTCCAGTATTTTTATATATTCAATAAAAAATCTCCGTGAAATTTCAGGTCAATTGGAGCTCTGTAGAATAGGTATCTCTGATGTGGCTATTTCAGGTCCAGAATTCCAGCTGCCGGCATTCTCCCTCTTCATGTAAATCTTCCAAATGAAGAGAGAAAAGGCATAAGAATTGTACCATAAAGTGAAATAGTGATTAAAAACATAATAAATAACAGTAGAAAATCATGATGCAAATTGGACGTATCACTATCCATGGACAAACTCTTCATTGAGAACATAAAATTAGTACCAAAAGTGTACTCCAAGATGATATAAAACTTATGCACACAAATGAAAAATGCAGCTTATGATTACAAAAGTGTTGATGATAATATACAGTACCTGAATAAGTGTGGAGCCAAACACCATCTTGTAACATTTAAACGGATCACGAATTACACCCAAGGTCTCTAGTTTAGGCGCAGAGACCACAATTATTTGCGAAGGTGCATAACAATAATCAAGGAGCAACCTTTGAAGTGAAGGGGCATCTTCGATGATGAGCTCCTGTCCTTTAAAACAAACTCCAATGCTTACAAGGTGAGGCGACTTTATTTGGAGACAACGGATACGGATTTCTTCTCCAAAAACAAGTAGCAAGCGCTCCAGGGCAGGGCAGCTGGAGTGGATGACGCTGTGCAGTGACGCCTCAGACAGATCAACCACCACAAGCGCAAGTTTTTTTAGTAGTGGGAGTCGAAGAATTTGTACTAGATTGTCTGCTAGATGGCACCGGGCCAAGGTGGCGGTGTGGAGAGAGGAGGAAAACCATGAGATGGACATCGGTGGTGAGGGCACAGATACAGCGGTTGGTGGTAAGCTATTTTCATAGTAATGGTAGAACTCAAGCTGTTGGAGTTTTTTGAATTCACGGGCTGTCAGCCAGTTGTCCACCGTGCAGGGTATGTGTAGCAAGCAGCATGCCGGGATGCATAGGTGTTGAACGGAGCCCTGGTGGGAGGAGATGATGTATCCGTGGAGTTCAAAATCATGAATGACAGATAGCTGACGACAGTCGAGATTAAGAGGCGCGGCGCGCCACAGAGGGCGCCACCGAGATGCGAGGACCTGTGTGCAGCAGCCAACTGTCGTGGTTTTGTCACGGGAGATGCCCTACTGAAAGGACTTAGAGATGAGGCCATCGCATGAAGGTGGAAGCTTGACGGGGTTGATTGGGAAGCGAAGGACACGGGATTACCCAGGTTTGGCCCCTCACGATGGAGGTAAAAGACTACGTCCTGCTTGTTTGTTATTGCTTGGATCTCGATTACAAGGATGCGGATTCGCTAACCTAGCTTTCGAGAGATTGCAACTTAGTATTTCTGCCCTAGGTGCTCCCCTTTATATAACAGGTCGAGCCCTAGGTTTACATGAGAGTCCGGGTCATAGCATTAACCCGTATACTACTCTTACTCTAGTTATCTTGTTCTCCAAGGTAATTATCCTGTCTAACCTTTCCTCCACGATCCATCTCATACGTTAAGCTGGCCTCCACACCGGGTCTCCCTCGAGCCGGCCGATTACGGATCTTCAAAGCCCGGCAGTATGATGGCCCGCTAAGCTTCATGGCTTCATGGCCGGGTCATCGTCCTGGCGGGTCTCCTTGCTGGGAAACATCCCCAACACCATCCTTGGTGGGGAGAAGGGAGATGATCTCCCCAAGGATGGCGTCTGGGAGATCGCTTATGCTGTCCGCCAGATATTCTACGGGTTCCTCAGATCCAGGGGGGCCGTGGCCGCTTCTGCCCTCGCTGCCGGGTGCAGGATCTACAACCAGTGGCGGCGCTGGCCGGAGCCTCATCAGTGTACATACCAATCTGGGGGAAAAATTGGCACAAACATATATGTAGGACATTCAAAATTAATTCTCAAGATCTGGAACAAAAAAATGGCACAAACATATATGTAGGACATTCAAAATCAATTCTCAAGATCTGGCTACGAATTATTAGCACGAACGCTAACCCTTGTAGGATTATTAGCAAAAATCATTTGTACAGAACAAACAATTAATCACTAACCCTAGACGGTTACCATTCAAACAATCAATACACTACGCGGTCTAACGAATCTTACTCTGATTTCATGGACTGAGAGAACATAACCATAGGATTTCTATTTTAAAAAAATGAAGGGGGGAGGGAGGGGGGCAGGAGTAACTAGAGAAAACACATGATATGTTTGCCGCAAAAATGGTTATAGATGACTAACCGGTTTTCCGTCGGAGTCGGAGTCATTGCCGGAGTTGCTGTGGATCTCCGGCTCCGGCTGGCGAGGCACGACAGTGGCGACGACGTCAAGGTCGTGCTGCTGCCTGTGCGAGACGTCGTCGGCGGCGACGGCAACCTCTGTGCCCAGCTTCACGCGTTGCGTGGGTGCTTCACCAGCCCCGGCGTCGCCACTCCCTCCGATGGTGCGCTTCGGCGGCATCCTCATACACTCCAGACGGCAGTGACCACTGTGAACGGGGGGTGCGGCCGCCTATTACGACCAGTGGCTCGGGCGTGCCATTAATATGGAGCAGTGGGAGCGAGGCAGGCAGTGGTCAAAGGGCTGGCTCGCCTCCCGGTGAGCCTGCGCAGCGGACTGCTGGCATGCCTACCGTCATTTCACACAGCTAATAGCACGCCTCCCGGTGACACTGCGCAGCGAACACGTGCACGCCTCCCGGTCTGCCTGCGCGGCGGACTACTCGCATGCGCCCCGTCAACTCTTGCCTGCTCGCACGGCACACGGGACGTGTGGCGGCACATATATTGTTTTTCTTTTTTGATGATTAATTCTGCCGCTTTATTGCTTAACCGAAGCATGGCACGTACATTGTTGGTCTAACGCCCACGGTTTGAATAAATAATCCGTTTGCGATATTGGTTGCCAATTATTAATAATCTCCCATTTGTAAGAAGATTATATCAAAACTTGTCTCAAATTTGACAAAAAAATACATTATCACAGTCTATTGGTGTCCATATGACACCACGATAAGTTTCACGAATTTCAACTAAGTTTTGGATTTACTAGATTTTAAAAATCAAGATTCTCAATGTTTGAAATTTCACGGGGAATAAACATGCACCCAGGGACACACATATGATTTTCCAATCCATTTTGGTGCACTATCACGTGTGCATGTAGCTCAATTTTGATTTCTGCACATTAAATCCCTAGGAAATCAATCAATGTATAAAAACGACGAATGATCTCTGATTTTTTGTAGCGACCCGACCCAAAAGGATCAGTGCCTTTGTGCTTTATGTGCTATCCCTGGATCAATATGCTAGCAGACATAGTACATCGATGAAATACCATAACATCACATGTTAAAAAGATAACGTAGATCCAGATTATACCTCATATAATACAGCGGAAAACAATCATAAGGGTGTGGAGTCGCATCAACGCCAACGGCAAGTTGAGTGTAGACTGTAACCCTACAACGTAACTCTTACTCGTCGTAGAAATTCCTGCAACATGATAAGTTGCAGCCGTGTAGGTCAGTACATGGAATGTACTAGCAAGTCACGTCGTAAGAGTATAATGAACCTACTTGTACATGCAATTTGGCTGGTGGAAAGCTCTAAGTTTAACTTTGCATGAAGCTAATTTTTCCCTATTGTAAAAGAAATTATTCTATCACTACAAATAGCATATGATTGAGATGGCAACCCCAACTCAATCCATTCCCAAAGTTTATTTAAACCCAACTAATTAAATTAAGGGTGATGAGATCTCCCGGCATTTCCACTACTAAAAGCTCAAATTGTCCGTAACCGGGGACATGGCTAATCGATTAGGTTGACACTCTACAGAGGTTTGCGCACTTTTCCCCACAAGATTCGACCACCTCCTTGATCAGAAGATCGAGACATAGTCTTTCGAAAGCATTCCCTCTTAACCCACGGATAGGCCGGTACACCTACTCACTCTACATCTACAAGCCTATCCCGGAAGAGGTCACACTAACTACTCAACTAAGCCAGAGCCCATATTGGCTTGTGGCTGCACACGTAAGCTTCTAGACATGAAAACACGTTTGATCCCTTTGAGCCTAGGCGGCAGACCACTAGTGGTGCACCACCATGGATTTCCCATGCATGCTCCCACTGTACTTCGCCACCATTCAAACCAATTCCGCCCAGGTAGTTCATTTAAAAGTCTTGGTCCTGATTACTACTTTGTCACTCATGTCTCACCATGAACACTCCCCAATCCCCATCTACACTAGCGAGGCAATATAATCTTACACGGTGGTGACAAGGGTTGTATAGTTCAGACCTACCTCAAATGAACTACTAGGTATAAGCATAGCCATCTGGCATAAATTCCTACCATGCAATCCTACCACAAAGGACTAAGTGCATAATAAAAACATGGGTAATAAAAGTATGGTCAAATGTGAACTTGCCTTGGTACTGGTGGTTCAACTCTAGAGAATGATAGTATTCGGCTTCGCACTCCGGACAATCTATCGCCAAAGTAAATAAATGCACATAAGCAATCATTTCAGAGAACCAAAATAACATGCAACAAGAAAAGACTCGGAAAACCCAAATAAAATCCAACGCACTTAACTATCACAAAAGTTCTAAGTGTAAAAGCAATGTGTGAAATAGGGTTCGAAATTTGTGATGTGAACTAAAGTGTATACATCGCATAGGAGTAAAATTATTCATGGACAGATACTAATTGTGTGAAAATACCGTGGCATTGGTGCAAGTCATATGGTTTGGCTAGGGTGACAAAGTGCAAAAAGAATTAATTCAAACGGAGTAACGGTTTAGGAGATATGGCCAAATAGAGCTTGAATTTGAATCTGAATAAATTCAAATTTGAAACTAACAAAAATTTACAAAGATGGGTTCACTGGATAGATGAGATCAATACAAAACAATAGGAAAAAGAATCATCGCAATTGGATGAGTAGAACTAAAGATATACTAAAAACAAAATTTGAAAGAATCTAAAATAAAACTGTTTTCTGAAACTGCTATTGAACGACCACTACCACGTGGCGATCAGTGGTTGGCTGGAGGGTGTGTGCTGCGATGTTAACAAGCGAACGGCCGAGGCTTAAGACTTTCAACGGCTGAGGCTAAATAAACGAAAACCGATCAGCTCGGTTTAAATTAAACCACAAAATAAACCATACTAAACCGTGGTTAACCTCGTACCAGTTCGGTCTTTTAATTAGATCTAATCTAGATCGTTGGTTTTAGATCGAACGAACGAGGGGGCGGCGGCGGCTCACAGTGGGGCGACGACGTCGGCGGCAAAGACGAAGGCGGCGCGGTGGTTCGGCTCGAACGGGGCGACGGCTGCGGCGGTCTCTTGCGTTGGCGAAGGGGACAGGGAGGTGCGGCGTGATGCGGCACGGTCGGTGGAGGTGTCGGCGAAGCTCGGGGGCGGTGGAGTCGAGCTAGGCGAGGCGGCGGCGCTCCGGTGCTCCGGCGGGGTCGGCGTCGAAGAAGTGGTCGCCTCCGGTGCGACCTAGGCGACTAAAATGTGTCAAAAAGAAGCGCGTGGACACGGGCATTCGATTGACGAAGAAAACGGGGGTCGGGGTGGCTTACTGGCGACAAAATCATCGGCGGCGCGGCTCGGCTCCGGCGAGATTCAAATGGCGAGGGCGACGGCTGCGAGCGGTGTGGGGTGAGTGAGACGGCGCGATTCAAGAGAGGGGATCGGGAGGTTTTTACAGGCGAGCTCAGGGGCTGTGGGACTGCAGGGATAAGCTCATCTGAGTGAAAGGCGGCCGGCGGTTTCGGGCGGGCGTGCAAGCGAGCTCATCCGAGCGGAAGGTGCGGGAGGTTGAGGACGGCTGGGGCCGGGCCCCATGCGTCAGCGGCACCGGCGGGAGAGAGGGAGAAGCGGTCGGCCAACTCGAAGGCCTTTCGGGCACTGGGGCAGGCCATGGGCCGAATGGCCAGTTGGGCCGGCTGATGTGCGTGTGTGTGTGTGTTTTTGTTTTTAAACAGAGAACGTTTTGAGGCCCAAAACAAACTCAAACGAATTTCTAAAAATACCATAGTAATTTATAAAATCACTATCGAATATATAGAGTACAGTGAACATTAATTTCTGCTCAAACAATTTTGAAAATATTTATTTTATGCAATAAATTTAATTCTGGCCAATAAAATAACTATCAAATAAACTTCAAAAACTCCAAAATAAAATTCTAATACTTTTCCAACCCTTTTTATATTTGAGGAAGCCATTTTATCCTCTCTCTTTATTTTATTTGAATAAATGAATTTGAAACTCAAAGGAAAAACTCTCCAAAAGTGATTCAAATAAATTTTTAAAGTGGTCCTCATCACTTCCCACTCTATTTCATATATTTTGAAGAGGTCATGTTATCTTCTCTCATGAAAATCATTGAATGGCCTGAAGTTTGTTTTTCTCTGGTTCAAAATTCAAAAGGGGATTCAAATGGCAATTCACACAGAAGTGCAATATGAAACTTTGGGAAAGTCCTATTATTCCCTCTCATTAAAGTTTTCAAAAGTTTCAAATTCCACTCAATTTCACACACTCAATCACACAACAATCAAACAAACAAATCATAATTATTTATTTAATATAACATTCCAAAATTTAGAATTTTGGGATGTTACAAACTACCACCCTTAAATTGAATCTCGCCCTCGAGATTCGAAGAGGCTAGAAAGAAAAGGTTAGGGTTTGGGGTCTTCTCGAAAATCCATTGATCGTCACAAAGGTCTGGGGTGCTACTACCCTTAGAATCAAACTCACGGTTCCATCAAAGCTCATGTACTTCCTCCTTGACAACATCTATGTTCGCACATGTTCGGGATAATTCCTTCATTGTTGCTCTTCCGGTATAGGCATATCGTTTCCCGCAAAATCTTGAGTCCTTTCATAAGTTCTTCCGAGGCTTGACAAGTCTGGCGCCAATGCTAAACAACTGTCGTTAATCTCATGGTGGTCAAGAAATACTGGTTCCTGCAGGTAAATGGGTCGTGGCTAAATCTCACCGTATAACCTACGATTGGCAATTGTTGCCTTGTACATGGATCAATCGTCATACCCTTCTACGGTTTAAACAGGCTTTAACAATCGTCGTCTCTCTACTATAGGTAAGTCACTCTAGATTTACCATTCCAAATAGCAAGAGAGAATGATAAGAGTAAGTCGGCATGGTGATCAATCCATTCCGCACCCAAATCATTACCTTGTATAAGGTTTAGCGAATCTCGCTTGCTAACACTCGGGCATTCTCACAAGCATTGTAGAATTTCTCTTGTCCTCGAACTGGGTTCGGGTAAAATCCATTGGTTCTGCAAGCCAAACAGAACATCTATCGTCCCTTCACAACTCTCGGGTTTTTGCGTAACCTCCTAGGAAACGTCTGCTGATGAAATCACAGCTTCTTCCAGAATTCTTCCTTCAACAAGGTTGTGCTTGCTCCTTTTCAAATCCTGGGTCCTGTGGGTTATGGGCCCACTTCAACACTTGTATAGCTTTAACTCTTCTTCAGGATTACATCTGTTCCATATTCCAATATTAAACTTGCATAGCATTCTTGTACTTCATTCCTTCATATACTTGGGGTAACCATCATAATGAAAACAAAACTCCAACTTATTTTGTCCAAACTCCACCCTATGGAACAACATTTTCCTTTCCATTGGTCTAGTGTTCACATAGGGTACTATCACCCTTAAAATATAATGCAACAGTTCATCCATAGATCATATTTCTCATAATCTTTGTTTGTAGAGTGGCAACACCATAACATACAATTCAACATATGAAATCATGACACATTAAGTTTATTGATTCATGAATTCCTTACAATCCTCAAGACTTCCATTACAAAATCCTAACTCAACATCTTCATGAAAATAAGAGTGCTTCCTACTAAACTTATTACCAATATTAAAATCTCAACTACTCAGCTCCAGTTTTTTTTCAGGTCTGGACAGTCAATGGCATAATGTCCTGCAGCATTGCAACAAAAGCAATTAACTTCCAACAATTCCCTGGGCTTCCTTGTGCCTCCATAGGTTCCTTGGGTTCTTTGCTTCTTTCCTGGGCACATAGTGGCGTAGTGACCTGTATCCTTGCACTTGAAACATGTGATATGACTCTGGTCCTTCCGTGCAGGAATTGGGCGGTTCCTGGTATATTTTCTCTTCTTCTTCCTGGATGTCTTCATAGTAATCAGGACTCCTATTTCCTGTGGGTTATACTCAAATTCCACTGTCTGGAACTCTCCCAGATACTCTTTACTCTACTTCGTGCAATACTGTGAAAAATGTCCTTCTTCTCCACATGAATAGCATGCATTGGAGTAAAATCTTATTAGGCCTTCTTCATCAGGGTCTTCAACATCTTCCTTCATCACAAGTCCTTCTAAACTTTCCCAGAGGGCTTCTGTCATTCCTTCTTTCTGTTGCTGGATGATTTGCTGCACCTTGGGGTAAATGTGGCACTGAGCAGGGTAGTGCGTAGTTCCTTCACACAAGAAACAAGTAACCTGCCTAGTTTGGCATTCCTCAGCTGGGTGATTTCCTTCACAATGAAGGCATCCATCCTTGTGTTCTTCATGGGTGTGTCCTATCTCTCCGCAAATCTTGCATGCACAAGGTTTCTTCATTTTATTGCCATAGGGCTTCTGGATAAGACGAGACCTCCGTAGAGTCATCTTGAATTCCTCCCAAGTTTTTGCTCCATTCCATCCTTGTATAGCTTGGTGCATTCTACACCATGTTGCAGCACTTTTTGCAAAGTACTGAAGAGCATATTGAACCATATCTTTTCTTTCAACAATGTTATTCCTCAAGTGATCCTCCACGTTCTGAATCCATTGTTCTGCCTCCAACTGAGTCATCGATCCGGAAAATATGAGTCCATCTTCATTCATCATCTATTGGGTCCAAGGGTTTTGGGGATGAGATAAGAGAGGGAGAAAGATGCCCATACAAACAACATAGTTTTGAAAATCTGTTTTATTGGTTGCTGTCGGAAAACACACACAAAATATGATAGCTCACAAATCATCGCATCTAACATGAGTATACAACAGGGGTTTGGTCTTCTAAATGTCATATAAATCTTGGAATTCTTCGGTGTCTTCAAATTCTTTGAGTCTTCGGAGTCTTCGACTATTGTAGCTTCAATTCTTCTAATGTATGGTGAAGTCCTCTTTACTCTGAAATGGTCCTCAGTTGTCCGATATCTTGTCCTTCTCGGAGTGATCTCATCGGTTGATCCTCCGTGTGGTCAAAGGGGAAAGGGTATTGTCTAACTATTTGAGGTAAAAGGGAAGATTTGATAAAGCTCAGAAAAGAAGAGAGGTAAAGGATCTTTTTGAAAATAAAGTTTTAGAGAGATCCTTTCCTAAGGTCTTTCCAGTTTATAGGGTCATGTCCTACAGCCAACATGTGCTCTGATACCACCTTTGTAGCGACCCGACCCAAAAGGATCAGTGCCTCTGTGCTTTCTGTGCTATCCCTGGATCAGTATGCTAGCACACACAGTACATAGATGAAATACCATAACATCACATGTTAAAAAGATAATGTAGATCCAGATTATACCTCATATAATACAGCGGAAAACAATCATAAGGGTGTGGGGTCCCATCAACGCCAACGGCAAGTTGAGTGTATACCGTAACCCTACAACGTAACTCTTACTCGTCGTAGAAATTCCTGCAACATGATAAGTTGCAGCCGTGTAGGTCAGTACATGGAATGTACTGGCAAGTCACATCGTAAGAGTATAATGAACCTACTTGTACATGCAATTTGGCTGGTGGAAAGCTCTAAGTTTAACTTTGCATGAAGCTGATTTTCCCCTATTGTAAAAGAAATTATTCTATCACTACAAATAGCATATGATTGAGATGGCAACCCCAACTCAATCCATTCCCAAAGTTTATTTAAACCCAACTGATTAAATTAAGGGTGATGAGATCTCCCGGCATTTCCACTACTAAAAGCTCAAATTGTCCGTAACCGGGGACACGACTAATCGATTAGGTTGACACTCTGCAGAGGTTTGCGCACTTTTCCCCACAAGACTCGACCACCTCCTTGATCGGAAGATTGAGACATATTCTTTCGAAAGCATTCCCGCTTAACCCACGGATAGGCCGGTACACCTACTCATTCTACATCTGCTAGCCTATCCCTGAAGAGGTCACACTAACTACTCAACTAAGCCATAGCCCATATTGGCTTGTGGCTGCACACGTAAGCTTCTAGACATGAAAACACGTTTGATCCCTTTGAGCCTAGGCGGCAGACCACTAGTGGTGCACCACCATGGATTTCCCATGCACGCTCCCACTGTACTTCGCCACCATTCAAACCAATTCCGCCCAGGTTGTTCATTTAAAAGTCTTGGTCCTGATTACTACATTGTCATTCATGTCTCACCATGAACACTCCCCAATCCCCGTCTACATTAGCGAGGCAATATAATCTTACACGGTGGTGACAAGGGTTGTATAGTTCAGACCTACCTCAAATGAACTACTAGGTATAAGCATAGCCATCCGGCATAAATTCCTACCATGCAATCCTACCACAAAAGACTAAGTGCATAATAAAAACATGGGTAATAAAAGTATGGTCAAATGTGAACTTGCCTTGGTACTGGTGGTTCAACTCTAGAGAATGATAGTATTCGGCTTCGCACTCCGGACAATCTATCGCCAAAGTAAATAAATGCACATAAGCAATCATTTCAGAGAACCAAAATAACATGCAACAAGAAAAGACTCGGAAAACCCAAATAAAATCCAACGCACTTAACTATCACAAAAGTTCTAAGTGTAAAAGCAACGTGTGAAATAGGGTTCAAAATTTGTGATGTGAACTAAAGTGTATACATGGCATAGGATTAAATTATTCATGGATAGATACTAATTGTGTGAAAATACCGTGACATTGGTGCAAGTCATAGGGGTTGGCTAGGGTGACAAACTGCAAAAAGAATTAATTCAAACGGAGTAACGGTTTAGGAGATATGGCCAAATAGAGCTTGAATTTGAATCTGAATAAATTCAAATTTGAAACTAACAAAAATTTAAAAAATATGGGTTCATTGGATAGATGATATCAATACAAAATAGTAGGAAAAAGAATCATCACAATTGGATGAGTAGAACTAAAGATATACTAAAAACAAAATTTGAAAGAATCTGAAATAAAACTGTTTTCTGAAACTGCTAGGGAACGGCCACTGCCATGTGGCGATCAGTGGTTGGCTGGAGGGTGTGTGCTGTGATGTTAACAAGCGGACGGCCGAGACTTAAGACTTTTGGTGGCTGAGGCTAAATAAAAGAAAACCGATCGGCTCGGTTTAAATTAAACCGCAAAATAAACCGTACTAAACCGCGGTTAACCGCGTACCGGTTCAGTCTTTTAATTAGATCTAATCTAGATCGTTGGTTTTAGATCGGACGAACGAGGGTGCGGCAGCGGCTCACAGTGGGGCGACGGCGTCGGCGGCGAAGACGACGGCGGCACGGTGGTTCGGCTCGAATGGGGCGACGGATGCGGTGGTCTCCTGCGTTGGTGAGGGGACAGGGAGGTGCGGCGCGACGCGGCGCGCTCGTTGGCGGTGTCGGCGAAGCTCGGGGGTGGTGGAGTCGAGCTAGGTGAGGCGGCGGCGCTCCGGTGCTCCGGCGGGGTCGGCGTCGAAGAAGTGGACGCCTCCGGTGCGACCTAGGCGACAAAAATGTGTCAAAAACAAGCGCGTGGACACAGGCATTTGATTGACGAAGAAAACGGGGGTCGGGGTGGCTTACTGGCGACAAAATCATCGGCGGCGTGGCTCGGCTCCGGCGAGATTCAAATGGCGAGGGCGACGGCTGCGAGCGGCGTGGGGTGAGCGAGACGGAGCGATTCGAGAGAGGGGGTCGGGAGGTTTTTATAGGCGAGCTCAGGGGCTGTGGGACTACAGGGATAAGCTCATCTGAGCAGAAGGCGGCCGGCGGTTTCGGGCGGGCTTACATGCGAGCTCATCCGAGCGAAAGGTGCGGGAGGTTGAGGACGGCTGGGGCCGGGTCCCATGCGTCAGCGGCAGCGGCGGGAGAGAGGGAGAGGCGGTCGGCCGACTCGAAGGCCTTTCGGGCGCTGGGGCAGGCCATGTGCCGAATGGCCAGTTGGGCCAGCTGATGTGCGTGTGTGTGTGTTTTTGTTTTTAAACAGAGAACGTTTTGAGTCCCAAAACAAACTCAAACGAATTTCTAAAAATACCATAGTAATTTATAAAATCACTATCGAATATATAGAGTACAGTGAACATTAATTACTGCTCAAACAATTTTGAAAATATTTATTTTATGCAATAAATTTAATTCTGGCCAATAAAATAACTATCAATTAAACTTCAAAAACTCCAAAATAAAATTATAATACTTTTCCAACCCTTTTTATATTTGAGGAAGTCATTTTATCCTCTCTCTTTATTTTATTTGAATAAATGAATTTGAAACTCAAAGGAAAAACTCTCCAAAAGTGATTCAAATAAATTTTTAAGTGGTCCTCATCACTTCCCACTCTATTTCATATATTTTGAAGAGGCCATGTTATCTTCTCTCATGAAAATCATTGAATGGCCTGAAGTTTGTTTTTCTCTGGTTCAAAATTCAAAAGGGGATTCAAATGGCAATTCACACAGAAGTGCAATATGAAACTTTGGGAAAGTCCTATTATTCCCTCTCATTAAATTGTTCAAAAGTTTCAAATTCCACTCAATTTCACACAGTCAATCACACAACAATCAAACAAACAAATCATAATTATTTAGCCCGCGAAGGTTATCAGTTTTCACTGACAGCGAGAGGCATTTGACCAAAGGTGGATTCATCTTGGCCTGTGTATACGGTGTGGATCATGGTGAGATTCCAGGTCAAAGTTCGAGCATGTGCGTACACATGAGTCCCTCTCACCGGCTCGAAGTGAGGGGGACCACACGTCGTGAACCTCTGTGTGCGTTTCCGGTTTGCGAACCATGTGCGACATCAAAGTTGTGCATTGGGTATTCAAACATCACACAACACCTCTTTGGGCCACATGCACGCAGTGGTTGTTCTAGGACACTCACTCGCGTGTGATGCTCTCTGTGGGCCCGCGAGATCATCGTCCATCATACCACTTTGACCTATAGCGAGGGAGAGGTTAATTAATTTGACCAACAAGGATGGTTCTTTTTTGGTTTGTGTTACGTATGGTAGGAGTATATATATAGTACGCGTCGAAGAGGCGGGGCAACATATACTACGCGTCATGAACCTCGCTCTATGTGGGGACTTTCCGGTTTTCGAATCAGGTGACACATCAAAGTTGTGCATTGGTTATTCAAACATCACACAACACCTCTTTGGGCACATGCAGGCGGTGGTTTCCCTAGGACACTCACTCGCGTGTGACACTTCCATCCGTGGGCCCGCGAGGTCGTCTCCAGCACTCTGACCCAACGAGAGAGGTTAATTAATTTGACCAACAAGGAGGATTCTTTTTGGTTTGTGTTATGGTAGGAGTATACAGTACGCGTCGAAGAGGGCCGGGGGAGGGGACGACCATCACATACTACGCGTCATGAACCTCGCTCCGTGTGGGCACTTTTCGGTTTTCGAGGCAGGTGTGCATTGGGTATGTATTCAAACATCACACAAACACTGGCCTCTTTGGGCCACATGCAGATGGTGGTTTGCCCTATAGGACACTCACTCGCGTGCAAAACGCTTCCCTCTCCATGGGCCCGTGAGGTCGTCATCCATCACTTTGACCCAACAAGAGAGGTTAATTTGACGACCAAGGAGGATTCTTTTCGGGTTGTGTTACGGTAGGAGTATATAGTATGCGTCGAAGAGGGGGGGACCAGCATATATATACTACGCGTCATGAACCTCGCTCCGTGTGGGGACTTTACGGTTTCCGAGGCAGGTGCCACATCAAAGTTGTGCATTAATTTGGTATTCAAACATCACAACCACACACCTCCATACATATGTTTGGGCCACATGCAAGCAATGGCGGTGTCCTCTGGCACTCAGTCACACGGTTATCGGTGATGCTTCCATCTGTGGGCCCGCTTGGTCCATCACTTTGAACGACAGCGATATAGGTTAATTTGACTTAGGAGGGGATTAATTTTTGGTTTGTCTTACGGTATAGGTCATGCTGTGAGATTACATAATATACTTTGATTGCATGTGTACGCATGAATCCCTTCCACCGGATCGAAGTGGGGGGGGGGGGGCGAGCATATACACGACGCGTCATGAACCTCGCTCTGTGTGGGGACTGTGCGATTTTTGACGCATGCACCACATCCATGGTGTGCATTGGGTATTCAAACATATGCATGCATGCATCACGCACCTCCATACATATGTTTGGGACACATGCATGCAGTGGTTGTCTTCGGACACTCTCCCCTCGCTTGGTTATCTGCAGCAAGCCTATATATTCGTGGGCCCGCGTGGACGTCCATCACTTCGACCGACAACGAGAGAGGTTACCAGGGTGGATTCTTCTTCTTAATTTGGTTCGTGTTACCGTATAGTAGGTCGATCATGGTGAGATTCCAGACCTAAGTTTGAGCGCATACGTACGCGTGAATCCCTCTCACCGGCTCGAAGTGGGGTGACATACGCACATATATACTATAAGCGTCGTGAACCATCTCGCTACCTCTGTGTGGGGACTTTCCAGTTCCAAAGCACGGTGCCACATCAAAGTTTTGCATTGGGTATTCAAACACCACACAACACTTCCATACATAAGTTTGGGCCACATGCACGCAGTGGTTGTCTTCGGGCACTCCCTCGCGTGGTTATCGTCAACAAGCTAGCCCATTTGTGGGGCCGCGTGGACGTCCATCACTTTGACCAACAACGAGAGAGGTTATACGACCAAGGTGGATTCTTCTTGGTCCGTGTTACAGTACGTCTTGGTGAGATGCCCTATCCCACCGACTCAAAGTGTGTGTGTGTGTGGGGGGGGGGGGGCACTACTCCGCACTTCCTGAAACTCCGTGGGGTCAGGGATGTCCGGTTAATTTGCGAGGCACACATGTGCCACATCAAAATTGTGAATTGGGTATTTAAATTTCACATCACACCCTTTTCACACACACACACACACACACACATACATATATATATATATATATATATATATATATATATATATATATATATATATATATAGTTGGGCCACCCGCATATGGTTCGTATGTGGTCTCACCCATCTCGCGCCACAAGCACACATTTGTGGGCCCGCACACGGTCCACCTTTGACCAGAAGCAAAAGGGGGGGGGGGGTTGACCATGATGGACTCCTATAGGTTTTGTGTTACGGTAGGGTGAGATGTCAAACCTAGCTATTTGGGCGCATGCGTTCATAGCTAGGATTCCCCTCCCGCCGACACGAACGGGGGGGGGGGGGGGTGGCGGACTAGCAATAATGTGCGCTTTGTGAGACAGGTGCCACATCAAAGTTGTGCATTGGGTATTTGAACATCAAACCACCCTTTTCATACATATATTTGGTCCACATGCAAGTGTGTTCATGTTCTGACCCTTTCCCGCGTTTTTTTTGCCAAATTTATAAACAGCAAACGAGACGGATGCGATTGGGGACGTAACAGACACGGTTCCCTCAGACTACCCGTGTGCCAACCCCGTGCCCCTGTGACTCACGTCAGCACAGTAGATTGGGGTCCACGAGGCTTCCCTCCCAATCACAAAAATATCTACCCGCCTGGAGGGTTTTTCTGTTTGATAGCACACGATTACTATGTTTCGACCGTGTGCGATGTTCGTTGCTCCCGCTCTCGAAAATATCTACCCGCCTGGAGGGTTTTTCTATTTGATAGCACACGATTATTATGTTTCGACCGTGTGCGATGTCTGTTACTCCCGCTCTGCTTCAATCCCTTGATCCAAATTTTTAGTAGCCCCGGCATTTTACTCCCGCCTGCATCCCTCGCAATGTCAAAAATATCTGCTCGCCTGGAGGGTTTTTATATTTAATAGCACACGATTATTATGTTTGGACCGTGTGTGATGTTTGTTACTCCCGCTCTGCTTCAATCCCTTGATCCAAATTTTCAGTAGCCCCGGCATTTTACTACCGCCTACATCCCTCGCAATCTCAAAAATATCTGCTCACCTGGAGGGTTTTTCTGTTTGATAGCAGACGATTATTATGTTGGACGGTGTGCGATGTTTGTTACTCCCGCTCTGCTTCAATCCCTTGATCCAAATTTTCAGTAGCCCCGGCATTTTACTCCTGCCTAGTAAAATTTTCAGTAGCCGCGGCATTTCCTCAAACACCACCTTGGCCCCCCTCCACACACACACACCCCAAAACCTCCGCTCACACACACACACCACCCATCCCTCGCTCGAAACCTAGCTAGGTCGGCGCCACCGCCGCCGCCGCACCGCCTCCATCGTCAATCTCTGCCAGTCTGCCCGTGCAGGTTACCCACCGATCTACATACCCTCGCCGCCCTGAGTTTCTTAGATGAAGCCTGCGGAACGTCCCCTTTCCCACAGATCCCAATCCCCAGCCCCTCCCCCACTCCAGAGCATCGCAGCCTAAGCCCGGCTACGCTTCCCAGGGAGCTCGAGGAGCGAATGGCCCAAAAGAGGTTTATCGCGGCCTCTTCGCCCGACGTCGGCGTGGTGGCTGCCGAGGAAGCTGACGACGATGACTGGCCGGAGGCTTTCAATCAGCGGGCTAGAGTATTCTGGTATGTCGTGGACGCCGGCTATGATATCGAGGTCGTCGACAACGACGCTTGACGCGGGCTATGTCACAGGTTAAGTTGCCCACCCCAACCCCTCGGGTTCAACCGCCGTCGATCTCATCGATGGCCCTGCCGCTGATCTCCTCTGGCTCATTGTCAACAATTTGCCATCCTTCATCACCATGGAGCCCCTTTTGTCATTTCTGAAGGACACGTTCCACGACGCTGGCTTGGGATCCTCAGCTGCCAAGTCAGACCTCATCGACGACGACCACGAGGAGGGCACCCTCTCCGGCTCTTCCAAGGGGAAAGAGCCCATCTGTGACATCAGGGAGGGCACCGTATAGCCGTGCTCTTCCAAGGTGAAGGAGCCCATCTGTGACAACATGGAGCGCACCCAGAGCCCGTGCTCTTCCAATGGGAAGGAGCCCATCTGTGACAAGTGAGGAAACCCATGATTTGTTTTGCCGTGCCTCTTCACAAGGGGGATACCATTATTTGTTTTTGGTTGTTCGTAGTATGCCTTGTTTATTTCAGTTATTCACAAAGTGATGTTCTATATGTGCAAGTATGAACTTTGCAGTTCAATTTCATCAATACCAGTTTCAACAATACCAATATGAATGACTATATTTGCTTGCTGTTAAGCCTGTTGTAGTGACCATATGCCTCTTTTAACGGTTTTTGGTTGTCCGGCTGTTTGTAGTTAGCATATGTCCAATTTCAATTGCTATCTTTGGTTGTTCGTAGTATGCCTTGTTTATTTCAGTTATTCACAATGTGATGTTCTATATATGCAAGTATGAACTCTGCAGTTAACACACCTTTCCACTTCTTGTTTTGCTTAACTAGCGTGCTTAAACCTGCACATTGAAGCTATCATTTGGAGATTATGTTGTCTACCATGGATATATTTGGTTGATGTTTAGCCTGTTGTGCTTAACATGCCTTTCGATGTACTTACACAGGACAATATTGGGAACGACTACTGTTTTCCATCGAGGTTAGTTTCATCCCATGGCTTATATATACTCACTATTCAGGATATCGGTAGCTGGTACCATATAGGCCGGGGGCTGATAAGGGATTAATTGGTGAATCAGACATTTAACTGAATATATCTGTAACCCATTTATCGGTAGGTTAACTAGGGCCATATCTAATATATCCGAGGCTACATAGCAACATGCATTGTACTGAATGTCTAAATATGCAATCCTAGGCTACATAGCAACAAGGAAGAGTGTTACCTTAATGTTCTGATGATGTCTAGATATACATAAAAGAGCAGCAGCAACAACAACACAGCAGTAGTTAACTGCAGTTAATTGGCCGATATTTGTAACAATGTTATAAACTCCCTCCACCCCATAATATAAGATGTTAATTCATCCAATATGTGAGTATATTGTATGTAATAAAATCTTATATAATGGAACGGAGGGAGTGTTGTACTACATCATTGTGCAATTGTTGTTTAGCTTCTAATATTAACTTGGTGCTTTTAGGTACATATGTCATTGGTAAAGATCCGCGCTTCGACCCTTTTTGCATATGGGGGTAATGAGATATTCATGAACCAGCATCAAGTGAGGAAACTGATAAAGATTGTTAGTAAAATGGGTCAAAAGATGGCAATTAAACTATTTGTTTACACTTTATCCAAGACAACAGTGAACTGCAGGATGGTAAGTAAGAACTCTGCAGCCTTCTTTTTAGTGACCATAATGAGTTGTGTTAGATGACATGTCTGAATCCTTTTCCTTTGCAGTGGTTCCCAAAGCAGTTTACTCAAGATTACCTCTCAAACTACATGATTCGTAGGCATGCAAAGGTTAAAGTATTTCTACCAGAACACAATGACTATCTAGATGTCCTCATGAAGACAGTGAAGGATGGGCGGTCAGCCATCACAAGGGGTTGGACTAGAGTCGTGCGTGCCTTCTGCATGGAGGAGGGCACAATATGGGCATTCCGCTTCACCTTGTTCAACAACCAGAATGTCTTTCGCCTCTTTCTTTACCGTCTTTAATAGTACAAGTATACAACCCTGGTTCATCATTCTTTATTTGTTGCACATGTAATTCTTTTTTTTGATGTAACTCTTGAACATATGTACCTGTGAATCGAATAATGCATTGGTTGTTGAACCTGATGCATATGAATAAAGTTATAGCCTACTTTCAAATTCAAATTTGATACAATTTTAAATAGCAGCGATTAAATTAGGCTGAGTGATATACATCATAATCCGACACAGTTCATAGAGAGGAAACGTGTGCGACAATGCACATAGTTGCCATTTGCAAAGCGTGTGTGATGTCAGAAAATATCACAAATGGTGCGAGCGAACTAAATGTTTGTGATAGTCGCCTTATCGTACACGCTTTACAATCATGAACTGTTTTTGATGTCGTACGCATCGTAAACATTTGCACCATAGAATAGCGTGTGCGATAGTTATCCTGTACGACACTGGTACGACAGTCCGACGTTTCGTAATCCTATCCGACACTCATACGATGATTAACTAATCTTCTTAATTATATATCGCATACGGTTCGGGAGAAGTGAATGTGTGTGATAGTCTCCTTATCATACATGTTTTACAATCATGAACTATTTGTGATGGGGCGCACATCATAAACGCTGCACCACAGAATACCGAGTGCGATGGTAATGCGAGCACACACGAGTAGCAAGGCTGGAGCGTTGGGATATTCGATAGATCACAAACAGTTGTGTGACGACGAGCGTCTGGGAAAGATGCGGGCATCGCATATGCTTAGTTTTGCGAAACGTATGTTTGCGTGCTCCCGATCGCCGATAGTTTCTGGGTCGTGTGGGAAGGACCCCCCTATCGCACACACATGCAAGGCGACGGTTTTAAACTCCGTTGTAGAAAGGGGGCAAAAACCTTTTGTATAGCAGGTTGCTATACCTGTGTAAGCCGGTTGGATTCATTTAGTCTCCTTTTTATTGATACCAGTGTTCTCTTATGAAGGGTGAGCGGTAACACCAGTGAGGGCATCAATCATGAGCTTATTGGCGACCTCCAAATTCATGATGCGAGAATGATACATGCGAAGGGTTGCATCCTGGTTGGCGATGATCCTTAAGCTTGTGTCAAGAGCCTCACGGGTCTTGACAACCAAGGCAACCTCCATCTCCCTGATCTTATCAGTCATAGCCTTAGTCTCAACAACTGAATTATTGATTTGTACCTGGGGTGGAATTGGTTGCACCGGGGCGATGTTACGCCATTTCCTAGGAGGTCCAACTTGCATGCGGGCGCCAATGGTATGCATCTCATGCGCCCTTGGATCGATCTTGCCGGATTCTTCCAGCGGATCATGAATAGTGCAGTTACTGAAACCGCACTTTCCCATGACAAAGGGAGTCTCCCTAAGAAAATCGATCTTGTCCTCGCTGATGATGATCTTGATGGCGTTGATGGGGATGGCCACCGGTTTCTTTCCCTTCTCTTGATTCTCCTCTTCTTCTTCCTCATGAGGAGGTTCCTCCGGATCTTCCTCAGAAGAGGTCCAATCGCGACAGCGACGGAGCCTCTCCCTTATGCTTGCTGGAGAATAGCCCTCCTGCTCCAAGTCCTCCTCCTCCTGCGGAGAGGTCTGCCTCTCATCCCACGAATGAGCCATGTCTACCTGCAACTCAAAACTCAAGAAGACTTTGCCTAGATTGGTTGGTTAGTTTTGATAGAGGAGGGAACAATAGTTATGTATATAAGAGGCTAAGGACGCGGGTTTTGACGAGATAAGGAAGTTAGAAAGTATAGGAAACAAACTAAATAAGATCAGGCGAAATTCTGTTAGAATTTGGAAGGAAATCACGATCGACGTCCTCCAAATGACCGTGACCGATTGTTTGGGCGGTCGTTTGACCGTCTTCCACCGAGCGCTTCACGGACAGAATGTATAACGGCCTTCAAAACGGGCGCGTCCACTCGTCCGGGCGTCCGTTTGATCCCCTTTTCTCCTGTGAGACAAAAACGTTTTTTAGAACAAGCAGAGGCGCAATTTCCCTCCGCGGAACAGATTGAAAGATGACCTTCCAAACGGTCGCTGGCGATCGCTTGGGCGGTCGTTTGCTCCTTTTGCCTGCGCGCTTAAATAAACAGAATCAAAGACGGTGCTTCAAACGATCACAGATGGTAAAACATATAATTTTATACAGAAAAATATAACGAAGACAACTTTGACATGAGCTCAACGGAAAAGAGAGAACTTTCCTGTGTTCCCTAGTGCTCTCCACTCTTTGTGTTTTGCGAAGATCTTCGTCCCATGCTTCTTTGTTCTTAGGAGTCGAGGAAATGGTGACATCTTCTGCAACTTACTGGGGTGCAAAGAGTTGTTATAGCAAAATAAATCACTTTCTTCCCTTACCCTCAGCTTCACAAAAGATTCCTCTAGACCGATGAATGGTGGTCCTGTATCTCCAAAGGTACGAATTGTAGCTCTATCCAAAGCCACAACCATTCCGTAGGGGATACATATACCTTTTGGATTGTATTGATGCTCCTCCTTTACCAGGGAGATGTTTGTCAACACTTCTCCTATCTTTTCGCGGTCTAAAATTTCACTGTCAAATTCCTGCAAAAGAAGAGACCACCTCACCCAACGAGGCTTAGTTTCTTTAATATTGATACGTCTCCAACGTATCTATAATTTTTTATCGTTCCATGCTGTTATATTATCAATCTTGGATGTTTTTATAAGCATTTACAGCAATTATATATCATTTTTCGGGTCTAACCTATTAACTTAGTGCCCAGTGCCAGTTGTTGTTTTCTGCCCTGTTTTTGTTTTACAGAATATCAATACCAAACGAAGTCCAAATGCCACGAAACTTTTTGGAGATTTTTTTCTAGACAATACCAACACTAGAAGCTTCGGGAGGAGGCCAGAAGCCCCAGGGGGTGAGCACGAGGCACCAGGGCACGCCTGGGGGGGGGGGGCAGGCACGCCCTGGTACCTCGTGGGGCCCACAGAGCTCCGTTTGACCTAATTCCTCCACTATAAATTCCCATAAATCTGGAAACCATCAGGGGAGTCCACAAAATACTTTTTCCGCCGCCGCAAGCTTCTGTTCTCGAGAGATCCCATCTGGAGGCCTTTTCCGGCACTCTGCCGGAGGGGGAATCGATCACGGAGGGGCTCTACATCAACCTTGCTGCCCTTCCGATGATGCGTGAGTAGTTTACCATAGACCTTCGGGTCCATAGTTAGTAGCTAGATGGCTTCTTCTCTCTTTTTGATCTTCAATACAATGTTCTCCTCGATGTTCTTGGAGTTCTATCCGATGTAATCACTTTTTGCGGTGTGTTTGTTGGGATCCGATGAATTGTGAGTTTATGATCAGATTATCCATGAATATTATTTGAGTCTTCTCTGATCTCTTTTATGCATGATTATTATAGCTTCGTATTTCTTCTCCGATCTATTGATTTGGTTTGGCCAACTAGATTGATTTATCTTGCCATGGGAAGAGGTGCTTTGTAATGGGTTCGATCTTGCGGTGCTCAATCCCAGTGACAGAAAGGGACATGACACGTATGTATCATTGCTATTAAGGGTAAAAATATGGGGTTTATTCATGCGTGAGTTTATCTTGTCTACATCATGTCATCTTGCTTAAGGCGTTACTCCGTTCTTTATGGACTTAATACACTAGATGCATGCTGGATAGCGGTCGATGTGTGGAGTAATAGTAGTAGATGCAGGCAGGAGTTGGTCTACTTGTCTCGGACGTGATGCCTATATACATGATCATTGCCTTGGATATCGTCATGATTATTTGCTTTTCTATCAATTGCCCAACAGTAATTTGTCTACCCACCGTATGCTATTTTCTTGAGAGAAGCCTCTAGTGAAAACTATGGCCCCGGGTCTATCTTTATCATTTACTAAAACCCTAAAAATACTTGCTGCACTTTTTCTTTATTTATTTTATTTTGTATTTTTTTCAATCTATCTATCTATCACATACAATTTAATCTTGCAACTTACCGCCGAGGGATTGACAACCCCCTGTTTGCGTTGGGTGCAAGGATTTGTTGTTTTGTGTGCAGGTGCTGCTAACGAGGTGTTGCGTGATTCTCCTACTGGATTGATAACCTTGGTTTCATAACTGAGGGAAATACTTATCTCTACTGTACTGCATCTCCCTTCCTCTTCAGGGAATTACCAACGCAGCTCACAAGTACCAAATATCCAATACCTCTTTTATTGCCTGGCGGTTAGTATAGAATATAACTTTTGTATTAGTGATATAAGGTCTAAACTTCTCACAAGCAAAGATCACTGCATAGAGATCTCTATCATTCTTAGCATAATTTCTTTGTGCATTAGTAAGGGTGTGGCTTGCAAAGTAAATAACATTAAACTTCTCACCTACTTGTTGGCCCAAAACCGGACTTACCGCATTATCATCCGCTTCGCATATGACCTCAAAAGGCATTTCCCAGTCTGGAGGTGTAATGATAGGAGCATTAAGTAGAGCATGCTTCAGTTTTTCAAAAGCACTTTTACACTCATCATTGAACATGAAGGGAACATCTTTCTACAAAAGGTTAGTCAAGGGTTTCGAAATATTGGAGAAATTCTTAATAAAGCGCCTATAGAAACCTGCATGCCCAAGAAAACTCCTTATCCCTTTTATATCACGGGATAAGGGAGTTTCTCTATGGCATCTATCTTTGCTTTATCAACTTCTATACCTTTACCAGATATTTTGTGCCACAAAACAATACCTTCGTTGACCATAAAATGGCATTTCTCCCAATTCAAGACAAGATTAGTATCCTCACACCTCTGCAAAACTTTATCAAGATTGCGAAGGCAATCATCAAAAGAAGTTCCATAGACTGAAAAATCATCCATGAAGACTTCCATGATTTCTTCAACGAAATCAGCAAAAATGGCATTCATGCATCTTTGAAATGTAGCTGGCGCATTGCATAGGCCAAAAGGCATACGGCGATAAGAATACATACCAAAAGGGCAGGCGAATGTTGTCTTCTCTTGATCTTCTGGATGCACGGCAATTTGTGAAAACCCTGAATATCCATCCAAATAGAAAAAATGGGTATGCTTCACCAACCTTTCAAGCATTTGATCGATGAATGGTAAGGGGTAATGATCCTTACGAGTCTCCTTATTCAGCTTCCTGAAATCAATGCACATTCTATACCCAACTATTGTTCTAGTAGGGATTAGTTCGTTGTGTCTATTAGGAATTAGTGTAAATCCTCCCTTTTTAGGCACACAGTGATCCAAACTTACCCATTTGCTTTCAAAAATTGGATATATAATACCTGCATCAAGTAGACGAATAATTTCTTTTCTTACCACTTCCTTCATTTCGGGGTTCAGCTTCCGCTGGTACTCACAAACTGGTTCAGCTCCTTCCTCCATGAATATATGATGAGTACATATAGAGGGGCTGATGCCCTTT
Organism: Elymus sibiricus; assembly: GCA_039707655.1. Taxonomy (NCBI): domain Eukaryota; kingdom Viridiplantae; phylum Streptophyta; class Magnoliopsida; order Poales; family Poaceae; genus Elymus; species Elymus sibiricus. The sequence goes on along the minus strand of CM077672.1, from coordinate 168,586,540 downwards.
AAGTCATCCATTGAATACCCATATGCTTTTCTATTTTTCCTCAAGGCATTCATTAATCTCTCTTTTTCTTCATCTGAAAGATTAGTACTAATAATAACAGGGTATCTATTTGTTTCATCTAAAAACTCATACCTTAACTCTTTTGGTAGAGGTTTTAGTTCAGGTGGTGGTGGTTCTTCGTCTCCTTTCTTCTCAGGTATTTCATATTTCGCACTAGATACCGGATCATGAACCGGTGTCTCATTCAAGTGATGATATATTTCTTCCTTAGCTGGGTCCTCTAGATCTTTCTCGTATTCGGTTAAACTCCTTTCTAGATCATCTTTTGGGGTTTCGAAGTAGATTGCCGCTAGTTGAGCTATGGTCTTCTCTTCATTGTTGTCATACTCTCGTGGTTGGGGTGATTCTTGAATCTGGAAAAATGAAATTCTCTTACCTCTTCCCCATACTTAAGAGAGACAACTTCCCTCTTACAATCAATGCTTGCACCTGCGGTGTTAAGGAATGGTCTTCCAAATATTATGGGACAAAAATCATCTTCAAGGATTTCCATTACAACAAAATCTACTTGATAAGTAAAGGTTCCCAGTATGACATAAACATCAGATACCATCCCATAAGGTCTCCTTATAGTACCATCTGCAAGTTTAATTTCCATATCAGTTGGCTGCAGGTCACAAGCATAAATTTCATCATGAAGCTTAGTGTAAAGAGTGTAAGGTATAACATTAATAGAAGACCCAATATCGCATAGACCAAAATAAGAAGTACTTCCAAATGAACAAGGCACCACCGGTTTACTAGTATCTGCAGCTTTGATGCAACCTTTTACAAAGCAAGTTACCTCTTCTTCCATTGTTTTGATGGGTTTTTCTTGTTTTCTCCTTTTTGGGGGCTTCACTTTAGCTTTGCTCTGGTTCTCATTTACATCCTCAGAGTGTTCCCAGTTAAAATACTCAAGCTGCGCCTTTCTCACTGGATATGGCAATACCGGTTCAGGTTCATGATCTTCTTCCATGGGGAGTACTGATGTTTCTACCTCCAAGGTCTCAACTATGACATCTTCCTCGGGGTCCTTATCAGTATAATTCTCCCATTTCTTCTTCGGGAACTCCATATGTTCTGCATAGCTTTGAACAAATCTTAAAATAACATCAGGGTCAAGGTATAATTCATTACTTATTTGTTCAACTCTCCCTGAGTTTAGATAAGCTTTTATGCAACCAAAATCTACTTTCACTTTACCCTCTCCTTCTTCATCGCTCCCCCAAGCTTTGTGGTTAGCAAGTTTCCCTTCTAATAATTCCAATGCTTCCAGGACTTCGCTGGTAATAAAAGAACCTGCAGATGCTAAGTCTAGTTCTTCCTTTGAATCATATTGCAATCCTCCATAGAATAGATTTAACACTAACCATTTAGGGAGATTAGGATGAGGGAAATCATTTAATAAAATTTTATACCTTTGATATGCGTTTACCAGATTTTCTCCAGGCCTCTGTCGGAAGTTTAAAATCCTCCTCCTTGCTTCATAAGATTTCTTTTTTGGATAAAAATCTAACAGGAAAGTGTCTGCTAGTTTATTCTATCTATCAAAGGTACCTGCAGGGTGAGACACTAACCAATTCCTTTTCTTTTTCGCCAGAGTGTGAGGAAATAATTTCAGTTTCATATCATCTGAGCTAAAAGCATTCAACTTAAATGTCCCACGTACATCTTCGAAAAATTGTAAATGTTGATAAGGATCCTCACCTTCCTCACCTTTAAACTGTTTACCATGCAACAATTCGAGGACACTTGGGTTCACCTCATAAGCTACACCGGTGGGGTTAGGACCCAACGATGTGAACATTTCTCGAATAAGTGGACCTGTAAGACACATGGCTGCAAGTTGCTAATTGTGTCCATATTCAGCCATGGTTGTTCCAGACCTGCAAACAACTTAGTACACAAAATTCAAACCAAACTCAGAACTTAGACCAAAAGCGCTCAGCTCCCCGGCAACGGTGCCAGAAAAAGCTTGATAGCCTGCAAGTGCACACGGTTTAGTTGTAGCCTTTTCGAAGTAAGAGTATCGATCCCACAGGGAGCACAGGAATCAGTCTTAGGTCCTTTGCAAGATAAAAATAATGTGCCTAAAAGTTGTAAGTAATCCAGAACAGTAAAAGTAATAATAATAATGTTGCAAGTGTAATGACGACTAAATCTATTAAGGTAAATAACTGATAATATAAATGATACTTGAAGCAAATGATTAAAAACGTTCCCGGGGGTCCGGAATCCCCTCTAGTGTGCATCTATAGCGGTGCCTAAACACAATGCTACTTCGGATTCCTAAGTCACTTTACATGTTTCCCTTTGTGGGCGGAGCCGGTACAGATACATGCATACTCGTGGTATCTCCGTATCCCATACGCCACCACCGTTCTTCCCCACTTCGGTTACCAAACGGAGGGGAAAAATGTCCTCGTGGACGCAGCCAAAGTGGTCTCCGTTTTACCCCCTGTTGCAACTATCTGCTACGAAGGGAGAAGGGGCCTGTCACGTCACCCATCTCCACAACCACACAGTTAGCCAACAGTAATAACCTTCCATCCGAAGTTGGCATGCGTTGGATGGTCAACTTCACCCAACGTCAAGAAGATTATCAACATAAATATGCAAAGACGATATTAAATCCTAGTATCAAACAACCTATTACACACTAGGGTTCATCCATACCCCGAGAACAATGGGTCTACTCACACATGGGAACGACAATCATCATGGTAATGGTAATGGAATACATGGATGAATGGATCAACCGATACACCGAAGGATCCATTAGGGTTCTTGATGTTGCAAATGATAAGGATGTGGATGATGATGAAGATGGTGATGATGACTTCGTCCCCCTCACGGTGAGAGGAATCCCCTTCTTCTTCTCGTTGATCCTCCCTCCGGATGGGCTCTGGAGGCTAGGGTTCTGCCTTCTGGATGAGTTTTTGGAGTCTCTGCATGTCTGATTCACGATTCGATTCGACGGGGTGAAAATAGCTGACCCCCCAGAGGTGGCGGCGCACCAAACGACTGCTCATGCGAGCGCGTGCGGTCGCATGGAACGCCGTCGTTCATTCTGGAAGTGCGACGACGGCTGTTTCCTTGGCCTTCTTTTTATGGAAAGTGTTTATCACTTTTAATACGTGATTCCACTGCCAGTTTTGGGGATTTTCTGCATTAAACGAATATTGCTTCAAAAACCGTTACCTAAGGGATTATCAACAAAAAGAAGTGCGCGAACGCAGTAAAATTCCACAAAGCCTACAAAGTAGGCACAAAACTAACGGTAAAATGGTCTCATAATTTGGACTCATCAGTAGGTTTAAGCACGCTAGTTAAGCAAATAAGAAATGGAAACGTGTGTTAACTGCAATAGGCTTAAGAACAACCAAATATAGTCATTCAAACTCCTATTGCATGTTCACTAGTTATTGTTACATAAAAATGGAAAGTCTTGAACTACAACAGGCTTAATATTCATACTGGTATTCTTGAAATTGCATACAACATAGCTTGTGCTTAAACATCACATTGTGAAAAAATTGAAATAAACAGGGGGCGTGTTAACTACACCAGGCTTAACAGCAACCAAATGTGGCCGTTGTAACTTGTATTAATGAAATCAAACTGCACAGTCCATACTTGCACATATAGAACATCACATTGTGAATAACTGAAATAAATAAGGCATACGACAACCAACCAAATATAGGAATTGAAACTGGATATATGCTCACTACAAACAACCAAGCAACCAAAAAACATTAAACAAGGCATATGCTCACTACAAACAACCAAACGCATGCATTCATGGAATTGAATTGGACAATTCATACTCCAACCTATCGCATTGCACTGTTGAACATTACATTTTGCATGACTGACATAGTTAAACACGACATAGTTAAAACATAGCATGGCAAAAGCTACTAGCACGATCATATGTTGTTTCACCCTTTGAAGAGGTAGGGCAAAACAAATCATGGGTTCCCTCACTTATCAATGATGGGCTCCTTCCCCTTGGAAGAGCACGGGTTCTGGGTGCACTCGCTATTGTCGCAGATGGGCTCCTTCCCCTTGGAAGAGCACGACTACAGGGTGCCCTCCTTGATGTCACCGATGGGCCCCTTCACCTTGGAAGACCATGGCCGTAGGGTGCCCTCCTTGATGTCGCAGATGGGCTCTTTCCCCTTGGAAGAGCCGGAGAGGGTGCCCTTCTCGTGGTCGTGGTCGATGAGGTCTGACTTGGCAGCTGAGGATCCGAAGCCACCGGGGTAGAACATGTCCTTCAGAAATGACAAAACAGGCTCAATGGTGTAGAAAGATCGCAAATCCTTGACCATGAAGCAGAGGAGATCAGCGGCGGGGCCATCGAGGATATCGACGGTGGTTGAGCCCAAGGCATTGGGGGTGGGCCACTTAACCTATGACATAGCCCGCGTCAAGTCGTCGTTATCGATGAGCTCAATGTCGTAGCAGGCTCCCAAGAGATACAAATATACTAGAGACCGCTTATTTGAAGCCTCGTAGCCAAAGTCCTCAGTGACATCGACGGCGAGGTGTTTCTCCGAGATTGACAGGTGGGGATGCACGGCGGCCACCTCGCCATCATCTGGTGGAGAGGCCGCGATAGAGCTCTTTTGACCGGACACTGCTCGAGCTCACCGAGAGATATGGTCGGGCTTAGGCTGCGATGCTGCTTGAGCTCACCGAGAGATGTGGTCGGGCTTAGGCTGCAATGCTCTGGAGTGCGGGATGTGGATGATGATCTGTGGGAGAGGGGGTGTTTCACATGCGTCATCTAAGAAACTCAGGGCGGCTAGGGCATGGAGATCATCTAGGAGGCACGGGCAGACCGGCAGAGGTTGACGGTGGAGGCAGCAGTGGCGGTGATCTAGCTAGGGTTCGAGCGAGGGAGGAGTGGTAGGGGGAGGGTTTGGGGGTGCGTGTGGAGGGGTGGGGGGTGGGCAAAGTGGTGTTTGAGGAAATGCCATGGCTACTGAAAATTTTACTAAGGTGGGTGGTGGAGGAGGGAAAATGCCGCGGTTACTAAAAATTTAGGTGAAGGGATTGAAGCGGCGCGGGAGCAATAAACATCGCAAACACTCCAAATATAATAATTGTGTACAATCAAAGAGAAAAACCCGCGGAACCACCAATTTTTTACATCGCTTGTGGCGGGTAGCTTTTTTTGAGATTTCTCAAGGCTGGTTGGTGCACAAGTAGAAATGTGTGGGCCGTACATTGTGGTTAATCGCACATGGTACATTGGGTGTGTGTGTGTGTGTGTGTGTATGCTTGTCACGAGCTATCGGTGGGAAGAATGAGCCGAGAGCCGCCGCAGCATTTTTAGCATCGGATTGGGGTTTTTACTCTACCCATTTGCCGTGGCTGGCACTTGCGAGGGAAGCCTCATGGAGCCCAATCGTGGCCAGCGGCCACCAGTGGACTGTGTTGGGGTGACAGGGCACGGGCGTGGCACACGGTTATTCCGACGGAACCGTCTCTGTTGCGACTACAAACGCAGATAGGTGTTTGATCCGACTCGTCTTCTATTTATATAGAAGCATTTGGCAGAAAAAATGCGAGAAAGGGTCACAACACAACCACACCTGCATGTGGACCAAATATATGTACGAAAAGGGTGGTGTGATGTTCAAATACCCAATGCACAACTTTCATGTGGCACCTATCTCACAAAGCGCACAGTACTGCTGGTCCGCCCCCCACTTCATGTCGGCGGGAGGGAATCCTAGCTATGAACGCATGCGCTCAAACTAGCTAGGTATGGTATCTCACCCTACCATAACATAGACCTATAGGAATCCATCATGGTCAAACCCCCTCCTGCTTCCGGTCAAAGGGGTAGACCGTGCGGGCCCATAGATGGGTGCGTGTTGAAAACTACGTGAGATGAGTGAGACCACGACCACTTGCGTGTGGCCCAACTAGGTGTATATGAAAGGGTGGTGTAATATTTAAATACCCAATTCACAACTTTGATGTGGCACATGCGCCTCACAACCCGGACAACCCCGACCCCATGGAGGTTCAGGACGTACGCAATATTGTGTCGGTCCCCCCCCCCCCCACTTCGAGTCAGTGGGAGGGCATCTCACCATGACCTACCATAACACAGACCAAGAAGAATCCACCTTGGTCAAATAAACCTCTCTCGTTGCCGGTCAAAGTGATTGACCATGCGGGCCCACGGATGGGCGCGTCGCTGATAACCGCGCGAGGGAGTGTCCGAGGACAACCACCGCCTGCATGTGGCCCAAACATATGTATGGAGGTGTTGCGTGATGTTTGAATACCCAATGCACAACTTTGATGTGGCACCTCCTTTGCAAACAGGAAAGTCCCCACACTAATGTTCATGATGCGTAGTCCCCTCACTTCGAGCTGGTGGGAGATATTCATGTGTACGCACGCGCTCAAACTTTGGTCTGGAATCTCACCATGATCTACTGTAACACAAACCAAGAACAATCCACCTTGGTCAAACCCCTCTCGCTGCCGACAAAATTGATAGACCACTGCTACTTGTGACAGGCGTTGGGATTTCCCTGAAGAGGAAGTGAGGCGGAGCATCGCACGGTCATCCCCATGGACCTACCATTGTCACTCCAAGCACCAAGTGGACCGATGACAAGAGCAGGCACGAGAACTATCGAGACCGAGGTGACATCTCTCCTTAATGAAACTCCATTGGAACCATGTGAGACATGGCTACTACCTCAAGCGGAAATGCTATGTGTGCTGAAGTATCAAGAAAGCAGCCTCGAAGACACTCGAGATGAAGGCCAAGCCACCATGGATGTAGACGAAGTAACACGACAAGAGGAGAGGCCAAAGTGCTACAAAGGCCAGACATTCGGCCCTAGCCCGGATATCCGGCGCCCCCAAGATGGAGCCGCTTGCCTCCGAACAGCGCATGACAGAGCTACAGCGGCCGGACATCTGGCCGTGCCCCGGACATCTGGCACCAGCCGGAAATCCGGCCCGAGGGCATCAGTACCGAGCCAAGTCCTGGCCTCCTCCAGGCCGGACATCCAACCAAGGGCCGGACATCCGGCGCCTGCGCGCATGCACAACCGGGCCAAAGGCCCATGTACCCCTCCCCTCTCTCTTATTTCGTCCAATACTATATATAGACCATCTCCTACCTCTAGCTAGGGTTAGCAAAGGTTTAGCTCAGATTGAGATTGAGTTTTGCTCATCCACTACCTCTCCCATGGAGATCAAGACCTCCATGTGAGAAGATCCCCTAGTGGATTCAAGACCCCTTCTAGGAAAGATCCTCTAAGGATATCAAGCCCTCAAGTCCTCCAAGGATTGGGATGAACTAGTTCCTCTTTTCTTACCATTGTTGGACTTGGACCTTTGTATCTCCTTATGTGTACGTGGATTTAGCACATGTGTGATTGGATCTTTGTCAATTAAGCGTTCTTCTTGTGTTCTTCTCTTGAGTTCCCCTTTCCCCACCTCCAAGTGCAAAAAGATCATGAACTAAGGTTTCACCCTACATCATCTTGGTATCAGAGCATAGGTTGATTCACATCTTGGAGCCCCATCCCCCAACTTTCTAGACTAATTTTGTTTGTTTTTGTCCAATTTCAAAAATCCCCACAAAAATAGCCATACCAAAAATTTGGTGATTTGTTGGTTTTGATGATGTTTTGTTGATTTTGATCCATGGATTTGAAGTGTTGCAAGTGGATCTAGCTTCCCCACATCCCACGGTCATCCCCATGGACCTACCATCGTCACTCCTGGCACCAAGTGGATCGATGACAAGAGCACGCGCGAGAGCTATCGAGACCGATGTGACATCTCTCCTTAATGAACCTCCATTGGTACCACGTGAGACATGGCTACTACCTCAAGCGGGAATGCTATGTGTGCTTAGGTATCAAGAAAGCAGCCTCAGAGACACTCGGGATGAAGGCCAAGCCAGCTCGGATGTGGGCGAAGTAACAAGATGAGAGGAGTCGCCAAAGTGCTACAGAGGCCGGACATCCGGCCCCAGCCCGGATATCCGGCGCCCTGATGTCCTGCAAGTGCACAGGGCTGTTGTAGCACTTTCATGATAAGTAAGTGCCGAACCCACAGGGAGCTGATAGGAAGGCACCACAAACCCCACAACTATGTTGTCACTTCATGCAGCTACGTACGCACCCAAACCAGAGTTTGGAAATAGCCTATTCTATAAGTTGCTAGGGAAACTAGATAAAAAGGATAATTAACTAAACTACTAACAAGAAAGTAAAAACAGTAAATAAAAAGACACTAAGTTAGTAAGGACGATGCTTGAGTAGTAAGGCGTTCTCGAGGGTTCCAGAATCACTACCACTAATATGAACTATCGTATCCTCTAGTAACTGGTCAAATGCATAAGTGGGCGGAGCCGGGTACAGAACACGTTCTACTCGAAGTAGACTTCGTGCCACGCACGCCACCATCATAGTCTCCCCCATAGGGTTACAACTCATGATAATTAAGGGTTTAACCCGTGGACGCGGTCTCGGATCAATTGTGATTCCGTCATGTCCTGGACTAGGGGGTACCAACCTAGCCGGCCCATAGTCCTAGGGGTGGGCCTGAAGGCCCTCGTTCTCATTCAGATGGACTCCGGAGGCCACGACGTGATCAAGATTGCATCTGCCAAAGACTTGGAGTATACCCCAAGACATCTCTTGCTGCCTCCATACGCATCCCTGGATACCGACCATGTAACCCTAGATGCCCTACCTGGCGTGTATATAAGCCAGGGGGTTTAGCCTGTAGAGGATACGGAATCACAATTATCATCCACCTAGCCCTAGGGTTCGACTTCTCCTTACGAACTTGAGGTAGATCAAGCATGTACTCGATACTTCACCATCAATATAATCAAAGTAGGACATAGGGTATTACCTCTTCGAGAGGGCCCGAACCTGGGTAAACACTGTCTCCTTCGTCCCTGTTACCATTGATCCGAGATCCACAGCTCGGGACCCCCTACCCCGAGGTCTGCTGGTTTTTACACTGACATTGGTCCTTTTATTGAGAGTTCTGCTGTGAGATCAGCGAAGGATCGATGGGATCGTCGGTCAATGACTCTAACCCCCAGGGCGCTATTTCTGTGCCCGAAACCCCCATCCCCGGATCGCACCCTCTCCTTTACGAGCAAGGAATGATCCCTGACTCTTTTTGCACCCCGGCCGGAGCCCCCGTAAAGGGCGAAGGGCTGAGGTACTTTCTGGAAAGCAATTCCGACAGCGGACGGCTAGAGACAACGGACAAGTCTGATCCTCTAATCAGCTCGGCCTCTCCGGCGGCTACATGTCCCTCGCAGGACAAAAACGTCGGGGCTTCGAGCCCTCGGCCTATGGAGATCGAAGTTCCCTTCCCGAACACAGCCCACATCGAATATTGTCCCGACTGTAACACCCCAAAAATTTAACCATGTTTTTATTAAGTAAAATTTTGACAGAAATAAAATTTTGATTTCTATTAGGTCTTTTAATAATTTCAGAATCTTTTCTGTTTTCTGTTTTCTGTTTTCAAAAATTCTTCCCTCCATATAGAAACTTTTGTAAAATATTGTGGGTTTTGAAAGTTTTTCCTAATACTTTCATTTATCTTTTATATATCAGTAAGAATTATTTTCATAATAAATTTGCCCCAAAATAATTCTTTTTGATAGTATTTTCAAACTCTGAAATGCTTCTGTTGCACTAAGGCCCTTTTAAATAATTCTTTTAAAATTCCACAAAAATTATGAGGGGTCATCTAATTCTTGTAAATCACTTTTGTGCAAAAACTCCGCTTGTTCTTTTGAAAATTTTGAGCAAAACATCCTCTTTTCATTTCTGTCCCATCCTTAGGTTATAACTACAACCCTAAATTTCCTTCCTCATATAATTCTGAAATTTTTCCATCTCATAGTCCTTCCAGCTAAACCCTTAAGTCTAAAAGATCAACTCCATTTGAATCTCCTAAGTTCACCAAATAATTCCCTGGAGTTTTGGATCAAAACTGAATTTCTCCAAAACTTGCACTAGCTAGTTTTCTCTTTTCACAAATCAACTCCACCATCATTTCTACCACCCAATGAGACATCATCCTGCCTATTTTCACACTCAAAAATATTGCCTAGCCATTGATAACCCACAAGTATAGGGGATCAATTGTAGCTTTTTCGATAAATAAGAGTGTTGAACCCAACGAGGAGCTAAAGGTAGAATTAATATTCCCTTCAAGTTCTATCGACCACCGATACAACTCTATGCACACTTAACGTTTGTTTTACCTAGAACAAGTATGAAACTAGAAGTACTTTTTAGGTGTAATGCTAGAACTACTTTGCAAGAATAAGACTAGGAGTACTTTGCGAGAATAAAACTACGAGTAATTTGCAAGATAATAAAAGTTAGTGTTTAGTAGAAAGCTTTTGTAACACAAGAGAATGATTTGTCCCTAGGCAATCGATAACTAGACCGGTGATCATTATTGCAATTTTTATATGAGTGAGAGGCATGAGCTAACATACTTTCCATACTTGGATCATATGCACTTATGATTGGAACTCTAGCAAGCATCCGCAACTACCAAAGATCATTAAGGTAAAACCCAACCATAGCATTAAGTAGCAAGTCCTCTTTACTCCCATACGCAACAACCCCCTTACTCGGGTGTAAGCTTCTATCACTCTAGCCGCCCACTATAAGAGAATTATGAACGTATTACAAACCCTATAGCGGGAATCCCACACGCTTGCGTGACACGGAGGGCACCATAGGACAGCACCAAAATAAAACATACAACCCATACCAATCACGATCATCAATCAACCCATAGGACAAAAAGAATCTACTCAAACATCATAGGATGGTCACAAATCATTGGATAATAATATGTAGCATTAAGCACCATGTTTAAGTAGATATTATAGCGGGGAGAAGAGGTGTTACACCGCTGCATAGAGGGGGAGAGAGTTGGTGTTGACGGCGGCGAAGTTGTTGGTGTAGATCGCCGTCACGATGATTGCCCCGGCGGCGTTCCGGCGCCACTGGGAGAGAGGGGGAGAGAGCCCCCCTCGTTCTTCTTCTTCCTTGGTCTCCCCCCTAGATGGGAGGAGAGTTTCCTCTCTGGTTCATGGCCACCATGGCTCCCGGAGCCCCTCCGAGATTGGATCTTTCTCTCTGTTTCTCTTCTGTTTCGCGTCCCCCTTTTCTGGCCGAAAACCGTTTCTTATATTCCCGGAGATCCGTAACTCCGATTGAGCTGAAATTTTAACACGATTTTTTTCTGGATATTATCTTTCTTGCGGCAAAATAAGAGCCCCAACCAACTTACGGTGTGCCCACGAGGCACCACTGGGCTCCAGGGGGTGGCGTGCCAAGGTGGCTTGTGGAGGCTGTGGGCCTCCGTTTGCGTTGATTCCACCTCCCAAAAGTCACATATATTCCAAAATAATTCTCCGTAAAATTTTATTGCATTTGGACTTCGTTTGATATGGATTTCTTGTGAAAAAAACAAGCAAAAAACAAGACTGGCACTGGGCACTGGATCAATATGTTAGTCCCAAAAATAATATAAAATGTTGCCAAAAATATGTGAAAGTTGTAGGATATTGGCATGAAACAATAAAAAAGTATAGATACGACGGAGACGTATCAGCATCCCCAAGCTTAATTCCTACTCGTCCTCGAGTAGGTAAATGATAAAAAGATAATTTTTGATGTGGAATGCTACCTAGCATAATCTTGATCATATAATATAATCATGGCTTGGATATTAAGACACGAGTGATTCAAAGCAATAGTCTATAATTTGATATAAAGACATCAATACTCTGGCATCCCAACAAACAATCAAGTCTTTCAAAATATCAATGCTAAAGAACGGTATCCCTAGCCCATTATGCTCAATCATTGATCCATTCATGAAACACACTCAATATTAGCTACACCCAATGCACAAGTATGACAATAGTGCTCTCCAGTTGGTGCTTTATAAGAGAAGATGGAGACTCAAAATAAAAATAAAAATTGCATAAAAGTAAAATAGATAGGCCCTTCGTAGAGGGAAGCAGAGATTTGCAGAGGTGCCAGAGCTCAGAGCTTAAATTAGAGAGATAAAATTATTTTGAGAGGCATGCTTTTCCTGTCAACGCTACGACCGAAAGTTCCCAATATCTTCCATGCTAGACACATTATAGGCGGTTCCCAAACAGAAAATAAAATTCATTTCCTTTCCACCATTCTTTCACAATCCATGGCTAGCCGTATCCACGGGTGCCTTCCAACTTTTCACTTTCCAAGGAATTTTGTTATTATTATTTTTGATTCATTGTGGGACTGGGCATCCCTATTACCTGCCACTATCTCGTGCAATGCCAAGTGAATAAACACTCATCGTGAGAACAACCCGCCTAGCATGAAAGATATTGGCCACCCCCTGCCACCACATGAGAGGTACGGGCACACAAAACAGAAATTTACTTTGAATAATTAGAGTTGGCACATGCAAATTTACTTGGAACGGCATGGAAATACCGCATATAGGTAGGTATGGTGGACTCATTTGGCACAACTTTAAGTTTAAGGAGTTGGATGCACAAGTAGCATTCCCACTTAGTACAAGTGAAGGCTAGCAAATAGATTGAGAAGCGACCAACCAAAAAATGAAAACGGTCATAAACATGCATTGAACATAACTAACATTGAATAATGCACCATAAGTAGGATGTAACTTCGTTGCATAACTATTGACTTTACGTGCATGCATAGGGAATCACAAACCTTAACACCAATATTCTTACTAAACCACAATCATTCACTAGTACCTCCCACATATTACCACATCTATATCGCAAAACTATTGCAAGGAATCAAACATATCATATTCAGTGATCTACCAGTTTTATGTAGGATTTTATGACTAACCATGTGAATGACCAATTCATGTTGACTCTCTAAATAAATATAAGTGAAGCATGAGAGTTTAATTCTTTCTACAAAATACCATGCTCTAATAAATATAAGTGAAGCAAAAGAGCATTCTACAAATGACGGTTTTCCTATGTAGAGAAACAGGCATCCAAACTTCAAATGATATAAGTGAAGCACATGAAGCATTCTATAAAGCCATACTCAAAAGATATAAGTGAAGTACAAGGAGCATTCTATAAATAAACCAAGGACTATCTCATACCAGCATGGTGCATTATTAAAAGAAAAATAAAAAGCACATGACGCTCCAAGAATTTACGCATATCATGTGAACAAAACAAAAACCGAAACATACCAATACTTGTTGAAGAAAGATGGGATGCCTTCCGGGGCATCCCCAAGCTTAGACTCTTGAGTCTCCTTGAATATTTACTTGGGGTGCCTTGGGCATCCCCAAGCTTGAACTCTTGCCTCTCCTTATTCTCCTCATATCGATACCACCTCGATCTTTGAACACTTCATCCACACAAAACTTAACCGAACTTTTTATTAGCGGGGTTAGTACATATAACATCAAATCCCATCATGTCCTGCTGTAACATTATTGTATAATTATAATCAAACATTACCCACTGTATGCTATCACAATTCTATGGCTCCCAAGTCAACGGGGCTCAACAAGATTTCAAACATACACAAATAACGAAACTATAACAGCAATCTGTGAAAACAGGACAGTCTGTAAAGATGCAGATGGTACATATACTTCTGTAACTCAAACAATTCTGAAAAATTAGGACAAAATAAAAAATTTGCATAGCAGTACTGTGTAAAAATTTCAGAATTTTTGCACGTTCCAGTAAAAAAATGTAAATTCACGCACTACAGCAAAAGTTTCTGTTTTTGCACCGCACACACCAAACAAGCAATTTAAATATCCTAAAGGTAAATCTTGGCACATTATTTTTATAATACAATGGATTTGTACAAGGGGATAATTATTTTTGTTGAAAAGTTTCTGTAATCAAGATTCACAAAGTTTCCATGGGCATGAACAAAGTTCAAGGACGTCCCCCACTTCAACGGTGTTCGTCTTTCTCACTTTCACTTTTCTTTTTGAAAAAGTTTTAGGTTCCCCTCTATATTTTTTTGTTTTTAAACTTTATAAAAGCACACAACAGAATAAAATGACTCTCTAAAACTTCTGGGTTGTCTCCCAGGCAGCGCTTTCTTTAAAGCCATTAAGCTAGGCATAAAGTGCTCATGCAATGGATCCACCCGGATCCCAAGGTATATCAAAGCCAATTTTAATTAACAATGATTTATAATTTAGTAGTGAGCACAAAGCAACATATATCATGCAATGACGAAGTCTAACTCTCTTCCTATGCATCGGCATGTCATAAAAGAACAATTCATGCACACATAATAAAGGCCGATACATAGCATAAACAGTTTCTTGCAATTTTATCGTATTGGAAACATAGAGAGGTGGAGATATAGTTCCTCTCTCATAATAATTACAAGTAGGAGCAGCAAGCACATGCATATTTTATTCATCAAAATCATCATGTGCAACGTTAAAACGCAACCCATCAATATAATCCTTAATAAGCGCAAACTTCTCCGATATAGTGTAGTTGAGAGAATTTAAAAAGATAATAGGACTATCATGTGTAGGTGCAATAGCAACAATTTCATTCTTAACATAAGGAACTATAGCAAGTTCATCTCCATAAGCACAATTCATATTGGCATCATGGCCACAAGCATAGCAAGCATCAATTTCATCAAAAAGGGATATTTCAAACGAATCAAAGGGATCATAGCAATCATCATAGCATTCATCCTTCGGTAAGCACGAAGGGAAATTAAACAATGTATGAGTTGAAGAGTTACTCTCATTAGAAGGTGGGCACGGGTAGCTAATCCGCTCTTCCTCCCTTTGTTCTTCGCTCTCCTCCTCATCTTTTTCATCTAATGAGCTCACAGTTTCATCAATTTCTTCTTCCATAGATTCCTGCAAAACATTAGTCTCTTCTTGGACAGCGGAGGTGTCCTCAATATATTCTTTAGCATAAGCATTAGAAGCATAGTTTTCATAGCAATATTTAAGTATGGCAAAATTTTCAGATTTGTAAAGAATAGCATCAAACTTTTCAATCAAAGAAGCAATTTCATATGCACCCTTAAAAGCAATAAATTCTTCTATTTGTTCAATATCATAGTAACTATAAACACCCTTGGCATAAGAAGATAAGATTCCATTATCCTTAAACTCACATTGGTACTGAAGGTGTTTTTTAGGGTTTTCAGAACAACAAGTAAAATCATGTATTTCACATAAATTTCAAGCATAGCAATACAAAGTATTAATATGATGCCATGAGAGTTTCCCTTTTTGAGATAAGCGGTGTCGCACAAAATAAGCATGCTCATCTAATGATTTTCCCTCAACTAAGCTAGTTGGGTTTTTAGCACGAGCACAAAGGGATCGAAGATGATCCAAGTAGAAAGCTTCAGCAGTATGATAGATTTTGGGTGGTTCTTCAACCATTGGTTTAGCAAGTACAACTAATTTTTTTGGTATTTTACGTTCCTACCCATAACTAAAGATAGAAAACAAGAGCACAAAATAAAAAGTACTTAGTGAAACAGAAAATAAAAACTAATTAGTGATAAAGCAAACAAGCACACACGAGAATATCAACCCCACGCTATTGCACCCCGGCAACGGCGCCAGAAAAAGGTCTTGATAACCCACAAGTATAGGGGGTCAATTGTAGCTTTTTCGATAAATAAGAGTGTCGAACCCAACGAGGAGCTAAAGGTAGAATTAATATTCCCTTCAAGTTCTATCGACCACCGATACAACTCTACGCACACTTAATGTTTGCTTTACCTAGAACAAGTATGAAACTAGAAGTACTTTGTAGGTGTAATGCTAGAACTACTTTGCAAGAATAAGACTAGGAGTACTTTGCGAGAATAAAACTATGAGTAATTTGCAAGATAATAAAAGTTAGTGTTTAGTAGAAAGCTTTTGTAACACAAGAGAATGATTTGTCCCTAGGCAATCGATAACTAGACCGGTAATCATTATTGCAATTTTTATATGAGGGAGAGGCATGAGCTAACATACTTTCCGTACTTGGATCATATGCACTTACGATTGGAACTCTAGAAAGCATCTGCAACTACCAAAGATCATTAAGGTAAAACCCAACCATAGCATTAAGTAACAAGTCCTCTTTACTCCCATACGCAACAACCCCCTTACTCGGGTGTAAGCTTATGTCACTCTAGCCGCCCACTATAAGAGAATTATGAACACATTGCAAACCCTACAGCGGGAATCCTACATGCTTGCGCGACACGGAGGGCACCATAGTACAGCACCAAAATAAAATATACAACTCATACCAATCATGATCATCTATCAACCCATAGGACAAAAAGAATCTACTCAAACATCATAGGATGGCCACAAATCATTGGATAATAACATGTAGCATTAAGCACCATGTTTAAGTAGAGATTACAGCGGGGAGAAGAGGTGTTACACCGCTGAATAGAGGGGGAGAGAGTTGGTGTTGACGACGGCGAAGTTGTTGGTGTAGATCGCCGTCACGATGATTGCCCCGGCGGCGTTTCGGCGCCACCGGGAGAGAGGGGGGAGAGCCCCCCTCCTTCTTCTTCTTCCTTGGTCTCCCCCCTAGATGGGAGGAGATTTTCCTCTCTGGTCCATGGCCGCCATGGCTCCCGGAGGGGAGGAGCCCCTCCGAGAATGGATCTTTCTCTCTGTTTCTCTTTTGTTCCGCGTCCCCCTTTTCTGGCCGAAAACCATTTCTTATATTCCTAGAGATCCGTAAATCTGATTGCGCTGAAATTTTAACATGATTTTTTTCTGGATATTATCTTTCTTGCAGCGAAAGAAGAGCACCAACCGACTTATGGTGTTCCCACGAGGCACCACCGCGCTCTAGGGGGGTGGCGCGCCAAGGTGGCTTGTGGAGGCTGTGGGCCTCCGTTTGCGTTGATTCCACCTCCCAAAAATCACATATATTCCAAAATAATTCTTCGTAAAATTTTATTGCATTTGGACTTCGTTTGATATGGATTTTCTGTGAAACAAAAAACAAGCAGAAAACAGGAACTGGAACTGGGCACTGGATCAATATGTTAGTCCCAAAAATAATATAAAATGTTGCCAAAAATATGTGAAAGTTGTAGGATATTGGCATGAAACAATGAAAAATTATAGATATGACAGAGACGTATCAGCCATCCCTAGCAATTCATCAAACAGCTGGTGTGCACAACAGATTCTTGCCAAATCTTGAACTACATGTGACTCTAACTTCTCTGGCCAAACCAACCTGTCCATCATCCTTTCCATCCAAAGAAGTGCCACCCTGGGCAATTTCAACCCATTTGGATCAGCCTAGGATACCTTGGCAATTGGTCGAGCACCTTGCGGGCACTCTCCAGAGCACGAGCAGAGCACGCGTACTACAGGTCTTGTCATCGAGCTGCTGCCACCCTCCTGCTGCTTCCCAGGCTCGTCCTGATCTTCTCCTAGATCACCAGGCCGTCCCCGAACCTTGCCGACACCTCCTCTTGGCCTCTATCACCGTCCAGCACCAGCCGCCACCGTCCAGCACGCCGCCGTCTCAGGCATGCCACCGCCCATGATGCATGGCTCAATTCTGAGCCAGCCAGCACGCCCCTCCTTCACTGCGGACCTCCACCGTCCTCCCCGAACCCCGCCGCCCTCACCGGCCACGCAACAACCTCGCCACCGCCCTCTTGTGCCATAAATGGCCGCCGCCATGATTCACTCAGGGACGGCGCCGTCCAGGCCACCTGGAGCTTCCCCGAGCCAACCAGCTCACCTGGAGCTCAGCTGCGCTCACACTGACCCCTCCGCCCGACCCCAATGACCTAGCCACCGTTCAAGTCCGGCCATTAATGGCAAAGGCCGCCGTGGCCGTTCTCTGGAAGTAGCGAACCGACGTTCAACGCCTATTTAAGCTCACCCCGAGCTCTCTCAGCTCATCACCACTCCTCCTCCTTCCTCTATGAACTCTCATGAGCATCAGAACAACCGGAAGAGGTCGTCTTCCTCGTTTCCGGCCGAGACGACCGCCGCCACTGTCTCGACGATTCTGACGCCACCAGTGCCTCCCCCTCACATATTCCTTCACCTCTAGCGTCCGTAGGCAACAACCGATCCATCCCACTCATGAATTTCACCGGAGCAAGCTCGTGGGCGAAAGCCCTCTTTTGATTCCGCCGGAGCTCTTCGGTCAACCTCGTCGCTGGCGACTCCGTCCCTCTCTCTGACCGTGTTGACTACCATAGGAACCGCAAGGACCTCCTAAGCTTGATGGTGGGTTCTTCTTCCTGAGGGGCACCGCTGTTCGCCGGCCATGGCCGCCGGCGTGGTCTCCTCTGTTCTGCCGCGCGAGAGAAGGCGCGGGCGACCTGGTCAAACCTTACTAGTGGGCCTGCGGGACCCACTGTCAGTGACCCAGCACCGCACCAGCTCGCCTTAAGTGGAAGCGTATTCCTGAGAGTATGTTTTCCCCTTTTGAAAGCGCATTTCAGTCCGAATCGTTTTCTTTTTAGAGTTTAAATAAAAACCAGAATTTTGAAACATGGTTATGTTGATTCAAATGAAATTTGCATATAGATGATCATGCATAGGTGGTTCCTTGTGAGTATTTGACTTCACTTAAACATGAACATTTGTGCCACACATGCCTATTTTGTTTAACTAATCTGTAGGAGAGAATCTGTCATGAGAAAAAGTGACTGTGAAATAGAAATCTCGTTGTGACGAGAATGACCGGTGATGGCATGTCGGGACATGCCAGGTGGTGACCCTGTTGGGTACCACTAAGGAAATATATTGTGCTAATACTTGCAGGAAAATATAAACCTCCTGAGTCGACCGTAGATCGAGTCTTGTTCCGGTAACCCCCATACTTGATTTGTGCTGCCACTTGTCCCTGCCACAGGTAGAGTATGGTTTAGTAAGTTGTTAACCCCTTTCATTGCACACACCGTACAGAGGGGCCATAGTGGAAGATACCATTGATCACTGGTAGGCATGCCACTTGGTCAGGGGGCATGGGTGTTTTCGGCTGAGGCCGAGAGGGGGGCATGCACCCCTTGTTATTGCGCGCGGTATAAATTTTGTGATCCCATGCTATTCGAGATTGGAGTCTCCCCGTCTTAGAGTTTTTCTTGGATGATGCCTTGGGTGATTCCGGGCATCGTGAAAGTTAAGCTGGTGTGTGTTGGTTAGGTGTGTTTTCAACCCAAAGGCCGTAATCGGAATTAGTCAATATCTCGAGGTTGACTAAAGAAATCCTTTACTTGTGGGTAAAGAGTACAACCTCTGCAGAGTTTTAAAACCTATTCGAATAGCCGTGTCCGCGGTTAAGGACTACAGTCTGGGATGTGTCAAGTGTCGGTCTTAGTGTCGATCTTCGGAGGAAATCACTAAAGCAGAAATTGATCATGAATTATGATGGATGATTATTATCATTGATGATGTTATGGACTAACCTTTTCTCTTATATTAATGTTGAGTATCTCATGGGAGGGTGTCACCACCTGGATACTCGTGTTACTACTTTCATTATAAGCCCTTTATGAGGTGTCCCCTCAGACGCCCGACTGTGGCATTTATTTTCAAGACCTTTTGAGGTGTCGCTACAGACACCCGATGGGCATTTATTTTCAAGATCTTTCGAGGAGTCGCTACAGACACCCGATGGGCATTTCTTTTCAAGACCTTTCGAGGCGTCGCTTCAGACACCCGACTGGCATTTTATTTCTTGGAATCCTCAGGAGGTCTAATGCCCGATGTTCCATTTTATTTCTTGGAATCCTCAGGAGGTCTAACGCCCAATGTTCCATTTGGTATTTTATTTCTTGGAATCCTCAAGAGGTCTAACGCCCGACGTTCCACTTATGCTTTCATTAAGATTCCTCGGGATGGTTCTATCTCCTGAAACCAGACTTTAAACTTTTGATAACAACATGATTACTTATACTTTGCTAATATCGGATGGCTACCCTTTATTTTCTATGCAAATAATACTCTACATGATTATACTAAACACTTACCATGTCATAATACTTTTGGATATGTTTAAAGTTAATTGCATGCATTCTGCCTGCTTTTATTATATCTTTTGTCCATGATGTTTGCGAGTACATTCAAACGTACTCACTGGCTTGCCCCTGGCTATTGTCTTGGCCAGATCATGATTCGGAGGAGAGAGCTACGAAGACACCCCCGCAACCTAGGAACCGGAGATAGCAACCACGCGAGATAGGAGTTATCCAGGTCAGCTGTTCCTGTGGGAATGGAGCCCCATCGACGTTGGAGATCCACGAGTCGCTTCCGTCATCCGCCACTAGAAATCATTGTGGTACTCAATGGCCCTTTATGGTCTTGGACACAAATTCTTGTAACTGCTTGGAATTCTGTATCAAGGAAGTATCCACCAGCGAACAGTAATCCTGGGGCTGGTGATGACACGAGGGTCATTTGCTGGGATTTCATGTCCCGGAAAACCGGCCCTGACACCGACAAATCGGGCCCTTCTGATGTTTGGGATCTAGCCTATGTGCGATAGCTACCTGACGAGTCGATCAGGCATTTCTAGGCCAGGTTCTTGTCTGTCAAAGACGACATACCGGATTACCAGGACTCAGAAATAATAGCAGCCTTTCAGCGCGGCTGTAGAGATAAGGGCGTTTCGAATGCTCTCACACGCCATTGTGTCCAAACACTCTCCGAACTATCTGATCTGGTTTCGAGATTTTGCGCCATCGAAGACGCCTGGCTGGCCCAAGAAGAATGAACAGATTCGATATGTGTCAACCACCTGAAACGCGACAGGCTCGCACCTCATCATGAACCCCGTGATCAAAGCACGTCGGTCACGCGATCTCGAAAAAAGAAGAAAACCGCGGACCGATCTAGGACCGCCCTCGATGGCCTCCTAGATAAACCATGCCCGATCCACTCCGTTCTACCGAACACCAGCCCAACTCACAACCTTCGCGACTGCTGGGTGACGAGGCAAGTGGCTAAGACAGGCCTAGCCCTCCTCACTGCCACACCTGGGCATTTGGAGGAGCTATCAGGCGATGACGAAGTCCTAATGATCTATGAAACCTTCACGTCCAATAACCAGAGGAAGCGGGCTCTCCGGGAAGTCAATTCAATCCGGGAAGTAGCCGCTCGGGGCACAAGGATAGACACGCCGATCACCTTTGATCATAAAGATCAACCGAGGTCCACCCCGAGCAGGTGCCCTACCGCGCTAGTTCTCGACCCAATCGTGGGCAGCTGCCGTCTCCAGAAGGTGCTCATGGACGGGGGTAGCAGTTTAAACTTAATATATGAAGATACTCTGGACAAGATGCAAATCGATAAATCGCGCATCGAACAGAGTCGTACCACCTTCAAAGGTATAATACCCAGATGCGAAGCGCGTTGTAGCGGGAAAATCACCTTGGACGTAGTCTTCGGAACACCTGACAACTACCGATCTCAGGAAATAGTGTTCCATATTGTTCCCTTTAAAAGTGGCTATCATGCCCTCCTGGGACGGGACGCTTTCTCGAAATTTCAAGCAATTCCACACTACGGCTACATGAAGCTAAAAATGTCGGGCCCCAACGGGATCATTACCATCGCAAGCAACCCCAACACGGCGCTAAGGGCCGAAAACAAGACGGCATCACTCGCCCTATAGTCCTTATCCGAAGCCCTCGCGGCCGAGGAATTAACGACATTGCGAGCCGAAGTCGACTGAGATGATGTCATCCTTGACAAACGGCCGAAGTCGACCTCATTCAAACTGGCCAATGACATAATCAAATTTCAGGTGCACCCCACCGACCCGGCCAAAACAACATCAATCGGGGCAAACCTTAAGCCAGAGATTGACGAGGCCTTACGCAGCTTCCTTAGAGAAAATTGGGATATATTGGCCTGGCATCCCTCAGATATGCCAGGGATACCCTGCGGACTTGCCGAACACAGCTTGAACATCCTAAAGGGCTACAAGCCTATCAAACAAGCACTTCGGCGCTTCTCCGAACCCAAGCGTCAAGCGATGGGCGAAGAACTGGTCAAACTTCTCGAGGCCGGATTCATAAGAGACATAAAACACCCCGAATGGCTCGCCAATCTAGTCATGGTACCCAAGAAGGATAAGTCCTGGCGCCTGTGTGTCGATTTCAAAGACCTTAACAAGGCTTGCCCAAAAGACCCCTTCCTGCTACCATGCATTGATCAGATTGTGGATGCCACTGCCGGGCATGATTCATTGTGCTTCCTGGATGCCTACTCGGGGTATCATCAGATAAAGATGAAGGATTCCGATCAAGCCACTGATGGAAATATGCCCTAGAGGCAATAATAAAGTTGTTATTATTTTATATTTCCTTGTTCATGATAAAGGTTTATTATTCATGCTAGAATTGTATTGACCGGAAACTTAAATACATGTGTGAATACATAAACAAATACCGTGTCCCTAGTGAGCCTCTACTAGACTAGCTCGTTGATCAAAGATGGTTAAAGTTTCCTAACCATAGACATGAGTTGTCATTTGATAACGGGATCACATCATTAGGAGAATGATGTGATGGACAAGACCCATCCGTTAGCTTAGCATATGATCGTTCTGTTTATTGCTACTGCTTTCTTGAATGTCAAATACATGTTCCTCAGACCATGAGATCATGCAACTCCTGGATATCGGAGGAATACCTTGTGAGCTATCAAATGTCACAACGTAACTGGGTGATCATAAAGATGCTCTACAGGTATCTCCGAAGGTGTCCGTTGAGTTGGCATGGATCGAGACTGGGATTTGTCACTCCGTGTTTCGGAGAGGTATCTCTGGGCCCTCTCGGTAATGCACATCATAAGAAGCTTGCAAGCAAAGTGACTAAGGAGTTAGTTACGGGATGATGTATTACGGAATGAGTAAAGAGACTTGCCGGTAACGAGATTGAACTAGGTATGGAGATACCGACGATCGAATCTCAGGCAAGTAACATACCGACGGACAAAGGGAATTACGTATGTTGTCATTGCGGTTCGACCGATAAGATCTTCGTGGAATATGTAGGAACCAATATGAGCATCCAGGTTCCGCTATAGGTTATTGACCGGAGAGGCGTCTCAGTCATGTCTACATCATTCCCGAACTCGTAGGGTCCGCACGCTTAACGTTCGTTGACGATATAGTGTTATATGAGTTATGTGAATTGGTAACCGAATGTTGTTTGGAGTCCCGGATGAGATCCTGTACGTCACGAGGAGTCTCGGAATGGTCGAGAGGTAAAGATTTATATATGGGAAGTCATATTTTGGGTTCCGGAAAAAGGTGCAGTTTTTTCGGTATTGTACCGGGAAGCTTCCAGAAGGTTCCGAAGGATTCCGGAGGGGTCCGGAAGTCCACAAGTGGGTCCACCACGTCCCAAAGGGCTGGCATGGGCTAAGGGGAGGCGCCCTGGCCTTATTGGGCCAGGCGCACCAAGTCCTCAAAAGCCCACGCAGCTAGGGAAAGAAAAAGGGAGAGTCCTAGTAGGAATAGGATTGGACTTTGGAGTCCAAGTGTTTACTATTCACGGTTACTGTTCACGTGGCACTATTCCTTCTACTCCAAACCCCTACACATATATAAATAGAGGAGAGGGGGCGCCCCAAAGAACACAACATTGTCTTAGCCGTGTGCGGCGCCCCCCTCCACAGTTCCGTCCCTCGGTCATATTTTCGCAGTGCTTGGGCGAAGCCCTGCAGAGATAGCATCACCATCACCGTCACCACGCCGTCGTGCTGCCGGAACTCATCCACTACCTCGCCGTCTTTCTGGATCAAGAAGTCGAGGACGTCACCGAGCTGAACGTGTGCTGAACGCGGAGGTGCCGTACGTTCGGTGCTCGGTCGGTTGGATCGTGAAGTTGTTCGACGACATCAACCGCGTTGTTCTAACGCTTCCGCTTACGGTCTACGAGGGTACGTAGACACACTCCCCCTCTCGTAGCTATGCATCTCCATGGATAGATCTTGCGTGTGCGTAGAATTTTTTTTGTTTTCCATGCAACGTACCCCAACAGTGGCATCATGAACCAGGTCTATGCGTAGATGATATGCACGAGTAGAACACAAAGAGTTGTGGGCGGTGATCGTCATACTGCTTACCACCAACGTCTTATTTTGATTCGGCGGTATTGTAAGATGAAGCGGCCCGGACCAACCTTACATGTCCACGTACATGAGACCGGTTCCACCGACAGACATGCAACTTGTTTTGCATAAAGGTGGCTGGCGGGTGTCTGTTTCTCCTACTTTAGTTGAATCGAATTTGACTGCGGCCGGTCCTTGTTGAAGGTTAAAACAGCAAACTTGATAAATCACCATTGTGGTTTTGTGCCGTAGGTAAGAATGGTTCTTGCTAGAAGCCCGTAGCAGCCACGTAAAACTTGCAACAACAAAGTAGAGGATGTCTAACTTGTTTTTGCAGGGTATGCTGTGATGTGATATGGTCAAGACATGATGTGATATACGTTATTGTATGAGATGATCATGTTTTGTAATTTATCAGCAACCGGCAGGAGCCTTATGGTTGTCTCTTTATTGTATGAAATGCAAGCGCCATGTAATTACTTTACTTTATCGCTATGCGTTAGCAATAGTTGTAGAAGCAATAGTTGGCGAGACGACCACGACTCAACGATAGAGATCAAGGTGTCGAGCCGGTGACGATGGAGATCATGACGATGCTTTGGAGATGGAGATCAAAAGCACAAGATGATGGCCATATCATGTCACATATTTTGATTGCATGTGATGTTTATCCTTTATGCATCTTATTTTGCTTAGAACGACAGTAGCATTATAAGATGATCCCTTCACTAAATTTCAAGATAAAAGTGTTCTCCTCGAGTATGCACCGTTGCTAAAGTTCGTCGTTTCGAAGCACCTCGTGATGATCGGGTGTGATAGATTCTACGTTCACATACAACGGGTGTAAGCCAGTTTTACACAAGCAGAATACTTGGGTTAAACTTGACGAGCCTAGCATGTACAGACATGGTCTCGGAACACTGGAGACCGAAAGGTCGAACATGAGTCATATAGTAGATATGATCAACATGGAGATGTTCACCATTGATGACTATCCCATCTCACGTGATGATCGGACATGGGCTAGTTGATTTGGATCATGTAACACTTAGTTAACTTGAGGGATGTTAATTTAAGTGGGAGTTCATTAGTAATTTGATTAATTGAACTTAATTTATCATGAACTTAGTCTTGATAGTTTCTTTCCATATCTATGTTGTAGATAAATGGCCCGTGCTACTGTTCCGTTGAATTTTAATGCGTTCCTAGAGAAAGCTAGGTTGAAAGATGATGGTAGCAACTACATGGACTGGGTCCGTAACTTAAGGATTATCCTCATTGCTGCACAGAAGAATTATGTCCTTGATGCACCGCTAGGTGATGGACCTGCTGCAGGAGCTGCTGTAGACGTTGTGAACGCCTGGCGGGCTTGATCTGATGACTACTCGATAGTTCAGTGTGCCATGCTCTACGGCTTAGAACCGGGACTGCAAAAGCGCTTTGAACGCCACGGAGCATATGAGATGTTCCAAGAGCTGAAATTGATATTTCAAGCTAATGCCCGGGTTGAGAGATATGAAGTCTCCAACAAGTTCTTTAGCTGTAAGATGGAGGAGAACAGTTCTGTTAGTGAACACATACTCAGAATGTCTGGGTACCACAACCACTTGACTTAGCTGGGAATTGATCTTCCGGTTGAGAGTGTTATTGACAGAGTTCTTCAGTCACTGCCACCAAGCTATAAAGGCTTCGTGATGAACTATAATATGCAAGGGATGGAGAAGACAATTCCCGAGCTCTTCGCGATGCTGAAATCAGTGGAGGTAGAAATCAAGAAGGAGCATCAAGTGTTGATGGTTAACAAAACCACTAGTTTCAAGAAAAATGGCAAGGGAAAGAAGGGGAACTTCAAGAAGAACGGCAAGCAAGCTGCCGCTCCCACGAAGAAACCCAAAGCTGGACCCAGGCCTGAAATAGAGTGCTTCTACTGCAAAGGGACTGGTCACTGGAAGTGGAACTGCCCCAAGTATTTGGCGGATAAGAAGGATGGCAAAGTGAGCAAAGGTATATTTGATATGCATGTTATTGATGTGTTCCTCACTAATGCTCGCAGTAGCGCCTGGGTATTTGATACTGGTTCGGTTGCTCATATTTGTAACTCGAAACAGGAGCTACGGAATAAGCGAAGATTGGCTAAGGACGAGGTGACGATGCGCGTCGGGAATGGTTCCAAGGTTGATGTGATCGCCGTCGGCACGCTACCTCTACATCTACCTTCGGGATTAGTTTTAGACCTCAATAATTGTTATTTGGTGCCAGCGTTGAGCATGAACATTATATCTGGATCTTGTTTATTGCGAGACGGTTATTCATTTAAGTCAGAGAATAATGATTGTTCTATTTATATGAGTAACATCGTTTATGGTCACGCACCTTTTGTGAATGGTCTATTCTTGTTGAATCTCGATCGTAGTGATACACATATTCATAATATTGATGCCAAAAGATGCAAAGTTGGTAATGATAGTGCAGCATACTTGTGGCACTGCCGTTTAGGTCATATTGGTGTAAAGCGCATGAAGAAACTCCATGCGGATGGACTTTTGGAATCTCTTGATTATGAATCATTTGATACTTGTGAACCATGCCTCATGGGCAAGATGACTAAAACTCCATTCTTCGGAACAATGGAGCGAGCTACTGATTTGTTGGAAATAATACATACCGATGTATGCGGTCCGATGAATGTTGAAGCACGCGGTGGGTATCGTTATTTTCTAACCTTCACAGATGATTTGAGTAGATATGGGTATATCTACTTGATGAAACACAAGTCTGAAACATTTGAAAAGTTCAAAGAATTTCAGAGTGAAGTAGAGAATCATCGTAACAAGAAAATAAAGTTTCTACGATCTGATCGCGGAGGCGAATATTTGAGTTACGAGTTTGGCCTTCATTTAAGAAAATGTGGAATTGTTTCACAACTCACGCCACCTGGAACACCACAGCGCAATGGTGTGTCCGAACGTCGTAACCGTACTTTATTGGATATGGTGCGTTCTATGATGTCTCTTACCGATTTGCCACTATCGTTTTGGGGTTATGCATTAGAGACAGCTGCATTCATGTTAAATAGGGCACCGTCTAAATCCGTTGAGACGACACCATATGAACTATGGTTTGGCAAGAAACCTAAGTTGTCATTTCTTAAAGTTTGGGGATGCGGTGCTTATGTGAAAAAGCTTCAACCTGATAAGCTCGAACCCAAAGCGGAGAAGTGCGTCTTCATACCCTAAAGAAACAATTGGGTACACCTTCTACCACAGATCCGAAGGCAAGGTCTTTGTTGCCAAGAATGGGTCCTGTCTAGAGAAGGAGTTTCTCTCGAAAGAAGTGAGTGGGAGGAAAGTAGAACTTGATGAGGTAATTGTACCTTCTCTCGAATTGGAAAGTAGCTCATCAGAGAAAACCGTTCCCGTGATGCCTACACCAATAAGAGAGGAAGATAATGATAAAGATCATGAAACTTCAGATCAAGTTACTACTGAACTTCGTAGGTCGACCAGAGTACGTTCCGCACCAGAGTGGTACGGTAATCCTATTCTGGAAGTTATGTTGTTAGACAACAGCGAACCTACGAACTATGAAGAAGCTATGATAAGCCCGGATTCCGACAAATGGCTTGAGGCCATGAAATCTGAGATAGGATCCATGTATGAGAACAAAGTGTGGACTTTGGTGGACTTGCCCGATGATCGGCAAGCCATTGAGAATAAATGGATTTTTAAGAGGAAGACAAATGCTGATGGTAATATTACTGTCTACAAAGCTCGACTTGTCGCGAAAGGTTTTCGACAAGTTCAAGGGGTTGACTACGATGAGACTTTCTCACCCGTAGCGATGCTTAAGTCTGTCCGAATCATGTTAGCAATTGCCGCATTTTATGATTATGAAATCTGGCAAATGGATGTCAAAACTGCATTCCTTAATGGTTTTCTCAAAGAAGAGTTGTATATGATGCAACCAGAAGGTTTTGTCGATCCTAAGGGTGCTAACAAAGTGTGCAAGCTCCAGCGATCTATCTATGGACTGGTGCAAGCATCTCGGAGTTGGAATATACGCTTTGATGAGGTGATCAAAGCATATGGTTTTGTACAGACTTACGGTGAAGCCTGTATTTACAAGAAAGTGAGTGGGAGCTCTGTAGCATTTCTAATATTATATGTGGATGACATATTGTTGATTGGAAATGATATAGAATTTCTGGATGGCATAAAGGGATACTTGAATAAGAATTTTTCAATGAAAGACCTCGGTGAAGCTGCTTATATATTGGGCATCAAGATCTATAGGGATAGATCAAGACGCTTGATATGACTTTCACAAAGCACATACCTTGACAAAGTTTTGAAGAAGTTCAAAATGGATCAGTCAAAGAAAGGGTTCTTGCCTGTCTTGCAAGGTGTGAAGTTGAGTCAGACTCAATGCCCGACCACGGCAGAAGATATAGAGAAAATGAAAGTCATTCCCTATGCCTCAGCCATAGGTTCTATTATGTATGCCATGTTGTGTACCAGACCTGATGTGTGCCTTGCCATAAGTTTGGCAGGGAGGTACCAGAGTAATCCAGGAGTGGATCACTAGACAGCGCTCAAGAATATCCTGAAGTACCTGAAAAGGACCAAGGACATGTTTCTCGTTTATGGAGGTGACGAAGAGCTCGTCGTAAAGGGTTACGTCGATGCAAGCTTCGACACTGGTCCGGATGACTCTAAGTCACAAACCGGATACGTATTTATATTAAATGGTGGAGCTGTCAGTTGGTGCAGTTCCAAGCAGAGCGTCGTGGCGGGATCTACGTGTGAAGCGGAATACATAGCTGCTTCGGAAGCAGCACATGAAGGAGTCTGGATGAAGGAGTTCATATTCGATCTAGGTGTAATACCTAGTGCATCGGGTCCAATGACAATCTTTTGTGACAACACTGGAGCAATTGCCATAGCCAAGGAGCCCAGGTTTCACAAGAAGACCAAACACATCAAGAGACGCTTCAACTCCATTCGTGAATATGTCAAGGATGGAGACATACAAATTTGCAAAGTACACACGGATCTGAATGTGGCAGACCCGTTGACTAAGCCTCTTCCACGAGCAAAACATGATCAGCACCAAGACTCCATGGGTGTTAGATTCATTACTATGTAATCTAGATTATTGACTCTAGTGCAAGTGGGAGACTGATGGAAATATGCCCTAGAGGCAATAATAAAGTTGTTATTATTTTATATTTCCTTGTTCATGATAAAGGTTTATTATTCATGCTAGAATTGTATTGACCGGAAACTTAAATACATGTGTGAATACATAAACAAATACCGTGTCCCTAGTGAGCCTCTACTAGACTAGCTCGTTGATCAAAGATGGTTAAGGTTTCCTAACCATAGACATGAGTTGTCATTTGATAACGGGATCACATCATTAGGAGAATGATGTGATGGACAAGACCCATCCGTTAGCTTAGCATATGATCGTTCTGTTTATTGCTACTGCTTTCTTGAATGTCAAATACATGTTCCTCAGACCATGAGATCATGCAACTCCCGGATATCGGAGGAATACCTTGTGTGCTATCAAACGTCACAACATAACTGGGTGATCATAAAGATGCTCTACAGGTATCTCCGAAGGTGTCCGTTGAGTTGGCATGGATCGAGACTGGGATATGTCACTCCGTGTTTTGGAGAGGTATCTCTGGGCCCTCTCGGTAATGCACATCATAAGAAGCTTGCAAGCAAAGTGACTAAGGAGTTAGTTACGGGATGATGTATTACGGAACGAGTAAAGAGACTTACCGGTAACGAGATTGAACTAGGTATGGAGATACCGACGATCGAATCTCGGGCAAGTAACATACCGACGGACAAAGGGAATTACGTATGTTGTCATTGCGGTTCGACCGATAAGATCTTCGTGGAATATGTAGGAACCAATATGAGCATCCAGGTTCCGCTATTGGTTATTGACCGGAGAGGCATCTCAGTCATGTCTACATCATTCCCGAACTCGTAGGGTCCGCACGCTTAACGTTCGTTGACGATATAGTGTTATATGAGTTATGTGAATTGGTAACCAAATGTTGTTTGGAGTCCTGGATGAGATCCTGGACGTCACGAGGAGTCTCGGAATGGTCGAGAGGTAAAGATTTATATATGGGAAGTCATATTTTGGGTTCCGGAAAAAGGTGCAGTTTTTTCGGTATTGTACCGGGAAGCTTCCAGAAGGTTCCGAAGGATTCCGGAGGGGTCCGGAAGTCCACAAGTGGGTCCACCACGTTCCAAAGGGCTGGCATGGGCTAAGGGGAGGCGCCCTGGCCTTATTGGGCCAGGCGCACCAAGTCCTCAAAAGCCCACGCAGCTAGGGAAAGAAAAAGGGAGAGTCCTAGTAGGAATAGGATTGGACTTTGGAGTCCAAGTCCACGTGTTTACTATTCACGGTTACTGTTCACGTGGCACTATTCCTTCTACTCCAAGCCCCTACACATATATAAATAGAGGAGAGGCGGCGCCCCAAAGAACACAACATTGTCTTAGCCGTGTGCGGCGCCCCCCTCCACAGTTCCGTCCTCGGTCATATTTTCGCAGTGCTTGGGCGAAGCCCTGCGGAGATAGCATCACCATCATCGTCACCACGCCGTCGTGCTGCCAGAACTCATCCACTACCTCGCTGTCTTGCTGGATCAAGAAGTCGAGGACGTCACCGAGCTGAACGTGTGCTGAACGCGGAGGTGCCGTACGTTCGGTGCTCGGTCGGTTGGATCGTGAAGTTGTTCGACGACATCAACCGCGTTGTTCTAACGCTTCCGCTTACGGTCTATGAGGGTACGTAGACACACTCCCCCTATCGTAGCTATGCATCTCCATGGATAGATCTTGCGTGTGCGTAGAATTTTTTTTGTTTTCCATGCAACGTTCCCCAACAGCCGCGACCGCCTTTATTACGCCCTACGGGCCGTTTTGCTTCAATACAATGCCTTTCGGGCTAAAAAACGCCGGGGCAACATAGCAGCGCATGATCCAAACATGCTTGGAAAAACACATCGGAAAAACCCTCGAGGCCTACATCGACGATGTGGTGGTCAAAACCAAGCACGTCGGACAGTTGGTCGATAACCTCCGTGATAAATTTAATAGCATGCGGGAGTATCAGATCAAACTCAACCCAGAAA
This sequence comes from Elymus sibiricus, assembly GCA_039707655.1. Lineage (NCBI taxonomy): Eukaryota > Viridiplantae > Streptophyta > Magnoliopsida > Poales > Poaceae > Elymus > Elymus sibiricus. The sequence continues at coordinate 168,555,168 of CM077672.1, read as the reverse complement.
AGTGCGTTTTAGGCGTACCCACGGGCAAACTCCTTGGCTTTATCGTGTCTAGCCGAGGAATCGAGGCCAATCCGGCAAAGATACGAGCCCTGGCCCGACTAGAGGCGCCAACCGAGCTCAAGCATATTCAGAAGCTAGCGGGCTGCGTGGCCGCTCTAATTCGTTTTATCTCAAGACTCGGAGAAAAATCTTTACCCCTTTACAGGCTACTAAAACAGACCAAGAATTTTAAATGGACCGACGAGGCAGCTGCCGCCCTGGAAGATATCAAATCCCTCCTTGACACAAATCCCATCTTAGCTGCGCCAGGCGTAGGTGAGCCGATGATATTGTACATCTCGGCCACCAACCAGGTGGTCAGTGCAGTGCTCGTGGTCGAACAAGACATGGAGGGCCACAAGTTCCAGGTTCAAAAACCAGTCCATTATGTTTCTGAGGTCTTAACCCTGTGTAAAACGCGCTACCCGCACTATCAGAAGATAGCATATGCCGTCTTTATGGCATCACAAAAACTTTGGCACTACTTTCAAGAGTGCTCGATCACCGTGGCATCCGAAGTCCCTTTAAGTGACATAATTAATAATAGGGATGCTACGGGGGGCATAGCCAAATGGGCCATTGAGCTCTTACCCTTCGAAATAACATACCAGCCGCGCCGAGCTATTAAATCCCAGTTACTGGTAGACTTCGTAGCCGAATGGACAGAGGCCGAGCTCCCTAGAGAGTACAACACATATTCGCACTGGACCATGTACTTCGACGGTTCGAAAATGCTCGCTGGGCTAGGGGTTGGAGTAGTGCTCACGTCACCAACGGGCAACAATATCCGCTATGTGCTACAGATCATGTACACAGACTCCAATAACGCGGCCGAGTACGAAGCCGTTCTACACGGGCTCCGGATAGCAGTCTCAATGGGCATTAAACGTCTCGAGGTCAGAGGAGATTCCAACCTCGCCATCTCCCAAGTAAATGGCGAGTTCGATGCAAAGGACCCAAAAATGACAGCCTACCGGAATGCAGTCCTAAAAATTTCGGCCAGGTTCGAGGGGCTTGAATTTCATCATATCCCCCGTGATAGCAACCAGGCCACCGACATCCTCGCCCGAATGGGCGCCAAATGGGATAAGGTACCGGAAAACACCTTCCTCGAACGGCTCTTCAAGCCATCTGTAGTCTGGCAGGACAACACAGAGACGTCGGCGTCAAACGACGCAAGGCAATTTTCCCCATCCGATGACGAAACGAAGGAAGATGTAATCGGAGGGTCAGCTCTCTAGGAAACGACTTTGGCTCACGAGGCCATGGCAATCATCGCACCCTGGACCGAGCCCCTCCTCGCTTACCTACTTCGGAAAGAGCTCCCTGAGGACCAAGCCGACGCACGTCGGATTGTAAGGCAGTCTAAAGCCTATAAAGTCTATGAGGATGAGCTCTATAAGCAAAGTACCACGAGCGTCCTCCAGCGGTGTATATCCGAAGAGGAAGGGAGATCGCTGCTTAGCGAAATACACTCCGGCATGGGCGTACATCACGCCACTGCTCGGACCCTGGTAAGCAAGGTGTTCCGAGCTGGCTTCTACTGGCCAACAGCAGGGGCCGATGCCAAAATTCTGGTACAACGTTGCTCCGTCTATCAGGTGTGCGCTAAACAAAGCCACATGCCCCCTACAGCCCTCAGGAATATTCCGATCACTTGGCCTTTCACGGTCTGGGGGCTCGACATGGTTGGCCCACTTAAGGGAGGATCATGAAAAAATAAAATATCTACTTGTCATGGTAGACAAGTTGACAAAATGGATCGAAGCAAAACCAGTAACCTCGGCGGGGGCAGTCCCAGTAATTGAGTTCGTTTTCGGAGTGGTGCACCGTTACGGTATCTCCCACAGTATTATAACGGACAACGGGACAAACTTCACTGCCAAAGAGGTGAAAGCATGGTGCGTAAAGATGGGCATAAAGCTTGACTACGTGTCAGTCTACCACCCGCAGTCAAACGGGCAGGTAGAACGCGCCAACGGGCTAATTCTCAGCGGCATCAAGCCGAAACTAGTACGCTCCCTTAAAGAGGCGGACTGCAAATGGGTGGAGGAATTGGACTCCGTCCTATGGGGTTTACGCACCACACCAAATCGATCCACGGGGTACACCCCATTTTTCATGGTATACGGTGCTGAGGTGGTACTCCCCTGTGACATAATACACGATGCACCTCGGGTACGCATGTATGAGGAACGGGAGGCTGAGCTAGATCGACAGGATGGCTTGGATGCCTTGGAAGAAGAACGCAACATAGCCCGGGCACGCTCTGCAATTTATCAACAGCAAGCGAGACGCTACCATAACAGGGAAGTCCGCGCAAAAGAGTTCAATATAGGAGATCTGGTCATGAGGCGCCACCCGGAGAAGCAGAAGCATAAACTTTCGCCCAAATGGGACGGGCCATTTATCATTGACCAGATCCTAGTTGGAGGTGCCTATCGGATCCGAGATCCAATGGACAGACGTTTAGAGCCCAACCCCTGGAATGCCGCGCTACTTCGGCGTTTCTATGGATGAAAACTCAAGCATCATCTTCCCATGTACATGCCTTTTCTTTTCTTGCATCCAGCATTATTTTGCCCTCGGCCCACCTCGGTGACATCTTTACATGTCTTTCCCTGCGGGCCACGTCAACATACCGCACGTTCTTTATAACATGCATCTTGTCCACTCCCTTTATCCTATTGCCCATAAAGCCAACATATGCACCAAATTTGACTTAAGATTTGGCCAAGCTGGGTTGCCCGGCTCCTGTGTTTGCCCTTTACATTCCTGATTATTCGGCTAAAGGGCAAAGGGAGCACCGCTATGATTGTTACTCCCGGGTCACCCGGAGCAGTACCTCAGACGGACAAAGACGAAAGCTAGCGATCTTAAACGTACAAGTTGGTCAGCCACGGCATAGGAATACAGTGGAATGGGTCTTTTACACCCTGACCAGGGGCTTTACCCCCGAGGTCATTCGTCTTCGGACACAAGTGCTCAGCACAATTACCCAGGAAAAGGAACTGTTGGAAGAACTATTTTTCTTGGAGGATGTTTCTTACGTCAAAAAGTAATATAACATAACTCTTTGCCCCACTCTTGTCTTTCGAACCACATAGCCGGATTGCCTGGTCACCCGAAGTATCTGCGCCGACTAGTTCGACCAGTAGTAAGGGACACTCCTCGGCCAATGGACGAGGAGGTCGAAGCCAATGGTTGGTTGACAGGGTTTGGATGCACATATTGATTCACGACGTAAACTACTTTGATACATAGAGTCATACAAAAATTGAACTACGCTCGGTCTAGTCCATCTATTAAGGTATCTAGGGCACAATCTTTCTGAGAAAAGCGAGTCGCAGGCATGACATTTTCGTACACCAGGCTGGTGGGAATCTCTTCCCCGTCAGGCCCCATGGGCCCTACCTCGGCTAGGTGCGTTGTATCCACGCCGGTGTACCATGTCTTGACCATGGCCCAGGCCTCCCTCGCTCCTTCATGGCACGCTGATACCTTCCAGGCTTGAATCTGGCGTCGAGCTCTCTTAAGACACTCGGCAAGGACTGCCATGTCTTCGGGCACATGTTCCTCCTCGGGCCATAAAGCCTTAAACACCACCTTCATCGACGTCTGTGCGCTTTCATGCACCTCGGCCAGACGAGTTGCGGCATCCTCGGGCAACAGGCCAGGGGCTTCCAAGGGCTGACCGGTTAAGGAAGTTGCCAGGAATCAAATATTAGCCTGCTGACCAACTCTAGCAATCCTACGACCAGGAAACCATCTTCAAATGGAAACGAAAAGGTTACAACATATTGCTTCACTTGTTTGTCGGTTCTTCGCCTCGACAGCGGCCAGTTGAGCTTTCAGGGTCTCAATCTCTTGAGCCTGTCGGGCATTCTCCGCCTTTAGCGCATTCTAATTTTCCCTCCTTTGGGATAATACATGCTGGCTGGCCTGCCGCTGCGACTCCGTGTAAAGCAACTCTTCACGGGCTTGTTTAAGATCCCTTTCTAAATGGCCAAGGGCTTCCGCTGCTACAATACATCAAGTTGTTACACAACCCAAGGATTTTCAACACAAGAATACCGTGTAAAATGAAAGAACTTACCGTGCCATTCTCTCGTGAAGGTTTTCACGTGCTCTACCTCGGTTAGAGTAGCATGCAATTTCCCTTCTGTCCGGGAGAGTACCGTGGCGAGGTGCTCATTCTTCTCCCGTGCACCCTGTCAAAGGCACAAGTCCTTTTCACTTACAAGCCTCAACACGGTCACTAGCGCCCGTATCGAGCCTTAGGGGCTACTGCCATGTTCGGCAGTTTAGTTTGCCTTCAAGCAAACAAATTATGGCAAGCGCAAGGAATCTCTAAAGAAAACTTAGGTGGGGCCTTACCTGCAAACCCTATGATAAAACACCCACTGCCTTCTCAAAGACAGAACGGGTCGTGCCGAGGTAAGTGTCCACCGAACTCAGGGCATTGAACTCCTGACTCATAAAGGCAGAATTCCATAGTGACACCTTCCGTCTTCGATGGTTCATGGCGCTCTCAACCTCGGACGGGTTGGCCAAGCAGTACCCCGAATCTTCCGGCTGGGGCACCTCGGGAGTAGCTCCCGAGGTGGGAGGAGGCCCCGCACCACTGCCTGGAGCCGAGGTCCCCTCGTCTCTTGTATCCGCCATTGACGGAGGAGGAGCAGACTGCCTGCGAATAGATCAAAAGATTTGGAATCCGGGACTTTGTTCTCTAGAATTCAATAGCAAGGATATTACCTGTGGATGGAGGGAGCATCTCAGCCTGCCTCCACGGTCGCCGCTAGGGCCCGAGCTCCACGTGTCTCTAGCGGAGGGGTCCTTTGAGGGGTTGGTTCTCCGCGTGAACGTTTTGAGCGTCGTCCCTTTGGAGAAGAAGTTAGAGGACTTGGGGCCCCAGGACGAGAAGCTCTCTTTCGAGTCGAAGTAAGGGGCTTTACTGATGACGGCCGCGTCCCCGGTACGTCAGGGGCAACGACTACCCTTGAGCCGTCAAGGCTCTCCCTATAGAACTTCCCCTCCTCGTATATAAGGGATAGTTCTTCATCTTCATGGAAGACGGGGTCCTCCGCTCGATGATGTACCTCGGGTTCAGGCGCGTGGCTGCTTAACGCCTCGACCCATTGTCTCCATCTCTGTCCAGACCCGGTAAAAAGGTTGTTCAGAAAAGTTAAACGTGAAACAGCTTGGATAGACGAGAAAATCCAGGAGAACATACTATATCGGCAGGGTTATACCATGACAGCCCGTCTCGGAACTGCTGTCTTGCAAAATCCTCCGCTGAGCCCTGGTAGATACCAGCCAGTGTGGTCCTGAAGGCTGCCTGGTCATCGAGATCCTCCTTTATCGATCGGGAGGCATCATCGGTGCCGTTGTACATGCACAACAGGTGTTGGCGTTGCTGGAGTGATTGGACTCTTCGTTTGATCACCGTTGCCATTACATCTATAATGGTGAGGCCGGTGTCGGACAGCCGCTTCACTTGTGCTGCTAGGCGTACTATGTTGGCATCGTCCTCCTGAGCAACGCTCCTGGGTCTCCAGCTGTAGCGCTTCTTCGGGGGCTCCGAGGAGTATGCTGGGAGCCCGGGCCGAACTGGATCAAACAGTGGAACATCGTCTATGTAAAACCACTCAGACGGCCAGATGTCGGAATCTTCTCGGGGGGTAGCCGATGGGTAGATGGTCCTGTCAATTTGACAGACCTCGGCTACGCCCACTTCAAATAGCGCCCCAGTTGGGGAGCAGGGCACTATACAAAAATACCTCCGCCATAGCCCGAAGTGAGCCTCGCATTCGAGGTGCATTTCGCAGAGGGCAACAAACCCCGCGATGTGTAAGATTGAATTAGGGGTGAGGTGGTGGAGTTGTAGTCCATAAAATTCAAGCAAGCCCCGGAGGAAGGGATGAATGGGAAATCCCAGGCCGTGAAGGAGAAAGGAAACAAAGCATACCCGCTCATCCCCGTGAGGGGTAGGGTGGCTCTCGGCGTGTGCCTGCCCATTCACGACGGTTAACCCCGAGCGAGTGGAGGTCAGATTTGAATCTGGCAGATAGCCCTGGGTGGCTAGATGCCCTAGGTGGAGGCGCGTGATGGAGCAGCTTCCCCAGTCACCTCTGATGGGGCCATGAGGTCGCCGTAAGGATCCTGCGTCGCTGGCCATCGCTCAGAGCTCTCGGGGTTGGAACTGGGAGTAGAGAAAGGGACTTGTATGGACTGTGGGGAAGGGTCAAGATGCGCTTTGTCATAGACCTGGGCTATATATTTATAAGTAAAAAAGGCCGATGCTTCGACGTCTCGCTATAAAGCGACTCAATTCCCCAGAAGGCACGGTAATCGAGGTCAAGGATTGAAGGCCACGTGTAGTGGGGCCAGAGTAAAAATCGTCAAATATATCAAGGACTTCAAAGCCAAGCTAAAGATGATAAGTAGGAACTCGTCTATCGAGCCAAAGACTCCGGAGCGGAAGTTCGAAGATGTTGTCTTTGGCGTCGAAGACCAGTTCAGGGGCTACTCATGGTGTCCTGGACTAGGGGGTACCAACCTAGTCGGCCCATATTCCTCGGGGTGGGCCTGAAGGCCCTCATTCTCATTCAGATGGACTCCAGAGGCCACGACGTGATCAAGATTGCATCTGCCGAAGACTTGGAGTATACCCCAAGACATCTCCTGCCGCCTCCATACGCATCCCAGGATACTGGCCATGTAACCCTAGATGCCCTACCTGGCATGTATATAAGCCAGGGGGTTTAGCCTGTAGAGGATACGGAATCACAATTATCATCCACCTAGCCCTAGGGTTAGACTTCTCCTTACGATCTCGAGGTAGATCAAGCTTGTACTCGATACTTCACCATCAATATAATCAAAGCAGGACGTAGGGTATTACCTCTTTGAGAGGGCCCGAACCTGGGTAAACACCATCTCCTTCGTCCCTGTTACCATTGATCCGAGATCCACAGCTCGGGACCCCCTACCCCGAGGTCTGTCGGTTTTTACACCAACACTCTAGTAACTGGTCAAATGCATAAGTGGGCGGAGCTGGGTACAGAACACGTTCTACTCGAAGTAGACTTCGTGCCACGCACGCCACCATCATGGTCTCCCCCATAGGGTTACACCTCATGATAATTAAGGGTTTACCCCGTGGACGAGGCCTCTCTAAGGGTTCTCCGTAACTCCCCTATCAATTGTGATGGAGAGGAATCAAGGCTTTTACTGTGACCTTGAATTACCCCAATGCCCCAACCCTTCACAACGACAGTAATATACTTCACGGCGATAAGGCACAAATGTGAGTGAGTGATCCTCTCAACATTTGCGAAGGCTACTAACTCGAATCAAGAACAAGTAATATTGGATCACATCAAATATCATAAAGGGTTCAACCATATCCGCAAGAACTAGTACAACTATTCAATCAAAGACATGAAGGTTAGGGACAAGTTACAAGCCAGCATCAAGCCGGTGAAGGGAGGAGGCATGGCGGCGCGGTGATGATGGTGATGATGATGGGGGCGCCACCGGTGGTGGCGGTGTCGGTGCGCGGGCTGGTACCCATGGTGACGAAGCCTCCTCCTTCTTCCCTTGGCGTTGTTCCTTTTTCTTAGGTGGTGGAGCAGCAATGGAGGTGATCTTGGATGTGTTGGTGATAAATGAGAGACGATGGTGGCAGCTAGGGTTGGAGAGGTGATACGTCCAATTTGCATCATGATTTCCTATGAATAATTATTATGTTTTTAATCATTATTTCACTTTATGATACAATTCTTAATCCTTATCTCTCTTATTTTGCAAGATTTACATGAAGAGGGAGAATGCCGACAGCTGGAATTCTGGACCTGAAAGGTGTGAAACAGAGCTAGCTATTCTGCACAACTCCAAATGACCTGAAAATTTACGGAGAATTATTTTGGAATATATAAAAAATACTGGTGAAAGAATCAACAAAAGGGGGCCCACCGGGAAGCCACAAGCCTGGGGGCACGGCCAACCCCCCTGGGCGCGCCCCCTGGCTTGTGGGGCCCCTGGCAGGCCTCTGGCCCCCTCCTTCCACTATATGAAGCCATTTGCCCTAGAAAAAAATCAGAAGAAGACTTTTGGGACGAAGCGCCGCCGTCTCGAGGCAGAACTTGGGCAGGAGCTATTTTGCTCTCTGGCGGAGCGATTCCGCCGGGGATACTTCCCTCCGGGAGGGGGAAATCGAAGCTATCGACATCACCAACGATCCTCTCATTGTGGGAGGACCAATCTTCATCAACATCTTCACTAGCACCATCTCATCTCAAACCCTAGTTCATCTCTTGTATTCAATCTTTGTCTCAAATCTTCAGATTGGTACCTGTGGGTTGCTAGTAGTGTTGATTACATCTTGTAGTTGATGCTAGTTGGTTTATTTGGTGGAAGATTATATGTTCAGATCCTTAATGCTATTCAATACCCCTCTGATCTTGAACATGAATATGATTTGTGAGTAGTTACTTTTGTTCTTGAGGACATGGGAGAAGTCTTGTCATAAGTAATCATGTGAATTTGGTATTCGTTCGATATTTTGATGATATGTATGTTGTTGCTTCCTTTAGTGGTGTCGTGTGAACGTCGACTACATGACACTTCACCATCTTTGGGCCTAAGGGAAGGCATTGTGGAGTAGTAATTAGATGATGGGTTGCTAGAGTGACAGAAGCTTAAACCCTAGTTTATGCGCTATTCCGTAAGGGGCTGATTTGGATCCATATGTTTCATGCTATGGTTAGAGTTATCTTAATTCTTCTTTCATAGTTGCGGATGCTTGCGAGAGGGGGTAATCATAAGTGGGAGGCTTGTTCAAGTAAGAATAGCACCCAAGCACCGGTCCACCCACATATCAAATTATCAAAGTAGCGAACGCGAATCAAACAAACATGATGAAAGTGACTGGATGAAATTCCCATGTGTCCTCGAGAACGCTTTGCTTATTATACGAGTTCGTTATGGCTTGTCCTTTGCTACAACAAGGATTGGGCCACCTTGCTGCACTTTTGTTATCGTTACTACTTGTTACGAATTATCTTGCTATCAAAACTATCTGTTACCGCTACTTTCAGTACTTGCAGAGAATACCTTTCTGAAAACCGCTTGTCATTTCCTTCTGCTCCTCGTTGGGTTCGACAATCTTACTTATCGAAAGGACTACGATTGATCCCCTATACTTGTGGGTCATCAAGACTCTTTTCTGGCACCGTTGTCGGGGAGTGAAGCGCCTTTGGTGAGTGGAATTTGGAAAGGAAACATTTATATTACGTGCTGAATTTATTGTCACTTGTCACTATGGAAAGTAATCCTTTGAGGGGCTTGTTCGGGGTATCTTCACCTCGACCAAAAGCATTGAGAGTTGCTCCTCAACCTATTGGACCTACTGAAAATATTTATTATGAAATTCCTTCAGGTATGGTAGAGAAACTGCTAGCTAATCCTTATGCAGGAGATGGAACGGTGCATCCTGATATGCACTTGATATATGTGGATGAAATTTGTGGATTGTTTAAGCTTGCAGGTTTATCCGGAGATGGAGTTAAGAAGAAAGTATTCCCTTTACCTTTGGAGAGAAATGCATTGACATGGTATAGGCTATGTGATGATACTGAAACATGGGACTGGAACCGGTTGAAGCTGGAATTCCACCAGAAATTTTATCATATGCATTTGGTTCATCGTGATCGGAATTATATATATAATTTTTGGCCTCGTGAAGGAGAATGTATCACTCAAGCTTGGGGGAGGCTTAAGTATATGTTGCACACATGTCCCAATCATGAGCTCTCAAGAGAAATAATTCTTCAAAACTTTTATGCTCGGCTTTCTTATAATGATCGATCCATGCTCGATACCTCTTCTACTGGTTCCTTTATGAAGAGAACTATTGAATCCAGATGGGATCTTCTAGAAAGAATTAAACGTAACTCTGAAGATTGGAAAATCGACAAAGGTAATGAGTCAGGTATAAATCTTGAGTTTGATTGTGTTAAATCTTTTATGGAAATTGATGCTTTTCATAAGTTTAGTACTAAATATGGACTTGACTCTAAGATAGTAGCTACCTTTTGTGAATCTTTTGCTGCTCATGTTGATCTCCCTAAGGAGAAATGGTTTAAATATGATCCACCTATTGAATTGAATGAAGAACCTGTTAGTGTTACAGAAGAAACAATTGTTTACCATGTTGATCCAGTTGTGCCTACTGCTTATATTGAGAAACCTCCTTTCCCTGTTAGGATTAAGGAACATGCTAAAGCTTCAGCTGTGGTTAATAAGGGTAATATTAGAGCACCTAGACCTTTTGAACAAATTAAAGTTGAATGTAGTGTTGCAATGGTTAAAGATCTTTTGGTTGATAATATTGATGGACATGTCATATATTTCTGTGATGAAGCAACTAGAGTTGCTAAGCCAGACACTAAAGATAAAAACAAACCTGTAATTGGCATGCCTATTATTTCTGTTAAAATTGGAGATCATTGCTATCATGGTTTCTGTGATATTGGTGCTAGTGTGAGTGCTATTCCGTTTACTCTCTATCAAGAAGTTATGAATGATATTGCACCTGTTGAGATTGAAGATATTGATGTTACTATTAAGCTTGCAAATAGAGATACTATTTCACCGCTTGGGATTGTTAGAGATGCTGAAGTCTTGTGTGGTAAGATCAAATACCCTACTGATTTTCTTGTTCTTGGATCACCACAAGATGATTTTTGTCCTATTATATTTGGTAGACCTTTCTTGAACACAGTTAATGCCAAGATTGATTGCACTAAAGCAATTGTCAGTGTTAATTTTGGTGAGATGTCTCATGAGTTTAATTTCTCTAAGTTTTGTAGACAACCTCATGATAAAAAATTACCTAGTAAGGATGAAATTATTGGTCTTGCTTCTATTGTTGTGCCTCCTACTGATCCTTTAGAACAATATTTGTTAGACCATGAGAATGATATGAATATGAATGAAAGAAATGAAATAGATGAGCTGTTCTTTAAACAAGCACCTATGCTTAAACATAATTTGCCTATTGAAACCTTGGGAGATCCACCTCCACCCAAGGGTGATCCTGTGTTTGAATTAAAGCAATTACCTGATACTCTTAAATATGCTTATCTTGATGAAAAGAATATATATCATGTTATTATTAGTGCTAACCTTTCAGAGCATGAAGAAAAGAGATTACTTAAAACTCTGAACAAGCACTGTGCAGCTATTGGATATACTCTTGATGATCTTAAGGGCATTAGTCCCACTTTATGTCAGCATAAAATTCATATGGAACCAGATGCTAAACCCGTTGTTGATCATCAAAGAAGGCTGAATCCTAGAATGAAGGATGTGGTAAGAACTAAAATATTAAAGCTTCTGGAAGCAGGTATAATTTATCCCATAGCTGATAGTAGATGGGTAAGTCCTGTTCATTGTGTTCCTAAGAAAGGAGGTATTACCGTTGTTCCTAATGATAAAAATGAACTTATCCCACAAAGAATTGTAACTGGTTATAGGATCGTAATTGATTTCAGGAAATTAAATAAAGCTACTAGGAAAGATCATTACCCCTTGCCATTTATTGATCAAATGTTAGAAAGATTATCTAAGCATACACACTTTTGTTTCCTAGATGGCTATTCTGGTTTCTCTCAAATACCCGTGTCACCTGAAGATCAAGAGAAAACCACTTTTACTTGTCCTTTTGGAACTTATGCTTATCATCGTATGCCTTTTGGTTTATGTAATGCACCTGCTACCTTTCAAAGATATATGACTGCTATATTCTCTGACTTTTGTGGAAAGATTGTTGAGGTTTTCATGGATGATTTCTCTGTTTACGGAACTTCTTTTGATGATTGCTTGAGCAACCTTGATCGAGTTTTGCAGAGAAGTGAAGAAACTAATCTTGTCTTGAATTGGGAGAAGTGCCACTTTATGGTGAATGAAGGTATAGTCCTTGGGCATAAAATTTCTGAAAGAGGTATTGAAGTTGATAAAGCTAAAGTTGATGCTATTCAGAAAATGCCATATCCTAAAGATATCAAAGGTATAAGAAGTTTCCTCGGTCATGCTGGTTTCTCTATAAGGTTTATAAAAGGCTTCTCTAAAATTTCTAGGCCCCTTACCAATCTCTTGCAAAAAGATGTTCCATTTGTTTTTGATGATGATTGTGTAGAAGCCTTTGAAGTACTTAAGAAAGACTTAATTTCTGCACCTATTGTTCAACCACCTGATTGGAACTTACCCTTTGAAATTATGTGTGTCGGTGTATAAAACATGGGTATTTTATACCCTGACTTATGCACAGACAGTAGCAGCCTCCTTGCCGGAAGAGGCCTTGCCGGGAACTGCCAAGACCAAGGCTCCAAGACCAGCTGAAGAAGTTACCAGAGAGAAGCTCAAGACTCGACACACACCCAGCGCCAAAGATGAAGACGTTCCTTGCCGGCAAGCATAAACCGGCAAGATGGAGGCCCGGCAAGCTCCGTACCGGCAAGCTTATGCCAGCCCTCCAGCGCTCCACCTCGCCGCACAGGTGTTCGCTGATGCGTGAGGTGTCGACCGCG